>CM077671.1:284165497-285561249 GCA_039707655.1 Elymus sibiricus
GGATATACGCAAGTCGAAGGTATGTACTACGGTGAGACATATGCCCCCGTCGCTAGACTCGAAGCTATTCGCATTCTTCTTGCTTATGCTAATCACCATGATATCACGCTTTATCAAATGGACATTAAAAGTGCATTTTTAAATGGTGAGATTAAAGAAGAGGTCTATGTTAAGCAACCCCCTGGTTTTGTGAATCCTAAGAAACCTAATCATGTTTACAAGCTTCGTAAAGCTCTTTATGGTCTTAAGCAAGCCCCACGCGCTTGGTATAAATGCTTAACGAAGTTTCTCATTGAAAAGGGTTTTCAAATTGGTAAAATTGATGCAACCTTATTCACTAAAAGAGTTAATGGTGAATTATTTGTGTGCCAAATCTATGTGGATGATATTATCTTTGGATCTACTAACCCACAATTTAGTGAAAGATTTGGAAGGTTGATGTCCGAGAAGTATGAGATGTCCATGATGTGTGAGCTTAAATTCTTTCTTGGTTTGTAAATCAAGCAAACAAGAGAAGGAACTTTCATCTCTCAAACCAAGTATACCAAGGACTTGATCAAGAAGTTCAACATGCAAGAGTGTAAAGGTATGAAAACTCCTATGCCTACTAGTGGACATGTTGACCTTACCAAGGAGGACGAACCGGTTGATCAAAAAGTTTATCGATCTATGATTGGTTCATTGTTATATCTATGTGCCTCCCGTCCCGATATTATGCTTAGTGCTTGCATGTGTGCTATATATCAAGCCGCACCTAAAGAGTGTCATCTTTTGGCCGTGAAACGTATTGTGAGATATTTGATACAAACACTGAACTTTGGCATTTGGTATCCCAAGGGATCTTCCTTTAACCTTGTTGGCTATTCCTATTCGGACTATGCCAGTGACAAGGTTCATAGAAAATCCACCTCGGGTACATGTCAATTTCTTGGTAGATCTCTTGTGTCATGGTCCTCCAAGAAACAAAACTCGGTATCTCTATCTACCGCCGAAGCTGAGTATATTGCTGCTGGATCATGTTGCGCACAATTATTATGGATGACATAAACGCTTAAGGATTATGGAATCCATGTGAAAAATGTTCCATTACTTTGTGACAATGAAAGTGCTATTAAGATTGGTCATAATCCTGTGCAACATTCTCGAACTAGGCATATTCAAGTTCGACATCATTTCATTCGTGATCATGTTGCCAAAGGAGATATTAATCTTTAGCATGTTCGCACTAACAAGCAATTGGCCGATATCTTTACTAAGCCTCTTGATGAGAAAGTGTTTTGTTACTTGAGGAGTGAGTTGAACATCATTGATGCTTCAAACTTGAGCTAGACTCACTCAGATGCATGCAAGGGGATGAGCTTACTTGACCATTCCATGCCATCATTACCATGAACTTCATATATCTTGGAATTCTATGCTCCCTTGTATTGCATCTAACCTTTTGTAGGTACTTGGAAGAACAACACTCCACAAGATTGCCATCAACTCATATCTTAAGCAATCTTGTCATGACCAATTATCCACAACCCTCTTGATGATGGAAGGAAGAAGATAACTCAACCATATCCTTGACATATATTTGATGTGATCATATTTGCTAATTCTCAATTGATATCATGTCAAATGGATATATATTGTTCTTCCTTGCATGACTAACCTATGTAGGTGATAAGTGTACCAAAACAAGAAGGATTGCTCCCAACTCAAGATGATCTTCATCGACATCGAGCATCCTCAACAAGTTCACCTACAAGCCACATCATCAACATCACTCAAAGGTATGTACTCATATCCTTGAAAAAGCTTTACTCCAAGTCATGAGATAAAGCAACTCAAGTGATATGAAAACATTAAAATGCTTAATCGAAAAATGGTAACCCCATTTTGAGCTTAACGATGAGTATGACCTATGATCTTGGCTCCTATGTCAATATACTCCAATATAGGTGACCTAGTCACCGCCCATCATCTAGTTAAGTATCTTGTTTGGTTCATTCTCTATTTGCAAAATTTCTTGGAATCACTCAAATCTTCTCTAGTTGATATCTTTTTATAAAGTCTTTTGCATTTTCTTTGAAAATCCTTTTGACACTTTGTTACAAGTTTTCCAAATCAATTTGCAAGTTACTCAAACATTACCAAGTTTCTGTTTAGCCCTCGGAGCCTCCGATACAAATGACTCGGTTCAACCGATTTATCAGATGAGCTGCATAACAACATCTCGGTTCCACTGACTTGTTTGTCTCGGAGCCACTGATTTGATATCTTCTCTAGTCTGTGTTCATGTTAATAAATTCTTATTTCCTTCGTGATCCTACAAGCGACATTTTCATTTCTTCGATGATCCCTCATTAAAAAAATGGGGGGGGGGGGGAGAAACTCTATTCTAGGATCCCTAACTCAAAGGAGGAGAAGTCTTACAAGCTCTCAAATAAGCCAAAGGGGGAGAAATTATTTTCAATAATTCCCTCAGTTTTGATGCTCTCTATAATCTTCATTTCTATGAACCCTACATTCCATGACCCTTGTTCTCAAGGATCCCTTCTTAATCGATGATCCATGTATCTGACCCTATGCATGGACCTTTTTGAAAATTAATGCCAAAGGGAGAGAAATACCAAAGCTTCAAAAGCTAAAGGGGGACATACATGCTTATGCAAAGGGGGAGATATAATCAAGGGGGAGAGGAGAATATCAAAGCTTATCTTATACTTATATAGACAAGGGGAGAATACCAAAGTAGGGGAGAAAAATATGTCTATTTCATTTTTTATTCTCATGTTAGAATTTGCTCACCCTATCCAATCCCAATATCTAAATGCTAAGATTCAAAGGGAGAGGATGACCTACTACTTCATATCAAGGGGAGAAAGTTCTAAATGATCTTGGAGACATATCAAATCTGAAGGAATACTACCTTCTATATGTTCTCTACATCTTGGTACTATTGAGTTCTATTGCTTTTAGATTGGTAGAATACTCTTGTGTTTCCTAACATTGTTTTCTCAAGTGTGTTTCTACTACTAGAATGCTCAAGAACTCAAGGTAAGTATATGCATCATATCCTTGATCAAGATGATCTCTTGCTTCTTGCACATATTGTTTGCAAGAGTGAAGTCTTGAACAGGGATGTAACTCATTCACATGTACTTGATGCATATAGCCAAGATACACATGACTCATCATATCCCTTCCACTATATGTGTGTCCATGCATTCCAAAGCAACTATCCTTTAAAGGGATTGCACACATTTAGGGGGAGCAAATATAAGGCATGTGTCTCTCAAAGTCTTCATTATATCCATGCATATCTTTAATTGAAGCTTTGATTGTATGTTGTCATCAATTACCAAAAAGGGGGAGATTGAAAGCACATATGCTCCCTTGGTGGTTTTGATAATTCATGACAACATAAATTGTCTCTTGGACTAATACCTTTACCTAGTGTATTTCAGATGAAGTCCACAGAGATGGGTTGGCAAAAAGAATTGTGGAGAAACCCCAAGATACAAGGAAATGGATTGGCAAAGCTTCAAGCAAGAGGACTCTACATTTTACTTTGTGAGAAATCACTTTGAGTCCATAGGAAAGCCAATACTATTAAAAGGGGGTAAGGTACTGTTGGTGAACAAGATGCTCCACGTGCACAAGTGCTACTTCTTGAGCATGCGTTGGTTTTCCCTTGAAGAGGAAAGGGTGATGCAGCAAAGTAGATAAGTATTTCCCTCAGTTGTTGAGAACCAAGGTATCAATCCAGTAGGAGATACAAACAAGTCCCCAATAGATGTACCTACACAAATAATCAAACACTTGCACCCAACGCTATAAAGGGGTTGTCAATCCCTTCACGGTTACTTGCAAGGATGAGATCTTATAGAGATAGATAGATAGGATTGCTAAAACGAAAAGTAAAACAAAAGTAAAACAAAAGTAAAAAGAATGCAGCGAGGTATTTTTGGTATTTTTGGTTTATAGATCTGAAAATATAATATGGAAAATAGACCCGGGGGCCATAGGTTTCACTAGAGGCTTCTCTCATGAAGGAAAATAATACGGTCGGTGAACAAATTACTGTCGAGCAATTGATAGAAAAGCGAATAATTATGAAGATATCCAAGGCAATGATTATGCATATAGGCATCACGTCCGTGTCAAGTAGACCGAAATGATTCTGCATCTACTACTATTACTCCACACATCGACCGACTCCTGCCTGCATCTAGAGTATTAAGTTCATGAAGAACAGAGCAACGCATTAGGTAAGATGACATGATGTAGAGGGATAAACTCAAGCAATATGATGAAAACCCCATCTTTTTATCCTCGATGGCAACAATACAAATACGTGCCTCGCTACCCCTACTTTGTCACTGGGTGAGGACACCGCAAGATTGAACCCAAAACTAAGCACTTCTCCCATTGCAAGAATTACCAATCTAGTTGGCCAAACCAAACCAATAACTCGAAGAGACTTGCAAAGATATGAAATCATGCATATAAGAATTCAGAGAAGATTCAAATAATATTCATAGATAAGCTGATCATAAACCCACAATTCATCGGATCTCGACAAACACACCGCAAAAGAGTATTACATCGGATAGATCTCCATGAAGATCATGAAGAACATGGTATTGAAGAACAAAGAGAGAGAGAAGAAGCCATCTAGCTACTAGCTATAGACCCGAAGGTCTGTGGTGAACTACTCACGCATCATCGAAGGGGCAATGGAGTTGATGTAGATGCCCTCCGTGATCGATTCCCCCTCCGGCAGATTACCGGAAAAGGCTCCAAGATTGGATCTCACGGGAACAGAGGCTTCCGGCAGCGGAAAAGTATTTTCGTGGCTCTTTTTGGTATCCAGGGAATATTTGGGAATTTATAGGCCGAAGAATAGGGTTAGGAGGGTTGCCGTGGGGCCACAAGCCAGGGGGGCGCCCCCCCCCTCCCCTAGGGCGCGCCCTGGTGGCTTGTGACGCCACGGCAGGTCTCATGCCTTCATCTCCAAGTCTGCTGGGTTTCTTCTGGTCCAAGAAAAATCATTCCGAAGATTTTATTCCGTTTGGACTCCGTTTAATATTCCTTATCTGCAATACTCAAAAACAAGGAAAAACAGAAATTGGCACTAGGCTCTAGATTAATAGGTTAGTCCCAAAAATAATATAAAATAGCATATTAATGCATATAAAACATCCAAAACAGATAATATAATAGCATGGAATAATAAAAAATTATAGATACGTTGGAGATGTATCAACAACTGATAGTCACCAAAAACACCCACAAGCTCTTCCACAAATACTCTGTCTAGAACCCTACCACTCAAATCGGTAAGACCAACAATCCCTATTCGGTCTCACCGAGATTCAAACCCTAGACATATCCTTAGCCAAACCCATCTCGGTACTACCAATATTCCACTTCGGTGCCACTGAGTTCAGTTGCCAACTTTCTGGTTAGCTATTTTCAAGTATCGGTACCACCGAGTTTTGCCAATCGGCCTCACCGAGATTTGGACCAACTTCCTGGTTAATCATTCTCAAGAATCGGTACCACCGAGTTTTGTGAATCGGTCTCACCGAGTTTTTGGACCAACTCTCTGGTTAGCCATTGTCAAGAATTGGTACCACCGAAAATTGAGAATCGGTATCACCGAGTTGTGCATTCTGACCGTTGGTCATCTAATCGGTACCACCGAGAGTATGTATCGGTCTCACTGAGATTCAAAAGTTACTGCCTTTTGGTCACTTCGGTACCACCGAGTCTTATACTTCGGTGTCACCGAGTTGGTCACTTTAGGTGTAATGGTTGGTCTTATACTTCGGTACCACCGAGTCTGAAATCTGTGTTATTTTGTTGCTGTCTTGCCATGTGGTTTGTTATTGATCTATAGCTCCTTTGATGTTGCCACAATGGGATGTATTGTAAAGCATGTTATTCTCTATCATGTTGTGCCAATAGTTTGCATGAATAGGTTTAGCATCATAATTAATTCTGCTGTCCAACATGTCAATCTGATAAAAAGTGCTGCACATGTCTACTCTAATTTTCACCAAGTCTGAGAATCTGTTTTCTTCAAAATGCCATGTTGTGTAGATAATTGCTATGAATCTGTGCACAATTTGATGTTGCCATAATGGAATGAATTGTAGTGCATCATGTCCTCTACCATGTGGTTGAGTTTCATGCCAATATATGACCTATAGCATATAGTTTTACTGCTGCCAATATGCCTTCGTGACAAACTGCTATGCAAAAAACTGTGATTTTCACTAAGTCCTAAATTGTTATATTTTATTATCATGTTGTGAGCTTCCTACCATGTGATCCATGACTCTTTTGAGTATGAAATGTGAAGATGAAATGAAGTGTGTGTTATATGCTACTGCCCCATGCTTAGTTTGTGCATTTTAGAATCTTGTAGCTTGTTGTTTTCATGTGTGAAATATGCTATGTTTTTGTTTTGGGCAGATTTCAAATAAAACTTGTGTTGGTTGTTGTGGTTGAATCGTAGCTCCGTTTTGGACATGCCATATATGAAACTTGCTTAGAATTTCATGTAGTTTTATAATATATTGCTGCTTCCATGATTTGGTATGTTTGTGGTTGTCATTTTCATGCATTTTGCATTCATGGCATATAATCTTGTGATGGTCATATCTTTTAGGTCGTAGCTCCGATTTATATGATCCATATATGTAAATCGACTAGCTTGACATGTAGGATCACATTGAGCATTTTATTTTGCTGTTTAATAAATATAAAACATGATTAGTTTTCACGTAGAAAATAGATCCAAAATTCGTTGTACTCATCGGATGTTTCCCGGAGTTTGGACGGTCGGATCGAGCTGAAATTTTGAGGGGTGGTCGGTATAGGAATTCCGCAGCCGATGAACGGTGGGATTTTCGAACGGATATCCGAGCTAGATACTGGACACCTCATCCTAAACTCATCCAGATTCCCGTCCAGATTCGATAGGGCTCCGGTATATTGGAGATTGCCGGAGATTCCTCCATCGGAACGCGACGAAATTTTGCAGGGTTGTTGTAGATACAATTCCGCACAATTCCACCGAAGCAATCGTCAAAACGACGCTCGAGGAAACGGGGATGACGAACACAAATTTGCTGTCCAGAAAAAACTGCAATATGCAGACGAGCCATCGATCCTTCTAGCGATACCACAGCGGAACTCTCAATGAAAGCACCAATGTCGGTGTCAAAACCGGCGGATCTCGAGTAGGGGGTCCCGAGCTGTGGCTCTTGAATCAACAGGTAACGGGAGACAAGGGAGACGGTGTTTACCCAGGTTCGGGCCCTCCTATGGAGGTAAAAACCCTACGTCCTGCTTTGTTTGTATTAATGATGGTGTATCGAGTACAGAGTTGATCTACCACAAGATCGTATGTACTGGTCTAAACCCTAAGAGCTATGCTCGTATGATGATATGATCTATGATGATCTGATCGTCCCTAATGACTAGCCTGGCCTCGGCTTATATAACACACCAGAGGCCTAGGATAACAAGAGTCCTAGTCGGCTACGTCGGTGGAGAGGAGTCCTTGTCTTGATCACCAAGTCTTGTGGAATCTTCCTCGTATGCATCATGGGCTGTCTGAACTGGCCCATTAATGAACCGCCCTGGGGGTCCTCGGCCCGACCCACTGGTCGGGACACGACGTGGTGAGTTCCCCCTAGTCCAGGACACCGTCACCTAGCCCTCCACCAACCTCTAGCCCCTCCTGCCTCAGATTCCGCGCCGAGCCACCACCACCTCGCCACTTGGTGGCTCCAGATCGGGCGCCACCGCCACACAGCCGTCGCGCCGCCGCCCCTAGCCAATAAACGTCCGCCACGTCGCCCTCCACCAGCCTTCCACCGCACCGGCCCGCCGAAGCCCATCCGGGGCGCGCCCGGGCCCGGATCTCCGCCGCCGCGAGCCCGCGCGCCCAGCCACACCGCTGCTACTCCCGAGCTCCTCCCATGGCGCGGCTGCCTTGGCCTCGGCCGCTTTGCCCGGCGCGGTCACCTCACCGCCCCTCGCTGGAGAAGCCCACCGACGGTCGGACCTCGCCGGAGACCGCCGCGCCGTGCCCCGCCGCTGCATCGCCTCGCGCCCGCATCCGCAGCTCGCCCGCCGGAGCCGCTGCAAGCCACCGCCAAGGTAGCTCCAGCCCGATGCGCCGCCACTCATGGATCTCCGTCCAGCCATCGCCGTTGCCCGGATCCGGTGCGGGATGCCCGGATCTGCCGCTTCCTGCTGTCCCTCGCCCGTTTCTGCGTCGCCGGAGCGCGCCAACCGCCGGTGGCCGCTGTTGCTCGTCGGAGTCGGACCCCCCGTGCATTGACCGAGCGCTCGATCCGCCCGGGCAGGCCCCTCCTCGCTAGATCGTCCAAGGCTCAGCCTCGCCTGCGTGGCCCAGCTCCAGCCGGCCCATGAGGCCTCTGGTGAGCGCCCCCGCTATCCGACGCTCATGTGCGCGTTTTAGTATCCAACGCCGTATACTGGTGGCCCGTTTGCTCTCGGATTCGGCCCAGATCGTTTTTTTTTTCTGCACTGTGAATTTTGCTAATTATCAGAACATTTCATAATTACAGAAAAATGTCATGTTTTAAAATGTTAATAACTTAATAACCGTGCATCGTATTAAAATGTTTTATATATGAAAAATGTTTAGAATTTCGTGTAGATTATTAATATCCCTTGATGCTGTCTTGCCATGTGGTTTGCTATTGATCTATAGCTCCTTTGATGTTGCCACAATGGGATGTATTGTAAAGCATGTTATGCTCTATCATGTTGTGCCAATAGTTTGCATGAATAGGTTTAGCATCATAATTAATTCTGCTATCCAACATGTCAATCTGATAAAAACTGCTGCACATGTCTACTCTAATTTTCACCAAGTCTGAGAATCTGTTTTCTTCAAAATGCCATGTTGTGTAGATAATTGCTATGAATCTGTGCACAATTTGATGTTGCCATAATGGAATGAATTGTAGTGCATCATGTCCTCTACCATGTGGTTGAGTTTCATGCCAATATATGACCTATAGCATATAGTTTTACTGCTGCCAATATGCCTTCGTGACAAACTGCTATGCTAAAAACTGTGATTTTCACCAAGTCCTAAATTGTTATATTTTATTGTCATGTTGTGAGCTTCCTACCATGTGATCCATGACTCTTTTGAGTATGAAATGGAAATGAAGTGTGTGTTATATGCTACTGCCCCATGCTTAGTTTGTGCATTTTAGAATCTTGTAGCTTGTTGTTTTCATGTGTGAAATATGCTATGTTTTTGTTTTGGGCAGATTTCAAATAAAACTTGTGTTGGTTGTTGTGGTTGAATCGTAGCTCCGTTTTGGACATGCCATATATGAAACTTGCTTAGAATTTCATGTAGTTTTATAATATATTGCTGCTTCCATGACTTGGTATGTTTGTGGTTGTCATTTTCATGCATTTTGCATTCATGGCATATAATCTTGTGATGGTCATATCTTTTAGGCCGTAGCTCCGATTTATATGATCCATATATGTAAATCGACTAGCTTGACATGTAGGATCACATGGAGCATTTTATTTTGCTGTTTAATAAATATAAAACATGATTAGTTTTCACGCAGAAAATAGATCCAAAATTCGTTGTACTCATCGGATGTTTCCCGGAGTTTGGACGGTCGGATCGAGCTGAAATTTTGAGGGGTGGTCGGTATAGGAATTCCGCAGCCGATGAACGGTGGGATTTTCCAACGGATATCCGAGCTAGATACTGGACACCTCATCCTAAACTCATCCAGATTCCCGTCCAGATTCGATAGGGCTCCGGTATATTGGAGATTGCCGGAGATTCCTCCATCGGAACGCGACGAAATTTTGCAGGGTTGTTGTAGATACAATTCCGCACAATTCCACCGAAGCAATCGTCAAAACGACGCTCGAGGAAACGGGGACGACGAACACAAATTTGCTGTCCAGAAAAAACTGCAATATGCAGACGAGCCATCGATCCTTCTAGCGATACCACAGCGGAACTCTCAATGAAAGCACCAATGTCGGTGTCACAACCGGCGGATCTCGAGTAGGGGGTCCCGAGCTGTGGGTCTTGAATCAACAGGTAACGGGAGACAAGGGAGACGGTGTTTACCCAGGTTCGGGCCCTCCTATGGAGGTAAAAACCCTACGTCCTGCTTTGTTTGTATTAATGATGGTGTATCGAGTACAGAGTTGATCTACCACAAGATCGTATGTACTGGTCTAAACCCTAAGAGCTATGCTCGTATGATGATATGATCTATGATGATCTGATCGTCCCTAATGACTAGCCTGGCCTCGGCTTATATAACACACCAGAGGCCTAGGATAACAAGAGTCCTAGTCGGCTACGTCGGTGGAGAGGAGTCCTTGTCTTGATCACCAAGTCTTGTGGAATCTTCCTCGTATGCATCATGGGCTGTCTGAACTGGCCCATTAATGAACCGCCCTGGGGGTCCTCGGCCCGACCCACTAGTCGGGACACGACGTGGTGAGTTCCCCCTAGTCCAGGACACCGTCACCTAGCCCTCCACCAACCTCTAGCCCCTCCTGCCTCAGATTCCGCGCCGAGCCACCACCACCTCGCCACTTGGTGGCTCCAGATCGGGCGCCGTGGCCACACAGCCGTCGCGCCGCCGCCCCTAGCCAATAGACGTCCGCCACGTCGCCCTCCACCAGCCTTCCACCGCACCGGCCCGCCGAAGCCCATCCGGGGCGCGCCTGGGCCCGGATCTCCGCCGCCGCGAGCCCGCGCGCCCAGCCACACCGCTGCTACTCCCGAGCTCCTCCCATGGCGCGGCTGCCTTAGCCTCGGCCGCTTTGCCGGGCGCGGTCACCTCACCGCCCCTCGCTGGAGAAGCCCACCGACGGTCGGACCTCGCCGGAGACCGCCGCGCCGTGCCCCGCCGCTGCATCGCCTCGCGCCCGCATCCGCAGCTCGCCCGCCGGAGCCGCTGCAAGCCACCGCCAAGGTAGCTCCAGCCCGATGCGCCGCCACTCATGGATCTCCGTCCAGCCATCGCCGTTGCCCGGATCCGGTGCGGGATGCCCGGATCTGCCGCTTCCTGCTGTCCCTCGCCCGTTTCTGCGTCGCCGGAGCGCGCCAACCGCCGGTGGCCGCTGTTGCTCGTCGGAGTCGGACCCCCCGTGCATTGACCGAGCGCTCGATCCGCCCGGGCAGGCCCCTCCTCGCCAGATCGTCCAAGGCTCAGCCTCGCCTGCGTGGCCCAGCTCCAGCCGGCCCATGAGGCCTCTGGTGAGCGCCCCCGCTATCCGACGCTCATGTGCGCGTTTTAGTATCCAACGCCGTATACTGGTGGCCCGTTTGCTCTCGGATTCGGCCCAGATCGTTTTTTTTTCTGCACTGTGAATTTTGCTAATTATCAGAACATTTCATAATTACAGAAAAATGTCATGTTTTAAAATGTTAATAACTTAATAACCGTGCATCGTATTAAAATGTTTTATATATGAAAAATGTTTAGAATTTCGTGTAGATTATTAATATCCCTTGATGCTGTCTTGCCATGTGGTTTGCTATTGATCTATAGCTCCTTTGATGTTGCCACAATGGGATGTATTGTAAAGCATGTTATGCTCTATCATGTTGTGCCAATAGTTTGCATGAATAGGTTTAGCATCATAATTAATTCTGCTATCCAACATGTCAATCTGATAAAAACTGCTGCACATGTCTACTCTAATTTTCACCAAGTCTGAGAATCTGTTTTCTTCAAAATGCCATGTTGTGTAGATAATTGCTATGAATCTGTGCACAATTTGATGTTGCCATAATGGAATGAATTGTAGTGCATCATGTCCTCTACCATGTGGTTGAGTTTCATGCCAATATATGACCTATAGCATATAGTTTTACTGCTGCCAATATGCCTTCGTGACAAACTGCTATGCTAAAAACTGTGATTTTCACCAAGTCCTAAATTGTTATATTTTATTGTCATGTTGTGAGCTTCCTACCATGTGATCCATGACTCTTTTGAGTATGAAATGGAAATGAAGTGTGTGTTATATGCTACTGCCCCATGCTTAGTTTGTGCATTTTAGAATCTTGTAGCTTGTTGTTTTCATGTGTGAAATATGCTATGTTGTTGTTTTGGGCAGATTTCAAATAAAACTTGTGTTGGTTGTTGTGGTTGAATCGTAGCTCCGTTTTGGACATGCCATATATGAAACTTGCTTAGAATTTCATGTAGTTTCATAATATATTGCTGCATCCATGATTTGGTATGTTTGTGGTTGTCATTTTCATGCATTTTGCATTCATGGCATATAATCTTGTGATGGTCATATCTTTTAGGCCGTAGCTCCGATTTATATGATCCATATATGTAAATCGACTAGCTTGACATGTAGGATCACATGGAGCATTTTATTTTGCTGTTTAATAAATATAAAACATGATTAGTTTTCACGCAGAAAATAGATCCAAAATTCGCATTCGAGCTTTATGCCGGACTGCTTCCGAAGTGTCTTCGATCTTGAGCTTTATGCCAGAATGCTTCCGAGCTCTAACGCCGGACCGTATCCGAAGAGTCTTTTTACAGCCGAGCTCCCATGCCGGACTACATCCGAGCTCTTGCGCCGGACTGTATCCGAGCGCCGGACTACATCCGAGGTGTCATAGATTACCTCGGTCTTGAAAAAGTTGAAGGGGTTCAACCGAGCTTAATGCCAGAAATGCCCTCTATGGAGCCAGCCACTTGCATCTGAGCTTTATGCCGGACTCCTTCCGAGGTGGTGCACCACCTCGGCCATGGGCTGATTTTTGTAAATTTAATTCCGATTTGTGCAATGTATTCTTTGCCGAGATATATAGCCAGTAGCCCTCAAGGTGTGTGTCCGTTGAATGTCCGGCATGCACCTGAAGGAAAACATAAAATCGCTGATCCCAGTAGCCTCTGAGACTCAGGTCGATTCACAAAATCGGCCTGAGGATCAACTCCTAGCTGTGCAGCATACTTAGGAATAGAAACGCGGTGTAATATATTAGAGGAAATAGTGATCGGCAAGCGGGCCCTTGAGAGAGGGTCTTGAGAAGTTGCCATAATATATTAGCTTGATGCCGGATAGGTCCAGATGGTACCTATTGTTGTCCGAAGACACGTTTGCCCATAGCTCGGTCAAGACGAACACTGGGCATTTTGAATTTTCTGCATTGAATAGTCAATGCAGTAGCCCCCGAGCCACTAGTCGGGTGGCAACACCAGATCAGGGGATCGATGTGCCCCTTTAATATTTGTAAATGATAAGCGCGAAGCCCAGTAGCCCCCGAGACTTAATGTGGGCACGGGTGACCGAATTAAGGATCGATATCCGGAGTAAATTGACTTTAATCACAATTTATGTGTAATGATTCTATGTATCCAAGTACTTTACATTATTAATGCTCGGATCCGCATTGTACAAAACTTTGTCGACGGACCATCGGCTTCAACCTCCTCGGCCAGTGGCCGGGGAGTGTTTGTCCTACTTTATTAAGCCTTTATGAGGGCAAAGATTTATGGCAAACAAGGCAATCCAGCCATACGGTTTTATAAACAAAGGTACGCGGAGAGATATGTTATATTACTATTTAACGTAAGAAACATCTTCCAAAGAAAATAGTCCCGCTATCGGTTCCTTTCTTTGGGTTGTCATGCTGACCATGATCATGAAACCTCATCTCCGATCAATGTGGGAGGAAAATATTGAGGATTTAGTTGGGGGAAAGTTCCCGAACTCTGTGGTCCATAATGAACCGAAATTTTCACTTCCATCGTTGCCGACCAATTATATCCTTTAAGATGGCTAGCTTTCAGCTTCACCCAGTCTGAGGTACTAACCCGGATGACCCGGTAGTAACAATCACAGAGGTGCTCCCTTTACCGCCTAGCCGAACAATCGGGAACATAGGGGTAAGCACAGGAGCCAGGCAACCCAGCTTGGCCAAAATCTTAAGTCAAATTGATGCATATTTATGGCTTTATTACGATAATTATGGAAGGCAAATTCTCCATTGAGACTGTTTATAACCTGAAAGTGGCCCATCATCGGCTTCCACCCCTTTGTAGATGCTACACATGGTGTTTCCGTACTAACAATACAACCCTTAGCCGACGTCTCAGTGCCCGGAGGTGGTTGTGTTAGCGGAAATGAGGCAATCAGATATGCAGGCTTTATAACTTTCACTTCGTCATAGGAGTTTAAAGTTCGGGGCCAGTTACTAGCCCCCGAATAGTGTTCGGCATCAGCCGAGGTCAAACCAGTAACACTTCGGCCAATCTTATGAAAGGCCCATCGTTTAACATGGGGTGACCTCTATCGGTCTATAGTTTGACACAGTCATCGGATTGCTGACCAGTTGCGCTCATTGTGACAGTCAGTTTTCGGCTTTCTCCACTGAGGTACTTGACCAGTTAAATCGGAAGTACAATCGAAGTGGTTCTCCCTTTGCACACCTAGCCGAACAAAGCGTAATATAGGAGGCAATCACAGGAGCAGGGCAACCCAACTATTGACCGAAGACACAATTTGAAACTGGTGCATATAAAGCAATATCCGAGAACCTTTTTGCCGAGGACTCCATGGAGTACCTCGGCTTTTGGTGGGTTCGGCCCTAGCTGCAGCCCTCTGTTGATATTGCCGATGCCCTACAGGCGTTTGGCATTGTACTGCGAGAGTTATGCTCGGAAAACCAAAAAACTTACGCAAAAAAACTTTATGTTTAGATAAAATAAAACAGTGCCAATCCGAAATTGGTCTAAAATGTAATGTGTGCTTCGGTCGTGCTTTAACATGATACATCCGATCTCCGGACTCCAAGCGGGTCAACCTTTCGCTTCAACCTCCATATCCCGAAGGCGGAGTGTTTCTCCGAGGCCTGTTTAGCGAACTAAACTCGAGCGGCTTTAGAAAGAAACCAGGCTATCCGGCTATTGACCGCATACTCGCATTGGAAAAAGGAGTAGTAGATAAAGACTTTGCAACAACGAAGAAGAAAACACATTTATTAAAAAAAACGGCTCATATAAATTTAAGAGCCCCCAAGTGACTTGGGTAAAAGAATTTTATGTATAATGATTGTATGTACCGAAGTACTTATATCATATATGTGTTTGCCCGAACTTTAAACGCGTCTTAACCGACCGTCGGCTTCTCCCTCTTCGGCCAAGGGCCAAAAAGTGTTATCTACTACGCCATCCGAGGATATTGGAGGTGTATCGAATAACCAGGCAATCAGGCCATTAGGCTATAACAGACAAAGCGCGCCCAGGGAACTTATGCTATATTACTATTTAACGTAAGAAGCGTCTTCAAAGAAAATAGTTCCGCCAACGGTTCGTTTCTTTGGGTTCTCATGATTACCATGAGGGGTGTGCAATAGATTTATGTATGCTTGTCCTCCGTCGTGGCCGACCATAGTTGAAAACAGTAAGAGCACTAGCTTTCGGCTTCACCCGTCTGAGGTACGAGTTCGGATGACCCGATCGTAACAATCGCAGAGGTGCTCCCTTTACTCCCTAGCCGAACAATCGGGAACGTAGGGGTAAGCACAGGAGCAAGGCAACCCAGCTTTGCGGAACACTTAAGTCAACATGATGCATATATTGGCGTAAACACGAACAAGGAAGGGTGTGATACATTAATAATTATATGCAAGAGGAATGGCTTCATGAAGGAAGCCCCCAAGTAAACGGGGTATTTGAATTTGTTTGTAACGAACAAAGTTTTGACAAAGAAAGTTTTTCGCAAACAACTTTTTGTCAAAAAAGTATAATGCGTGGTCGAACCGAACAAAATTTAAAACTGAAAGTTTTTGAGCATGAAAGCGACTTAGCTGGTTAATGTGCTCGGTGTCGATGACGCGATCCGGGCTTGAGGCGGGACGAGGACGCCCATCGAACTTTGACAGATCCGGTGTGTAGTTTTCGGCATGACCGAGGTCCCAGCTCCCAAGCCCGTCCCGAGGTGACCGAACGAGGAGTTCGGCACTTCGAAGTAGTGTCACGACTCGGCCGATGTGGCAAGGTGAAGCCCCTGGTCCAGCCGAGGTGGTGGAGTAGGTCGGCAAGGTGACGCCGGGGTGACCGCGTGACGGCAGTCGAAGTCGATTTCCTGCACTCATAAAATAGTGCAAGCCAAAAGTAATAACAAAGAAAGATAATAATATATTTAAAAAAAATTCTTCTACTTAGTTAATTTAAGTGAAGCAAATAATTAAAGGAATATGGCATGGGCGCCGAGGTGCCTGAGCGAAGAGTTCGGCTTGACGAAGTGGCGACGCTGCGCGGTCGATGTGGCGAGATGAAGTCCTCGGTCTAGTCAACCTGGCGAAGCTGTGATCGGCGGACGCCAAAGTCTCATGCAGGTCGGCTGGTGACGCCGAAGTCTCATGCCAGCCGAGGTGTTGAAGCAGGTCGGCTGGTGACGCCGAAGTCCCCGGAGCAGGTTGATGAAGGGATGCCAAAGCCCCGGTCTAGCCGAAGTGACGGAGCAGGTCGGCTGGTGACGCCGACGTCTCAGGCCAGCCGAGGTGTCGAAGCTGGTCGGCTGGTGACGCCGAAGTCTCCGGAGCGGGTTGATGAGGAGATGACGAAGCCCCGGTCTAGCCAAGGTGGCGGAGCAGATCGATAAGGTGACGCTAGAGCCCCATGCCAGCCGACGTGTAAAAGCAGGTCGGCGTGGTGGACGTCAGCTTGAAAAAGTAACGGCGCGGCGATGCCGACGCAGGTCGGAATTTGTGACGAGGTCAATGCTGGCTTGATGAAGCAACGGAGCGCCCGACCCGTACAACCCGCGGATGACGAGGTTCTCTTGATGATTATTCGGCCCTCGCGATGCCGAACTCTTGGTGATGAGAAAATTTCCTTCAAAAAAGGACGCCTCACAACCTGTTCATGAGAAAGATGAACTCGGGTCGGATTAGTTTTCACGCAGAAAATAGATCCAAAATTCGTTGTACTCATCGGATGTTTCCCGGAGTTTGGACGGTCGGATCGAGCTGAAATTTTGAGGGGTGGTCGGTATAGGAATTCCGCAGCCGATGAACGGTGGGATTTTCCAACGGATATCCGAGCTAGATACTGGACACCTCGTCCTAAACTCATCCAGATTCCCGTCCAGATTCGATAGGGCTCCGGTATATTGGAGATTGCCGGAGATTCCTCCATCGGAACGCGACGAAATTTTGCAGGGTTGTTGTAGATACAATTCCGCACAATTCCACCGAAGCAATCGTCAAAACGACGCTCGAGGAAACGGGGACGACGAACACAAATTTGCTGTCCAGAAAAAACTGCAATATGCAGACGAGCCATCGATCCTTCTAGCGATACCACAGCGGAACTCTCAATGAAAGCACCAATGTCGGTGTCAAAACCGGCGGATCTCGAGTAGGGGGTCCCGAGCTGTGGGTCTTGAATCAACAGGTAACGGGAGACAAGGGAGACGGTGTTTACCCAGGTTCGGGCCCTCCTATGGAGGTAAAAACCCTACGTCCTGCTTTGTTTGTATTAATGATGGTGTATCGAGTACAGAGTTGATCTACCACAAGATCGTATGTACTGGTCTAAACCCTAAGAGCTATGCTCGTATGATGATATGATCTATGATGATCTGATCGTCCCTAATGACTAGCCTGGCCTCGGCTTATATAACACAACAGAGGCCTAGGATAACAAGAGTCCTAGTCGGCTACGTCGGTGGAGAGGAGTCCTTGTCTTGATCACCAAGTCTTGTGGAATCTTCCTCGTATGCATCATGGGCTGTCTGAACTGGCCCATTAATGAACCGCCCTGGGGGTCCTCGGCCCGACCCACTGGTCGGGACACGACGTGGTGAGTTCCCCCTAGTCCAGGACACCGTCACCTAGCCCTCCACCAACCTCTAGCCCCTCCTGCCTCAGATTCCATGCCGAGCCACCACCACCTCGCCACTTGGTGGCTCCAGATCGGGCGCCGCCGCCCCTAGCCAATAGACGTCTGCCACGTCGCCCTCCACCAGCCTTCCACCGCACCGGCCCGCCGAAGCCCATCCGGGGCGCGCCCGGGCCCGGATCTCCGCCGCCGCGAGCCCGCGCGCCCAGCCACACCGCTGCTACTCCCGAGCTCCTCCCATGGCGCGGCTGCCTTGGCCTCGGCCGCTTTGCCCGGCGCGGTCACCTCACCGCCCCTCGCTGGAGAAGCCCACCGACGGTCGGACCTCGCCGGAGACCGCCGCGCCGTGCCCCGCCGCTGCATCGCCTCGCGCCCGCATCCGCAGCTCGCCCGCCGGAGCCGCTGCAAGCCACCGCCAAGGTAGCTCCAGCCCGATGCGCCGCCACTCATGGATCTCCGTCCAGCCATCGCCGTTGCCCGGATCCGGTGCGGGATGCCCGGATCTGCCGCTTCCTGCTGTCCCTCGCCCGTTTCTGCGTCGCCGGAGCGCGCCAACCGCCGGTGGCCGCTGTTGCTCGTCGGAGTCGGACCCCCCGTGCATTGACCGAGCGCTCGATCCGCCCGGGCAGGCCCCTCCTCGCCAGATCGTCCAAGGCTCAGCCTCGCCTGCGTGGCCCAGCTCCAGCCGGCCCATGAGGCCTCTGGTGAGCGCCCCCGCTATCCGACGCTCATGTGCGCGTTTTAGTATCCAAGGTCGTATACTGGTGGCCCGTTTGCTCTCGGATTCGGCCCAGATCGTTTTTTTTTTCTGCACTGTGAATTTTGCTAATTATCAGAACATTTCATAATTACAGAAAAATGTCATGTTTTAAAATGTTAATAACTTAATAACCGTGCATCGTATTAAAATGTTTTATATATGAAAAATGTTTAGAATTTCATGTAGATTATTAATATCCCTTGATGCTGTCTTGCCATGTGGTTTGCTATTGATCTATAGCTCCTTTGATGTTGCCACAATGGGATGTATTGTAAAGCATGTTATGCTCTATCATGTTGTGCCAATAGTTTGCATGAATAGGTTTAGCATCATAATTAATTCTGCTATCCAACATGTCAATCTGATAAAACTGCTGCACATGTCTACTCTAATTTTCACCAAGTCTGAGAATCTGTTTTCTTCAAAATGCCATGTTGTGTAGATAATTGCTATGAATCTGTGCACAATTTGATGTTGCCATAATGGAATGAATTGTAGTGCATCATGTCCTCTACCATGTGGTTGAGTTTCATGCCAATATATGACCTATAGCATATAGTTTTACTGCTGCCAATATGCCTTCGTGACAAACTGCTATGCTAAAAACTGTGATTTTCACCAAGTCCTAAATTGTTATATTTTATTGTCATGTTGTGAGCTTCCTACCATGTGATCCATGACTCTTTTGAGTATGAAATGGAAATGAAGTGTGTGTTATATGCTACTGCCCCATGCTTAGTTTGTGCATTTTAGAATCTTGTAGCTTGTTGTTTTCATGTGTGAAATATGCTATGTTGTTGTTTTGGGCAGATTTCAAATAAAACTTGTGTTGGTTGTTGTGGTTGAATCGTAGCTCCGTTTTGGACATGCCATATATGAAACTTGCTTAGAATTTCATGTAGTTTCATAATATATTGCTGCATCCATGATTTGGTATGTTTGTGGTTGTCATTTTCATGCATTTTGCATTCATGGCATATAATCTTGTGATGGTCATATCTTTTAGGCCGTAGCTCCGATTTATATGATCCATATATGTAAATCGACTAGCTTGACATGTAGGATCACATGGAGCATTTTATTTTGCTGTTTAATAAATATAAAACATGATTAGTTCAGATCTGGACCAATTTCGAAATTAACATATGCGGTCGTTTCGGAAATGTTATATGTTGTTTCCGACCTTTAAGATGCCTAGATGTCTAGTTTGCTTATGCTTCACCTCTTGCCGTGTTTCACAACATTTAATATTTTTGTGTACCTAACGAGAGTGAACTAAATAATCCGAAAGTGGAGTTTCGTCAATATGCAACTCGTTGCATATTGAGCTTCACTTAATGTGTAGTATTTGTTTGCTGTGATTGCCATGCCTTGCATAATTAAACCGGACATGCACCATGTTTGTTTGCGCATCATGGCATGCATATGTTGTGGTGTTGATCATGTGTTGATTGTTGTTTTAGGATTGCTTCTTCTCGATAGAGTTCCGAAACCGTTTCGGAGTGTGAGGATTCGTTCGACTACGTTGGTTCGTCTTCTTCATGGACTCGATCTTCTTCCAAGCGGGATCTCAGGCAAGATGATCATTTCCCTGGATACCATTACTATCATTGCCATGCTAGATGTCTCGTTTCTATGGCTTGTCTCGCTACCTACCACTTGTGTGTCAAGCCTCCCAAAATGCCATGATAAGCCTCTAACCCTCCACATCCCAGCAAAACATTGTTTGGCAATGTTACCGCTTGCTCAGCCCTTCTTATAGCGTTGCTAGTTGCAGGTGAAATTGGTTCCATGTGCCAACATGGATATTTTGTTATATCACAATATTATTGCTATTTAATTTAATGCACATATATACTTGGTAAAAGGTGGAAGTCTTGGCCTTTTGCTCGGTGTTTTGTTCCACTTTTGCCGCCCTAGTTACTTGTGTACCGGTGTTATGTTCCATATTTTGCGCTCCTAACATGCTCGGGGTTGTTATGGGGACCCCCTTGACTTTCGTTTTAGGATAAAGCTTGTCTGGCAAGGCCCAACATTGGTACTACATTTGCCTAATAACTAATAAAAATGCATAGGGACCCGCCGAAACCCGCGGATAATTTAATCAACAAACCTGAGAACGAGATACGCGGCTCCTATCGGGTTCGTCGACACGCCGGGCGGCCTTGCTAGATTTATTTTACCTTTCTCGAACGTCTTTTGCGAGGAATTCCGAGAATACTTCGGACTATCTCGAGGTTGCGGTTTTCCAATGGAATTGCCTAGGAAATCACGGGATTCGTGGTCGAGGTTATTCCCGCGGCGTGTGGTTAGTTTCTGATGGATGAGTTGGAGCACCCCTGCAGGGTTAAATTTTTCGGAAAGCCATGCCCGCGGTTACGTGGCAACTTGGAAACTTTGTTTAACACCCGGTCATAGCAAACTTGAAGTAAACTCAAATAAAATACACCAACCATGTGCGTAACCGTGACCGTCTCTTTTCGTGAGGCCTGCTCCGAAAGAGAACACGGTGGGGTTATGTTTGACCGTAAGTAGGTGTTCGGGATCACTTGGTGATCATTACTAGTTCACGTCCGTTTATTCGACGATCATCCCCCCTTATTCTTGTACTCATAAGTTAGCCACTCAAATAAAATGCTTAGTGCTTGCTGCAGCCTCACCACTTAACCATACCTCGCCCATTAAGCTTTAATAGTCTTGATACCCTTGGAAATGAGATTGATGAGTCCCTGTGGCTCACAGATTACTACAACAACAGTTGCAGGTGCAGGTAATGTGATGCTTTGACGTGAGAGCGATGCTTGTTTGATTTGGAGTTCTTCTTCTTCATCATCGATCTAGGATGGGTTCCAGGCGGTAGCCTAGGATAGCAAGGATGGATGTCATTTTATCGTTTGTTTTCGTCCGTAGTCGGACCCTGCTCTTCTGTATGATAATTGTATATGCCGTTGTATTGATGTGAACTTGATTTAGCTTGTGGCGAGTGTAAGCCAATTCCATATATTCATCTCTTCTTTACATGTACTTGTAATGATATCCATTCTTGCGAAACGACGAGATGCGCTTCTATCCCTGTCGAGGCCCTCGTGCCAAAATAAGGATAGGATCGCATCTTGGGCATTACAAAAATAGTTACAAGGTTGATGTGCTCGCCGTCGGCACGCTCGCTCTTCGATTACCATCGGGATTAGTGATGAACCTGAATAATTGTTATTTAGTGGATGAGTTAAGCATGAACATTATATCTGGATCTTGTTTATTGCGAGACGGTTACTCATTTAAATCTGATAATAATGGTTGTTCTATTTATATGAGTAATATCTTTTATGGTCATGCACCCAATGTGAGGGGTTTATTCTTATTGAGTCTCGATAGTGATGATACACATGTTCATAACATTGATGCCAAAAGATGTAGAGTTGATAATGATAGTACCACTTTCTTGTGGCACTGCCGCTTAGGTCATATTGGTGTAAAATGCATGAAGAAGCTCCATGCTGATGGACTTTTGGAGTCACTTGATTTTGAATCACTTGACACATGTGAACCATGCCTCATGGGTAAGATGACTAAGCCCCCGTTCTCTGGAACAATGGAACGGGCTGGTGACTTGTTGGAAATCATACATACTGATGTGTGCGGTCCGATGAGCATTGAGGCACGCGGTGGATATCGTTATGTTCTCACCTTCATCGAGAACTTAAGTAGATATGGGTATATTTACTTAATGAAACACAAGTCTGAAACGTTTGAAAAGTTCAAGCAATTACAGAGTGAAGTTGAGAATCGTCGTAACAAGAAGATTAAATTCCTACGATCTGATCGAGGAGGTGAATATCTGAGTTATGAGTTTGACAATCACTTAAGACAATGTGGAATTGTTTCACAATTGACACCGCCTGGAACACTACAGCGTAATGGTGTGTCCGAACGTCGTAATCGAACCTTATTGGATATGGTGCGATCTATGATGTCTCTTGCCGATTTGCCACTATCGTTTTGGGGTTATGCATTAGAGACAGCTGCATTCACTTTAAATAGGGCACGATCGAAATCCGTTGAGACGACGCCATATGAACTGTGGTTTGGCAAGAAGCCAAAGTTGTCGTTTCTTAAAGTTTGGGGATGTGATGCTTATGTCAAAAATCTTCAGCCTGAAAAGCTGGAACCCAAAGCGGAGAAATGCGTCTTCATAGGATACCCAAAAGAGACAGTTTGGTATACCTTCTATCTCAGATCCGAAGGCAAAGTGTTTGTTGCTAAAAACGGAACATTTCTTGAGAAAGAGTTTCTCTAGAAAGAATTGAGTGGGAGGAAAATAGAACTTGATGAGGTTGTTAAACCTTTACTTCAACCAGAGAGTAGCGCAACGCAGAAAGATGTTTCTGTAGAGCCTACATCGGTTGAAGAGGAAGTTAATGATGATGATCATGAAGCTTCGGATCAAGTTACTATCGAACCTCGTAGGTCGACAAGGGCACGTACTGCTCCTGAGTGGTACGGTAACCCTGTCTTAGAGGTCATGTTGTTGGACAACGATGAACCTATGAGCTATGGAGAAGTGATGATGGGCCCGGATTCCGAGAAATGGTTAGAGACCATGAAATCCGAGATGGGATCCATGTATGAAAACAAAGTATGGGCTTTGAAAGTATTACCTGAAGGGCGAAAGGCCATTCAGAATAAATGGATCTTTAAGAAGAAGACGGACGCGGACGGTAATGTCATCGTCTATAAAGCTCGACTTGTGGCAAAGGGTTTTTCACAAGTTCAAGGAGTTGACTACGATGAGAACTTCTCACCCGTAGCGATGCTTAAGTCCGTCAGAATCATGTTAGCAATAGCTGCATTTTTCGATTATGAAATTTGGCAGATGGATGTCAAAACAGCGTTCCTTAACGGTTTCCTTAAGGAAGAGTTGTATATGATGCAACCAGAAGGTTTTGTCGATCCAGAGAATTCTAACAAAGTTTGCAAGCTCCAGCGATCCATTTATGGACTGGTGCAAGCATCTCGGAGTTGGAATCTTCGCTTTGATGAGGTGATCAAAGCGTTTGGGTTTATACAAGTTTACGGAGAAGCTTGTATTTACAAGAAAGTGAGTGGGAGCTCTATAGCGTTTCTAATATTATATGTGGATGACATATTGCTGATTGGAAACAATATAGAAATGTTGGAAAGCGTGAAGGAATATTTGAACAAGAGTTTTTCAATGAAGGACCTAGGAGAAGCTGCTTTCATATTAGGCATCAAGATCTATAGAGATAGATCGAGACGCTTGATAGGACTTTCACAGAGCACATACCTTGACAAAGTTTTGAAGAAGTTCAAAATGGATCAGTCCAAGAAGGGCTTCTTGCCTATATTGCAAGGTGTGAAGTTGAGTAAGACTCAATGCCCAGTGACTGCAGAAGATAGAGAAAAGATGAGTGTCGTCCCCTATGCTTCATCCATAGGCTCTATCATGTATGCAATGCTGTGCACAAGACCCGATGTCAGCCTTGCCATAAGTATGGCCGGAAGGTTTCAAAGTGATCCAGGAATGGAACACTGGACGGCGGTCAAGAATATCCTTAAGTACCTGAAAAGGACTAAGGATATGTTTCTCGTTTATGGAGGTGATCAAGAGCTCGTCATAAAGGGTTACGTCGATGCAAGCTTTGACACTGATCCGGATGACTCTAAGTCTCAAACCGGATACATATTTATTCTCAATGGGGGTGCGGTAAGCTGGTGCAGTTCCAAGCAGAGCGTGGTAGTTGATTCTACATGCGAAGCGGAGTACATCGCTGCCTTGGAGGCGGCGAAGGAAGGTGTCTGGATGAAGGAGTTCATGACAGATCTTGGAGTAGTGCCCAGTGCACTAAACCCAATGACTCTGTTCTGTGATAACACTGGTGCCATTGCTCTGGACAAGGAACCAAGGTTTCACAAGAGGACCAGACACATAAAGCGACGCTTCAATTCCATCCGCGATTACATCAAGGAGGAGGACATAAATATTTGCAAAGTGCACACGGATCTGAATGTCATAGCCCGTTGACTAAACCTCTTCCAAGGGCTAAACATGATCAACACTAGAATTGTATGGGTGTTAGATTCATTACAATGTAAATCACATAGTGATGTGAACTAGATTATTGACTCTAGTGCAAGTGGGAGACTGTTGGAAATATGCCCTAGAGGCAATAATAAAGTGGTTATTATTATATTTCCTTGTTCATGATAATCGTTTATTTTCCATGCTATAATTGCATTGATTGGAAACTCAATTGCATGTGTGGATACATAGACAACACTATGTCCCTAGTATGCCTCTAGTAGACTAGCTCGTTGATCAAAGATGGTCAAGGTTTCCTAGCCATAGACATGAGATGTCATTTGATAACGGGATCACATCATTAGGAGAATGATGTGATGGACAAGACCCAAACTATGAACGTAGCATATGATTGTGTCAGTTTATTCCAATAGTTTTCTGCATGTCAAGTATATGTTCCTATAACCATGAGATCATGTAACTCACTGACACCGGAGGAATACCTTGTGTATCAAACGTCGCAACATAACTGGGTGACTATAAAGATAATCTACAGGTATCTCCGAGGGTGTCTGTTGAGTGGGCATGGATCAAGACTGGGATTTGTTACTCCATGTGACGGAGAGGTATCTCAGGGCCCACTCTTTAATATAACATCACAATAAGCCTTGCAAGCAAAGTGACTAAAGAGTTAGCCACGGGATCTTGTATTACGGAACGAGTAAAGAGACTTGCCAGTAACGAGATTGAACTAGGTATAGAGATACCGACGATCGAATCTCGAGCAAGTAACATACCGAAGAACAAAGGGAACAGCATACGGGATTAACTGAATCCTTGACATAGAGGTTCAACCGATAAAGATCTTCGTAGAATATGTAGGAACCAATATGGGCATCCAGGTCCCGCTATTGGTTATTGACTGTAGAGGTGTCTCGGTCATGTCTACATAGTTCTCGAACCCGCAGGGTCTGCACACTTAACGTTCGGTGACGTTTCGGTAGTATTGAGATATATGTGTTGGTGACCGAAGGTTGTTCGGAGTCCCAGATGAGATCCCGGACGTCACGAGGAGCTCCAGAATGGTCCGGAGGTAAAGATTTATATATAGGAATTTGTATTTGACTTCCGGAAAAGTTCCAGAATTTACCGGGGTTACCAGAAGGGTTCCGGGGGTCCACCGGGTGGGCCCACCCATCCCAAAGGGCCCCATGGGCTGTGGGAGGAGACAGACCAGCCCCTTGTGGGCTGGCCGACCCCTCCACCAAGGCCCATGCGGCTAGGGAAGTGGGAAAAGGAAACCCCAAAGTGGGGGAAGGAAATTCCAAGTAGGAAAGGGAATCCTACTTGGAGTAGGATTGATGGGAGGCTTGGCCTCCACCTCCTTCGGCCGAACCCCTAGGGGAAACCCTAGGGAGGCTGCCTCCTCCCCCTCCCTCCTATATATACTAGAGGAATAGAGCCCCCATAGACACACGGCCACGTGCTAGTTCTCTATTCTCTAGTTCCTCCAACAAATAGATTCCGGTAGTGCTTAGGCGAAGCCCTGCCGGGATAACTCCACCACCACCACCACCACGCCGTCGTGCTGCTGGAGATCTCATCCACCTCTCCGCCCCCTCTTGCTGGATCAAGAAGGCGGAGATCGTCATCGAGCTGTATGTGTGCTGAACGCGGAGGTGCCGTCTGTTCGGCGCTAGATCGGGACGGATCGTGATTGGATCGCGGGACGGCTTGCGATTTGGATCGCGAAGATGTTTGACTACATCAACCGTGTTTCTTAACGCTTCCCGCTTAGCGATCTACAAGGGTATGTAAATCCACTCTCCCTCTCGTAGATGCTCATCACCATGGATAAATCTTGCGTGTGCGTAGGAAAATTTTTGTTTCCCTTGCAATGTTCCCCAACACCAACACCACGAACAAAAGCACTTGAACCGTTGCCCATCAGAACGGAAGTAGTTCCTGCGGCCTGATAGGAAGAAAACATGGAAATATCACCGCATACATGCACATTAGCACCCGTGTCAATCAACCAATCAGGAGAACGACATACTGACAGAATAGTGGGAAGTATACCATACCCAACATCCTTCATCTCAGCGTCACCAATGACAACATTGGTGATCTTCTCGCCTTTTCCATGTTGACGCTTGTCATAACGATTGGGGCAGCTAGGGGCCCAATGATCAGGATCTCCGCAGACATGACAAACACATTTCTTCTTGTCAGTCTTCTTCTTGAAGTTGGTGTGCTGCGAAGCCTTGTTCTTCCCATCAAACTTTCCCTTGCCATTGAACTTTCCCTTGTTCTTGAACTTGTGGAGCTAGAAGTTTTTCTTCTGTACCAAATTGGCACTAGAACCTCCCTCAATACCTCGAGCACGTATGTCTTTTGCTCTCGCCTTTTCTTCCACATCAAGAGTCCCAATGAGATCCGGAACGGAAAACTCCTGTCTCTTATGCTTCAGAGAGGTAGCAAAGTTCCTCCACGAGGGAGGGAGCTTAGTAATGATACCTCGGAAACAAACTTGTCCGGTAACATACAATTGAAGTGCTCAAGTTCTCTAGCAAATGACTGTATCTCATGAGCTTGCTCAACCACGGAGCGCTCATCAGTCATCCTGTAGTCATAGAATTGTTCCATGATATACAGCTCAGTGTCGGCATCCGAGACCCCAAACTTGGCCTCGAGTGCATCCCACATATATTTTCCATTATCAATTGACGCATAAGCATCAACTATGTTCTCACCAAGAACACTCAAAAGAGCAGCCTTAAACAAGGTATCCATTTTCGGAAAAACTTGTTCCTCTTGAGGATTAAGATCTCCTTCAGGTTTGCCAAGAGTGGCGTCATAGCAGCTGATGGTTTGAAACCATAGAACAGCCCTCACACGCCACCTCTTATAGTGCACACCCTCAAACATAGGAGGCCTCATGGAAGCAGCAAAACCACTTGGGGTAAATTGCCTATTATAAGGTTTTTGGATTGTTGGATATAAGAACAATTAATCGAATGTTTTAAACGAAATAAACAGTAGATAAAACAAGATCATGGTAACAAAGGCAACACTAGTGATGCAACGTAGAGGAGAGTACGCCACAATAAGAGGAACAAAACTTATCAGGGAAACTAAAGGATAGTAGATAAATATCATGTGAACATGTGAACTATACCGAAACATATGTAGAAAAGAAACTAGACCAAGAATCTCTAGCAAAACCTTGAATAGGAAAGACAAGAACACATACTGAGCGGTGGCAGCAGCAGGATTGACGTTGACGTCGTCACCGGCCATGTTGTCGAAGAGGTTGTTGACGTCGGGGAAGAAGTCGTCGTCTGGGAAGTGATCGTCGGCGTCCGTGGCGTCCGTGATGAAGAAGCCAGTAGTCGCGCAGAGCGCTCCCCAAAAACCTTATCACCCTTCTCCCGTACAGGACTCAAAGTGGTGGGGTTTCGGAGGCCTACTGTCCCGACCTGCGGTGCACGCCGCAAGCCGGGATGGGGAAGAACCTTGTAGCAGCTCAGGGATTGGAACTCGGTGGCGTGAGGAGGAGAAGGTTCTGGTGTGTCTCTCTGGAGAGGAGCGACCTCCCTTTATAGGCACAGGAGAAGGAGGCGAACATGCAGCGACGGGAGGCGAAGCAAAAGAGGGAGATGAAAAGAACAGGCAGCAGCCGATGGGTGCAGCGTTCGTAATTAATCTCCACTATAGAAAAACTTTTCAGCTCCCGAGTGACCTTTCGTATACCAGTCGTGCGTGGCAAAAATTTAGACATCGGCTCCGCTCATTCCCGCAACCCGCGGCGCGTCGTGGCGTGGCGGGGCGGGCGGCGGAGGAGGAGCGCGCGCGTATGTCCCTCTTATTCTCATGCTCATACATGTGGGGAAACATCCTCCCTTATAAGGAGGTCCAACTCCTACTAAACTAGCAATATGGGACTAAACTTGTGTCCCACCTCTTGCCTTGCACGAATGGGCTTAGTGGGCCTCTAGGATTTATTAGGAATTCTGAAAAATGCTATTGGGCTGGCCCATGTTTAGATCAAATTCCAGCAACACGCTCACGCAATGTCTACTCACGATGTTACTCCCTCCATCCGATGAAAAATGTACATAAAAAAATTTAGGACAAATTATAAAGTGAAGTAAAAATTGCATTAGAAAGATGCAAGTCATCATCTCTCTCCTCTTTAATTACCCAACCCCCAATGAGTTAAGTGCATGTAGAAATTAATGAGACCATATGTAAAATGTTATTGGTCTTCATTACCATGTGACAAGAGAGAAACATTTTTTCTACTTTAAAGTGCATTGAAAAGATAGAAGTACACCCTTTTATGGACAAATTTTAAAGTCAAACGTAATTTTTTCACCGGACGGAGGGAGTTCTATAGTTGCCTGGCAAACGACGAGAACGTCGCGTCCTGCTGAAAATTTATATGGCTTTATTAATAAGACGCATAGGATGTCAAACAGAGGAGTTGATGCTTCGCCTTGGTTCCACACAAGTACGTAACAATGGTCCCATCCTGAGATGAACTGAGTGCAACTTAGATTGTTAGGTTCCTTGTGATGAACTGAGTGCAATTCAGTCTTTCCAGCGATGCTCTTTCACTGAAAGGAGACGTTCTCATCGACTATGAGGTATCTATGATGACTTTGTCAATCTCAACATATAATTCGGATCAGTATCTCGGTGTTTATAAAGGTAGAGTGTGCGTTCCTTGGAATGAGTTTATGTGGCTATCATGCGATTGTACTGTGTTCAAAATTATTCCATCCGGAGAAGCACATGCAATTGTTGATTTTAGATTACCAAGGTTTGGAGCCCATGTTACATCCCTCATCTAGTCTTGGTGCATTGGAAGGGCGGGGAAGAAATTGACACATGTGTGCACGGTAGCGATGGAATCAACCAAAACAATAAGGTAGTTTTTCACAAACTTTTAAAGAAACACCTTGTGTGAATGTAACACATTTAAGCAAACACATTCAAGCGTAGTACTATGTGACTAAACATGGAAACTCCCCGCGTTGAATGTCACCGAGGACGTGCCACACCTCACTCTTGTGTCGCTCTGAGGTGCGACACCGGGACACCCCAAACCCTAGCTGCCAGACCGCTCCTCCACCACCACCAATGGGTGTGCCCGTGTCTCCCTCTTATCGGAGCCCACTTTCGTCTTATTTCCTTCTTCTGCCTATGTCGTGGCTTTGTTGATGTGCCGCCTTGGTCTGCTCCGGTTAGCCCCTGCCACCTTAGCGCTCCACGGCCGCCTTGATGCGTAAGTCCTGCCTCACCCACTGACCTGTGTAGTATGTGCTCCTCTTCTACCCTTGACCCTCGGGATGCGCTGGGGTATGTGGCATGTGGAAGGTTACCTCCTTTGAGGCATGATGATGTCGTTAGTCTGATCTGCGTCAGGTGTGACGCACTTGCTATTCAGCCCAGACTCTTAATCCTGCTTTGGCTAGCCACTCTCCACCTTTGCACCCTAGATCCCTCTTCATTTGCACTCCAATGGAGATTCTAGGGGGTGAAAGCCTTGCCGACGTCCGCTGACCATCAACGACAACATCTTAGGACGGTGCGTCAACATGGTGGCATTGCCCTGCCTCTCCTCCATATCAGAGTTGTTGTCTCGACGACATTTAGCTTGTGCGGTGCCAAATTTCTTCGGTTGGGTGCTCCGAGTCTAGGAAAAATCTGATCTTAATTTGTTGGCAGCGGTGGAAGGAAGGGGGTGGCGAAACTGGGAATGGGGAGAAATCTCTTGTTGACTCTGTCCGCCCATGGTAATGGTGACCCTCATGAGCCAGTAAACATCCGGGTGTTGTTACTTTCATCCCCCTCCTGTATGCGGTAAACTCCTCTGCATTAGTTGTGCTTTTCCTCCAAAGTCTCCGTCTTGATATTCGATGGTACCCCGGTTGTCATCAACTCGTAGTTGTACGACACCGTTCACGTACCCTCCACCTTGCACAATGACCGCCTCTCTAGGGGGGGGAGCAATTTTACCAGTGGCACTCTCAAAGATCATGTAAATCCTTATTGCTCTTTCTCCCTACTCCCATGGGCAATGAACACGATTCCTGTAGAGAATTTGCAAATTCTTTGGTGCATGCTTACTGAGCCGGGTTTTTCCTATCTGCATTTCTGCTTTGCTCTACGCAATGGCCACCCTTCCGGTGAGTATTGGATGCACCCAGGGTTCGCAATGGCGCAATTCGTTGATAAATAGTTAAATACTACTCGTGGTCCTCCTTGCCGACTTTTCGGCGTTACCTTACTTGGAGTGTGGTGCCTTTGGAGTCCCCCCTTCCCCTCTTTTCTTTGCTAGTTCCTTCCAATTTGGTGATAACATGGTTGAATCATCTAGTCCCCTTGTTTAGGAGGTTCTTCTTCACATTGTGTTGTAATCTTATACTCGGTTTTCTTGTGTTTTATGTGTATTTGCTTCAACAAAGTCCATTTCCCCTATACATTGGATTAACCGCTTTTTGAAATATGTTCAGGCAGGGAGTTACCAACATAATGACATTATGATATGAAATCGACAAGCACCACACTATCCAATCTTGACCACATAATTATACTTGCGGGAGCAGCTTACTACAACATCATTAAGTAATATAATCAGCAAAACATACCAAATAAGCCATGTATGACAGTGTCTCCAATGTCAACATGACAATAATTTGGCAATATGTATCAATGAAAAGCTCATCGTAAAAAAGTATCAGCACCAAGCAAGACTCGAGCAGCAAGGGGAGATACAAGGATTTACGTGAAAACCCCTTACGAGGAAAGCCACGGGTGGTGGCGAACAATTTTCCACTATAAAGACGAACCAGATACAAGGTGGAAGCGAACAAGTGAGGGAGGCTTCAAATCTCCAATTTTAGCACTCAAATTTGGGTGAATTTCTAGAACAAAGAGCCTCCCTTCTCTACCTACTCTAAACCTCTGCTGAGAACGGAAAAACTTAACACATCTTTGCAAAAAGTCCCCCTTAGCTTGCTAACTATCTCATTTGCAAAAAAAAATGCTAACTATCTCAAATAGTACCTATTTCGGCCTACAATATGCCTAAGCAAGTAAGCAACATTCCACATGATAAAGGTCCCAAAATAGTACCTATTTCGGCCTACAATATGCCTAAGCAAGTAAGCAGTAGGACCGAGCTCGTCTCGCGCCCGGCTGCTGGACCGAGCTCGTCTCGCGCCCGGCGGCTGGACCGAGCTCGTCTCATGCCCGGCGGCAGGACGGGCGAGGCCAGTTTTGGCCGGCCTATTGGGTCTCGACGCTGGGGGCAGCTCAGGGGTGCTAAAGGCGGGGCCTTTCCACTCGTCTCTTTGGTTGGGGTAGCGGTGGGTGGCGGGTGAGGTGGCGTCGAGGTCGTGGATGCTAGGGCGGCGGCACTGGTGGTGGTGTCGTGGTGCTCTTGGGCAAAGCCCGTGGCTTGGTGCTGCCCGGTGACCATGGTCGTGTGGGCGGCATGGTCGCCGGGGTGTGGCGTTCGGGGGTGGTGAGTATTGGCCGGAGTGAAAACCTGTTCTATCTACGGACGGACCAGCGGCGGTGAAGTTTGTTCCCTTCTTGAAGGCGTCGTCGCGGCCATTATTGCCCGTCGTGTTGCTCCAGGGGAAACTCTGATCCTCGGGTCGGGCGGTGGCGGCGCTCCGGTGTCATATCCTTCCTGAAGGCGTCGCCTTGGAGCCTACGGTTCGTCATATGCAGCTTCATCTCTTCGCGGTGGCGTGTTCACGGTCGAGGACCCGGCTGCTCTTGTAATGCTTGGGGTGTTGTTGCTGCGCTCAGCGCCTATGTATCTTTGCCTTGGGTGTGTGCGTGTGTTGTGGTGGCGTGTGTTTGTACCGAATTGTTGTTGCTCGTTGCTTTATGTATAAAGCGGGGCGAAAGCCTTTTTCGGAAATACAAGCTTTATCATATCACAACAAACTTTCATTACTGAGCTTCCATACTTTGACGGTGTTGTCACACTCGCCAGATGTGAGTTTCCGAACATACTCAAAGTATTCGATAGGTCCAGTAGTAATCAAAGAACCAGAGGCCTTTGCTGGGCCCAGGCAATCGAGGTAACACCCACAAAATGTGCCTGCAGTGTCCCAAACATCATCAGAGTGAACCGTCAAGACTGAAATATTACCCATCAGATGAACCGCTGGTAAACGCCTACCCAATGGAGTTGACCGAGAATTTATGCTCCTGAAAGTATGGGCTTCAACCCGCTCATTAGGCTTGCCACCTTTATTTCATCTATTTTTTGGTGAAAAAGTTTCGATCTATTCATCTTCAATTATGTCAGTACAACGAAAATCAAAAATAATAAAAATTACATTCAGATCCATAGACCACGTAGCGACGAGCCGACGACTACAAGTACTAAAACGAGCCGAAGGCGTGCTGCTGTCATCGTCCCTCCCTCGCCGGAGCCAAGCAAATCTTGTTGTCCTAAGACCCCGTAGTAAATAGTCGGGGAGCCACGTGGGACCAGTGCACCAGAACAACAATTGTCGCCAATGAAGAGTAGTGTAGATCGGAATGATCCAACCTAAAGACACACGAACGTAGACGAACGACGAGCAGATCCGAACAAATCCACCAAAGACAAACCCACCAGAGACATACCTCCACGCGTCCATTGACCATGCTAGACGTACCATCGGGGCGGGGGCTAAGCAGGAAGAACCATATTCCATCTTTAGGTAGCCGTCACCGTCTCGCCTTCCTAAATAGGACAAAAACCCTAAAAAAAACTCAAAGAAACGTCTAAAGACGGAGCGCTCCCGCCAGCAAGGACCGGGATCCACCGTGCCCCCATGGCGCTAAGGCCACCGGAGACAAGGCGGACCGGCGGCGTCGACGGCGGGATGTAGATGAAGCCTAAGTTTATTGATTGTCTCAGTTCCATGATTCCATCTTCTTTTCAGTTGATAACACAACCATCGCGTCTGCAGGGCGCAAGCATGGATTCAAACTTGGAACGAGCCCACACTACATACCTGCAAGATTGGTCCATAGTGCCGATGAGGATGACATTTCTTCCTTTTGAAGACATAAAAATTAAATTGTAAAAAATCTATATACACAATCTGATAAAATAGTGCCATAAACTTTTTTCAGGGAAAATATCTTCATGATTTTCTAACAACATGCGTCCACAAAAAAAAGGTCTAAGGTACGTATTGGAGCCCGCGTCAATGTCTAAGACTTCATCGAGATTTATTTATGAATAGGGGGAGTGTTGTTGATTGTTTTTTTGTGAGATCTTGAGGGATGTAAAAACTGAAAACTGAATGCTCCTATCGCTTCACAAAAAAATGACGCCTCTGAAAAAATGTTCTCAAAATTTAGAACTTGGCCTATCTATATCTTATCAAACATTTAGATCACACAACCATGTGTTGCTCTTTTTTTTTTTTTTTGAGGAATATGTGTTGATTTATTTTGTGTTCAAAACATCGGTTTTCTGCGAACTGGAGGGAGTGTGATTTCTGCACTTGACTAGCATAAAGCTGGGCACCAACATTCTCGTAATGGTTTGTGGGACGGAAGCAAAACCAACCGGGGCCTTTGATATTAGCAGATCATGTGAATTTACACACGAAACCGTCACCATACATGCTCCCCTCTTATTTATGCAAACACCTCAAAGCAAACCTTAGGTTCGCAAATGAGAGATGCGCCCCCAGAACAAACACAAGAAAAAAACACGAAAAGGTGGAGATGCCTCTGCATTGCTTGTTAATCAGCCTCCTGCTCTTCTTTCAGGCAAACAGACGAGCAGTGCCTGTGCAAACGGTGCAGATTCACCATCGAAAACGACCTTGTTGGCACGGGCAATATCTTCGGTGCGCAAGACCCGAGCTGAGGTGCGGTTATCGCTGGATTATCAGGTGACTGAATGAAAATGAACTGCTGAGGCGGCTCGTTTTCGTCGCTGCTGAGGCTGCTGCTGCTGCTGCTGTTGGAGCTCATACCATCCAAGGGCCTCAACCTGCTTAAACCGGCAAGCCTCTTGGAGATACCGTAGTCGTAGGTCTCCGGCACGGTGATCAGTGACCGATCGTACATGATGCTGTATGCAAGGAGATTTTTCCGTTTCCTGGAGTAAGCATTGTCTGCCTTGGCAATAACCTTTGCAGAGCCAGATGGCCCGATAGCTTCCTTGAGGAATGTGAAAGATCTGGACTTGCCGTTATAGAATTTAGAGATGCCACGCCTGCCCCACAAAAAGGATGAGGATATCAGAGGTAGCATATGGATAAACACCATAATGATGCACTGAACACACGCATGAGGCGTGTAGTGCAGAAAAGTATAACAACATAACTGCTGTGGCGATAAGCATTGCCGTCCTAGTGGTGCATTATTTATGAGCAAGCATGCAAAACTGAGCGAACAAAATACCAAAGTAAGCGTTTGCAGATCAGAAGGAATCAGGGAAATTTATGTCAACAAACAAAGAAACCTTTGCATTTAGCAGTTAGCTCCACCATACTGCCAAGAAAAACTAAAGCTACTTCCCAGTATGGGTAATGCAAGATACTTAACCAGAGTATACTCCCATAAAAGAACCATAATGTTTGAAAAACTTGTAGGAAAATGTTTCCCTTGATAAGCAAAGTTGCACTTGTTATAGTAGCAAACATATCTCGGGTCAAATGGAAAACTGGCTCTATATAGCTACGAAGTAGGAATGACATGATTCCAATAATTGTCTTCATATGGTACTGACTAGCCGCTTTCTTTATGCTACCATCAAACTCTCTCTAGGGTTCATATGCCCAAATATCTTCCTTTCGTGTCACTTCAAGCGTCCCCTCAGAGCCCTAAGGCTGAGAATTACTACTTCCGATTTCAGATAAGCAAAGAGGAGATATAAATTTTCACACCAAAAATATATATATGTTCATCATGATTTTCCATTCCCTTCTGTCTGGAATATACAGCGAAGGATCCCAACATGGAACTTGCATCATGCATTGTCAAGAGTTGTACTGTGAAATTTCCAGCTAATAATGTGGTCTTGCTATTTCCTATACAAGCAATGTGTTGATAGGAAAATGTGCAAGTATTCTTGTGAAGATAGATAGGTACACCTCGCCAACCTCACAACGATAATAAACATTACTAAAGCGGGACATGAGAACGACGCAATGGAACAGTCATTACCACACAATTGGCTGGCAAATACTAGCACATGCCTATCCCATCAACTAAACAATGTGGAGCACTCCATATCATCACCCGATTGAATAATGATCCACAACTCTTAAGAGAATATCTAATCAAGAACATGCACTGTAATTGCAGCATGTGGCAGCCCACATTGCCTCATTAGTTGAATCGGAACCTTCGGCTGACCAGTTGTAGTATGACAATATATCAGTTTACTACTATAGTTGGTAATGATAATCCTCTAGCGCGGTCCACACGAACATGTTCGTCGTCCTACTCTCCCGTTTATACAGTTGCGAAAACAAAACAAATGCAGACACAAATCACCGCGCTATTACGAAGGCAAGACATCCAATGTGCGTGCCTATTCCCCAGTCCCAAACCCGCGCCGTCCAGCAAAGATCGCCCGATGATCACTCACTCGAACCGCTCGCCTTTGACCCCCTAAAACTCCCCAAGAAGGATAACTATTTCTTCCGAGAGCTCGCGGGCAGCGAATAAGCAGAGCGAGACCAGAAATTTTATAACAGGCCGAAACAAAAAAAAAAACGTAAGGAAGGGGCTCCGCTCCTCACCGGATGGGAAGCGACTCCTCCAATGCGGCGAGGCCGTCGAGCCCCGCCCCGCTGTAGCCGCTCTGCGCCTCCCCGTCCCCGTCCTCCTTCCCCGCCGGCGCGGTGCCCTCGTCGCTGTCGTTCCCCAGCGACGACGACGAGCTGCACGGCTCCGGCCGCGGCGGCATCCGCCCGATCTGGAACCGGCGCCGCCGATCCGCCCAGCCCAACGCCGATGGGAGGCGGTGCGGATTGATTGCCAACAGGAAGGAAGGAAGAGACGCCCCCTCTCGTCGTCGGAGGTGGGATTTTTAAATGACGCACGAATGGATGGATGGGGCGCTGGTTTTAAACAGCACGCACCGGGTAATGGAGGCTGGCCGTTTCGGATGAAAAATAACTGCGCCACGTAATGTGCAGATCAGCTCGTAATTAAGAATGGATTGGTCAGAGACGTGCGGGGCAGGGTGAGAGAGAGGAGGACGAGGTTTGAGCGTGAGCTGGAGGGCCTTATCGGCTTATCCACTCAGGTATATAAATTATTTTTTATTTTTTATTATAATATAATGTACTGTATTTCTTACTTCCTCCTCCGTTTCTAAATATAAGTCTTTTTAAAAAAATTACTATGAACTATGTAGACATATTTTAGAGTGTAGATTCACTCATTTTGTTCTGTATATAATCTGTAATGAAATTTTTAAAAAGACTTATATTTAGAAACGGAGGAAGTACTTTTTTGCAAGCGAATAATGTATTTCTTACTAACTTTACGGCATTTCCATTGGTGCGACGACATTTGTGGATTTGTGTTCTTAATCCGATAAAAGGACTTCAACACCCGTGAGCCGCTCAAGCTCTTGATATCGATTTGTTTTGAGCTTGACATCATCTAGAAAAGAAATGAGCAAGAGTATGGGCATTTGTTCTAGCTTGATTTGAGCTCTGTTAATTTTAGTATTAACAATATACCAGCACCCCACAAAAACAGGCCCGTCGACAAGGCAGGCCAAACTGGCCGACCGCACAGGGCCCCCAAATTTTTGGGGCCCCCAGATCAGCACCTCTCTCTAGGTTAATTTTTGGGGAAAAAATGAAGCCCGTCAAGCCAGCCCATCTAGAAAGCAGCAAGCCGTTCCGCTTCCGTGCAAAAGCAGCAAAGCGCTAGGTCGTGGTTTGCAAGGCTGCCAGCCGCCACCACTCAGGCCATGTTCGCGTCAGGAAAAACAAAATAGCGCATGCCTGTTCTCCCTGTTCTTCCCCGGATCGCCTGACGCCTGCGCCTGCCTCGCCGCGTCCGTCGCGAGATCGCCTGCCCGGCTGCCCCATACGAGGTTACAAACGGCCGACCGGCAACCGATCACCACACCACACGTCGGGGCACATACGCCAATCCCATTTGTTCAACTGATGCGTCTGCCCTGTTCGTCCGTTCATCCTCTCAGGTATGCTCCTCTCTTCCCCAGATCAAAAAATCAATTGGTAATTCTACGAGATGACTGATTAAGTCACCATATTTAATAAACTACTGCGTTGGCACTTAGAACTGATACTTTAGAATTTAGATAGATTGTTATTTAATAAATTGTTTTGTATTTTATAGTCGAAGATTCAAAATCCATATGGATTGATAAGACAATTTTTTATGATAGTTACTCACATATCAAAGATATTCAATGTAGTTACTCATTCAAATTTCAAGATTTGGTCCTTTTCAATTTTCTTATCTTGATCCTTCATTTATGTGATTTTAAAAAAAAATACGACTTCATTTTTCATCTTGTCCCGGGCCTCCAAATTTCTGGAGACGGCCCTGCACAAAAAAATACAATGTTGTGTACAGGATAGTTTCTTACCCATCTCATTTTGGGGTGCAATAAGTAGTTACGATAAAGGTGCATGTCAACAATATTTTACCGGCCTACATATTTGTCATATTGACAACATTTTTTCATGACCGGTAATTGTGTCTTGTTTTTGCTTGTGTGCTTGTTGACTTCTTTGGGCTTAACCGGGTAGTTTAAAACTGCATTTTTTAACTATCATTTCTCCCTTTGTGCTTATTCTAGTATTATTTTTTAACGTGGACGTGAAGCATACTGCGGGCGGATTCATTGACTGTCTGGAGAGATGAACTTCGAAGTTGGTCCATTTTCCTCAAAAGTAATAGATGAAGTACTTCTTCCTTTTCTATGTTTGCATCTTGATTTCCATGCATAAAGATTGGTAATTAAGATCTGACATGCGGATTCGTGTGTCCGCTACCTAAAAACGTGTATGATCTGGCTTCGGTCCACGTTAGAATTGTCGGTAATTAAAGCCAACAACACGGGTTTACTTAATCCTCAAGCTAACCAGACCCACGAAACTCAATCTAACTGGAGCCACGGAACTCAGGGCTAAATTTTGTATATGTTCTCTTGATGGATATGATATTCCTTGTTGACGCCTAAGCTTGTAAAGAAGTTCATGTGTGCCTCGTATAACAATTGAAAAAATAATTTCTAGGTCTCTATATCGGAAATTACGTACAACTTATTATTTGCTCTAAATGGACCTATAGTTTCTAGGTTAGTGATATTGTAGGTTTGTGTTTTGCCCGGCAACATTGGCTTTCTTCGGTGAACATTTAAGCCATTTTACAATTTTGAGAAATTAGTGAAACATTAGGGAAGGAAAAAATTAAGGATGTACGAATTCAGATTATTATTTTTGAGGGGATGCACGAATTCAGATTATTATCTTTTTGAGGGGATGCTCGCATTCAGATGATAGTAAGGCATGCCTTCATATCGTGTCGGTGGTTGTAGTCTTTTACGGAAAAAAACAATTGTATGTTGAAACCATGGTTTTCTATCCACAATAAAAGGAAGAATATTTTTTTGGCCCAGTTTCATTTTCTTGTAGGAATCTTTCCCTGCATGCCGACGTGAAATATGTACGCCCAAGAGGCCCATTAAACCTTCAGTCACACAAGAGCTTTTAAGGGCGCCTATGTCTCGCTTCACGCGACACAGAGGAAAGCCTCGCCTGAAGGGAGGCTGGAGATTGGCTGGCCCAGGCGGACTGGAGAACACAGACTCGTTTTTTTTTTCTTTTTTTTTTATAATTCTAAATATTCTAAATAAATATATTAAAAACACTTTACATAACACATTTGAAACAATTTTAACCGAATATTTGAAAAATGTTAAATATGTATAGAGAGAAAAATCCTCATGTATACCAAAACACAATGTGCATGAAAAAGTTGATCATGTATATAACAATGTTAATAAAGCATTTGACAAAATATTAAACAAGTATTTGAAAAAAAATCAAGCATTTGAAAAAAATGTTAAATGTGTATCGGCGAAATGTTGACCATGTATTCAAAAAAAATGTTAATCTTGTATTTGAAATATATTAATCAAACATTTAAAAGTGTTTAATGTGTATAAAACATCTTGATCATGTATTGAAAAATAGTCATGTATTTGAAAAATGTTAATCTAACATATGATAAATGTTTAAAATGTGTATAAAAAATGTTGAACATGTATTAAATGGTAGCCTTATATTTAAAAAAATCAACTTGTATTAAAAATATATTTTATATATACCAAAATTGTACAATGTGTACGGAAAATGGTAGACATCAAAAAATATCAGTTCTCCAAAAATGTTAATGATATATTTCGAAATGTTAACCGTGTATATAAAAAATATTTTTGATGTATAAATATATATTAAATGTGTACTGAAAAAAGTTGACATGTGTTGAACATAAAGGAAACTGATGAAAATTGTTTAAGAAACTATGAAAAACAAATAAACACAATAAAAACTAAAGGTAAAAACAAAGAAAAATCAAACCGAAGAAAACCAATGCAAAAGAATGGAAACGTAGAAGGCTTGATTGAAGAAAAAAAAACAAAAAAACGATGAAACCGAAGAAAGAAACAAAAGAAAAATGAAGAACGAAACAAAGAAAAGCAAAAAAAAACTAGTGAAACCAATAACGAAATAAATAAAAACAAAGAAAGAAAAACAACAAAAAATGTGATGAAACCAAAAAAAGGGTGAAAACAAAGAAAAGTAGAAAATTGGAGAAAAAAAGATGAAGAAACTGATAAAACCAAAAGAAAACATTAAAAAACAAAAAAACAAGAAAAAATTTGGACCAAACTTGTACGTGCACCACATGAGACTACAACCAAAAGTCGTCGTAGAGCGATCGGAAAAAAAAATAACAAACGGGCCGACCTAGTTACAACAGAGGGAGAAGAAAGGTTTAGGGGAGACGCAAGGTTCTCTTAGTATAAGTAAGATATAGTCCAGGCGAGCTTCTAAGATATTTCAAGAAAATTTCCTCTCGATTTATTAATCTAGGATGGTGGCCACATATTTGGAGTGGTTGGGCATCTTATTCCTGGGTGTGTTGTCATGCACCTTCAATATGCGGATGATATCATGATTATGATGGAGGGCTTTGATCTCGACATTCTCAATCTCAAGTTCCTCCTTCTATGTTTCGAGGCCATGTCTTGACTTAAAATCAACTTCGACGAGAGTGAGGTGGTGGTTCTAGGACACTCTCAGGCCGAGCAGGAGCGGATAGCGGACAACCTGAATTGCGGGTTATCCTCCTTCCCCACATCATACCTAGGGATGACGTTGTGTGACTCAAGGGTTCCCTTGAGTGAGTTCAACCTGCTTATGAGGGTGCCTCGTGTTTAGGGCGGAAGCTTGGTGCGTTCAATTTACCTTCAAGGGGAGTAAGACAGTCCTTATAGATTCCAACCTATCTAGTCTCCGCATGAATGTGATGGGGGAATGTGGCTATATATCTTCCCAGAGGGGCTTCATAGAGCATTTGATAAAGACTTCTCCTGATTCTTCTGGCAAGCGATGGATGGCCGACAGAAATAGCATATGGTGAAGTGGGCTGACATCTACATGCCAAAGGACTTGGGACGAAGTGGCCTTTTGGCGTCCCATCGCATGAACGTGGCCCTCATGCTGAGGTGGGTCCGGCAAATCATTCATAGAAAGGAGGGTTTATGATTGCAGCTTACCTGAGGGGCCAGCCCCTGCTTGACTGTGGATGTACAGAGGGATCACAATTCTGGAAGTTCAGCCAGCAAATCAAGCATGAGATCCGCTTAGGATTGTCCTTCTCCATTGGCAATGGTGAGGGGATCCTCTTCGGCTCAACGCATTGGTTGGTGGGGCGTCGTTATGTACGGGGGGTTTACTAACTTGTTTGCCATCTGCTCGGATTTCTGTCCATAATGGCCACTCGAACATCTTGTTCTGATGGACATTTGGGTCGGTGGAGACCGTTGAGTGGGCTAGGTTGTGGGTTGCCCTCTCGCCTATGCTTGTGGATTATCTCGACACTGTTTCCTGGCGACTGGCCCCTTCGGGGCACTTCTCTATTGGCACGACATATCATGCGCAGTGATGACGACCATCTCTTGCTTGAACTTCTTCGCTATGGAAAGAGCACTTACCTCTGAAGATCAAAATGTTTGTTTGGCGATTATTGCGGGATCACTTTCATCGGTGGCGAAGGTGATCAAGCGACACACCCCTAGGGATGAGTTGTGACCTCTATGTGGTGTCCTGGAAACAGGAACCCACATTCTCTTCTCATGCACGACGGCAAGAGTGCGTTGGAGTTTCATCCGTGAGGCTCTGGGGCCTGACTGGGAGGCCCTGGACCTGGCCGAGTTTCTTCAAACCCGTGCCAACTAGCCATGGAGGAAGAGACACCTCTCATGTCTTGTGTTTGCGGCGCTAGCTTTAACCCTGTGGACAATGCGAAAACAGATGGCCATGGAGCGGGTCTTTCTTAGGCGGGCCATCGATTCAGTTTTCAAATTCTTTGCCTTTTTGCAGCAATGGCAATAGTTGCCTAGAGACGAGACCACGATTGGTTGGGCCTTATAATGGGTGGGATGACTGGTTTTGCGCGCCGCCTGCCTTGTGGTGGGCCTGTTGAGACTTTGGCCACTGGGTGGGTATTTTTTTTCCTATTTTTATGTTTTCTTTGGATATGTTTGTGTTGTTATCCCTGCAAATCTTTTTATTTATGTGATGCACTTGAATTTTGTTGTATGAACATGATGGTTGCTTTATTTATCGAGGGGGGGGGAGGGGGGGGGGGGGGGGGCGAAGGCCTATTTTGAGAGCTAGCTGCTCACTCCGGTTTACAATTTTATATCTCCTGAAATTTTACATCTATCGTTGTACTTGTATGAAATGGCAGTGCACGCCATTTTAGATGCATCCAAGCACTCTTCTAGTCAATGATTCCAGGCTCCTTAGACCAAACGGTAGAATATTCAATCTTAGGATCCCAGATGACTCTCTAGTCTGTACTAGCTGACAAATGTACTGCCAGCAAGGTTGGCTGAGTTTGGCCACGGTCAAACTCCCGTATTTGCAGCACGAGGCACAACACACACACGCACACGCATGTACTCGTAGCCGTAGATACACACCCCGCGAAATTTCTGAAAACGGACACAAAACCACGGCGGCCAGGATCTTTGCCAGTTGCCGCACCCACCCGAACGTACCTGTCCACGTCAGAGGGGACACGGCCCACGTGGGGTCGACTAGTCAGTAGATACTCCAACGCAAGTGGCAATAACAACCCAAGTGGCGGCGGCGTCGCCACCGTGCCGCACAAGTGTCGACATGTCGCTCTCGACGTAAAAGGAGACGTACGTAGACACCAGACGCAGTGCGTAGTGATAATTGAAGAATAATAACTGTTGTATGTTGTATTGATTGGGGCCTCGAAGGGCTGTTTATATAGATTACAAAACTTGGACTCCAAGACTAATAGAGATAGATTACAATTCCAAACCTTGCCGGATATACTATCCGTAACCGACCTATACTCTAATATCCCCCCGCAGTCTCAGCATCAGGAGTAACGATGTTGAGACTGGAGCGTATGTCGGTGGAAGATGCAGTCGGAAGTCCTTTGGTGAAAATGTCAGCAAATTGAGCACTGGTAGGTACATGAAGAACGCGGACCTCGCCAAGAGCCACCTTCTCTCGAACGAAGTGTATGTCAATCTCAATATGCTTGGTGCGACGATGCTGAACTGGATTGGAAGCCATGTATACTGCAGAGATGTTATCACAATAAACGATGGTGGCACGATCCAGTGGGCGATGAAGTTCCACGAGAAGCTGACGCAGCCACACCGCTTCAGCCACAGCATGAGCAACCGACCTATACTCAGCCTCAGCAGAAGACCTGTAAACTGTTGCCTGCCTTTTAGAACACCAAGAAACAAGATTATCACCCAAATAAACACAAAATCTGGATGTGGACCGTCGAGTATCTGGACAACCTGCCCAGTCTGCATCAGAATAAACTGTCAAGCTTGTTGGAGAAGAAGAATTGATGAGAAGACCATGATCAAGAGTTCCTTTTAAATAGCGAAGAATGCGGTGGACGTGAGCAAGATGAGGAGCACGAGGATCATGCATAAAAAGACAGGCTTGCTGAACGGAGTATGAAATGTCGGGCCTAGTGAGAGTGGCATATTGTAAGGCACCGGTGATGCTACGATACAAAGTGGGGTCAGAAACAGGATCACCATCAGCCGACAATTTGACACCAATGTCGGCCGGGGTACGAGTGGGTTGACAATCAGACATACCAGAACGAGAAAGCAAGTCTAAAAGATAGGAGCGTTGAGAGAGAAAAAGGGTAGACTTGGTGCGAGAAACAGTAATGCCAAGAAAATGATGAAGAGGACCAAGATCAGTCATGGAAAATTCATTACTAAGAGAAGAGATTATATGTTGAAGAAAAGAGTCAGAGCTAGCCGTAAGAACTATATCATCAACATAAAAGCAAGAGATAGGCAGTGTGGGAAGAGGAGCGAAAAATAAATAAGGAAGAATCAGATTTGGAGGGTATGAAACCTACTGTTTGAATGAAGGCAGCAAAACGTTGAAACCATGCACGAGGAGCTTGTTCAAGACCATAAAGAGATTTGTTAAGAAGGCAAACAGAGTTGGGAGAAGAGGGATTCTCAAAACCAGATGGTTGCTGACAATGAACTGTTTCATTAAGAGTGCCGTGAAGAAAAGCATTTTTAACGTCTAGCTGATGAATGGGCCAAGAGGAGGAAACGGCAAGACTAAGAACAACGCGAATAGTGCTTGGTTTAACAACAGGAGAAAAGGTTTCATCAAAATCAATGCCATGTTGCTGAGAGAAACCACGACACACCCATCTGGCTTTGTAACGAGCAAGGGTGCCATCAGAATGAAATTTATGCCGAAAAACCCATTTTCCAGAAACAACATTAACACCAGGAGGTTTAGGAACAAGAGTCCATGTGTTATTTTGCTGAAGAGCGTTAAATTCATCGCGCATAGCTGAGAGCCAAAGAGGATCAAGAAGAGCTCGTTTGTAAGAAGAGGGAATAGGAGAAAGGGTTGCCGGGGTTGGGGTGGCTGTGAGGTTGAGGCGTTTGGTGGGTAGAAGGAATCCTCGTTTGCCGCGGGTGCACATGATGTGATCATTAGTAGGTGGTGGAATGGGTACAGCGTTGGGTGGGAGGGGTGGTTGGGAGCCTGGCGGGGCTGGGCTTGCCGGGGACGGGCTTGCCGGACTTGCCGGGGTCGGGCTTGCCGGGCTTGCCGGACTTGCCGGGGTCGGGCTTGCCGGACTTGCCGGGCTTGCCGGGCTTGCCGGGCTTGCCGGGCTTGCCGGGCTTGCCGGACTTGCCGGGGTCGGGCTTGCCGGACTTGCCGGGCTTGCCGGACTTGCCGGGGCCGGGCTTGCCGGACTTGCCGGGCTTGCCGGGCTTGCCTGACTTGCCGGGCTTACCGGACTTGCCGGGCTTGCCGGACTTGCCGGGGTCGGGCTTGCCGGACTTGCCGGGCTTGCCGGGTCAGGACCTGCCGGGACTGCCGGGCTTGCCAGGCTTGCCGGCCTTGCCGCGGGAGAGAGAGAGGCCGCGGCAGGGTTGGTGGTGGTAGGGATTGATGCGGGGTTAGTGACAGAATAAGGAAAAGTGTGTTCATCGAATGTGACGTGGCGAGAGACAAGCACGCGACCAGAAGATGGATCGAAACAGCGATATCCTTTGTGATCGTCAGAAAGACCAAGATGAATGCAAGGTAGTGAACGTGGTTCGAGTTTGTTGGAGGCGGTAGAGGCGGTGTTCGGGAAACAAAGACAGCCAAAAACACGGAAAAAAGAATAATCGGGATGGGAGAGAAAAAGAGATTGAAAAGGCGAATAAAGAGGACATGTCTTAGTTGGTCGAATATTTAGAAGTAGTGTGGCAGTGCGAAGGGCTTCGGCCCAAAAACGAGAGGGCAGAGAAGCTTGTAGTAGCAAGGTGCGAAGAATATCATTAATGGAGCGAAGAGAACGTTCAGCTTTACCGTTTTGAGGTGAGGTATAAGGACAGGAAAAACGAAGAAGAATACCTTGAGAGAGAAAGAAGTTGCGGTTTTGAGTGTTGTCAAATTCGCGACCATTATCACATTGAATAAATCTAATTGGCAAGCCAAAGTGTGTAAGAACATATTGTCGAAAGTTGAGAAAGATGGCATGTACTTCAGATTTAGCACGGAGAGGAAAAGTCCAAATATAATGAGAATAGTCATCCAAAATCACAAGATAATATTTGTAACCAGAGACACTAGGGACGGGAGAGGTCCATAAATCACAGTGAATTAATTCAAAAGGAAAAGTACTAAGGGTAGTAGAGGTTCCAAAAGATAATCTAACATGTTTGCCGCATTGACAGGCAGTACAAAGAGAGGGATTATGAGGAACACTAGAACTAGGAATACAAAATTCTTGAAGCAAAGATGACAAGGTGTTTTTATTGGGGTGTCCTAGACGACGATGCCACAAATCAACTGATGCAAGCATGGCCCGGGGAGTGGATGTAGGTGTGCCATGAAGTGGATAGAGATCGCCCGTGCTATTGTACCGAGCGAGTTCCTTCCCCGTTGCCAGATCCTTCACAGACAAACCAAAAGGGTCAAAAGCCAAAATTACTCGATTGTCAATACAAAATTGGCGAACTGAAATAAGATTTTTGATGAGGGAAGGAGCAACAAGAATATTGCGGAGAAGAAAATTGACGAAAGAGGAAGAGATATAAGAATGACCAGTGCAAGAAACATGTATGGTGGAACCATCACCAATGGTGATCGTAGAAAAAGCAGAAGGGAAGCAAGCTGACAGCAAATTCATATTTGAAGACATATGCGAGGATGCACCAGAATCGAAAATCCAATCCGTACCTGCGTTATTGAGAGTAAAGTTGTTCATGGCGTTGATGAAGGCGGCTTGATCCCAGGCCGGCTGCTGTGGAGGAGCAGAGGGGCCAGGAGCGTGCATGGGAGCGTAGGGCAGGGTCGGCGACTGGTAGTATGTTGCCGGGGCCGGCAAGGTGTAGTAGGGTGGCGGTAGTCCTGGCACGCTGGGAGGTGGCGTAGGGGTGGCGGTTTAGACATGCGCCGGCGGCTTGGGCCCAAGGAGTCCAGGAGAGCCGGTGGCCGGGCGGAGACCAGGGCTCCACGTGCCCGTGTAAGCAGGCGGGGCGCCGTACGGCGAAGGGGCCGACCAGGGCATCGGCCAAGCTTGAACAAGGCCGGTCCAGGAATCGTGCTGAGGAGACCATGTCGAAGGAGCTGGTGCGGTGCCGGCGGGGCGAAGAGCAGGGGGGCGATAGATTGGAATCTTGCCCCGGTAGTTAGGGCTCGGGCGCCAGCCTGGCGGTGGTGAAGGAGCTGCTGGGCTTGCCGGGGCTGCCGGGTTTGCCGGGCCTGCCGGCTGCCACAGGCTTGCCGGCGTCACCGCGGGAGGAGGAGCGGGTGCAGCAGATTGGCGCGGCAGCCCAGGCGCGGCAGCGTGAAACACCTGCGGTGGCCGTTGAGCCTTGCGAGCGTGGTTCTTCTCTTCTTGGTGGAGGAGAGAGCGGACCTCCTTGAAGGTAGGGTAGGGCTTGAGCATGGGTATGAAGGACCGCTGCTTGTCGAACTGCTCGCCGAGACCGACGAGGAGGGCGTTAATGAGGGCGCGGTCGTCGATGTGATCACCGAGTTCACGGAGTTCGTCGCCGATGGCCTTGATCCTCTGGCAGAAGATGGTGACCGGAGCATCTCCCTGGACGGACGTACGGAGCTCGGTGTGGAGGGCATTGATGCGCGCGTCGGAGTTGTCCTGGAACAGCTGCTGAAGGGAGGCCCAAAGCTCGGCGGCAGATGCATCGTCGGAGGAGACCAGATTGAAGAGCTCCGTGAAGATGCGGGTGTAAATCCACTGGATGATGGCGAGATCGTCTTTCACCCAGCGGGGATCGGCGGACTGCGGAGGGTAGGACGGGTCGATGTGGTGGCGGAGGCCGCAGCGGCCGAGGTGGATGTTGAAGAGGTGGCGCCAATGGTAGTAGTTGTGGGCGCCAAGATCTAACGAGATCGGGATGAAGGGGGAGACGTCGGCAATGGTGTCGGCTAGGGAGATCATTGGGAGTTGAGGAGGGTTTGTTTGGGTAGTTGTAGAGGAGGAAGAAGAAGGGGGGCACCGGCGGCGCGGAACTCGGCCATGGAGAAGAGGGGCCGAGTCGGCCGGGGCGGCGGCGCGGTTGGCGGTGCCATGCCAGGTGCGGAAAACCTAGGCGTCTGATACCATGATAATTGAAGAATAATAACTTTTGTATGTTGTATTGATTGGGGCCTCGAAGGGCTGTTTATATAGATTACAAAACTTGGACTCCAAGACTAATAGAGATAGATTACAATTTCCAAACCTTGCCGGATATACTATCCGTAACCGACCTATACTCTAATACGTAGGAGGGAGGGAGGGAGGGTAACACGTTCACGCTTCAGCTACCGTCGGCAAGGGAGGGGGCAAGGCAACGGCTTCTTCTTCTTCTTCTTATCTGCTGACTGGCGCTCGGCGTGTCGTCTCGCCCAAGAATAATATCTTCCGGGTTAGGAAGCGGCTGAATTTGCCTTCAACCTTGGCCAACGGCACCTGCTTAATGTCGCGTTATTTTGCCTGTTCGAAATGGATTATGATGGTCCAATCTGAGGATTAGTGCTAGCCATCCTTATCTAACGTTGGCCAACGGCGGGAGCGCCACGATGCACTAGTGTATGTACATGCATGTGGGTGTAAGTGTGAGTGATGATTAGTGGACAAACTAATCCTTTTGGGGGAGGATGATTAGTGCACTCAACAGCGAGTCAGCGAGGCCGGAGGCACGCCGTCGCTAGAGTTGCAGGGAAGCGTCAGCGCTTGACCGGCACGTGCCCGGAACTCGGAACCCGGATGCCGATGCCGATGCCGCTGGCCGTCACCAACCGCTGGCGGGCGGGAGAAGCCCCCGTCGGCCACCACAGCCTCCCTCGCGCACCACGCGTACATACAGACAGCGGTGGAAGCCCCCGTCGGCCACCACAGCCTCCCTCGCGCACCACGCGTACATACAGACAGCGGTGGAGGCGTGGAGCCGACGGGCCAAGATTCACGCCTTGGCCACCACCACACCACACGCGAGATCTACCGCTCACTCGCGCGACAGGTCTCTCTCCTCCTCCCACCACCCTACCATCCTACCCCCTGGACGAATCCACGGGAACATACGCCTCACCGCAACGGGACACGACAGGATCCTCCCGTCCACAGAGAGGGACGAAGAATCTGATGTCACTGCTGCTCTCACGAAGATTCAGTTCAGGCCACAGGTTCTGGAGCGGCACACCTGGCTTGCCATTCCATCACAGGATCTTTTCATTGCAACGATACAACCCCCCCAAGTTCCTCCTCTCCACAGATCGATCCTGGGAAGGAGGAGAAGGAGAAGCCGAATCAAACTTGAACGGCTGTTGTCACATTATACACATCCTTCTGTTCCGCTAGTGTACACATTTTGCAGCCAAGGCTGGCTGGTGGCCTCCCCCCTTGCATCCGGGGGTGGGTTCCTGCAGCGCCGCATCATGGCCGCCAAGAATCAGGCTATGTAGTTTGTATGTATTTACAACGAATTGAATGGGTTGGGACTTGATCATCGTACAACACTGGTACAACAGGCTGTTTGTTTTGTTAACGTTGCGGTGAGTGCCGCCGCGGGGCCATCCATCAGCGTTTTGAGCCGCCGCCGCCGCCACTGCGGGTGGCGGCGAGGGCGAAGCCGCCGCGGTCGTACATGCGCTGGATCTCCTCCCGGTACTCGGTCAGCGACTTGTCGGGGAGGGCCGGGGTGAGCTCCACCACGTCCCCCATGCTCAGCGCCCTTCCCGGGTCGCTTATGGGCTCGTGGTTCACCTTCGGCCGCAGGTCCTCCTTCATGGGTATGCTGTAGGGGCTCCACCTTGCGCTGTTGGCCCCGACACGGTGCATCAGGTCCGTCACGGTCGAGCCCGCTGGGAATTCTTGGACCGACATCTGAAACCACAAGGATGAACATTGTCACATGACTGGAATAGAAGATGATGGCATTGGCAATGTGATCAATCGACCGAACACTGGGCTCTCACCTTGTCATGTTCCAGTAAGATGACGAACAAGGGTCCGTCGTGGTTGCATTGGCGGGTGTACGAGTAAGGGCATTCCTCCGAATGCAGGGGAAATGGGCAAGGTGGTTTGATGGCATCGCTTTTTACTTGGGACGACGAATGTTCCTTGTTCAATGCTTCGCATTGCCATGTAAGAACCCATCTTGCCCATTCCACCATCTGAAGCACGAAGGAGTGCCTGCACGAGCCTTCCTTGTACCTCCAGTGCGCAGCGAACCCATACTCGGCCTGTAGATGCATCTCCTTCGTTCGGATCTGGACTTCAAATGTGTGATCACCGTCGCTCATGACAACAGTGTGCAATGAACGGTACCTGTAGCGAGCAAATCAGCACAAACCCTAGCAAATGGGCCAAAGGTCGAATGGACATCTTGAAGTTAAGCTGCATACCCATTTAATTTTGGCCGCGATATGTAGTCCTTGAATCTTCCATCAACTTGGGGCCATAGTTTATGGACAACATCGAGTGCTCGGTAGCAATCTTCCTCCTTGTCAACCACAAGGCGCAGGCCATGGATATCATGGACTTCATCCATTGTCAAATTCTTCCTGAAAATGTGCCAAACCAATTAGCAAACAAACAGAAAACAATGGTTCATCACCATGTTTTGCAAGCATATATAAATGCAAACAAGTACGTAATACATACTTCTGCATCTTGGAGTAAACACTGTAAAGGTTTTTGTTCCTTCCAGAAAGATTGTGATATGAGATGCCTGCTTCCCTAAGACCTTCATCCAGTGTATCCACAGCAGATGTGATTAGCGCCTCATCAAAGGTTTCTGCGAATTTTGATGACAGCTCCTTGTGCTCTTCCGGGTTCAAATGCTTGAAGCAAAGATTTTCCAGCTGGTCTTTCCAGCTAGCAATCCCCAACCGATTGGCCAAAGGCACAAAGATCTCCATGGTCTCCTTAGCAAATCTTTGTTGTTTGACCAAAGGCAAGGCTTCTAGAGTCCTCATGTTATGCACACGATCTGCTAACTTTATTAGAACAGCCCGTGCATCCGCCATTGCAAGGAGCATTGTATGCAAGCGATCTGCTTCAGCAGTTCTGCTTGCCGTGTTGTTATCACGAGCAAGTTTGCTCAAGTGGCTCAGCTTCGAAACCTGAACAGATTAGAGAGAAACTATTAGCTTTCAAGATTAGAACATGGCAGCCGAGCTACCAAAAGCAACAGTATACTGCAAGTATGATCAAAGCAAAAGCACAGATTAAGGAACAGAGTAAACATAGCACAAATTTTGTTATCATATAAAAGTCATATAGGTTGGGCTTCATCCAAGAATTTTTATTAGCTAATGATAAGATAATGAAGGTGAAAGGGAAATGCACATGATCATTTGGCTTAAATATAGGGAGGCATGCTGCAGGCCATCATAATTTAGATCACAATAATTGCAGTAGATCCAGCCAACAGCATGAGGATACCAAAGAATACGAATGCACTAACTACCAAACCCATTATCCGGATCCCTCTAAAAAACAATGGTCAAAATCCATGAGAAGAGAGAGGAACACGTACCCCTTCCACGAGATCAGCCACGCCAGCACCGAACATGTGGAAGATGTGATCGTAATCCACGAAGGAATCATCAATGGTGTCGTGCAGAAGCCCGGCAGAGACGACCGTGGCGCTCGCTCCGATCTTGGCCAGCAGCACGGCCGTCTCCACGCAATGTTGCAAGAATGGATCGCCGCTCGCCCTCGTCTAATCACAGAACCAAAGAACAAACCGAACGAGATTTAGCGATTAATCCAGAAATTATTGAACAAGGGAAAGTGATAATCGGGCCACGGGGTCTCACCTGGCCATGGTGAGCCTTCTCGGCCTCGAAGAAGGCCTTCACTACGAGCTCCTCGTGGAAGATGCGGTGGCGAGCCTGAGCGCCGGCGAGGAGCTCCTGGGCGTAGGGCTCGCAGGCGGGGCTCGCCCCCGCGAGGTTCTCGTCGAGCTCGAACGCGAGCTCGCCGCCGCCGACCTCGGGCCGCGGGCTGGTGGCCGGGACGTAGTCGATGCAGGAGCCGAGCGCGTTGCGCACGAAGCCGGAGAAGAGGCGGTCGCGCTCGCGGCCGGTGAGCCAGAAGGCCGACGACGGGCTCCGGGAAGCCGGCGAGGAGGAGGGCCCCTGGAAGACCGAGACGGGGCTGTGGTGGTGGTGGTGGAGGTCGCGCCACTTGAGCGGCGAGGGCGAGTGGGAGTAGCCGCCGCCGCCGCCGCCGCCGAAGCCGAGGTCGTCGGATCCGTCGTGCCAGAGCGCGCCGAGCTCGTCGTGCGCCGGGGCGCGGGGCGGCGCGGCGGCCGCGGCCGGGGAGGAGAAGAGGCAGGAGAGGCCGCCGGCGCCGGCGCCGGCGGCCGGGCGGTGGGAGGCGGCCGGCGGGGGCGGCGCCGCGGTGCTGCACGGCGACGAGCCGCGCGAGCCCGGGTCGAACTCGGACGCGGAGGAGTAGGCGGCCCCCGGCGGGGTGGTGTACAGGGAAATCGCCGACAGGGACATGGTCGCCAGAATCCGAGATGCTCCCTCCGACGAGCTCGAATCGGGAACTCACAGCCTCTCAACTATACGCACCAAACTGTGCGGCGGCCGGGGGCGAGCGAGGATCCCAGCCGGAGACGAATCCGAATCGGGGGGCGGGAGAAGAGAACGCGGGCGAATTCGGCGTCAGAATCCGGTCTCGGCGGGAGGGAGCCGACGCATTCGGGGGTGCTCCTGCACGAACGGACGAACGAACGAACGAACGAATCGAGAGCTCGAAGAACCGGGCTGCTTCGAATTGGGCGCTGGATTTTCGATCCGGGCGCGGGGTAATAAAGCGGATTTGGGGGAGGGGGGCGAGCCTATCCCGTGCGCGTGACGAAGAAGCAAGGAGCAGGAATTGGGGAATTGCGTCGCGTGTTTATTCTGGGCTGGGGTTGGGTTGGGTTGGGTTGCTTGCGCTGCGTGCGTTCGCGGTGTCTGGATTTTTAGTGCGTGAAGTGAAAGAATCCAGGGCCCTCCTTGCCAATTATAGGAAGGCGGCAGGGGGCGTGAGAATGTCCGAACTGCCCTCCGGGGAGCAGGAATCTTGCCTTGTCTGCGTGCACGGGAATTCAGATCAAGGGGCGTAAATTTACCCCGTCGATTTATTGACTAGTCCACGGTTTGCAGTTTCCATTCGATCAAGTGGCACTATTATTATTGATTATTGTTTTCGAAGATCCACGGTGTTTTGCTAAAACACATCTAGATAGATGTGAGATAAGTATTGCACATCTAAGTCCTATATCATTGATTTTACGTGAAGATTCGTGTGGGTATTTTCTTTTTCTTTTTATGATTGATTTAGTTATTTAGATATGCAATAACTATGTCACATCTAGATGTGTCCTAGACACATAGAAGGAGGGGAAAAGATCAATCCGTCTGCAGATAAGTGGACCAGTCTGCGAACACGGATGGAGAAACGATCATGCAACGCTACTCGCATACAATTCAAACACTGGTTTCAACTAACCGAACGAAATTCATGCAAACCGACGGACTTTCGTATAAATCGGAGCGCATTTCATTGCAGTTCGGACATTTTTCAATAAAAAAGCGGTCGGACCTAAACATATCCTACAGCGTCGCCCGACTTCCCCTTCCTTTGTATTCCGCATCGGCGACCACGTCCTTCATCTGCGTATTCAAGACCGTCGGCGGGTTCAAGACCAGTGAAGTGAAGGTGCAGTCTCGGGCGAGGAAGGGTAGGACATGGGAGACGAACCGGCCCACATGGGACACCAGGCCATGCTGCCTTCCATGCCCTACTCATTCTCTGAGGAGTCTGCGACCTGTCTGTCGCCGGTGCTGGTGGACGTGAGGTCGATGATGGACGTGGACGAGCCGTCAATGTCCAACTGCCACATGCGGCCCGAAAGTTGGACGACGACGCGTAGGATGCGTAGCTAGCGGTGTTCTCGTCCTCGGGGCCCCACGCCGCCAGCGGCCATGCGTGTGTTGTCGCGTTCGCGTCAGGCTGCACCGCGGCTTCGTTACGAGTGGCACATTGAGCACACGCGACCTCGTAGACCGCTCGCTGCTCCGCAACGAAGTTTGGGTTCATAGCGACCATGATAGCCACGGCCTCCTCGGTTGCGCACTCGCCATATATTTTGCCCTCCGCCAACCGGTGCAGCTTGAGGAGGAAGAGGTTGTATCGTTGCTCCTTTTGCGCTTGCCAGAACGCTGACATAGGAGCCGACGCGGGCTCCTCCCCCGCCATGGTAGCGTCAAAGTGCAACGAAAAAGGATGTGTAGCGGATGTGGTGTGTTTGTGGTGTGGCCGCATTTAAATAGGTGATTCTGGTGAGGCCAAGCGTGAGGGTGCGTCAATGCGCGGCTGTAAGAACACATTTCTCCATGTGTGGTTTTTGTAATTGATGACAATCCCTATGGACTAATGGTTGCCTTGAGTTATATTCGAAGGATTTTTCCATAGGCACTTCTTGAAGTCCATCTGTTGGTTTCAAGGAGTTTATATGGTGACCAAGGTGGTATTCAAGGTTTTATCCAAAGATTGGTCATTTGAGAGTTGAGCTTATTGCAAGCATGTCTTAAAGAAGAAGATTGTGTGAGCATTCATGTTTACCTTCAAGACATCATCTTTATGAAGGGAGAAGATAAGATACAAGGTTGGTCAAGACTAAGTCAAAGAGTGAATCAAGTTGATCAACATACAAAGCGTACAAGATGTATCGAGAGGGATCAAGTGATCCCATGGTATGGTAAGCATTGTCCATTACGCTTTGTGTACTAACCCATGGTCTACGTGAGAGTTCTATGTGGGGTTAGGTATGTTTCCATGGGCTTGCGTCAAGAGAAAGATCTCATACAACCCATGGAGGATGACATCAAGTGATGATCGTCATCAAGATTGCAGTGTGCAAGTTCAAGTGGAGCATCACGAATAGATCATGCTTGAAGCTTGCCGTCCATTGTGGTGACAATGGACTTGTGAAGATGTGCCGAATAGTGGCTCACCCATAGTGGAGTATGAGGGAGCAATCAACTAGTCTTCATCAAGCCAACGCAATCAAGAAAGGTGGTCCATCTTGAGGAAGTCAAGATCGTCATCATCTAGCTCAAGTGGACTATGTGCAAGGTATAGGTTTGCCCTTGATAGATTTTTTATTTTACCGGTCTCATGGTGGTAGTTGGAAGATCAGGTTATAGGATTGATTGTCGTACTATCAAGGGGGCTCTCAAGTGAGTAGCTTGATCGTATCGTTCGTTAAGAGCTCAAACCATTTGTATCCTTGCATCTTCTTTCTTGGTTCTTGTTTGGTGTTTCTGTTTGTGAGTTTTAGAGCTTATGGTCATCTTCATGACAAGTCCGAGTTCATCGAAAACGGAGTCCATATGCATCTTCTATGATGTTTTCGATGTTGAAGTTTTTGCCGGTTCTTCATTGATAGATGTTTCACATCTCTATATAATTGGCTTTGTTATACTACCTCTTCGCTGTTGGATAGCTCTTGTCGTCCTGAATCCAACAAGCTTGAGTTTGCTCAATTCGGAGCTCGTATGCGAAAGTTATGGCAGTTTCTTTCTCAGAACAGTTTTCAGCACTCAGGCGGTAGTACCGCTGCTATGGAGCGGTAGTACCAATCAGGTGGTTCTCGCGTCCGCACCAGCCACCAGACACCTGTCTGATCGCCCGCGCCACTGGAGCGGTAGTAGGGGCGGTAGTACCGCTGCCCCCCTACTACTGCTTGGATCTGCCCTTCCTACAGCGCCAGCGGTAGTACCGCTGGCGGGAGCGGTAGTACCGCTCTGGTGGCACTACCGCCTCCCTGATTGAGTCAGCTGTGGACAACGAGCAGGTCTTCCGTGCGGGCGGAAGTACCGCTCCCCGGAGCGGTACTACCGCTGATGTGCGGCTGGTGGGCAGGTAACGGGCAGATTCCCTGCCCCCTATAAAAGGGGATCTTCTTCCCCAATGGTTTCTATCCTTTTGAGCTCGAGTTTGCCCCCCATTGTTGACCTTCTTCGAGCTTGCTAACTCTCAATCCCTCCAATGATTCTTGCTAGTTCTTGGGAAAAAGAGAGAGGAGATCTAGATCCACATTTTCACCAATCACTTTCTCCTCTATGTGAGGGGAACCCCTTGGATCTAGATCTTGGAGTTCTTCGTCGTTCTTCCTCTCATTTTCTTCCATAGCATTAGTTGTTGTGGTGGGATTTGGGAGAGAAGGACTTGGGCACTCCGTGTGCCCTTGCCATTGCATTTGGTGCATAGGTTTGAGTTCTCCATGGTGATACGTGGAAGTGAAGTTTGAGAAGCTTATTACTCTTGGGTATTTGGGCACCCTAGAGCTTGTTTCTCTTGGGTGCCTTGGCGCCCTAGACGGTTGGTGGTGCCTCGGAGCTCAATTATTGTGCTGTAAAGCTCCGGGCAAGCGTTGGGGTCTCCAATTAGGTTGTGGAGATTGCCCCGAGCAATTTACACCGGTACCCGTGACCGCCCCCAAGGGTTGCCAAAGTGTACGAGTTCCGATGACCACCCCCAAGGGTTGCCAAAGTGTACGAGTTCCAGTGACCTCCCGCAAGGGTTGCCATTTGTACGGGTTCGGTGACCGCCCTCAAGGGTCCCTTAATGGAATCACGACATATTGCATTGTGCGGGGGCGTGAGGAGATTACGGTGGCCTTAGTGGCATCTTGGGGAGCATTGTGCCTCCACACCGCTCCAAACGGAGATTAGCATCCGCAAGGTTGTGAACTTCGGGATACATCGTCATCTCCGCATGCCTCGGTTATCTCTTACCCGAGCCCTTTACTTATGCACTTTACTTTGTAATAGCCATATTGTTTCATGCTATATATCTTGCTATCACTCGGTTGTTTATCTTGCTTAGCATAAGTTGTTGGTGCACATAGGTGAGCCTAGTTGTTTAGGTTTTGTGCTTGACATATTAAAGGCTAGTTTTATTCCGAATTTGTTCAAGCCTAAACCGTAATTATTTTAAAGCTCCTATTCACCCCCCCCCTCTAGGCGTCATCCACGTCCTTTCAGTGGCTTCGGAGTTGGTTCCTCGGCCGGTGAGCCTGCTTAATGACGACATACAAATGGACGGGCTTTAAACGGGCGTGGTAGATATTCGTCTCGTCCCGTCTAGTAAACTTAACTCCGGCATTGAACAGGCGAGGACACCATGGACGCATCGTGGGCGGCGCTCCCTCGGTCGACGTGCCGCTTCAATGCTGGCAGTGAGAGATTGCGTTCACTCTGGATCGACATCATCGCGGAGCAGCTACTCTACATCGGCATGAATGCGGGAAGCTGGCGACGGGCGGGAACATGCACGGGCACAGGTGGAGGATTTTAGGTGGGCCAGGTTAGTCAGGAGCAGGCGAGGTAGCGGTCCAGACGCCCGCAAAGCCCCCCCCCCCCCCTTATACTTTGTCTCCAATTTGCAAGAAAATGCGCGTCTAGACTGGCCAGCGGACTGATGTCCTGCAAGGGCACAAGGCTATTGTAGCACTTTCGTGTGATAAGTAGAGTGTCGAACCCATAGGGAGCAAATAGAAAAGCACTACCAACCCCGCACCTACGTTGTCTACGTAGCTACGTTCGCATCCAAACAGCAGTTTGGAAATAGTCTATTCTATCGGTTGCTATCAAAACAATAATAAAAGGGGATTTAACTGGATGAAAGATCGTGGATGTCGCCTAAAGGGAGGGTGAATAGGAGCTTTAAAATAATTACGGTTTAGGCTTGAACAAATACGGAATAAAACTAGCGTTTAATTTGTCAAGCACAAAACCTAAAACAATTAGGCTCACCTATGTGCACGAACAACTTATGTTAAGCAAGATAAAAAACTAAGTGATAGCAAGATATATAACATGAAACACTATGGCTATTACAAAGTAAAGTGCATAAGTAAAGGGCTGTGGTAAGAGATAACCGAGGCACGCGGAGATGACGATGTATCCTGAAGTTCACACCCTTATGGATGCTAATCTCCGTTTGGAGCGGTGTGGAGGCACAATGCTCCCCAAGAAGCCACTAGGGCCATCGTAATCTCCTCGCGCCCTCGCACAATGCAAGATGTCGTGATTCCACTAAGGGACCCTTGAGGGCGGTCACCGAACCCGTACAAATGGCAACCCTTGGGGGCGGTCACCAAACACGTACACTTTGGCAATCCTTGGGAGCGGTCACCGAAACCCATAGAAATTGATCGGGGCAATCTTCACAACCTAATTGGAGACCCCGATGCTTGCCCGGAGCTTTACGACACAAAGATTGAGCTCCGAGACCAGGGGCGGAGACACGGGGGGGCGAGCAGGGGCTAGACCCCCCCAATGGTCGCCCCCCCCCCTCAAAGTTTTACATCAGCTGCTAGTATATTATTTGCGGCTGGTGGACTAATTATCGTGCTTAATTAGAGATCCAGTAAGGTTAGCTGCTGGTATATTATTTGTGTTAGCTGCACCCCGCTACAAGCCCAACAGCCCATCGTGGCCTAGAGTTAGTTTTTTGCAAGAACAAACGTAGTCCTGGCCGTCTGGCATACAGATGCGACCGATCAAAAAACCTAATAGAACCCCACTCTTGCGCTTCGCCGCTTGCCGCTCACCATCATCTATGGATGGACGGAAGGAGATCAAACTAGCAACACTGCAGACCAGGATATAGCCTAGTGCTAGCTGACCCAAGCTCCCACCAGCCGTATCCCATGCTGGTGTATATATATCTTTGCATTAAAGTCTCTTGGACCGATCATTGTAAATATTTTATGCAAATATTCATCTCGTTTCTACAATCTTCGGTGGATATTATGTAGTTACCAAAATTTCTTTGATGTACTCCCTCCGTCCAGGTGCATAAGTCATCTTACAAAAAATAATCTCAAAACACTTAGGCGCGGCGCATTAACTCTCATCTTGTTTCTTGTTTTTTGACATGAATAAAAGAAACAACCAATAAGAGACATGGGACATGTATGCCTTTAATGACTTGAGACTACCTGGCACAGCATGCAGTGGTCAGTTCATTGCATGCAATGGTATTAATTAGCAAATGAACATTAAATTCTCTCGTTTTCCTCTCCGCCTTGGTCGGGATGCACAACGTAAGATGACTTATACACCGGTACGGAGGGAGTATTGATAATCTCCACCTACCAACGTATACAACAACTTACTATTAATATATAAATTTGATGTGTTATCATTGTATTTCACTATGCCTCAAATATGAAGAGGAAAACAACAACGATAACTCCTTTTAAAAGCAAGCATCAAGAATTAGCAGCTTGTTTGACAGTATGGTGGTAGCAGCACTAAATTCATCTTATCAATAAAGTTACATTATTTCTCTAACATATATAAGCTAATGGAAATTTAGCCATTTTACGTATATTGCCATACATAGCCGGACTTGATATATGAGTGGCATTTTTGTATGTGTTGTGATCATTATTTTTTCGCCCCCCTCATGCTCAAATCCTGGCTCCGCCTCTGTTCGAGAAACCACCAACTGTCTAGGGCGCCAAAGCACCCAAGAGGAACAAGCTCTAGGGTGCCCAAACACCCAAAAGTAATAAGCTTCTCAAACTCCACTTCCATGAATCACCGTGGAGAACTCAAACTGATGCAACTAATGCAATGGCAAGAACACACGAAGTGGTCAAGTCCCTCACTTCCAAATCCCACCACAACAACAAAATCTATGGAGGAATATGAGGAAGATCAAGGAGAACACAAAGAACTCCAAGATCTAGATCCAAGGGGTTCCCCTCACATAGAGGAGAAAGTGATTGGTGGAGATGTGGATCTAGATCTCCTCTCTCTATTCCCTCAAGAACTAGCAAGAATCACTGGAGGGATTGAGAGATAGCAAGCTCGAAGAAGGTCAACAATGGGGGGCAAACACGAGCTAAAGAGATGAGAACCATTGGGGAAGAAGACCCCCTTAAATAGACCCTCCCAAATACAACTGTTATGCCCACAGCCCGCACATAGGCGGTACTATCGCTCGGACGGTAGTACTGATACGTCTCCGTCGTATCTACTTTTCCTCATGCTTTTGCTCTTGTTTTGGACACTAATTTGCATGATTTGGATGAAACTAACCCGGACTGACGCTGTTTTCAGCAGAACTACCATGGTGTTGTTTTTGTGCAGAAATAAAAGTTCTCGGAACTTGACGAAACTTTTTGGAGATTTATTTTACAATAAATAAAAATTACTGGAGCCAAGAACCACCGGAGGGGGTGCCCTGGTTGGGCACGATACACCAGGGCACGCCACCCCCTCCAGGCGCGCCCTGGTGGGTTGTGCCCACCTCGGAGCCCCACTGACCCTAATTCCAACGTTATAAAATCCTATTTTTGGAGAAAAAAATCAAAGAGAAAGTTTCATCGCGTTTTACGATACGGAGCCGCCGCCACCTCCTGTTCTTCCTCGGGAGGCCAGATCTGGAGCCCGTTTGGGGCTCCAGAGAGGGGAATTGAGGGAGTCCGGGACTAAGGGGTCCTCGGGCCGTTGATTCATCCCTTGTGGGTCGTACACAAGCAGTCACGTTATCAAACAATCCCGTGTTCGGAAGGAGGAGTCCCGAAGACTTGGTGTGTCCTCCAAGAAAGAATGGGCGTATCTGTGCCCGGATAGAAACCAACCATATGTAACCCGAGGTATCCCTGGTGTTTATAAACCAGGGGGCTTAGTTCGTAGAGGGAGGACTCAACTCATTAGGGTTTAGCTCTTTCGATCTCGAGGTAGATCAACTCTGTAACAATCTCCTTCATCAATATAATCAAGCAGGACGTAGGGTTTTACCTCCTCACGAGGGCCCGAACCTGGGTAAACACTGTCCCCTTCGTCCCTTGTTACCATCATTCCTTGATTCACAGTTCGGGACCCCCTACCCGAGATCCGCCGGTTTCGACACCGACATTGGTGTTGTCATTGAGAGTTCCGCTGCGAATCGCCAAAGGATCCATAGCTCGTCAATCATCGGCGGGGAGATCTGTAACAAGGACGTCTTCGTTCCTGGACAGATCCTCGCCTTTGGAAGCGTTGTGCTTCAAGCCGATCCCTCGGGCCGTCTTGGCCAGATCGGAAGCTTCGCCCCTGGCTCGGAAGTCAGGTTCGGGAACCTAGAGTTTGTCACTGACCCCCAGGGGGACCTTGTTTTGACAAAGACCTCTGCTCTTCTCAAAAGACACACTGCCCCCCACGCCTTAACGTAGGAGGAAGTAAACCTCGCCGCTGGGATGGCCTCGGCCCCCAGCCCAGTCTTAAAACCTATCTTGATCGACGCATCTGAGCCAACCACGGCCGCACACCCCCCGGGAATACCATCAAGTAACCCCGGGACGACAGCGCCACTGACCGCCCCCAGTCGCGCCCGTGGTACCGACCCAATCGGAGCCTCACCGCCAGGCGAGCTACTCGGTCGGATCCAAGCCTTGAGCATGGTCGACCGCCAAACATCGGTTTATGACCAGATCGGGCTGAGGCCCGACGATAGGGAAATTCGCGTCCCTCCGGTAACACATCTAGTCGCCACCATCGAGTGTCCGACTGAAGACATGTCTCACCAACCGGCAGAGTTGAAAACGGTGTATATTCCGATCTCCGGATCCGAACTCTCTCCGGACACTGAGGCTCCGCATAGCCTAACACGTAACCTGGGGCCCGCACGACAAAGCACTATTGGTGCCCCGTCCACCAAGCCCATTGAGGCGAAGATCGGAGGTTCCGCGCCCAACCCGCGACGGAACAAAACCCGGCTGTCCGGGCACGGAACACACCTCGGCGGGGCGCGATACTTTTTCCCACCCACCACTCAGATCGAGCGCTTTAAAAGTGCACTAGAACCCGGTCCGATGAAGGTGGTCAAGCAACGACATGGGGAATCGGTCCATCATTTTTGGGCCAGACTCCTCCTCAGCAAAAATAGGATGAAAGGCGTTAACGACATAGAAATGATCGCAGCCTTCCAGCGGAACTGCCATGATAAGGGAATCCTCAACACCCTTGGCCATCGTCGCGTCCAAAACTTCTCCGAGCTAACATACTTGATGGAAAAGTACTGCGCTATGGAGAGTACGCGGGAAGAACAACGATTTTATACAGAGCCAGTCCACACCGAATAACCTAGAGAAGTTCGGAAAAGGTTCATGTCGCCACAATACCCGCCCAGATCCAGGCCTGCCCAAAAAAGGAACAAATACCCCATGAAAGAAAAAACAGTCCTTGATAGATTACTGGACAGTCCTTGCCCCATACATCTCACCCCGCCAACCGCAATCCCATCCCACAGCCTTCGAGCATACTGGGCCGTTAGGCAGGTTGCAAAGAGCGGAGAGGCCATCCTCACGGCCTCGCCCCCAGGTAAACGTCCGATAACAACACCAGAAACTCACCCCGAGGTCCTAACGATCTACGAGACGTTCTCCTCGAGAGGTCAGAGGAAGAGAGCTCTTCGAGAGCTCGATCAGATATACTAGGTGGAATCAAGGAAATCATGGACAGATATACCGATAACTTTCGGCGAAAACGACCAACCGATGACCCGCACAGCGCGGGCACCGGCCGCCCTGGTCCTCAACCCAATAATAGACGGTTTCCGGTTGGACAAGGTCCTAATGAACGGCGGTAGCGGTCTAAACCTCATTTACGAGGGAACTTTGGACAAAATGCAGTTCGATAAGTCTCGAATCGAGCGAAGTAGCACAACCTTTCGAGGAATCATCCTCGGAAGAGAGGCACGCTGCACGGGGCGAGTAACCCTTGACGTAGTGTTCGGTACTCCCGACAACTACATAATAGAGGAACTACTTTTTCATATCGTACCCTTTCACAGCGGTTATCATGCCCTTTTAGGGCGTGACGCCTTCACAAGGTTTCAGGCCATACCTCATTATGGTTACATGAAACTTAAAATGCCGGGACCCAACGGTGTGATCACAGTTACAAGCGACCTAGATAGAGCGCTTCGAGCCGAGAATAAAACAGCGTCGCTTGCCCTCGAGGCACTAGCCGAGACGCTGGCCGCTGATGAACTGACTACGCTCCGCTCTATCGTAGATAAGGACGACGTGATCCTCGGCAAAAGGCCAAAGTCCACGTCATTCAAACCTGCAGACGAAATCATAAAATTTTAGGTGCACCCAACGGATTCTAATAAAACGGCGTCCATTGGAGCTCAGCTGGACCCTGCGGTCGCTGAAGCACTATGCACGTTCTTATGCGAAAACCGGGACATATTCGCTTGGCACCCATCAGATATGCCCGGAATCCCCCGAAGGTTGGCCGAACATAGTCTGAACATAATTGTACGCTTCAAACGTGTTAAACAGACCCTACATCGATTTTCCGAACCCAAGCGTCAAGCTATGGGCGAAGAACTCACCAAACTACTCGAAGCCGGATTCATCACATAGATCAAACACCCCGAATGGCTGGCAAACCTGGTCATGGTACCAAAGAAAGACAAATCCTGGCGGCTCTGTGTCGACTTCAAAGACCTTAACAAAGCCTGCCCTAAAGATCATTTCCCTTTACCCCGCATTGACCAGATAATTGACGCCACCGCCGGACACGACTCACTCTGCTTCCTCGACGCTTATTCCGGATATCATCAGATAAAAATGAAGGAGTCTGATCAAGCTGCAACCGCCTTCATCACCCCTTACGGGCCATTCTGCTTCAATACAATGCCTTTCGGGCTAAAAAATGCAGGCGCCACGTACCAGCGCATGATTCAAACATGCCTGGAAAAACAAATCGGCAAAAAAGTCGAGGCGTACGTCGACGACGTGGTCATCAAGACAAAACACGTCAGCCAGCCGGTGGACGATCTAGGCCGAACATTCGCCAGCCTACGGGAGCATGATATACAGCTGAACCCGGACAAGTGTGTCATCGGCGTCCCTGCCGGCAAATTGCTCGGATTCATAGTCTCCCATAGGGGCATCAAAGCTAATCCGGCCAAGATCAGAGCTTTGTCACAATTAGCGGTCCCCACGGAGCTAAAACATGTCCAAAGACTGGCAGGCTGCGTGGCGGCGTTAAGCCGCTTCATCTCACGCCTCGGTGAAAAAGCTCTCCCCCTTTACAAGCTATTGAAACGAACCAAGAACTTCGAATGGACCGATGAGGCCGCAGCTGCACTAGAGGAAATCAAAACGCTGCTAGCCAGCAACCCCATACCGACAGCACCCGGTACGGGCGAACCGATGTTGCTATACATCTCGGCCACCAACCAGGTCGGCAATGAGCACTCGTGGTAGAACGGGAGGCCGAGGGCCATAAACACCGGGTAGAGAAACCAGTATATTATGTATCGGAAGTACTTACTCCATGCAAGACCAGATACCCGCACTATCAGAAGATAGCCTACACAGTGTTCATGGCTTCACGAAAGCTCAGACACTATTTCCAGGAGTGTTCGGTCACGGTGGCCTCCGAAGCACCCTTAAACGATATAATCAATAACAGGGACACCACCGGCCGCATAGCCAAGTGGGCCATCGAACTCCTCCCGTTCGAAATCAATTATAAACCATGCCGAGCTATTAAATCTCAGGTGTTGGCTGATTTCATCGCCGAATGGACGGAGGCCGAGCTCCCTAGGGAATACACCACATACTCACACTGGACAATGTACTTCGACGGATCCAAGACGCTCGCCGGACTGGGGGCTGGAGTCATCCTCACATCCCCCACCGACGACAACATCCGATATGTCCTCCAGATCATGTACGCCGAATCCAATAATGCGGCCGAGTACGTTGCATGGACTCCGGATGGCGACTTCTATGGGCGTACATCGGCTCGAATTACGGGGAGACTCCAATCTCGCCATCTCTCAAATCAATGGCGAATTCGATGCTAAGAACCCGAAAATGGCAGCCTATAGAAACGCCGTCCTCAAGATATCTGCACGATTCGAAGGACTAGAATTCCACCACGTCTCTAGAGACCACAATCAAGCTGCCGACATCCTCGCTCTTATGGGCGCCAAACGCGACCCAGTCCCTAAAAACACCTTCCTAGAGAGGCTCTTCAAACCCTCTGTGGTATGGCAGGACAACGGCGGGGACGCCATAACCAATGGCGAAGAGCAGGTCATCCCCCCCACAGTTAAATCAGATGAGCTAATCATCGGCGGTTCCACGATTGAGGAAACTCCCTCGGCCCACGAAGTGATGGCCGTAATCGCACCATGGACAGAACCCTTCCTTTCCTACCTTCTGCACAAAGAACTCCCTGATGACCAGACGGAGGCAAGGCGCATAGTGCGGCGATCAAAAGCCTACAAGGTCCATGAAGGAGAATTATACAAAAAGAGCACCACGGGGGTCCTCCAACGGTGCATATCTAAAGAAGAAGGAAGGCAGCTCTTGGCAGAGATACATGCAGGTATGGGCGGCCACCACGCGGCAGCACGGGCCCTGGTAAGCAAGGCTTTTCGAGCCGGGTTCTTCTGGCCCACCGCCCGAACTGACGCCCACACACTCGTTCAACATTGTGTCGGCTGTCAACTCTTTGCTAATCAAATCCACATGCCTCCTACGGCTCTCCGGACGATACCCATCACACGGCCTTTTGCGGTATGGGGGTTAGATATGGTCAGACCACTTAAAGGGGGGACCAAGAAAAAGAAATACCTACTGGTCATGGTCGATAAATTCACTAAATGGATCGAAGCAAAACCAGTAAGTTCAGCAAAATCAGGACCGGTCATCGACTTTATATCCGACGTGGTGCACCATTATGGTGTCCCACACAGTATAATAACCGACAACGAAACCAACTTTACTGCCCAGGAGGTCAAGGACTGGTGCTCCAACCTAGGTATCAAGCTGGATTACACCTCGGTGTACCACCCACAAACTAACAAACAAGTTGAACGGGCCAATGGTCTCATTATGAGCGGTATCAAACCTCGCCTGGTCCGATCACTTCAAGAGTTCGACTGCCATTGGGTTGAGGAACTCGATTCCGTGTTGTGGGGTCTGCATACAACCCCGAACCGATCAACAGGATACACACCATTTTTATGGTGTACGGGGCGGAAGTAGTCCTCCCATGTGACATCATTCATGACGCGCCAAGAGTTCGCATGTACGAGGAAAAAGAAGCCGAGCTAGATCGGCAGGACGACCTAGACGCCTTGGAGGGGGAGCGCGACATAACCCGGGCTCGATCTACTTTCTATCAACAGCAGGCTCGGTGGTACCAAAGCAGGGAGGTTTGAGCTAAAGTTTATAAAGTGGGCAAGTTGGTCTTACGCCTCCCAGAAAAGTAGAAGCATAAGCTCAAACCAAAGTGGGAGGGCCCTTTTATAATTGATGAAGTACTGACAGGAGGAGCTTACCGTCTCCGCAATCCGCAGGACAATCGTCTCGAGCCAAACCCATGGAACGCAGCTCGCCTCCGGCGCTTCTACGGATAGACCGGTGTCGCCTTGTCCCCCACCAAACCCTTGTACTTCTTTTCTTTTTCTTTTTCTTTTCCTTTGTAGGAGTGGCTAGACCTTCTCTCTAAACTTTTGTTCGGCTTAACCGAACTATGATATCATCGGTAAACGTTTTACCTGGCAATCACCTGGGGGCTTCGTCAAGAAGCCACCTCACTTACGCTGGCTATTTGTATTATACGCACTCTCCCAACACCCCTTCCATGCCACTTATGCATCAATTTGGCTTAAGTCTTAGCCAAGCCGGGTTGCCTTGCTCCTATGCTTACCCCCTACGTTCCCGATTGTTCGGCTAGGGGGTAAAGGGAGCACCTCTGTGGTTGTTACGACCGGATTACCCGGATACGTACCTCAGACGGGCGAAGCCGAAGGCTAGCATTCTTATGATACAAATTGGTCGGCAAGGAAGAAAATAAAGGTAGAGTTGAAACTTCTTGCCTTACATGGGGGCTATTCCTCCCAAGCAGAAAAATCGTCCGCATAATACGGATACACGACTATGACATCTACGGTTCACGTAGTAACCTAAAGAAAGGAACCCATAGAGGAACTATTTTCTTTGGAAGATGTTTCTTACGTTAAATATTAATATAACATACCTCCCCATGCACGTTTCGTCTGTTCGAACCACAAGGTCAGATTGCTTAGTTTCCCGAGATAATTCCGTGTTATCACAGGATGCTTAGTCCGGAATACTCCTTAGATATCGGCAACGGAGGCAGAGGCCGATGACCGGTAAAGACAACGTTTACAACATGGATAGATAGGGTTTTGATAAAAAGTACATCGTTACATATATTCAAAACTAAAGGTCGTCACTCAAGATGGTCTATTATGGTGTCCAGGGCACAATCTTCCTGTGACATTCGAGCATCAGGCATCACTTGGTCGTAAACCAAGCTTACTGGCCCTCTTTACCATCCGGCCCTACGGGCCCAACCCGAGCTATATGCTCTGTGTCGAGTTTGGTAAAGCGGGTCTTGACCATGGCCCACGCTTCTCGGGCTCCTTCTCGGCAAGCGGAGGTCTTCGAAAGCTCAAAACGACTCCGAGCTCCCCTGAACTTTTCGGCCAGCTCTGCCATCCCTTCCGGAGGCGTCTGAGCCAGCCATAAGGCTTTAACCATAGCCCTCATCGCCTTTCGAGCCCGCTCGTGCACAACGGAGAGTTCCTTTAACAGATCTCCTCCATACGAGCTAACTTATTCCTCGGGATGCCCGGTCAGGAGACCTGGTCAGGAAATAAACAATGCTCCTTACACTCAATACAAAGAACTTGGTGGGCTGAAGGTTAGATTTTCACTTACAATACATGCCACCCTTCAATCTTTGGTTTTCTTGGCAGGATTGTTCCATTTGAGCTCTCAAGCTCTTAATTTCTTCGGCCTGTCATTGGTTTTCCGCTTTGAGCTGGTTTTTGTCCTCAAGACTTCGAGTCAATACACGGTGCCCGACCTCTAGCTGGGATTCAGCATACCTTTGGGATTGTCGGGAGGCATCCAAATCCTTCTGCAATTGCCCTATGGACTCGGCTGCTACAAAACAATCCTTCGTCAGAAGTGATGTCCTTTAAATAACTCCGACACAAGAAGCAATACTCTGTACTCACCGTGCGCCTCTCGGGTGAATTTCTTTACCTATTCGAGTTCGATCCTAACGTCCTGCAGCTCTGCTCGACTTGACTTGAGATCCGCAGACAGCTTCTCGTTCTGTTGCTTTGAAACCTGCACGCACATGAACATAGTTGTTAGACCCTTGAATTCGGCCGTTCCGACCAAATTAAGGCTCGGGGGCTACTGGGTTACGGATAATGATCGGCCTTCTGAGCCGACTATTTACCTGCAGGCTGGCAGATATTATTTTAGCGGCTCCATCAAGTCCAGCTCGAGCGGCCCCGAGGTATGAGTCTACGGAATTAAGAGCATTGAACTCCTGATCGGAAAATATCGGGTGACGTAGTGCCTCCCTCCGTCGTCGGTGATTCATCGCACTTTCAACCTCGGAGTTGGTAGCCGAGACTTCCCCTGTATCCTCAGGATGTTGGCCCACGGCAGGAATTCCCGCATTCACTTCAGCATGTATCGGAGACCTTGGTTGGGGATTGCCCGGTGTTTTCTCGGCGTCTTCGAACGGAGGTGGTTCTACTCGTCTCCTAAGTATGACAGTTAAAAAAGCATGAATACTCGGAACACACAAAAACAGAGACCGAACTGCAAGGTTGAATACCTTTTGGTAGAAGGAGTGGTCGGTACAACTTCCACCGCATTCTCTGGCGCGGGAGCCCTGCCGTTGTTAGGCACGCACCCTGATGGAGTAGTTTCTAAGGGTGACCGGCGTGTAGACCGTCGGCCCTTGGGGACAGAAGTCGACGAGATCGGGATCATGAGAGACGAACGTCTCTTTCGAGAGGAAGTTTTCTTCTTGCTCGTCGTAGAGAAAGGGAGTGATCCGGGGTGATCGGCTTGGAGGGCTACTTTGGACCCGTCAACGCTCCTCTGATAGAAGGTCCCGTCCTCGAACTCAATCGAAGTCTCCGGATCATCGTGGAATCCGGGGTCGTCGTTGCGGGAGTAATCCTCCGGCCGTGGGGCGGGACATTTAACTGTCTCAACCTGACGCCTCCATTGTTGTTCAGGAAAAAACTCACTATCGGTCAGTAAAACCAGGGATTGATGACCCAAGGGGAGGGGAGTATGAATGGACTTACCCATTCAATGGGATTATGAGTCGAGTAGCCTTCCCTGGTCGTCAGACGAACAAAATCTTCTTTTTCTCCTTTGAAGAGATCGGCTAATGACGTGGCTTGGACTGCGTCGGTATTTCCCCAAAGAGGAAGGGATGATGCAGCACAGCGACGGTAAGTATTTCCCTCAGTTATGAAACCAAGGTTATCTAACCAGTAGGAGGATCACCACCACCCAATAAGCAGCACCTGCACACAAACAACAAATACTTGCAACCCGACGCGAAAGAGAGGTTGTCAATCTCTCTACGGTAATAAGATAGATTAGGTAGTGATAGATAGGAGAGATAGATCTCTCAAGAACACAAATAAAAAGAGTAAATATGTAGCAATATGTTTTTGGGTTTTTGGTTTTGTAGATCTGAAAACAAAGAGTGCAAAAAACGTAGATCGGAAAGCAATATGATAGGAAAAGTAGACCCGGGGGCCGTAGGGTTCACTAGTGGCTTCTCTGATGAGTATAGCGCACGGTGGGTGAACAAATTACTGTTGGGAAATTGATAGAAAATCGAATAGTCATGACGATATCCAAGGCGATGATCATTATATAGGCATCACGTCCAAGATAGATAGACCGACTCCTGCCTGCATCTACCTCTATTACTCCACACATCAACCGCTATCCAGCATGCATCTAGTGTATTAAGTTCATGGAAAAATGGAGTAATGCAATAAGAACGATGCCATGATGTAGACAAGATCTATTCATGTAGGGATAGACCCCATCTTGTTATCCTTAATAGCAACGATACTTGCGTGTCTTGCTGCCCCTTCTGTCACTGGGAAAGAACACCGCAAGATCGAACCCATCACAAAGCACCTCTTCCCATGGCAAGAAAAATTGATCTAGTCGGCCTAACTAAACCAAAGATTCGAAGAAGAAATACGATGCTATAAACAATCATGCATATAAGAGATCAAAGAAGACTCAAATAATATTCATGGATAGAAACTGATCATGAACTCAAAATTCATCGGATCCCAACAAACACACCGCAAAAGTTTACATCAAATAGATCTCCAAGAGACCATTGTATTGAGAATCATAAGAGAGAGAGAAGAAGCCATCTAGCTACTGCCTACAGACCCATAGGTCTATGGTGGACTACTCATGCATCATCGGAGAGGCACCTATGAGGAAGATGAACCCCTCCGTGATGGTGTTTAGATTGGATCTCGAGGTTCTGGAACTTGCGGCGACTGGAATTGTGTTTCGTCGACTCCCCTAGGGTTTTTGGATTTCCAGGGAATTTATAGGCACGATAGTCGGTTGAGGGGGTGCCCGAGGTGCCCAACACCCATCAGGCCGTGCCAGGGGGCCTCTGGCGCGCCCTGGTGGGTGTTGGCCACCCTGGGCCCCCTCTTCTGGTGTTCTTTGGCCCATCTGGTTTCTTCTGGTCCATAAAAAATCCACAAAAATCCCCGCAGCGTTTCATCTTTGTTTGGTACTGATTTTCTGCGAAGTAAAAAACAAGCAAAAACAGCAACTAGCACTATGGCACTATGTCAATAGGTTAGTCCCAAAAAATGATATAAAGTTGTAATAAAATGATTGTAAAACATCCAAGAATGATAATATAACAGCATGGAACAAGCAAAAATTATAGATATGTTGGAGACGTATCAACATCCCCAAGCTTAATTCCTACTCGTCCTCGAGTAGGTAAATGATAAAAACAGATTTTTTGATGTGGAATGCTGCCGAACATGTTCATCATATTCTTTTCTTCTTTGTATAGCATGGACATTTGGACTTGTAAATGATTCAAAGCAATAGTCTAGTTTTAACATAATGAGTTCAATACTCAAGCATGTCAACAAGCAGCCATGTCTTTCAAAATATCAACACTAAAGAAAGTTATCCCTAGCCCATCATGCTCAATCATTGATCCATTCATGAAACACACTCAAATATTAGCTATGCCCAATGCTCAAGTACGATCATAGTGCCCCCTAGTTGGTGCTTATAAAAGAAGATGGAGACATAAAGCAAAAAATAAAAATTGCATAAAGTAAATAGATAGGCCCTTCGCAGATGGAAGTAGGGATTTGTAGAGGTGCCAGAGCTCAAAGTTTTAAATTGAGAGAGAAAAAATATTTTGGGTGGCATGCTTTTCCTGTCAACGAAAATGACAAAGTAGCTCACAATACTTTCCATGCTAGATATATCATAGGCGTTTCCCAAACAGAAAATAAAGTTTATTCCTTTTTCCACCAAACTTTCACTTTCCATGACGGGCCGTATCCACGGTTGCCTTCCATACCAACACTTTCCAAGGAATTTATTATTTGACAACATAAAGTAAATATTTTTTCTTTTTCATTTCGGGAATGGGCATCCCTATTACCGACGCACTCTCGTGCAATGACAAGTGAATAAACACTCATCTTGAGAATAACACATATAGCATGGAAAAATATTGGACACTCCCCACCGTTTCATGAGCGGTACGGGCACACAAAAGAGAAAATTTATTTTAAAAATTTAGAGATGGCACATACAAATTTTCTTGGAGCGGCATGGAAATACCGCATATAGGTAGGTATGGTGGACTCGTAAGGCAAAACTTGGTTTAAGGATTTTGGATGCACAAGTAGTATTTCTACTTAGTACAAATGAAGGCTAGCAAATAGATTGGGAAGCAACCAAACTAAGAAACGAAAAATCACATAAGTGAGCATTGAACATAACTAACACCGAATAATGCACCACAAGTAGGATGTAACTTCATCGCATAACTATTGACTTTCGTGCATGCATAGGGAATCACAAACCTTAACACCAATATTCCTACTAAGCATAATTACTCACTAGCATGACTCACATATTACTATCATCATGTTTCAAAACTATTACAAGGAATCAAGTTTAATTTGTCCAATGATCTTCATGAAAGTTTTTATTATATCCTCCTTGGATATCTATCACTTTGGGACTAGTTTCATATATAGCCATTGCTTTTTGGCAAGCTCAAACAAATTTAAGTGAAGAACATGAGCATAAAGATTTCTTCTCTCAAAAAGGTATAAGTGAAGCATGAGAGGATTTCTTCAAAAAATTACTAACTCTCAAATTAATCTAAGTGAAGCATGAGAGTATTTCTACAAAAGTTTCCAAGCACGCCGTGCTCAAAAAGATATAAGTGAAGCACTAGAGCAATTCTATAGCTCAAAAAAGTTTAAGTGAAGCACATAGAGCAATTCTAACAAATCATAGCATGATTTAGGCTTTCTCAAATAGCTGTGTACAGCAAGGATACAAAGGGAAAACTAACAAACAAAGCAAGCAAAGATACAAGACGCTCCAAGCAAAACACATGATATGTGACGAATAAAAATATAGCTCCAAGTAAAATACCGATGGTCGTTAGAAGAAAGAGGGGATGCCACTCGGGGCATCCCCAAGCTTAGTTGCTTGTTACTCTTTGGATATATCTTGGGGGTGCGGTAGCATCCCCAAGCTTAGGCTTTTGCTACTCCTTATTCCTTCATCCATCGTGATCTCACCCAAAACTTGAAAACTTCAATCACACAAAACTCAACAAAATCTTCGTGAGATCCATTAGTATAAGAAAGCAAATCACTACTTTAGGTACTGTTGTAAACCCATTCAAATTTTATAATTGCATTATAAATACTGTATTTTAACTTTACCATGGCTTATACCCTCCAATACAAACCATAGATTCATCAAAACAAGCACACAATGCAACGAAAACAGAATCTGTCTCAAACAGAACAGTCTGTAGTAATATGTACCATACCCATACTTCTGTAACTCTAACAATTCTAAAAAATTAGGACAACGTAAGGAATTTGTATAGAAACAGTGTGTTAAAATTTCAGCTCAAGATCACGTTCCAGCAAAAAATGAAAATTCATATACTGGACACAAAGTTTCTGTTTCAGATTCAGCATCACTTCTACTCATCCTATGAATCATCCTAACGGTTGTACTTGGCACAAACACTAAATAAACCATAAAAACACAATCATAACAGAGGCATAATTGTGTCAACACTCAAAAACATAAAGGAAAAAGCAAAAAAATATTTATTCATTGGGTTGCCTCCCAACAAGCGCTATCGTTTTACGCCCCTAGCTAGGCATATTGGATAGATTCAAGTATTGTCATCTTTGGTTTTCAATTCTTCAATTACACAACTAGATTTTTTCAAGAATTTAGCATGAAAGTTCTTAACGATAACACTCTTAGGAAGAAAACCAAAAAATTCATTCTTGTAGATAGGATCTCTTATAATTTCAACAAAGTCGGGATGAATACTAATCATTTTAAGATCCCCTTTGTGGCCACTAGTTGTAGCAACTTTGTTCTTAGTGACTTGCGTGGTCTTGCCAATTTTGACGGGAGTTTTTTCAAGAGATTTGATAGAAGAAAAAGCCAAACCCAAATTACTAAAGATCTCTTCCAACTTATCAATACGGTAAGGACTTTCTTCTACCCTTTCGTTAACTACGGTTTCTTTTGCCTTCAACAATTTGATGGCATCTCCCGCCTTAGCCCTAATTTTATTAGCAAGATTATGCATTTTTTTATCTAGATCATCAAGATGTTCCTTAGTAATCATCTTCTTTTCAATAGCATCTAATATCTCCATAACGTGTTCGAGAGTTAAAGTTGTTTCATTGATCATGATAGGTGGCGATCCCACTAAACTTCCCAAAGCATTAAAAGCATCCAAAGACGGGCACATCAAGAAATTCCCACCGGTAATCGTATCAAGGACGAATCTATACCAAGTGGTGATGCCCACATAAAAACTACGAAGAAGAACAACGGTAGATTGCTTATGGATAGATCTATTATTAGCATTGCAAATCCTATACCAAGCATCTTTTAGATTCTCCCCTCCCCTTTGCTTAAAATTAAGAACCTCATTATCGGGAGTACACGCAACAAAGGAAGAACTAGCCATAGTAACAAGGCAAGAGATCCGGCAAGAAAAAGGGCAAACGGAAAAGAGGGCAAATAAAACGGCAAATTGGTGAAGTGGGGGAGAGGAAAACGAGAGGCAAATGGCAAATAATGTAATTGCAAGGAGATGAGATTTATGATTAGGAACCTGGTAGATGATGATGGAGTCCCCTCGGCGCCTACAATAGGCACGTAGAAGAGACTGCTTCCTCCCCGGCAATGGCGCCAGAAATTCCTTTGACGTGGCTTGGACTGCGTCGGTATTTCCCCAAAGAGGAAGGGATGATGCAGCACAGCGACGGTAAGTATTTCCCTCAGTTATGAAACCAAGGTTATCGAACCAGTAGGAGGATCACCACCACCCAATAAGCAACACCTGCACACAAACAACAAATACTTGCAACCCGACGCGAAAGAGAGGTTGTCAATCTCTCTATGGTAATAAGATAGATTAGGTAGTGATAGATAGGAGAGATAGATCTCTCAAGAACACAAATAAAAAGAGTAAATATGCAGCAATATGTTTTTGGGTTTTTGGTTTTGTAGATCTGAAAACAAAGAGTGCAAAAAATGTAGATCTGAAAGCAATATGATAGGAAAAGTAGACCCGAGGGCCGTAGGGTTCACTAGTGGCTTCTCTCATGAGTATAGCGCACGGTGGGTGAACAAATTACTGTTGGGCAATTGATAGAAAATCGAATAGTCATGACGATATCCAAGGCGATGATCATTATATAGGCATCACGTCCAAGATAGATAGACCGACTCCTGCCTGCATCTACCTCTATTACTCCACACATCGACCGCTATCCAGCATGCATCTAGTGTATTAAGTTCATGGAAAAACAAAGTAATGCAATAAGAACGATGACATGATGTAGACAAGATCTATTCATGTAGGAATAGACCCCATCTTGTTATCCTTAATAGCAACGATACATGCATGTCTTGCTGCCCCTTCTGTCACTGGGAAAGAACACCGCAAGATCGAACCCATCACAAAGCACCTCTTCCCATGGCAAGAAAAATCGATCTAGTCGGCCTAACTAAACCAAAGATTCGAAGAAGAAATACGATGCTATAAGCAATCATGCATATAAGAGATCAAAGAAGACTCAAATAATATTCATGGATAGAAACTGATCATGAACTCAAAATTCATCGGATCCCAACAAACACACCGCAAAAGTTTACATCAAATAGATCTCCAAGACACCATTGTATTGAGAATCATAAGAGAGAGAGAAGAAGCCATCTAGCTACTGCCTACGGACCCGTAGGTCAATGGTGGAATACTCACGCATCATCAGAGAGGCACCTATGAGGAAGATGAACCCCTCTGTGATGGTGTTTAGATTGGATCTCGAGGTTCTGGAACTTGCGGCGGCTGGAATTGTGTTTCGTCGACTCCCCTAGGGTTTTTGGATTTCCAGGGAATTTATAGGCACGATAGTCGGTTGAGGGGGTGCCTGAGGTGCCCATCACCCATCAGGCCGCGCCAGGGGGCCTCTGGCACACCCTGGTGGGTGCTGGCCACCCTGGGCCCCCTCTTCTGGTGTTCTTTGGCCCATCTGGTTTCTTCTGGTCCGTAAAAAATCCACAAAAATCCCCGCAGCGTTTCATCTTTGTTTTGTACTGATTTTCTGCGAAGTAAAAAACAAGCAAAAACAGCAACTGGCACTTTGGCACTATGTTAATAGGTTAGTCCCAAAAAATGATATAAAGTTGTAATAAAATGATTGTAAAACATCCAAGAATGATAATATAACAGCATGGAACAAGCAAAAATTATAGATACGTTGGAGACGTATCAGCTAACATGACCGCCAACACCGTCTGGTCGGCAGGCCCTTGTCTTCGGCAATGGGTCATGTCACTTGTCCCATTATAGCACCATAGGGGGTGTATCCTCTGTTGCAGGGGCTGGACGCAACGGGTGATAGCGGCGACCATCACATCGATAATGGTCTGTTTGCTATGACCTAGCAGCTTCACTTTGGTGGATAGACACTTTACTTCGGTGCTCTCCTCTTGAGAAACACTCCTCGAACGCTAGTTGAATCGCTTCTTTAGAGGGGCCTCGGAGTATTCATGCAGACCCCTTCGAGCTGGGTCGAATAGGGGGACGTCTTCGATATAGAACCACTCCGAAGCCCACTCTTCTGCTTCCTTTTTCGGAGTTCGGATAAGGTACCCCGTCCCGGCTATGCGACACACCTCGGCTCTGCCCACTTCCCGGATTGTTCCTCCCCGAGTTCGAGGGACGAGGCATAAATATTTTTGCCATAGATCAAAGTGGGGCTCGCAGCCGAGGAACATCTCGCAGAGGGCGACAAAGCCCGAGATATGTAGGATGGACCCGGGGGTCAGGTTGTGGAGCTGGATCCCATAAAACTCCAATAGACCCCTCAAGAAGGGGTGCATAGGGAAACCCAGACCTCGCAGGAGAAAGGAGGTAAAGCATACCCTCTCGTCTTGGCGGGGAGCGGGTAAGTTCTCCGCGAATGCCACGGCGTCCGCAGATGTAAGCCCTACGCTGGTGGGTGCCAGATCTGAGGCAGGGAGATATCCCTGCGTCTCAAGACTATGCAGCCGGAGTAGAGAAACGGAGCAGCTGGCCCAGTCGCCGGGAAGGGGGCCTTGAGGGCGCGAGGAAGAGCCTGGGGCGCTCGCCATACCTCCAAAGTTTGATTGATGCTAGAATTTCTTGGAGACGGACGAGGGAGAAGCGATTCCTGCGTCAAGTTCGACTTGCTATAAATAGGCGCTTATCCCTCGGCTTGCCGAGGTTATTTCCATAAAAGGACTGTTGGGATGCCTGTTTTCTATTGAAGCGCATGAATCGAGGAGTTTCATTGGGACTCGGGCAAGGAAATCAATGTTGTGAACCCGTGCCTTTTCCGGTGATCGGGGGATCTTAGTGTGGTCAGGTTATCATTTGACGAATCAGAGAAGAGAAGAACTCGCCTCGCAAGCCAAATACCCTTGGTGAACGAAGCTGCCGAACATAGAGTGCTTCGGCGTTGGAGGCAAGTTCGGGGGCTACTGAGGGAATCCAGGACTAAGGGGTCCTCGGGCCGTTGATTCATCCCTTGTGGGCCGTACAGAGGCAGTCACGTTATCAAACAATCCCGTGTTCGGAAGGAGGAGTCCCGAAGACTTGGTGTGTCCTCCAAGAAAGAATGGGCGTATCTGTGCCCGGATAGAAACCGACCATATGTAACCCTTGGTATCCCTGGTGTCTATATAAACCAGGGGCTTAGTTCGTAGAGGGAGGACTCAACTCATTAAGGTTTAGCTCTTTCGATCTCGAGGTAGATCAACTCTGTAACCATCTCCTTCATCAATATAATCAAGCAGGACATAGGGTTTTACCTCCTCACGAGGGCCCGAACCTGGGTAAACACTGTCCCCGTCGTCCCTTGTTACCATCGTTCCTAGATTCACAGTTCGGGACCCCCTACCCAAGATCCACCGGTTTCGACACCGACAGGAATCTTCGGTCTTCGTCATCATCAACCCTTCTCAATCGCCAATTCCATGATGCTCCCCACCGGGAGTGAGTAATCTCTTCGTAGGCTTTCTGGTCGGTGAGATGTTGGATGAGATTCTTCATGTAATCGAGTTAGTTTTGTTATTAGGGCTTGATCCCTAGTATCCACTATGTTCTGAGATTGATGTTGCTATGACTTTGCCATGCTTAATGCTTGTCACTAGGGCCCGAGTGCCATGATTTCAGATCTGAACCATTTATGTTATCACCATTATATCTATGTTCTTGATCCGATCTTGCTAGTCATATGCACCTATTATGTGTTATGATCCGTAAACCCCGGAGTGACAATAGTCGGGATACTTCCCGGTGATGACCGTAGTTTGATGAGTTCCTGTATTCACTATGTGTTAATGCGTTGTTCCGGTTCTCTATTAAAAGGAGGCCTTAATATCCCTTAGTTTCCTTATGGACTCCGCTGCCACGGGAGGGTAGGACAAAAGATGTCATGCAAGTTCTTTTCCATAAGCATGTATGACTATTTACGGAATACATGCCTACATTACATTTATGAACTGGAGCTAGTTCTATGTCGCCCTAGGTTATGACTGTTATATGATGAATATTATCCAACGAGTTCACCGATCCAGTGCCTACGAGTTTTCGACATATTGTTCTTGCTGAGTTACTATTGCTACCGCTACTGCTCCAACTGCTACAAAACTATTACTATCACTGCTACCGTTACTGTTACTGCTACTACTGCTATCAAAACTATCATACTACTGTGCTACTAATCACTCTGCTGCAGATATTTAATCTCCATGTGTGGATGAATTGACAACTCAACTGTTAATACTCTCAAATATTCTTTGGCTCCCCTTGTGTCGAATCTATAAATTTGGGTTGAATACTCTACCCTCGAAAACTGTTGTGATCCACTATACTTGTGGGTTATCAAGACCTTTTTCTGGCGCCGTTGCCAGGGATTATAGCTATATTTGTTGAGTCACTTGGGATTTATATCAATTGATCACTATGAAGAATCTGAAGGATCCAAAGACCAAGATTTTTCCCTCTAAGACGAGGGGAGGTAAGGAATTGCCATCTAGCTCTGCACTTGATTCACCTTCAGTTATGAGTAAGTTTGCAAGACCACCACATGCTATTAATCCTGATATGTTGCAAGTTATTAATGATGCTACTTCTGCTATGAATGATGCTTATGATGATGATGCTAGTACCATACTTGATGATAATGTGCCACTAGGTGAATTTCTTGATGAACAAATTGCTAGAGCTAAAGAGAATGAAATTACTGTAACTGATGAGATTGCTGAAACTGATGAAGCCTTTGAAACTGAGAACTATGAAATACCTATTAGGCCTAGCTCTCCTAGATTTGAAATGCCTAAGATACCTGAGGGTTACGTTATGGATGAGGAGACAACTAGAGAAATCCTTTCTTGTAAGGATAGAGATGATCTTAAGAAATTGCTATGCAAGTATAAGGAAAAGACTTTGAATGCTAGAATGAAATGTGATCCTAAGTTTGCTACTTCACCTATCTTTGTTACCGATAAGGATTATGAATTCTCTGTTGACCCAGAGTTAATTACTTTGGTTGAATCTGATCCTTTCCATGGCTATGAAACTGAAACTGTAGTGGCACATCTTACTAAGCTGAATGATATAGCCACCCTCTTTGCTCATGATGAGAAGATTCGCTATTACTATATTCTCAAATTATTTCCGTTCTCATTAAAGGGTGATGCTAAGATATGGTACAATACTCTTGCTCCTAGTTGTGTGCATAGTCCGCAGGATATGATTTACTATTTCTCTGAAAAATATTTTCCTGCTCATAAGAAACAAGCTGCCTTACATGAAATATTTAACTTTGTGCAAATTGAAGAAGAGAGTCTCCCATAAGCTTGGGGGAGGCTTCTCCAATTGCTTAATGCTTTGCCTGCTCACCCTCTTAAGAAAAATGAAATACTTGATATCTTCTATAATGGACTAACTGATGCTTCTAGGGACTTCCTAGATAGTTGTGCTGGTTGTGTTTTCAGGGAACGAACTGTTGAACAAGCTGAGGAACTATTGAATAATATATTGAAGAATTATGATGATTGGACTCTCCCTGAACCACCACCTAAAACCACTCTGAAGAAGAGGGGTATCTTATTTCTCAGTCATGAAGATATGCAAGAGGCAAAGAAATGTATGAAGGAAAAAGGTATTAAAGCTGAGGATGTCACGAATTTACCACCTATTGAAGAAATACATGGCCTTGAAGCACCACCGCCTCCACAGGTGGTAGAGGTAAATTCTTTATTAAAGTTTGATGAAAGTGATATCCCTTACAATAAACATCCTAGTCAATGCTTATATGAGTTTGATAACTACATTATGAAACAAGATCACTTCAATGCAAATGTTCTAAAACAATTGAAATATAATTCTGATATGATTGCTCGCTTGAGTGACTTGTTATTTAGAATCAGTAATAATGTTAGAGGTTTAGGAAAACATCCCTCTATGGTTCAAACCCGATTAGAACAAGTTGCTAAATCTCAAAAAGAGTTGCTTGATGAAATGAATAATAATATGAATGATTTTGCTGCTAGAGTAGTTACTAGAGGAGGTAGAATGACCCAAGAACCTCTTTATCCTGAAGGTCATCCTAAAAGAATTGAACAAGACTCTCAAAGAATTAACACTGATGCACCTAGTCCTTCTAAGAAGAAAAAGAAAAAGAAAAATGATAGGACTTTTTATACCTCTAGTGAACCTGAGATAGAAAAACCTCCTGATAATAATGATGTCTCTATTTCTGATGCTGAAACTCAATCTGGTAATGAACATTCACCTAGTGATAATGAAAATGATAATGATAATGTTCATGAAGATACTCAACCGAACTATGGTAAAGAACCAAATAATGATGTTGAAATAGAGCCTGCTGTTGATCTTGATAACCCACAACCTAAAAATAAACGATATGATAAAAGAGGCTTTGTGGCTAGAAAACATGGTAAAGAAAGAGAGCCATGGGTTCAGAAACCCATGCCCTTCCCACCTAAACCATCTAAGAAAAAGGATGATGAAAAATTTGAACGCTTTGCTAAAATGATTAGGCCAGTCTTTTTGCGTACCCGCTTAACTGATATCCTAAAGATGACCCCTTATGCAAAATACATGAAAGACATCATCACTAATAAAAGAAAGATACCTGAAGCTGAAATCTCCACCATGCTTGCTAATTATTATTTTAAGGATGGAGTTCCTAAAAAACTTGGAGATCCGGGAATACCAACTATACCTTGCTCCATTAAAAGAAATTATGTCAAAACTGTTTTGTGTGATTTGGGAGCTGGTGTTAGTGTTATGCCTTTCTCTTTATATAAAAGACTTGATTTGAATAAACTCACACCTACTGAAATATCATTGCAAATGGCTGACAAATCAACTGCCATACCTATCGGTATTTGTGAGGATGTGCCCGTTGTTGTTGCAAATGTTACTATCTTAACAGACTTTGTTATTCTTGAGATGCCCGAGGACGACAACATGTTGATTATCCTTGGTAGACCCTTTTTGAATACAGTAGGGGCTGTTATTGATTGCAATAAAAGCAAAGTCACTTTTCATATCAATGGTAATGAGCATACGGTGCACTTTTCGAAGAAACAATTCCAAGTGAATGGTATAAATGTTATTGAAGAATCTCCAACACTCACTATTGGAAGTTTCCAATTACCTCTACCTACTGCCAAAAAGAAATATGACATACTTATTGTTGGGGATATGCATATCTCCATTGAGGTAACTTAGTGTTTTACGAAAGTTCTTCGGTTTCATGCTAATCAAAAGTGGTTGTTAATAAGACTTGATCAACCTTATTAATGGATCATTTTTGAGAGGTATGAAGTTGATGAATCTAGTAGGCACAATCTTCTGCTCCCACCTTTTTTTTCTCTTTTACTTTGTCAAATAAAATAAAATGTCATGCTTATCATGTTTTCTGTGTTCTCCATGCAATAAAAAAATGACCCAAAAATAAAAGTTCTCAGAATGTCCTGAAAATTTGATACGATTTTGTGTGTGAATATTTCTGATTTTTTGGTGCAAATAACATCAAAGGGGGGGGGTGCACCTGGTGTCCACAAGACACCAGGGCGCGCCAGCAGCCCCAGGCGCGCCCTGGTGGGTTGTGGCCCCCACGTGGGCCCCCTCACTTATTCCTTTAGCCCATGTCATCTCCTACCTCTAGAAAAAAAAATCACCATAGCTCTCACTCCCGTGTTCTTGCTCACAAACCAGCGGATTTCGATCTCTTTGCTCGAAGCTCCGTTTCTGAAACTGTTTTGGGGGATTGCTGCTTGGTGACGTGGCTTGAGACTACATCGGTATTTCCCCAAAGAGTAAGGGATGATGCAGCACAGCGACAGTAAGTATTTCCCTCAGTTATGAAACCAAGGTATCGAACCAGTAGGAGGATCACCACCACTACGTAAACAACACCAGCACACAAAGAACAAATACTTGCAACCCGACGCGAAAGAGAGGTTGTCAATCTCTCTACGGTAAAAGGATAGATTAGGTAGTAATAGATTGGAGAGATAGATCTCTCAAGAACACAAAATAAAAAGAGCAAATAAAAAGTGCATCAAGGTATTTTTGGGTTTTTGGAATAATAGATCTGAAAATAAAAGCGGCAAAAAGATAGATCGGAAAGCAATATGTTGGAAAAGTAGACCCAGGGGCCGTAGGTTTCACTAGTGGCTTCTCTCATGAGTATAGCACACGGTGGGTGAACAAATTACTGTTGGGCAATTGATAGAAGATCAAATAATCATGACGATATCCAAGGTGATGATCATTATATAGGCATCACGACCAAGATTAGTAGACCGACTCCTGCCTGCATCTACTATTATTACTCCACACATCGACCGCTATCCAGCATGCATCTAGTGTATTAAGTTCATGGGAAAACGGAGCAATGCAATAAGAACGGTGACATGATGTAGACAAGATCTATTCATGTAGGAATAGACCCCATCTTATTATCCTTAATAGCAACGATACATGCGTGCCTCACTGCCCCTTCTGTCACTGGGAGAGGACACCGCAAGATCGAACCCATCACAAAGCACCTCTTCCCATGGCAAGAAAAATCGATCTAGTTGGCCTAACTAAACCAAAGATTCGAAGAAGAAATACGAGGCTATAAGTAATCATGCATATAAGAGATCAAAGAAGACTCAAATAATATTAATGGATAGAAACTGATCATGAATTCAAAATTCATCGAATCCCAACAAACACACCGCAAAAGTTTACATCAAATAGATCTCCAAGAGACCATTGTATTTAGAATCAAAAGAGAGAGAGGAATCCATCTAGCTACTGCCTACGGACCCGTAGGTCTATGGTGGACTAGTCACGCATCATCGGAGAGGCACCAATGAGGATGATTTACCCCTCCATGATGGTGTTAGATTGGATCTCGCGGTTCTGGAACTTGCGGTGGCTAGATGTGTTTTTCGTCGACTCCTCTAGGGTTTCTAGAATATTTGGGAATTTATAGGCGTCAGAGGTGGTGGAGAGGGGTCCCGAGGAGGGCAGAAACCATCAGGGCGCGCCCTGGGCCCCTGGCGCGCCCTGGTGGGTTGTGGTCTCCTCGACCCTCCCCTCTGGCACTTCTTTGGCCCAAAAAAAATCTCCAAAAAGTTTCGTCGCGATTGGCACTTTGGCACAGATATTTTGCAAAGTAAAAAACAAGCAAAAACAGCAACTGGCACTTTGGCACTATGTCAATAGGTTAGTACCAAAAAATGATATAAAGTTGCTATAAAATGATTGTAAAACATCCAAGGATGATAATATAACAGCATAGAACAAGCAAAAATTATAGATACGTTGGAGACGTATCAGCACCCCCAAGCTTAATTCCTACTCGCCCTCGAGTAGGTAAATGATAAAAACAGAATTTTTAATGTGGAATGCTGCCCAACATGTTCATCACATATTCTTTTCTTTTGTAGCATGGACATTTGGACTTTTAAATGATTCAAAGCAATAGTCTAGTTTTAACATAATGACTTCAATACTCAAGCATGCCAACAAGCAACCATGTCTTTCAAAATATCAACACTAAAGAAAGTTATCAATCATGCTCAACACACTCAAATATTAGCTATACCCAATGCTCAAGTACAATCATAGTGCCCCCTAGTTGGTGCTTTATAAGAGAAGATGGAGACTCAAATAAAAATAAAAATTGCATAAAGTAAATAGATAGGCCCTTCGCAGAGGGAAGTAGGGATTTGTAGAGGTGCCAAAGCTCAAAGTTTTAAATTGAGAGAGAAAAATATTTTGAGTGGCATGCCTTTCCTGTCAACGAAAACGACAAAGTAGTTCACAATACTTTCCATGCTAGATATATCATAGGCGGTTCCCAAACAAAAAAATAAAGTTTATTCCTTTTTCCACCATTCTTTCACAATCCATGGCTGGCCGTATCCGCGGTTGCCTTCCATACCAACACTTTCCAAGGAATTTATTATTTGACAACATAAAGTATTTTTTTCACTTTGGGACTTGGCATCCCTATTACCGCCGTACTCTCGTGCAATGACAAGTGAATAAACACTCATCTTGAGAATAACACATCTAGCATGGAAAAATATTGGACACCCCCTACCGTTTCATGAGCGGTACGGGCACACAAAAAGGAAATTTATTTTGAAAATTAGAGATGGCACATACAAATTTGCTTAGAACGGCATGGAAATACCGCATGTAGGTAGGTATGGTGGACTCATAAGGCAAAACTGGTTTTAAGGATTTTGGATGCACAAGTAGTATTTCTACTTAGTACAAGAGGAGGCTAGCAAATAAATTGAGAAGCAACCAACCAAGAAACGAAAATTCACATAAACGAGCATTGAGCATAACTAACACCGAATAATGCACCATAAGTAGGATGTAATTTCATTGCATAACTATTGACTTTCGTAGTTGCATAGGGAATCACAAACCTTAACACCAATATTCTTACTAAAGCATAATTACTCACTAACATGACTCACATATTACTATCATCATGTCTCAAAACTATTACAAGGAATCAAGTTTAATTTTTCCAATTATCTTCATGAAAGTTTTTATTATATCCTCCTTGGATATCTATCACTTTGGGACTAGTTTCATATATTGCCATTGCTTTTGATAAGCTCACACAAATTTATGTGAAGAACATGAGCATAGAGATTTCATCTCTCAAAATAGTATAAGTGAAGCATGAGAGGATTTATTCAAAATTTACTAACTCTCAAATTTATATAAGTGAAGCATGAGAGTATTTCTACAAAAATTTCCAAGCACACCAAAAAGATATAAGTGAAGCACTAGAGCAATTCTATAGCTCAAAAAGTTTAAGTGAAGCATATAGAGCAATTCTAACGAATCTTAGCATAATTTTGGCTCTCTCAAATAGGTGTGTCCAGCAAGGATACTAATGACAAACTAAAAAGAAAAACAAGCAAAGACTCAAATGATACAAGACTCTCCAAGCAAAGCTCATGATATGTGACGAATAAAAATATAGCTCCAAGTAAAATACCGATGGTCGTTAGAAGAAAGAGGGGATGCCACTCAGGGCATCCCCAAGCTTAGTTGCTTGTTTATCTTTGGATATATCTTGGGGGTATTGTAGCATCCCCAAGCTTAGGTTCTTTTCACTCCTTATTCCTTCATCCATCGTGATCTCACCCAAAACTTGAAAACTTCAATCACACAAAACTCAACAAAATCTTTGTGAGATCCGTTAGTATAATAAAGCAAATCACTACTTTAGGTGCTGTTGAAAACACATTCATATTTTATTATTGCATTATACCTACTGTATTTTAACTTTACCATGGATCATACCCTTCAATACAACCCATAGATTCATCAAAACAAGCACACAATGCAACGAAAACAGAATCTGTCTTAAACAGAACAGTCTGTAGTAATCTGTACTCTAACCATACTTATGTAATTCTAAAAATTCTGAAAAATTAGGGAAACGTAAAGAATTTGTATAGAAACACTGTGTTAAAATTTCAGCTCAATATCACGTTCCAGTAAAAAATTAAAATTCGAACACTGGAGGCAAAGTTTCTGTTTCAGATTCAGCGTTGTTTCTACTCATCTTATGAATCATCCTAAAGGCTTTACTTGACACAAACACTAAATAAAACATAAAAAACACAATCATAACAGAGGCATAATTGTTTAAACACTCAAAAACAGAAAGAAAAAGAAGAAAATAAATTTATTCATTGGGTTGCCTCCCAACAAGCGCTATCGTTTTACGCCCCTAGCTAGGCACAATGATTTCAATGATGCTCATATAAAAAGTAGTAATGGAAATATGCAAGAGAGCATCATGAATCTCATGACAAGCATATTTAAGTATAACCCACTTCCTATGCATAGGGATTTTGTGAGGAAACAATTTATGGGAAAAAGAATCAACTAGCATAGGAGGGCAAAACCAGCATAACTTCAAAACTTTGAACACATAGAGAGGAAACTTGATGTTATTGCAATTCCTACAAGCGTATATTCCTCCCTCATAATAAATTTCAGTAGCATCATGAAAGAATTCAACAATATAACTATCACATAAATCATTCTTTTCATGATGCACAAGCATAGAATTATCATTACTCTCCACATAAGCAAATTCCTTTTCATCCATAGTAGTGGGGGCAAACTCAACAAAATAACTATCATGAGATACTTGATTGTCATAACCACATTGCAAATTAAAACCATGATGATAAGTTTCATGGTTATCATTACTCATTATAGCATACGTGTCATCACCATCATCATAAATAGGATGCATGCAATCTTCATAATAAATTTGCTCATCAAAACTTGGGGGACTAAAAATATCATCTTCATCAAACATAGCATCCCCAAGCTTGTGGCTTTGCATATCATTAGCATCATGTATATTTAGAGAATTCATACTAGCAACATTGCAATCATGCTTTTCAATCAAGGAGCTATCATGAATCACCTTATAAATTTCTTCTTTCAACACTTCATCAAAATTTTCAGATTCATGATTTTCAAACAAAACTTCATAGAGATAATCAAGTGCACTCAACTCACTAGCAATTGGTTCATCATAATTTGGTATTTTGAAAAGATTAGCAAGTGGATGAGGATCCATATCAATAGATTTTTAGCAAGCGAAGATGCAAGCAAATAGAAGGCACATGGCAACACAAGCAAACAAAAAGAGATCTGGCGAGAAAAAGGCAAACGGAAAAGAGGACGAGTAAAACGGCAATTTTTGTGAAGTGGGGGAGAGGAAAACGAGAGGCAAATGGCAAATAATGTAATTGCAAGGAGATGAGATTTGTGATTAGGAACCTGGTAGATGTAGATGGTGTCTCCTCGGCGCCAGAGATTGGCATGTAGAAGAGACCGCTTCCTTCCCGGCAACGGCGCCAGAAATTCCTTTGACGTGGCTTGAGACTGCGTCGGTATTTCCCCAAAGAGGAAGGGATGATGCAACACAGCGACGGTAAGTATTTCCCTCAGTTATGAAACCAAGGTATCGAACCAGTAGGAGGATCACCACCACTACGTAAACATCACCTGCACACAAAGAACAAATACTTGCAACCCGACGCGAAAGAGAGGTTGTCAATCTCTCTACGGTAAAAAGATAGATTAGATAGTGTTAGATTGGAGAGATAGATCTCTTCAAGAACACAAAATAAAAAGAGCAAATAAAAAGTGCAGCAAGGTATTTTTGGGTTTTTGGAATAATAGATCTGAAAACAAAAGAGGCAAAAAGATAGATCGGAAAGCAATATGTTGAAAAAGTAGACCCGGGGGTCGTAGGATTCACTTGTGGCTTCTCTCATGAGTATAGCACACGATGGGTGAACAAATTACTGTTGGGCAATTGATAGAATATCAAATAATCGTGACGATATCCAAGGCGATGATCATTATATAGGCATCACGTCCAAGATTAGTAGACCGGCTCCTGCCTGCATCTACTACTATTACTCCACACATCGACCGCTATCCAGCATGCATCTAGTGTATTAAGTTCATGGGAAAACGGAGTAATGGAATAAGAACGGTGACATGAGGTAGACAAGATCTATTCATGTAGGAATAGACCCCATCTTGTTATCCTTAATAGCAAAGATACATGCGTGCCTCGCTGCCCCTTCTGTCACTGGGAGAGGACACCGCAAGATCGAACCCATCACAAAGCACCTCTTCCCATGGCAAGAAAAATCGATCTAGTTGGCCTAACTAAACCAAAGATTCGAAGAAGAAAAACGAGGCTATAAGTAATCATGCATATAAGAGATCAAATAAGACTGAAATAATATTCATGGATAGAAACTGATCATGAACTCAAAATTCATCGGATCCCAACAAACACACCGCAAAAGTTTACATCAAATAGATCTCCAAGAGACCATTGTATTGAGAATCAAAAGAGAGAGAGGAAGTCTGTTGGAAATATGCCCTAGAGGCAATAATAAAGTGGTTATTATTATATTTCCGTGTTCATGATAATCGTTTATTATCCATGCTATAATTGTATTGATTGGAAACTCAATTGCATGTGTGGATACATAGACAACACTGTGTCCCTAGTATGCCTCTAGTAGACTAGCTCGTTGATCAAAGATGGTCAAGGTTTGCTAGCCATAGACATGAGATGTCATTTGATAACGGTATCACATCATTAGGAGAATGATGTGATGGACAAGACCCAAACTATGAACGTAGCATATGATCATGTCAGTTTATTGCTATAGTTTTCTGCATGTCAAGTATCTGTTCCTATAACCATGAGATCATGTAACTCACTGACACCGGAGGAATACCTTGTGTGTATCAAATGTCGCAACGTAACTGGGTGACTATAAAGATGCTCTACAGGTATCTCCGAGGGTATCTGTTGAGTGGGCATGGATCAAGACTGGGATTTGTTACTCCGTGTGACGGAGAGGTATCTCAGGGCCCACTCGGTAATACAACATCACAATAAGCCTTACAAGCAAAGTGACTAAAGTGTTAGCCACGGGATCTTGTATTACGGAACGAGTAAAGAGACTTGCCGGTAACGAGATTGAACTAGGTATAGAGATACCGATGATCGAATCTCGAGCAAGTAACATACCGAAGAACAAAGGGAACAGCATACGGGATTAACTGAATCATTGACATAGAGGTTCAACCGATAAAGATCTTCGTAGAATATGTAGGAACCAATATGGGCATCCAGGTCTCGCTATTGGTTATTGACCGTAGAGGTGTCTCGGTCATGTCTACATAGTTCTCGAACCCGCAGAGTCTGCACACTTAACGTTCAGTGACGTTTCGGTAGTATTGAGATATATGTGTTGGTGACCGAAGGTTGTTCGGAGTCCCGGATGATATACCGTACGTCACGAAGAGCTCCAGAATGGTCCGGAGGTAAAGATTTATATATAGGAAAGTGGTATTTGGGTTCCGGAAAAGTTTCGGGTATTTCCGGTAGTGTACCGGGTGTGACGAATGGGTTTCGGGGGTCCACCAGGTGGGGCCCACCCACCCCGGGGGGCACATGGGCCCAAGAGGTGGCGGACCAGCCCCTAATGGGCTGGGGAACCGACCCCATAAGGGCCCATATGCCCAAGAGAAAAAAAGGTGGAGATAGGAAGGAATAGGAGTCCTTCCTAATATGAATCCACTTCCTAGTAGGAAGTGGATTGGACTCCTCCTTGCCCTGGTTCGGCCGACCTCTAGGGGAAACCCTAGGGAGGCTTGCTCCTCCCTCTACCTCCTATATATACTAGAGGAATAGAGCCCCAAAACCCACGGCCACGTGCTAGTTCTCTATTCTCAAGTTCCTCCACCAAATAGATTCCGGTAGTGCTTAGGCTAAGCCCTGCCGGGATAACTCCACCATCACCACCACCACGCCGTCGTGCTGCTGGAGATCTCATCTACCTCTCTGCCCCCTCTTGCTGGATCAAGAAGGCAGAGATCATCATCGAGCTGTACGTGTGCTGAACGCGGAGGTGCCGTCCGTTCGGCGCTAGATCGGGACGGATCGTGATTGGATCGCGGGACAACTTGCGATTTGGATCGCGAAGACGTTCGACTACATCAACCGTGTTTCTTAACGCTTCCCTCTTAGCGATCTACAAGGGTATGTAGATCCACTCTCCCTCTCGTAGATGCTCATCACCATGGATAGATCTTGCGTGTGCGTAGGAAAATATTTGTTTCCCATGCAACGTTCCCCACAGTGGCATCATGAGCTAGGTCTATGCGTACATGAGATCACGAGTAGAACACAAAGGAGTTTGTGGGCGTTGATGCTGAGATTGCTTCCTCCCTTGGTCTTTTCTTGATTCAGCGGTATTGTGGGATGAAGCGGCCCGGACCAACCTTACTCGTACGCTTACGAGAGACCGGTTCCATCAACTGACATGTGACTTTGTTGCATAAAGATGGCTGGCGGGTGTCTATCTCTCCCACTTTAGTTGGATCGGATTCGACAAAGGCGGTCCTTGAGAAGGTTGAATTGCAATTTGTGTATCACCGTTGTGGTTTTTGCGTAGGTAAGAATCATTCTTGCTAGATACCCGTAGCAGCCACGTAAAACATGCAACAACAATTAGAGGACGTCTAATTTGTTTTTGCAGGGTATGTTGTGATGTGATATGGCCAATTACATGATGAGATATATGTGATGTATGAGATGATCATGTTTTGTATAGAATATCACGACTTGCATGTCGATGAGTACGGCAACCGGCAGGAGCCATTGGGTTGTCTTTAATTTATTTTCGCCGTTTTTGCTTTACTTTATCGCTATAAGTTAGCAATAGTCGTACAGGAAATAGTTGGCGCGACAACCTCATGGTGACACGTTGATGGAGATCATGGTGTCATGCCGGTGACGATGGAGATCATGCCAGTGCTTTGAAGATGGAGATCAAGAGCACAAGTTCATGGCCATATCATGTCACTTATGATTTGCATGTGATGTTAATCCTTTTATGCATCTTATTTTGTTTAGGACGATGGTAGCATTATAAGGTGATCCCTCACTAAAATTTCAAGATAAAATTGTGTTCTCCCCGAGTGTGCACCGTTGCGAAAGTTCATCGTTTCGAGACACCACGTGATGATCGGGTGTGATAGACTCTACGTTCACATACAACGGGTGCAAGCCAGTGTTGCACATGCGGAACACTCGGGTTAAACTTGACAAGCCTAGCATGTACAGACATGGCCTCGGAACACAAGAGACCGAAAGGTCGAACATGAGTCATATAGTAGATATGATCAACATGAAGATGTTCACCATTGAAACCACCTCATCTCACGTGATGATCGGACTTGGGTTGGTGAATTTGGATCATGTGACACTCGAATGACCAGAGGGATGTCAATTTTAGTGGGAGTTTTTAAGTAATTAACTAAACTCATTATCTTGAACAATAGTCTAAGTTGTCTTTGCAAAATTTATGTTGTAGATCAATGGCTCGCGCAGTAGCACCCCTGAATTTCAATGCGTTCCTAGAGAAAGCTAAGTTGAAAGATGATGGAAGTAACTTTGTAGACTGGGCCCATAATTTGAGGATTATCCTCACGGCTTCCCAAAAGGCTTATGTCCTTGATGCACCGCTCGGTGAACCACCCGCTCCAGTAGAGTCTGCAGACGTTGCGAACGCCTGGCAGACACGTTCTGATGATTACTCAATAGTTCAATGTGCAATGTTGTATGGCTTAGAACCGGGACTTCAAAGACGTTTTGAACGTCATGGAGCATATGAGATGTTCCAGGAGTTGAAGTTTATCTTTGAGAAGAATGCCCGGATCGAGAGGTATGAGACCTCCGATAAGTTCTATGCTTGTAAGATGGAGGAGAACGGGTCTGCCAGTGAACACATACTCAGAATGTCTGGGTATTCCAACCATCTAGCTGAATTGGGGATGCCCCTTCCGCCAGAGGCGATCACTGACAGAGTTCTTCAATCACTGCCACCTAGCTACAAGAGCTTCGTGTTGAACTATAACATGCACGGGATGAACAAATCAGTCGCCGAGTTGTTTGCGATGCTAAAAATTGCTGAGTCTGAGATTTAGAAGGAGCATCAAGTGTTGATGGTCAATAAAACCACTAGTTTCAGGAAGAATGGCAAGGGCAAGAAGGGTAACTCCAAGAAGAGTGGCAAAGCAGTTGCCCCTCCCATGAAGAAACCCAAGGCTGGACCCAAGCCAGAAACTGAGTGCTTTCGTTGCAAGGGAACTGGTCACTGGAAGCGGAACTGCCCCAAGTATCTGGCTGACAAGAAGGCGGCCAACACCAAACAAGGTATATATGATATACATGTTATTGATGTGTACCTTACCAACTCTCGTTGTAGTGCCTGGGTATTTGATACCGGTTCGGTTGCTCACATTTGCAACTCAAAGCAGGAACTACGGAATAGATGGAGGCTGGCAAAGGACGAAGTGACGATGCGCGTGGGAAATGGTTCCAAGGTTGATGTGATCGCCGTCGGCACGCTCGCTCTTCGATTACCATCGGGATTAGTGATGAACCTAAATAATTGTTATTTAGTGCCTGCGCAAAGCATGAACATTATATCTGGATCTTGTTTATTGTGAGACGGTTACTCATTTAAATCAGAGAATAATGGTTGTGCTATTTATATGAGTAATATATTTTATGGGCATGCACCCAATGTGAGGGGTTTATTCTTATTGAATCTCGATAGTGATGATACACATGTTCATAACATTGATTCCAAAAGATGTAGAGTTGATAATGATAGTACCACTTTCTTGTGGCACTGCCGCTTAGGTCATATTGGTGTAAAACGCATGAAGAAGCTCCATGCTGATGGACTTTTGGAGTCACTTGATTTTGAATCACTTGACACATGTGAACCATGCCTCATGGGCAAGATGACTAAGACCCAGTTCTCTGGAACAATGGAACGGGCAAGTGACTTGTTGGAAATCATACATACTGATGTGTGCGGTCCGATGAGCATTGAGGCGCGCGGTGGATATCGTTATTTTCTCACCTTCACCGATGACTTAAGTAGATATGGGTATATTTACTTAATGAAACACAAGTCTTAAACGTTTGAAAAGTTCAAGCAATTTCAGAGTGAAGTTGAGAATCATCGTAACAAGAAGATTAAATTCCTACGATCTGATCGAGGAGAAGAATATCTGAGTTATGAGTTTGGCAGTCACTTAAGACAATATGGAATTGTTTCACAATTTACACCGCCTGGAACACCACGGCGTAATGGTGTGTCCGAACGTCGTAATCGAACCTTATTAGATATGGTTCGTTCTATGATGTCTCTTGCCGATTTGCCACTATTGTTTTGGGGTTATGCATTAGAGACAGTTGCATTCACTTTAAATAGGGCACCATCGAAATCCCGCCATATGAACCATGGTTTGGCAAGAAGCCAAAGTTCTCGTTTCTTAAAGTTTGGGGATGTGATGCTTATGTCAAAAAGCTTCAGCCTGAAAAGCTGGAACCCAAAGCGGAGAAATGCGTCTTCATAGGATACCCAAAAGAGACAATTGGGTATACCTTCTATCTCAGATCCGAAGGCAAAGTGTTTGTCGCAAAGAACGGGTCATTTCTCGAGAAAGAGTTTCTCTCGAAAGAATTGAGTGGGAGGAAAATAAACTTGATGAGGTTGTTGAACCTTTACTTCAACCAGAGAGTAACGCAGCGCAGAAAGATGTTTCTGTAGAGCCTACATCGGTTGAAGAGGAAGTTAATGATGATGATCATGAAGCTTCGGATCAAGTTACTATCGAACCTCGTAGGTCGACAAGGACGCGTATTGCACCTGAGTGGTACGGCAACCCTGTCTTAGAGGTCATGTTGTTGGACAACGATGAACCTACGAGCTATGGAGAAGCGATGATGGGCCCGGATTCTGAGAAAGGGTTAGAGGCCATGAAATCCGAGATGGGATCCATGTATGAAAACAAAGTATCGACTTTGGAAGTATTACCTGAAGGGCGAAAGGCCATTCAGAACAAATGGATCTTTAAGAAGAAGACCGATGCGGACGGTAATCTCACCGTCTATAAAGCTCGACTTGTGGCAAAGGGTTTTTCACAAGTTCAAGGAGTTGACTACGATGAGACCTTCTCACCCGTAGTGATGCTGAAGTCCGTCAGAATCATGTTGGCAATAGCTGCATTTTTCGATTATGAAATTTGGCAGATGGATGTCAAAACAGCGTTCCTTAATGGTTTCCTTAAGGAAGAGTTGTATATGATACAACCGGAAGGTTTTGTCGATCCAGAGAATGCTGGCAAAGTTTGCAAACTCCAGCGATCCATTTATGGACTGGTGCAAGCATCTCGGAGTTGGAATCTTTGCTTTGATGAGGTGATCAAAGCGTTCGGGTTTATACAAGTTTACGGAGAAGCTTGTATTTACAAGAAAGTGAGTGGGAGCTCTATAGTGTTTCTAATATTATATGTGGATGACATATTGCTGATTGGAAACAATATAGAAATGTTGGAAAGCGTGAAGGAATATTTGAACAAGAGTTTTTCAATGAAGGACCTAGGAAAAGCTGCTTTCATATTAGGCATCAAGATCTATAGAGATAGATCGAGACGCTTCATAGGACTTTCACAGAGCACATACCTTGACAAAGTTTTGAAGAAGTTCAAAATGGGTCAGTCCAAGAAGGGGTTCTTGCCTGTATTGCAAGGTGTGAAGTTGAGTAAGACTCAATGCCCAGTGACTGCAGAAGATAGAGAAAAGATGAGTGTCGTCCCCTATGCTTCATCCATAGGCTCTATCATGTATGCAATGCTGTGCACAAGACCCGATGTCAGCCTTGCCATAAGTATGGCCGGAAGGTTTCAAAGTGATCTAGGAATGGAACACTGGACGGCGGTCAAGAATATCCTTAAGTACCTGAAAAGGACTAAGGATATGTTTCTCGTTTATGGAGGTGATCAAGAGCTCGTCATAAAGGGTTACGTCGATGCAAGCTTTGACACTGATCCGGATGACTCTCAGTCTCAAACCGGATACGTATTTATTCTCAATGGGGGTGCGGTAAGCTGGTGCAGTTCCAAGCAGAGCGTGGTAGTTGATTCTACATGCGAAGCGGAGTACATCGCTGCCTCGGAGGCGGCAAAGGAAGGTGTCTGGATGAAGGAGTTCATGACAGATCTTGGAGTAGTGCCCAGTGCACTAAACCCAATGACTCTGTTCCGTGACAACACTGATGCCATTGCTCTAGCCAAGGAACCAAGGTTTCACAAGAGGACCAGACACATAAAGCGACGTTTCAATTCCATCCGCGGTTACATCAAGGACGACGACATAAATATTTGCAAAGTGCACACAGATCTGAATGTTGTAGATCCAATGACTAAACCTCTTCCAAGGGCTAAACATGATCAACACCAGAACTGTATGGGTGTTAGATTCATTACAATGTAAATCACATAGTGACGTGAACTAGATTATTGACTCTAGTGCAAGTGGGAGACTGTTGGAAATATGCCCTAGAGGCAATAATAAAAGTAGTTATTATTATATTTCCTTGTTCATGATAATCGTTTATTATCCATGCTATAATTGTATTAATTGGAAACACTGATACATGTGTGGATACATAGACAACACTGTGTCCCTAGTATGCCTCTAGTAGACTAGCTTGTTGATCAAAGATGGTCAAGGTTTCCTAGCCATAGACATGAGATGTCATTTGATAACAGGATCACATCATTAAGAGAATGATGTGATGGACAAGACCCAAACTATGAACGTAGCATATGATCGTGTCAGTTTATTGCTATTGTTTTCTGCATGTCAAGTATCTGTTCCTATGACCATGAGATCATGCAACTCACTGACACCGGAGGAATACCTTGTGTGTATCAAACGTCACAACGTAACTGGGTGACTATAAAGATGCTCTACAGGTATCTCCGAAGGTGTCTGTTGAGTTGGCATGGATCAAGACTGGGATTTGTTACTCTGTGTGACGGAGAGGTATCTCAGGGCCCACTCGGTAATACAACATCACAACAAGCCTTGCAAGCAATGTGACTAAAGTGTTAGCCACGGGATCTTGTATTACGGAATGAGTAAAGAGACTTGCCGGTAACGAGATTGAACTAGGTATAGAGATACCGACGATCGAATCTCGGGCAAGTAACATACCGAAGAACAAAGGGAACAACATACGGGATTAACTGAATCCTTGACATAGAGGTTCAACCGATAAAGATCTTTGTAGAATATGTAGGAACCAATATGGGCATCCAGGTCCCGCTATTGGTTATTGACCGTAGAGGTGTCTCGGTCATGTCTACATAGTTCTCGAACCCGCAGGGTCTGCACACTTACCGTTCGGTGACGTTTCGGTAGTATTGAAATATATGTGTTGGTGACCGAAGGTTGTTCAGAGTCCCGGATGAGATCCCGAATGTCACGAGGAGCTCCGGAGGTAAAGATTTATATATAGGAAAGTGGTATTTGGGTTCCGGAAAAATTTCGGGTATTTCCGGTAGTGTACCGGGAGTGACGAATGGGTTCCGGGGGTCCACTGGGTGGGGCCCACCCACCCCGGGGGGGCACATGGGCCCAAGAGGTGGTGCACCAGCCCCTAATGGGCTGGGGAACTGACCCCATAAGGGCCCATATGCCCAAGAGGAAAAAAGGTGGAGATAGGAAGGAATAGGACTCCTTCCTAATATGAATCCACTTCCTAGTAGGAAGTGGATTGGACTCCTCCTTGCCCTGGTTCGGCCAACCCCGAGGGGAAACCCTAGGGAGGCTTGCTCCTCCCAGTCCCTCCTATATATACTAGAGGAATAGAGCCCCAAAACCCACGGTCACGTGCTAGTTCTCTATTCTCTAGTTCCTCCACCAAATAGATTCCGGTAGTGCTTAGGCTAAGCCCTGCCGGGATAACTCCACCATCACCACCACCATGCCGTCGTGCTGCTGGAGATCTCATCTACCTCTCCGCCCCCTCTTGCTGGATCAAGAAGGCGGAGATCGTCATCGAGCTGTACGTGTGCTGAACGCGGAGGTGTCGTCCGTTCGGCGCTAGATCGGGACGGATCGTGATTGGATCGCGGGACGGCTTGCGATTTGGATCGCGAAGACGTTCGACTACATCAACCGCGTTTCTTAACGCTTCCCGCTTAGCGATCTACAAGGGTATGTATATCCACTCTCCCTCTCGTAGATGCTCATCACCATGGATAGATCTTGCGTGTGCGTAGAAATTTTTTGTTTCCCATGCAATGTTCCCCACAAAGCCATCTAGCTACTGCCTACGAACCCGTAGGTCTATGGTGGACTACTCATGCATCATCGGAGAGGCACCAATGAGGATGATGAACCCCTCTGTGATGGTGTTAGATTGGATCTCGCAGTTCTGGAACTTGCGCCGACTGGATGTGTTTTTCATCGACTCCTCTAGGGTTTCTGAAATATTTGGGAATTTATAGGTGTCAGAGGCAGTGGAGAGGGGTCTCGAGGAGGGCACAACCCATCAGGGCGCGCCCTGGGCCCTTGGCGTGCCCTGGTGGGTTGTGGTCTCCTCGTCCCTCCCCTCTCGCACTTCTTTGGCCCACTGGATGTCTTCTGGCCCAAAAAAATCTCCAAAAAGTTTTGGTGCGATTGGACTCCGTTTGGTACTGATATTCTGCGAAGTAAAAAACAAGCAAAAACAACAACTGACACTTTGGCACTATGTCAATAGGTTAGTCCCAAAAATGATATAAAGTTGCTATAAAATGATTGTAAAACATCCAAGAATGGTAATATAACAGCATGGAACAAGCAAAAATTATAGATACGTTGGAGACGTATCACTTGGTATGTGACTCCTCCATTGCTCCAATTAGGTTTTGATTTAGTGGGTTATTTTTAGAATAATTAGCTACTCTTGGTGCTGTTGTAGATGGGCTTGCATGTTGAATACTTAGAGTTCTTAGTAGTTTGAATGCTTAATATGGCCTCTATGCATCCTTAGGAGTAGTTGCTATCAATCTTACGATGTTTTGTTAACAAAATTTTGTGTCCCAAAAATATTTCAGAAATTTGTTCGCAAATAAAAATGCAATTCTTTAGGAGTTCTTTGAGGAGGAGGTCCTCGGAGGCCTCATCAAGTGGAAGCTCGGTCCGACAATCTTATGTTGAGCCAAGTGAAAGCTCGATGCGAGATGCCGCTACCAAATCATGTTTGTGGTCGTGTGACGAGTTCATGGAAGGTGCAGGTATGAAGGAGGAATTCGAGCAACTTATCCACAATATAGAACTTGCTCCCTTCATCGCAGATAAGTGCCCTCAACATCTCGAACTCACAAAAACTTTCACGAAGAAATTTAAATATTTTCCCCGTGAGTCTAGAGTTTCATTCAACCTTTATGACCGTCCCTTTACCATACCTTTAGAAGTGTTCAGTAGAGCGTGCAAAATTCCATATTGGGGTTCGCTAGACAAACCACCAAAATCTGAGTATGAATCATTTTTGATTAATCTTTGCTACGGTGAAGATAGGGGGGTGACACAAGGTAGAATCAAAAGCATCCATTTCCCATCCATACATTACTTTGCACCCTTTAATGGCAAATGCGTCGTAGGCAAGCAAGATTGCAGCACACTGTGTGCTCCTGATTTGAGCCTCATACACACTGCTATAACAGGAGATAAACGGTATAATCTTGGAGCAATTGTTGCACGGAGATTGCAGCACAACGCTGCTAGTGGCCCATTTTATGGAGGAATTTATGCCTCCCGCGTAGCTGAGGAGCTAAATGTATCACCTTGGCCTAACGATCCCATTTTACCTACTCAGTACTTTGACTTTGAGGCCATGAAGCGTCATAGGTTCCTTAAGGGCACAACCACTAATTATACTTACAACTTGAGGTTTAATAAAGATCCCGTTGTACCTGTTACTTTGCCTGCTCCTGCTCTCTTTGATTTTCACAGTAGGGGAAGATACTATGTTCTTGAGAGCGAGGCCCGCGCGTACAATGCGGAGGTTGAAGCTGCCAGGAGGGCTGAGGAGGCTGCACCAAGGACCTCGGTGGGCTATCACTCATACTATTATCCAGGCTACGGATGGTGATTACCAAGCTAGGCCAAAATCCTAAGCTTGGGGGAGTACGTATATCCATCGACATTATATCCATGTTTACACATTTCATTCCAGTTGTCGGTGTCTACACTTTTTCATTGTACTATCCATGATAGATTTATTTTCTCGCTTTCTTCTTGCGTGTTTGAAAAAACTTTGAGAAAACCCAAAAATATTTCCTACTTCTTTTCGGCTTTTCTTTCTAGCTTAAATTAATTGTAGTACCAAAAGAAAACCCTAAAAGATTTCTCGTTTCTTCTTTTACTTGTTGGGAGCTCTCCCGTGTAAATAGTTTTTCTCGTTTTTGTTTTTTCCTTGTTAATTTGCTTTCTTCTAGAAAAAACAAAAACTCCAAAAATATTTTAGTGTGTTTCTCTGAACTTCTTTTCCTTTTATTTGAGTCGTACCAAGGAGAAGACCACGATGAAAATGTTGAGTGGCTCTCATATGCATCATCGTTAATCTAACAAAGAGCCCATGTTACTTTATCTTCTCCTCTTGAATAAAATGTTTGCAGATTCCAGCTTAGTCCACGGCACTCTTGCACTATTATTATTTTCATATCATTCGGTCGTGCAAGTGAAAGGCAATAATGACGATATTTGATGAAGTGGCTGTGGCAGAGAAAAGCGGGTATGAACTCAACTTGTTTTTGTTTTTGTAAATATGTTTAGCCTAGTATCCTTGATTTAGCATATTATGATCAAACATGTTTGCAATGACAATTCGAGATTATAGTTGCTCATGCCATGCTTAAGTAGCTAGGAGTGGATAATGATTTATCTTGGATGTCAACATGCAATAAAATGATTGTGATGTGGTATGATGATATGGTATCCTCCTCTGAATGTTTCAAGTGGCTTGACTTGGCACATGTTCACGCATGTAGTTGAATCAAAACCAACATAGCCTTCATGATATTTATGTTCATGGTGTCCATTTCCTACTCATGCTAGTATTCAATGTTTATTATTCGTAATGCATGTTCATGATCGTTTTCGCTCTCTAGCTGGCCGCTTCTCAATCTATTTGCTAGCCCTCACCTGTACTAAGCGAGAACACTGCTTGTGTATCAAAACCCTTAAACCAAACTTATTCCAGATGAGTCCACTATATCTACCTATATGTGGTACTACCCTTGCCGTTCCAAAGTAAATTTGCATGTGCCACCTCTAAAAATTTAAATGAACGTCTGCTTTGTGTGCCTGGACCGCTCATGGAGCGACAGGGGGCAGTCAGTATCTTCCATGTTAAGCGGGTTATTCCCATGATGAGTGTTTATTCACTCGTCCTTGCACGAGAGGGGCGATAAATGGGATTTCCAGTCCCGAAATAAAAAAAATTACAAATAATTAAACAAAACTCCCCCAGGAATGTTGTTGGTATGGACGGTACCCGTGGATTCGGCTAGCCATGGAGTGTGATTGTTGGTGGAGGGGGAGTAAATCTTTACTTTTATCGCTTGGGAACCGCCGCTAATGTGTTTAGCATGGAAGATATTGATAACCCTTGGTCGTAACGTTGACAGGAAGGGTGTACCTCCCAAAAATTATATTTATCTCTGATTTAAGCTTTTCAGCTCTGGCACCTCTGCAAATCCATGCTTCCCTCTGCGAAGGGACTATCTATTTACTTTTATGTTGAGTCCTCACCTTCTCAAATAAGCGCCAGACCTGAGAGCACTATTGTCATCCTCATGCATTGTGTATAGTTAATGTTGGGTGCAGCATGACTGGATCTTTTCTATCATGAATTACAATGTTTAGTCGCTGCTTGAACTTTGGAGGTGCTCTGCATTTATGTTTTGCGGTCTCAGAAAGGGCTAGCGAGATACCACTGTTGTCATATTATATCATGATTGTTTTGACAAAGTTTTGGCGCTTGAGATATTTTACTATTTCTCGCTAGCTGCTTATGTCATTGATATGAGTTAATATAATTTTTAAGAGTTATTGCTGACATGGTTAGTCATAATCTTTGCTGAAAACCTGGGTGCTACTTAAGCATATATATGTAAACAAGAACAAAAGAGTTCGTAGAAGTTTTTCTTTATCACTTTCAGTTTGTCAACTGAATTGCTTGAGGACAAGCAATGGGTTAAGCTTGGGGGAGTTGATACGTCTCTGTCGTATCTACTTTTCCTCACGCTTTGCACTGGTTTTGGACTCTAATTTGCATGATTTGAATGAAACTAACCCGGACTGACGCTGATTTCAGCAGAACTACCATTGTGTTGTTTTTGTGCAGAAATAAAAGTTTTCGGAACTGGACGAAACTTTTTTGAGATTTATTTTACAATAAATAAAAATTACTGGAGCCAAGAACCACCGGAGGGGGTGCTCTGGTTGGGCACAATACACCAGGGCGCGCCACCCCCTCCAGGCGCGCCCTGGTGGGTTGTGCCCACCTCGGGGCCCCACTGACTCTAATTCCAACGCTATAAAATCTTATTTTCAGAGAAAAAAATCAGAGAGAAAGTTTCATCGCGTTTTACGATACAAAGCCGCCGCCACCTCCCGTTCTTCCTCGGGAGACCAGATGTGGAGCCCGTTTGGGCTCCGAAGAGGGGAATCTTCGGTCTTCGTCATCATCAACCCTTCTCCATCGCCAATTCCATGATGCTCCCCACCGGGAGTGAGTAATCTCTTAGTAGGCTTGCTGGTCGGTGAGGAGTTGGATGAGATTCATCATGTAATCGAGTTAGTTTTGTTAGGGCTTGATCCCTAGTATCCACTATGTTCTGAGATTGATGTTGTTATGACTTTGCCATGCTTAATGCTTGTCACTAGGGCCCAAGTGCCATGATTTCAGATCTGAACCGTTTATGTTATCACCATTATATCTATGTTCTTGATCCGATCTTGCTAGTCATATGCACCTATTACGTGTTATGATCCGTAAACCCCGGAGTGACAATAGTCGGGATACTTTTCGGTGATGACCGTAGTTTGAGGAGTTCATGTATTCACTATGTGTTAATGCTTTGTTACGGTTCTTTATTAAAAGGAGGCCTTAATATCCCTTAGTTTCCTTATGGACCCCGCTGCCACGGGAGGGTAGGACAAAAGATGTCATGAAAGTTCTTTTCCATAAGCATGTATGACTATTTACGGAATACATGCCTACATTACATTTATGAACTGGAGCTAGTTCTGTGTCGCCCTAGGTTATGACTGTTATATGATGAATATTATCCAACGAGTTCACCGATCCAGTGCCTACGAGTTTTCCACATATTGTTCTTGCTGAGTTACTATTGCTACTGCTACTGTTCCAACTGCTCCAAAACTATTGCTATCACTTCTACCATTACTGTTACTGCTACTACGGCTATCAAAACTATCATACTATTGTGCTACTGATCACTCTGCTGCAGATATTTAATCTCCAAGTGTGGTTGAATTGACAACTCAACTGTTAATACTCTCAAATATTCTTTGGCTCCCCTTGTGTCGAATCTATAAATTTGGGTTGAATACTCTACCCTCGAAAACTGTTGCGATCCCCTATACTTGTGGGTTATCAAGTACCCACAGAGCACTGCAATGGTGAGGAGCCACGAGGCGGTAGTGCCACCGGAGCGGTACTACCGCTCGCCCTAGCGGTACTACCGCTGGGGTTGCAACTCAAGGGCCTATGGAGATAGGGCAGGCTAGTGGAGTGTGGCAATACCGCAACAACGGTACTACCGCCCAGTTTGAGCGGTACTACCGCATATAAGCCATAGTACCCTGCATCCACTGCCGCCCTACTGCCGCTAAGAGCGCGACGGGTCCAGAAGGAAGCGGAAGTGGAGGGGTAGTGGGCGGGCGGTACTACGCTCGTACTACCGTTCCACTACCGTGCAAACCCGACACGAAAAGTCGAGTCCTCAGAACCAGCGGTAGTACCCGCGGTATTGGACAGCGGTGCTGCCCTAAGCGGTACTACCGCTTGGGGCCTTCACGACCTAGCACAGAAAACAGATGAATGCAGGAACACCAGAACTGCCATAACTTCTGCAAATGAGCTTCGTGAGCAAACTAAACTTGTTGGATAGATGACGACAAATACTATCCAATAGCGAAGCACGAGCGTAAACTCCAACATCATAAGAAGTGGCACGGGGAGTATGCCTATGATATAGAGGAGTGAACCCTCCATCAGAGAAGCACCGACATAAACTCCAACATCGAAAACATCATAGAAGATGCATATGAACTCTATTTTTTATGAATTCGAGCTTGTCATGAAGATGACCATAAGCTCTAAAACTCACAAAGAGAAACACCAAACAAGACCCAAGAGAGATGATGCAAGGATGCAATGGTTTGAGCTCTCTACGAACGATACGATCAAGCTTTTCACTTGAGAGCCCCCCTTGATAGTACGACAATCGATCCTATAACCCAGTCTCCCAACTACCACCATGAGACCGGTAAAATAGAAAATCTATCAAGGGAAAACCTTTGCCTTGCACATAGTCCACTTGAGCTAGATGATGACAATCTTGACTTCCTCAAGTTGGACCACCTTTCTTGATTGCGTTCACTCGATGAAGACTAGTTGACTTCTCCCCCATACTCTACTGTTGGTGAGCCACTCTTCGGCACATCTTCATAAGTTCATTGTCACCACAATGGGCGACAAGCTTTAAGGATGTCATCCCTTCGTGATGCTCCACTTGAACTTGCACACTACAACCTAACCCCACACAGAACTCTCACATAGACCATGAGTTAGTACACAAAGCGTAATGGACAATGCTTACCATACCATGGGATTACTTGATCCCTTTCGGTACATCTTTTACGCTTTGCGTGTTGATCAACTTGATTCACACTTTGACTTAGTCTTGATCAACATTATATCATGTCTTCTACATGACCAATATTTGGATATTTCCTTGAATAGCACCTTGGTCATCTCATAAACTCCTTGAAACCAACACATGGACTTCAAGAAATGCCTATGGACAAATCCTTCAAATATAACTCAAGGCAACCATTAGTCCATAGAGAATGTCATTAATTACCAAAACCACATATGGGGGCACCCTGCTCTTTTAGTAGACTACAAACTTGGACAGAAAATATAGTAAACTACAACACAAAGTAAAAGGGGGTGTACTTATAGGATTGAATAGAGCAAAATGTGGTATATAGGCTTTCGGTCTCACTAGTACTAGAAAAGCGTCTCAGTGTCATACAAGTAAAGATTACTAAACGTTCTCCTATGGTTTGCATCTGCGGTCTGTCACTCCTAGGTGAACTAGACACATCATCGCTTCAAGGTCACACGCGACTGTCAATAATACACAATGGTACCAAATGATCATGAAGTTCATCTATCTACCCCGTGTACGTGCAAGTAACATACATGCAACGCGAAAGAGAGTAATTACTAACGAAGCCACGAAGACTAGTCGTGCGTACTAGATCATACCTCGGCCTAGAACCGGATACACATAGATGAATATGCACCCAAAGAGGAATGATTTATTGATGCCATCAACACGTTAAATCTTACAAAATACATATGCGAGCATGGAGGTGAAGATAAACATGGGCACCGGCGCCCGGTGATGGCATGAGGGCGACCTACTCCCCTACGATGCTGACAGGGGATGGAGCCCCGCTCACCTGGCCACGAGAAGCCCCACCACCACCTACGCCACAAGGCCTTTGCCCAGTGGCGCCCGTCGACGACGGCGAGGGGAAGGGCGGCAAGAGAGGGGAACCCTAGGCGGTGGCAGCGGCGCACTCCCGAGTCGCCCGCGGGGGAGGCAGCCCAGGACACCAAAGCTACACAGTGTATTACGAATACATGGCCTCCGTAAACGCTCGAAACAGGCTCTCGTCTCAGTTTATATATAAGCACCCACTAACACTATTTCTCACTCACTAACCACGGACTCTCCTAATATACTGTGCACTTGGCGACGACAATAAATCTGTAATAGAATTGTGTGCCTTTTTATCAACATCCAGTAATCACCACGTCGCCTCATTTCAGCATACTACATACTTAAACGTATAGCAATGTTTGAGCTAAGTAATGTAAGAGCTTTTTAAAAAATTGAGGCAACTAAGGATTAAGGACTCTACATAACGAACCATTGCTACAAGACCAGGATCCACTAGTGGTAAAAATATCAAATGTTGCTCGCCTTGTGCTACCGTTTTGCGTATCGCAAAAAAAGTAGACAATCTCACGGAGGCATCTAATTGCATTGCTGGGTTGTCGACCTGTCGTCCACCGTGCAAATGCTATCCACATCGGCGTGGCCGCAACAGCTAGCTTATTTACATGCCTAAAAGTTCCTGGAGCAAATCAAGGTGCGCAGATTTGTCTTGCTTAAAGTTTGCTCTATCCAAACATTCATCTCCCCTGCAAACAGCTGATGTGATGCCATCTTCTTTGCCTGTATACTACAAATAAGTGGTAAACCCTAACGTGGCCTGGCAAATCAAGATGCGTTGTGTCTCGGGTGAAACTTCACGCTATCCAAAACACTCAGCTCCACCGCAAACAGCGGCTGATGCGATGCCACTTCGCTACTGAGATACTACTATCTTTTCGGTTTATAAAGCTTGCGCGTATTCCTAGGTCTGTAATTTGAATAACATAAAATAATTTGTATAGTTTAAAAATTATACCACTAGAAAGTATGCGATTTGAAGTTTTTAATGATATATTTTTTGTGATATATAACCTGTATTACGTTGGTCTAATTGTCAACCTAAATATACGCGCAAGCCTTATAAACCGGAAAGGAGGTAGTATGTATAACAAAGCGGTAACAGTGGTGGATATATCATATCACGAACGATTCGTCGTCGTCTCTCGAAAGCTCGAGCTCCACTAACCTAACCCAAGTGTGGTGTGGTGTGGATTCGAGTGAAGTGATGGTCGTTTTCTAATGCGTACGAGTAGGGTACTCATGCACTCACAAGAACCTTGGCTTTTCCATAGTTGGAGAGCACCACTCGCACAATCATTGGAGTTCCCTATATACAACATTGACAAAATCCTCCATCTAATGTGTGATGTCGCTCTCAGCCCACAGCAGCAAAGTGAAAGAAGGAGAAAAGAAAAGAAAAGAAAAGAAAGAGGCGGAAGTGAAGAGGATCAATCGCTAGCTGCTAGCATCATCCCCCGGACCCCGGTGCAGGAACCGAGCCTTTTGGAGAAGCACGAGACTCTGGAGCCGCATTCTAAACAGAAACATGGGCTGGACCGGAGGAGTGGACGAGGACGAAGAAAACCAGTCGGGTCACCCGCCAGCCAGCCACCGCTGTTTTTTTTTTTTTTTTTTTTGCGAGGAAGCCAGCCACCGCTGTTCCTCCGGATCACCTTTTGTACCATTTCATCTTATCTTATAATATATAAAGGGCACTGTACGAATGTACGTATATAATAAATAAATCCGGCTTGAAAATATAATTAATCACGTAGCTCTCAGCATATCAAGTGCGCTACAGGAGTGTGTGGTTCAGTGACACCTATGCTACGCGTCAGAAGCTTCCCGTCCTGCCGCCCCGCCCGGACTCTTCCTCTTTCCTCCGGGGGAGGGACGGGCAGGCGGCCTCGTGGCCCGACCCGGCGGGGCACGCGTCGGGCGCGCGACGGAAGCGGGGGCACGCGTGGCGCGAGGTGTCGGCCGGGCTCCAGCTCGGAGGTCGCGCGAAGCACGTGGGCCTCTACCTTTCCGTGCCGGGAACTCGGACGTACGGTAGCAAACTGGTATACACGTACGCCGTACCTGGCGGCGTATACGGGGGGAAAACGTGTGGGAGATGGGTTGGACGCATGGCGCAACGTCTGGAAGAAGAAAGTCTGGTTAAGCGGTTGGTGCGTATACGACGGTGGATGGATTGGAATGGCGGGGTGTGTGATGGCTCTGCTCTTGCCTGTATCCGTTGGTAGGGGCTCTGCATGCTCGGGTCAGCGGTTTCTGGTCGAGCTTCCTTCGTTGCTTTGCTTGGGTCGTCAAGTTGGTTGAAAAGAGCAGTTGAGTTTACCTTCTACTGTAGTGTATACACGGAACGATGTACGCGGGGACTATTCCGCTGTCCGCTCGCTCTGTGCCGAAACAGGGTTCCGCCGTCAGCTTGCAGGCAACTTCCCTTCGAAGACAAAAAAAATGGTCGTTGTTTGAGTACTTTGTACGATGATGATGAAATCCAGATTTACATAAGCCCCTAACGAAACGTCAATTCTCACCACCAAAACTAAAACCAGCAAACTGAAAAAGAAAACGAAAAGCATAATCAGCTCGGATCAACATCCCTTCCGTTGGTTTCTTGTTGTTGACAGCAAGTACATTTTATTCCTCAAATGATAGTCTAATACTAGCTGAGAGCGTCTACAACCAGAGTGGGCAAATCTGGATACGCCCACGAACGCATCCAAACGGCCCTCGAATCTCGTATCATGTGATTTTGTGAAGTATATGTGGATCTACATATCTTCAATTTGGACTCTCAACTATATGTAAATCTATGCACGTTCATCGTACACGTCAATGTAGCACATAAATGTTTGGTACCGAAAATACATAGTTCTTACATAAATTTTATTTAAAGTGCATTACTCAATCATTAGCTCTTTGCTTTTTATTGTGGGTCAACATATGCTACACAAATCATGGAGTAGTTGTGCATGCACCTGATGATCTCGAACATTCTGATGCATCTGCAGAAAGTTTATAAGTTGTTTTGCATCTTGATCTTTCGGGATTTCAACTTATTCTCCTGGCGCTTTAAAATCATTGGTTTGGGCAACACCATCACCATCATCCTCGACAATCATGTTGTGCAAAATAACATAGGTCATCAGCTGCCACAAAGTTTTTGATTCCCACATCATTGCAGCTCCACGAACAATTTTCCAACGATCTTGAAGCACTTCGAATGCCCTCTTCACATCCTTCCTAGCTACTTCCTGCATTGTTGCAAAGTGTTTTTGTTTGTTCCCGTGTGGTTTGGATATGGTCTTCACAAACTCCGTCCACTGAGAATAGATGTCATCGGCAAGATTGTATTCCATGTTATAGTCACGGCCATTGATAGTGTACTTGCACGACAGCGATTCCCTATTACAAAGCAACCTGAACACCGAAGACCGCTGAAGCACGTTGTAGTCATTGTGAGAACCCGACATTCCAAAAAAAGCATGCCAAACTAATAAGTCATGTGATGCTACTGCTTCCAGTATGATGGCGGCCTCTTTGGTGTGACACTCGTACATTCATCGCAAAACTTTGGGGCAGTTCTTTCATTGCCAATGCATACAATCAGTTGATCCGATCATTCCTGAAAACCCTCTGGCCTCTCCAATAGCCAATAACTTTTCTGTGTCCTGCACATTTGGTTCTCTGAGATGTTACTCTGCTCCAAATACCTGCACGATGGCGCCGGCAACTTGACAGTTTTCTTCAGACATGTGCTCTCCCTCAACCGTACCATCTCATCAACGGCAATCCCTTGTGCAAGCATCCTCATAGCAATCCCTTGTGAGCTTCAAGTAGTCATCGTAAGCCTCCATTCTCTCCGCAATACGCAAAAACAATGGTTTTCGCATGCGAAAACGGCGACGAAACCATGGATCATTCGAAAAAAGTTGGGTCCGAAGCAAAGTAGTCCTTCAGCAGCAGCCGGACAGCGCAGACCCTATCCCGATTGATCACTCTTCTTCCTTCGATTGATCCCTTGAAGTTAAGAATATGCTCCACCTCCCGGTCCATTTCCTCTCGCATGCTCATGAGCATGAGCATGTCCACTTCTTCATCCGAATCCAACTAATCGAAGAACTCATCTTGAATCATTTGATCGAGCTCCGTCGGTCCATACTCCACGTCCGACGAAGTAATTCATCGTATTTCCTAATTTTTTTGCAAAAAACCGGGTCGGACAATGTGTCAAACACATAGAATGCAAGGAGCAGCTCGAGAGTTGCCAGACGTACCGCGATGGCGTCCGAGCGGGCGACGACATCCCCGGTTGCGAGGACTGTTGTGTCGGTGCGGGTGCGGAGAGCACACGACGACGGAGCAGCGAGATGGACGTCGTGGAGGAGGAAGAAGATAAGGTGCACCCAGACGCCCCCATATCCACCATAAATTTGGGCTGGATATGACGCGTGACGGTTAGCCTGGGCGTTTGAGGCCCGTTTGAGACACCCGTTTGGGTCGCGTTTTTGTGACCGGTCAGTGACTCGGGCCGTCCACCTAAGTATCTACAACCGGGCACCCCAAACCCGCCTCAAACGCCCGGGCAGGCGGATCGGTGTTTGAGGCGGGTTTGGGACACCCGGTTGTAGATGCTAATCCACCTCAAACGCCCGGACGGGCAGACCGGTCACTGACCGGTCACAAAAAATGACCCACCCAGACGCCTCAAACCGGTCTCAAACTCCTGGGTTGTCCAGCACATCTCATATCTCGCCAAAATATAGAGCGGATATGGGGTGGCTCAGGCGCGTTTGCCACGTCGGACCCCAACAGGCCCGGCCCACCTCCGACCCCACGGTTGTCCCACAAAAACTGCAATCTGTCACCTCCTCTGAACCCTAGCTCACTCACTCTCCTCTCTCGCTTCGTCTCCTCTTCTCCCATATCTAATTCCGATCCAATCCGGCAACATGTAGAGTTCCGGTAGCCACTCCGGCTCCAACCTCGACTACGAGGAGGAGCTGGCCCTCCGCACTGCCTTAGAGCGATCCAAGGTGGACACCCGTGGCAGCTCCGGACCTGCACTGTCGCCACTCCCGCGTCGGTGCAGCGCGGACGATGGCGCTAGCCCCTCCTCGCCCGCCCGTAGCTCCACGCAGCGCAGTCTGCTCCGTCCCCTTCCCCCGTCGGTCGTTGCTCCGCACATGCACTGGTGGGTGCTAGTGCCCGCGTCACTGGCCCACACACGCACTCCGGAATCGGAGGCGGGCGCCGTACACCGCGAGAGGCAGGGGGCAAGGGAGAGGGATGTAGCGGAGCAGTCCGTGCGCCTATAGCTGCGCCAACGACCGGAAGGGCGAAGACCCGGCGAGGAAGTGGTGAAGACGCTCCTATTCGTATGTTTATTATCGTTTTTAGTTGTTGAAGTTAAGAACTTGTCCCGCGACGAACTCCGATGATCTTTTGGATGATGTACAATTCATTTATGTACATTTGGTTGTCTGTTTGATGCCAATTTAGTTGTCCATTGTTTGATCATGTAGAATGACTCATCACGTTGCATGTATAGTATGGATATAGGGTGCCAGATACAAGATACGCGAATGTGAAGAGAGAAAAATGTGGCATGGCTGGTTAGTGCCCGCGAGCGTTTGATGGGCCGGATTTGTCAAGTTCGACTGTAGATGCTCTTACAACGAGATGAGAAAAAAAATGAGGGATAGAAGATTCCCATTAAGATAGAAGATCTAGAGTTGGAGGAGTTTTTCGCTAAACCAGTTGCCCATTTGATATCTCATTTGCTTCCCGAAAGTAATGCACAAAGAAAACATTTGCAAACTCCAAACCAAGTTGTTTGTGCTCCATTATGATAGCCACTTCTGGACCGAGGTACTATGTGTCATGTTGGATGAGCTTAACGAGTCTCTTTGCGTTCACTTTTCTGAACAGAAAATTTCAGATGCTTTGTTCCAGAGCAAACCATTAAAGGCTCCGAGGCCATATGGGTTTTCGGCCCGATTTTTTTGGAGAAACTAGTTTACGGTTAAAGAGGATGTAATTAAAGCGGTTAAGGAATTCTTTCATACTCTATTATGCCGAAATATGTCAATGCTACTATTATGCCTAAATTTGTCAATGCTACTATTATTGTGCTCATCCCAAAAATTCCTAACCCGGTGTAGCTTACTGATTTCAGGCCAATAAGCTTGTGCAATGTCATTTATAAGATTGTGTCTAAATGTTTGGTTAATAGGCTTAGACCTTTACAGAGTGCTTTCATTCCCGGTAGACTGATTATGGTTAATGCCTACATTGCATTTGAATGTATTATCACATCAACCAGGAGAAGGATTCCACAAAAAGCTTCTATGCTTACAAGCTTGATTTATGAAAAGTTTACAACATAGTTGATTGGAAATACATTGAGCAAATGATTCAAAAAATTGGGTTTTGCTTACAAATGGATGGATTGGATCATGACATGTGTCACCACCGTGAGATATTCTATCAAATTAAATGGAACCCTCTAGGATTCGTTTGCACCTTCGCGTGGTCTATGGCAAGGTGATCCACTCTCGTCATGTTTGTTTCTCTCTCTTGTCGATGGCCTATCTGCTCTTATTAATAGTGGTATTCAGGAGAGAAAATCTCCCCTGTAAAAATATGCCAAATTGCTCCTGGGATTTCTCATCTTTTGTTTGCAAATGGTACCTTACTATTCTTTGAAGCAAATAGAGATGCAGCAGTACATGTAAAAATGTTTTGAACTCTTATGAATCTGCTTCGGGTCAGTTGTTGAACCCAGTGAAGTGTTCGATTCTTATTGGGAACTCTTGTTGTGTTACCCGCACACGAAATTTAGATCTGAACTACTTGTCGATAATATACTCTTTGTTGAGAAGTTTTTAGGTTTACGTACGCCGGATGGGCATATCAAAAGAGGCAAGTTTCAAATTTTGTAGTCCAAGCTATCAAAACACACAGTGTTGTGGGGCTTCCCGTCTCAAGGTGGAAAGGAAACTATCATTAAGTCGATTACACAGGCAATTCCAACATATATTATGAGTATATCCAAGCTACCTCTCGGCCTATGTGTTGATCTAAATGAGATGATCAGGAAATTATTGATGGAGATCGAAGAAGGGTAGAAGAATTACTCATTCGTTTTTTCATTCAGAAAACGTCTATGCTGGGACTGGCATAATACTTCGTGATCATAAAGGACATATTATGTTTGCTTCATGCAGATGCTTGCTTCAATGTGCGGATGATTTGGAAGCATGTCTCTTATCTGTAAAGGAAGGTTTGTCGTTGGTTTTGCAATGGAGTAATATCCTCATTCAAATTGACTCTGTTGAAGGAATAAATTATATGAGAAAATAAGGCATTGCTAGACCCGCTTCATTTTTTTGGTGCGTGAGATTAGATTACTCATGGCACTTCAAAAAACTTGTATTGCTCATGTTCGATGGAACCACAATTTCGCTATTCACACTTTAGCATACTATGGTATAACTAGTGGATGTATGGTCGTTTGGCTTGGTTCTAGTTCGGATGGTATTGTCAAACTTTGTAATTCTGAGTGTACCTTGGATACGCGAGTAATACAAGTCAGTTCCGCAAAACAAACAACAATCATGATATCTGATTCAACAACAAAACTATTGCATCCGATTTTTTGCTACGAGAACAATTCGGTTCTTGATTGCAATCATTTATACCGAGTCAACATTGTTCACATGGGGAAGAAACCAAGTAGTTGCAATAAAGTCACCCTCCTTCATCTTTAGCAACAACGCGAGTAGAACCCGACAAAGTTTCAATAGAAAATGATGCATCGACGTTAACCTTAACAGTGCCCCGGTCCAATTTCTTCCACATGTGATCACGTTTTCGAATTGGTTGTTTAGGATCGACGCTCGAATGTAGTTTGTTGCCAGCACCTTGGTAGACCTAACGATACGATCTGGTGGCTGATTAGTTTCACCCATCACAAATTGACGGGCATTGCCACCAAATATACCAGGCCGCGACTACAATCAATTCTGCCATTAACAGCTCCCTCGAAGCCAACTGTTGTCTCCCAAGAATGTTCATAGTAACCAAACTAGAATAGTCTTCAACCACAGTTTTTTTGGATGGCTTCCTTTAAGCCGAGCTCGGGCCATACCTCCATTGCATGAGAACATGTGAACAAGGAATGTTGAATATCTTCCATGCCGATTCAACAAACTGGACACTAAGTTATGGTTGGTATATTAGTGGCGTCCTACTAACACTCCCAAACAAGAAGAGCACTTTTCAGGCAAAATCCTTGATTTTACATGGATCTCGAAGACACGAGATAACCTTCCATATAACATTTACATTGGTACTACCCTCACCATTAGACCATATCCAATGATGTCCAAATTGGTTAACAAGGTAATGTCACGATGTTACAGAAATATTTTATGATCTACATGAACATTTTGTTTTTCTGCCGCACGAATATTTTAACTCACAAAAGTTGGTTTTGTCACAGGTGAACATTTAGTTTTTACAGCGCATGATCATTTTACTTAATGTTAAACTGATTTATGTAATTGTATTTTTAGAAACTCTATATAAAACTAGTGAAAGTAAATATATTTTTATCATTTGAATATGTCTCGCCCGTAGCGCTTCCAATTGCAGGGAGCCGCTACTGGGCCGCCCACTGACCCCGCCTGCTGACGTGACCCTTGTTTTATATTTTTTAAATATTTTTTTGCTTTATTTTTCTATTGTTTATATTTTAGATATTAGAAATAGAAATTCAAAAACTTTACAAAATATTACTATTGTTTTTAATACAAATATATTTTTTCTAAAAATGGTTGACTCATTCAACAATGTTCACAACTCATGAGTTTTGAAAAACAAATTCTGGCATTTACAAAAATAATGTGTACAATGTAAATAAAATTGTGTACCGTATTTTTTTGAACCATTAAACAAATGTATGTGACATTTTACAGAAATAAACGCGTCAATTCAAAAAAATGTGCATTATTTTTTTAAAATACATATAACAAAATGTTCCCATACGTTAAAAATATTTATTCCTCTTAAAAACATACAAGATGTATTTGGAAAAAGTATTACTATGTATTCAAAAAAGTGATCAAAACACGTATTTTTTAAAAATATTCGTTGTGTATTTTTAAAATATTCGAAGCGTACCATAAAATTGTTTCACACGTGCACTAAAAATGTATATTGTGTACTTAAATGCATTGCTTAGTGGGATGTTGAGGTGAACACTTTGATTTGCTTATTGTTGCAAAATAGTTTTGAAACATAAGTAGCATGATGGGAGTTTAAAATTCCTTGGAGTTCTCCACACGGGTGTCATCTTCACTGAGGAAAAAATGGACAAGAGTAGTGAAGGATGACTAACATGAATATATGATGTGACACCGTTACATGCATAGACTAATGCAAAAGTAATTGTAATTTATAAGTTAAATGCATGACTCGCTTATGTGGTAGATTTTGCATGACTTAGTGGAAGAGAAGATTTCAATGCATTGTATAATGGAACGTTGAGGTGGACACTTTGCACGTTGAAAAAATTGAAACCAACTTCTTAAGAATATAATATATAAGATGTCAGGTTGGAGTGACTGATAAATTAATGCGAAATGAACATCGTTTTAAATGATTTTCATTAAGGAGTACTTTGTTCAACAATCGTAGTTTCATTACACCTAAATTCAATTTTTTTACAAATATATCGTCAACATCGTTATACACATCCGATCATTTCATATTGACTGGCAAAAACCAAACGCACACGGGCCAAATACAAACGACGTATGGTAGTAGTATAGATCATACACCCAAGCTAAGAACTGCCGCAAACCCTCTTCTCGTAAACAAAACCACAAACCCCGCATTTGCACGAGGTGTAAAAACTACGATTGCTCCATCACTGCTTGCTCCGCCGCCGCAGGTTGTACCTCCGGCTCCCCGACGTCGTGATGGAGTTCTCGGCCACCTCTTCCGGCAGGGCGTTGTACCTCCGGCGAGTCTGCTCCGGCAAGGCGTAGTTAGGGTCGGCTGTGCTGTCCGCCTCATCCGTCAGCTCGTCGAAGACCCACGAGTAATTCCTCAGGCTCTCGTCGCTCTCTGAGCCGTACGAGAGCGCCCTGTCGCCGGCGTTCTCTTCCAGTGTCCGGACCTTCTCCACCAGCGTCTGGAGCAGCCGGTGGTTCAGAACTTCGTAGTCCCTGAAATATAACATGGTTTCAACAAGTTAATTAAGATCAAGCATCTTCTTTACGTGTGCAATCTGGGAATTCATGGTTTCTTACTCACCTGAATGTGAATATGGAATGCAATATCTGAATAATGGCGACGGCCAGGAACAACAATCTGACCAAGAACACCTTGGACAGGACCCAGAATTGGTCGTCGAAGTTGCCGGCTGCGAACTTGATCAGACCCATCTCTAGCAGGAGCGTCATGCACAAACCTGCCGAAACAGACGTTAGAAAATTGAACAAGATGCAGTGACACAGATGCACTGGGTTGCAGCAAAAAGTAGTACAGGTCTGAAGGAAACTGAAGAGAAAATGATCTTACCGAAGTAAAGCTGGCCTCTGATGCTGAAGGTCTGCTTGGCGCTGGTGAGCATGTAGATGAGGAAGACGATGCAGCAGTAGAAGAAGAAGGCCTTGATGAAGCGGGACTCGGCCAGAATGGCGTTGTGGAGGATGTAGAGCTTGTCCAGCGCCGCGAAGATGTTGGCCTGCTTCGCTCTGAACTCTTCCTGCAGCCCCAAACAAGCTCAGTTAGTATACACGTGCTTGAAGCCTTTTTTTTTATCATGTGATCAAAATAATTTGAAGTGAAAAAATAACAATCTAGTACCTGAGCTTCCAGTATGGAGTGTGAATTCTGGATGAGGTGATCATGAGCCTGCCGGATCTGCTCCTGCTTGGACAGCAACTCTTCCTGCTGACGCTGCCCGAACTGCGCAAATCTCTCCAAAGTTTCCCTGCAATTGTTCAGACAAAGAAATCAGCATCTCTTTCAGTCAACTAATGCAAACCTGCATGAAGAAGGCTTGCAAATTACCTGCTTTCCTCGAGAGCCTGGGACTGAAAGGTGTGGAGGCTGGTCAATCCATCCATGGCCTTGCTCTGCCCATCCAAGAGCTGCATCTGATTCTCCAGCGATTTGCCCGCGACACTCCCGATCTCATCGGCGGTGCCCTGCAGAACCAGCATCTTGGAAGACATCAGGTCGCCGACAGTCCCAATCTCCTTCTGAATGCCGACGGCCTCCTCCGTGAGCTTCCCCATGCCGTCCCCGAGCCTGTCGTACGACTCCTGGATGCGCTCCATGCCGGCCTCGATCTTCACCCTCATCTCGGCCTGCCCCTCCCTGAGCTCCGCCTGGGAGGCCGCGATCTCCTTGGACCGGTCGGAGATGGTCCTGGAGTGCGCCAGCACGTCGTCGATCTGCGCGCCGACGCCCTTGGACGTCTCCGCGAGGCGGTCCGCCTGCGCCTCCATGGACGACAGCGCGTCCTGCACCTTGCCGGACTCCTTGATGATCTCCTCCGACCGCGCCTCGATCACCTCCAGCTTCTCCTCCGCCGACTTGGAGGACCTGGTGAGGTCGTTCACCAGCCGCTCCGTGCTGTGCTTGAAGGCCTCCGCCTGCAGCTGGTGGCACAGCGTGTTGGTCTCCAGGAAGAACTCGAGGAACACCTTGCTCTCGGAGTCGCCCAGCTTCTTGCGGCAGTGCACCATCCTGGAGCCGGCGGCGCAGGACGGGAACGCCGGCCGGCCCGAGTCCTCCTGGTAGCAGCTGCTGAGGTGCCACGCGAGGCGCGCCTGCCGCTCCTTGTCGGCCATGATCTCGCCGCAGCTGGCGAAGAGGTTGCGGTACGCCTCCTGCCAGCAGTTCTTGGGCCCCGCCAGCTTGTTGCGCGCGTTCTCCAGCAGCTTCAGCCCTCGCGGGTTGTTGGTGCCGTCCATGGAGAAGTCGGCCACCGCACCGTCGAGCTCCATCATCGGGGCCCTGTCACCGGCCGCCGAGGACGACCGAGACGAGAAAATGTTCCATGAGAGCCCGCTGCCCCGACGAGGGCACAGCCACAAGCAGGCCAGAATCAACAGCACAAACGATGCATTTTTCCTCATGGCGCTGGTAATAGTGATCTTGAGTCAGAGGTCGATTCCGGTGCAAAAATCTTCCCTGCCAAGGACGAGGATGGTCAAGAAGGCGAGAATTAAAACGTATTCACTGGATGCAGATTGTTCTCATGCTCGCATCATAATTCATACAGTATTAAACTCTGAAATTCTTGATTAATTACCAAATTAAAGAGGCAAGATCGAAGTTCCAAGTTCTTGGTGCCAATTACTCGATCACGTACAGTAAAATCCAGCTACTATCAAAATCCAATCCGGTCAGTCCCAGCCTAATAACACAACCATGCAAATTTCCCGGTGCAAGAAAGGGTGTTTCTCATGTATCAAAACGATCTTCTCCCCAGCAGAGCAGAGAAGAACAGAGAGAGCAACGGGCTTGTTGCAGATGTGTGTGCCGTGTGAAAGGGGCGCCGGATAAATATAGTGGCCCGCGTTTCTTCGCCGGCAAGGCAGAGGTCAGATCCGATCGGAGATTTTAACGGGAAAAAAAAATAGTAGGTCGGCTTGGGACTTTTGACACCACGGATGACAGGGACCCGCGCACTCGCACCCACATGCACTGAACTGGGCACGGCAGGATTTCACCGGAGCAATGGCGGTTTCGTCCTCTTCTTTTGGAGTTTCCTAGTTAAATTAACCCTGAAGTCCTGAACACTGCTCTTGCCATCACAGGATGTTGATGGAAATGCCAAAATAGAAGAGAGTTCAGAGATCTCTTGCCATGCAATGTTCCGTTCCCGGCAAGGAAGCTTTGTTAATTACAGTAAGCACCAGTTGGATTGGATTGGAACCCCAACCAACTAATGTTAAGTCGGCGCCATTGTAGGTCGGTGGCACTGCCTTACGCCACAAGATTCAGAGAAACAGCACGGCCGGGCCAGCCATGTCAGAGTGAAGAATTCCCCTTTCTCCTACCCGGGACGCACGCGGCATTGTGGTGAGTACTGAGCAGTGAGCACTGACCGACATGAACACTTGCTCTAACACTAGCCTGTAGAAAATGAAGCTTGTGTATGCATGGAGCACTACGATCTACTTATAATTCATCTAAGCAAACACCACGGCCTATGGCCGGGTAGGTTCATGAATCGCATGGCGCGCAGCCATGCGCTGGTGAAGAAGCAGGGCAAATTATAGAGAAGCTCGGTCGCAACACCAGAATTGGCAAGAAAGTAGGCGCCATTTCAGTATTTCGCTTGAGGAAGAGAAGATCAAAAGAACCGAGAAGCGGCGAGGGGAATGATCTGCGGGAACTCACCGGCGGCGGCGAATCAGACCGTTGGCTCGGGTGGAGGAGCGGCCTGACGACAGCAGGCGACGATCGAAGACAGGGACGGGCGGGGTGAGTGGCGCGTATATATAAGTGGGGGGAGCCGGCCTGTGGCTTGGACGTTTGGTAGAGGTAGAAAGAAACGCCGCGGTGAAAACGTCGCGGTGGTTCGCGCGAGAGGGCGCCTCCTTCCTTGCCCGCGTGGGAAAGAAATGGGAACAGTGGTCGAGGGACCAAGCGAGCGAGCGGACGCAAACCGCATCGCCGCGTGGTTAAATTTGGTCGCTCGTTACGCCCGTTCAGTGGAGAGACGCGGCCTCGTCACGGGCAGGATCGGTGCTAACTGTCGTACTACCGTCCGTATTTGCCAGCGTGCTGGCATTTCCGGGAAATGCAGAAGTTGTGATTAGAAGAACACTTTTCTTGTTTGTTCCTTCTTTTTTGCGGATTAAAGTTGCGCCTGTAAATTTATTTCGTATTGTAATCGCAAACACGAACACTACGCCCCTCTCTTCTCTCTATGTTTTTTTTTTAAGTTAACCGCATGTATCATTGATCATAAATTCTCTTTCTTCTCGCGAAAAAAAAATTGTATCATTGATCACAAATAAGATGAATACAAGCAAGCACGCATGTGGAACAAACGAGAAGGGTCGGAAGACAACACTGTCCACGGAACTTTGTAAAAAGAAAGTGCAGAGAAGTCCCCGAGTAATCCCGCAACTGCCATCGCCGTCGAACTCGTAGAAAAGCCATATCCAAGAAGGGCGTTATGAATTGATGAAGAAGCCCGCCGTCGGCAAGGCCTTTGTCGCTGTGGTGCGTCCATCATCCCCACTCTCCACGAGTCCCGGAACCAACATCAGTCGTCGATATCGTCGAGACCAAGCACTAGATCCATCTGCCGCCAGAAGCAACACTACCTCACACACGAAGCCTACCCTATCTACGTCAAGAGCCAAACGACCGGGATCCCCACCCCCTCCAATCGTCGGAGCAGACGGAGGAGGCAGGGACCGACGATGTCGCCCGAACTGGAAGAAGGCATGCAATTGTGTTTGCATGTTTCGTTACCTCGCTGAAGCGGTTAGGAGCAAAGCGGTGTGCGTTCGGCTGGTTGGGTGGCGGCATGAGGAGGGTGGTCGACTTGTCCCTCATCTACTCTTCGACTGGGACCGGTGGCTGGTGGCATCCTTTGTTGGGGGGGGGGGGGGGGGGGTATAGGTGGCCCTGCGCGTGGCGTCGTTGGCTAGCCGGTGGTGACAGGGGCAAACCGGGGAGGGAGGCATGGGGCCTCCCGGTTGTGCCGACGTCAACATCTAGAGTTGCCAGACAGACCATGTTGGTGGTCCTAGTCCTCGTGAGCAGTGCGGTGGCGACGGCGAAGATGGTGGCTGCGGGCAACCGTCCCCTGCCTGGATCTGGCTGGCTGGGCTACCTTCCTGCCAAAGAGTTCATTTTGGGGTGGAAAGAGGTGACTTTTATCCTTCATCGGTTGGCGTCATCCATTTTGCCATGGTGGCAATTGACGGGTAGTCTTGGTTGCCGGGGCGACATAGTCGATGGTGGGAGTCACGGTGCTTGTGGGCGTGTCGCGCGACTCAGGTGACCCTGGTTGCCATGGTCATGCGGGCGGCCTTATGGCCGATGCTTCGGCGAGCAGTGGCGTTTCAGAGGTGGAGCGTGCGTGACAGGGGATAGTACATGTCCGGCTTTGTCGGACCAACATCGTCTATGGGCGTCGTTCCTTCTTGAAGGCACCATCGCGACTACTCTCCTCCTTCGGATTGGTCCTTTGGATCGAGCGTTGACGGTGCTCCGATGTCATTTCCCTTCTTCAAGGCGTCATGTTGGAGGCCAACTTTGTCGAGCGCAGTTTCGTCTCTTTGTGACCGTTTTGTCATGGTGAAGAACTCTGACTACTTCAAGCAGGGCCCTCATTGCACATCTGTCGTTGACATGGCATGTTGGGGTGGTGTGGCTGTTCTTTCGCCCGTTGTATACAACCTTGGGTGTGTGTTGTGTTGTGGTGTTGAGTTGTATGCGTTGGTTCTGTATGGTCGATGCTTTATATATAAAGTGGGGCAAGAGTCTTTTTGATATTGTCCAGAATTTGAAAGATGTGTCACATCATTTTAGACGTGCGCACGCAACAAATATTTCTTCGTCAGCCTGTCTAGTAACCTACACCGGCTCATACATGCTCTAGTGGCCCAAGATTCGACTGTTTGCTTACATGCACACTTGCATGGGCCTGCACGACACGAGGGGGCCTCTTATAGGCCGCGTTTTGTGGCATTTTCCTTATTGGACGCTCTCGCAGAAGGTCGCTTGGGCCGGCCCATAAGAATGATCATTCGCTTCGCTCGTTCGATCACTTCACAAGCAGGCTCACGACGATCAGTTGGCTTCTGACCTTTGTCTGTTATTTTTTTTACAATCTTGAGAAAATATCGTGAATTCAAAAAAAATCACCGGATTTCGAAAATGGTTCACTCTTTTGAAAACAAAAGTTCATCAATTTTGAAAAAAATTCACAAGAAATTGAAAAAAGTTCACAAAAATAAAAAAAATCACCAAATTTGAAAATTGATTTATCTAATTTGAAAAGGTTCATGAATTTGAAAAAAATAATTGATTTCGAAAAAAGTTCACACATTTAGCAGAAAAAACAAACAAAAAAGGATAAAAAAGAAAAACCGAACAAAACCATTCCAAGAAAAAAAAATAAAAAAAAAATAAAAAAAATAACGAAACCGTTCCAGGAAAAAAGAAAAAGTAAAGAATTAAAAAAATAAAAAGCTGTAACTAAGCATAAAGGTGAGGTGGTTGGGTTGGTTAGCGCTGCTTACAAAGATCAAGGACTCACCGGTTTGAATCGCGCCCACACACTTAGTTTTTTGGCCGTTAAAACACAGGAAAAAAAGGAAGATGGGCCGGCCCAGCGTGGAGGAGGGGGTGTGCACCGATTGCGGAAATAGAAGAAACGGGCGCTTAAGGCGCCGTTTAGGATGAGGCTCAAAGCACCCCTCACCCTCAGGCTATGGGGAAACGCCTGAATCGGCCGTTTCCTCAAAAAAAAAAAAAAACTTTTGAGGGACGTTTCTTCAAATGCAAACTCGATGTAGTACAACGGCCAAACATGATGTAGGACGTGGCCTAAACACCGCATGCCCTCAAACAGGCTCTATTGTGCTAGCATCCAAACAGGCCTCATATGTTACAAATCGGACTTGCTGCAGCAAAAACGTTAAAAATGTGTCATAATGTCTGCTGCAACATATCTAAAAAAACACAGACGGCAAAAAAGCATTTGGAATATAAGAAAATGGCCTTGAAGCATACACTCAAAATAATTGCAACATGTCGCTCGTGGATACACAACAAACATCAATCCACACTTGCAGGGTGTTGAAACACGATGCAACGGGCGAAATCTTGATTTGACTTGCGTCTCATCACCAACAACGGAGGCAACCTAGATAATTTGCATTTGGTGTTCCAGCACGAGTTTATCTACAATAGCAGGGGGGGGGGGGGGGGGGGGGGGGGGGGGAGAAGCCACAAGGAGATGCCACAAGCCTGCGAGGAGAACAGAGCTGGTTCAGGACCAAGAAGAGACTCACGCTTCGTGGACGAAGAAAAGAAGAGCGAGTCACGCGTGAGCGAATGAGCAAGGGCTCATTCAGTTTGCATGTTTTTTTGGAGGATTCTTACCCTCGGTTTTTTTCCTATGCATGACATTTGTTTCATTGGATTGGAGATACTAGATTTCTTAGATTTGTGCCCATGATTTCTTAGAATTGTGCCCATATTAGACTGATTCCTAACAATTCTCGCCAGTAGGTGAGGCCTCATGGAAAACATTCCTAAGGACTGAAGTGGATAGGGCATCCTAATCCTTTACTTCTTTTCTATTCTTTGATTTCAAAATCATGTAAACGGAATGAGGCCTAAGTATACAGCACGATGCATGTGTGGCGCCCAAATTTCCTGCTGATATCGACAGTAAGATGATGCCTGGGTGAACTATGAATGGGCCATTTTATTTGTCCCGGAAATAAAATGTCGTAGACATACATGAGAAACCCCAATAAATTGCTGGATCACCTACATATATAGCCATACAACCATACAGAGGAAGAGTACACGCACGGGGCTCACTGCAACCGCAGTCCTTGTGGTTTATATTCACAGCAAAGTTTCAGTTCCTGTATACCCCGATCTTCATCTTCTTGTTCGGGCTGAAAACACGTTATTCATGTCTGGCGAATCGAGACTGTACTCGCCGATTTGGAGCTTCTTCATGCTGCCACGATAGGGTAGGAGGCGCAGGTAGCAACAGCTGCATCATTTACAACAAGTCGAGTCAGTATCGCGTCATGAGTGCGCTGTGCCCTGAAGAGCAAACGCAAGATGGAAGTGCACACGGAATGGTACTTACCACACATGTTCTTGCCCATTTCCATCTTGAAGTAACCATTGTCGCCCCAGTCGGCGCCCCACGAGTTCTTGATGAGCCAATACGGGACGCCGTTCTCCACACCGTACCCAACGGCCAAGACGGCGTGGTTCACATCCTAGTAGTTTCAGCACAACTTGCATTTTCAGAACAAAACAGCAGAACAGTGTAGAGAAACAAGACAGAAGAAAGCACATTAACTGAAGACTGAACATAAATAGCTCATGATAAAATCATAGTTTGATGGCCTTTGGTATAGTAGTACTCACATCAGGGGTAGTACCACAATGGTCGCTGGTGTAAACTCCGCCCTTGTACTGCCTAAAACCGTCAATCACCTGAAAGGCCACACTCACTGGGCGAACCAACCCGACTGCGTTCTTCAGTTCATCCTCGGCATTCTTACCAGGAAAAAAAGCATCAACCAAAACCTAGGTTAGCTGACTCTAAATAGTTAACATCAACTGAAATTAGAAGGGGTTCCCTTTCCTTACCAGTGTGATGTTGACTGAGTCCAAAACCTGAACCGCAGCATTTTCAGCCTTGTAATGGCAGACGCCATTGACACCCTTGTAAGGGTAGGACTCCTCGGTGTCGATCCCGCCATTGTATTTGATGTACTCAAACGCCTGGGATGGAAGGCCTCCGTTGCATCCAAAGTTATTGAACCCACCAGCACAGTCAACCAGCTGTTGCTCAGAAAGAGAGATGTTCTTTCCAGTGGCCTGAGTATATGCTGCCTCAAGTGCGCCAGTAGTGCTGCAGGAATAAGTATAGGAATTCAATTGCTTTGTTTGTGGAACAACCCATTTCTTCTTTTTCCATGTGAGGAAATATTCTAGGAAATGAGCTATCTTCTCGATTGACAATCACATAAAAGAGTGCAATGCTGAAAATATGTCATGACCATTTTTTTGTTGTTCAAAAAATAGAACCTAAAGATGGCATGGGCAAGATTTCAATATCTGTCATTTTACTTGTAGCTAGGCTACTTCAGAATTACTTAATAGATGTCAATGAGAATACTTTCATATAGAAAATGGACAAAGGTCACATGGTAAGTTTATTATTAAAATGCTTAAATTGCATCCAATCACACAAATTCGGATAACATGATAAAATACAAATCTAACTTTAAGTTTTCTGGTCAGTCTAGGCCTTCAGACTGAAAGTGAACTAAGGATGTAACTACTGTATTTTACCGTGATCACAAAGTTTTCACGTAATTAGGGTAAGTTACCTCATTGAAGATTGTGATCTATATTTATCTGTATGCCACTTGATCAAATAATTGCTTGAATTGGGCGCATTTTACAGTGTTTTTTCAACGTTCCTTGGATGCTAACTGTAAACTTTTGCAGAAGTTGTGAAGCAAATTCTTCCACCGATGCTTATGTTACTAGCTTCATATGGCACTGTAACTTGTGTGCATTTGGAATTGCATTCGGCTGACGATATTTGAAAGATGTATTACTTCTATTTAGAGGTGGGAATAATGAACAGGAGACATGAAAGGCCCCACAAGATAGCGACTGGTCACCAAACACCAACTGAAAGAGACCATGAAATCAATATTATATACATAATTATATTAGTTGCTCAATTATTTATTTGTTTATTTGCTCGCATGTCACACAAGCACAGTATTTTAACTCCATTGCTGAACCCTTCCAAATAATTGGTGATTATGTCTGATGAAAAAGATCTCAAGTGTACGCAACCACCGCTCTTGGGAGCCAGCATTTTTCAACTATGGCAATGGATTGATCTGTCGGTCCCCATCCTGGGCCATCAGATGCAGTTTTTAATACTAGTACTTTATTAGAAGCAGCACGATTCGAAGGAGCGTCCACACATATATTACTTTCAGGTCGATGATTGAATTAAAGTCTCTTTGTTCTATGGCCCAGACAATTAACTGGATCAGATCGATGGTTCTACTTCCTGTCCGATATCATATACTATGAATGTTAAGTTGAAAAACACCAGATTTGAGCACGCTTCACCATGAGCAGGCACAGTATTGGGCACATTGGTTATTATTATTGATACAGCGGCGCATGTGGGAAAAAAAAAACAGCACTGCAGAAATTCAGTAGTTACCTGAAGGTCCAGCAGGAGCCGCAATGGGCCTGGTTTTTTACGGGGCTGACGATCCCGTCCTCCCTCCAGTCTTTCTGCAGCAATGACGAATATCACTTACTCCCCACATTAATGGAGTCGATTGGTACGTACACCAACTCTGCTTGCTGGATCAAGCGACACAATACTTGCAAATTAAGCGTCAACGGCTACAACAGGATGTAGTCTATGCTATATATACAGTCTTCGCACAACGATTACAACTTGTATAAATAGAAAGAAATGTTGTGCGGCAAGCAACCATACTAGTACTTGGCTGTTACTAGTACCAATAATTAACATTTTTTGCTCTTTCATTGGCTGATGTACATAGAATAGAAGCAACATGTGCTGGGACCGTGGAAGAAATAGCTAACACGGCCTTCCTTGTCAGGGTACATAAAAGTCCTGAGGACGATAATTAACGCACGTTGGCCCTGCTGAGCAAGTACAGCTAGCGACGAGCAAAATCCTGCGGCAATTCAGGCAAACCAGAAAGCTCAACAGCTAGCTGGTTTGAAAGTTGAAACGCAGATAAATTATCCTGGTTTTCGAACGGAGGATGACATCCGAAACTGTCTAGACCATGGGACCCTGCTCGTCCTCAGCAACCGTTTACTAACGTTACAATACAGGGACCATTGCTACGCAGGACGCAGCTACGCTACCAACAAATCATGGTAGATGGGATGTTCTGCGGCGAGGGTAGTAAGTAAAACTTGAGCACTTACGGTCTCCGGGAGCGCGGCGGCGTCCCGCATGAGGTGGTTGCCGGCGAGCGTCGCCGAGCAGGTCTGCGCCGCGCCGAGCCGGGTCGCCTGGAACTCCTCCCAGCTCATGTCCGAGAAGCCTGCGGGACAGCAAAAGCGACGCGCGTTTTGAGGAGGACCCGGTGGGGCCGGAAGCGGGCGGCGGGGATTAGGGGATGGTCGGGGATCGTACGGTTGATGCCGAGGCGGTAGGGGAGGCCCTTCCGGTTGGTGGAGCGCACCTCCTCGAGGCTCTCGGAGAAGATCCGGAACCGCCTCCGCACCTCCGCCGCGCTCTCGTAGCTCTTGCCGTACCTGCGAAACCGGATCGAACGGACCGACCGACCGGGACGTCAGCTGTCAGCGGGGGACGGCGGCGGCGGAGCAGACGGAGAGTCGACGGGAGGGCGGCACGCACGGACCTGACGGCGAAGCGCGCGAAGCGGAGGGCGTGGCGGGTGCGGCCGAGCGCGCCGAGGACGGCGGACTCGAGCGTGGAGGCGGCGCGGTCGGTGACGGGCCGGATCGGGTTGGAGTCGGCGAAGGAGGAGGAGGCGACGGAGACGGCGGCCGTGGCCAGGACGGCGAGCGCTAGGAGGAGGACGCGGGCGTGGGCCATTTCGGTTCGCCGGCGGATGGGCAGCAGTATTTTACTGGGTTGGGTAGGCGGGCGGGACAGACAAGTTGGGAGCTCGCGTCCCGGTGCCGGGGGTTTTATATTGGGGCGCGCACCGGGGCACGCTTGACCACTTGCTTGAGACTCTCTTAATGCTTGTGCGCAGAGGATATTTGTGATCTGGAGTAAGTATAATCTACGTCTCAATCTTCAAGAGACAAAATATCAGGCATGTGCTAGGTAGGTACTTCCTTCGTCTCCGTGTATAAGGTTGGCTATAACGAGGTAACTTAGATGGTATCATGCATTTGAAAATAGCAAACATGCTGATGTAGCAGAAAATTAAAGAAGAGAGAGGGGGTTAGAGTAACATAGATAGACCGTATCATGTTAAATACTATACTACTTTGTGTCATGCATGGCAATAAATATGATCATACATGATACTACTATACTATACTATGCACTATAAAGATAGTATCATATGTATGATACTCCCCACTATAAGTAGCCTAAGGCTCGCCATAGTGGGGTAACTTAGGTGGTATCATGTACTTGGGAATAGCAAACATGCTGATGTGGCAGAGAATTAAAGAAGAGAGAGAGAGAGGGTTAGAGTAACATAGGTAGATACCGTATCATGTTAAATGATATGCTACTTTGTGTCATGCATGGCAATAAATATGAGCATACATGATACTACTCTATGATACTATGCACTATAAAGATAGTATCATACACTAGTATCATATATGATACTCCCCACTATGGCCAGCCTAAGTCATCTTACGTTATGCATTGCGACCAAGGTGAAGGAAAAAAATGAGAGAACTTAATATTTATTAGCTAATTAATATCATTGCATGTAATAAACTGATCAATGCATGCGGTGCTAGATAGTCTTAAGTCATTAAAAACATATACGCCCCACATTTTCTATTGGTTGGTTGTTAAGAAACAAGAAACGAGGTGAGAATTAATGCACCGCACCTAACTGTTTTGAAAAAATCTGATTTTCGTAAGATGACTTATACACCGAGACGGAGGGAGTAGTAATATTATAAACTTCCCCGAACAGAGCGCTCAGATTACCGTAGTTTTTTTTTAGCAAAATCAGTACACAAGTGTTTAAGTCTTAAATTTGACGTTGGTTCTCGTATTTTTCTAAATTTGTTTCAGCGTTTTCGATGATGTTCGTTTGTTTGCAGAGATGTTTTTGGCCACTACGAGATGCATGTGGTGACTTCATCAGTCTCACAATGTTGCATCGGTTCAGTATGTTAGAGATGGTCATAGGAATAGGATGTGCGTGTGTGCGTCACAGGGTGAGTTTATGTAAGCATCTAGGATTGTACAGTTTTGATAATACATTATAAACTTCCATTGAACTGAAAATCAGCCTGCTGAAACCCACAAATAAACGCAGTCAATTAAGTTGCAAACCCAGAGCGGCTAAATTTCGTGTTTTGACCCCTTTTCTGTAAATTGATTCAGATCTGACTTTAGTTTGTAAAAAATTCGGGATCTGACCCTTTTCCTACCGTCAGGGTTCATGGCGGTAGGGTATAACAGCCTACCGCCAAGGACCTTTGCGGTAGGGTTGCACGTCCTACTGTAAATTTTTCCTAAGTATCAGACACAGTGTGTGTTCGCACCTACCGTCGGGCACCTTGACGGTAGGGTTATATAGGCTACCGCCGACATGTTTGACGCTAGGGGTCCGTGCTGCTGATGTGGATAAGTTTCGTATCGTCCGAGACCTTGACGGTAGGCTGTTATACCCTACCGCCAAGAACCCAAACGGTAGAAAAAGGATTAGATCCTGATTTTTTTACAAACTAGGATAAGATCCGAAACAATTATTAAAAAGGGGCCACAACACGAAATTTTGTCACCCAGAGCATGAGGCATCAGCAAAGGGATACGGATTCGTTGGATGGGTGCACTGTCCTGCCCTGGAATCTTGTGTTTCGTCGGGGGAATCTGACTCAAATTATCTGTGCAGTAGACCAGTAGTATAGGTTATCTGGAAGAGCCTCTCTTCTTTCCCTTCCGAAAAGGAGAGGTACGCCATGACGCCAGGGGTGACGACGGGGTGAATGAGTGAGCTCGCTCGCTTGGGGGAGCTGAGCTGACATGATTGGCCGGTGGAGGCGGAGGCGGGACAAAAATGGCGCGGCAGTACTCCCCCTCTCCGTCCTCCGCCAAAACATGGGCACACGATATTTTTGCTGGGAGCCTGCGATTGGCTGCGGGATGCCGAGCGCGTGACAACGGCAGCATCGATAGGAAGGAGGAAAGAGATCCGTCTTGGACACTACCGTAGGGGTAGTAGTACCAGAACGTCATCCGAAGGCCGGCGCAGCCAGAGTTCAGAGCTCGGAGGATTCTGTAACAGGGTAACGTATCTGGGCGGTGCTCTGCCAGTGTGGCGGCGCAACTGAACTGAATCATCGTGCTGCGGCAGTTTGTATCTGGGCAGTGCGGCCGGCTCGGACGGACGGCGCTTGGAAGGGACACGTCGCCGCCGGTGTGCTCGGGCGAGCGTCAGTGTCACGGTAGTATACTCGGCGACGGCGACTGCTGCGGGCGATGGGAAGGGACGGAGAGGCATCCACGGCAGTGTTGCCATCGTGGGGCGTCAGCATTCGGGGGACTGCATTTATTTACGTGGAGCTCAACGTCAGTGCTCTTTCGTGACAGGGAGGAACACCTAAAATATCCAGGCTCCAGAGGGATAACATGGTCGCTGCGGGCCACGGAACCAGAGAGCCGTACTTGATAGAGTTTTGGTGTTACTAAATTTCCTTAAAAACAGTATTGAAAGCGATGCCTTCTCTCAGTTTTGTTTTCACGTACCGCTATTATTCGAGGCAGTGGCGGAGCTACAAAATTTGGAGTCAAAATAGGTTGGGAAGGGCCAAAGCATAGAAAAATAAGACTTTATTAAGCATCCAATAATAGCTAATAACACACTGTTCATCACTGAATTAGTAGCAAACTCCTAATGTTAGGGGGCCAGGGCCTGCTGGTCTCCCTGTCTCCGCCACTGATTTGAGGGCAATTTTTTTTGCCTCTGTCTGATGCAGGATAAGGCGGCTCGGAGCGTCTTCAAAGCGTTCATCAAAACGCCGCCAAATGTGGTTCGGACACTTTGAGGCCTGCAGCACAGCTCAACAAATCGATTCGGACCGATTTTTTTTCTTCTGAACCAAATTGATTCGGACGGATCTGGACATCCAAAATGCTCTCTATTGAAAACAAAATTGAGTGGGCTCTGGGGAGTTCGGACGTCCATTTCAACGCACCGACGGTTGGACCACGTCTAAACTTTTTGTTATATAGCTGACGTTCGCTCCTTCCTGGCACAACACTAGCTGTAGCGTTGGACCCTTCACACGAATCTCGACGCCGGGACGAGTTAGGCACATCGACGACAATTGTTCGCTCCCAGGATGGCAACCACACGACTAACGTGGGGTGGTTTTTATTACCCAGGGGATTTTGGACTGACTCCTCCCACTCGCTAGCTCCGCTCCCATTCCCCCTACCTTTTCGCCTCCACACACGCGGCGTGTCGTCCTACTCGTCAGGAAATAGATCGCTTTCGCTCGTCGTTGGCTGATGAATGGATTTCTTGCATATCTTTAGAGTATATCTTAGTGTAAAAATCCCTCATATCATATATATGGGGACCCCTGGCCCGATAGGACCAAGACCTCCGATTGTACATAAAACAATGATCTCGTAATTAGTGTGTCGATGCTTACAACAAACTAATATCACAAGTACACATTCACTACAACACTGATATCACAAGTACACATTCATTACAACACGTTGAAGTCTTACAGGAGTAGGACCATTATGGTCAAGTCTACATACAAGCCACTTGAGCGGATACACCAAATAAAAGACTGCAACATAACTTGAGCCCATGCCACACGTTTAACTCTACAGGCAATCTGACTAGTAAGCGTCCTAGTTTGCAAGGTCGTACTCGAAGAACTTATCTTTAGTGTTGAATTCCTCCATGGGACAAGCCGCTAAGTATTTTGAATGTACTCGCAAACAACTTTCATGGGGAATGAACATGCATGACTTATATCAATGGAAATTTATGCACTTATGTTTAATCGATTGTTTAGGAACTAATTACTAGCATGTGTGTGACATTTTGCTTTGGAAACCAAGTGTATCTTAACCAATGATATCTTGTCGTTGCTGACATCAACCTAAACAAAGTTATGTTAAATCCCAACTTGATCCTCTCATATCTCGCTCTTCGTTTTAGCTCAACCCATTCTCAAATTTGTAAGCCAAAGTTTTATGGACATAGTCTTAGCGCGTCAACCAACTTTTCTTGATCGTAAACACAACTATTCGAGTAGTTTGACAATCTATAGAGGCTGTACATTTTACCCACAAGATTCAAATGCTTACCGTGTTAGCCACCACTCGTTGTATATCAAGTACCCGAGCTAAGCACCCGAATAAGACTTTTCACTAGACGACACCAACATAGAATCCACTTTGGTACCCGGCCTTCGCGGCAAACAATCTCATCATATGGCACTCGACACTTTTTTTTATTTCATGATCCTGTGTCGAGCACTAGTGAAGAGGGGTCTTTGCTAGTACCGATCAAAGTAACGAATCTTGCCCCGTCCCATACCAGGGTAATCTCGTTGCACATGTAAAGATTGGAATAACGGGCATGACTTAAATCTAATCCTTATCGTAAACAAGCGTGTAGAAAATTAATCTCCATTGTTGTCTCTTGTCCACCATAACAAGAGGTTTTCTCAAATCTCCAATGTGCATTAATGGCACCCAAAGGGGTTTTATGAACATTTGTGATTGGCTAGATCATCACCTCACTTGTGCAAAAATGCTTACACACAACTTTAATTGATGACACACCACTTTCAATCCATGACACTACACATTTTCCGAAATAGTGGTGGCGTGCACTATTTCGTACGCCGCCTATAAAGGGTTAGTGGTGGTGTGGCTAATTTTCACATGTCACAAGTTTGTGGGACCAAGTTGTTGGGGAGCGTTGCATGGAAAACAAATTTTTTTCCTACGAACACCCAAGATCTATCTACGGAGATGTATAGCCACGAGAGGGGAGTGCATATACATACCCTTGTCGATCGCTAAGCGGAAGCGTTAAGAAATGCGGTTGATGTAGTCGTACGTCTTCGCGATCCAATCACGATCCGTCCCGATCTAGCGCCGAACGGACGGCACCTCCGCGTTCAGCACACGTGCGGCTCGATGACGTCTCCTCCTTCTTGATCCAGCAAGCGAGGGAGGATAAGTAGATGGGATCTCAACCAGCACGACGGCGTGGTGGAGATGGTGGTGGAGCAATCCCGGCAGGGCTTCGCCAAGCACTACCGTGGATGCGATCTGAGGAGAAAACGGAGTAACGGGAGAGGGAGGGCTGCCACCAGGGCGTGGGAATTGGTGTGTTCAGCCTCTCCCTCTCCCCCACTATATATAGGAGGCAAGGGGGAGGGTTGGGTCGCAGCCCTAGCCCCTCATCCAAGGAGGGGGCGTGGGCCTAGGGAGGTTTCCTCCCTCCCGAAGGCACCTAGGAGGGTGCCTTCTCCCTTTAGGAATCTTCCTCCTCCACCTCTCCTTGGCGCATGGGCCTCTTGGGGCTGGTGCCCCTGGCCCATATAGGCCAAGACGCACCCCCTTCAGACCATGTGGGCCCCCGGGGCAAGTGGACCCCCTCGGTGTGTAAAACTTAGGGTTGTGGGAAACTGCCAGACACCCAATACGGTGTGGCTATCTCATATATATATATAGGGGTACACAACGTGTACAAATACATGAGTACAAGGTATACACAGAAGCTACGTAAATACATTATCTAACACCGTCCCTCAATCTTAACCGTGACCTGAAGTACAAAGCAAGTTAAGATTGCGCCTACATCCTTCAAACAGAGGTTGTGGAAGAGGCTTTGTGAAGATGTCAGCAAGTTGATCTTTGGAGGAGATAAACTTGATATGAAGAAGCTTCTGTGCAACACGTTCCCTCACAAAGTGGTAGTCGACTTCGATGTGCTTGGTACGAGCATGGAAAACTGGATTAGATGAAAGATATGTCGCACCAATATTATCACACCAAAGAACAAAGTGGCTGCTCTTGAGAGACTCCCAACTCTCTCAAGAGAGACTGTACCCAAATGAGCTCAGCCGTGGCATTGGCAACCGCCTTGTACTTTGCTTCAGTGCTACTCCGAGATACTGTGGCCTGCTTGCGCGCAGTCCAGGCGATCAAGTTGCGACCAAAGAAGACAACATAGCCCCCCGTTGATCGCCGGTCATCCAGGCTCCCAGCCCAATCTGCATCAGAGAATGCCGAGAGAGCACTCGAGGAGGTAGACCAAAGATGCAAACCATAGGAGACAGTATGAGAGAGATAACGCAGGATACGCTTCACAGCTGACCAGTGTGAAGTCCGAGGAGCATGAAGATACTGGCACACACGGTTGACTGCATAGGAGATGTCCGGCCGTGTGATTGTCAAGTACTGCAAACCACCAACAATACCGTGGTACTCTGTAGCATCATCTGTAGGAAGCAAGGCACCATCCAAGGCTGATAACCGATCAGTTGCAGACATAGGGGTGGTAGCATGCTTGCACTGCAACATACCAGCACGTCGTAGCAAGTCCAAGGAATACTTATGCTGGGTGAGAGTCAGACCAGCAGGGGACCGTGAAACCTCCAGACCAAGGAAGTAATGGAGAGCACCCATATCCTTGACAGCAAAATGACCACCAAGAGCAGACATCAGACGATCAGCGGCAGTCATTAAGGAGCTGATAAGAATAATGTCATCAACATAAACCAGCAGGTACATAGTAACCTCAGGACGATGGAACAGGAACAGAGACGTGTCAGCAGTGGACGGAGCAAATCCAAGATGGCGAAGAACCGAGCCAAGTCGGGCATGCCATGCACGGGGAGCCTGCTTAAGTCCATAGAGCGCCTTAACAAGATGACACAAATGATGTGGCGAGAAGGATCAACAAAACCTGGAGGTTGCCGCATGTAAACCTCTTCCTCCAAGACCCCTTGGAGAAAAGCATTCTGAACATCAAGCTGACGCAAGGACCACCCTTTGGCAACAACCAAGGACAGAAGCAGACGAATGGTGGTAGGTTTCACAACTGGCCTAAAGGTATCCTCATAATCAAGACCATATCGTTGTTTAAACCCTTTGGCCACCAGCCGTGCCTTGTATCGCTCAATAGAACCATCAGCATGCTTCTTTACCTTAAACACCCACTTGGAGTCAATGATGTTGACACCAGACACAGGAGGAACCAAGCGCCAAGTATCATTCCTCTGTAGTGCCTGAAACTCCTGCTCCATGGCACTGCGCCAATGAGGAATCCGGAGAGCCGTCTGAAAATGCCGAGGCTCAGCAGTGGGGCAGCATCTGTCTGTGACATACACGCCGCAATCCACGCAACCGTGCCGTCAGTGCGCTCCTTCGGCCAAACAATACCACTCTGACTGCGCGTACGAGGACGCAGAACAGTGGTAGGCGGCGGAGGTGGCAGCGGAGACGGAGCCGATGAAGATGACGACTGCTCCCCAGACGCAGAACCAGTCACACCAGGTGACCGAGCGGGCGAGGAATGAGTGGACGCCTGTTCGGTCGACGCAAGCAGGGATGCCGGCTTGGTCGAGGACGCCGGCTCGAGCGAGCATGTCGGCCCAAGCGAAGACGCCGGCTCGGGCGAGGACACCGGCTCGGCCGGCGCGTCGGGAGGTCCTGTAGTGCCAGGCTCGGCCAGCCTCATCGGCAGGCCAGGTGACGGAGGGACGTCGCGAGCAGGCTCGGCGGGCGCAGCCGCCGGCTCATCCAGAAGCTTGAGGCGTGCTCCGCGCCCAGTACCTGCACCATGGTTAGGTAGCAACAAGGGGGTATATGCAGCATCAACAAATTGACCAGGCAGAGGTATAGCAGATTTCTCGGGTGCAGTGGGAGTGGTGGAGGTGACTGGAAGTGTGGAAAAAGGAAAAACATTCTCATCAAACACCACATCACGTGAGATGTAGACGCGGTTAGAGGGAACATGAAGACACTTGTACCCTTTATGAAGAGAACTATACCCAAGAAACACGCACTGTTTGGACCGAAATTCCAACTTGCGGTTGTTGTATGGACGAAGATGTGGCCAACACGCACACCCGAAGACTTTAAGAAAAGTGTAATCGGGAACCTCATGCAGCAAGAGTTCTAAAGGTGTTTTCATCTTAAGAAGTCGTGTAGGAAGCCTGTTAATGAGAAAACAAGCAGTGGAAAAAGCATCACTCCAAAACCGGAAAGGAACAGAAGCATGAGTAAGTAAGGTGAGACCAGTCTCAACTATATGACGATGCTTACACTCAGCTACACCGTTCTGCTAATGTGTGTAAGGACAAGAGACACGATGCTTAATTCCAAGCTTGTTAAAGAAGTCATTGAGGTTGTGGTATCCCCCCCCCCCAATCGGATTGCACATAAATAATTTTATGGTCAAGCAGACGCTCAACATGCACTTGGAATTGCAAGAAAACATTAAACACATCAGATTTGCGCTTAAGAAGATAGAGCCAGGTGAAATGACTGTAAGCATCAATAAAACTGACATAGTAATTATGACCACTAACAGAGGTTTGGGCATGACCCCATACATCAGAAAACACAAGCTCAAGCGGTTTGTTGACTACACGATTCAATTCAGAAAACGGAAGCTGGTGACTCTTGCCTTGCTGACAGGCATCACAAACTGCAGTAGTATGTTTATTGGACACAACTGGAAGTTCATAACGATGAAGAACATGGCTGACAATGGGATTGGCGGGATGACCAAGGCGCGCATGCCAGTGCGACGACGACACCCGAACACCGCTGAAGGCAGAAGGAGCCGACGGCACATCAAGTGCGTAAAGACCACAACATAGTCTACCTCTAAGAAGTACGTCCCTCGTGGCCCGATCCTTAACAAAAAAATGAAAAGGGTGAAATTCAGCAAGGACATCATTATCAAGTGAAGTTTAGGAACAGACAGCAAACTACGTGAAACAGAAGGAACACGAAGGACATCAAGGAGACGTAGTTGTTTGTATTGACGAGTAAGAAGAGATGCCTGACCAATATGTGAGATGTGCATACCTTCCCCATTAGCAGTGTGAACCTGATCATGCCCACGGTGCGGCTCGTGAGTGGAAAGCTTGCCCATATCACTCGTCAGGTGGTTGGTGGCGCCCGTATCCATGTACCAAGATGCATCGACTGGATAGGAGGGAGTATGTCCCTGCTCATGACTGGCCAAGGCAGCCTGCTTCTCATTACCTCTACCATTGTTCCCGATGCCCAAGAAATCCTTCTTGAAGCGACGATGGCAACGTGAGGCAAGATGACCATCCAGACCACAAAGCTGGCAGGGGACCTGAACTCCACAAGAAGGGCAGCAGGCACGGACGCGACCACCAGCAGAGGTAGTGGTGTTCCGCGGGTTGGGCACGACCGCCGGCTTGCCACCAGGTGGTGGCGTGTAGGGCTTGCCCTTCCCACGCGTAGCAGCGTTGGCGGAAGAGAAGCTCGACGTAGATCGGCAAGCCTGGACACGCTATTCCGTGGCAAGGAGCCGCGCATATAGCTCATGCGGCTGGATGGGAGTGTCGCGACCATTGATATTCTCCACCAAATTATCATAGTCATCACCCAGCCCATTGAGCACATAGGAGGTGAACTCTTCTGGCCCAAGAGCCTTGCCAATGGAGGCAAGTGTGTCCGCCATACCCATCACCTTGTTGAAGTAGTCAGTGACGGTGAGGGAGTTGAGCTTCACCTCCCCGAGCGCAGTGCGAATGGCATGAGCACGCGCTTGGGACTGCGAAGCAAAGCTGGTATGAAGAGCCGTCCACGCGTCCCGAGACGTAGCGGCGAAGATGACCAGCGACGATACGCCCTCCGTGAGAGAGGACTGTATAGCAGAGAGGATGGCTTGATCCTGAGCCACCCAAGCATGATGCGCCGGATGATGCGGCGGAGGACACAGCAAGGTGCCGTCAACATAACCCTCCAGATAGCGGCTGTGAAGCAACGGCAGCACTTGGGCACGCCACGACAGGTAGTTATCCGTCGTAAGCTTCACCAGGATGAGGTGTGCAAAGTAGAACGGCGCAGTCACGACGGTATGATCCGAAGGCGGCGGCGGCGCATAAAAGCCGGGCGAGAAGGCCACCCCAGGCTGTGCCGAAGAGGGCAACAACTCCATGGAGGAACCCCCGTAGGGCGCCCCGTACGAAGAAGGGCCACCATAGGGCGCCGATGGCGCAGCTAGGGCACCATGCGGCACCGAGTAGGACGGCCACGGGTGCCACGCAGCAGCGCCAGAAGCACGCGCGTGGGACGGCGAACCGTAGGAGGCCGATGGGGCGGCTGGACCGTGATACGTCTCCAACGTATCAATAATTTTTTATTGTTCCATGCTATTATATTATCTGTTTTGGATGTTTTATATGCATTAATATGCTATTTTATATTATTTTTGGGATTAACCTATTAATCTAGAGCCTAGTGCCAGTTTCTGTTTTTTTCTTGTTTTTGAGTATTGTAGATAAGGAATATTAAACGGAGTCCAAACGGAATAAAATCTTCGGAATGATTTTTCTTGGACCAGAAGAAACCCAGAAGACTTGGAGACGAAGGCAGAAGACCTGCCGTGGAGTCACAAGCCACCAGGGCGCGCCCTAGGGGGGGGCGCCCCCCTGGCTTGTGGCCCCACGGCAGCCCTCCTAACCCTATTCTTTGGCCTATAAATTCCCAAATATTCCCTGGATACCAAAAAGAGCCACGAAAATACTTTTCCGCCGCCGGAAGTCTCTGTTCCCGTGAGATCCAATCTTGGAGCCTTTTCCGGTAATCTGCCGGAGGGGGATTCGATCACGGAGGGCATCTACATCAACTCCATTGCCCCTCCGATGATGCGTGAGTAGTTTACCACAGACCTTCGGGTCCATAGCTAGTAGCTAGATGTCTTCTTCTCTCTCTTTGTTCTTCAATACCATGTTCTTCATGATCTTCATGGAGATCTATCCGATGTAATACTCTTTTGCGGTGTGTTTGTCGAGATCCGATGAATTGTGGGTTTATGATCAGCTTATCTATGAATATTATTTGAATCTTCTCTGAATTCTTATATGCATGATTTCATATCTTTGCAAGTCTCTTCGAGTTATTGGTTTGGTTTGGCCAACTAGATTGGTAATTCTTGCAATGGGAGAAGTGCTTAGTTTTGGGTTCAATCTTGCGGTGTCCTCACCCAGTGACAAAGTAGGGGTAGCGAGGCACGTATTTGTATTGTTGCCATCGAGGATAAAAAGATGGGGTTTTCATCATATTGCTTGAGTTTATCCCTCTACATCATGTCATCTTACCTAATGCGTTACTCTGTTCTTCATGAACTTAATACTCTAGATGCAGGCAGGAGTCGGTCGATGTGTGGAGTAATAGTAGTAGATGCAGAATCGTTTCGGTCTACTTGACACGGACGTGATGCCTATATGCATAATCATTGCCTTGGATATCGTCATAACTATGCGCTTTTCTATCAATTGCTCGACAGTAATTTGTTCACCCACCGTATTATTTTCCTTCATGAGAGAAGCCTCTAGTGAAACCTATGGCCCCCGGGTCTATTTTCCATATTATATTTTCAGATCTATAAACCAAAAATACCAAAAATACCTCGCTGCATTATTTTTACTTTTGTTTTACTTTCCGTTCTAGCAATCTTTTATATCTATCTCTATCAGATCTCATCCTTGCAAATAACCGTGAAGGGATTGACAACCCCTTTTAGCGTTGGGTGCAAGAGTTTGATTGTTTGTGTAGGTGCGAAGATTGGGGACTTGCTTGTATCTCCTACTGGATTGATACCTTGGTTCTCAACAACTGAGGGAAATACTTATCTACTTTGCTGCATCACCCTTTCCTCTTCAAGGGAAAACCAACGCAAGCTCAAAAAGTAGCAAGAAGGATTTCTGGCGCCGTTGCCGGGGAGATCTACATCAAGCCTACCAAGTACCCATCACAAACTCATCTCTTGCATTTACGTTATTTGCCATTTGCCTCTCGTTTTCCTCTCCCCCACTTCTAAAACGATTTTCAGAAAAACCAAAAAGATTTGCCTTTTTATTCGCCCTTCTTCCGTTCGTCTTTTCGTTTGCTTTTTGCTTGCTTGTGTGCTAGATCTATTCATGGCCACCATGTCTGAATCTAGAGAGGTTTTTATTGAAAAGGATAGTAATAATCTTGAGAGAAATTTTGACAACTTTGCTAAAAACGATTCTCATGAAGAACCTACTATCATGCATACAAAAAAATTCTGCATAGGTAGCGGTAATATTATTGGAAAAGGCGTTATTCAAGATTTCTTTACTTGTGCTGGTACGCTACCTACCTTAGGAGGGTCTATTCTCAATAAAACTAATAGTCTTGCGGATGCCATAACACTTCTAATAATTGAACTTGAGAGGCAATTTGTTCATATGCATCCTTGCATACAAAGGATTTTTCTTGAGTTCTCTAATATTCAGTATTCTTCTGTTAAGCGTGCCGCCACTATATTTCTAGCCCACGAGTTTAGATTCATCATGAAAGAGGCTAGTGAAATCTTTGCTCATTATAAAATTAATGGTGGATGTCCCCCTATAGAGGAGATCCTTTTTAATCAAGAAGAAATAATGAGATTGCAATCCCCAGATTACGTTGCTTATAATGAAAATTTGAGAAAAAGGGTCCCTATCGAGGTTTTGATTGATAAGATTTCTGAACTCAATGATAATTTTGCTATACAAAATAACGGATTAGAGTTCATATTAAGAGATAGGCTTATGACTTTCCACCAAAGGAAAGCCTACAATGATGAATTGATTATACACTATAGGGGGGCGAAGGAGGAACCTATCCCTCCCGCACTTGATCTTAAGGATCCTTATCCTATTAAATTTAGCCCTTTTGATTACTTTTGTTTGCCACAAAGAAAACTTGCCGCTGAAAGAAGGGATTATGAGATGAGCATGGATGATCTCCCTTACTATTATGACAATACCTAGATCTATTGCGTTATGCCTAGCTAGGGGCGTTAAACAATAGCGCTTGTTGGGAGGCAACCCAATTTTATTTTTATGCTTTTGTTTTTGCTTCTGTTTTTGAGTGTTTTACACATTATTACCTCTGTAGTAATTGTGTTTTCTTGTTTAAATTAGTGTTTGAGCCAAGTAAGACCTTTGGGATGGTCTATGGTGTTTGTGATTTGATTTTGCTGAAAAACAGAAACTTTTGCTCTCAGTCCAGGAATTTTTTAAATTCACTAGAACGTGCTTTTGATCTGAAATTTTTACACAAGATTTATATACAAATTTCCCTGATTTTCCTATTTTTTCAGAAGTTTTGGAGTTACAGAAGTATTCGAAGTCTATAGATTGCTACAGACTATTCTGTTTTAGACAGATTCTGTTTTCTTTGTGTTGTTTGCTTATTTTGATGTATCTATGGGTTGTATCGGGGGGTATGAACCATGGAGAAGTTGGAATATAGTAGATATTACACCAATATAAATAAATAATGAGTTCACAACAGTACCTAAAGTGGTGATTTATTTTTCTTATACTAACGGATCTCATGAGTTTTCTGTTGAGTTTTGTGTTGTGAAGTTTTCAAGTTTTGGGTAAAGATTTGATGGACTATGGAAGAAGGAGTGGCAAGAGCCTAAGCTTGGGGATGCCCAAGGCACCCCAAGCCATATTAAAGGATACCAAAGAGCCTAAGTTTGGGGATGCCCCGGAAGGCATCCCCTCTTTCGTCTTCAATCCATCGGTAAATTTACTTGAGGCTATATTTTTATTCACCACATGATATGTGTTTTGCTTTGAGCGTCTTGTATGATATGAGTCTTTGCTTTTTAGTTTGCCACAATCATCCTTGCTACACACATATTTTGAGGGGGACACGCATTAATCGTGAATTTATTAGAATACTCTATGTGCTTCACTTATATCTTTTGAGCTAGGCAATGTTGCTCTAGTACTTCACTTATATCTTTTTAGAGCACGGTGGTGTTTTATTTTATAGAAATAATTGAACTCTCGTACCTCACTTATATTATTTTGAGAGTCTTTAAACAACATGGTAATTGGTTTAGGTTATGAATTTAGTCCTAATATAATGGGCATCCAAGAGGGATATAATAAAAACTTTCATATTAAGTGCATTGAATACTATGAGAAGTTTGATTCCTTGCATATAGTTTTGAGATATAAAGATGGTAATATGAGAGTCATGCTAGTGAGTAATTGTGAATTGGAAGAAATACTTATGTTAAAGTTTGTGATTCCCGTAGCATGCACGTATGGTGAACCGTTATGTAACGAAGTCGGAGCATGATTTGTTTAATGATTGTCAACTTTTGTGTGAGGATCGGGAGCGCGTGATGGTTAACTCCTACCAACCTCTCCCCTAGGAGCATGCGTCTAATACTTTGCTTCGATAACTAATAGACTTTTGCAATAAGTATGTGAGTTCTTTATGACTAATGTTGAGTCCATGGATTATACGCACTCTCACCCTTCCACCTTTGCTAGCCTCTCTAGTACCGCGCAACTCTTGCCGGTGCATTAAACCCACCTTCCTCAAAACAGCCACCATATACTTTCCTCAAAACAGCCACCATACCTACCTATTATGGCATTTTCATAGCCATTCTGAGATATATTGCCATGCAACTTCCACCGTTCCGTTTTTCATGACACGCACCATCACTTTCATATTGCATATAGAGTCATATTTTGTTCTAGGTATCGAGTTGTATTTTTTGAGTTGTAAGTAAATAAAAGTGTGATGATCTTCATTGTTAGAGCATTGTCCCGTGAGAGAAAAGGATGATGGAAGCTATGACTCCCTCACAAGTTGGGATGAGTCTCCGGACTTTACAAATAATAAAAGAGGCCAGCGAAGCCCAAAAAAAAAAGAGGCCAAAGATGCCCACCAAAAAAATGAGAGAAAGAGAGAAGGGACAAATGCTACTATCTTTTCCACACTTGTGCTTCAAAGTAGCACCATGATCTTCATGATAGAGAGTCTCCTATTTTGTCACTTTCATATAAATAGTGGAATTTTTCATCTTATGCATAACCACTTAGTTTTCTTTTTGAGCTTTCATACACTTATAGCTCTAGTGCATTCGTTGCATGGCAATCCCTACTCACTCACATTGATATCTATTGATGGGCATCTCCATAGCCCGTTGATACGCCTAGTTGATGTGAGACTATCTTATCCTTTTTTTTTCTCACAACCTCCACCATATTATATTCCACCTATAGTGCTATATCCATGGCTCACGCTCATGTATTGCGTGAGAGTTGAAAAGGTTTGAGAACATAAAAGGTGTGAAACAATTGCTTGACTTGTCATCGGGGTTGTACATGATTTAGATACTTTGTGTGGGGAATATGGAGCATAGCCAGACCATATGATTTTGTAGGGATAACTTTCTAAGGCCATGTTATTTCGAAAGGACGCGATTGCCTTGTTAGTATGCTTGAAGTATTACTGTTTTTATGTCAATATTAGACTTTTGTTTTGAATCATATGGATCTGAATATTCATGCCACAATAAAGAATATTACATGGATAAATATGTTAGGTAGCATTCCACATCAAAAATTCTGTTTTTATCATTTACCTACTCGAGGACGAGCAAGAATTAAGCTTGGGGATGCTTGATATTTCTCCAACGTATCTATAATTTTTTATTGTTCCATGCTATTATATTATCTGTTTTGGATGTTTTATACGCATTAATATGCTATTTTATATTATTTTTGGGACTAACCTATTAATCTAGAGCCTAGTGCCAGTTTCTGTTTTTTTCTTGTTTTTGAGTATTGAAGATAAGGAATATTAAACGGAGTCCAAACGGAATAAAATCTTCGGAATGATTTTTCTTGGACCAGAAGAAACCCAGCAGACTTGGAGACGAAGGCAGGAGACCTGCCGTGGAGTCACAAGCCACCAGGGCGCGCCCTAGGGGGGGGCGCCCCCTGGCTTGTGGCCCCACGGCAGCCCTCCTAACCCTATTCTTCGGCCTATAAATTCCCAAATATTCCCTGGATACCAAAAAGAGCCACGAAAATACTTTTCCGCCGCCGGAAGCCTCTGTTCCCGTGAGATCCAATCTTGGAGCCTTTTCCGGTAATCTGCCGGAGGGGGATTCGATCACGGAGGGCATCTACATCAACTCCATTGCCCCTCAGATGATGCGTGAGTAGTTTACCACAGACCTTCGGGTCCATAGCTAGTATCTAGATGGCTTCTTCTCTCTCTTTGTTCTTCAATGCCATGTTCTTCATGATCTTCATGGAGATCTATACGATGTAATACTCTTTTGCGGTGTGTTTGTCGAGATCCGATGAATTGTGGGTTTATGATCAGCTTATCTATGAATATTATTTGAATCTTCTCTGAAATTCTTATATGCATGATTTCATATCTTTGCAAGTCTCTTCGAGTTATTGGTTTGGTTTGGCCAACTAGATTGGTAATTCTTGCAATGGGAGAAGTGCTTAGTTTTGGGTTCAATCTTGCGGTGTCTTCACCCAGTGACAAAGTAGGGGTAGCGAGGCACGTATTTGTATTGTTGCTATCGAGGATAAAAATATGGGGTTTTCATCATATTGCTTGAGTTTATCCCTCTACATCATGTCATCTTACCTAATGCGTTACTCAGTTCTTCATGAACTTAATACTCTAGATGCAGGCAGGAGTCGGTCGATGTGTGGAGTAATAGTAGTAGATGCAGAATCATTTCGGTCTACTTGACACGGACGTGATGCCTATATGCATAATCATTGCCTTGGATATCGTCATAACTATGCGCTTTTCTATCAATTGCTCGACAGTAATTTGTTCACCCACCGTATTATTTTCCTTCATGAGAGAAGCCTCTAGTGAAACCTATGGCCCCCGGGTCTATTTTCCATATTATATTTTCAGATCTATAAACCAAAAATAACAAAAATACCTCACTGCATTATTTTTACTTTTGTTTTACTTTCCGTTCTAGCAATCTTTTATATCTATCTCTATCAGATCTCATCCTTGCAAATAACCGTGAAGGGATTGACAACCCCTTTTAGCGTTGGGTGCAAGAGTTTGATTGTTTATGTAGGTGCGAAGATTGGGGACTTGCTTGTATCTCCTACTGGATTGATACCTTGGTTATCAACAACTGAGGGAAATACTTATCTACTTTGCTGCATCACCCTTTCCTCTTCAAGGGAAAACCAACGCAAGCTCAAGAAGTAGCAGACCGCCGTAGGCGGCCACGGGCACGTCGGGTGGGCCGTAGGGCTGGTGATAACCCGGCCAGGAGCGGCGACAGCAGGCCCGTAGCCCAGTGGCGGCACGGGGCCGAAGCCACGAGGCAGAGACGGCGCGGCATCGACCGGACCTGGCGAAAGCGGGTCAGGCAGAGGGGCGCCGGGCGCAGGAGCAGCAGCAGCCGTGGAAGTGCCAGCCACGTCGACAAGTGGACGCGACGACAAGAACAGGGAGACAGCCGCAGCCAGAGAGGTGGCGGCTGCCTGAGCAGGCACGGGCGCGACGGCCATCGCGGTGATAGATCGCGGCGGCGGTGATCTTGGCAGGTGCGGAAGCGATCGTAACCTAAACTGATACCATGTAAAACTTAGGGTTGTGGGAAACTGCCAGACACCCAATACGTTGTGGCTATCTCATATATATATATATAGGGGTACACAACATGTACAAATACATGAGTACATGGTATACACAGAAGCTAGGTAAATACATTATCTAACACGGTGGACCCCCGGACCCCTTTCGTCACTCCCGGTACAATACCGATAATACGCGAAACTTTTCCGGCGACCAAAACAGGGCCTCCTATATATGAATCTTTACCTCCGGACCATTCCGGAGCTCCTCGTGATGTCTGGGATCTCATTCGGGACTCCGAACAACATTCGGTCACCAACTCACATATGCCAATACCACTCTAGCGTCATCGAACGTTAAGCGTGTGGACCCTACGGGTTCGAGAATCGTGTAGACATAACCGAGACACCTCTCCGGTCAATAACCAATAGCGAGACCTTGATGCCCATATTGGTTCCTACATATTCCACGAAGATCTTTATCGGTCGAACGACGATGCCAAGGATTCAATCAATCCCGTATGCTGTTCTCTTTGTCCAGCGGTATGTTACTTGCCCGATGTTTGATCGTCGGTATCTCCGTACCTAGTTCAATCTCGTTACCGGCAAGTCTCTTTAATCATTCCGTAATACAAGATCCCATGACTAACTCCTTAGTCACATTGCTTGCAAGCTTCTTGTGATGTTGTATTACCGAGAGGGCCCAGAGATACCTCTCCGTCATACGGAGCGACAAATCCCAGTCTCGATCCATGCCAACCCAACATATACCCTCGGAGATACCTGTAGAGTACCTTTATGATCACCCAGTTACGAAGTGACGTTTGATACACACAAGGCATTCCTCCAGTGTCAGGGAGTTGCATGATCTCATGGTCATAGGAATAGATACTTGACATGAAGAAAGTAGTAGCAATAAACTAATACGATCAAATGCTATGCTTACAGTTGGGTCTTTTTCCATCACATCATTCTCCTAATGATGTGATCCCGTTATCAAATGAAAACTCATGTCTATGGTCAGGAAACCTTGACCATTTTTGATTAAGGAGCTAGTCTAGTAGAGGCTCACTAGGGACACGGTGTCGTCTATGTATCCACACATCTTGGGGAGGAAGCTTTTCAAAGAAAATAGGAAACACGTCATCAAGTAATATCTTGGCATTCTTAATGCTACTCTCCTTAAAGCCTTCCGTATTTTCTCTTACTATCCAAGAATACTGCTTATTGATAGCATTGAAGACTTGTTGGATAATATGAATAGGAGGAACTTCTTTGCTTGTATTTTCATCAAAAGTATGGTTATCAAGAAACACATACCTCATGATATGGTCCTCATTATATAAAATTTCATCTATCACAGGATATTCACAACTCATATTATAGTGTTCAAAGATATCCTGAGCCTCTTGTACTATATAATCAAATTCATGCATGAGGATGAGAGTGGCCATCTTCTTGGCTCTAGGGTCTTTTACGACCGGTAACTCATGGAAAAGCCTTTGCAAAGTGGGTTGAGTACGCATAAATATTCTTTCAAGCTTAAGTACAAGAGTAGAAATAGCATCGGCATAACTTTTGGTTCTTTTAAGGATTGGCGTATCCTTGTAAGCTAAAGTACCAGTACAGTTAAAGAATTCTTGGATAATGCTTTTCCCTATGATATTCCCCTTCCCCGCAACAAAAACTTTTGCATCTTGCTATGGGGGAGTTTCCTATTTGGGGATTTTACTTCCATCATCCTTTTCAAGGATAAAATCAGCCATGGTAGCAACTTTCAAGCGAGCAAAACAAGTAAACTAGCAAAGGTAAATATTTTTGTATTTTTGATTTTTATGAAACAAGCAAAATATAACAGCAAATAAAAAGTATAACAAGTGAATGATAATTTGTGTGAAGATACTTGGTAGTAGGTTGGTGATACTCCCTGGCAACGGCGCCAGAAATCCTTCCTCAAACTTGTCATCTGCATTGGGTTTTCCGCGAAGAGGAGCGGGTGATGCAGCACGGTACAGATAAGTATTTCCCTCAGTGAGAGCCAAGGTTATCGAACCAATAGGAGAAGCACGCAACCCTCGTCTTCAGCGACTACACACAAAGAAGCAAACACTTGCACCCAACGCGGGCAAGAGGGTTGTCAATCCCTTTGGACTCGTTATTTGCAAGCAAATGAAGTGTGTAGATGATAGTTGAATAATGTAAATTGCAAAATAAAATAAAATAAAATAAATGGATGCAAAGTATTGAAAGCTTTTGTAAATATATAATTGAATAGACCCGGGGGCCATAGTGTTCTCTAGTGGCATCTCTCATGTAGTAGGTGTCGGTGTCAAAACCGGCGGATCTCGGGTAGGGGGTCCCGAACTGTGGATCTTGGATCGATGGGTAACAGGAGACAAGGAAGACGATATTTACCCAGGTTCGGGTCCTCTTAATGGATGTAAAACCCTACGTCCTGCTTTGTTTTGTATTGATGATGGGGTATCGAGTACAGAGTTGATCTACCTCGAGATCGTATGTAGTGAATATAAGATTGTCTATTGACTAGCCTGGCCTCGGTTTATATATTGCACCATGGGCCTAGGGTTTAGAAGAGTCCTTGTCTTGTGCGCCAAGTCTTGTGGAATCTTCCTTCTATGCATCATGGGCTGCCCGAAGTGGCCCATTAGTGAATCATCATGGGGGTCCTCGGCCCGAGCCACTAGTCGGGAGACGACATGGTGGGTACCCCCTAGTCTAGGACAGCGTCAGTAGCCCCCTGAACCGGCATTCAAGATGGGGATGCTCCTCGGTTCTTCCGCACAGTTCTTTGTCTTCGGTCATCGGTCTTGAAAACTGGTTCAACAAATCTTCCCATGTCCGATCTTGAGGATCGCCGAGCTGAATCCGAAGAGTTCACACGTCGGGCATCCGAGGAGCCCTTTATGTTTTTGGCTTTTATTGATGACTTGTTACTTTTTATGCCACAACTCGGGTTCGAAGTGTTTCCCGTGCGGCGGTGCCCTCTTGCGTCCGAACTACAACGCCGAACTGCATCCGAGGTGTCTTTTTGCAGCCAAGCTCCAACGCCAAACTACATCCGAGGCATCATAGATTACCTCGGTCTCGAAAAAGTTGAAGGACTTTATCTGAGCTTAATGCCGGAAATAATCTTTTGTGGAGCCAGCCATTCGCATCCGAGCTTTATGCCGGACTGGTTCCGAGGTGTCTCCGATCTTGAGCTTTATGTCGGACTGCTTCCGAGCTCCAACACCGGACTGCATCCAAGCTCCAACGATGATTAGCATCCGAGGTGTCATAAATTACCTTGGTCTTTAAAAAATGAAGGAATTCAGTCGAGCTTAATGCCGGAAATGCCCTCTATGGAGCCAGCCACTTGCGCCCGAGCTTTATGCCGGACTCCTTCCGAGGTGGTGCACCACCCTGACCGTGGGCTGATTTTTTGATTGGTGCAATTTATTCTCTGCCGAGATATATGGCCAGTAGCCCTCAAGGTGTGTGTCGGTCTAAAACCCGTGATGCACCTGAAGGATAAAATAAAACCACTAATCCCAGTAGCCCCTGAGACTCAGGTCGATTCGCGAAATCGGCCTGAGGATCAATTCCTTGCTCGGCAGCATACTTTAGGAATTAAAATTTGTTGTGCAGTAGCCCCCGAGACTCAGGTTGGGTGCAGCCGACCAACCCGAGGATCGTAATCTCGTCGGAAACTGTTTTGCACTTAAATTTTCTGCATTGAATCATTAATGGAGTAGCTCCCGAGCCTTAATTTTGGCATGGGTGGTCGAATTAAGGATCGATATTTGTTTGACACAAACTTTGTTACGTTTGACCTAATTTATTTGTAACGATTCTATGTATCCAAGTACTTTACATCATTAATGCTCGAATCCGCATTGTACACGACTTTGTTGACCAACCATCGGCTTCAACCTCCTCGGCTAGTAGTCGAGGAGTGTTTGTCCTACTTTATAAAGCCTTTATAAGGGCAAAGATTTACGGCAAATAAGGCAATCCGGCCATACGATTTTATAAACAAAGGTACGCGGAGAGATATGTTATATTACTATGTAAGAAACATCTTCTGGGAAAAATAGTTCATTTATAAGTTCCTTTACCCAGGATATCATGTTGACCATGATCGTGAAACCTCAATTCCGATCAATGTGGGAGGAAAATATTGAGGATTTAGTTCGGAGAATGTTGCCGAACTTAGTGGTCTTTAATGAACCGAGATTTTCACTTCCATCGTTGCCGACCAATTATATTCTTAAGATGGCTAGCTTTCGGCTTCACCCAGTCTGAGGTACTAACCCGGATGACCCAGAAGTAACAATCACAGAGGTGCTCCCTTACCCTCTAGCCGAACAATCGGGAACATAGGGGGTAAGAATAGGAGCCAGGCAACCCAGCTTGGCTAAAATCTTAAGTCAAATTGATGCATATCTATGGCATTATAACGATCACTACGGAAGGCAGCTTTCGTATATTAAATACAAATGCTGATGATATGTTGGGCTCTCCAGTAATCCCAATGTATCTATGTCGAGGTGCCACAAGGAACCCTCGGTATGGTCTATTTTGACTCCGTCGCAACTGTTTATAATTTGAAAGTGGCCTATCGTCAGCTTCCGCCCCTTTGTAGATGCTACGCAGGGTGTTTCCGTACAAACAAGACAACACTTAGCCAACGTCTCGGTGCGCGGAGGTGGTTGTGTTAGTGGAAACGAGGCAATCAGATATTCAGGCTTTATAACTTTCACTTAGTCATAGGAGCATATGTTTGGGGGCAACTTAATAGCCCCCGGTATACATCGACTCCTCGGATCATTCGAGGTTGAACCACCCATAACTTGGCCTTTTCAAGAAAGAGAGGCCCTTCGTTTTACTCGGATAACCTCGATCGGCTATATTTGGTTGAACGCCTCCTGCAGTTCGCTGCCCGATTTACGCTTGTTGTGACAGTCAGCTTTTGGCTTTCTCCAACTGAGGCACTTAACCAGTTAAACCAGAAGTGACAATCGCAGTAGTTCTCCCTTTACCCCTTAGCCGAACAAAGCGAAAACGTAAGGGGTAAGCACATGAGCTGGTCAATCCAGCTATAGACCAAAGACACAACTCGAAATCAATGCATACAAATGCGAAATACCGAGGACATTTTGCCGAGGACTGCATGGAGTACCTCAGTTTTTGGTGGGTTCGGTGCTAACCGCAGACCCCCTTTAATATTGTCGATGCGTGAAATGCATCTGGCATTGTACCGCGAGAGTTATGCTCGGAAAAACCAAAAAACTTATGCAAAAAACTTTATGTTTAGATAAAAGAAAATTGTGCCAATCCGAAATTGGTCTAAAATTTAATTTGTGCTTCGGTCGTGCTTTAACGTGATACATCCGATCTCCGGACTTCAAGCGGGTCAGCCATTGGCTTAAACCTCCATATCCCGAAGACGGAGTGTTTCTCCGAGGCCTGTTTAGCGAACTAAACTCAAGCGGCTTTAGAAAGAAACCAGGCTATCCGGCTTTTGACCACACACTAGTGTCGGAAAAAGGAGTAATAGAGAAAGACTTTGCGACGACCCAGAAAAAACACATTTATTATAAAAACGGCTCATATAAATTTAAGAGCCCCCACGTAACATGGGAAAAGAAGGTTGTTTTTTGAACAAAAAATAATTTTAACAAATTTTTTTTGTTTTGAGACAAAAACATAACGCTCGGTTGAATCGAACAAAAATTTAAAAACTTAAGAAATTTGAGCATGAAAGCGACTTAGCTGGTGAATATGCTCGATGTGGATGACGCGGTTCGAGCTATGACGGGACAAGGTCCCAGCCCCCAAGCCGGTCACGAGGTAGCCAACGAAGAGCTCGGCTTGATGAAGTGACAACACAACACTTCCGAAGGGCCGAGGTGAAACCCCCGGTCCAGCCGAGGAGAGAGAGTAGTTTGGCAGCATGTCGGCGAAGCCCCCACGTCAGTCAACCATGTCGGCGACACGATTTGGTTGATGGAGGCGGGACGACGATGTCGGCACACCGAGGTGACGACGTGACACAACCGAAGTCAATTACCTACACACATGAAGTAGCACAAGCCAGATAATAATAAAATAAAAGTTCTTTAAAGAATTATTTATGCGAAATAAATTATTTAGAAGAGATGCAGCCTGGCGCGATGCAGATGTCGACACAGGGCGTCGGCGCGGTGAGGTGACAAAATCTGAATTCGCAGGGTCATCCGAATTCGCGCTAGGGTGACAACAGAATTTGGTCAACGAAGGCGGGACAACGATGTCGGTACGCCGGGGTGACAATGCCATCCAATCTAAATCCTTTACCTACACACATAAAACAGTGCAAGCCGGACATAATAATAACATGTTTTGCATAATCAATTTACGCAGAGTATGGATAATAAAATAAATATGGCCTCTGTGCAGCATAAGTAGACTTGACGGCACAGGGACGTCAATGTGGATTAGAGTCCACTGGCTCAGCACAGATAATCTACGCACAAAATTGTACAAATTACAAGTACAAAGATCTTTGATAGTACTAAACAACACGAACAAATTTAATAGGAGAAATATCACCTAATTGTTCGTAGTGGTCGAAGTTGGCTGATCTCTCGTAACTTGAGCGTCTCACGTCTGCTGTCGCAGGGCGAGAACAGACTCTGCCGAATTGCATTGACAAAGCCAGTTGCCGAGAACTGTTCGGAAGCCCCTGGTCCAGCCTAGATGATGAATCTGGTCGGCTGGTGACGCCAAAGTTCCTGGAGCAGGTTGATGAAGAGATGGCGAAGCCCCCGGTCTAGCCGAGGTGACGGAGCAGGTCGGCTGGTGATGCTGAAGTCTCATGTCAGCCGAGGTGTCGAAGCAGGTCAGCATGGTGGATGTCGGCTTGAAGAAGCGACAGCGCGGTGATGCCGACACAGGTCAGAATTTGTGACGCGGTCAATGCCGGCTTGATGAAGCAACGACGCACCCGACCCATGCAACCTGTGGGGTGACGATCTTGTCTTAACGATTATTTGTCCTTCATGATGCTGAACTTTTGGTCGGCTCGCCGAGGTGATGATCCGAGGTGGTGGTTGTCATCGGCTCGATGGAGCGACGACGCAGTCGATGCTGACGCAGGTCGATAGCCGTGGAGCAACGTGGTCGGGCCGGTTTGACATCGGCGCGACGATGAAGATCACCTCGAAAAAGACTCAAAATTTATGGGCACGTGTTTGAAAACAACACGCAATACCCTAGAGAAAAAAAATCCTTCAAGAAGGATGTCCAATGTCCCGTTCATGAAGAAAGATGAATTCGGATCGGATTTGTTCTCGCGTAGAAAACAGATCCGTAAATTGATGCACTCATCGAACGTTTCTCGGAGTTTGAACGGTCGGATGGAGCTGAAATGTTGAGGGGTGATCGGTATAAAAATTCTGCAGCCGATGAACGGTGGGATTTTCCAACGGATGTCCGTACTAGATACTGGACACCTCGCCCCAAACTCGTCCAGATTCCTGTCCAGATTCAATAGGGCTCCGATATATCGGAGATTGCCGGAGATTCCTCCTTCGGAACGCGACAAAATTTTGCAGTGTTGTTGTCGATACAATTCCGCACAATTCCACCGAAGCAATCGTTAAAGCAACGCTCGAGGAAACGGGGACGACGACCACAACTTCGATGTCCATAAAAAACTGCTGCCAATCTGCAGACGAGCCATCGATCCTTCTGGCGATCCCACAACGGAACTCTCAATTAAAGCACTAATATCGGTGTCAAAACCGGCGGATCTCGGGTAGGGGGTCCCGAAGTGTGGATCTTGAATCGATGGGTAACAGGAGACAAGGGAGACGATATTTACCTAGGTTCGGGCCCTCTTAATGGAGGTAAAACCCTACGTCGTGCTTTGTTTTGTATTGATGATGGGGTATCGAGTACAGAGTTGATCTACCTCGAGATCGTATGTAGTGAATATAAGATTGTCTATTGACTAGCCTGGCGTTGGTTTATATATTGCACCAGAGGCCTAGGGTTTAGAAGAGTCATTTTCTTGTGCGCCAAGTCTTGTGGAATCTTCCTTGTATGCATCATGGGCTGCCAGAAGTGGCCCATTAGTGAATCATCATGGGGGTCCTCGGCCCGACCCACTGGTCGGGAGACGACGTGGTGGGTACCCCCTAGTCTAGGACACCGTCAGTAGGCATATGGTGGGTAAACAAATTATTGTTGGGCAATTGATAGAAAAGCGCATAGTTATGCAATATTTATTCACGACAATGATCATGTGTATATAGGCATCACATCCATAAGCAAATAGCCTGACTCCTGCCTGCACCTATTACGATTACCCCACGTCGGGAGCGCTTATATGCTTGCCTCTCTAAGTATTAAGTTCATGACAAATAGAGTAATGCTTGGAGAACGATGACATGATGTAGACAAAGAAAACTCAATCAATATGAATTAACCCCATTGTTTTATCCTTAGTGGAAACAATACAAAGACGTGCCTTGTCCCCTTTTATCACTAGGATATAGAGCACCGCCAGATTGAACCCACTACAAGGCACCCCTCTCACTGAAGAAATATCAATCTAGTTGGCCAAACTATTTCAATAGATCAGAGAGATTTATGAAGCTCTAATAATGATGCAAATAAGAATCATAATAGAATTCGGAGAAGACTCAAATCTTTTTCATGAATAATCTGAACATAAATCCGCAATTCATCGGATCCCAACAAATGCACCGCACAAAGTGATTACATCGAATAGATCACCGCGAAGATGCGGTAAACTTTGTATTGAGAATCATGAGAGAGAGAGAGAGAGAGAGAGAGAGAGAGAGAGGAAGCCATCTAGCTACTGCCTACGGACCCGTAGGTCTATGGTGGACTACTCATGCATCATCGGAGAGGCACCTATGAAGAAGATGAACCCCTCCGTGATGGTGTTTAGATTGGATCTCGAGGTTCTAGAACTTGCGGCGGCTGGAATTGTGTTTCGTCGACTCCCCTAGGGTTTTTGGAATATTTGGGAATTTATAGGCATCAGAGGCGGTGGAGAGGGGCCCCGAGGAGGGCACAACCCATCAGGTAGCGCCAGGGGCCCCCTGGCGCGCCCTGGTGAGTTGTGGTCTCCACGGCCCACCTCTCTGGCACTTCTTTGGCCCACTAGGTGTCTTCTGGTCCAAAATAAATCTCCAAAAAGTTTTGCTGTGATTGGACTCTGTTTGTTACTGATATTCTGCGAAGTAAAAAACAAGCAAAAACAACAACTGGCACTTTGGCACTATGTCAATAGGTTAGTCCCAAAAAATGATATAAAGTTGTTATAAAACGATTGTAAAACATCCAAGAATGATAATATAACAGCATGGAACAAGCAAAAATTATTGATACGTTGGAGACGTATCACTCATCCCTTCATCGCTCTGGTGAGGAATCGTGACGTAGGGATTTTAATTCTATCCCTCTTCTCACTCAATTTTTTAGGATCACGTGGGTATTTTGGAAACTATACGATGTCGGTATGACCGGCATTTCATTCTTAATGCCTCCTATTTATGGGTGGTGTCCGGGGGAGTTGAGCTTCAGGCGATTATGGTCACACACGATATCGTTCAGTTTCCTTAGTATCTCAGGACGAAGATGTTTGAAATCGCTTCAATACTATTAGTGGCAAGAGCAGTTTTGTGTCACCTAGTACTAGGGAGAGCATCCAGATGTACTGCCATGTTTAGTATCGTTGTGATTACGAGAGTCTGAGGTAGATGAGTTTTCGAGACCTCTGGTTGTGTGTTAATGGATGTGATACATTGGAGAGCGATACGTCTCCAACGTATCTATAATTTTTGCTTGTTCCATGCTGTTATATTATCATTCTTGGATGTTTTACAATCATTTTATAGCAAATTTATATCATTTTTTGGGACTAACCTATTGACATAGTGCCAAAGTGCCAGTTGCTGTTTTTGCTTGTTTTTTACTTCACAGAATATCAGTACCAAACGGAGTCCAATCGTGACGAAACTTTTTGGAGAATTTTTTTGGACTAGAAGAAGGCCAGTGGGCCAAAGAAGTAACCAGGAGGGAGCCCATGCCGCCCACAACCCACCAGGGCACGCCAGGGGCCCCGGGCACACCCTGATGGGTTGTGGCCGCCTCGGGAACCCCCTCCACTGCCTCTGAGCTCTATAAATACCCAAATATTCCAGAAACCCTAGAGGAGTCGACGAAAAATACATCCAGCCGCCGCAAGTACCAGAACCGCGAGATCCAATCTAACACCACCACGGAGGGGTTCATCATCCTCATTGGTGCCTCTCCGATGATGCGTGAGTATTCCACCATAGACCTACGGGTCCGTAGGAAGTAGCTAGATGGCTTCCTCTCTCTCTTTTGATTCTCAATACAATGGTCTCTTGGAGATCTATTTGATGTAAACTTTTTGCGGTGTCTTTGTCGGGATCCGATGAATTTTGAGTTTATGATCAGTTTCTATCCATGGATATTATTTGAGTCTTCTTTGATCTCTTATATGCATGATTACTTATAGCCTCGTATTTCTTCTTCGAATCTTTCGTTTAGTTAGGCCAACTAGATCGATTTTTCTTGCCATGGGAAGATGTGCTTTGTGATGGGTTCGATCTTGCGATGTCCTCTCCCAGTGACAAAAAGGGCAGCGAGGCACGCATGTATCGTTGCTATTAAGGATAACAAGATGGGGTCTATTCTTACATGAATAGATCTTGTCTACATCATGTCACCGTTCTTATTGCATTACTCCGTTTTTCCATGAACTTAATACACTAGATGCATGCTGGATAGCGGTCGATGTGTGGAGTAATAGTAGTAGATGCAGAATCGTTTCGGTCTACTAATCTTGGATGTGATGCCTATATAATGATCATCGCCTTGGATATCATCATGATTATTTGATCTTCTATCAATTTCCCAACAATAATTTGTTCACCCACCGTGTGCTATACTCATGTGAGAAGCCAATAGTGAATCCTACGGCCCCCGGGTCTACTTTTCCAACATATTGCTTTCCGATCTATCTTTTTGCCGCTTTTGTTTTCAGATCTATTATTCCAAAAACCCCAAAATACCTTGCTGCACTTTGTATTTGCCTCTTTTATTTTGTGATCTTGCTAGATCTATCTATCCAATCTATCATATCCTAATCTATCTTTTTACCGGGAGAGATTGACAACCTCTCTTTCACGTCAGGTTGCAAGTATTTGTTCTTTGTGTGCAGGTGTTGTTTACATAGTGTTGGTGATCCTCCTACTAGTTCGATACCTTGGTTTCATAACTGAGGGAAATACTTACCGTCGCTGTGCTGCATCATCCCTTCCTATTTGGGGAAATACCGGCGCAGTCTCAAGCCACGTCAAAGAGTAGTATCATGCTAGGAGTTGAGTGATGGATTTTGCTGCATGTATCCACTAGACCATATTGCATAACCAAAGGATTTTGGGAGTTCTTAGGTGGGAATTCAAGTAGTTACCTAGGCTTATATTCCAACAAATGCATGATCTGAGGTTGGGGTTTGATATCAAGTGGTTCGTTTGTAGACGGTCTTTCTTATAGCAGTTTGATACATCTCCAACGTATCTATAATTTTTGATTGTTCCATGCTATTATATTATCATTCTAGGATACTTTTAAGCATTTACTTGTTGTTTTATATTATTTTTGAGCACTAACCTATTAACCCAGTGCCCAGTGCTAGTTGATGTTTTCTGCTTGTTTTTGGCCTTTCAGGAATACTGTACTAAACGAAGACCAAATACCCCAAAACTTTTTGATGATTTTTTCTAGACAAAAATAAGACCTGGAAGCTTCGGAGGAAGACCAGAGGCCACACGGGGTGGTGCCAAGAAAACAGGGCGCACCCAGGGGGGTGGCCGCGCCCTGATGGCTTGAGGCCACCTCCCACAGCCTCTTGACCTGATCTCTTTGCTATAAATTCACATATATTGGGAAAATCCTAGAGAGCCTCCCGAAACACTTTTTTGCCACCGCAAGTCTTTGTTCTGCCGTGTGCCCATCTGGAGCCCTGTTACGGTGCCCTACCGGAGGGGGGATCAATCGCGGAGGGCCTCTACATCAACCTTGTTGCTCCCATGGTGATGTGTGAGTAGTTCACCACAGACATAAGGGTCCATAGTTAGTACCTAGCTAGATAGATCTCTGTCTCTCTCTCTCTATGTTCTTCAATGCAAAGATCACCGCGATTCCCGCGGTGATCTGTCCTATGTAATCTTCTTTGCCGTGTGTTTGCTGGGATCTGATGAATTGTGGGTTTATGTTCAGATTATTCACAAAAATATATTGAATCCTTGCCGGTTATCTATATGCATGATTGTTATAGCTTCATAATGCTATCCGATCTATCGGTTTGGTTTGACCAACTAGATTGATTTATCTTCAGCGGGAGTGGTGCATTGTATTGGGTTCAATCTTGCGGTGCTCAATCCGAGTGACAGAATGGGACATGACACATATTGTATTGCTGCCACTAAGGGTAAAACAATGGGGTTCATTAATATTAATTGGATTTACTTTGTCTGCATCATGTCAACATCCTCCAAGCATTACTCTGTTTCACTTAAAACTCTAGATGCATGCTAGATAGCGGTCGATGGGTGGAGTAATAGTAGTAGATGCAGGTGACGTGGCTTGAGACTGCGTCGGTATTTCCCCAAAGAGGAAGGGATGATGCAGCACAGCGACGGTAAGTATTTCCCTCAGTTATGAAACCAAGGTTATCGAACCAGTAGGAGGATCACCACCACCCAATAAGCAGCACCTGCACACAAACAACAAATACTTGCAACCCGACGCGAAAGAGAGGTTGTCAATCTCTCTACGGTAATAAGATAGATTAGGTAGTGATAGATAGGAGAGATAGATCTCTCAAGAACATAAAATAAAAAGAGCAAATAAAATATGCAGCAATATGTTTTTGGGTTTTTGGTTTTGTAGATCTGAAAACAAAGATGCAAAAAGATAGATCTGAAAGCAATATGTTGGAAAAGTAGATCCGGGGGCCGTAGGGTTCACTAGTGGCTTCTCTCATGAGTGTAGTGCACGGTGGGTGAACAAATTACTGTTGGTCAATTGATAGAAAATCGAATAGTCATGGCGATATCCAAGGCGATGATCATTATATAGGCATCACGTCCAAGATAGGTAGACCGACTCCTGCCTGCATCTACCTCTATTACTCCACACATCGACCGCTATCCAGCATGCATCTAGTGTATTAAGTTCATGGAAAAACGGAGTAATGCAATAAGAACGATGACATGATGTAGACAAGATCTATTCATGTAGGAATATACCCCATCTTGTTATCCTTAATAGCAACGATACATGTGTGTCTTGCTGCCCCTTCTTTCACTGGGAAAGAACACCGCAAGATCGAACCCATCACAAAGCACCTCTTCCCATGGCAAGAAAAATCGATCTAGTCGGCCTAACTAAACCAAAGATTCCAAGAAGAAATACGATGCTATAACCAATCATGCATATAAGAGATCAAAGAAGACTCAAATAATATTCATGGATAGAAACTGATCATGAACTCAAAATTCATCGGATCCCAACAAACACACCGCAAAAGTTTACATCAAATAGATCTCCAAGAGACCATTGTATTGAGAATCATAAGAGAGAGAGAGAAGAAGCCATCTTGTGGTGCTCAATCCCAGTGATAGAAAGGGACATGACACGTATTGTATTGCTGCCATCAAGGGTAAAATGATGGGGTTTATTCATATTGATTGGATTTTTTTGTCTACATCATGTCATCATCCTCCAAGCATTACTCTGTTTTTTACTTAATACTCTAGATGCATGCTGGATAGCGGTCGATGGGTGGAGTAATATTAGTTGATGCAGGCAGGAGTTGGTCAACTTGCTTATGGACGTGATGCCTATATACATGATCATTGTCGTGAATAAATATTACATGACTATGTTTTCTATCAATTGCCCAATAGTAATTTCTACCCACCGTATGCTTTCTTCGAGAGAGAAGCCTCTAGCGAAAACTATGGCCCCGGGTCTCTTCACAAATATTATTACAAAAACTCCTAAAATAGTGCTGCCATTATTTACTTTCTTTTTATATGCAATTTATATTTATCTATCTATCACTGCTTGCAAGTAACGAGTTCAAGGGGATTGAGAACCCTCTTCCCCGCGTTGGGTGCAAGTGTGTGCTCTTTTGTGTATAGGCGCTAAAGACGGGAATTTGCGTGGTTCTCCTATTGGCTCGATAACCTTGGTTCTCACTGAGGGAAATACTTATCTCTATTGTGTTGCATCTCTCCTCCTCTTCGGGGAAAATCCCAACGCAGTTTACAAGTGGCAAGAAGGATTTCTGGCGCTGTTGCCGGGGAGACATCATCAAATTCTCAGCAGGTACCTACACACACATTATCATTTACTTTCTCTACTCTTCACTTGCTTAGTCATGATATCTTTATCTTTGTCACACAAAAACAGAAAGTAAAACAAAAGTTTAAGATAAATGGATCCTCATCCACTCGCTAATCTTTTCAAAAGACCCGATTATGTTGAACCAATTGCTAGTGAGAGTGCACTAGATTATCTTTATGAGGTCTTGCTTAAAAACCGTGAATCTAAAAATTGTGATGAAGTGTTGAAATAACTTTATAGAGTGATTCATGATAGTTCCTTGAATGAAAAACATGATTACCATGATGTTAGTATAAATTCTATGAATATCAATTGTGCTAAGGATCATGATTGGGGTGATAATCATGACGTTTCTTTTGATCTTGAGAATTTTGAGCTTCATGATAAATCTATTATTGATAATGATATTTGCAATGATACTAAAAATGGGTTTGAAAGAGCGTCAACTTTAGGTAATAACGATCCCACTACTTTAGAGAATGTTCAATCTTATGAAACTATTGATAAAAGTGGGTTTGGAGAGGTCATGACTTTAGTTGATGTTAATCCCACTATCTTGGGAGATTATATAACTTTTATGCATGTGGATGATGAAGATAATATTTTATATGATAGCTATATTGTTTAATTTGATTCTGATCCTACATGTAATTATTATGAGAGAGGCAAATATGGTTATAGGAATTTGCATGTTACTCAATTACCTCTCTTTGTGTTGAAATTAATAATGTTTCACTTTTCATATTTGCATACGCTAGACACTTCTTGTATTGATAAATTGTTTTCTTATAAAATGCCTATGCATAGGAATTATGTTAGACTTAAATGTGCTTGTCACATGTTTTATGATGCTCTCTTTGTGCTTCAATTCTTGTCTTTTATGTCAGCATCATTATTATCCCAAGCATATCTTAATGGCGATAAAGAAAGAGCTTGTTGGGAGACAACCCAATACTTTCTTTCTTGGTGTGATAACACGATTATTTCTAATGTAATAATTGTGTTTTTATGTTTTAATTAGTGTTTGTGCCAAGTAAAACCATTGGAATTTATTTGGAAGATAGTAGAATGGATACGGTGCAAAAACAGATTTTTATTTTGCATTGAGTGCAGAATTTCTCTGATTTTACCGGAACTTCTTTTTGATCTGAATTTTATATACAGTATTGGTATACAAATTCCCCAATTTTTCCTAATTTTTTAGAATTTGTAGAGTTACATAAGTATGGTATTTGTGTAGATCATTATAGATTGTTATGTTTTAGACAAATTCTGTTTTTGCTTGCGTAGTCTGCTTCTTTTGATAAGGCTATGGATTGTATCGGGGGGTATAAGCCATCGAGAAGTTAGAATACAGTACCTTATGCAATAATAAAATTTGAATCAATTTATAACAGTAACTAAAGTTTTTGATTTAGCTATCATACTAACGAAGCTCATGAGTTTTCTGTTGAGTTTTGTGTGCTAAAGTTTTCATGTTTTGGGTGCGATCACGATGTATGAAGGAATAAGGAGCAGCAATAGCCTAAGATTGGGGATGCCCAAGGCACCCCAAGGGTAAATTCTAGGAAGACTCAAGCATCTAAACTTGGGGATGCCCCGGAAGGCATCCCCTCTTTCGTCTCAGTCCATTGGTATGTCACTTGGAGCTATATTTTTATTCATCACATGATATGTGCTTTGCTTGGAGCGTCTTGTATTATAGTTTGCTTTATTTTTAGTTTGCCACAATCATTGTTTGTTGGACACACCTACTTGAGAGAGACACATGTTCACCATGATTTGTTAGAATACTCTATGTGGTTCACTTATATCTTTTGAGCTAAGTAGTTGCTCTAATGCTTCACTTATATCTTTAAGAGTACGGTGGCGTATAGATTTTATAGAAATAATTGAACTCTCATGCTTCACTTAAAATTTTTTGAGAGTCTAATAAATAGTAACGGTAATTTGCATGGGTTATAAGACTATTCCAAAAATAATAGGTATTCAAGGAGTGCATAATCAAAACCTTCATGTAGCACATAAAAGAGAAATTGTGGGTTAATGATATTGATATGGTAATATGAAAGGGAGTGAGTACATGGTTGTTGGTTAGTAGAAATATCGATAGTTAAAGGGTGTTAACTTGTTGTTCATCTAAATATTGGTTATGGCATGGTGATGATGTGTGAGCATTCTTATTCCTCGTTTAAATCCTAGTGTTGTTTAGGTCGGGGGCGCGCGATGGTTAACTCCTTCCAACCTCCTCCCTTGGGGCATGCGAGTAGTACTTTGCTTCGAGAGATCTAATAAATATTTGCAATAAGTATATGAGTTATTTATGACTAATGTAAATCCATGGATGTACGCACACTCGCCTTCCCATATTTGCTAGCCTGTTCGGTACCGTGCATTGCCCATTATCACCTCGAGGATCGGTACAGCTTTCGCCGGTGCATCCAAACCCCGTGACATGATACGCTATGTTGCACATAAGCCTCCTTATATCTTCCTCAAAACAGCCACCATACCTACCTATCATGGCATTTCCATAGCCATTTCGAGATATATGGCCATGCAACTTCCACCATTACATCACATGACATGTGTGTTCATCATCATATTACTTTGCATGATCATGTAGCTGACATAGTATTTGTGGAAAAGCCACCGTTAATCATTGATTACATGTTATGCTAGATCATTGCACATCCTTGTACACTGCTAGAGGCATTCATATAGAGTCATCTTGTTTAGTAGTTTTTCATATCGAGTTGTAAGTAAATAAAAGTGTGATGATCATTATTATTAGAGCATTGTCCTAGTGAGGAAAGGATGATGGGGACAAGGATTCCCCCACAAGCCGGGATGAGACTCTAGACGAAAAATAAAATGAAAAAAAGAGAAAGAAAAAAGAAGAAGAAAGAAGAAAAAACGAAATAAATGAGAGATAAAGAGAGGAGGGACTTTGCCACTATCCTTTACCACAATTGTGCTTCAAAGTAGCACCATGTTTTTCATATAGAGAGTCTCATGAGTTGTCATTTTCATATGTTAGTGGGATTTTTCTTGTCATTATAGAACTTGGCTTGTATATTCCGATGACGGGCTTCCTCAAATGCCCGAGGTCTTCATGAGCTAGAAAGTTGGATGGACACCCACTTAGCTTCAGCTGAGCTTTCATACACTTATAGCTCTAGTGCATTCGTTGCATGGCAATGCCTACTCCTCGCATTGATATCGATTGATGGGCATCTCCATAGCCCGTTGGTCCGCCTAGTTGATGCGACACTTTCTTCTCCACTTTTAATTCTTTGATACCTACCACCATATTCAATTCCACCTATATGCTATGTCCATGGTTTACACTCATGTATTGAGTGAGGTATAAAATGTTGAAGCGCATTAAGAAGTACGATCCAATTGCCTGGCTTAACACTGTAGTGCTTGACATTTGTATTTATGTGGTGAAGACGGAGCTATGCCATGCTAATATGATAAAATGAATGGGGAGTAAACATTCTTGAAGGATCATATATTTTGAAAGTTAATGATTGTGTTACTTATGTTTCTGGATATTACTATGTTAATGTTTATTAGTAATCATTTCTCAATGATCATATCCAATGTTGAGGATATCGCATATCGGGAACTTATAGGTCGATACAGGATAAGGGGTAAATCGCCCGGTTTATCGGCATACCGACCAATTTATCGGCCGATTTATCTTATCGGTCAGACACCGGTAAGCGATACCGACCGGTTTATCGGCATATCGGGAGATATCTTGAACAATGATCATATCTGAAAGAGATTACATGTTGGATAGCATGTGACATCAAAATTTCTTCTTTTTATCATTTATCTACTCGAGGACGAGCAGGAATTAAGCTTGGGGATGCTGATACGTCTCCAATGTATCTATAATTTTTGATTGTTCCATGCTATTATATTATCATTGAAGGATACTTTTTAAGCATTTACTTGTTGTTTTATATTTTTTGAGCACTAACTATCGTGGTTTTGTCACGGCAGATGTCCTCGTGAGAGAACTTAGGTGTGAGGCCATCACAACTAGGTGACGGCTTGAACGGGGTTGGTCGGAATCGAGAGACGCGAGTTTTTACCCAGGTTCGGCCCCTCGTGGTGGAGGTAAAAGCCTACATCCTGCTTGATTGCTATTGATGATGATGATGATCCCGATTACAAGGGTGCTATTTCGCTACCTCTAGTCTCGAGGGTTTCTGATCTGTCTATCTCTAATGACTTCACCTCCCCCTCTTGGGGTGCCTTGCCCCTCCTTATATAAGTTGAAGGGGCAGGCTTACATGTAGAGTCCTAGTAGGATTAGGACTAGTCTCTCTTTTATTACAAGCTGAATCCAAGTCCAGGTCTTGCTTCCCTTAATTGGAGCCCTACTCTAAGTCTTGTAGGCCATCTTTGTCTTCCAAGTTGAGGATCCCTCTTGAGTATTCTCCATGAGCCGGCCCTTCGGGGTCCCTCCATGACCCGGCCTTCGGCCAGGTCTCATTCTGGGCCTTTGGGCCTGCCCATACAAGCCGGCATATTGGGCTCCTTGTCAAGTCGGCCTCCTGCCGGGTCTCGTCACTGAGCCCTGAATTCTTCCTTGTCATCTTTATCTTGACCCGGAAAATGGGGTGACCCATAGAGCTATCAATGTCGTAGGCCGGGTCAAACCTTTAGCCGGGTTATAACCGTGGGGAATATCCTTGACATTAGCCCCTAGGTTAGCTTGAATTTATTCATGGTAAGCTCATGAAATAAGAATGATAAATATGTTAAGGGACATGCTTGCTCCGCTGGCCGGCTTATTTCAATGAAGTAGCTCCTCGAAAATTCGGGTCTCTCTTTGTCATATCGTCGGGTTGGTTTCTCAATCCACTTGCTGATGTGGTTTCCTCGTAGAAAAAATACTGGAAATAGCAATGCCTCTAATGTCAGACCAGCTCCTTGTGCTTTGGGTTTGATGAAAATATTGGGAATTTAATTTCGTCTATTGTTGAACCGGCTTTCTGGGATGCGGCGTCTCTTGCCGGGTCATCGGACATAGTGGATGCTAAATTAGGATGAAAATATTGTCAATTTATGGATGTAGAAATTGCCAACTTGTGAAGACGGGTTGCATATATAGACTCTGTCGGGTCATGAACATTGATGATGTCGGGCCGTGATCGCTGGTGCTGCCAGGTCAAACAACTGGACTCCAGTTGACTTGATAAAATTATTGGGAATACAGAAATCCATGAGATGTTGAGCCGGCTTTCAATTCTTTGGCTAGATAATATTATTGGGAATAAAAGATCCATCTAATGTTGAGCCGGATTATGGGCCTTTCTGTGAATAACTTGGAGAAGATGATCTTTGCAAACCTCCACGAAGAAATGAGACCCGTCTCGCTAAAAAGTGACACCTTGAAGGTGTTCTTATATTTTTTATCTCCATATTACCTGTAGCCCCCAATCTATGAGTTTATCAGTTCATGATGACTTGGTGCTTTGCATAAAAATAATATCTTTGACTATGTAGCCCCCAAGTGCCGGGTTGTCTTGCCTGCAGCAGCCTGGGACTTGTAATTGTCTTATACTTATAAAACTTCAGCCAGTGTAGCCCCCAAGGGCCGGGTTGTTTTTCCTGCAACAACCTGGGACTTGGACTTAGTTTTGAATGTTGTAGATAGATATCTTCGAGAAATTCGGGTTGTCATCTGAGTCGCCAGTTATAAACTGAATGTCTTGTATTTCACATGTGTAGCCCCCAAGGGCCGGTTCATCAGTATGTGATGGGCCGGGTCTTCAATTTGGACCTTATAATCTGTTTAAACAATCGAACATTGTTGCCCCCAAGTGCCGGGTTGTATGCCTGCAACGACTTGGGACTTTTCTGAAAATTTGTAGATCTTGAACTGAGTAGTGTAGCCCCCAAGTGCCGGGTTAGTTGCCTGCAGCGACTCGGGACTCACATGTACTTCTCCTTTTGAAAAGAAAAATATCATATGATGTAGCCCCCAAGTGTCGGGTCGTATGCCTGCAGCGACTTGCGACTGTGTGAGAATAACATAACCCATCACAATGCACTTCAGAAGTTCTCTTGAACTGATATTAATCTGACTTGAATGAATCTTTGACCGTGGTTGTAATGCAACCCGGTAATTTATCGTTTGTAAGAATATCCTGGAATAATGCCTTTGTGCTTGAAATGAAATCCCTCCCCGTGGTTGCGGTGCAACCCGACAAATATATGTTTGAGAAATCCATAAGTGTTGTAGTTTACTACAGAGGACAAGTTGAAAAAAATCTAAGAGTCGGTCAATTAGATGACCCGGCATTATATGTGATAGGCCGGCTCAGCAATACATAATATACCAGCTCAGCAATATGTGATAGACTGGCTCTTCAAGAATAGTCATTTCTTCTGAGCTGACTTGGAAAACCCCAATCATTTAATACTGGTTACGATAAACCATGATGAAGATCCGGCCATTTTGGCTATCAAAGATCTATTTGTTCATGCAGAAGTTACGATGTAACCCGGTTTGAAGACCGACTTTCCGCAACATAAACAAATATAGATATGTATGTATGATGCATTGTGCAATGATGCAATACATGATGATGTATGTATATGATAACAGAGTATAAAAATGCCAGTTTTCAAGGCATGACATAAAGACCGGCTTTCGAGGCTCGAGTCTTGGTTCAATGAAGCTGGCATGATAGCCCATGGTTTATCCTCGCTTTCTATAAGCCGGCTCTCGCGTGACTCCAATCGATGTTTTAACCTGGATAAGTTCAGGGTCCATGTGGATTGACTTATCGATAGTACACAGGGTCACTTTATTCGGAGTAGCATCTTGCAAACAGGCAGGTTTAACCAAGTTTTGTAATGGTGTTTAGCCAAGTCAAGAGAGATATTATTAATGGCTAACTAATTGAGTTGGGAGCCCCCAAGTGACTTTATGATCATGGAAAAGCTCACCATAGGATATACATGAGACAATGCTACTACTACAAAACATCTCGGGTCTAGATAAGCCGGCTTTATTCCATTGATCATAATACGATGAATCAATAAGCGAAGGATATCTAGCGCATCATGGCAGCTAGTCCTCTTTGGCAACTTTAAACTTTTTCGCCAATAAGGTAGGGAACCCATGTTTAAACTACGCATCATGGCAGCTAGTCCTCTTTGGCAACCTTTAATTTTTCCAACAATAAGGAAGCAGCCCCCCGGGACCGGGTTATCTTCCTTGTAATGACAAGGGGTTCTTGTATTTGTTGGAAACAACCAAATCTGTCGAGCCATGTCTGTGTACCCCCGAGTCTTAAGTCGACTCGAGGAGGCTTTCTTAAGAGTCTTCATACTTGGCTGTGGCATAATCCGGCATAAAGTTGACAGTTGGACGATGGATTTTATTGAAACTAGAGATGATGTGGCGAGTTGATGATCTTCGTGATGTTGATTGTATGTCCTTGGCAAATGTCATGGCCAAATTGAGTGCATATGCCTCTTGACCTATTCTTTTCTATTCTCACTTGGTCCGGCTCTCCTGGCTCCTCCAGGGCCATTTTTATTCTTTGTTGTTGGCTCTGAATTGCCGGCTCAATGGTGGCCGGCTCAAATTGTAGCTTCTCCAGGGATGTGTACTCCGTGTCCGACTCTCTTATTTCTTTGATGTGCTGAAGCAGACTGGACCGGGGGATGGTAAGCCAGTGCGCCTATCCATTGCGCAACCTGGTGCGAGTGGGGGCTGGCGCTAGCTTTGGCAACCTTGCATAAGACATGATTCCAAATGTCACTTTTTCCTTTGCTCCAATATTATTGGAGGAGACCGGGCTGCGGGGGCGGTGGCTTGCGCGCGTCCGTTTGGCGGCTCATACGGGCGGGCGCGGCCCCAGGGTGTTGATGCTGACCAGAACGCGGGGGAGGCGGCTTGCATGCGTCCGTTGGGTGGCTCATACGGGCGTGTGCGGCCCCGGCGTGTTGACGTAGATGCGAGAACTGGCAGGTAACTTGGCGCAGACGCGGGACTCGGCAGCGACGTTTGTAAGCCGGAGCGAACGCGGCGTTGTAAGCCGACATGGACGTGCCGGTCGGCCGCGGCGTTGTAAGTCGGCATGGATGCGAGAGTCGATTGCGTCGTGTTGATGTAGACTGTACCGCATGGGAGGCGGCACCCACGCGTCCGTTGGGAAGTGAGGCATGGACGGATGCTGGTGCATGAAGATGTTGGCGCGAGCTCCGTATTCGCGATGTAACGCCACTTTTGTAATTAATAATTGTCCTGATGCATTTGGTCGACAGATGACCTCGTCGTGTCTCGTGAACAATTTTCCTGCATATAAAAATATTGAAGACAGAATAATTGATTTTGAAGAATTTAATATGTGCTAACAGAACAGACTGGACGAAGCACCTGATCGTTTTTATTCGTGGGCGAGGAGAACTTTGTCTGTGCATTATAGCATATTTGCACCATTAACTAATTGGTACTCCTCCATTTTCCTTCTGTCTTTATGCCTCGGCGGCTTGTTGAAGTTGACCGAACCGCAAGGGCGGCGGCTAGTGCGCCCGTCCATTGAGCAATCCGGTGTAGGCGAAGGCTGATAATGTATTATTATTTGCTCCAGGAGTAAATCGGGCCGCAGGACGGTGGGACGCGCGCCTGTCCGTCGGGCAGCACAGCACGAACGCTGTCATAGGATGACACTGATGCGAGCTTTGTATCCGTAGTATGACAGTCACTTTTGTAATGAACACTTCTCCTGGTATTTTTCTCAGTCGAACGTGGACGTACGCGGTTCCGACATCTGGTATGTTTTGCGCAGACAGGACCGACGAATGGGGAGCTTTGTTTCATCCGACAACAATTGACATTACATTTTTTTTATTTTGGCCTTGTCCTTCATGTATAGTACTCCCTTCGTTTTTTTTACTGTAGTACCACTTGTACTTTTCTTGGCGTGGCTTCATAGGGAAACATATAGGCTGTTCTTGGAAATGGTGGACTCACTAGTACAATTTTTTTCCAAATGGTGAGTGGTGCTTGTATATGTAGTAATAGTACTAATCCACAATGCTTCGCTGGATCGATGCCCAAGATAGTGTTGACTTTTTATTGGCTTGATCTTCATACTTGGTTTCTTTCTAGAGAGTACGCCACGCACAGACTGCCATCATGAGCTATCTGGTGACCTATGGCCTGATGCTTCCCTGCTCCTTTTTTTCTTTCGTTATGCATGTGGCCTAGTGACTTTACAGGGCTGCAACTTTTGCTCTGGCGTGGGGTTTTGATTTGATGGGAGGTGTGGCAGCAACGGCAACATTTTGCATCAGGTGCGGCTACCCCAATAGATGCGGCTATGCTATGTCCGGCGTTGGTCTTCCAATCCTTTTCGAACTCGATTTAAAGAGACTAGATTGACATATAGCGTGCTTTCCGTCGAAAAGTTGACTTGAGCAGATCGCTTGTTGTAGCCATGAAAAAGAATTCTTCCGAGTCTGATCTTAGGTTAGATTGGTGCTAGTCGCCGCCGCCGTTACTTTTTGACTCGGATCTGATTATGTTGCCGTTGAAACCTTTTTCAATCTTCAACTGATGAGCTCGGAGTTGATGTATATCCTGCCGCGCCGGCTCTTCTTCATCTGGCTAATCACGAGCTTCTCGATCCGTGGGAGAGCTCCCTCTAAGAACACAACACCACCGTGCGCTTGCCCCACGGTGGGCGCCAATTGTCGTGGTTTTGTCACGGCAGATGTCCTCGTGAGAGAACTTAGGTGTGAGGCCATCGCAACTAGGTGGCGGCTTGAACAGGGTTGGTCGGAATCGAGAGACGCGAGTTTTACCCAGGTTCGGCCCCTCGTGGTGGAGGTAAAAGCCTACATCCTACTTGATTGCTATTGATGATGATGATGATCTCGATTACAAGGGTGCTATTTCGCTACCTCTAGTCCCGAGGGTTTCTGATCTATCTATCTCTAATGACTTCACCTCCCCCTCTTGGGGCGCCTTGCCCCTCCTTATATAAGTTGAAGGGGCAGGCTTACATGTAGAGTCCTAGTAGGATTAGGACTAGTCTCTCTTCTATTACAAGTTGAATCCTAGTCCAGGTCTTGCTTCCCTTAATTGGAGCCCTACTCTAAGTCTTGTAGGCCATCATTGTCTTCCAAGTTGAGGATCCATCTTGCGTATTCTCCATGAGCCGGCCCTTCGAGGTCCCTCCATGACCCGGCCTTCGGCCAGGTCTCATTCTGGGCCTTTGGGTTTGCCCATACAAGCCGGCATATTGGGCTCCTTGTCAATCCGGCCTCCTGTCGGGTCTCGTCACTGAGCCCTGGATTCTTCCTTGTCATCTTTATCTTAACCCGGAAAATGGGGCTAAAACTCTTCCGGCAAGGCCCAATATTGGTACTAAAATTTGCCCATCATAATAATACTGAACACCTTTATTAATGCATAGGGAGTTAGCGCTACCCATTGATTTAATCTACATAATACAGGGAGGGCCAGTGCTGATGGTTCTGGTCCTAAACAGAGTCGTGTGCGGGGCCACCTCGGGGCAACTTGGGTGTTTAATTTGGCCACTGATACTTGTAAACTGCGTTGGGATTTTCCCCGAAGAGGAGGGGATGATGCAGCACAGTAGAGGTAAGTATTTCCCTTAGCGAGAACCAAGGTTATCGAACCAATAGGAGAACCACGCAAACTCCCGTCTTCAGCACCTACACACAAAAGAGCAAACACTTGCACCCAACACGGGCAAGAGGGTTGTCAATCCCCTTGAACTCGTTACTTGCAAGCGCTAAGTAGTGATAGCTAGATAATTTGATAAATATATGGCAGCAAGGTATTTGGAGTTTTTGTTAATATATTTGTGAGGAGACCCGGGGGCCATAGTGTTCGCTAGAGGCTTCTCTCTCGAAGAAAGCATACGGTGGGTAAACAAATTACTGTTGGGCAATTGATAGAAAAGCGCATAGTTATGCAATATTTATTCACGGCAATGATCATGTTTATAGGGATCACTACCATAAACAAGTAGACCGACTCCTGCCTGCTGATACGTCTCCAACGTATCTATAATTTTTGCTTGTTCCATGCTGTTATATTATCGTTCTTGGATGTTTTACAATCATTTTATAACAACTTTATATCATTTTTTGGGACTAAACTATTGACATAGTGCCAAAGTGCCAGTTGCTGTTTTTGCTTGTTTTTTTTACTTCGCAGAAAATCAATACCAAACGGAGTCCAATCGCGACGAAACTTTTTGGAGATTTTTCTGGACCAGAAGACACCCAGTGGGCCGAAGAAGTGCCGGGGGAGTGGGCCGAGGAGACCACAACCCACCAGGGCGCGCCAGGGGGGGCCCAGCGTGCCCTGATGGGTTGTGCCTTCCTCAGGGCCCCTCTCCACCGCCTCTGATGCCTATAAATTCCCAAATATTCCAAAAATCCTAGGGGAGTCGACGAAACACAATTCCAGCCACCGCAAGTTCCAGAACCGCGAGATCCAATCTAAACACCATCACGGAGGGGTTCATCTTCTTCATAGGTGCCTCTCCGATGATGCGTGAGTAGTCCACCATAGACCTATGGGTCCGTAGGCAGTAGCTAGATGGCTTCTTCTCTCTCTCTCTCTTATGATTCTCAATACAATGGTCTCTTGGAGATCTATTTGATGTAAACTTTTGCGGTGTGTTTGTTGGGATCCGATGAATTTTGAGTTCATGATCAGTTTCTATCCATGAATATTATTTGAGTCTTCTTTGATCTCTTATATGCATGATTGGTTATAGCATCGTATTTCTTCTTGGAATCTTTGGTTTAGTTAGGCCGACTAGATCGATTTTTCTTGCCATGGGAAGAGGTGCTTTGTGATGGGTTCGATCTTGCGGTGTTCTTTCCCAGTGACAGAAGGGGCAGCAAGACACACATGTATCGTTGCTATTAAGGATAACAAGATGGGGTATATTCCTACATGAATAGATCTTGTCTACATCATGTCATCGTTCTTATTGCATTACTCCGTTTTTCCATGAACTTAATACACTAGATGCATGCTGGATAGCGGTCGATGTGTGGAGTAATAGAGGTAGATGCAGGCAGGAGTCGGTCTACCTATCTTGGACGTGATGCCTATATAATGATCATCGCCTTGGATATCGCCATGACTATTCGATTTTCTATCAATTGACCAACAGTAATTTGTTCACCCACCGTGCACTACACTCATGAGAGAAGCCACTAGTGAACCCTACGGCCCCCGGATCTATTTTTCCAACATATTGCTTTCAGATCTATCTTTTTGCATCTTTGTTTTCAGATCTACAAAACCAAAAACCCAAAAACATATTGCTGCATATTTTATTTGCTCTTTTTATTTTATGTTCTTGAGAGATCTATCTCTCCTATCTATCACTACCTAATCTATCTTATTACCGTAGAGAGATTGACAACCTCTCTTTCGCGTCGGGTTGCAAGTATTTGTTGTTTGTGTGCAGCTGCTGCTTATTGGGTGGTGGTGATCCTCCTACTGGTTCGATAACCTTGGTTTCATAACTGAGGGAAATACTTACCATCGCTGTGCTGCATCATCCCTTCCTCTTTGGGGAAATACCGACGCAGTCTCAAGCCACGTCACCTGCATCTACTACTATTACTCCACCCATCGACCGCTATCTAGCATGCATCTAGAGTTTTAAGTGAAACAGAGTAATGCTTGGAGGATGTTGACATGATGCAGACAAAGTAAATCCAATTAATATTAATGAACCCCATTGTTTTACCCTTAGTGGCAGCAATACAATATGTGTCATGTCCCATTCTGTCACTCGGATTGAGCACCGCAAGATTGAACCCAATACAATGCACCACTCCCGCTGAAGATAAATCAATCTAGTTGGTCAAACCAAACCGATAGATCGGATAGCATTATGAAGCTATAACAATCATGCATATAGATAACCGGCAAGGATTCAATATATTTTTGTGAATAATCTAAACATAAACCCACAATTCATCAGATCCCAACAAACACACTACAAAGATTGATTACATAAGATAAATCACCGCGGGAATCGCGATGATATTGGCATTGAAGAACATAGAGAGAGATAGCCATCTAGGGACCCGTAGGTCTATGGTGAACTACTCACACATCACCATGGGAGCAGCAAGGTTGATGTAGAGGCCCTCCGTGATCCATCCCCCCTCCGGCAGGGCACCGGAACAGGGCTCCAGATGGGCACACGGCAGAACAGAGACTTGCGGCGACGGAAAAAGTGTTTCGGGAGGCTTTCTAGGGTTTTTCGGATATATGTGAATTTATAGCGAAGAGATTAGGGCCACAGGAGCTGGGAGGTGGCCCCAAGCCATCAGGGCGCAGCCACCCCCCCGTTGGCTTGGGGGCACCTCGTGTGCCCTCCGATCTTCCTCCGAAGCTTCTAGGTCTTATTTTTGTCGAGAAAAAAACATCAAAAAGTTCCGGGGTATTTGGACTTCGTTTGGTATAGTATTCTTGTAAAGCCAAAAACATGCAGAAAACAGCAACTGGCACTTGGCACTGGGTTAATAGGTTAGTGCTCAAAAATAATATAAATCAGCAAGTAAATGCTTAAAAAGTATCCTAGAATGACAATATAATAGCATGGAAGAATCAAAAATTATAGATACGTTGGATACGTATCAGCCACTGTACGTTGCGCTCATCTGGTAGTGCCCTCAGAACGAGATACGTCGGCTCCTATTAGGATCTGGCCTGCCGGGCAGTGTTGTTGGATTTGTTTTACCTTTAACGAATGTCTTGTGCACCAAGATTCCGAGGATACTACGGGTTATCCCGCGGTTGAGGTTTTCCACCGTAGCTTGTGGCTAGTTTGTGATGGATGAGTTGGCGCACCCCTGCGGGGTTAAATCTTTCTGAAAGTCGTGCCCGCGGTTATGTGGCAACTTGGAAATTTTATAATACTCGGTTATAGAAAACTTGAAGTAAACCCAATTAAAATACACCAACCGTGTGCGTAACCGTGACCGTCTCTTTTCAAGGGAGTTCGGAAAGAGAACATGGTGGGGTTATGTTTGACTCGTAAGTAGGTGATCAGGATCACTTCTTGATGATTTCTAGCTCACATCCGTTTATGCGTAGATCACTCTTCTTATTCTTGTACTCGTAAGCTAGCCAGATAAAATGCTTTGTGCTACTACAACTTCATCACTTAACCATACCCCACCCATTAAGCTTTGCTAGTCTTGATTCCCTTAGTAATGAGATTGCTGAGTCCCTGTGGCTCATAGATTTCTACAACCACAGATGCAGGTACAAGTAATGCGATGATTTGACGTGAGAGTGATGATTGTTCTTTTTGGATTTCTTCTTCTTCATCGATCATAGGATGGGTTCCAGGTCGGCAGCCTGTGATTAGCAAGGGTGGGCGTCGTCTTGTTTTGTTTGATTTCATCCGTAGTCGGATCCTGCTCTTCTGTATCATGATTGTATGTATTGATGTATTGAGATATTTATGTTGTAGCATGTGGCGAGTGTAGGCCAGCTCCATATACTCATCTCTTCTTTACATGTATTGTGACGATTTCCATTCTTGCGAAGCGACCCGAAATGCGCTTTTATCATTATCGAGTCCCTCGAGACGTCGTGAGGATAGTACCGCATTTTGGGCATGGCACTCCACCATCCCTGGTCGTGATAGCTATGACCTCGACCCCTCCCCCACACCACCGTACTGTTGTGGTTGCGTCACCCGGGCCATACCTCAAAGCCTCGCCGTTCTGCATATCTAACACCAACAGTACCTTGACCCCAAACAACCCTAAGATTGGCACCCTAGCGCTGCATCCACGGCGAACCTTCGCCCCTACAATCCTAAGATAGACACTGAGGCACTGCTTCCCTGACCAACTAGCAGCCTAGAAGCTCTACCGCCACCACGTGTGCTACTTACTTCCATTGGGAATCGACTGACCCAAAATAAAAATTCAGGCAACTGTCGTCTAGATAAAGTGAATAAGATGAGTGTACGACCTATCTTGCGGCCCGGTGAAGGACTCAACTTCATCTATCGAGCCAATGAGGGCGGTGCGGTTGCGGTGGCTTCCGATGTCGGGAAAGCTGATATGTGGTAGCGGTCGATGACTATGGGGACCAGCGCCGATGTGCTGGACACGTCCAAAGTTGGAGAGGCTCCGGCGCCGTGCATGACAACATGGTTGAATCGACTTCGATAAGGTTCATGTGTTCGTCGTCGAGGAAGCTCTGGTAGCACAGAGTAAGAGGCCCACGGCCAGTGCATGACAACTAAAGGACATCGGCTCTGGCATAGGGGAGGAGGGAGGCGGTGAATCTAGTATGATGGGTGGGGCAGTGATGACCCTCAAGTATTGGGGATCAATCATAGTCCTTTCGATAAGTAGGAGTGTCGAACCCAATGAGGAGCAGAAGGAATCGATAAACGGCTTTCAGTAAGGTATTCTCTCCAAGTGTTGTAAAATAGTTTTGATAGATAGTTTGATACCAAGATAATTGATAGCAAGTAGCAAGTAACAAGAGTAATGAGGTGAGGCAATTTGGCCCAATACTTAATATTGGTAAGGACAAGCCGAAGGTAATTCTGATATTGATCAAACGATCTTAAGGACACACGAGAATTCGTTAAGTAACTTTCACCATGATTCATTGACTCCGTTCACTTCATTGATAAGTTGTTATGTGGGTGGACTGGAACTAAGGTGTTGTTCTTACTTGAATAAACAACCTACTTATTATTACCCCCTCCATGCAAGCATCCGCAAATACAAGAGAAGAATTATGATAAATCTAACCATATCATGAAATGTATGGATCAAAAACAACCCCTTACGGAACATTTCATCAACCAGGGTTAAGGTTTCAGTAACTCCCACAACCCATCATCTACAAACTAATTCCACAATGCCTTCCCCTAGGCCCAAATTTGGTGAAGTGTCATGTAGTCGACGTTCAGATGACACTACTAGAGGAACAACAACACAACACATCATCAAAACATTGAATGAAAACCAACTTCACATGATTACTTATAACAAGACTTCTCCCGTGTCTTCAAGAACAAATATAACTACTCACAAATGATATTCATGTTCATGATCACATGAGATAAATAAGTGATTAACAATCTGAGCATATTATCTTCCACCAAGTAAACCAACTAGCATCATCTACAAGATGTAATCAACACTACTAGCACCCTTAGGTACCAATCTGAGGTTTGATACAAAGATTGAAAGCAAGAGAAGAACTAGGGTTCGGAGATGAGATTGTGCTGGTAAAGATTTGATGGATATGAAAGCCTCCCACGACGCGAGGAGTATTATTTGGTGATGACGATGACTTCGATTCCCCCTCCCTGAGGGAAGTTTCCTAGGCAGAATTGTTCTGCAGGAGAGCAAAAGTGCTCTGCGGCAAAAGGTCCAGAAAGTCTTCCCTTTATTTTCTAGGGTAAATGGCTTCATATAGGAGAAGATGGGCAACAGTGGACCTCCGTGGGGCCCACAAGCCACTTGGGCACACCCTAGGGGTAGGGCGCCCCCTGGCTTGTGGCCCCACCGAGGGTCTTCTCTGGTATTTCTTTCTTCTAGTGTTTTTATATATTCCAAAACAATTCTCCGTAAATTTTCATGTCATTTGGAGCTCCGTAGAATGGCTATCTCTGATGTAGCCTTTTCAAGCTTAGAATACGAGCTGTCCGCAATCTCCCTCTTGTGATGTATCTTGCAAATTAAGAGAGAAAAGGCATTCACTACTGCATGATGGTCCAAAGACGACACATCAATCAGAGACCCTTCGACCAAACTATGTGCGATGTACGAATCGCAAATGTTTTAGTTATAGCTCCGTCGCCAATGACGCGAACTGTGTGCGATGGCAGACCCATCAAATATGATTCAAAAAATAGTTGCGTGTGTGATGCATCGCATACAGTTTGTTCTTATGAACTGTTTGTGATTAGCAAAGATAACAAAAACGGATAACAAAACTACATACGTGTGCGATGTTGCGTAAACAGTTTTTCCAAAAAATGTGTGTGTGATGTTGCCTATTATTCCACACGGTTTGAAAAAATGTAAACGTGTGTGATGCTTTGTACATGGTTTTTACAAATGATGTGTCTGTGATGTATTATATCATTGCACATAGTTATTATAATGCAATCGTGTGTGATGCCATGCATACAGTTTTTGTCAAAAAATGTGTGTGTGATGTAGCATATCACTGCACACGATGTTAAAAACAAACGTGTGTGATGCCTTGTGTTGACACCAGATTTTGGCACGGAAGAAAACGTTATTAACATGGACTCAAATGAAGAAGTGTTCTACACGAAAAGCTCCGTAGTGTTGATATGAACAGCTTTGAAGTTCGGGTCATCGTCGTCCGATCTTATCTCGAAAGCAGAAACTGTGCTCAAAGTACTAAGATTTCATATTCAGAGTACTGTTCGGCCTATTAAGCCCCCAAGACGACCTCATATGAGAAAATGTTCAACAGGAATTGTCTTCATGTCGTCGAAACGATCGATTTTGATATAAAAATCATCTCAATCCGAGTTCGTATGCAAAAGTTAGAGCCATCTGAGTGCGGCCCTACCACGAGGCAAAATATGGCGCGAGGGATCACACAAGCACCTAAGTGATGTCTGATGGGTCGCACGAGCTGTTATACCCTCAAAACAGCCTTGAATGGAAAAACTTACAACATGAGAAAGTTTTATCTCGTCGAGCCGATCGATTTTGATATATAAATCATCCCAATCCGAGATCGTATGCACCGTGGAGAGGCAAAACAAGATCAGACTGAAGTTTCAACCTCGAGAGGCACACGTTTTTTGTATACGTTGTGTGTGCGATGTAGTCTGTCATCGCACACTTTCATAAATGGAACCGTTTGTGATTCCTAAAATTATTATTTTTCCCAAGAATAATGGTGTGCGCAATACGTTTGAAGGCGAACTAATATTTCCCTTCGTCGTTTGACTTTGATTTTTTTTCTATACTTAACATGCACCATAGAATCCTTCATGTTAAAATTTGGCATTTTTCAGAGCTCATTTGCTATATTTGAGTCATTAACTGCATTTTCAGTCATTTAATTGATATAATTCAAATTTGAACTATGAATGCATGAAACAATACGCAAAAATGATTTGAAAAATCATATTTAGGGTATTTAGTATATTTGTATGCCTCATACAAGAAATGAAAAATAAATTCATTAGACATATGTGGCAAGAATCAACCGCAAACATGGAGTTTGTCGGTATTAAAATTATAAAAATTGTAAATAAAGTCTGAAAAATATGAAACTTGGCATAGTGTCATGATATGACCTCATTATGATGTGGTAAAAATTTGAGAAGGTTTCATTTTTACGACACCCTTTAGAAATCTAACAACCTCCGAGGAACAATCATGGTTTCAAGAGTGAATGCATCAAATTGGTGGCGAACTTATGTTTTCCTTTATCATTTAACCTTGATTTTTTTTTCTACAATTAAGATACACCATGGAATCCTTCATATTAAAATTTGACACTTTCTGGAGCTCAGGTGCTATATTTGAGTCATTAACTACATTTCTAGTCATTTAACGGATACATTCAAATTTGAACTATTGGTACAGAAAACAGTATACAAAAATGATTTGAAAAATCATAATTAGGACAATGAGTATATGTATATGCCTCATACAAGAAATAAATATAAAATTCAAATATTTATGTGGCAAGAATCAACCGTGAACATGAAGTTTATTGGTATTTTAATTATAGAATATATATAATGTCTAATAAATAAGAAACTTGATATGGTGTCAATATAAGACCTCAGTATACTGTAGTAAAAACTTGAGAAGGATTCACAATTTTTTTGATAGTATAAGTGCAAAAATTAAATGGCAAGAAAACACACATATGTGTACTGAATTCTTATTGGTGAAGAGATTGAAGCCTTGGATCGATGACATGGCATGAATCCATCCGTCCACACTCCACAGCCAAGAAAAATATCTAGCCTTATCTCTTCACCACGTACTCTACCACATCCATACATATATCTAACTAGCATCAATCCAACCTCCTGTAGAACCACGAACATGACACACACTTCTTCCATGCCATGGCCGGCGAGGCAGACGCCGCCTGCTCCACGCTCCGACTAGGAGCAGGACACAGCGGCATGGGGAGCGCTCGACGTCGGGCGGCCGTGCGTGAAGCGGGTGCCATGGACGCCGTGAGGCTCGTCGTCGGCCGTAGACGCGAGCACGAGCACGAAGCAGGCGTACAGGTCCAGGATCTCTATCCGGTGGCACAACTGCTTCAACAAGTTCTGCATCTCGAGAGGCAGCGTCATGGAGGTGCAGTTTGTGGTCATTTAAGCTAGCTTCCCGTGCATGTCTTTCCAAGAATCCATCCACCAGGCTGCCTGCTAGCTAGCTTGTCGGATAGTACTAATCTAATCTTCTTTTTTTGTATGTCTAAGTAAGATGTCTCTAACCATCTAATCGATTATTTATTCTTCTCATCCATCAAGATTCTCCAAGACATCAAACTAATCACAAAATCTCTCTTGTGAATTCCTGAACTTTCTCTTGCAATAATTTTTGATAAAAAAATATGCATAACTAGTGTAAGAACTAATTTCAAGTAGGATAGTTGAGTATGTAATGTAAAAAAATCATTAAAAATATAAATAAATTCAAAAAAATCCACTTTTTTTGCATGGTAGATAATTTAGTGCGTGAGGTATGCCCCAAATTTCAGCTCATTTGCACATTGGAGTCGCTGTCAGCAAAAAAAGACAAATTGGGCCAGAACAATATATGAACAGTAAACTTTTTTACACACCTCAAATTTGTCTTTTTTGCCGAGGGATACTCAGAAGTCCAAATGTTCTAAAATTTGGAGCGAACCTCACACACCAAATTCTCTACCATGCAAAAAAATGGAAATTTTTGAATTCTTCTAGTATTTCTTTTGATTTTTGTATGATCAAAGGTGCAGATGAGCCTGTGCACTGAATCGGTGTTGTGTGTAAGGATTTACTTTTTTTTTACCTTGTCACCCTTTTCTCTTGGCTTTTCAGGATGAGATACAATAAGAAATCTGGGAAGGTTTGGGAGTTGATGTCATCGATAAACAAGAGACTGATGAAGTTTTACGACGTAATTAGATGTGATTGCTAGTTGTATGTGTTGGCTGTCATGTGATGTGAGATATTATGTTAGTACTTTTCTATGTTGTATGACAAAGCTTGAAAAGAAATCATATGGTGGATTTTGAATGTGCATTTTTGCATTATGTTTGATTGCCAAAAGATGATCATAGTAAAATGATTACGTCTAGCTGATTGCACACATTTTTTTGGATCCAATTGTGTGTGATAGCATTTACATCACACACAGTTTTTATTTTTAATCATGTGCAATGAATCGCACAATACATATAATTTTCTTGAAATAACCGTGTGTGATGCTAATCCAAATTGCAAACAGTTTTTGTGTTGAACTGTGTGGGATGTAACCCCAATCACAAACAGTTTTGATCCCCCTATCGCCCACACTAGCAAGGTGACAGTTTGAAACTGCGTCACTGAAAGGGGTTAAAAACTGTTTGTATAGCACGTCGCTGCACCAGTGATTAGAATTGAATCATAAAGTGGAATATAACTCTAAAGCATTATAAATAACAATAGGAAAATGTGATGCAAAATGGGCATATCAACTCCCCTAAGCTTAGACTCCGCTTGCCCTCAAGTGAATACCGAACCCAATAAACATGACCACAAGTTTATAGAGAGAGATGTGTCAATAAAAGAAAATAAAACATGACATCATCATATTTATAAGAATTATTATGACAACAATTATTCATTCATGAAACTTCCAATAATCAAGTAATAATCTATCCACAAGCCAAGGCATAGACAATAACTCTTTTTAAAACTAACAAACTATGTTTTCAGTCATTCAAGCAATTACAATTCATCATACTTTTTGGAAGAGACTACGTAAGATCTTTTGATTTGGCAAACTTCACATGCTCATCTATCATATACTCTTCTAATGATTACTGGTACTCAAAGCATATTTTTAGAGCAAACCCTTTCCATTGAACACAAAGGAAGATGTGGGTTTAATGTCTCACCACCCAACTTACTTACCGTAGGGATAATTGTCAACAACAATAACTCATAATTACATATATTCAACTATATATATGTGTGTCTAGATATTTCCCCACCACATGTTATCTGCCAAGTGGATAATAATTGAGATTGGAAGAAAGTATATTTTGACTCTTGCATAAAAGTTAAACTTGAAGAATAAGAGATAGGCCCTTCGCAGAGGGAAGCAGAGGTTGTCATGCATTTTGATTTTTGAATGTGCCATCTCTTAATGCAAAGGAACGTCACTTTATATTGCCCCTTATGATGATGACCTTTATTGAGGAGTCTATCGCTTTTATTTCTTCGTCATCATAAGATCGTAAAAAAGTTATTTCCCCTTCCAATAAAAGATCATACATATTTATGAGCAAATTTTTATTGCTTGCACTGATAACAACTTACTTGAAGGATCTTATTCAATCCATAGGTAGATATGATGGACTCTCATCTCAAGAAACTAGGTTTAAAGGTATTTGGATGCACAAGTAGTGTCTCTACTTAGTGCGGTATTTTTGCTAGCTTATAAAGCAAGCAACACATGTTGGAGGATCCATGAAAATATAACTTCTATGCAAATATACATGAACATAACTAATTACATTGGCTTCCTTGTCCAATATCAACTATTTGATCAAGTTTGGAAATAATTAATGTGGGGTCACAACCATAAAATATGTCCAAGATAGTGTATTTGCATGTGAAATCTCTTTTTCTTGTTTATTTTTTCATGAATTATTTGAATGACCAATGCTATGTTTGTTAACTTCCAACAAATTTTATCACCTATACCCCTTTTTGTGAAGTCAATACTTCCCATGGGATAAGCATATGATATTTTTGCAAAGGTTGATGCAAACAAGTAAAGTAAAATATAATCATACTACTTTTATTATATAAACTCTCACAAACGGTTACATAGATAGCACTGGCACAAAACAAACACTTAAAACTACTTCATACTCATACTTTTTTCTAGATCATGAAATAATAGAAGATCGACCTAAGATAAATAATAATGCTAAAAAGGTGATGATGATACGATACTGGGGCGCCTCCCTCAAGTTTGGAACAAGCCAAGGGTGGTAAATACCCGAGTACTCAAGTTTTCTTCCTCGGTGATGGTGGTGATGAAGTGGTAGGTTTGTGTTCCTTTATGAAGTTCAACAAGATCTCTGCCGTCCCTTGAATCTCACGAAGCAAGTGTTGAATCATGGCAGCATTATCCTTCACTTGAATCATAATATGATTTTTTTCAGGCCGCCATGAACTTTTTCCTGCATCACTTTCGCTTGGACGAGAGATGTCCCAATTGGAGGTACATGCATATGAGAAGTATTATCAACTCCATAATTGTGAATCAAGTTGTGAAAGTTATTTCCGTGTAACATGCCTGGGGGTCTTGTTGAAACGGAGCCCTCTAATATCTTATGACTTGTATGACTTCCCCTTGTCTTCATAGCTTGTCAAGGATTCGGAGTAGTGGATATGCCGGCAAGAGTACCTCACTTAGAAGCAGGACATGCACTCCTATCGAATCTCTGGATCCTTTCTCCATTGCGATGTCTTCCATCTCCCTCTCAAGATCCATCTTCAGCAACCAAGCATCATCTTGCACATTGTTGGAAGAAGAATAAGACATGATGATCTAGTGCTCGGAATCATGGGAGAGAACAACTCAAAATGGATACAAGAGGATAGCTTGCGGTATAGAGGTGAAAACATCAAGGAGTATATATAATGAATTTTTCTCTTGCAGGACAGTTATACGAGAGAAAACCAGAGTCGGGAAAGTGCTTGATGGGGCCCTATGCCACCCACGCGCTCGCTGCCAACTAGGTCAGTCCAGCGGTGCGCCCGTCGTGCGACACAAAATAGAGAACTTGTAGGAAAATATAACCGTCTGAAGGAAAAGACTGGTTTCATGAACCTTCTAGAAGGTTCCACGTTGTTTTCCTAGTTTTTATGCTTTAGATTTCTTTTCTTATTTTTTCTTTTTTCACTTCATCAATTTCATTATTTTTATAAGTTTTTTTTAAATCGGGATTTTCAAAAAACGTTCAAATTCTTTCAAATTCAAGAGCATTTTTTCAAATTGCAACCATTTTGTCAAGTCTGTAAACAAATTTTGATTTTTTGATCTTGTTTAAAATTCATGAATATTTTTGAAATCCATGAAAATTTTCTTTTGAATTCATGAACATTTTTCTTATATGATAATTTTTTTTGATTTCACGAATACTTTCAAATCTGCAAATAATTTTTGAATTGGTGCACATTTTTTGAATTCATGGACATTTTTCAAATTTGATATTTGTTTTTGAATTCATGAACAAGTTTCAAATTTGCAAACATTTCTTCAAATCGACGAACATTTTTTTTGAACACGTGAACATTTTATTTGAATTTGTGTACATATTTTTACTTCACGGGTTGAGGCTATAGGGGCTCCTATTTGGTGCCTACGAGGTGAGGACATCAAGCAAGGAGAGTTAATGTTTGAAGCTTGTTAGCATCAAACAGAGGACCTTTCGCTGTAGGTAGATCAACTCGAGCGCCTAATGAAATCGCCAAAAAGACTTGCGTGAGCGACAACTCAAACTCGTGACGTCCCGCTCATGAAGTCAAGAACCTAACCAGTCGAGCTACAAAGTTCTATTGATCGGAAAGCAGCGCGGGAGCTTAAAGTACCGAACATCTTTTGAGATTTTTTCAAAAAACGTGAATTTTTCGAAATTCGAACAAACTTTTCAAACATGAAAAATTATTGAATTTTTTTTTTCGAAATTCCAAAAAGAGGAACAATTGGTTGAATATACATTAGACATTTCTTTAATATACAGTGAACACTTTTTAATACATACTGAACATTTTGTGTGATATATGCCAATTTTTTTTAATATATGTTGAATAATTTTTCTATTACACATCTAACATTTTTGTGATATATGTGGAATAAATTTTAAATACGCAATGACAATTTCTGGTTTTTTGGAATTGTGAATAAAACTTAGAACCATGAATTTCTTTCTGAAATATGGATTTTTTTTGGAACTTCAAATAGTTTTAAAAACAAAGGATGAAAATAAAAACGAAAAAGGATAAAATAAAAACAAGAGGAAAAAAGGAAATAGAATAAAACAGAATAAAAAACAATTTAAACAACAGGAAAAGTCGGAAAACGGTAAAAATCGGTTTAGGAAGGTTCCCAAAACAGTTTACCTGGCCACGAGCTACTTGACGCACGCGCGCGTGAAATAAAATCAACGGCAGATCCTATTTGACTCTCGTTAGCCTCAAATAATGCTCTTTTTTTTAGACAATCTCGCGAAGCCTTTATTTAACTCGTCACAATATTTACAGGGACGAAAGTAAGATCACCGGGGTTACCTAACCAGACATGACAGCCAATCCCCAGTGAGAGAGCATGATTCGCTAAATTGTGAACCTCGGTATTCGAGCTCATAAATTCATGACTAAAAGAGCAACTAGTAAAAAAACTAGAATGATCTAAAATTTCTCGGATAATTGGGCCATACACTGCCGCACTGTTGTGCTTGATATCATCGATAACGATCTTGCAATCTGAAGCAACATGAACCTTTTTCTCGTAGAGGTCATCCGCAAGGGCCAACGCTTCTCGGACTGCAAAGGCTTCAAGTGTTGTGGGGTCTGAAATTCCACAAGAGTAATCGGTGAAGATCCAATATAATTTCCCGATCGGTCGGTTGGCCAGCCCACGTACGAGATTCGTGTGTTCTTCGTTTGCTGATGTCTCCCTTGCTGTTTCCTGCGGGCGTTTTTTTTCGTTTTTGTTCGGTTGTAAGTGGTTTTGTTCTTTTTTTGTTGTTGTTTTAGTTCCATTTTCCTTCGTTTTTTAATTTTTGTTTATTCCTTTTTATGTTTTTTGTGTGTTATACATAAAGTTCATCGCGTATTTAAAATATGTTCATGGTAGACTAAGAAAACGTTCATTGTTTTTATGAAAAAGTACAACATGCATTACAAAAACGTTCATCTTGTATTACAAAAATGTTCATTGAATTCAATGAAATATTCACTGTATATTAAGAAAAATTCTATGTATTAAAAAATTATTCATTGCTAACTTCAAAATGTTAATCGTATGTAAAAATATGTTTAATATGTATTTCAAAAACAATTAAGCATATATCATAAAAATGTTTAATGTATATTTAAAAATTATTCAGGATATATCACAGAAATGTTCAGTGGTTGAATTGTTTTGATTTTTTTAAATCTAAAGCCGCATTTAGTTCTTAAATACACGCGTAGCCTACTAATTACCAACGTTTAGAAGTTTCGATCGTGGGGATATCAGTTTCATTCCTCTATTGGACATTATTTTTTGCTGTTTTAATAACGGCTTGTTATGACATCATTGAATGGTCCAGCCCATTCAGAAATAGCGCGTCCTGTGCGAAACCTCATGCGGCCCATTGTTTGCTTGACGGCACGGTACCCGCTGGGGAGCAACTAGTTAGCGAGCACTCCCTCACAAGCGTTCCAGCGACCACTCCCACGCGCCGCCACTTGGCACATTTCCAGTCGCCGCCACGTGTCGCGCTCTGAGCGTTTCCTTCGAATTTTGTCTTTTTTATTTTTTCGCACGCGTTTCGCCTTTTTGGAGTGGTTTTTTTCCGGATTTTTTTGGTGTTCCGGTCTTTCGTAGCTTTTGGACGAAAAAAAAAATTCAATTTTTTTTCGCGTTTTCTGTTTTTTTACGCGAAAAAACGCGTTTTCTGTTTTTTTTTGCGAGAGGCACGGTTTAGCTTGCGCGAGAGGCACGGTTTTGCCTTCGCGAGAGGCACGGCCGTGCCTCTCAGAAAGGGGGAAAAACGCGTTTTCTGTTTTTTTTTTTTTGCGAGAGGCACGGTTTTGCTTCCGCGAAAGGCACGGATTTGCCTTCGCGAGAGGCACGGCCGTGCCTCTCGGAAAGGGAAAAAAACGTATTTTTTGCTCTCTTTTTTTTTTCCGCGAGAGGCACGGTTTTGCTATCACGAGAGGCACGGCCGTGCCTCTCCCGAAAGGGAAAAAACATGTTTTCTGCTTTCTTTTTTTTTTCCGCGAGAGGCACGGTTTTGCCTTCGCGAGAGGCACGACCCGTGCCTCTCGCAAAGGAAAAAAACGCGTTTTCCGTTTTTTTTTCTATCATGTGAGGCATTGTTTTTTCGTCTTGTTTTTTTCGTGAAAAAAAATTCGTCAAAACCTATCAACATGGGATCTAGTTTTGAAGATCTCGACGCGAGAAAGCAAACGGTTCGAGATTTGGACGCACGGTTTAGGAGATAAAACGTTTTGAAAATACGGATATACGAAAAAAAGGGAAAACTCCCAGGTTGCGACAAGTGGCGCACTACATGCGTGGTGGGAGTAATCGTTGGAAGGTGTACTCGCGAACTAGTGATTTCGTACGCGCTGGGAAGGGCAATTCGTATTTGCAAATGTCGAGCAAACGCCCACTTGGGAGCAAAATGGGCCGGCCCTCTACATGGTTCGTGTGATTACTTCGTTCGCTACTGTTTCTTTCGATGTTTCCTTTTTCTTCCACGTTATGGTTTTCTCCTGTTTTTTCATTTTGTCGGTTTTTCTCTTTTGGTTCCTTTTTCCTTTTCCTTTTTTTAATTTTTTCTGTTAATTTTTTATTTTGTGTATTATACAAACTTTCCATCGTGTATTTCAAAACGGTTCATCGTATATTACAAAAATGTTCCCTATATACAACGGAAAAGTTCATCTTATATTGAAAAGGTTCATAATATATTAAGAAAAGGTTCAACATGTATTACAAATATGTCTATCGTATATTGAAAATTGTTCAAAATGTATTAAAAAAAATCATTGTATATTTAAAATTGTTCAACGTGTATTACAAAAAAAGTTCAGTCTATTAAAAAATGTTCATCGTATATTTACGAAAAAAATTCAATGTGTTTTTGAAAAAGGTTCACCATATATTACAAATAAGTTCACCGTATTAGAAAAGTTAACTGTATTACAAAAAAATTTCAGTGTAGTTTGGGGAAAAGTTCTCTATATAATATAAACGTTTTTATATTACATAAACCTATATATGAAAAAAAATGTGAAACAATACTGAACTAAACAAATTCGTAAGATAATAATCTTTACCTACTAATAAAGGACGGAGTGCTTTTGCCCGTTCGTCATCCAAATTACCCCTAAAGTTACAAAATACTACCTTCAATACCACCTACAAATGATAAAAAACGTTTCACACATCGGAATCTCGGCCTGGGCCAGCCCATGTATTCGGAATCTCCTATACTGCGGCGTGCGCGCTAGCAAAACAAGAAGCGCACCTGTTTAGGCCGGCACAGGTACGGGCGACCTGTTTTTTAAATTTCGTTTTTAATTTTTCGTTTATCTTTTCTGTCAGTATTTTATCTATTTAAATAATTTAGGAATTCAAAAAAGTTTCATAAATAAAAAAAGAACTTTGAAAATAAAATGTTTCATAGTTCATAAATGTTTGTAGATTCAGAAAATGTGTGCGATTTTTCACAAATGTTCCCATATTCAAAAAAGGTTCGTAAAATTTAAAGCAAACGTTTGAGAAATAAATAAAAAACGTCCATGATATTTTTAAAATTCCTGTATTAATTTTTTTAAATAAATTAAAAAATGCCAATTAAAAAATGTTCATGAATTGGAAAATATCCGAAAAATTTAAAAACTCTTTGTCAATTAAAAAAATACTTTATTTATTCATAAAATGTTCGCTGCTTCAAAAAAGATCATGCATCTCAAAAAATGTTCATTAATTTCAAAAATTGTTTGCCAATTTCCAGAAAAATGTTCGTCAATTCTATAAATGTTTACCGATTCAAGAAAAATGTTTTAGAAAAATGATCATAATTTTTTTTATTTTTTTGCAAATAGTATAAAATGTTTATGAATTCAAAAAATCTTTATGATTTTAGAAAATGTTTGCCAGTTTGAAAAATGCTCACGATTTCAAATATGTTCATGAGTTTTAAAAAATGCTCATGATTATGAAAAATTGTTCACGGTTTCACGAAAAAGATAATGATAGTGTATCTTGGTGATACAGCAAAATGTGGTCATGGCCATTAGAGATATTTTTTATCGGGAATACACGTTATGGCGCGCGCGTTCAGTAATCGTCTTGAGCGCCCGGGCTTCACAGCCATGCATGTGTTATCTTTTTGTCTGCTAGTGCATGTTGCTATTAGCATTAACGTGTTCACACTGGTTAGTTCGGTTTGAAAGAAACAACTTCACATGCATTTATTTCGGTTTTCCGAATTTTGAAAAGGCATATCTTTCAAACCGCGCGTCGGAATTCAGATCCATCTTCACCGTTGGATTCTTCGCGACGAGATCTTTGAAACTTGACCCTGCATGGGTATGTTTCGACGAAACTTTTTTGATGCCAACTTTGGTGCTATATGGTGCAACTTTAGTACTGCATTGTGCAACTTTAGTACTACATGGTGTAATTTTTTTCAAAACCAGTTTTTGGAGCTGCATGATCTAACTTCACCTGAGGTTGCAACCTAGCAACCATGAAAACTTGATGTGCAACTAGTCTACTATCCCGACCAACTATGTAGTAGTCGATGTGCAACCATTGTCCCTACTCGTGGATGTGTAATTTTTTTTACAATTGACACACCCTGCCCCACCTTCCCTACTAGTGATTTGTGCAACTTAGTCTGTTGTTCGAGCCAACTTCCTATTACTCGATGTACAACTCCTTCCCCTAACTACTTGTGGATATGTAGTTTCGATTGGCAGGGGCAACAAACGGAGTTGCACAAAGTCTGCTAGGCAGTTGGCCGGAGCAACATATAAAGTTGCACATCTCACAGGTAGGGATAGTTGGATGGTGAAAATTTCACATTCATGGGGGTACTAAAAAGTTACATATTCATGAGGGTAGTAAAAGTTGCATATAAACGGGGCGCTAAAGTTGCACATCCCACTAGAGGGGTGGTTCGGAGTCCTAGTAGGGAAATTACACATCCATGAGGTATGAGGGATAGTTGCACATCACTGGTAGACAGTTGGTGGGGAAAGTATCCGAAGTTGCACATCCACTACTAGACAGTTGGCCGATGCAGCAAACAGTGAAAGCACAACCACGGGGAGGAGGGACGTTGCACATGAACTACTAGGCAGTTGGCCTGGGCAAAACACGAATTTGAACATCTCACTAGGAGGAGGTAGTTTGGGGGTGGATATGCCATTAGTGAAAACTACACTTCCATGGGGTAGTGATACGTCTCCGTCGTATCTACTTTTTCTCACACTTTTGTCCTTCTTTTGGACTCTAATTTGCATGATTTGAATGAAACTAACCCGGATTGACGCTGTTTTCAGCAAAACTATCATGGTGTTATTTTTGTGCAGAAACAAAAGTTCTCGGAACTAGACGAAACTTTTTGGAGATTTATTTTAGAATAAATAAAAAATACTGGAGTCAAGAACCACCAGAGGGGGGGCCCCTGGCTGGGCACGATACACCAGGGCGCGCCAGCCCCCCAGGCGCGCCCTAGTGGGTTGTGCCCACCTCGTGGCCCCACTGACCGTAATTCCGACGCTATAAATTCCTATTTTCGGAAAAAAAATCAGAGAGAAAGTTTCATCGCGTTTTACGATACGGAGCCATCGCCACCTCCTGTTCTTCATCGGGAGGCCAGATCTGGAGCCCGTTTGGGGCTCCGAAGAGGGGAATCTTCGGTCTTCGTCATCATGAACCCTTCTCCATCGCTAATTCCATGATGCTCCCCACCGGGAGTGAGTAATTCCTTCGTAGGCTTGCTGGTCGGTGAGGAGCTGGATGAGATTCATCATGTAATCGAGTTAGTTTTGTTAGGGCTTGATCCCTAGTATCCACTATGTTCGGAGATTGATGTTGCTATGACTTTGCCATGCTTAATGCTTGTCACTAGGGCCCGAGTGCCATGATTTCAGATCTGAACCGTTTATGTTATTACCATTATATCTATGTTCTTGATCCGATCTTGCCTAGTCATATGCACCTATTACGTGTTATGATCCGTCAACCCCATAGTGACAATATTTGGGATACTTCACGGTGATGACCATAGTTTGAGGAGTTCATGTATTCACTATGTGTTAATGCTTTGTTCCGGTTCTCTATTAAAAGGACGCCTTAATATCCCTTAGTTTCCTTATGGACCCCGCTGCCACGGGAGGGTAGGACAAAAGATGTAATGCAAGTTCTTTTCCATAAGCACGTATGACTATTTACGGATACATGCCTACATTACATTTATGAACTGGAGCTAGTTCCGTGCCGCCCTAGGTTATGACTGTTATATGATGAATATCATCCAAGGAGTTCACCGATCCAGTGCCTACGAGTTTTCCACTTATTGTTCTTGTTAAGTTACTACTGCTGCTACTACTGTTCCAACTGCTACAAAACTATCGCTATCACTGCTACTGTTACTATTATTGTTACTGCTGCTATCAACTATCATACTACTGTGCTACTGATCACTCTGCTGCAGATATTTAATCTCCAGGTGTGGTTGAATTGACAACTCAGCTGCTAATACTCGCAAATATTCTTTGGCTCCCCTTGTGTCGAATCTATAAATTTGGGTTGAATACCCTACCCTCGAAAACTGTTGCGATCCCCTATACTTGTGGGTTATCAAGACCTTTTTCTGGCGCCGTTGCCGGGGAGCCTAGCTATATTTGTTGAGTCACTTGGGATTTATATCAATTGATCACTATGAAGAATCTGAAGGATCCAAAGACTAAGATTTTTCCCTCTAAAACGAGGGGAGGTAAGGAACTGCCATCTAGCTCTGCACTTGATTCACCTTCTGTTATGAGTAAGCTTGCAACACCACCACATGCTAGTAATCCTGATATGTCGCAAGTTATTGATGATGCTACCTCTGCTATGAATGATGCTTATGATGATGCTAGTACCATGCTTGATGATAATGTGCCACTAGAAGAATTTCTTGATGAAAAAATTGCTAGAGCTAAAGAGAATGAAACTACTGAAACTGATGAGATTGCTGAAATTGATGAATCCTATGAAACTAATGATGACTATGAAACACCTATTAATCCTAGTTCTCCAAGATTTGAAATGCCTAAGATACCTGAAGGTTATGTTATGGATGAGGAGGTAACTAGAGAAATTCTTTCTTGCAAGGATAGAAAATATCTTAAGAAATTGCTACGCAAGTATAAGGAAAAGACTTCGAATGCTAGAATGAAATGTGATCCTAAGTTTGCTACTTCACCTAACTTTGTTACCGCTAAGGATTATGAATTCTCTGTCGACCCAGAGTTAATTACTTTGGTTGAATATGATCCTTTCCATGGTTATGAAACTGAAATTGTAGTGGCACACCTTACTAAGCTGAATGATATAGCCACCCTTTTTTGCTAATGATGAGAAGATTCGCTACTATTACATTCTCAAATCATTTCCGTTCTCATTAAAGGGTGATGCTAAGACATGGTACACTACTCTTACTCCTGGTTGTGTGCATAGTCCCCAGGATATGATCTACTATTTCTCTGAAAAATATTTTCGTACTCACAAGAAACAAGCTGCCTTACAGGAAATATTTAACTTTGTGCAAATTGAAGAAGAGAGTCTCCCACAAGCTTGGGGAAGGCTTCTCCAATTGCTTAATGCTTTGCCTGATCATCCTCTCAAGAAAAATGAAATACTTAATATCTTCTATAATGGACTAACTTGTGCTTCTAGGGACTTCCTAGATAGTTGTGCTGGTTGTGTCTTCAGGGAACGAACTGTTGAACAAGCTGAGGAATTATTGAACAACATATTGAAGAATTATGATGATTGGACTCTTCCTGAACCACTGCCTAAACCCACTCCAAAGAAGAGGGGTATCTTATTTCTCAGTCCTGAAGATATGCAAGAGGCAAAGAAATCTATGAAGGAAAAAGGTATTAAAGCCGAGGATGTTAAGAATTTGCCACCTATTGAAGAAATACATGGCCTTGACACCCCACCACCACCACAGGTGGTAGAGGTAAATTCTTTATTAAAATTTGATGAAGGTGATATCCCTTACAATAAACATCCTAGTCAGTGCTTATATGAGTTTGACAACTATATTATGAAGCAAGATCATTTCAATGCACATGTCCTGAAACAATTGAAATATAATTCTGATATGACTGCTCGCTTGAGTGACTTGCTATTTAGAATCAGTAATGATGTTAGAGGTGTAGGAAAGCATGCCTCTATGGTTCAAACTCAGTTAGAACAAGTTGCTAAGTCTCAAAAAGAATTGCTTGATGAAATGAATAATAATATGAATGATTTTGCTGCTAGAGTAGTAACTAGAGGAGGTAGAATGACCCAAGAACCACTTTATCCTAAGGGTCATCCTAAAAGAATTGAACAAGACTCTCAGAGAATTAATACTAATGCACCTCCTTCTAAAAAGAAAAAGAAAAAGAAAAATGATAGGACTTTGCATACCTCTAGTGAACCTGAGATACAAAAACCTCCTGATAATAATGATGTCTCTATTTTCGATGCTGAAACTCAGTCTGGTAATGAACATTCATCTAGTGATAATGAAAATGATAATGATGATGTTCATGAAGATGCTCAACCTAATAATGATAAAGAACCAGATAATGATGTTGAAATAGAGCCTGCTGCTGATCTTGATAACCCACAACCTAAAAATAAACATTATGATAAAAGAGACTTTGTGGCTAGGAAACATGGTAAGGAAAGAGAGCCATGGGTTTAGAAACCCATGCCCTTTCCACCTAAACCATCTAAGAAAAAGGATGATGAAGAATTTGAGCACTTTGCTGAAATGATTAGGCCAGTCTTTTTGCGTACCCGCTTAACTGATATCCTAAAGATGGCCCCCTATGCAAAGTACATGAAAGACATCATCACTAATAAAAGAAAGATACCCGAAGCTGAAATCTCTACCATGCTTGCTAATTACTCTTTTAAGGATGGAGTACCTAAAAAACTTGGAGATCCTGGAATACCAACTATACCTTGCTCCATTAAAAGAAACTATGTCAAAACTGCTTTGTGTGACTTGGGAGCCGGTGTTAGTGTTATGCCTTTCTCCCTATATAAGAGACTTGATTTGAATAAACTCACACCTACTGAAATATCATTGCAAATGGATGACAAATCAACAGCCATACCTATCGGTATTTGTGAGGACGTGCCTGTTGTTGTTGCAAATGTTACTATCTTAATGGACTTTTTTATTCTTAAGATGCCCGAGGACAACAACATGTCCATTATCCTTGGTAGACCCTTTTTGAATACGGCAGGGGCTGTTATTGATTGCAATAAAAGCAATGTCACTTTTCATATCAATGGTAATGAGCATACGGTGCACTTTCCGAAGAAGCAATTCCAAGTGAATGGTATAAATGTTATTGAAGAATCTCTGACCATCACTATTGGAAGTTTTCAATTACCTTTACCTACTGCCAAAAAGAAATATGATATACTTATTGTAGGGGATATGCACATCCCCATTGAGGTAACTTAGTGTTTTACGAAAGTTCTTCGGTTTCATGCTAATCGGAAGTGGTTGTTAATAAGACTTGATCAACCTTATTAATGGATCATTTTCGAGACGTATGAAGTTGATGAATCTAGTAAGCACAACTCTCTGTTCCCACCTTTTATTTTCTGTTTTAGTTAGTCAAATAAAATAAAATGCCACGATTATCCTGTTTTCTGTTTTCTCCGTGCAATAAAAAATGACCCAAAAATAAGAGTTCTCAGAATGATCTGAAAATTTAATACGATTTTTTCCGAATATTTCTGAATTTCTGGTGCAAATAATACCAGAGAGGGGTGCACCTGGTGCCCACAAGACACCAGGGCGCGCCAGCACCCCCAGGCACGCCCTGGTGGGTTGTGGCCCCCACGTGGCCCCCCTCACTTATTACCTTAGCCCACATCATCCCCTACCTCCAGAAAAAAATCACCACAGCCACCATTCCCGTGTTCTTGCTCTCAAACCCGCGGATTTCCATCTCTTAGCTCGAAGCTCCATTTCCGAAACTGTTTGGAGGGATTGCTACTTGGTATATGACTCCTCCATTGCTCCAATTAGTTTTTGATTTAGTGGGTTATTTTTAGAGTAATTATCTACTCTTGGTGCAGCTGTAGGTGAGCTTGCATGTTGAATTCTTAGAGTTCTAAGTAGTTTGAATGCTTAATTTGGCCTCTATGCATGCTTAGGAGTAGATGCTATCAATCTTACCAAGTTTTGTTGACAAATTTTTTGTGGACTAAATTTTTTCAGAATTTTTATAGGAATAAGATGGATTTCTTTAGGAAGTTTTCCTCCAAGAAAAATGCCAAAGGAGTCATTGAGGAATCATCGGACAATGACCTTCACACCCCAAGAAGGGTGGAGGTGCGGCCGTGTGAATGGCCGCATGATGCCTTCCTGAAGGAGGTTGGGTTTCACCAAGAGTTCGCTCAATTTGTTGCAAACGCTGGGCTAACCGAGTTCCTCATAGCTAAGTGTGACCAATATCACATCCTTACAAATTCCTTTGTGTAAGGTTTTCATTTTCTGAGAAAGAATAATCCTCCTGAGGTGCAGTTTAATCTTTATGCTGAAACTTACAAAATGCCGCTTACTGACTTCTGCAACATATGCTTGATCCCCTCTGATGGGGAATTGAGAGAACCTAGACCATCAGAGTTTGAGGATTTTCTCCTCACTTTAACAGTGGGTGAAGATAGAGACGTGTCAAACGCTACTGCTACCAGTTTGCAGTTTCCCTCAGTGCATTACTTTGCTTTGGTCATCGCTAAGTGTTTAACAACTAGGGAGAAGGTCGGCGCACTCAGTGCCCCTGACATTGCTATTTTACGCCGTGCACTTTATGATGATCACACCTTTAGCATGGGGGCTATTATTTCTCATCGCTTACACCTTAACAGAACTAAGGGAAAGATACATGGTGGTATTTATGCTACTCGCTTAGCGAGACACTTTAATGTTCAGATTCGCCCCCATGATTATCTCTTGTCCCAAGTTGTCACACCCTGTGTTTGTATCACTTTGCTATGCTTGGATTTACAAAATTTGGAACCAATTAAAACTTTTTCAGTGCTTGTGCTTGTTTGAATTGCTGCTTGTTTGCTTGCTTGGATGATTGTGTATGGCACTCTTAGGATCTACTCCTCTCCATATTCATCTTCCTTGATCCAAACTTCTTGCCCAATGATCATGCCATGTGAATAGTACCCAAAACCATTTTTTATCAAATATTATTTTGGCCAAAAAGGATTTATTCAAATTAGGTTTTCAAAAACCCCTGAATTGAGGTTTGTACTGCAAGTCCTCAAATTGGGTGGATCCTTTTTCCCCAAATGCTTTATTTAAAACCTACTGTATATATGACTTCCCAAAACCACCAAATATTAATTTTAAAGATTATTTTACTATTTTATTTAAAGGCTTTTCCTTAAGGCCAAAAATGGGTTTTTATAGGGAAAAATTATTTAAATGCTTTAAAAATATTTGAGAAAATTTAGGGAAACTCAGTGGACATATATTTTCCATATATATGAGTTTCAAGACATGGTCATGTTCAAAATCATGGGCAAAACTCCTCAAGACCCTTTCTGCTTAAATCAAGCTTTTGAAATATTTCTATAAGAAATATTCTCAATAAATTCCAAGAAAATTCCAGCAAGTCACAATTGTCATATGCGATGATCTTGCCAAGTTTCATCTCAATCTCAATTGATTTGCTTCATCAAAATATTCCAAAACCATTCCTGTCCAAAGCCAAATTTGAACAACTTTACATTGTGAAGTTTATTCCCTTGACCCCAAACTTTGGGGGCATGTGCTAAACCCCAAATAATGATGCCACACCAAGTGGTGGATTTGTGGGAAGTGAGATGCATGCCTAGATCTACACAAATCTGATTCTGTTGATTTCTAGGGTTTCACAAAGTTACATTGTGAACTTTCTTCAATCAAGCTCAAACTTGGTGATTAACCCTATTTCTAACCACCCTTTGACCCTGCCAAGTCTCAAGTCAAGCAAACCCCATTTGCTTGCCTAAACCTTCATCAAACACTTTTTGCCCTAATGGTAAAACCCTTGTTTGACCCCCTTCTGCTATTCTCCTTCACTTCAAATTTTTACCACAGCTTGCCAGCATTGCACTTCACCTCCAGTAAAAATTTCAAGCCTCAGCTCCATGGTTAAGTGGGGTAAAACCCCATTTTTACCCCCTGGACAGCAATGGCAGGGGCATCTCTACCTTCTCCCCCACTCCATTTCTTTTCTCCCTGGCTCCAGAGCATCCAAGGGGCATCTCCAGTACCCCCACAAACTAGTAGACAAGCTTGGCCGCGCCCTGGGAGCAAATGGCATGCCCTGGCATGCAATAATGGCGCTCCAGAGCACGCTACAGTGCGCTCCCGCACTGTAGCCGCCCCCATTCCAAGGCCCCCGAAGCCTCGAGCCCTCCCCTCTCGCCTGCTGGTCGGCCTCGACGTCCGCGTCACGCCACCGTGTCGGCCCCCTCCTCTCTCCTCCTCCAACGGTCTCCCGCACGCGCGCCCGGCGCTGCCCAGCTCGGCCAACCACGGGGCTCACACGCGCGCGCCTCCCCTTCTCTCTCTGTCGCTCCCCCTGGCCAAGACCTACCCCACGAGCACCCCAGGCACACCCACTCTCCCTCCCGTGGCCTCTGGCCTCGGCCACGAGCTCGCCGACGCACCCGCGTTCGGTGGACTCGCCCCCGCCTATTTAAGGCCTCCCCCGAGCTCTCTCCTCCCTTCTAGAACCCCCTTCCCCTCTCAATCGACCCCCTGAACCACCAAAGTAACCACCCGGAGCCCTAGTGCTCGGGATCGACCGAGGCGCCGCCGCGTCGGGGCTTTGTCGATCTCGGGATACCGGCCGCTCCGACCTTCTTCCCTCCTCCATTGAGACCACAGAGAGCCCCTGTTTCGTTTCCCCCTCTTCCCCATCCATTTTGCAGCACGGGACGGCCCCGGCGACCACCCCCTGAAGCCCTCCGTCGCGGCCTTCTCGTCGCCGGCAACTCCGGCCACCTCCGCCGCTCCTTCGACCTCCAGGAGATCGGCGACTCAACCTCGAGCCCATTCCCGCACTCGTCTGCTGTCGCCGTGCCCCGCACCGTCGCCGGTGAGCATCGCCGCCCCCCTGTCCGGAGGTGGGAGATGACAGGTGGGACCCCCCTGTCATCCCCACACCTCTCTCCCTCTCCCTCCCTCTTGCTGACGCTGGGGCCCGTGCGTCAGGTTCAAACCTGGCCGCGCGCGCGCGCCCGCAGCTCAGCTGGGCCGGCCTGGCCGGTTGGGCCCGGTACGGCTGGGCATTTGGCCCAAGGCACTGAGGCCTTTCTCTTTTTCTTTTTCAGTAGGTTTTCCAAAAATCCCACAGGATTAAATAAAAATCCAATGCCCAATATTTTTCCACCATAAATCTTAGAATAATTTGTAGAATTTAACAGTGCCACTTGTGCATTTTTGAGTAAATGTTTTACATAGTGATTTTAATTAAAATCTAGTTTTTAATATTTTTAGCCTCTGTTTAAATAGTTTTCAAAATGTTTTTCACAACAAAACCTTAGACAAACATTTTTAGAATAGCTTGTAGTTTTTATCAAAGTAGGGTAACATTTTAGAAGTAAAGATTGTGCTCTGTTTATGTGTGATGCTTATTTTTGCCCGTTTATTCCGCGACGATAGATTGCGTTGTTGACGAAGGGATTGGACACGAAGACTTTGAAGACCCCGAAGACTTTGTTGAGCCAGGCAAGCAGCCCTTTGACCATGTTAAGAAACCATTTTTATTGCATGTCATATAGCACTTTGATTTGATATGTTGGTCATGATGTTGTGGTAACCACTTCGGTGGGTTACCTCCGTTAACTTTGTCATTGATACTTGCATCGTGCATGACCCTACCTCCTTATGAGGGTTGTGCGGGTGGGAGTAGATAGGATGCTTAGTAAATGCTACACAAAGTGGGACGGGAATATGCATGGTGATGGAAACAAAAATGATTTCAAAGACTTTTCGAAAACTCCGTCGGGTGCCACTAATTCCCGAGGGAGTTGATGATGAGCTAGGTAACCACTTGATAAAGAAGTGGTGTACCGGAGCAAGTTATGTGTGTGTTTTCGAAAACGGAGAGTTTTAAGATTTGCTGACCGTCCCAACCTTACATGCACAACCACGATACCCCTTATGGGACGGGGCTTTGTTGATTACCTTGGTGGGTACTAGCATAGAGCCCGCATTACTAGTGGCGGGAGTGACGTGGTCACTCTCGATATGGGGTCGTGATGGAAAGGACGATCATGCGCTGTCTTCACAGGCATCGGGCACACCGTTGGTCCCTGCATGGATGCTACTTGTGATGTACATCATGTGGGCTGGGTACCAATCGAGTGGACTCTTTGTTTAGTATCGTCAGGGGAAAGGCATTGTACGGGTGCTTACCTCGGGTATGTACTATACCGCGGGTCGTGGATGACATGGAAGTTTCCCGAGTCTTGTGGGTAAAGTGTGCAACCTCTGCAGAGTGTAAAACTATTCGAATAGCCGTGTCCACGGTCATGGACAGTTGGAGGTCCTGCTTAAACTGCGTCCGGTGTTTTCACAAACTTGGTGTGTGTGTGTGTGTGTGTGTGTGTGTGTGTGTGTGTGTGTGTGGATGACACAAAGATGGTACTTGAGCTAAGTCCGATGACTTGGCATGATGATGAACATGAGGTGTTCAACCCCTGCTTATAATGATAACTGAGACTTGTTCACATGAGTACCCGTTAACAATTGATGCATGCTTACTCAGGTTACTTGATCATATCATTGCACTTAAAATCAGCTTTCTGCAAAACTTACCTACTTAGTGCTATATCGTGCATTGTTATACCTTGTTCCAAAACTTGGGTTACTTGCGAGTACATTCAAAGTACTCATTGGCTTGCCACTGGTTATTTAATTGGCCAGGCATGGAAGAGCAGGAATATGACGAAGAGTTCGTTGGTGACAAACATGCGAACTAGGACGCTTCCCAGTCAGAATGCCTGTAGGTTTAAGGCAGATGGCATGGGTTCACGCTTTCGATCAAGATTTCCGCTGCTTGTTATATTTAAGTGTTTGGCCCTTGCGGCCCTATCTATGTAAGACTTGACCTTCATGGTCTTTATTTGTGTAAGACGCTAAATGTGGATGTAAGACTCTTGTTATTCAGCTTCTGTGTGTTCAGTGAGCATTGATCTCTGGGATCACTGTACACGTGCATTCGGTGATCACGACTTATGAGTCGGGGTCCCCACACAAGTTTACCTGGATCACAAGTCGTTGCAAGATCACCAATTTCTTGAGGCGACTAATTCTTTCCATAACATTCGCTATAACTTAGTGTTCAGCGTCGAAACCCGTGATGTTATTCCGTTACCTGCACCTGCTCTATTTGATTCTATTGCTAGGAATGGATACAGGATTATGCCAGATGACATTACATCCTACCGGAACAACCTAGCAGCTGCCGAGGAGGAGCCCCAGGGGTGGGACGCTCAGGTGCCGCCTCCACCTCACTTTGACTTGGGACCGGATGGTTTTTATGGATGGTGATTACCAAGCTAGGCCAAAAGCCTAAGCTTGGGGGAGTACGTATTTCCACCGACATTACATTCATGTTCACACATTTCATTCCAGTTGTTGGTGTTCATACTTTTTCATTGTAATATACATGCTAGATTTGTTTTCTCGCTTTCTTCTTGTGTGTTTGAGAAACTTTAAGAAAATCCAAAAATATTTCCTACTTCTTTTCGGTTTTTCTTTCTAGCTTAGTTTAATTGTAGCATTAAAAGAAAAGCCAAAAAGATTTCTCGTTTCTTCTTCTACTTGTTGGGAGCTTTCCCGTGTAAATAAGTTTTTCTTGTTTTTGTTTTTCCTCTTTAATTTGCTTTCTTCAAGAAAAACCAAAAACTCCAAAAATATTTCAGTGTGTTTCTCTGAAATTCTTTTCTTTTTGTTTGAGTCGTACCAAGGAGAAGACCACAATGAAAATGTTGAGTGGCTCTCCTATGCATCATTGCTAATCTAACAAAGATCCCATTTTACCTTGTCTTCTCCTCTTGGATAAAATGTTGCAGATTCCAGCTTAGTCCACGGCACTCTTGCACTATTACTATTTTCTTATCATTCGGTCGTGCAAGTGAAAGGCAATAATGACGATATTTGATGAAGTGACTATGGCAGAGAAAAGCGGGTATGATCTCAACTTGTTTTTGTTTTTGTAAATATGTTTAGCCTAGTATCCTTGATTCAGCATATTATGATCAAACATGTTTGCAATGACCATTAGAGATTAAAGTTGTTCATACCATGCTTAAGTAGCTAGGAGTGGATAACGATTTATCTTGGACGTCAACATGCATTAAAATGGTTGTGATGCGGTATGATGATATGGTATCCTCCTCTGAATGTTTCAAGTGGCTTGACTTGGCACATGTTCACGCAGCAGTTGAATCAAAACCAACATAGCCTTCATGATATTTATGTTCATGGTGTCCATATCCTACTCATGCTAGCAGTCAATGTTTATTATATGTAATGCATGTTCATGACCGTTTTGCTCTCTAGCTGGCCGCTTCTCAATCTATTTGCTAGCCTTCGCCTGTACTAAGCGGGAATACTGCTTGTGCATCAAAATCCTTAAACCAAAGTTATGCTAGATGAGTCCACTATATCTACCTATATGTGGTATTACACTGCCGTTCCAAAGTAAATTTGCATGTGCCATCTCTAAAAATTCAAATGAACATCTGTTTTGTGTGCCTGGACCGCTCATGGAGTGACAGGGGGCGGTCAATATCTTCCATGCTAAGCAGGTTATTCTCATGATGAGTGTTTATTCACTCGTCCTTACACGAGAGGGGCGGTAATAGGGATTCCCAGTCCAGAAATAAAAAATAAAAAATAATTAAACAAAACTCCCCCAGGAATGTTGTTGGTTTGGACGGAACCCGTGCATGCGGCTTGCCATGGAGTGTGATTGTTGGTGGAGGGGGAGTAAACCTTTACTTTTACCGCTTGGGAACCGCCGCTAATTTGTTTAGCATGGAAGATATTGATAACTCTTGGTCGTGACGTTAACAGGAAGGGTGTACCTCCCAAAATTATATCTATCTCTGTTTTAAGCTTTGAGCTCTGGCACCGCTGCAAATCAATGTTTCCCTCTGCGAAGGGATTATCTATTTACTTTTATGTTGAGTCATCACCTTCTCAAATAAGCGCCAGACCTGAGAGCACTATTGTCATCCTCATGCATTGTGTATAGTTGATGTTGGGTGCATCATGACTGGATCTTTTCTACCATGAATTACAATGTTTAGTCGCTGCTTGAACTTTGGAGGTGCTCTGCATTTATGTTTTGCGGTCTCAGAAAGGGCTAGTGAGATACCATTATTGTCATATTGTATCACTATTGTTTTGACAAAGTGTTGGCGCTTGAGATATCTTATTATTGCTCGCTAGTTGCTTATGTCATTGATATGAGTTAATATAATTTCTAAGAGTTATTACCGGCATGGTTAGTCATAATCTTTGCTGAAAACCTGGGTGCTACTTGAGCATATATATGTAAACAAGAACAAAAGAGTTCGTAAAAGTTTTTCTTTATCACTTTCAGTTTGTCAACTGAATTGATTGAGGACAAGCATGGGTTAAGCTTGGGGGAGTTGATACGTCTCCATCATATCTACTTTTCCTCACACTTTTGCCCTTGTTTTGGACTCTAATTTGCATGATTTGAATGAAACTAACCCGGACTGACGTTGTTTTCAGCAGAACTACCATGGTGTTGTTTTTGTGCAGAAACAAAAGTTCTCAGAACTGGACGAAACTTTTTGGAGATTTATTTTAGAATAAATAAAAAATACTGGAGCCAAGAACCACCAGAGGGGGCCCCTGGCTGGGCACGATACACCAGGGTGCGCCAGCCCCCCCCCCCCAAGCGCGCCCTGGTGGGTTGTGCCCACCTCGTGGCCCTACTGTCCCTAATTCCGACGCTATAAATTCCTATTTTCGGAGACAAAAATCAGAGAGAAAGTTTCATCGCGTTTTACGATACGGAGCCGCCGCCACCTCCTGTTCTTCATCGGGAGGCCAGATCTGGAGCCCGTTGGGGCTCCGGAGAGGGGAATCTTCGGTCTTCGTCGTCATCAACCCTTCTCCATCGCCAATTCCATGATCCTCCCCACTGGGAGTGAGTAATTCCTTCGTAGGCTTGCTGGTCGGCGAGGAGTTGGATGAGATTCATCATGTAATCGAGTTAGTTTTGGTGGGGCTTCATCCCTAGTATCCACTATGTTCTGAGATTGATGTTGCTATGACTTTGCCATGCTTAATGCTTGTCACTAGGGCCCGAGTGTCATGATTTCAGATCTGAACCATTTATGTTATCACCATTATATCTATGTTCTTGATTCGATCTTGCCTAGTCATACGCACCTATTACGTGTTATGATCCGTCAACCCCATAGTGACAATATTTGGGATACTTCACGGTGATGACCGTAGTTTGAGGAGTTCATGTATTCACCGTGTGTTAATGCTTTGTTCCGGTTCTCTATTAAAAGGAGGCCTTAATATCCCTTAGTTTCCTTATGGACCCCGCTGCCACGGGAGGGTAGGACAAAAGATGTCATGCAAGTTCTTTTCCATAAGCACGTATGACTATTTACGGAATACATGCCTACATTACATTTATGAACTGGGGCTAGTTCTATGTCGCCCTAGGTTATGACTGTTATATGATGAATATCATCTAATGGGTTCACCGATCCAGTGCCTACGAGTTTTCCACTTATTGTTCTTGTTAAGTTACTACTGCTGCTACTACTGTTCCAACTGCTACAAAACTATCGCTATCACTGCTACTGTTACTGTTACTATTACTGCTGCTATCAAACTATCATAATACTGTGCTACTGATCACTCTGCTGTAGATATTTAATCTCCAGGTGTGGTTGAATCGACAACTCAGCTGCTAATACTCGCAAATATTCTTTGGCTCCCCTTGTGTCGAATCTATAAATTTGGGTTGAATACTCTACCCTCGAAAACTGTTGCGATCCCCTATACTTGTGGGTTATCAGGGATGCCGATAAATCTCACCTCAGGTGTTTGTAATATATCGCGAAGCAACAGGAATAGCACACGACAACTACAAGTTCACTCGAATATTTATTCATGTGGGTATAGGGGTCATTATGGATGTCCATGGTTCCGCTATTGATCATTGATCGAAAAGTGTTCCACTCATGTCTATACTTCACCGAACCTATAGGGTCACACGTTAAGGGTCATCTGTCTGCTGAATACTAGACATGGAGTCTAAGAGAAAGTCACTGGAAAAGTTTCGAAGCCGACAAAAAAGTTCCGGAGAGAAAACCGGAAGTGTTTCGGAGCTACCGGAATTGTTTCGGAGAAAACAAAAACATTTTAGAATTAAACCATCATACCAGAAGTGTTTCAGAACATGCCCAGAATAGTTTTAGAGGGTACCAGAAATGTTCTAGGACCTTCCGGATTTTTTCCGGAAGAGACGGTCGGAAAACATCTTGTCCCAGCGTGAGGGAACAAGATCCCACGATTCATGGGCTGTTTTGTTGGGGCGCCCCCTTTGGGGGGCAGCCCATGTTTGGTGGCTTTTTGGGGAGGGAGCATCCATGTTTGGTGGAGGCTTTTTTGGTGGTGGGGGGGCATCCCATGTTTGGTGGCTTTTTGGGGAGGGAGCACCCATGTTTGGTGGCTTTTTTGTGAGCCACTTCCATGTGGGGGCCACCTACCTTTTGAGCTGAAAATTTCAGCCACCATGATAATCCCCAAGTGCAAGGAATCATCGTAGCAATTTCCAAAGGTGGAAGTGATAAGTATGGAGTGTCGAACCCACAAGGAGCTAAAGGTAAGATCAATATTCTCTCAAGTCCTATCTGCCACTGATACAACTCTACGTAAGCCGAACGTTTGCTTCCAACTAGAAACGAGAAATAAAACTACGTTGTGGGTATGAAGAGAATAGCTTTGCATGATATCGGAGAACTAAAATATAAAAATAGGTGTTGTTATCATAAAGTTAGAATATATTACAATATATTACAAACAGCGAGTGTGGAATAATGATGGGTCGGTGTGCGGAATTGTCCTAGGCAATTGTTAACAAGATCGGTAATCATTATTGCAATTTTATATGAGGGAGAGGCATAAGCTAACATACTTTCTCTACTTGGATCATATGCACTTATGATTGGAATGCTAGCAATCATCCGCAACTACTAAAGATCATTAAGGTAAACCCAACCATAGCATTAAAGCATCAAGTCCCCTTTATCCCATACGCAACAACCCCCTTACTCGGGTTTATGCTTCTGTCACTCAAGCAACCCACTATAAGCGAATCATGAACGTATTGCAACACCCTACAGCGGGAATCCTTCACGTGTGCACGGCACGGAAGGCACCATAGGATAGCACCAAAATAAACATACAACTCAAACCAATCTAGATCATCAATCAACCCATAAGACAAAAGAAATCTACTCAAAACATCATAGGATGGCAACACATCATTGGATCATAATATGTGGCATAAAGCACCATGTTCAAGTAGGGGATTACAGCGAGATGCGGGAGAGTGGACTGCTGAAAGGAGATGAGGATGGTGATGAAGAAGGTGATGTTGATGAAGACGATCACCGCGGCGATGGTTCCCCCGATGGCACTCCGGTGCCACCGAGAGAGAGGGGGAGAGGGTCTCCCCTTGTGCTTCCTCCTCTATGGCCTCCTCCCTAGGTGGGGAGAGGTTCTCCCTCTGGTCCTTGGCCTCCATGGTGATGATGGCCCCTCTGTCTTCCTCCTCCATGGTCTCCGGTGATGGTGATCCCCTCCGGCAGGATGCCGGAGAGGGCCAAGATTGATCTTTCGTGGCTACAGAGACTTGCGGCGGCGGAACTTCTGATCTAGGTTTCTTTCTAGAGTTTCCTCGATTTATAGGAGTGCTTGGCGTCGAAATCAAGTCAGGGAGGCTCCCGAGGGACCCACAAGCTAGGGGGGCGCGCCCTAGGGGGGCGCCCCCTAGGCTTGTGGCCTCCTCGGGACTCCTCTCCGATATCTTTTTGCTCCGGTATTTTTTATATTTTCCAAAACTATTCTCCGTAAATTTTCAGCCCATTCCGAGAACTTTTATTTCTGCACAAAAACAACACCACGGTAGCTCTGCTAAAAACAACGTCAGTCCGGGTTAGTTCTAATCAAATCATACCAAAATCATATAAAATTATTGTAAACATGGCATGAATACTTCATAAATTATAGATACGTTGGAGACGTATCAGCATCCCCAAGCTTAATTCCTGCTCGTCCTCGAGTAGGTAAATGATAAAAGAAATAATTTATGAAGTGTGAATGCTAGCAAGTGCACAAGTTTGATCAATGATAAGTCCAATCACTTTTTCTAGCATCAATATAAACCATAAACAGTAGCTCATCTCATAAAACTTCTCATGATCAAGTAACAAGCTATTCACATGTTAAAGTATAGACCAGAAAGTTTCTTGAAAACTAACAAACCATATTCCTAGTCATCGAACAATTGCAATTCATTTTATTTTCAGGAAGGGTCTATGTAAGAGCTTTGATTTAGCAAATTCTACATACTCAACTATCATATAGTCTTCCATGATTATTGACACTCAAAGCATATTTTTAGAACAAATAGCATCCATCGAACACAGAGAAAGATAGGGGCTTAATGTTTCGCCTCCCAACTTATTTATCATATAGATAATTGTCAACAATAATAATTCATGATCAAATATATTTGTGTGGATATATATGTCTAGATCATTCCCCAACACATGACGCTTGCCAAGAGAAAAAGGCGAAATATATCAAGTGGTGAAGATCACCATGACTCTTGCATAAAGGTAAGCACTTAGAAAGTAAAAGATAGGCCCTTCGCAGAGGGAAGCAGAGGTTGTCATGCGCTTTTTGTTTTTGGATGTGCAAACCCTTAATGCAAAGGAACGTCACGTTGTATTGCCCTTTGTGATAGCAACCTTTATTATGCAGTCCGTCGCTTTTATTTCTTTACCATCACAAATTCGTACAACGCTTATTTTCCCTCACAATAAAAGATCATACATATTTAGGAGCAATTTTTATTGCTTTTTGCACCGGTGACAACTTACTTGAAGGATCTTACTCAATCCATAGGTAGGTATAGTGGACTCTCATGGCAAAACTGGTTTAAGGGTGTTTGGATGCACAAGTAGTATTTCTACTTGGTGCGGAAGTTTTTGCTAGTATGAGGTGGAAACAAGCACCACATGTTGGAGGATCCATAACAATATAACTACTATATAAATATACCCAAACATAACTCATTAAGTTGTCTTCCTTGTCCAATTTCAACTAATTTGCTCAAGTTTGAAAATAATTAATGAGCTCACAATCATAGAAGATGTCCAAGATAGTATATTTATATGTGGAATCTCTCTTCCTTCAATATTCTTTCATGAATTGTTCAAGTGACCAATGCGGTGTTTGCTAACTTTCAATAAATTTTACCACCTATACTTATTATGTGTGAGGTCATTACTCCCCATGGGATAAGTATATGAAGCATATTTAATTTCAGATTTATGATATTCAATTCATTCAACCATTTACTCATAGGATATAAGTGAAGCACGAGATTGAATGACAAACTACTCCAAAAAGATATAAGTGAAGATCAATGCGTAGTCAATTAGTTAAATAGACATGTGAGGACTCTCTCTCTCTTATTCAGAATTTAAGATCCAATGCTTTTATTCAAACAGCAAAACAAAATAAAGGTGGCACTCCAAGAATAGCACGCATCATGCGAATGAATAAAAATTTAGGCTCAACATAGGCTAACCGATAATTGTTGATGAAGAGAGATGGGATGCGTAGCATCCCCAAGCTTAGATGCTTGAGACTTCTTGAAATATTTACTTGGGGTGCCTTGGGCATCCCCAAGCTTGAGCTTTTGTATCTCGTTCAATCCTCTCATACCACGGTTTCACCTATTCTCGAAAACTTCATCCACACAAAACTCGAAAAGAACTCGTGAGATAGGTTAGTACACATAAGAATAAATCAACACTTCATGTACTTCCAAGACAAGTTGCACAATAATTTTCAAACATAATCTACTGTTTACTATCGTTTCCACAATTTATATCTACCAATATAGGCTATGGAAACTAGAGGATAAGTAGATAACAAAACTATGACAGCAATCTGTCCAAACCGAACAGCCTGTAGCAATTTATGAAAACAGTGTACTTACATAACTCAAACAATTATGAAAATTTAGGACATGATAAGGAATTTATATGACAATACTGTGTAAAAATTTCAGAAACTTTCCACGTTCCAGTAAAATATGAAAATTCAAACACTACAGCAAAAGTTTCTGTTTTTTACACAGCACACATCAAACATGCAATGCAAGCATCCTAAGGCAATTCTTGGAACTTTCTATTGAAAAACAAGATTATGAATAACACCTAACATAAAATAGCAAAATATAATGACGATCCAAGCAAAGCACATATTATGTGATGAATAAAAATATAGCTCCAAGTGAGGTTACCGATAAAGTTGAAGACGAAAGAGGGGATGCCTTCCGGGGCATCCCCAAGCTTAGTTGCTTGGATCTTCCTTGAATATTACCTGGGGGTGCCTTGGGCATCCCCAAGCTTAGGGTCTTGCCACTCCTTATTCTCCTCATATCGATATCTAACCCAAAACTTGAAAACTTCAATCACACAAAAACTTAACGGAACTTCGTGAGATGGGTTAGTATGATAAAGAGCAAACCATCCACTTAGGTACTGTTAAATACAAGATCCATAATTGTCCTTGCATAATGTCTACTGTAAGTTATCATTTCCACAATTTATATCACTTAATATAAGCCATGGAAATGCTAAAACAAGCAAACTACGCAAACAAGGCAGATTCTGTCAAAAACAGAACAGTCTGTAATGATCTGAACAATGACCATACTTCTGCAGCCCTAAAAATTCTGAAAAATTAGGACAACCTAGGAAATTTATATATAAATCATGTGTAAAACATTCAGAAGCTTTTGACTCTCTGGTAAGTTTATAAAAATTCTGGACTGGGCACCAAAGTTTCTGTTTTTGCACAGAATCAAGTCAACTATCAACCACATCATCCCAAAGGCATTACTTGGCACTTTATTGAAATAAAAGGCACAAAACATGATTACTACAGTAGCTTAATCATGTTAAAACACAAAAACATAAATGGTAAATATTGGGTTGTCTCCCAACAAGCGCTTTTCTTTAATGCCTTTCTAGCTAGGCATGGCATTTTAATGATACACTTCCAAGCCCAATTCCGATGGTAATTTTATTCATACTCTAAAAGATATAAGTGAAGTTCATAGAGCATTCTATAATTAATGAAGATTAACCAATACCCAAGCTCAAAATATATAAGTGAAGCACACGAAGCATTCTATAAAGCCATACTCAAAAGATTTTAAGTGAAACACAAAGAGCATTCTACAAAGCCATACTCAAAAGATTTAAGTGAAGCACAAAGAGCATTCTACAAAGCCATACTCAAAAGATTTAAGTGAAGTGCATGAAGCATTCTACAAAATCAATGAAGGACTATCTCATACTAGAAGGGTGCATAAAAGGAAGAGAAAAACACTAAAGACGCATATCATGTGAACAAAACAAAAACCGAGGTATACCGATAATTGTTGAAGAATAAAGATGGGATGCCTTCCGGGGCATCCCCAAGGTTAGATGCTTGAGTCTCCTTGAAATATTTACTTGGGGTGCCTTGGGCATCCCCAAGCTTGAACTCTTGTCTCTCCGTATTCTTCTTATATCGATACCCCCTCGATCTTCGAACACTTCATTCACACAAGACTTAACAAAAACCCTCGTGAGATCCGTTAGTATAATAAAGCAAAATACTACTTTAAGTACTGTTGTGAACTCATTACAAATTCATATTAGCATTATATATACTGTAGTCCAACTTCACCATGGTTCATACCCTCCGATACTACCCATAGATTCATCAAAATAAGAGAACAATGCATAGAAAACAGAATCTGTCAAAAACAGGACAGTCTGTAGAAATCTGAAAACTTCGTATACTTTTGTAACTCAAAAAATTCTGAAAATTTAGGAAAAATTAAACAATTTGTATAGCAGTACTGTTTAAAATATTTAGAAACTTTTGACGTTCCAGTAAGAAATGTAAATTCATGCACTACAGTCAAAGTTTCTGTTTTTGCACCGCACATAGCAAACAAGCAATCTAATCATCCTAAAAGCAAATCTTGGCACATTATTTTTATAATACAATGGATATATACAAGGGGATAATTATTTTTGAGAAGCTTCCATGAAAAATTCTACATTGTTTCCATGAGCATGAACACAAGTGTTCAAGGTCGACCCTCACTTCTCCAATGCACAACCTTCCAATCACTTCTCTTTTGGAAAAACTTCTTAGGCATAAGAGGCAAGTAATTCATTTTGTATTTTTCATTATTTAATTTTTTTGTATGTTTCACCCACAACTAAAGAAAGCAAAAAGGGAAAACAAAATCTACTTAGTGAAGAAAGCAAACAAGCACACACGAGAATATCAACCCCACGCTATTGCTCCCCGGTAACGGCGCCAGAAAAGAGCTTGATAATCCCCAAGTGCAAGGAATCATCATAGCAATTTTCAAAGGTGGAAGTGATAAGTATGGAGTGTCGAACCTACAAGGAGCTAAAGGTAAGATCAATATTCTCTCAAGTCCTATCTGCCACTGATACAACTCTACGTAAGCCGACCGTTTGCTTCCAACTAGAAATGAGAAATAAAACTACGTTGTGGGTATGAAGAGAATAGCTTTGCATGATATAGGAGAACTAAAATATAAAAATAGGTGCTGTTATCATAAAGTTAGAATATATTACAATATATTACAAACAGCGAGTGTGGAATAATGATGGGTCGGTGTGCGGAATTGTCCTAGGCAATTGTTAACAAGATCGGTAATCATTATTGCAATTTTATATGAGGGAGAGGCATAAGCTAACATACTTTCTCTACTTGGATCGTATGCACTTATGATTGGAACTCTCGCAAGCATCCGCAACTACTAAAGATCATTAAGGTAAAACCCAACCATAGCATTAAAGCATCAAGTCCCCTTTATCCCATACACAACAACCCCCTTACTCGGGTTTATGCTTTTGTCACTCAAGCAACCCACTATAAGCGAATCATGAACGTATTGCAACACCCTACAGTGGGAATCCTTCACGTGTGCGCGTCATGGAAGGCACCATAGGACAACACCAAAATAAACATACAACTCAAACCAATCTAGATCATCAATCAACCCATAAGACAAAAGAAATCTACTCAAAACATCATAGGATGGCAACACATCATTGGATCATAATATGTGGCATAAAGCACCATGTTCAAGTAGGGGATTACAGCGAGATGCGGGAGAGTGGACCGCTGAAAGGAGATGAGGATGGTGATGAAGAAGGTGATGTTGATGAAGACGATCACCGCGGCGATGGTTCCCCCGATGGCACTCCGGCGCCACTGAGAGAGAGGGGGAGAGGGTCTCCCCCTTGTGCTTCCTCCTCCATGGCCTCCCCCCTAGGTGGGGAGAGGTTCTCCCTCTAGTCCTTGGCCTCCATGGTGATGATGGCCCCTCCGTCTTCCTCCTCCATGGTCTCTGGTGATGGTGCCCCCCTCCGGCAGGGTGCCGGAGAGGGCCAAGATTGATCTTTCGTGGCTACAGAGACTTGCGGCGGCGTAACTTCCGATCTAGGTTTCTTTCTGGAGTTTCCTTGATTTATAGGAGTGCTTGGCATCGAAATCAAGTCAGGGAGGCTCCCGAGGGACCCACAAGCCAGGGGGCGTGCCCTAGGGGGGGGGGGGGGGCGCCCCCTACGCTTGTGGCCTCCTCGGGACTCCTCTCCGATATCTTTTTGCTCCGGTATTTTTTATATTTTCCAAAAATATTCTCCGTAAATTTTCAGCCCATTCCGAGAACTTTTATTTCTGCACAAAAACAACACCACGGTAGCTCTGCTGAAAACAGCGTCAGTCCGGGTTAGTTCTAATCAAATCATACCAAAATCATATAAAATTATTGTAAACATGGCATGAATACTTCATAAATTATAGATACGTTGGAGACGTATCACACCACCACCTCCTCCTTCCCTATAAATAGAGGTGGAGAGGAGCCTTCCACACTCACTCTAACTCTCATACAAATGCCATGCATGATCTGGCTCTCTCTCTCCCTCCCAGCGAAATAGTTTCGTAGAGCCGAAAGGCTATCTGTGTTTCGGTGGGAACTAGTTCTGGATGGCGAATCCCTGCCGGATAGCTGACACCGTATGTGTGCAACCCCATAGAGAGGTCGTAGGTTCGATATTTTTGCCCGAGGGGCTGTTCGAGGGTCCTCCCGAAGGGCTGTCCGAGTTACCGTTCGAGCTTCAAGGGTCCTCCCGAAGGGCCATCTGCGACATCGTCCGGGGGACTGTTCGACCACCTCCCGAAGGGCTGTCCGACGAGGGAGTACATCCTCGCGGTTGGGAGGTTGTAAATCCTAGCTGGGGGGGATCTACACCGCCGATCTTCATTGACTCTACGTCCGCTGCGCTATGAATCGGTAATGATCAGATCAAAAACCTTGTATGCATCTCCATAGTGATCCTGGGCGTGCTCGCAGTACCGAAATTTTTGTTTTCTGTCGAGTTCCCCTATAGAATCGATCACGGAGGTGATCTACATCAACCTTGCTGCCTCCATGATGATGCGTGAGTAGTCCACCACGGACCTACGGGTCCATAGCTAGTACCTAGATGGCTTCTTCTCTCTCTTCGATCTTCAATACAAAGTTCATCGTGATCTTCGCAATGATCTATTTGATGTAATCTTCTTTTGTGGTGTGTTTGTTGGATCCGATGAATTGTGAGTTTATGATCAGATTATTCATGAAAAGTTATCGAGTCTCCTCTGAATTTCAATATGCATGATCTTATAGCTTCGTATTTATCTCCGATCTATCTGTTTGGTTTGGCCAACTAGATTGATTTATCTTTAGTGGGAGTGGTATGTTGTAATGGGTTCAATCTTGGGGTGCTCTATCCTCATGACAGAAGGGGTCAAGACACGTATTTTTATTGTTGCCATTAAGAATAAAATGACGGGGTCTGAACATATTGCTTGTCTTACTTTGTCTACATCATGTCATCTTCCTCCAAGCATTACTTCGTTTGTCATGAACTTAATACCTTAGATGCGTGCTGGATAGCGGTCGATTGGTGAAGCAATAGTAGTAGATGTAGAATCGTTTCGGTCTACTTGTTTATGGATGTGATGCCTATATACATGATCATTGTCATGAATAACATGTCGTAACTATGCGCAATTCTATCAATTTCCCAACAGTAATTTGTCTACCCACTGTATGCTACTTTCGAGAGAGAAGCCTCTAGCAAACACTATGGCCCAAGGGGTGTACTTAAACATAAAAACAAAAATATCTAAATTACCTTGCTGCACTTTATTTACTTTTATTTTATTTTTCTTTCATATTATCAAGACTTAATCCTTGCAAGTAACGAGTTCAAGGGGCTTGACAACCCTCTTGCCCGCGTTGGGTGCAAGTGTTTGGTTTTGTGTGTCTAGGTGATCTCGAAGGGAATTTGCATTGGTTCTCATATTGTTCGATAACCTTGGTTCTCACTGAGGGAAATACTTATCTCTACTATACTGTATCTCCTCTCCTCTTCAGGGAAAATCTCAATGCAGCTCACAAGTAGCAGACAACAAGGAGGGTAAGAGGAAAGTGGCATGGGTCTCAGGGGATGTCCTCACTATGCCCAAGTATATGGGAAGTTTGGGATTCAGAGATACCCAATTGTTCAACTTAGCGATGTTAGCTAAGCAGGCATGGAGAATCATTCAAGATCCGTAGTCGCTAAGTGCAAGAATTTTGAAGTCTGTCTATTTCCCCACTCGTAAGATGTTGGATGTAGAACTTGGTACACATCCATCCCAGGTTTGGAGATATTTATTTCAAGGGAAAGCAGTTTTGAAGCAGGGATTAATTCGCCACATTGGAAATGGCAGGACGACGAATATATTGGTAGATAATTGGCTGCCAAGGGATAATATGTTGAGAGCGTTACATCCACGATCAGATGATCCGCCATCTCTTGTGGCAGATTTAATGGATGAGAGTACCAGATCATGGAATCAGGCTTTGGTCTTCCAACATATGCAATGCCCAGATGCAGACATTATTCTTAATATTCCCCTTAGCTCAAGGAATATGGATGATGAATGGGCTTGGCATTATGATAAAAGTGGGGTCTGTACAATGAGGTCATGCTACGGACTGCTTGTTGACACGAAGAGAAGAAGGGAGGATTGGTTAGAAGGATGGCCGGCACATTCCAACACTAGAGCGGCAATGAAAGATTGGACCAACTTATGGCAAGTTAAGGTCCCGGGAAAGATAAAATTTTTGCATGGAGGCTGTCGGGCCCCTGGGACTAGGGGTACCCAGGCCCGTCTGCCTGTGGCCTATGACGCGACACATGTCATGGGCCGGGCATGGCCCGCCGCTGGACTTCACGAGCAAGGCCCTCGCGAGCGCCCCCACCTCGCGAAGCATACGTCCGTAAGCGTCGTCGAGAGCCTCGCGAAACCCCCCTCGCAAGGACGCTTCCCGAAGCTACCCCCGGGGGGGGGGGACTGTGGAGTGGACTGGTCTAGGATGGTTCAGCGGGGCCGCGTGGCCCTACATCCTCACGTGGGCGACACGCGCCGTGCCAGGTGCCAAGCCAGCGGGCGCGAATAAGGAGGATTTGCTCTTCAGTGCTAAAGGGGCGGGACCAACTCGCTCACTCCCAAAGTAACCCCCAAAGGTTTCCTGTTTGGTGAAAGAAGACCAAGGACGGGGGCTCGCCAGGATGGAGGTCATCCCCGAGCCCACCAGCGCGTCACAGTGGGAGGCTTTTGCAGGCGAATACTGCTTTTGTCAGGATAAGCTGCAGCCCTGTCCCCCATCAAACTGGCCGTTGTGGCAACCCTTCCCGCCTTATGTTTTCAGGGGAAGAGGACCAAGGCTAGTATAAGAAGGGGTAGGGCGGCAACCGTAGAGAGGGGGGCGGAAGTTAGCCAGAACGCACCCTTGTATTTGCATCCACGAGCAATCCAGAGAAGCAGGAGTAGGGTTTTACACCACAAGGTGGCCTGAACCTGGGTAAACGGTCGTGTCCACCATTCTTCCTCCTTAGCTTGAGCTCGCCGGAGTGTCGCCGTGAGGTTGCGAGGGAGAGTAGGGAAGGAGAGCAGCTAACCCTAGAGTTCGAACCTCTTTGGGTCCCCGGAGCCCCGATTCCGACATTTGGCGCGCCAGGTAGGGGGTGCGGCGTTGTTCTCCAGCTCCATTTCGACTCCGGCTCTGCCAACCCTATGGCTGACGCTCGCTGGCTGTGCCGAGCGTCAGGCGGCCCATGCTGCCCAAGACGCGCCTGCGGGCCGCGATGGTCGCCGCCGCCTCGTCGGCGCTGAAGTTGATGCCGCCACCAACCCGGCTGCCCACGAACAGCAGGACTCTTCTTTGCACCCTTCCGCACAGCGAGAGGGACGCACCGCCACGACTTCCTCCCCTCACGCCCGCCCTGGACACATGAACGCACAAGACGCGCTGCTCATGGCGAGCGAGTTGCTTCGTCATCGCCCGGCGGATGGTGGCTATGACGCCTGGCTGGGCCACATCGCCGAGCTCGTTACCGCCGCCAGGAGAGCCCTGGCACCCTATCGCCTGCTCCACCCCCATCGCCTCACGCCGGGAGTGTGGCGCACGGAGCGCCCCCACCACCGTGCGGCAACCCTGTCGAGCCGCGTGATCAGCCATGCGTCCTCGTCCTCCTCTTCCGAGTCCCTATGGCGGAGCTTGAGCCGGGATGTGGCCGCGACCATGATGTGCCCGAGGAGGTCGGCCGCTCGTTCTGTGCCTTCCACAACTTGCGTACCCACAATACCGACGATTGCCGGGCGCTCAAGCCCCCCCCCCTCCCGTGGCGGGCGCGTCGGCCAGCGTCCGGCCCGCAACAACCGAGGTACCGGCCGTGGAGGCGGCAGGTGGGACAACTGCAATGGCGACCCCCGCCAAGAAGGGCATGAACAGCCTTGCGATACGCGCCTTTAAGACAACGCTGCTCTTCTGCCACCACCCCCGCCGTCTAGAAGGGGCGGTAACGACCGGCCTAATGAGGGAATTGGGGGCTGTCAGGAGCCTCGCGCGATAGCCTGCATCCTCGGCAGAGCATATGACCCTGCGTCAGACCACCCGTTCAAGCAGCTCTCCCATGAGGTGAGCGCCTCCCTCCCGAGGTCGGAGGCCGTGCGACCCTTCAAGAGGCCACCATACCCATGTTCTTCAACTCCAAGGACTGCCTCAGGTCCGCAGCTGCTACGGGAGCGCTCCCCATGCCGTGCACTCCCATCATCAGCAACATCTCGGTCACCAAGACCCTCATCGACAGAGGCGCCGGCCTAAACGCGCTCTCCATAGAGACCTTCGAGAAGCTCCAGGTGCTTTATGACCAGCTGATGCCTACCAGGCCATTCTCTGGGGTGACTGGTGGCTCCACCATTCCCCTGGGGCAGGTCCGCCTCCCTGTCACCTTCGGCACACGCGACAATTACCGCACCGAGCTCGTCGACTTCGACGTGGCATGCATTGGCCTCCCATACAATGCAATCCTGGGATACCCGACGCTGGCCAAATTCGCGGTGGTAGTCCACTACGGCCACAACATCCTCAAGATGCTTGACTACTGCGGCGTCATCACTATCACCTGTGACGAAAAGGACACGGTCTGTTCCCTTGAGTGTGCCTACAGAGCTGTCGCAGTTGCGCATTCGGACGACGAAGGAGGCGCTGGGCCTCGCGAGGCTGCCACGCCCCCAAGGAAAAAGCAGTTGTTGTCTGCCCAAGGCCCCGCCAGGCAAGGATCGCAGTGCCAGTGCCAGGACCAGATCGCCCAGGATGCCATGGCGGCCGGGCGGCAGGACCAGGCCACCCTCACGCATGGCATCCTTTCGAGCAGTGCGGGATGTTGGGCTTTCACTCGCGAGATGAGCCAGCTGGTCTAGCCCGCCAAGTTCGAGCCTGATCTGCCCCCGCGCTACAATGGCATCCCCGACCCCATAGAGTTCCCCTGACTCTACGAGCTGAGCATCAAGGAGGCGGACGGTGACGACAAGGGCATGGCGAACTGGTTCCCCATGGTCCTCAAGGATGGCGCGCGCCTCTGGCTCACGAATCTGCCCGCGATCTCTTCGTGGAGTGAGATCCCTGAGCAGTTCGTCGCCAGCTTCAAGGGGACGCATGACCACCCCCTCTTCGACAACGTCCTGCGGCGTGCGAAGCAACGTCTTGGAGAGACCCTACGCGGGTACACCTCACGCCTCAGCCAGGGGCGCAACTAGGTCCCGTGAGGCCCTTGACGAACCGCAGCGGCAAGCTTCGCCAAGTAGCCCTGCGCTCCAGCATCAACATGATCACCAGGTGACTTTCTTTATATGTTCGAATTGAGGGCGCCCTTCGGCTGCGCCCCCCTCACCTTTCGGTTATGTAGTAAATCTGGTTATTTTTTTATGGAACTTACAACATTTGCTTAAGCCTTGTGTTTAGTGCCTCGTTACTATCTGGAACTGCCGCGCCCTCGCGGCCACTCCCTCAGCCGTCCCATGACTGGGGGCTAGACACAGCGTCTGTGCTCGGGTCCCTCCCTGCAGCGCTGATAAACCCAAGTGACCGAGCTCTGGCTCGCGGTCCTATCCCGGCGCATGCCACCTCACAGAGGTCTTTGGTGTCTCACCCCCTCATGGAACCGTCGCGCGTGAGCGAGCGAGGGTGTGGCCCAACCCGCATGGCTGCTAGCTTGGTGCTCCGCCACCTTAGGCGCCATGCGTTGGCGGCCGTCCATCGCATGTCGCCCCCACGTCTCGAGGTGCGTAAGCGCGCAACCGCGATGAGAGCCAGGCGCGAACCGCCTGGGGACTGGGAGGGAACTCCTGAGCCCTGCGCCCATACCATCCGACACCTCCGCAAGCACCACCCGTGACCCTCTCACATAAGAATGAGGTGGGGCTGTACACGCCCCGGAGCCTCCCGGTGTGCCACCCCTTGGCCTCGGGAGGACTCCCACCCATGCCCAAGTGGAAGCCCCATGCTCCGAGCTGGTGGAACGGTCGAATCGCGACCATGCCCATGCCCAAGTGGAAGCCCCATGCTCCGCGCTGGCGGAACGGTCGAATCGCGACCATGCCCACGTCCAAGTGGAAGCCCAATGCTCCACACTGGCGGAATGATCAAACTATGATCATGCCCACGCCCAAGTGGAAGCCCCATGCTCCGCGTTGGTGGAGAAGCCAATTGAGAGTGCCCCTGCGGGCCACGCAGGCCTCAGGGCGAACCGTCCCTGGCACGATAGCCGCTAGCCTGTTTCCGTGGCACGCGCTCGCTAGCTCCCCCTTGGGCCTCATGCGAGCGGGGGCTGGACGCGGTACTTGTGCTCGGGTCGGCCCCGAAAGCGCCGAAAAACCCAAGGAGTTGGGCCCTGGTCCTGGGGCTGCCCCAGCGCACGTCACTCCACCAAGGCCCTTGGCGTCTAGTCTCCTCACGTGACACCCAAGCGCAAACCAGCAAGTGCACATCATTCGTAAGAAAGCGTCTTGCGGGTAAAATTTCTCCTCGGGGCGGACTGCTCGAGGGATCTCACAAGGCACGTCCAACAAGAAACAACTTGTTGGCGTTGTAGGGGACTAAGTATGAGAACCCCCCAGGGGCCGCCTCGCCATGGTTGGCATTTTCCTTTGCACATGCCGCTCGCGCGTCGAAGAGGGGGTCCTTCAGCATCACGCCTCAGGAGCCTTCACTAGCTCCCGAAGCTCCTCACCTCCTGGCTTTGTCCAGGCATCGCGACCTGACATACCAGCGGCGGCTGAGGCTCGCTCAGGGGCTGGGTCCCAGCAGCGTGGCACAAGGGCAATGCAAAGGAAAGCAGAGGGCCTCGCAGAAGGAGCAAGAACGCATCAAACATAAGAAGCAACTACTACTTAAAACAAAAGTATCCCACAAATGTCTTTACGCCCCCATGGGGCCAGGTGATTCATGATGCTAAAGGAAGGAAATATAAAACCTCAGGCGGACTTGGCGCCGTCTTTGTCATGGCTGCTGGGGAGGTCTGCGCCGAGGCTGTCGCTCTCCTCGGAGGACGCAACCTGAATGAACCGCTCGACCAAGGACTCCACGTGTCTGCGCACCTCGTCCCTGAGGGGGCCCCGGAGCTCCACAGGCACTAGCTCCACCACGCGGGAGAAGTCGAAAGCAGAGTCAGGGCAATAGAGGTTGGAGAAGACGTGCGTCAGCACGCAGTCCAGGAGATCGCGGGCACCCGACTCGATGTCCTCGTCCACCTTGGAGACGCCCAACTCTAGCGCATCCACTACCTTGAGGAAGAAGTCGAGGTAGCCCCCGTCGCTGTGCGCGTGGGGAAGCTCCGGGACGTCCCCGATGAAGCGGCGGAGCATGCCGCCACCGCGCCGGGCAAGGTCCAAGAATTGCCTGGCGCGCTGCGCCTCCATCATCCGCGCTAGTGCCTCATCGTCCTTGGCCCTCCGCACAGCGTTGGCGGCTTTGCTGACTTGGTCCTGCAACGATGACAGCTCTGCCTCGACGTCCCCCTTGCCCTCGAGGTCAGCCTGGAGGTCGGCCTCGGCGTCCTGCAGCTGAGCCTTGAGTTCGTTCACCTCCTCCTGGAGCGCGTCGTGTCGAAGCTGAAAGCGGGCTTCCTGCTGCGCCAGCTTACCGCGGTACTCCTCCAGAGCAGCCTCCAGCTCCTGAGCAACCCTCGAGTCGACGTCGGTGCTACCTGCGGCCTCCCACCTCTCGGGCTAGGCGAGGGCCTCGTTGCGCGTCGCCTCAAAGGCGGCCCTGTCGGCGAGGACTTGACCCTCCAGGGTCTCGAGGTGTTAGTGCTCCGCTTCCTGGTCGAAGGCGGTCCGGTCAGCCTGCCGTTCGTGAAGGGCCACATCGGCCTCTCGCCTGACGACATGCGCCTCCCGACGAGCTAGCTCCGCTTCGCGTGCGGCGTCCTGGGAAGCGCGCGCGATGGTGGCGACCGTGCGTCCACGGAGCTCCACCGCGGCTTCACGCTGGCTTGCGCCCCCTCCAAGCCCTGCCAAGTCGGGCGCGGGGGCTGAGGCCTCACCGGCAAGCAGCATACGAGAGGGTGCCTCAGGCGAGGCACCCCTCTATCTTTTGCGTGCAGGCGCCCTGAGGAGATCAATGATTAGGTTCACTGGCCCAAGCATGGCATGCACGGGAAATCTGGGAGGCTGATGAACTTACTCGTCACTGGCGGCCCAGCGCCGCCGCATCGGGGTTGGCCTTGGACGTTCACTCCCGCCGCTTCCAGGGGAGGAGAACGGCGCCGAAGGCCCTGCCTGCGCTCCGGCGCCCGTGGTGCTCTTCTTTGCCGCCATGGTGAGAGCAGGAGAGAGGGAGACGGCGTTCGCGCAAGGAAGGAGGAGCGGCGCAGAAGGGAGGCATATGGGAGAAGGCAAGCAATGGTGGTTTCACCGGCGTGCATGACGGTTTTCTAGGTAGGAGTGCAGTCCCCGGGACGTCGTGGGGAAGTGGAGGCGTCACACGCCCCGTCGTGCACCACGCGTCGCGCCTGGCCCGCAGGCGGTTAGGGCCCACGTCGTTTCGCCCCTCCAACTGGCGGAATCCTGCAAGCCACGGGCCCGGGGGCTACTGTCGGGCTCCTACGACTGGGGGTACCCAGGCCCGTCTGCTTGTGGCCCAGGACGTGGCGCATGTCATGGGCCTGACATGGCCCGCCGCTGGACATCACGAGCAAGGCCCTCACGAGCGGCCCTGCCTCGCGAGGCATTCGTCCGTAAGAGTCGCCGAGAGCCTCACGAAACCCCCCTCACGAGGATGCTTCCCAAAGCTACCCCGAGGGGACTGCGGAGTGGACTGATTTAGGATGGTTCAGCAGGACCGCGTGGCCCTACATCCTCACGTGGGCGCCGCGCGCCGCGCCACGCGGCGTCAGGAGCCAAGCCAGCGAGCGCGGATGAGGAGGATTTCCTCTTCAATGCTAAAGGGGCGGGACCATCTCGCTCCCTCCCAAAGTAACCCCCAAAGGTTTCCTGTTTGGTGAAAGAAGACCAAGGATGGGGGCTCGCCAGGACGGAGGTCATCCTCGAGCCCACCAACGCGTCACGGTGGGAGGCTTTTGCAGGCGAAGACTGCTTTTGTCAGGATAAGCTGCAGCCCTGTCCCCCATCAAACTGGTCTTTGTGGCAACCCTTCCCGCCTTGTGTTTTCGGGGGAAGAGGACCAGGGCTAGTATAAGAAGGGGCAGGGCGGCAACCGTAGAGAGGGGGACGGAAGTTAGCTAGAACGCACCCTTGTATTCGCATCCGCAAGCAATCCAGACAAGCAGGAGTAGGGTTTTACACCGCAAGGTGGCCTGAACTTGGGTAAACGACCGTGTCCACCGTTCTTCCTCCTTAGCTCGAGCTCGCTGGAGTGTTGTCGTGAGGTTGCGAGGGAGAGTAGGGCAGGAGAGCCAGCGCACCCCAGAGTTCGAACCTCTTTGGGTCCCCGGAGCCCCGATTCCGACAGAGGCTGGCGTGCAATTCCATACCAACCGAGTTTGTTAGATGCCACCGAAACGTCGCTAGAACCTTGATGAAATCTTCACTGCTCACCGAGTCCTTCTGCAATGGGGCTGAAGATACATGATGCCATGCCCTAATCGATTGCAGTATGGCGAAGTCGGTTTGGGCGTTAATAGATGAAGACCTTGTTGAGCATATGATCATGTGTCGTATCGCTGATGCAAGGCTTTGGTTGATGCACTTAAAGGACTCGGTGAGCAGTGAAGATTTCATCAAGGTTCTAGTGACGTTGTGGTCGATTTGGTGGGCGAGATGTCGTGCAATTCACGAAAATGAGTTCCAATCACCATTGTCCATGTTCTGCTTTATTACTAAATACCTTGATGATCTTTCTCTAATTCCTAGGCGTATCATGTGGAATAACTCGGCTACAGTGCAGAGAGTGCAGAAATCGCAAGTTTGGAAGCCACCTCCTGAGAACCACTACAAGATTGAGGTAGATGTTGTTGTATCAAAGAACGGGAACAGGGGCTCGTTTGCGACGATTTGCCGAGACCACACAGAAAAATATTTTGGAGCTTCTGCTGTAGTTGTTGATGGAATGATTGACCCAGAAATTTTTGAGGCAATGGCGGTCAGAGAGGCCTTTTCTCTTGCTGATGATGTGTACGTCTAGAAGCTACATATTACTATAGACTGTGTTGCGTCGATAGATCACCTGAGAACAAATACATGGCACGAGTTCTATGGTAACAAGTGATATTAAGCACAAATTGAAGGAGTATGAAGCGGCAAAGGTGAAGCACGAAGGAAGAGAAAGTAACCTTGATGCTCATAATTTAGCTAAAACTAGTCTGTCACTAGAATTGGGGCACCATGTGTGGTTGTTCAACCCCCCAGAATTTACTTGTATCCAGACCTTTATTTCAGTTTGAATAAATCTAGTGACACCCCTAAAAGAAAGAGTGGTAGAGCTAGCATTCATTGTTTCCATTTTTTTCTGTTGTTCCCTTTAAAAAAAATCAAATAACTTTCAAGAATTGAAAAAAGGACACAAAATTCACAAAATGCTTTGAACTTTGAAAAGTGGTCACGAGTTTAGAAAAAATCATGAACTAAATAACATTAAAGAATTCAAAAAAGATTGTGAATATTTGAAAAATGCTGCTAATAATTGAAGGAAAAACTTTTGCAAATACAAAAACAAAATCCATGAAATTAAAAAATGTTAGCAAAGTCCAGAAGATGTCCGCAAATTCAAAATAGTGTTCACGAAATTCAAAAAATGTGTGTAATTGAAAACTGTTCACGATTTCAAAATATGTTCGCTATTAAAATAATTTTCCATAAAATTACAATTTTTTATCAGTTTAAAAAATGTTTGTAAGTACAAGATACATTTGCAAAAATGAAAAATATTAAAAATGTTTGTGAATTAAAAAAGTGTTATAATTTCGAAGAAATCTTGTATACAAAAATGTTCATGGTTGCATAAATTACTCAAGATTTGAGAAAAAATGTTGATTTTTTAAAAATATTTGTGAAATGGAATTTTACCTGTGAAATTGACAAATATTTGTGAAATGGAATTGAAAAAATCTTGCAAATTTGGATATGTTTTTGGCGAAATCAAATTATGTTTACAAATTCAAAAAATGTGAAATTGAAAAAATATCCGTGAATTTTAAAATTAAAAAACCCCAAAAGGAAATACAAAAAAAAGGGAGATCGGTATAGGAAGGCTCTAGAACCCTTTCAAAACCGGAAAGGGGGGTGTTATTAGTTGGGTCGGCCCAATCGTACCTAGCCGCGGTAACATGGGTACGCGGTACCTCCCTATCCTCCGAGTTTACACATATTTGGCGCATTAAGCAACCGTTACAACTTTTTGCAAAAAAAGGCGCACCCCCTCCTTTTGACTTTTGTAGAATAGGTCAGCCCACTAGTTAGGTATGAGTGGGAAGCTTTCGGTTTTGGGAAGGTTCCAGAAGCTTCTGAAAGGTTTTTCTTTTTTTGGTTTAAAGATGATTTTTGGTTTCAAATATTCTAGAAGATTTATACTATTTTTGAAATGTCTGAACTTTTTTAAAATTTGAAAACTTTCTTCAAATTCGCTATTTTTTTCTAAAATATGTGAACTTTTTTGAATTTTTTGAACTGTATCCTTAAATTCTTGATCCTTTTTTCCTCAAAATTTTAAAATCCGTGAACATTTTTTTCCAAGTTTGTGAACTTCTTTCCTTCAAAGTCGTGTAAATTTATTTGAAATCGATAGAATGCAGGAACTTTTTTTACATCCATGAGGTTTTGGAATGCGTGTACTTTTTGAACTCATGATATTTATTGAGTTCATGCACTTTTTCAAATCCGCGATTTTTTTGAATCATGTGAACTTTTCAAATCTATAACTATTTTTTGAACATGTGATTTTTTTGAGTTTAGGAACTTTTGTTCTAATCGGTAGAAAGAATTTGAACATTGAAATCAAATGTATATCCGCAAATGTTTTTTGAAGCCATGATTTTTCGATTTTTTTTGAATTGATCTTTTATTTTTTTTAAAATCAATTTTTTCTAAAATTTCAACAATCAACTACGAACCGATTGACTAGAAAACCAAAAAAGCCGACGCATCACGAGCGAGCGTTCGCATTCTGGTTGGACTGGCCCATGATACTTCGAAGTGGTGCTTATTGCGTCGAAGAGGAGGACTCATCCGTCGACATATGCGCCAAATAGGATCCACCGTGAGAGAGGTCTCTTGTTGCTCTTTAGGAGTAGAAAAGGTGCAAAGGCCTCTTGCATCTCTCCAGCTAGCCTGCTAGCCTCTCGCACGCTACATTTCGAATAAGCTAGTTTGACACGCGAGCGGCTTGATCACTCTTTATAGGCTAGCCTAGTTAAAAACGACGAAAAATAAGAGAAACTAGGTACGGCGCCTCTAGCTGATCCTCTAAACTATAAAGGAGTAAATGGCTGAGTAGAATTAATGGAGTAAAATTTACCCCGCTAAACGTTATCGGATCTTGTCGATCCCCTAAACTTAGTGAAGTAATTTCTTTCCTCATTTTTTAGCCTAGCCGTTTGAACTTTAAAAGATTGTACAATATATCACCAATCATTTAAATATTTGAAGATAAACATGCAGAACTTATAAACTGTTAACAAGCACATAGCTTCACGGATCACGATATTCAAGTTATAACATGCATAGTTCATTCAAAAGGCATCACATCATCGATCAAGTTTGATTCAAAATTACCACAACATAGCATGTTTTACGTTGCGGATTTTCGGCCATCTCCTCAACTTCTTCATGTTCGGCCACCTCCTCGGTCTCGGCCTCCACTTCAACCACTTGATGATAGAACACCGAATCATAATTGAGATCTTCAAGCCCAAATGTATACGTTATCGCCAAAGACGCCAATAATATGGTCGTGTTCATCTTTGCACTACTATGACAAAAACAACAAACCCATCATCGATCGACTGCGAACAATCACCGTCGCCTCGCATAGGCCGGAATGAAAAAACTGTTTTTTTTACCTTGTAGGCATTTCATCGAGCATTTGGTGGTTGTGGACCGTATTGCCGATGGTGGTGGCCGGACACGCTGAAGCACTGGCCGTAGTGGTGGCTGGAGATGCCGCACAAGCCAACGGACATGGACGAGGGGCCAGAGTAGCTTTTCTTCTTCTTTTTCACCGCCTCCTAGGCGAGGGCCGACGCATTGGCCGTTAGCTAGCTAGCACGCTTGCCGTTGGTGAGAGCAATGGGAGGGCGGGCTACCGTTGCCGGACACGCAATGGCCACCCTGTCGACCTTGCTACCTGCGGTAGTTGCCGGTGTGGTGGACGAAAAACATGTTTTGTCCCCAACCTTTGTTTGGGTGAGTGTGGCAACACGGGGGTGGTTTGCGTCGGCAACGTGCCAGTGGGGGTGGCGGAAGGGTCTTAGATAGTCATTCCAGCTGGAGCAGCAGTCATCGGTGGCTACGACGGTGCATGCGGGAGACGGTGGCGAAAATTCTGCCGCCGCATGAGCTAGAGAAGAGGTGGTGGGATTTTACTCGAACGCACAAGTATCTTTAGGCGTCTTAGGCCGACTTTTTGGCCGAGTGATACGCCGTCAACGTATCTATAATTTTTTATTATTCCATGCTACTATATTATCATTCTTGGATACTTTATATGCATTTATATGTTGTTTTATATTATTTTTGTGAACTAACCTATTAACCTAGTGCCCATTGTCAGTTGTTGTTTTCTGCTTGTTTTTGGCCTTTCAGGAATATTGTACAAAACAAAGTCCAAATGCCACGAAACTTTTTAATGATTTTTTTTCTGGACAAATATAAGATGTGGAAGCTTCGGACAAAGACAGGAGGCCACACGAGGTGGCGCCAAGCCAACAGGGCGCGCCTAGGGGGTGGTCGCGCCCTGATGGCTTGGGACCACCTCCCGCAGCCTCTTGACCTAACTTCACCTCTATATATTCTCTAAAATATGGAAAACACCCGAGAGCAAGCCAAAATACTTTCTCCACCGTTGCAAGTCTCTTTCCCCCCGTGTGCCCATCAGAAGCCCCATTCCGGTGCCCTCTCGGAGGGGGGATCGATCACAGAGGGCCTCTACATCAACCTTGCTGCTCCCATGATGATGTGTGAGTAGTTCACCACAGACCTACGGTTCCATATCTAGTACCTAGTTGGCTCTCTCTCTATGATCTTCAATACAAAGTTCATCGCATCTTCGCGATGATCTGTTGGATGTAATCTTCTTTGCGGTGTGGTTGTTGTGCTCCGATGAATTGTGGGTTTATGTTCAGATTATTCTTAAAAATATATTGAGTCTTTACTGAATTCTTATATGCATGATTGTTATAGTTTCGTATTTCTCTCCGATCTATCGGTTTGGTTTGGCCAACTAGATTGATTTATCTTCAGCGGGAGTGGTGTGTTGTGATGGGTTTAATCTTGTGCTGCTCTATCCTCGTGACAAAAGGGGTCAAGACACGTATTGTATTACTGCCATTAGGGGGAAACAATAGGGTTTATTCATATTGATTGGATTTAGTTTGTATACATCATGTCACCTCGCTCTAAGCATTACTCTGTTTTTAGTTAATACACCAGATGCATGCTGGATAGCGGTCGATGGATGGAGTAATAGTAGTAGATGCAGGAAGGAGTCGGTCTACGTGCTTATGGACGTGATGCTATATACATGATCATTGCTGTGAATAAATATTTCATAATTCTGCGCTTTTCTATCAATTGCCCAACAGTAATTTGTTTACCCACCGTATGCTTTCTTGATAGAGAAGCCTCTAGCGAAAACTATGGCCCCCGGGTCTTCACAGAATATATTACAAAAACTACAAAAAATACCGTTGCCATTTATTTATTTATTGTTATTGTTATTTTATATTTATGTTATCTATCTATCACTACTTATCGTTTGCAAGTAACGAGTTCAAGGGGCTTGACAACCCTCTTGCCCACGTTGGGTGCAAGTGTTTGCTCTTTTGTGTGTATGTGCTGACGACAGGAGTTTGCGTGGTCCTCCTATTGGTTCGATAACCTTGGTTCTCACTGAGGGAAACACTTATCTCTACCGTGTTGCATCTCCTCTCCTCTTCGGAGAAAATCCCAACACAGTTTACAAGTAGCACCGAGGAGTAAACTGTTTACTCATCTAACCGATTTAGAGGATTGACTAGATATGGTTTAGTGCAGTAAACTCAAATTTTACCGCTCTAACCGATTTTAGCGAATTTTCGAGAGATGTCCTTAGAGTTTCTCCTTGAAAAGGAGAAGTTAAATGAGTTGGAGCTATTCTTCATTACTTCTAAAAGCTTAATGCCAAACATGCAATCTCCTGCATTGAATTGCCCAAGTGCCGTTATTTAGGGCATCTCCAACGCTGACCCTCAAACCACACGCAACCATCCGGACCACGCTGTCCGAATGTGTTTTGCCATCCAACGCGGTCATGTGTTGGTCTGCTCGGTGGTCCGGACACACTTTGCCCGCAAACCAGACACAAAGTGGGGGCGGGGTTTGCGGGCGTCCGGACCGCTGCCATGTCCTCTTCTGGCAATTGTGGTCCATCGAAAAATCCCACCCACCTCTCCCGCGCTTTACATTGAACGCTTGCGCCATTTGCCGCGTCGTATTCATGCCGACTCAGAGCTTGAAGCGGCCGGCATTGATGCCCGCGATTTAAAACGAGCGGAGGGCGGCGCTGATGCACCTGACGTCTCGGGCGTCGCCGCTTCAATGCGTACGCCACGTCCTGAGAAATCAACTCCAGTTGTTGCGCCGCATTGAAGCGGGCTGACCGCCCCTTTGCTTGGCCAGGTTGCAATTATTTAAGCCATATGCAGACGACGCATAGAACCATACTCCCCCTTCCCGAGCATCATCTCCCCTCACCTCCCCATCATCGTCCCCGAGGCCTTCCCCTCCCCGAGCCCAGCGGCGATGCTGAAGTCCTGGTTCTTCGCCCCGGTAGGCGGGGCAGTGGAAGTTCCTCGTCACACGGATCTTGGTGTCGCTGCCCTCTGATACGTCTCCAATGTATCTATAATTTTTGCTTGTTCCATACTGTTATATTATCATTCTTGGATGTTTTTATCATTTTATAGCAACTTCATATCATTTTTTGGGACTAACCTATTGACATAGTGCCAAAGTACCAGTTGCTGTTTATGCTTGTTTTTTTACTTCGCAGAATATCAGTACCAAATGGAGTCCAATCGCGACAAAAATTTTTGGAGATTTTTTCTGGACCAGAAGACACCCAGTGGGCCAAAGAAGTGCCAGAGAGGTGGGCTGTGGAGGCCACAACCCACATGGGCGCGCCAGGGGGGCCCCGGCGCGCCCTGGTGGGTTGTGCCCTCCACGGGCCCTCCTCCACCGCCTCTTACGCCTATAAATTCCCAAATATTCAGGCAACCCTAGGGGAGTCGACGAGAAACACATCCAGCCGCCGCAACTTCCAGAACATCGAGATCCAATCTAACACCATCACGGAGGGGTTCATCTTCTTCATAGGTGCCTCTGTTGGAAATATGCCCTAGAGGCAATAATAATTTGGTTATTATCATATTTCCTTGTTCGTGATAATCGTTTATTATCCATGCTATAATTGTATTGATTGGAAACTCAAATACATGTGTGGGTACATAGACAACACTGTGTCCCTAGTATGCCTCTAGTTAACTAGCTCGTTGATCAAAGACGGTCAAGGTTTCCTGGCCATAGACATGAGATGTCATTTGATAACGGGATCACATCATTAGGAGAATGATGTGATGGACAAGACCCAAACTATAAACATAGCATATGATCGTGTCAGTTTATTGCTATAGTTTTCTACATGTCAAGTATCTGTTCCTATGACCATGAGATCATGCAACTCACTGACACCGGAGGAATACCTTGTGTGTATCAAACGTCACAATGTAACTGGGTGACTATAAAGATGCTCTACAGGTATCTCTGAGGGTGTCTGTTGAGTGGGCATGGATCAAGACTGGGATTTGTTACTCCGTGTGATGGAGAGGTATCTCAGGGCCCACTCGGTAATACAACATCACAATAAGCCTTGCAAGCAATGTGACTAAGTGTTAGCCACGGGATCTTGTATTACGGAACGAGTAAAGAGACTTGCCGGTAACGAGATTGACCTAGGTATAGAGATACCGACGATCGAATCTTGGGCAAGTAACATACCGAAGAACAAAGGGAACAACATACGGGATTAACTGAATCGTTGACATAGAGGTTCAACCGATAAAGATCTTCGTAGAATATGTGGGAACAAATATGGGCATCCAGGTCCCGCTATTGGTTATTGGCCGTAGAGGTGTCTTGGTCATGACTACATAGTTCTCGAACCCGCAGGGTCTGCACACTTAAGGTTCGGTGATGTTTCGGTATAGTAGAGTTATGTATGGTGGTGACCGAAGGTTGTTCGGAGTCCCGGATGAGATCCTGGATGTCACGACGAGCTCCGGAATGGTCCGGAGGTAAAGTTTGATATATAGGAAGTCCCGTTTTGGTCACCGAAAAAGTTTCGGATATTTCGGTAGTGTACCGGGAGTGCCGGGAGGGGTACCGGGGACCATCGGGAGAGGTATTTCGACCCAAGGGGCCTCATGGGCTGTGGGAGGAGTCAAGACAGCCCTTAGTGGGCTGGCCAAGCCCCACACTAAGGCCCATGTGGCTAGGGGTGGGAAAAACCCAAAAGGGGGAGAGGTGGAAAGAGTTTCCAAGTGGAGAGGAGGAATCCTACTCCTAAAAGGATTGGAGTAGGACTCCTCCACCTCCAATTTCGGACAAACCTTGAGGGTTTGAGGCTGCCTCCTCCCCTCCCTCCCTCCTATATATACTATAGGATTTAGAGGGAAGAGCTAACCCTAATTGCCACGTGCTCCCTCTACTTCATCTAGATCGGTTTCTCCTCTAGTCTAGTTTCAGCGGTGCTTAGGCAAAGCCCTGCCGGAATTGTTCCACCACCATCGCCGCCGCGCCGTCGCGCCGCCGGAGAACTCTTCTACCTCTCCGCTCCCTCTTGCTGGATCAAGAAGGCGGAGATCGTCATCGAGCTGTACGTGTGCTGAACGCGGAGGTGCCGTCCGTTTGGCGCTAGATCGGAAGGACCGTGATCAGGATCGCGAGACGGTTCATGATTTGATCGCGGGACGGATCGTGATGGGATCGCGGGATGGATCGTGATTGGATCGCGAGACGGATCGTGATTGGATCGCGGGACGCTTGGCGATTTGGATCGCGAAGACGTTCGACTACATCAACCGCGTTTCTTAACGCTTCCCGCTTAGTGATCTACAAGGGTATGTGGATCCACTCTCCCTCTCGTAGATGCTCATCACCATGGATAGATCTTTAGTGTGCGTAGGAAAATTTTTGTTTCCCATGCAACGTTCCCCAACAGCCTCTCCGATGATGCGTGAGTAGTCCACCATAGACCTACGGGTCCGTAGGCAGTAGCTAGATGGCTTCCTCTCTCTCTTTTGATTCTCAATACAATGGTCTCTTGGAGATCTATTTGATGTAAATTTTTGCGGTGTGTTTGTTGGGATCCGATGAATTTTGAGTTCATGATCAGTTTCTATCCATGAATATTATTTGATTCTTCTTTGATCTCTTATATGCATGATTACTTATAGCCTCGTATTTCTTCTTCGAATCTTTTGTTTAGTTAGGCCAACTAGATCGATTTTTCTTGCCATGGGAAGAGGTGCTTTGTGATGGGTTCGATCTTGCGGTGTTCTTTCCTAGTGACAGAAGGGGCAGCAAGGCACGCATGTATCGTTGCCATTAAGGATAACAAGATGGGGTCTATTCCTACATGAATAGACCTTGTCTACATCATGTAATCGTTCTTATTGCATTACTCCGTTTTTCCATGAACTTAATACACTAGAGCCATGCTGGATAGCGGTCGATGTGTGGAGTAATAGTGATAGATGCAGGCAGGAGTCGGTATAATTATCTTGGACGTGATGCCTATATAATGATCATCCCCTTGGATATCGTCATGATTATTTGATCTTCTATCAATTGCCCAATAGTAATTTGTTCACCCACCGTGTGCTATACTCATGAGAGAAGCCACTAGTGAAACCTATGGCCCCCGGGTCTACTTTTCCAACATATTGATTTCCGATCTATCTTTTTGCCTCTTTGTTTTCAGATCTACTAAACCTAAAACCCCAAAATATATTGCTGCACTTTTTGTTTGTCCTTTTTATTTTGTGTTCTTGAGAGATCTATCTCTCCTATCTATCACTACCTAATCTATCCTTTTACCGTAGAGAAATTGACAACCTCTCTTTCGCGTCGGGTTGCAAGTATTTGTTATTTGTGTGCAGGTGCTGCTTATTGGGTGGTGGTGATCCTCCTACTGGTTCGATAACCTTGGTTCATAACTGAGGGAAATACTTACCGTCGCCGTGCTGCATCATCCCTTCCTCTTTGGGGAAATACCGACGCAGTCTCAAGCAACATCAAAGGAATTTTCTGGCGCCGTTGCCGGGGAGGAAGCGGTCTCTTCTACGTGCCAATCTCAGGCACCGAGGAGACTCCATCATCATCTACCAGGTTCCTAATCACAAATCTCATCTCATTGCAATTACATTGTTTGCCATTTGCCTCTCGCTTTCCTCTCCCCCACTTCACGAATTTGCCGTTTTATTCGCCCTCTTTTTCGTTTGACTTTTTCTCGTCAGATCTCTTGCCTTGTTGCTATGACTAGCATTACTACTCCCCCTTTGTCACTAGAGTTTGAAGTTCTATACTTCAAACAAAAACAAGGGGAAAATTTGAAAGATGCCTGGTATAGGCTAATGGAATCCTATCGTATTTCCAATCTAAAAGGAGACGAAAATTTTTTGTTTAGAAATTTTTACGTAGGATTAGCTTTGCATCATAGAGAACTTTTGGATTTTGCCGCTAAGAGGAATTTTATTGAACTTGATGCAAACACCGCTTATGAAATTTTGGAAGGGATATTGGGAATTCCTCCAATAAAAAAGGGACCTTCTTTTACACAAGATGTTGGAAATATGCCCTAGAGGCAATAATAAATTGGTTATTATTATATTTCCTAGTTCATGATAATTGTTTATTATCCATGCTAGAATTGTATTGATTGGAAACTAAATACATGTGTGGGTATATAGACAACAATGTGTCCCTAGTATGCCTCTAGTAGACTAGCTCGTTGATCAAAGATGGTCAAGGTTTCCTGACCATAGACATGAGTTGTCATTAGATAACGGGATCACATCATTAGGAGAATGATGTGATGGACAAGACCCAACCGTAAGCATAGTAGTTGATCGTGTCAGTTTATTGCTACTGCTTTATCCATGTCAAGTATCTGTTCCTACGACCATGAGATCATGCAACTCCCAGACACCGGAGGAATGCCTTGTGTGTATCAAACGTCACAACGTAACTGGGTGACTATAAAGGTGCTCTACAGGTATCTCCAAGGGTGTCTGTTGGGTTGGCATGGATCGAGACTGGGATTTGTCACTCCGTATGACGGAGAGGTATCTCTGGGCCCACTCGGTAATACAACATCACAAGAAGCTTGCAAGCAATGTGACTAAGGAGTTAGTCACGGGATCTTGTATTACGGAACGAGTAAAGAGACTTGCCGGTAACGAGATTGAACTAGGTATGGAGATATCGACGATCAAATCTCGGGCAAGTAACATACCGATGGACAAAGGGAACTGCATACGGGATTGTCTGAATCCTTGACATCGTGGTTCGACCGATAAAGATCTTCATAGAATATGTAGGAACCAATATGGGCATCCAGGTCCCGCTATTGGTTATTGACCGTGGAGGTGTCTCGGTCATGTCTACATGATTCTCGAACCCGTAGGGTCGCACGCTTAACGTTCGGTAGCGCTATGGTAGTATTGAGATATTAATAGTGGAAAGTCTGAAGGTTGTTCGGAGTCCCGGATGGGATCCGGGACATCACGAGGAGCTCCGGAATAGTCCGGAGGTAAAGATTCATATGTGGAAAGTTGTTATCGGGGTTCCGGAAAAAATTCGAGTTTTTTCGGTATTGTACCGGGAAGGTTCTAGAAGGTTCCGGAGTGGGGCCCACCTGCATGGGGGACCCACATGAACGTGGGTAGTGGGGAAAGTCCCCACAACCCTGGTCTAGGCGCACCAAGATCCTCCCTTAAAAGGAATAGATTCATATCCCAAGGGGATAAGATCAGGATCCCTAAAAAAGGGGGGATAGCAATCGGTGGGGAAGGAAAGGTGGGATTTCCTTCCTCCCCCTTTGGCCAACGACCCTAGGGCCTTGGAGGGCAAGCCACCAGCCCCCTCCACGCCTATATAAAGGTGGGGAGGTGTTGGGGGCAGCCACCCTTCGACCCTTGCCCGTTACCTCTCCCAACTCCTCCCACGTTTCACCGGTACGCGCTTGGCGAAGCCCTGCCGGAATTCCGCTGCCACCACCACCACCACCATACCGTCGTGTTGGTCCCGATCTCATCTACCCCCTCTATCTCTCTTGCTGGATCAAGAAGGACAGGACGCCGCCGAGCCGCACGTGTGCTAAACTCGGAGGTGCTGTCCGTTCGGCACTTGATCGGGAGTTCGTGGACGGATCGGGATTGGATCGCGAAGATGTTCGACTACATCAACTGCGTTTCTTAACGCTTCCGCTTAGCGAACTACAAGGGTATGTAGATCCAACTCCCCCTCTCATAGATGCTCATCACCATGGATAGATCTTGCGTGTGCGTAGGAAATTTTTTATTTCCCATGCAACGTTCCCCAACAGTGGCATCAGAGCCAGGTCTATGCATAGATGAGATCTTGAGTAGAACACAAAGGAGTTTGTGGGCGTTGATATTCAGATTGCTTCCTCCCTTAGTCTTTTCTTGGTTCAGCGGCATTGTGGGATGAAGCGGCTCGGACCAACCTTACTCGTACGCTTACGAGAGACCGGTTCCATCGCTAACATGCAACTTGTTGCATAAAGATGGCTGGCGGGTGTCTGTCTCTCCCACTTTAGTTGGATCGGATTTGATTGAGGCGGTCCTTGTAGAAGGTTGAATAGCAATTTGTGTATCACCGTTGTGGTTTTGCGTAGGTAAGAATCATTCTTGCTAGATATCCATAGCTGCCACGTAAAACATGCAACAACAATTAGAGGACGTCTAACTTGTTTTTGCAGGGTATGTTGTGATGTGATATGGCCAAAGACATGATGTGATATATATCTGATGTATGAGATGATCATGTTGTAATAGTTAAATATCGACTTGCATGTCGATGAGTACGGCAACCGGCAGGAGCCATAGGGTTGTCTTTAATTTATTTGCGCCGTTTTGCTTTACTTTATCGCTATGAGTTAGCAATAGTCGTAAACGCAACAGTTGGCACGACAACCTCATGGCGACACGTTGATGGAGATCAAGATGATGGAGATCATGGTGTCATGTCGGTGACGATGGAGATCATGCCGGTGCTTTGAAGATGGAGATCGAAAAGCACAAGTTCATGGCCATATCATGTCACTTATGATTTGCATGTGATGTTAATCCTTTTATGCACCTTGTTTTGCTTAGGACGACGGTAGCATTATAAGGTGACCCCTCACTTAAATTTCAAGATAAAATTGTGTTCTCCCCGAGTGTGCACCGTTGCGAAAGTTCGTCGTTTCGAAGCACCACGTGATGATCGGGTGTGATAGACTCTACGTTCACATACAACGGGTGCAAGCCAGTGTTGCACGTGCGGAACACTCGGGTTAAACTTGACGAGCCTAGCATGTACAGACATGGCCTCGGAACACAAGAGACCGAAAGGTCGAACATGAGTCATATAGTAGATATGATTAACATGGAGATGTTCACCATTGAAACCACCTCATCTCACGTGATGATCGGACTTGGGTTGGTGGATTTGGATCATGTCACACTTAGACAACCTGAGGGATGTTGATTTGAGTGGGAGTTCTTAAGTAATATGATTAATTGAACTCATTATCATGAACTTAGTCAAAGTGTCTTTGCAAATTATGTTGTAGATAGCTTGTGCTGTAACTCCCCTGAATTTTTGATACGTTCCTAGAGAAAAAGTAAGTTGAAAGATGGTAGTAGCAATTATGCGGACTCGCTCCGTAAACTGAGGATTGTCCTCGTTGCTGCACAGAAGGCTTATGTCCTTGATGCACCGCTTGGTGCGCCACCCCCTCTAGCGTCGTTTGTGGATGTTGTGAACATCTGTCAGGCACGTTGTGAAAACTACTTGATAGTTCAGTGCGTCATGCATTACGACTTAGAATTGAGGCTCCAAAGACGTTCTTGAACGTCGCAGAACATATGAGATGTTCCAAGAACTGAAATTGGATTTCAGGCTCGTGCCTGTGTTAAGAGGTATGAGACCTCCAACAAAGATTCTTTGCCTGCAAGATGAAGGAGAATAGCTCAATCAGTGAGCATGTGCTCAGATTGTGTGAGTACTACAATCGCTTGAATCGAGTGGGAGTTGATCTTCCAGATAAGATAGTGATTGATATAGTTCTCCAAGTCACTGCCACCAAGCTACTAGAGCTTCGTGATGAACTAGCCAGGGATGGATGATCCCATGAGCTATTCGCGATGTTTGACATCTCGAAGGTAGAAATCAAGAAGGAGCATCAAGTGTTGATGGTTGGTAAAACCACTAGTTTCGAGAAGGGCAAGGGTAAGAAGGGAAACTTCATGACTGGCAAGCCAGTTGCTGCTCGAGTGAAGAAACCCAAGGTTAAATCCAAACCTGAGACTAAGTGCTTCTACTATGAGGGGAACGGTCACTGGAGCAGAACTACCCTAGATACTTGGGAGATAAGAAGGCTGGCAACGTCGACAAAAGTATATTTGATATACATGTTATTGATGTGTACCTTACTAAGTACTCCTAGTAGCACTTGGGTATTAGATACCGGTTCAGTTGCTAAATGTTAGTAACTCGAAATAAAAGCTACGGAATAAACGGAGACTAACTAAGGGCGAGGTGACGATGTGTGTTGGAAGTGTTTCCAAGGTTGATATGATCACCATCGCACGATCACTCTACCTTCGGGATTAGTGTTGAACCTAAATAAATGTTATTTGGTGTTTTTGTTGAGCATGAACATGATTAGATCGTGTTTATTGCAATACGGTTATTCATTTAAGTTAGAGAATAATGGTTATTCTATTTACATGAATAATACCTTCAATGGTCATGCACCCAATGTGAATGGCTTATTAAATCTCGATCGTAGTAATACACATATTTATAATATTGATGCCAAAAGATACAAAGTTAGTAATGATAAGTACCACATACTTGTGGCACTGCCGCGAAGGTCATATTGGTGTAAAGCGCATGAAGAAACTCCATGCTGATGGATCTTTTGACTCACTCGATTTCGAATCGGTTGAGACATGCGAACCATGCCTCTTGGGCAAGATGACTAAGACCCCGTTTTCCGGTATGATGGAGCGGGCTAGTGACTTATTGGAATTGATACATGTTGATGTATGTGGTCCAATGAGTGTTGAAACACGCAGTGGATATCGTTATTTTCTTACCTTCACTGATGATTTGAGTAGATATGGGGATATTTACTTAATGAAACACAAGTCTGAAACGTTTGAAAGGTTCAAGCAGTTTCAGAGTGAAGTTGAAGATCATCGTGACAAGAAGATAAAATGTCTACGATATGATCGTGGAGGTGAATATCTGAGTTACGAGTTTGGTATGCAACTTAAGACAATGTGGAAATTGTTTCACAGCTCACGCCGCCTGGAACACCATAGAGTGATGGTGTGTCCGAACATCGTAGTCGTGGCCTATTTGATATGGTTCATACTATGATGTCTCTTATCGTTTTGCCACTATCGTTTTTGGGTTAAAGCATTAGAGACAAATACATTCACTTTAATAGGGCACCATCTAAGTCCGTTGAGATGACACCGTATGAATTATGGTTTGGCTGAAACCTAAGTTGTCATTTCTTAATGTTTGGGGCTGTGACGCTTATGTGAAAAAGGTTTTCACCTAATGAGCTCGAACCCAAAGCGGACAAATGCATCTTCATAGAATACCCTAAGGAGACATTGGGTATACCTTCTATCTCAGATCCAACCACAAAGTGTTTGTTGCTAAGAACGGGTCCTTTCTCGAGAAAAAGTTTCTTTCAAAAGAATTGAGTGGGAGGAAAGTAGAACTTGATGAGGTTGTTAAACCGTCACTTCAGTTGGATGGTAGCACAACGCAGAAAGATGTTTCTGGGGTGCCTACGCCAATTGAAGAGGAAGCTAATGATGATGATCATGAAACTTCGGATCAAGTTACTACCGAACCTCGTAGGTAGACAAGGATACGTACTGCCCTGAGTGGTACGGTGATCATGTCTTGGAAATCATGTTGTTAGACAACGATGAGCCTACAAACTATGAAGAAGCGATGGTGGGCCCGGATTCCAACAAATGGCTAGGAGCCATGAAATCCGAGACAGGATCCATGTATGAAAACAAAGTATGGACTTTGGTAAACTTGCCCGTTGAACGGCAGGTCGTTGAGTACAAATGGACCTCTAAGAGGAAGACAGACGCTGATGGTAAATGTCACCATTTATAAAGCTCGACTTGTCGCGAAAAAGGTTTTCGACAAGTTCAAGGAATTGACTACGATGAGACTCTCTCACCCGTAGCGATGCTGAAGTCTGTTGGAATTATGTTAGCAGTTGCTGCATTTTTCGATTATGAAATCTGGCAGATGGATGTCAAAACATCGTTCCCCTGAGGAAAGGTTGTATGTGATACAACTAGAAGGTTTTGTCGATCCTAAGGATGCTAAAAGGTATGCAAGCTCCAGCGATCCTTCTATGGACTAGAGCAAGCATCTCGGAGTTGGAATATACGCTTTAATGAGGTGATCAAAGTTTTTAAGTTTATACAAAGTTTGTGAGAAACTTGTATTTGCAAGAAAGTGAGTGGGAGCACTATAGAATTTCTGATATGTATATGTGGTTGACATATTGTTGATCGGAAATAATGTAGAATTTCTGGAAAGCATAAAGGGTTGTTTGAAAAGAGTGTTTCAAAGGAAGACCCGGATAAAAGCTATTAGTATATTGGGCATCAAGATCTATAGAGATAGATCAAGACGCTTGATAAGTCTTTCAATGAGAACATACCTTGACAAATTTTTGAAAGAGTTCAAAATGGATCAGACAAAAAAGGAGTTCTTGCCTGATTTGTAAGGTGTGAAGTTGAGTAAGACTCAAAACTCGATCACGGCAGAAGAAAGAGAAAGGACGAAGGTCGTGCCCTATGCCATTAGCCATAGGCTCTATATAGTATGCCATGCTATGTACCGCACCTGATGTGTGCCTTGCCATGAGTCTGTCAAGGGGTACAAGAGTGATCCAGGAGTGGATCACTGGACAGGGGTCAAAATTATCCTTAGTAACTAGAGGACTAAGGAGATGTTTCTCGATGATGGAGGTGATAAAGAGTTCGTCGTAAAGAGTTACGTCGATGCAAGCTTTAATCACCAATCCGGACGGCTCAAAGTAGCAATCCAGATACGTATGGTGGGGTAGCCATTTGGAATAGCTCCAAGTGAAGCGTGGTAGCAACATCTACAGTATAGAGAGTTACAAAGTACACACGGATCTGAATGTTACAGACCCGTTGACTAAAACCTCTCTCACAAGCAAAACATGATCAAACCCCAGAACTTATTGGGTGTTAATCACATGATGATATAAGTGTTAATCACATGGTGATATAAGTGTTAATCACATGGTGATGTGAGCTAGATTATTGACTCTAGTGCAAGTGGAAGACTGTTGGAAATATGCCCTAGAGGCAATAATAAATTGGTTATTATTATATTTCCTAGTTCATGATAATTGTTTATTATCCATGCTAGAATTGTATTGATTGGAAACTAAATACATGTGTGGGTATATAGACAACAATGTGTCCCTAGTATGCCTCTAGTAGACTAGCTCGTTGATCAAAGATGGTCAAGGTTTCCTGACCATAGACATGAGTTGTCATTTGATAACGGGATCACATCATTAGGAGAATGATGTGATGGACAAGACCCAACCGTAAGCATAGCAGTTGATCGTGTCAGTTTATTGCTACTGCTTTATCCATGTCAAGTATCTGTTCCTACGACCATGAGATCATGCAACTCCCAGACACCGGAGGAATGCCTTGTGTGTATCAAACGTCACAACATAACTGGGTGACTATAAAGGTGCTCTACAGGTATCTCCAAGGGTGTCTGTTGGGTTGGCATGGATCGAGACTGGGATTTGTCACTCCGTATGACGGAGAGGTATCTTTGGGACCACTCGGTAATACAACATCACCAGAAGCTTGCAAGCAATGTGACTAAGGAGTTAGTCACGGGATCTTGTATTACGGAACGAGTAAATAGACTTGCCGGTAACGAGATTGAACTAGGTATGGAGATATCGACGATCGAATCTCGGGCAAGTAACATACCGATGGACAAAGGGAACTGCATACGGGATTGTCTGAATCCTTGACATCGTGGTTCGACCGATAAAGATCTTCATAGAATATGTAGAAACCAATATGGGCATCCAGGTCCCGCTATTGGTTATTGACCGTGGAGGTGTCTCGGTCATGTCTACATGATTCTCGAACCCGTAGGGTCGCACACTTAACATTCGGTAGCGCTATGGTAGTATTGAGATATTAATAGTGGAAAGTACGAAGGTTGTTCGGAGTCCCGGATGGGATCCGGGACATCACGAGGAGCTCCAGAATAGTCCGGAGGTAAAGATTCATATATGGAAAGTTGTTATCGGGGTTCCGGAAAAAGTTCGAGTTTTTTTGGTATTGTACCGGGAAGGTTCTAGAAGGTTCCGGAGTGGGGCCCACCTGCATGGGGGACCCACATGAACGTGGGTAGTGGGGAAAGTCCCCACAACCTTGGTCTAGGCGCACCAAGATCCTCCCTTAAAACGAATAGATTAATATCCCAAGGGGATAAGATCAGGATCCCTAAAAAAGGGGGGAAGGAAAGGTGGGATTTCCTTCCTCCCCCTTTGGCCAACGACCCTAGGGCCTTGGAGGGAAAGCTACCAGCCCCCTCCATGCCTATATAAAGGTGGGGAGGTGTTGGGGGCAGCCACCCTTCGACCCTTGCCCGTTACCTCTCCCAACTCCTCCCACGTTTCACCGGTACGCGCTTGGCGAAGCCCTGCCGGAATTTCGCTGCCACCACCACAACCATACCATCGTGTTGGAACCGATCTCATCTACCCCCCTCTCTCGCTTGCTGGATCAAGAAGGAGAGGACGCCGCCGAGCCGCACGTGTGCTAAACTCGGAGGTGCCGTCCGTTCGGCACTTGATCGGGAGTTCGTGGACGAATCGTGATTGCATCGCGAAGACGTTCGACTACATCAACCGCGTTTCTTAACGCTTCTGCTTAGCGATCCACAAGGGTATGTAGATCCAACTCTCCCTCTCATAGATGCTCATCATCATGGATAGATCTTGCGTGTGCGTAGGAATTTTTTTGTTTCCCATGCAACGTTCCCCAACACAAGAGGGGGTTCAAATTCTCGACAAACTGGGTGACTTACATAAGCACTTGGTTGAGTTGCAAAAATATAATGAACCTCTCAAACATATTAATGGGAACCTCAATCGCTTGAATACTTTGATTACTCTTTGCAACAAGCGTTTGGATATCTTGGATCTCAAGATGGTTTCTTCTCCTGAAAATTTGGGGAAGCATAAAGAGCCCCCCGGATTTGAGAAAGCCCTCACAAAAGTAGCCAAAACAAAAGATGACAATACTTGAATCTATGCGTTATGCCTAGCTAGGGGCGTAAAACTATAGCGCTTGTTGGGAGGCAACCCGATGAATAAAATTATTTTTGATTTTTACTTTCTGTTTTTGAGTGTTGACACAATTATGCCTCTGTTATGATTGTGTTTTTATGGTTTATTTAGTGTTTGTGCCAAGTAGAGCCTTTAGGATGATTCATAAGATAAGTGTTTTAATTTTGCGTCTAGTGTTTTAATTTTCATTTTTTACTGGAACGTGATCTTGAGCTGAAATTTTAACACAGTGTTGCTATAGAAATTCTTTACGTTGTCCTAATTATTCAGAATTGTAGAGTTACAGAAGTATGGTTAGAGTACAGATTACTACAGACTGTTCTGTTTAAAACAGATTCTGTTTTCGTTGCATTGTGTGCTTGTTTTGATGAATCTATGGGTTATATTGAAGGGTATGAGCCATGGTAAAGTTAAAATACAGTAGGTATAATGCATTAATTAAATATAAATGGGTTTGCAACAGCACCTAAAGTAGTGATTTGCTTTATTGTACTAACGGATCTCATGAAGATTTTGTTGAGTTTTGTGTGATTAAAGTTTTCAAGTTTTGGGCGAGATCACGATGGATGAAGGAATAAGAAGTGAAAAGAGCCTAAGCTTGGGGATGCTACAGCACCCCCAAGATATATCCAAAGAGAAACAAGCAACTAAGCTTGGGGATGCCCCCGAGTGGCATCCCCTCTTTCTTCTAACGACCATCGGTATTTTACTTGGAGCTATATTTTTATTCGTCACATATCATGAGTTTTGCTTGGAGCGTCTTGTATCATTTGAGTCTTTGCTTGCTTTGCTTGTTAGTTTGTCACTTGTATCCTTGCTGGACACACCTATTTGAGAGAGCCAAAATTATGCTATGATTTGTTAGAATTGCTTTATATGCTTCACTTAAACTTTTTGAGCTATAGAATTGCTCTAGTGCTTCACTTATATCTTTTTGAGCACGATGTGCTTGGAAACTTTTGGATAAATACTCTCATGCTTCACTTAGATTAATTTGAGAGTTAGTAAATTTTGAAGAAATCCTCTCATGCTTCACTTAGACCTTTTTGAGAGATGAAATCTCTATGCTCATATGCGTCACTTAAATTTGTTTGAGCTTGTCAAAAAGCAATGGCAATATATGAAACTAGTCCCAAAAGTGATAGATATCCAAGGAGGATATGATAAAAACTTTCATGAAGATCATTGGACAAATTAAATTTGATTCCTTGTAATAGTTTTGAAACATGATGATAGTAATATGTGAGTCATGTTAGTGAGTAATTATGCTTTAGTAGGAATATTGGTGTTAAGGTTTGTGATTCCCTATGCAAGTACGAAAGTCAATTGTTATGCAATGAAATTACATCCTACTTATGGTGCATTATTCGGTGTTAGTTATGCTCAATGCTGGCTTATGTGAATTTTCGTTTCTTGGTTTGGTTGCTTCTCAATCTATTTGCTAGCCTCCACTTGTACTAAGTAGAAATACTACTTGTGCATCCAAAATCCTTAAACACAGTTTTGCCATATGAGTCCACCATACCTACCTATATGCGGTATTTCCATGCCATTCCAAACAAATTTGTATGTGCCATCTCTAATTTTCAAAATAAACTTCTCTTTTGTGTGCTCGTACCGCTCATGAAACGGTAGGGAGTGTCCAATATTTTTCCATGCTAGATGTGTTATTCTCAAGATGAGTGTTTATTCACTTGTCATTGCACGAGAGTGCGGCGGTAATAGGGATGCCCATTCCCGAAATGAAAAAGAAAAAAAATATTTACTTTATGTTGTCAAATAATAAATTCATTGGAAAGTGTTGGTATGGAAGGCAACCGTGGATACGGCCCGCCATGGAATGTGAAAGAATGGTGGAAAAAGGAATAAACTTTATTTTCTGTTTGGGAACAGCCTATGAGATATCTAGCATGGGAAGTATTGTGAGATACTTTGTCGTTTTCGTTGACAGGAAAGGCATGCCACTCAAAATGTTTTTCTCTCTCAATTTAAAACTTTGAGCTCTGACACCTCTACAAATCCCTACTTCCCTCTGCGAAGGGCCTATCTATTTACTTTATGCAATTTTTATTTTTACTTTGAATCTCCATCTTCTCTTATAAAGCACCAACTAGGGGGCACTATGATCGTAATTGAGCATTGGGTGTAGCTAATATTTGAGTGTGTTTCATGAATGGATCAATGATTGAGCATGATGGGCTAGGGATAACTTTCGTTAGTGTTGATATTTTGAAAGACATGGTTACTTGTTGGCATGCTTGAGTATTGAAGTCATTATGTTAAAACTAGACTATTGCTTTGAATCATCTACAAGTCCAAATGTCCATGCTACAAAAGAAAAGAATATGAGATGAACATGTTAGGCAGCATTCCACATCAAAAATTCTATTTTTATCATTTACCTACTCGAGGACGAGTAGGAATTAAGCTTGGGGATGCTGATACGTCTCCAACGTATATACAATTTTTCTTGTTCCATGATGTTATATTATCATTCTTGGATGTTTTACAATCATTTTATAGCAACTTTATATCATTTTTTGGGACGAACCTATTGACATAGTGCCAAAGTGTCAGTTGCTATTTTTGCTTGTTTTTTACTTCGCAGAATATCAGTACCAAACGGAGTCTAATCGCGAAGAAACTTTTTGGAGATTTTTTCTAGACCAGAAGACACCCAATGGGCCAAAGAAGTGCCAGAGAGGTGGGCTGTGGAGGCCACAACCCACATGGGCGCGCCAGGGGCCCCTGGCGCGCCCTGGTGGGTTGTGCCCTCCACGGGGCCCCCCTCCACCGCCTCTAACGCCTATAAATTCCCAAATATTCAGAAAACCGTAGGGGAGTCGACGAGAAACACATCCAGCCGCCGCAAGTTCGAGAATCTCGAGATCAAATCTAAAACCATCACGGAGGGGTTCATCTTCTTCATAGGTGCCTCTCCGATGATGCGTGAGTAGTCCACCATAGACCTACGGGTCCGTAGGCAGTAGCTAGATGGCTTCCTCTCTCTCTTTTGATTCTCAATACAATGGTCTCTTGGAGATCTATTTGATGTAAACTTTTGCTGTGTGTTTGTTGGGATCCGATGAATTTTGAGTTCATGATCAGTTTCTATCCATGAATATTATTTGAGTCTTCTTTAATCTCTTATATGCATGATTACTTATAGCCTCGTATTTATTCTTCGAATCTTTGGTTTAGTCAGGCCAACTAGATCGATTTTTCTTGCCATGGGAAGAGGTGCTTTGTGATGGCTTCGATCTTACGGTGTTCTTTCCCAGGGACGGAAGGGGCAACAAGGCACGCATGTATCGTTGCCATTAAGGATAAGAAGATGGGGTCTATTCCTACATGAATAGATCTTGTCTACATCATGTCATCGTTCTTATTGCATTACTCCGTTTTTCCATGAACTTAATACACTAGATGCATGCTGGATAGCGGTCGATGTGTGGAGTAATAGTGGTAGATGCAGGCAGGAGTCGGTCTACTTATCTTGGACGTGATGCCTATATAATGATCATCGCCTTGAATATCGTCATGATTATTTGATCTTCTATCAATTGCCCAACAATAATTTGTTCACCCACCGTGTGCTATACTCATGAGAGAAGCCACTAGTGAAACCTACGCCCCCCGGGTCTACTTTTCCAACATATTGCTTTCCGATCTATCTTTTTGCCTCTTTGTTTTCAGATATACTAAACCAAAAACCCAAATATATATTGCTGCACTTTTTATGTGCCCTTTTTATTTTGTGTTCTTGAGAGATCTATCTCTCCTATCTATCACTACCTAATCTATCTTTTTATCGTTGAGAGATTGACAACCACTCTTTCGCGTCGGGTTGCAAGTATTTGTTATTTGTGTGCAGGTGCTGGGTGGTGGTGATCCTCCTACTGGTTCGATAACCTTGGTTTCATAACTGAGGGAAATACTTACCGTCGCTGTGCTGCATCATCCCTTCCTCTTTGGGGAAATACCGACGCAGTCTCAAGCCACGTCACCCTCGCTCTCCAGGCCCATCGACTTCCGTGGCGGCAGGTCCTCCGGCAAAGAGGAGATAGTCATCTCCTCTTGCAACGAGGAGGACTAGCAGACGCCTCAGCGGCCCCGTCTCCTCGTGGAGGCCGCTCAGACGGACGAAGCATACATCCGTTAGATGGAGATCATGACAGAGTGCTCGCTCCGTCTGATGGACATGACGACACCATTTCTGGCATGTGTGAAGTAGGAGCCACCAACCACGATGCGCGTCCGCGAGAAGCGGGAGCCAACATCCCCACTCCGGCAAGTGAAGGACGAACCTGCGTCCTCACCGCACAAATGTGGCCTCCACATCAGAGGCCGCGCGAAGGAGGAGCCCGCATCCCCCCTATGCCTCCGCCGCGTCAAGGCCAGCCGACATCGCCCCCGCCGCACAACCGGTACGCCCGCACTGACGGGACCTCGTCGCCGCCATGCCGCCACCGCCGCCCGATAAAGGAGGAGCTACTGTCCGCAATCATGAAGGCGCGTGGCCTCATTCTCCACTACCTCGGAAGAGGTGGTTACGACGGTGCCTCGGGCTCAAGGACCGTCGTATCCGAGGAGGTGCGTTCGGCGAGGCAGCAGGCACAGTATGATCGGTGCAATGCCGCTCGCCGCTCCGCGTTTGTCAAGACCGATGTGGCGTCGGAAAGGGTACGCAACGACCCGGACCTCGCCGTCGTGTGGACGCTCGATCGCTCCATCACCATATCGCAGAGACGCCTGCCAGGCGCCACCGCCGCCTTGACGATGAGCTCGCCAAGATATGCAAGGAGTGGTCGCTTAGCGACCGCTCCACCAATGCCGGCGGGGAGAAGGCCGTCTCCAGGGCTCCGTCGGTGCCGTCGGCAGTTCCAAGGCGGCCCTCCGCACCGCGCAACAAGAGGCAGAACGACTCCTCCGAGAGTGGCAGGTAGCCGCCGGACAATGCTGTCGCGGTCCTCCGGCGCCCTTCCGTCATTGGAGGGACGATGACGATGACAATGACACAGACGATAACAACGACGCAGCAGCGACCACGCGTACGGGGTGGTCGTTCGGTATAGGGTTTAGTTGTTTTTATAGCTTTTAGTTAAACGGTCGAAATATCGTCCGTTTTATGTAAATTATATTCGAACCTTAATGAAACCGATGTTTGCATGAATTTCGTTCGGTTTAGTTGAACCATATTGAAAATGTATGCGGATAATGGTGGATGACCGGCTCTCGCATTCGTGTCTACGGGTTGGTCCCTGTCCACAAACGGGTGCGAAGCAAATTTGAGATGCCCTTACTCCTCATTATTAAGAAAAGAAAAAGTAGAACTAGCATCTCTTCCTGACCAGATCGATCAGCTGATCAATTAGGCCAAGCAATAGACTTAATCAGTTGTTGACTTTCAAATTTCACTCACCTAATTGGTTTCTCTCTCCTACGAGAAACCTATACTCCAATCAAAATCCCCAAAACAGGACACGAGCAAGCAACGACATGCAAGCGTCAGTCCCCCGTCAGAACACATGAACGCTCCTGTTTAACTCGATACTCTTCGTACGGCAGGCTAGAATCGCCATGGTTTGTGTCACTGCCCCAGCAGCGCTGGCATCGTTTCTTAATGCACATAGGGCCATGCGATACTGTGACTGACACCGACTCGGATTACGCACGTAAATATCTCCGGGAGTCAGAACTAATCATCATGCAGTACGTATACGCTTGCAGCACGGGCAACGCGTGCGGTGAAGAAGCTGATAAGGATTCAGAGACCATCTACATCCATCGCCGGCTGGTCTTCGTCTTCGATCAAAACGTAGACAGCGAGCTCACCCCCGCAGATATTTTCCCGCTCGTCCTCTGCACAGTACGAGCACAGAGATGCCTGTCCATTCGTACGGTGACTGGTCTGAAAAGAGGAAACGCAGGAGCACTGTGCAGACGATGACCTGAAAGCCTGAACTCGTGCCAAATATCTCGAGCAAGACACGAATACGCTGCAAAGTCAGCGGACCTGGTATGAGACGTCTATCCACAACGAACGAGGCCGAGGTATACCCGCAATTAAGTCTAGATTAGCAGTTGGACAATGCGTACTTATAAGATTGTGTGAAGAAATGGAGAATCAGAAGCCGGCCTAGACGCCTAGTCCAGTTCACAACAGGGGACAGCAGGCAGCAAGAATATTGTCCCTTCAGTTATCCATGCCTTTAGAAAATGCTTTGATATATACTCCATCCGTTCCTAAATATTTGTCTTTTTAGAGATTCAACTATGGACTACATACAAAACAAAATTAATGAATCTATACTCTAAATTATGTTTATATACATCCGTATGTAGTCCATAATGAAATCTCTAAAAAAACAAATATTTAGGAACGGAGGGAGTAGATTGGAATGTGTCTGATTGATTCTATGGGCTTATTGTGTCATCGAGAAAATGTTTTAGTCAACTCCTCTCGCAGGGAAGAGACAATGCTTTTAGTCAGCTTATTATCAGCGTACAATGCTAATGCTGTAATGCATGCATGATGCATTCAGTTGCGAACAAAAAATACAACGTAGATGGATTGGATTCCTTTTTGTAGGTTCGTTTGATTTGGTTGAATTATATCCAACTGTCATATCTCTTGTTCATTTTGGTAGAATAATGGTATTTCAAATATCAAAAGTACAACTAAATGAGATTAAAGTTCAGGGTATCTTCAACACCGACCCACAAATCACTGACATCCGTCTGTACTTATTTTTTCATCCAACGTGATACCTCATCGGTTCGCGGATTATTCTTGATGTTTGTTTTCCGTAAATCAAGAACGGACAAGGGAGGTTTTGTGAACGTCCAGACCACTGCCACGTACACTACGACTCCGAACCCACCAAAAATCCTCTCCCTCACCCGTGTCCTTCCCCGCGCGTAGCAGTTGCCCACCAAAAATATTTTAGTCAACTCCTTTCTCAGGGAAGAGACAGTGCTTTTAGTCAGCTTTTCAGGAGCGTACAATGCTAATGTATACATGATACATTCAGTTGCGGACAAAAAATACTACGTAGATGGATTTACCGAAAAAGGCTCTTGCCCCGCTTTATATTATAAAGCAAACCACCAAACCAGAGGTATAAGCATAAGTTCGAGTCCACACACACACAAACACACACACGGGAGTACGACACCAAGTACAAAGGGTTCTGCTGAGGACACAACTCAACACGCCCTATAAAACAATAAAACAAAGCTGAAGAGGTGCCTGCATGGCGGAGCTAATCTGGCTCTGGAGGTGGCCGGGGGAGCAGCGGCACCAAGCGGGAGGCCAACGTCCGAAGATCTGCGATGATGGAGTTGATGGCGTCCTGGTCCTGTAGGCGGCTAAGCGGCCGCCAGAGCTGCATAAAACCACACATTTTGAACACCGCGTCAGAAGCACGTCGAAGAGGTCCGGGAAGCGCGCGGCGAAGGGTGTGGCACCGGCCCACCGGTCGAACCAGAACAGGGTGGAGGATCATGTGCCCACCCTAATGGAGGTCCCAATGCGGAGGACTAGAAGAAGCTGGATGATAGACTGCCAGAACTGCGATCCCCCAGAGCGCTGACAGAAGGCAAGAGGCTGGCCGCGCAGGTATTTGCTCCGGATAATCCGGAGCCAGAGTCCTCCCTCCCCGTTCTCGATCCGCCACAGCCACCTAGATAAGAGGGCGATGTTCATGCGTTTGGAGGACATAATCCCGAGCCCGCCTTGGTCTCGTGGCTGACAAATGTCGGGCCAGCGGACCATATGATACTTCTGTCTATCACCCTCACCCACCCAGAAGAATCTAGCCTGGATGGAACCAATCTCGTGGTGGAGGGTTTCGTGAAGACTGTAGAAGCTCATGATGAACAGGAGCAAGCTGGAGAGAGAGGAGTTGATGAGGATCGTCCGAGCCGCCTTCGACAGCCAGCGGCCCTGCCATGGTTCAATACGGTGCTGGAGCTTGAGCACCGTCGGGCGGAGGTCCGCCACATGGAGCCGGCAGGGGCTGATGGGGATCCCCATGTACGAAGTGGGGACGGAGCTCAGCTGGCAGTTCAGTCTGTCCGCGATTGACTGACTCTTCTCCGGAGAGTATCCCAATACCATCACCTCGCTTTTGGCGAAGTTTATTTTCAGGCCAGACATCTGCTGGAAGCAGAGAAGTAGGAACTTTAGGTTCGAGATATCAGAGGGGGAGCCCTCGACCATGATGATGATGTCGTCGGCATACTATAGGTGGGACACGCCACCACCATCCACAAGGTGAGGGACGACCCCCCTAATATGGCCCGCGGCTTTGGCCTTATCAAGAATAGTGGCCAAAGCATCGGCAACCATGTTAAACAAGAATGGAGAGAAGGGGTCGCCCTGCCTAACCCCACAGAGGGTGGGGAAGTACGGGCCGATCTCCCCATTGATGTTTACCGCGGTTTGCCCGGACGAGACCAGCTGCATGACACAGGAGATCCAGCGGTCGTCGAAATCTTTCTGCTGCAAAACTTCCCGAAGGAAGGGCCAACTGACCGTGCCATAGGCCTTGTGGAAGTCAATCTTCTGGAAGACGGCCCTAATATGTTTAGAGCGGACTTCGTGGAGAACCTTGTGAAAGACCAGCACTCCATCAAGGATGAACCGGCCTCGGATAAAGGCCGACTGATCGGGATGGGTAATGCGGTCGGCCAAAAGGGTCACCCTATTGGCGTACCCCTTTGCCAGGATGCGAAAGATCACATTGATCACCGTGATAGGGCGGAACTGGTGGATGTCCGACACCCCAGTCACCTTGGGGATCAACGTGATGATCCCGAAGTTCAGGCGTTGGAGGTCGATGGAGCCGACATAAAACTTCTCAAAGAGGGCCATGACCTCCTGCCTAATAGAGCTCCAGAAGGTCTGGAAGACTTGACCGGCAACCCATCCGGCCCCGGAGCCGAGGCAGGGTTCATGCCCTGGATGGTGAACCACACCTCATCCTCAGAGAACGGGGCCGTGAGGGCCGTGTTCTCCGCGGCAGAGATACGCTGGGGGCCAATCCAGAAATCAAGCGCTAGGGCTAGCCCGCTGCGGCCAGCGGGGGAGAACGGGGCCTTGTAAAAGCCATCCACGTGCGCGCGGATGTCCGCTGGGCGCTGAAGGAGGGACTCTCCATCCCAAAGCAAGGGAATGGAGTTCCGATGGCGCCTGCCATTGGCAATGGCCCGGAAATATGCCGTATTGGCATCTCCCTGAAGCACCCACTTTTGGGTGCCGCGGAGGCGCCAATAGGCTTCCTCGTCTATGTAAATGGTCGAGAGCTGGTCCTCTAGGTCGTACCGACGCATCCACTCGTTTGGGGACAGGGCGACCAGAATGGATTTCTTGCGTTCCCGCAGATCCCGGCCTAGGTTTGCGCCCCAACCCTTCATGAACTGTCTCGCACGCTTAGCACAGAAATGTCAGTTGTCGACAGCCGACATGGTGCGATGAGGGGTGGTTCGGGCCTCTAACCATCGGGAAGAAACAGCGTCAACGAACCCGGGCTGGTTGAGCCAGAAGGTCTTGAACCGGATCCGCGGGGGAGGGGAGGGGCTCATCCACCGAGGATAGGAGCAGCGGTACGTGGTCCGACCCAATCCGGGTAATCGGCCGCAGGGAGGCGAGGGTGCAACGCAGCTCCCAATCCGGAGAGACTAAGACCCGATCCAGAACGGACCGGGTCGGGTCGGCCTGGCGGTTGGTCCAGGTGAACCGGGCCCCGACCCTATCTAATTCTCAGAGGCCGAGATATGCAATGCAGTCGTTGAACAGCTGCATCAGAGGGAAGTTCACTAGGTCGTTGTTCTTGTCGTTCGCAGAGCGGAGCAAGTTGAAGTCACCTCCTACCACCACCGGGAGAGGGGCTACCGCGACCTTCCTCCTAAATTCGTCGAGGAATGCCGCGGAGCGGCGGTGGTCGGCAGGTCCGTATACAATGATGACCTCCCATTTGAAGTTCAGAGCTCGCTCGAAGATCTCCATACTAACAAAGAACTCGCCTCGGTCCATGCTACCAACCTTGAAGGTGGCATCCTTCACGCCTAAAAGGATGCCACCCGAGTGGCCGGCAATCCCACTAGAAGGGAGCCAGTGCCAGGCAAACAGGTGGGAGCTCAGCTATTCTAGTTCCGACAAGGAGAACTCCGAGCGCATGGTCTCCTGGATGGCCACAATGTCAATTCGTTCGTCATGCATGTACTCGATGAGTTGGCGGCGCCGACCCGATTGGCCGAAGCCGCAGATGTTCCAAAAGAGAGCCCGCATTATGGGGCCATCGGGGGGCTGCTTGACCCCAGAACACGGGAGGCACTCTGCGTACGGAGGGCGGCTGTGTGCGAGCGGGTGCGGCCCCGAACCTCCGCACCGGGCAACTGAGCCCGTGCCGCCACTCGCGAGGAGGACGTCAATCTACTAGGGTCAGCAGAGGGGGGGTGGACAGGATCGCCAGCCGTGGGTTGGGCCGCGGCCTTGGCAAGGCGAGCACGGGTCTCGGCTAGGCGTCCATCCAGAATCTCCTGAGCGCGGATCGCATCAATCTGGACAAGGGGGGGCTACCTCCCCTCGGAAGACAATCGCCGAGTCCGCCGCGACCTTGGCAAGGCGACCCAGCAGGACGGACTCGAGAGCAGAGAACGAGCATGTGTAAGAACTAGAGGTGATGTCTGGGGTACCTGGCTCGAGGTTGCGGGCAGCGGCCCGCATCGCTGCAAGCTCCTGGATCCGCGATGCCGGGCTGCAAGGAGGGCGAGCAGCATCGATCCGCGCACTGCGGCACGAGGACGTCACCGGAGAGGAGGTCGACCGGCCCCGCCTGGAGTATGCCGCAGACCGAGGCGGGTGCGGGTGGGCGGCCAGCAGGGTGGTCACCACCGAGGGCATCGGCCCCGACGCATCAGCGGCAGGGGGGTCGGAGGACTTGGAGCCACGGAACCGTTGGGGTCGGGGTCCGGAGAGGGGGGCGACGGAGGAGGCACCAGAGAGGGGGTCGGCGACCTCGGAGGAGAGTGGGCCGCCTCGGCCGTGGCGGGAGGAGCGGGGTCTGACGCCGTGACCAGGCCAGCGAAGAGGGTGGCCACGGTCGGGGGAGTGGGCGAGGATGTCTTGGCCGCCGGAGCGAGATCAGGGACTTCGGCCAGGAGGGAGGGCGGCTCCACAGGCTCCACCACCGTGGTGGCGCGGGGGAAGATATCCCGGGGCGAGGCCGGGGAGCGGGGGCACGATGCGGGAAGCACCAGCATCCCCACGCTGGAGACATCGCTCCCACCTGAAGAGCTGTCAGGGGAGCCCACGGCCGTTGGGGGGGGACCAAGGTGACGACCATCAGCCCAAGCGTAGGAGTGGCCAGAGGAGCGGCCAGAGGGAGCGTCAAGGGCCCGAAGGAACGGTGGCTCGGCTGGGCCGCTCCATGGGACGAGGCGGGCAGCTGGGGATCGGGGCCGTGGGAGGAGGAGTAGCTGTCCTCCAAGCCGTCGTCCATGTCATCGGAGTGGCGAGAGTGGCGGTGGTGGCGACCCACGTGGTTGGGCGGTTCCGGGGCGATGCTGAGGTCGAAGCCCTGGCCGTTGAAGAAGACCCGGACCGTCGCCCGAAGCTTGGAGGAGTCCAGGCATTGGACCTTGACCCGCACCTCCTCCTCCTTGCGCAGCGAGAGCTCGTCCACCACGACCACAATGCCGAGGATCCGGGACATGTTACGGATCACCCGCTCGCGGCGTGCGATATCGGGCAAGCCTGAGACGAGGATCCATGCCGTGTCCAGGACCGCCACAACCATAGGGTCGCGGATCGGCTCAGAGATGGTGACCACCAGCTTGTTCAGCGCGAGGGTGATGTCGGCGCTCCACGTGGCGTATCCGTGGCTGGCAGCGTCGGGGAAGATGACGGTGAACTCCTTAGCACCGATCGGGGTCACCTGCCAGTCCCACTGGCGGGAGTAGAGGTGGTTGAGCTCCGCCTCGATCATCCCCGGGGATGCATCCCCTTCCCCCTTCACAGTCACGATCGCCTGCAGGGACGGTGAGGGAGGGGGAAGGTTGGGCACCTCGATGTGGAAGAAACCCATGCCCTCGATGTCGTGCCCGTACATCATCAGCTCGTCCACCACCAGACGGTCAGGGCATAGCAGCGCGGGGTGGCTTGGATCCTTGCAAATGTAACAGCATGGCGGGCTGGTGCAGGTGATTTGCGCGTGGCCAAGGACACCACAGTTGAAGCACTGGACTTGGCTCTGGGCGGCGGTGCGAGCCGAGGCGGCGGACAGAGGTGGAGCGGGGACGCCAGGGGCGGGTGGTGCCCCGGCGGCCTTTCCCGGCCCACGGCGACGCTTCTTCTTGTTCTGGCCCACGCGCCCTCGGTTGCCCCCATTTCTGGTGCCGACCGGGGGAGGGAATTGGGGCTGCACTTGAGGGGGCTGGTAGCGGCGCGCGGGGGCGGGAGTCGGCAGCAGTGGAGGACGAGGGGGAGGGGGCGTACGTCCGGTGCGGCCAGGGAAGAGGGGCCTCTCGTACCGCCTCGTCGGAGATAGGGAGCGGCGGCGCTGCCATGCACCATCAGCATGGGGAGGGGAACGAGACCGGCCCCGACGGTCATGGCGGGGCGGGGAGCGGCGTTCCGGGGACAGTCGGTGCCCGATGTCCGGCGAACGGCGGCCATCGCGGGAGGTGAGGCGGCGTCGGAGGTCGGCCTCCGTCTGTGCACCCTCGGGGGAGGGCCGGGGAGGATCCCGCGGGGCCTCGAGGCGACGGTTGGACCGGGGGGGGGGGGTGGGTCATCCCACTCATGGGGCATGGAGCAGCCCAGCAGCGCAGGGACGGGACGGCGGCGGGGAGGGGGGGGGGCGGCGGAGGTGGGGCAGGAGGCGAGGGGAGTCGGGGAGGGAGGAGATGGGGCTAGGGAACGCGGTCGGGATGGGAAACCCTTGGGAGGCCAGATCGACCCTTTAATGGGCCCGGCCTCCCTCGAGCCCAACCGCGGCAGGCCCACCCGACGGCCCAAGGCAGATGGCTGCGGCCCAGCACCAGGAACATGGGCAACAGCCTCGCCCGTTCCAGGGAGAGCGGCCGCCGCTGCCGGCGAGGGGGGAGGGCACGGCGGCGCAGGGCGGATGATCGGGGGGAGAGGAGCACGCGAAGCCCCGAGGAGCTGAACGCGGCGATGAAAGGCTGGAAAGGGGCACGCCGGAGCGTCGGGGCCGGCCACGGACGGGGCGGCGGCTAGGCGACCTCTCCGGCAGGGGGGAGGGGGGAGGGGGGAGCGCCAGGAGAGGTGCTACTTCTTGAGCTTGCGTTGGTTTTCCCTTGAAGAGGAAAGGGTGATGCAGCAAAGTAGATAAGTATTTCCCTCAGTTTTGAGAACCAAGGTATCAATCCAGTAGGAGGTACAAGCAAGGCCCCAATCTATGCACCTGCACAAACAATCAAACACTTGCACCCAACGCTATAAAGGGGTTGTCAATCCCTTCATGGTCACTTGCAAGGATGAGATCCGATAGAGATAGATATAAAAGATTACTAAAACGATAATTAAAATAAAAGTAAATAAATTGCAGCAAAGTATTTTTGTGTTTTTAGTTTATAGATCTGAAAATATAATATGGAAAATAGACCCGGGGGCCATAGGTTTCACTAGAGGCTTCTCTCTTGAAGGAAAATAATACGGTGGGTTAACAAATTACTGTCGAGCAATTGATAGAAAAGCGCATAGTTATGACAATATCCAAGGCAATGATTATGCATATAGGCATCACGTCCATATCAAGTAGACCAAAACGATTCTGCATCTACTACTATTACTCCACACATCGACCGACTCCTGCCTGCATCTAGAGTATTAAGTTCATCAAGAACAGAGTAACGCATTAAGTAAGATGACATGATGTAGAGGGATAAACTCAAGCAATATGATGAAAACCCAATCTTTTTATCCTTGATGGCAACAATACAAATACGTGCCTCGCTACCCCTACTTTGTCACTGGGTGAGGACACCGCAAGATTGAACCCAAAACTAAGCACTTCTCCCATTGCAAGAATTACCAATCTAGTTGGCCAAACCAAACCAATAACTCGAAGAGACTTGCAAAGATACGAAATCATGCATATAAGAATTCAGAGAAGATTCAAATAATATTCATAGATAATCTGATCATAAACCCACAATTCATCGGATCTCGACAAACACACCACAAAAGAGTATTACATCGGATAGATCTCCACGAAGATCATGGAGAACATGGTATTGAAGAACATAGAGAGAGAAGAAGCCATCTAGCTACTAGCTATGGACCCGAAGGTCTGAGGTAAACTACTCACGCATCATCGGAAGGGCAATGGTGTTGATGTAGAGGCCCTCCGTGATCGAATCCCCCTCCGGCAGATCGCCGGAAAAGGCCCCAAGATGGGATCTCACGGGAACAGAGGTTTGCGGCGGCGGAAAAGTATTTTCGTGGCTCTCTTTGGTATTGGGGGAATATTTCTGAATTTATAGGCGAAGAGTTAGGGTTGGAGGAGCTACGGGGGGCCCACAAGCCAGGGGGGCGCGCCCTGGTGGTTGTGGCCCACCCGTAGGTCTTCTGGCCTCTTCTCGAAGCCTCCTGGGTTCCTTCTGGTCCAAGAAAAATCAGCGTAGAATTTTATTCCATTTGGACTCCGTTTGATATTCCTTTTCTGCAATACTCAAAAACAAGGAAAAAACAGAAACTGGCACTGGGCACTAGGTTAATAGGTTAGTCCCAAAAATAATATAAAATAGCATATTAATGCATATAAAACATCCAAAACAGATAATATAATAGCATGGAACAATCAAAAATTATAGATACATTGGAGATGTATCAGCATCCCCAAGCTTAATTCCTACTCGTCCTCGAGTAGGTAAATGACTAAAACAGAATTTTTTATGTGGAATGCTACCTAACATATTTATCCATGTAATATTCTTTAGTGTGGCGTGAATGTTCAGATCCATAAGATTCAAAACAAAAGTTTAATGTTGACATAAAAACAATAATACTTCAGGCATACTAACAAAGCAATCGTGTCTTTTCAAAATAACATGGCCAAAGAAAGTTATCCCTACAAAATCATAAGGTCTGGCTATGCTCCATCTTCCCCACACAAAGTATTTAAATCATGCACAACCCCGATGAAAAGTCAAGCAATTGTTTCACACTTTTTATGTTCTCAAACCTTTTCAAGTTTCACGCCATACATGAGCGTGAGCCATGGATATAGCACTATAGGTGGAATAGAATATGGTGGAGGTTGTGAGGAAAAGGGGAAGATAGTCTCACATCAACTAGGCATATCAACAGGCTATGGAGATGCCCATCAATAGATATTAATGTGAGTGAGTAGGGATTGCCATGCAACGGATGCACTAGAGCTATAAGTGTATGAAAGCTCAAAAAGAAACTAAGTGGGTGTGCATCCGACTCGCTTGCTCACGAAGACCTAGGGCAATTTGAGGAAGCCCATCATTGGAATATACAAGCCAAGTTATATAATGAAAAATTCCCACTAGTATATGAAAGTGACAAAATAGGAGACTCTCTATCATGAAGATCATGGTGCTACTTTGAAGCACAAGTGTGGAAAAAAGATAGTAGCATTGTCCCTTCTCTCTTTTCTCTCATTTTTTTGGTGGGCATCTTTGGCCTCTTTTTTTTATTTTTAAAGTTCGGAGTCTCATCCCAACTTGTGAGGGAATCATAGCTTCCGTCCTTTCCTCACATGGGACAATGCTCTAATAATGATGATCATCACACTTTTATTTACTTACAACTCAAGAATTACAACTCGATACTTAGAACAAAACATGACTCTATATGAATGCCTCCGGCGGTATACCGGGATGTACAACGATCTAGCATAGCAATGACATTAATGAAAACATCACGCTAGCTGTCTTACGATCATGCAAAGCAATATGACAATGATGGTGCGTGTCATGATAAACGGAACGGTGGAAGTTGCATGGCAATATATCTCGGAATGGCTATGGAAATGCCATAATAGGTAGGTATGGTGGCTGTTTTGAGGAAGGGTATATGGTGGGTTTAATGCACCGGCGAAAGTTGCGCGGTACTAGAGAGGCTAGCAAAAGTGGAAGGGTGAAAGTGCGTGTAATCCATGGACTCACATTAGTCATAAAAAACTCACATACTTATTGCAAAAGTCTATTAGTTATCGAAGCAAAGTATTAGACGCGTGCTCCTAGGGGAGAGGTTGGTAGGAGTTAACCATCGCGTGCTCCCGACCCTCACACAAAGGATGACAATCAATAAACAAATCATGCTCCGATTTCGTTACATAACGGTTCACCATACGTGCATGCTACAGGAATCACCAACTTTTAACAAAAGTATTTCTACCAATCCACAATTACTCACTAGGATGTCTCTAATATTACCATCTTTATATCTCAAAACAATCATAAGGAATCAAACTTCTCATAGTATTCAATGCACTTTATATGAAAGTTTTTATTATATCCCTCTTGGATGCACATTATAATAGGACTAAATTCATAACCTAAACCAATTACCATGCTATTTAAAGACTCTCAAAATAATATAAGTGAGGTACGAGAGTTCAATTATTTTTATAAAATAAAACACCACCGTGCTTTAAAAAGATATAAGTGAAGCACTAGAGCAAAATTGCCTAGCTCAAAAGATATAAGTGAATCACATAGAGTATTCTAATAAATTCACGATTCATGCGTGTCTCTCTCAAAAGATGTGTGCAGCAAGGATGATTGTGGCAAACTAAAAAGGAAAGACTCATATCATACAAGACGCTCCAAGCAAAACACATATCATGTGGTGAATAAAATTATAGCCTCAAGTAAATTTACCCATGGATTGAAGACGAAAGAGGGGATGCCTTCCGGGGCATCCCCAAGCTTAGGCTTTCTGGTATCCTTGAATATTCCTTGGGGTGCCTTGGGTATCCCCAAGCTTAGGATCTTTCCACTCCTAATTCCGTAGTCCATCAAATCTTTACCCAAAACTTGAAAACTTCACAACAGAAAACTCAACAGAAAACTCGTGAGATCCGTTAGTATAAGAAAAATAAATCACCACTTTAGGTACTGTTGTGAACTCATTCTTTATTTATATTGTTGTAATATCTACTGTATTCCAACTTCTCCATGGTTCATACCCCAGATACAACCCATAGATACATCAAAATAAGCAAACAACACAAAGAAAACAGAATCTGTCAAAAACAGAACAGTCTGTAGCAATCTGAAAACTTTGAATACTTCTGTAACTCCAATTTTTTTGAAAAATTAGGAAAATATGGAAAATTTGTATATCAATCTTCTGTAAAAATTTCAGACTCATTTGATGCTCTAGTGAATTTATAAAATTCCTGGACTGAGCGCAAAAGTTTCTGTTTTTCAGCAAGATCAAATCAACAATCACCGTAAACCATCCCAAAGGTCTTACTTGGCTCAAACACTAATTAAAACACTAAAACACAATTACTAAATAGTTAATAATGTGTAATTTATTCAAGAACAGAAACTAAAACAAAAACATAAAAATAAAATTGGGTTGCCTCCCAACAAGCGCTATTGTTTAACGCCCCTAGCTAGGCATAACGCAATAGATCTAGGTATTATCATATTTGGTATGCAACTCCTCAATTGCACACTTATAAACCCTAGGAGATTCTTTGGTTGTATCAATAATCATACTCCTAGGCAAGAAATCAAGAAATTCACTTGTAGCAATTGGTCCCCGGACAATATTAATAAAGTTAGGGTGAGCACTTATCATCTTAAGATCTTCATCTCCTTTACTAGAGGATTCACCCTTATTTTTAGGGACATAAATAAACTTGATAGTCTTAGTAGGAGGAAAATTTGGAGTGGTTTTAACAGAGGCAAAAGCAGAACCCAAGTTGGTAATAATATCTTCTAGCTTGCCAATTCTAATGGAAGCCTGGTCTATCTTTTCATTAACTATGGGTTCTTTCTCCCTTAGATTTTTTAAAGTAACTCCTACCTTAGATCCATATTGAGTAATTTGATTATGAATCATTTTATCCAAGTTTTCAATGAGCTCTACAGTAGCAACTTTATTTTCAATAATATCAAGCCTTCGCATCACATGTTCCAAAGTTAAGATTGTTTCATTAACCACGAGTGGGGGAGAACCTACCAAATTTATCATAGCACTATAAGAATCAACGCTATGGCTTCCCAAGAAATTTCCTCCCGTAATGGTATCCAGGACATATCTATTCCAAGGAGAAACACCCACATAAAAATTGCGAAGGAGAACGGTAGTAGATTGCTTACGAGTAGATCTATTTTGAGCATTGCAAATTCTATACCAAGCATCTTTTAAGTTTTCTCCCTCCCTTTGCTTAAAATTAAGAACTTCACTCTCGGGAGTACTAGCGATAGTAGTAAGGCTAGCCATGAGTTTAAGCGATCTAACACACAAGCGAACAAAAAGCAAACAAAAAGACGAACGGAAGAAGGGCGAAAAAAGGCAAATCTTTTTGGTTTTTTCTGAAAATTCGTTTTAGAATTGGGGGAGAGTAAAACGAGAAGCAAATGGCAAATGATGTAAATGCAAGAGATGAGTTTGTGATGGGTACTTGGTAGGCTTGATGTAGATCTCCCCGGCAATGGCGCCAGAAATTGGCAATTTGACGGGAGAGTTCTTGTCTTGACTTGCTATGTATCCTCCCCGGCAACGGCGCCAGAAATCCTTCTTGCTACTTCTTGAGCTTGCGTTGGTTTTCCCTTGAAGAGGAAAGGGTGATGCAGCAAAGTAGATAAGTATTTCCCTCAATTTTGAGAACCAAGGTATCAATCCAGTAGGAGGTACAAGCAAGGCCCCAATCCATGCACCTGCACAAACAATCAAACACTTGCACCCAACGCTATAAAGGGGTTGTCAATCCCTTCACGGTCACTTGCAAGGATGAGATCCGATAGAGATAGATATAAAAGATTACTAAAACGATAATTAAAATAAAAGTAAATAAATTGCAGCAAAGTATTTTTGTGTTTTTTAGTTTATAGATCTGAAAATATAATATAGAAAATAGACCCGGGGGCCATAGGTTTCACTAGAGGCTTCTCTCTTGAAGGAAAATAATACGGTGGGTTAACAAATTACTGTCGAGCAATTGATAGAAAAGCGCATAGTTATGACAATATCCAAGGCAATGATTATGCATATAGGCATCACGTCCGTATCAAGTAGACCGAAACGATTCTGCATCTACTACTATTACTCCACACATCGACCGACTCCTGCCTGCATCTAGAGTATTAAGTTCATGAAGAACGAGGTAACACATTAAGTAAGATGACATGATGTAGAGGGATAAACTCAAGCAATATGATGAAAACCCCATCTTTTTATCCTTGATGGCAACAATGCAAATATGTGCCTCGCTACCCCTACTTTGTCACTAGGTGAGGACACAGCAAGATTGAACCCAAAACTAAGCACTTCTCCCATTGCAAGAATTACCAATCTAATTGGCCAAACCAAACCAATAACTCGAAGAGACTTACAAAGATATGAAATCATGCATATAAGAATTCAGAGAAGATTCAAATAATATTCATAGATAATTTGATCATAAATCCACAATTCATCGGATCTCGACAAACACACCGCAAAAGAGTATTACATCGGATAGATCTCCACGAAGATCATGTAGAACATGGTATTGAAGAACATAGAGAGAGAAGAAGCCATCTAGCTACTAGCTATGGACCCGAAGGTCTGAGGTAAACTACTCACGCATCATCGGAAGGGCAATGGTGTTGATGTAGGCCCTCCGTGATCGAATCCCCCTCCGGCAGATCGCCGGAAAAGGCCCCAAGATGGGATCTCACGGGAACAGAGGCTTGCGGCGGCGGAAAAGTATTTTCGTGGCTCTCTTTGTTATTGGGGGAATATTTCTGAATTTATAGGCAAAGAGTTAGGGTTGGAGGAGCTATGGGGGGCCCACAAGCTAGGGGGGCGCGCCCTGGTGGCTTGTGGCCCACCCGTAGGTCTTCTGGCCTCTTCTCGAAGCCTCCTGGGTTCCTTCTGGTCCAAGAAAAATCAGCGTAGAATTTTATTCCGTTTGGACTCCATTTGATATTCCTTTTCTGCAATACTCAAAAACAAGGAATAGCATATTAGTGCATATAAAACATCCAAAACAGATAATATAATAGCATGGAACAATCAAAAATTATAGATATGTTGGAGACGTATCAAGAGGCAGGCCGCGCCCAACTCGGACCGGCCAGCGACGCCCCAGGCGCGGCGGCGACGGTGCGGCTGGCCCAAGGCGGGGCCTTTGCCCGCATGCGGCGGGGCGGAGGGCGGCAGCCGACCGCACCGGCCGGGCCGCGAGACGGAGGCAGCGCCACCGTCCACGCAGGGCCGGGCCAGGGGGCAGGGGGTAGGGGAGGGAACGGCGGCAGCGCACGATGGGGACGCCAGCGGCCTGGTCCGCCGCCACGGCGATGTCCGCCCAGAGGACTCGAGCGGGAGGCAGGGAGGAGGCAGGCGGGGTCGTCGGGCCCGGCGCCGGCGGAGGGCACAGCGAAGAGGGGGGGGACGAGAGGCGGAGGGGCTCCAGCAGAGGGGAAGAGGCCTCCAGCGAGGGGAGGCCAGAGAGCGCGGTGGGGCAGGTGGCGCGGTCGCCGTCGCCAGCACCGCCGCCCGAGCTGGATCCCAATTCAAACGCCATCTCCACGTAGATGGATTTGATTCCTTTTTCTAGGTTTATTTGATTTGATCTAGCTATATCAAACCGTCATATCTCTTGTAGGCCATCCTCAGGTACTGAGGTTCAAACACTTCGACCATGCTAATTGTAAACCTGATCACAACATCTTCACAGGTGCTCTCAGTCATTAGTATGTACTTGTCTCACGAATCAGCGGCCATATCATATGCAAGCATCTGTAGCGTGGCCATGCACTTCTGGTAACCACGAAACACAATCATTTCCACGGCATCCTTCTTTAAGATGAAGTAGTCATCATAGGACGGGCTGTCATGGTACAAACGATCGAAGACAGCCTTGCGCATATGAAAACACCGGCGAAAATTGCCAGCTAAAGAGTGCATCGGGGATAAAGTAATCAGGGACGGAGCCAGGGGCACGCTGGGCTATGCCCCCCCCCAATGGTGGATTTTTTTGAAGACACCCTGATTAATTTAAGGTTTTGACCCCAAATTTACTTAAAATTACCTATATGGCCCTGATGCAGAGCATCCTACGGACATCACCATGCCAAGAGTCCATTTGGCAAGTGACACGTGCCACGAATACTTCACATACATAAAGGTGAATCATCTCCTTTACACGTGTTCACTTGACCCCTCCGAGGATGGTATACTACTTGACATTCCTCTCGTGCGCATGCATAGGTATTGTCGAAGCTTCATGGAGGACGAGGAGGGGTGCGAGCGCAAGTGTACACCTACACCATCCGCGAGGGAAGCGTGGAAGCGAAGACGGAAGAAGACGGCGCTGCGGAGTTTACAGCTTCCGGACGTCCGACGTCTTCCGGACGTCCAACGCCTGGAGTCCAGCCTTGCCAGAAGACGAGCAGAAGCTCCAGCGTCCGGACGACCGACGCCTTCCGGACGTCCGAACACCTCCAGCGCCCGGACGACCGACGCCCTCCGGAAATCTGGAGCCAAGCAACCCGCGCCGAATCTACGGAAATCCGACGCCCTCCGGACGACCGTGCCTCAGACGTCCGACACGCTCCGGACGTCCGGACCCTCCCGAGCCTCCGGACGACCGACGTCCTTCGGACGTCCGGCACCTGCCTGTGTGCAGCCGCGGGCCATGGGCCTTGTATCCCTTCACCACTTACCCCTTCGTGGCCAAGACTATAAATACTCCACCCCCTCCTCATTTCTAGGGTTAGCATTGGTTTAGTTCATAGATAGTTGAGTCCTTGCTCCTTCCACTACCTCTCCCATGGAGTAGATGCCTCTATGAGAGAAGACCCCCTAGTGGATGTCAAGGCCCCCTTGCGTGGGAAGATCCCTAGTGGATTCAAGGCCCCATCTCCCCATGGGATTTGGGATAAACTCTACCATGTATCCTCTTTCCCTTTGTTGTTCTTGTACCCTTGTGGATCTTGTGTGGATGTGAGCATAGTGGATGTGTGATTGGGCTTGTTTTGAGTGTTTCTCTTGTGATTTTCCCCTCGTGTTCTTCGTGTTCTTCGTGTTCATTCACAAATCCACCTCCAATTCGTGAAAGATCGACGCACACGGGCGTGCCCCGTATCATATTGGTATCAAGAGCAACGTTTCTCATGAATTTGGAGTCCTCCCCTTCGTTTTCTAGTCTCAATTTTGTGTGTTTTTGTCCCAATTCGAAAATCCCCACCAAAAATAGCCTCACCAATTTTTTTGTGATTTGTTGGTTCTTGTGAGATTTTGTTGATTTTGATCCATGTAATTCGTGTTTGGCAAGTAGATCTAGCTTTCGCATCACGAAATCCTCCCAATTGTTTCTTTTTCCCCATCAATTTTGATCCCGAAAATCGAAATTTCCGCCCCAAAATGCGTCCCGGATCTGAAATCCCGATCTGACACAGACCCCTCGGACGTCCGACCAGTTCCGGACATCCGGACCCGTCCAAAGCACCGGACGTCCAACCCTTTCCAGACGTCCGGAACACCTAAACAGACCCGAAATCTCGGATTTCCGGACCGTCCGGACGTCCGACCCTCGGATGTCCGACATCTTACGGACGTCCGTAACCTATAGAAACTGACTTCGGCTGAATTTTGTTTTGTCCATAACTAATTCAACCGGACTCTGATTTTGACGTTCTTTAGCTCGTTTTGTAGCTATTGACACCCTCCTTCCCACAAAAATAGATTCATACCTATTTGACTCCATCATATTTTTGAAATTTTGGCAAGTTTGCCTAGGCCTCGACCATAACTTTCGCATAGCTTTTCCACCAAAAACTTCCGCTTTCCTAATCTAATTTTGTTTGAGATTTTGAGTTGTGGTTTCCGTTTCCTAAGGTGTTTCGGCTAATTAGGGACGGTTCTACATCGACATCGCCGCCACTCATCATCACCTCGGCCTCGACATCGACATTGGCCACTTCGCCTTTTGGCACCCCAACCGTAAGCAAGGACGGTAATCTTGACGACATCATTGTCCATTACCTTGCCATTGCATTGATCGCTTCGAGCCTATTGCGTACCTTACCCATTGAGACTAACGAGTTGAGAATTGCCGGGCCACGTTACTTGTGCACCGTAGTGATACTCTTATGCCGCATAGCTATTTTTAGCATGCAAACATCTTGTCCTTTACATTGTGCCATAAGTCTCTCCCGTGCATATCCATCATACTTGTCTCATATCTTGGTTCGAGCATCAAGCATAGAAAAAAGAGCAAAAAGAAGAAAAATCTTTTAAGCAAAAGAGGAGATACAAAAGAGCTTATAAGCAATAGCAATAGCATTGAGCCATTTTGCATAGTAGATACACTTGGATCATACATACATAGCATACTTGGGATTGAAGACAGCATGTTTACTCTTTTAGGTTGGTGCACAAGCGCGTATCTAGTTCATTTGAGCAATCGAGCTATTGTCTCTTCTAGTATCCGTGCAACATGAACTTTTCTCGGTTCTCTCACATTTTATGCTCATTCCTTGGTTGCGCGGATCCAATTTATCTATCCATGTGTGTGTTCCTAGTGCCACCATAGCTATTGATCTATTTGCTTTGCATTGCAATTTTGTGAATCTTTCTCAACATTTTCGATATCTTGACTAACAATTGCTTGAATTTTATGCCACTTGTCCTAACCAAGCCACTCGATAAGCTTTACATTGTAGGTGTGAGTGAACAAGTCCGGTACCAATCCCCCTATTCTTTCATTTCACATTGAGTGAAATGGGATACATCCTCAACTTTAGAAAACGGTATTTTGGTATTGTTTATCTCATTTCCCACTCACCTTTGCTCGAGTCTTGCGATGGCTAGGCAAAGCACGGCATCTTCGGTCTCCGACAACTACATCGACATGAACAACTACATCAACCAAAAACTTGAGCGACTCGCCATCGACTTACGACACTCCGAAGCTCGGAAAAGAGACTACATCGACAACAAGTTGGACACTCACATGGATCAACTTCGACATGTGTTGGCCAACAACAAGTCTTCTTCCCCTTCGCCATCTTCAAGGTGGAGACGCTCAAGTCGCACATCTTCGGAGCGCCCATCCGATGCAAGCACAAGTCGGCCATGTCCTCATCTTTGAGACGACCGCCACAACAACCATCACGCTCGTGATCTACATCATCGCGAAGAACAAGCCACCTCCAAGAAACAAGTGCACGAAAACCAAGAACGCCACCACAGACAAGCTTCGATGCCAACACCAAGACGACCGACTACACGCATGGATGACCCTTCCATATTTGGAGGCATCCCTAGGAAGATGGCCGAGCATGGGACTTGCCCTTCGGTCATGGAGGAGAGTGATGATGTGCCATCTTTAGCCTTCATCCACGGCGACGGCGACAAGACGGTCGAGCATGGGATTTTCCCTTCGACCACGACGACGAGCGCGACCCTCTTCACCGACTTGAAGACGGCGCCCACACGGGACTCATATTTGGAGTCAAGCACCGAGGCCGAGCTTGGGATGTTCCCTTCGGTCTTGGAGGAGATTGATGTTTTGCCACACCCCATGGCATTCATCTTCGGAGGCGTTATGGATGAGGAGGTTGAGCATGGGACTATCCCTTCAACCGGTGTTGAGCATGGAGACATTTGCACCTACTTCTCTCCGACACCCACATATGACGAGATGCTCCAATTCCCATGTGAGGAGAGCCACTACCACATTAGTAAGGCGAGTGCCTCAACCATATGTAATTTTGAGTGCATTTCCTATGAGAGGATGAATGTGACCACCACTAGCCCCATACATGAAAGCATGTCAAATTTCCTATGTGAGGTTGAGAGCCATCACCACCCATTGAGTGAATCAACCATCCACATGAGTGAGGGCATCCTAGAGGAAGTGAGTGAGCCACAACACTTAGTGAGTGAGGTAGTTGAGAGGGCATGTGAGGCCACTATGATTTCTAACAACTTAACCTCTACTCCTATTGTGTCTTCTTCTTTGGTTCTAGGTCTCCTACATGACGATGTGCCTATCCTCGACGATTCCATCCCTCCAATGGGAATGACGATGGCCATGGTGGACGATGATGCACCACCCACATGGTTCCATCACGTTGAAGATGACCACGCTTTGGTTTTTACCACCTCATATACACCACATGAGTGGAATGAACAAGGTAACATAGGTGAAAGTGATGCTCTTGTCCCACTAGTGGACTATCTTGAGATTGATTGCTTGCATGATGATGATCACTCTATTGCCATGCTTCATGCTAGTTCGACTTCCTCATGTGATGAATTACCCATTTATGATGAGTTTGACGATTCTCATGTGGAGTCTATTGGTTGTGATGCCATGTTGCATAGGATATCTTGTGAGAACTCTATAGGTCACATCATGTTTGACAATCCGCTTGACTTGTCATATGCTATGCATGAGATCACTCATATTGCATCTTTACAATCTCATCGTAGTAACTATGCATATGCCATTAAAATAAAGCCAATTTGCACTTATGGCATAGACGGCAAACCCATGGTTATTGGCATTTGCTTTTCGTGTGATGATATTGCCATGCTCCCTTTGCATCATTTGCGCAATTGCTCACATATGACATGCCATGACCACCTAGCTTCAGATATGAATTGTTTTGGATGTTGTTCATACTCTCCATATTATGCTTCCGCTATTGCACATGAGGAGACCCCCATAGTTTCCTCATATCTATTAGGAGATTTTGATCCATCCTAGATTTTGCATGATCCCCATAAATGTGTGCACAATATGCTTCCCATGAATAAAAATGCTATTGATGTGCCATATAGTTGTACGCTCAATTTGTGTCCCCATCATGTTATACACAATAGCTATTTTTCCATGATGGATGACATGTTCCTATACCATGCATCAAATTTCTTTGAGCATTGCTTACCTTGTGCTAACTATCACATGCACATACACATCATGATGGATGATGTGTACATTTACCACGCACACACTTTGTTTCGTGTGTCTCTTTCTTGTGTAGGTATGCATGATTGTTCGTCAACCTCACAATCCCATGAGTTGACGAAAAGAGCTCTTGAGATCATCGATGCTTTCGGATTCACCGGAATGTGTCTCCAACCATCCCCCTCGCGCAAGGACAACGCGCATCTCTTCTACTTGGTTCTCACACGACTATGGGCTATATACCACTTGTTGTCTTATGCTCATGTTCTCGTGTTCACTTTGCATGCTATGCCTCATTCTATGCTTTTGCCATGCGATTGTGACCCTTGCTTGCATTTACCCATGATTCACCATTATACTACTACTATGTGTATTTGCATGCTTGGTGGAGTTCCTAGTTGCTATTGCTATGTTCACCTTGGGATTCATGCTATTAGTGCTTCTTGTGTAAGGAGAGTCATGATATCCCATTGATATGCACATAGAACTTCTTGCCAATGCAATGACGATAATTTGCTCATCTCTCGTTTTCATGCTTTTGATATGTTATGTGCATTATGTATGCCCACTAGTTGCACATGTGACATGATTACCATGATTTCCTCTAGTATGTTGCATCTTTGTACTATTAGTTTGCACGACATAATCACTATGCTTTCTTGTGTTGCATCACCGATGTGCTCCTTTTATGCGGTTGATGACAACCATTGCCATGCTTCGCACATAATTGCTATAGCTTGTTGTCCTATGTCTCCATGTGTTGCCTTTCTCATGCTAGATGATTTGCCATGTATTGAGTGCAACAATGCTATTCATTTTGTTAATGAGATGGCCCCCATAGCTTTCTCTCATATTATTGGAGCTTTTGACATCTTTCATGTGAAGCATGCTTGCCTTCCTTCTTTGCACCATATGCCTAGTGTCATGAATATAGACATTGTTGCATCATATTATTCATGCACTTTTGCTTCTAATTGTTATGTGCAAAAGAAAATAACCATCATGATGGATGATGTGTTTGTCTACCATGCACATACATCCTTTGCTTTGTTGTGTGTATGTGTAGGATTCTTCGACTACATGTCAATTTCCACTTCACATGAGTTGACGATTCGAGCTCTTGAGAGCGAGCCATGCTACACCGACACGATTCTACATCGCACTTGCTTGCGCATCGACATTGTGAAGGAAGCACAAGGACACGTTTTCAAGGTGACATCCTTCTTGAGCATGGATATTGTGGCTCATCCTACTTGTGTTGCTTGTACCATGACATATATTGGTCATCTTGGATCACTTAATTGCACACATGTTAGTGATGTTGCTTCCATTCTTGATTGCCATCTTTCCATGCCTCATGACATATATACCTTGTGTGTTGCATCCAACTTGTGGATTACTTGCTCTTATCATATGCTTGGTTCCAACAATGTCATTTCTTCACATATGCTATGCCCGATTGCTTGCTACATGCTTGACTTGATTGCCTCACACATGATGACCAATTGATCTTTATATTGTGTTGAGTGCCACACTATCTTCACTACACCATATGCACATTGCGTGGATTGCCTTGCTCTTTGGCTTGCCCCATGTGTTTAAACACTTCATATTACTTGGTGTTGTGAATGATTCCTATGCATACCATGATGGGGATATGTACCTAGGGTAGGATCTTAGGCCTGACCTACATACCCTACCTAAGGACACTACATTGGAGAACTTAAAGATTACAAGATTACAAGGAAGACTCCGACTGAAATCACCATGGCGCATGAGTCACTCGACAGAAAATCCACTCGGAGGTTTCTCCCTCCATTCGACGGCCGCCTTTCACTCGGAAGAACCAGAAGTCAGTCGACCGCAGAAGACCAGAAGCCACTCCAGGGAGGCCAACGGACAGGCGTTCGACTGGTCGCCATAAGTAGCATTTATTACATACGTTATCAGTAACGTTCACCTTTATTACCACGATCGAACCCTTGGTTGCCGGGTATTCATGAGGGGCAGCGCACTCTATATAAGCCACCCCTCCCCTCTCGCACAAGGGTTCGCACCCCCTGTAACTCACACATTCGACACGACAGAAACTCTCGAGCACTGAGACGTAGGGCTGTTACCTCCACGAGAGGGGCCTGAACTCATACATCCGTGTGTACAATCTCGCCGTAGCTAAGACTCTGCCCTCTCCTTACGTACCCTTAACCTCTATTGTCAGTCTCATTCCCACGATAGTTGGCGCCCACCGTGGGGCAGGCGTCTAAGCGACTTCCAGTGAGTTTGCAATTTTCTTCTTCGTCATGTCTTCCGGCGGCGGTTTGTTCCTGGGCCACGAGATCCGTCTCGGTGCGCTCACCTTCGTCGCCGACGACTCGGCATGGCTTCAGGAAGCGCCTCTGGACGTTGAGGCGCTCCCGATCCGCGGGGCAACGCACTTCCGTGCAAGCTCCTGCGGCGTCATTCTTCGGCAGCCGTCGACTCCGTACCTGTCGATTCCAGCATCGTTTCCTCTCCCCGCTGTTCGTCGCCGCAAGCGATCTGGTCGCTCGTGGCTCCAGCGTTGGGTGAGGCATGCGGTGGCTCGCCAAGCGTCATCTCCACAGATTGCGGCTATCGAGCCCGCCGAATCACTTCACGGCATGTTCGACTCGGCGTCGGATTAGTCTGACGTTCCTTCCGAGTGCGAGAGTTGCGATCCAGCGGCTGAGGTTCTTATGGCGGGTTCACAGCAAAGCCCGCCTGGCTATGGCCGCGGTGGGCACGAGGTTGGAGGACCGTCGAATGAGCAACAGCGCCAAGATGAGGAGATTCTCCATACGCCCATCCTCGGTGCGACTGCCGAGGCCCAGGCCTTGGAGGCCACGCGCCTTCGGCTCGAAGAGATGCAGAGGGCACTCGACGAGCTTACCCGCCAGCGTCCACAAGTTTCCAGTCGACGTCAGCGACAGTTGTTTCCGAGTGGATCTCAGAACAACGTCTAGGTATTCCGTACTCCAGTTCAGAATGTTGCAGCCGCTGCTAGGATTGCAGATTCCATTCAACCATCACGTTCAGAGGCTGGCAGAGGTTTGCAGCAGATCCGAGCATTGCTTGGGGCAGCGCAACAGCAGAATTTGGCTGTTTCTCAGTCGCGCAATAGGTTACACAGTAATTCGCCCAAGGCAGACACAGTTCAGTCGGCTCACAGCCCGGGGTCACCTCTGTGTCACAGGGGCGGAGGTTACCGTGAAGATCAGTACCGAGATCAGGGGCGGGATCAGTTTGCTCCTCGTTATCACCGTGATGACCGCCGTCGAGTGCCTACTCCTCCGCGGGGTGGTTCATATGTGCCCCGACACTATGATGATCGGCGCCCGTACGGTAATGAGCGGATTCCTGGGTTCGACGTGAGGTCTGTCCTCGTACAGAATCGGATTGACAGGGGCAGAGTTCACAGGGATGGTTATGATAGAGATCATCCGAGTGGAAGTGGTGTCGTTGTCTCTGGGCCCGAGTGTTTCAGCAGAGCCATTCGATCCGCTGAGATTCCCCCCAACTTCAGGTTGGCGGCTGGAGTAAGCAAGTTCACTGGTGATTCGAAGCCGGAAACATGGCTAGACGATTACTGAGTGGTGGTGCAGATCGGTGGAGGAAATGACAATATAGCCATGAAGCATTTATCTTTGATGTTGGATGGTTCGGCCCGAGCGTGGCTAAATCAGTTGGCTCCTTCTAGCATCTACTGCTGGGAGGATCTTGCCCGAGTGTTCATCAGAACTTTCGAGGGCACATGCAAGCGTCTCGCTGGTTTGTCTGAGCTGCAGCACTGTGTGCAGAAACCGAATGAAACTTTGAGGGATTACATTCAGCGTTGGACCACCCTCCATCACACGGTGGAAAATGTTTCCAAGCACCAAGCCGTCTGCGCCTTCAAGGCCGGTGTTAAGTACAGAGAGCTTTATCTGAAGTTTGGTCGGACAGGAGATATGTGCCTGAGCAAGATGATGGAGATTGCCACTCGGTATGCCAATGGCGAAGAGGAGGACCGCCTCCGCAGCAGCAAGGGAAAGGCAGTCAACAATGATGCTGGCGGCGGCAATTCTAGTCGGAAGCAAAAGCGCAAATCCGATGGTTCTGCTCAGGCAGAGGCAGCCGCTCTGGCGGCGCAAGGAAAGAATAAGGGGAAACCCAAAGGGCAATTTACCCCCAAGAAATCAAAGAATCAGTCAGGAACGGACATCCTAGATATGCCGTGTGCAATCCACACGAAGAAGGATGAGGAAGGCAATTTGATATTGCCAAATCACACCACTCGACAATGCAGATTATTGATCCAACAGTTCAAGGAAGGACAGTCGAGTGGGAAAACTCCTGAAAAGGAAGACGATGAAGATAAAGAGGATTTTCCTGAGGTCAATGCCACTTTGATGATTTTTGCCGATGTAGAAAGCAAAAGTCGACTGAAAGTTATTAACAGGGAGGTCAACATGGCTGTTCCTGCCACCCCCACGTACCTCAAGTGGTCTCAGACTCCTATCACCTTTGACCAGTCAGACCACCCTTCTCATGTCGCTACCCCCGGTCGGCAAGCTCTGGTGGTGGATCCTGTTGTAGGAGGCACTCGACTCCGCAAGGTTCTCATGGGCGGAGGGAGTGGATTGAACATCTTGTATGCAGAGACCCTCAAGGGGATGGGCATCCCGATGTCCCGACTCAGTGAGAGCAACATGCAGTTCCACGGAGTCATCCCTGGGAAGAAGGCCAAGTCACTCGGTCAGATTGCGTTGGATGTGGTGTTCGGCACCGACAAGAATTTTCGCAAGGAAAGGTTGATGTTTGAAGTTGTAGACTTCCAGAGCGCATATCACGCCATCCTTGGTCGACCGGCTTATGCCCGTTTCATGGCCCGTCCATGTTACGTGTACCTCAAGCTGAAGATGCCCGGGCCCAAGGGTGTGATCACAGTCACAGGGAATCGACAGAGGGCTGAGGAGTGCCTTCATCAAGGCTCCAAGATTGCCGACCAACAAATGGCTGTGGTCGAGTTGGAAGAATACACGAGGAATACAGATCCTGCCGATCTACTGCATTCCAAGAGGCCCGCCTCTGAGTCTGCTTTTCAGTCGGCAGGTGACGTGAAGCAAGTGAACGTTCACCCGACAGATCCTAATGTTGCCCCGACCAACATCTCGACGACACTCGACAGCAAATAGGAAGCCGCGCTCATCCAGTTCCTCCGTGAGAACTGGGACATCTTCGCATGGAAGCCTTCTGACATGCCGGGTGTACCCAGGGAACTGGCTGAGCACCGACTGAGAGTTGACCCGAAGGCCAAGCCTGTCAAAGAGCACTTGCGTCGGTCGGCGGCAGAGAAGCGGAAGGCAATCGGCGAGGAGGTGGCTCGACTCTTGGCGGCTAAGTTCATACGCGAGGTTTACCACTCCGAGTGGCTCGCGAACGTCGTCATGGTCCCCAAGAAAGACAAGTCACTCCGCATGTGTATTGACTTTAAACATATCAATCGGGCCTGCCCGAAAGATCATTTTCCGCTCCCCCGCATCGATAAGATTGTCGACTCGACTCCGGGATGCGAGCGTTTATCTTTTCTCGATGCATACTCTGGTTACCATCAGATCCGTCTGTTTGGTCCAGATGAAATAAAGACGGCCTTCATCACCCCTTTCGGGTGTTTCTGTTATATCACCATGCCTTTTGGTCTGAAAAATGCTGGCGCTACTTCCATGCGTATGATTCAGAAATGCCTGCTCGAGCAAATCAGTCGGAATGTCGAGGCTTATATGGATGATATTGTAGTCAAGTCTCGCAAAGGTTTCGACCTGCTGACTGACTTGGCAGAAACATTCGCCAACCTAAGGAAATATGATATCAAGTTAAACCCGTCCAAGTGCACTTTTGGAGTTCCTGGTGGCAAGTTGCTCGGTTTCCTCGTTTCCGAACGGGGGATCGACGTCAATCCCGAGAAGATCGGCGCCATCGTCCGAATGAAACGCCCTGAGCGTGTGCACGATGTCCAGAAGCTCACGGGCTGCCTGGCGGCATTGAGTAGGTTTATTTCTCGTCTCGGAGAGAAGGCATTGCCTTTATACCGACTGATGAAGAAATCTGATACGTTCGAGTGGACTCCTGAGGCAGAAGCAGCGTTTGTCGAGCTCAAAGCCCTGCTTTCCACCCAGCCGGTGCTTGCTGCTCCGCACAGCAAAGAAACCCTGCTTCTGTACATTGTAGCCACTAACCAAGTCATCAATACGGTTCTCACTGTCGAGCGAGAAGAAGAGGGCAAGGCTTATAAAGTCCAACGTCCAGTTTACTATATCTCTGAAGTGTTGACTCCTTCAAAGCAAAGGTACCCTCATTACCAGAAGCTCGTCTATGGTATATATCTATCAACGAAGAACGTGGCACACTACTTCCAAGATCACTCAGTCTCAGTCGTCAGCGATGCTCCATTGTCTGAGATCCTCAACAATCGAGATGCGACTGGTCGAGTGGCCAAATGGGCTATTGAGCTCCTCTACTTTGATATCAAGTTTGAAGCAAAGAAGGCAATCAAATCTCAAGCGTTTGCTGACTTCATGGCCGAGTGGATAGAACAGCAGCAGCCTACTCAAATCCACTCGGCGGACTGGACCATGTTCTTTGATGGCTCTAAGATGCTGAATGGGTCTGGTGCTGGTGTGGTGTTGGTATCTCCAAAGGGGGACAGGCTCAGTTATGTCCTCCAGATTCACTTTGATTCCTCCAATAATGAAGCTGAATACGAGGCACTCCTCTACGGGTTACATATGGCCATCTCACTCGGCGTCCGGTGCCTGATGGTATACGGTGATTCGGATTTGGTGGTTAATCAGGTGATGAAGGAATGGGATGTCAGGAACCCTGCCATGACTGGATATTGTCATGCAGTGAGAAAGCTTGAGAAGAAATTTGAAGGTTTGGAACTCCACCATATTCCCCGAGTGAAGAATCAGGCAGCTGATGATTTAGCAAAGATCGGATCCACTCGGAGGCCTGTACCTAGCAATGTGTTTCTGGAACACCTACATTCTCCTTCGGTGCAAGAAGATCCCTTCACTGAAGAGCCCCCGCAAGCAATAAGCGCCTCCAATCCGACTGAGGTTGATGTCCCGGCAGTCATAGATCTGGTCATGGAGATTCTGGTGATTACGCCCGATTGGACGGTGCCATATATTGCATACATACTGAGGCAAGAACTCCCAGAAGACGAGGTTGAAGCTCGACAGATCGTCCACGGGTCCAAGGCCTTTACTGTGATGGATGGACTGCTTTACAGAGAAAGCGTAACTGGCGTAGCTCAGCGGTGCATTTCTCCTGAGGAAGGTCGACTGATTCTGGAGGAAACTCACTCGGGGACCTGTGGTCATCATGCGTCCTCTCGAACGATTGTTGCCAAAGCATACCGAGCTGGTTTCTTCTGGCCGCGCACCAACGAAATTGCTAAGGAGATTGTTCAGCACTGGGAAGGATGCCAGTTTTACGCAAACTTGTCACATAAGCCCGCGCCCGCCTTGAAGACTATTCCACTCTCTGGCCGTTCGCTGTATGGGGTTTGGATATGGTCGGTCCTCTCCGAACGGGCCAGAGTGGATTCACGCATCTGCTTGTAGCAGTCGACAAGTTCACCAAGTGGATTGAGGCTAAGCCCATAAAGAAGCTGAATTCGCGCACTGCTATCAAATTCATGAAAGAGATAATGTTCCGGTATGGAGTTCCCCACAGTATCATCATAGACAATGGTTCAAACTTTGACTCGGAAGAGTTCAGATACTTTTGCTCCACCCAAGGCACTTGGGTGGATTACGCATCCGTTGCGCACCCCCAGACTAATGGTTAAGCTGAGCGAGCAAATGGCCTTATCCTTCAAGGGCTGAAGCCTCGACTCATGCGAGATCTTGAACATGCAGCTGGAGCTTGGGTTACTGAATTGCCGTCTGTTCTGTGGGGCTTGAGGACGACTCCTAACTGGTCGACTGAGCGCACTCCTTTCTTCATGGTGTATGGAGCCGAGGCCGTTTTGCCGAGTGATCTCCTTCACAATTCTCCCCGTGTAGATCTTTACTCAGAGGTTGAGGCTGAACAAGTACGACAGGACGGTGTAGATCTCCTGGAAGAAGAACGTGAAATGGCTCTGATTCGGTCGACTGTGTACCAGCAAGATCTGCGTCGCTTCCATGCAAGGCACGTCAGGAGTCGGTCGTTCCATGAAGGTGATCTTGTGCTCCGAGTGGATCAGCAGCGGCCCCACAAGCTCGCCTCTGCGTGGGAAGGTCCTTTTGTCATCACCAAAGTACTGAACAATGGAGCCTACCAACTTTTCAACCTCAAGAAGAATATCGACGAACCGCGTGCCTGGAACGCGGATTTACTTCGACGTTTTTATACCTGACGACTGAGTTGTTTGATGTAATAAGAGTACTCTATACAATGTCGTTTATCAAAGTTATGACTCTCGCAGTCCTTTGTCGATTCCGATCGCACAATCTCATATTCAAAAACACTCCGAGTGGTGAGTGACCCTCTCACTCGGGGGCTTAGCCGCGAACAAGTTTTCGCCTAAGTTAAAAATCCTGCCGAGTGAATAGCATCCTATTCACTCGGAAACTTAGCTGCGAACCAGTTTTCGCCTAAGTTAAAAATCCTGCCGAGTGAATAGCATCCTATTCACTCGGAAACTTAGTTGCGAACCAGTTTTCGCCTAAGTTAAAAATCCTGCCGAATGAATAGCATCCTATTCACTCGAAAACTTAGCTACGAACCAGTTTTCGCCTAAGTTAAAAATCCTGCCGAGTGAATAGCATCCCATTCACTCGGAAACTTAGCTGCGAATCAGTCCTCGTCTAAGTTGAAAACACTCTGAGTGGTGAGCGACCCTCTCACTCGGGGGCTTAGCCGCGAACAAGTTTTCGCCTAAGTTAAAAATCCTGCCGAGTGAATAGCATCCTATTCACTCGGAAACTTAGCTGCGAACCAGTTTTCGCCTAAGTTTAAAACCCTGCCGAGTGAATAGCATCCCATTCACTCGGAAACTTAGCTGCGAATCAGTCTTCGTCTAAGTGGAAAACACTCCGAGTGGTGAGCGACCCTCTCACTCGGGGGCTTAGCCGTGAACAAGTTTTCGCCTAAGTTAAAAATCCTGCCGAGTGAATAGCATCCTATTCACTCGGAAACTTAGTTGCGAACCAGTTTTCACCTAAGTTAAAAATCCTGCCGAGTGAATAGCATCCTATTCACTCGGAAACTTAGCTGCAAACCAGTTTTAGCCTAAGTTAAAAATCCTGCCGAGTGAAACTTAGCTGCGAATCAGTCTTCGTCTAAGTTGAAAACTCTTCCGAGTGACGAGCGCTTCTCTCACTCGGGGGCTTAGCCACGAACAAGTTTTCGCCTAAGTTAAAAACCCTGCCGAGTGAATAGCATCCCATTCACACGGAAACTTAGCTGCGAACCAGTCTTCGTCTAAGTTGAAAACTCTTCCGAGTGACGAGCGCTTCTCTCACTCGGAGGCTTAACCGCGAACAAGTTTTCACCTAAGTTAAAAACCCTGCCGTGTGAATAGCATCCCATTCACACGGAAACTTAGCTGCGAACCAGTCTTCGTCTAAGTTAAAAACTCTCCCCAGTGATGAGCACTCCTCTCACTCGGGGACTTAGCCGCGAGTCAGACCTCGCTTAAGTTAAAGGCTGTTCCGAGTGACAGGCAACACTTTCACTCGGAAACTTAGTTGAGAACCAGTTTTCGCCTAAGTTCAAAATTCTTCCAAGTAATGAGCATCCATCTCACTCGGAAACCAAACAAACTTAGCCAAGCAAAGGATTGGAAAGAAAAATGCAGATAAATCCAGAATCTCTAGCGCGGATAAAAGTTGCCCACGCAAACGGAAGTACTCAGGTTTAAGGCCTGAACGAAGTTTTAAACGGTTACACCATCACTCGGCATACCGAGGCAAATAAAGTTTCAACTGCAAGCAAAGTTTTTCTCAAGCACCGGTGGGGCTCGCGGGCTCGACGAAGGTGTCCAGATCAATCCCATCGGCGATCCGAGTGGCTGCTTCGATGAAGGTCTCCATGAAGTCTTTGAATTGAAGTTTCTTCGTGTTGGCCACCTGGAGAGCGTTCAGCTTGTCCTCCTTGGCCTCCTTGCAATGGACCCGGACGAGTGAAAGCGCCTCGTCAGCTCCGCAGCGAGCAGCAGATTTTTTCCATGCATGTACTCGACCGGGAATCTCGTTGAGGCGGGTCATCATCGACTCGAGGTCAGTCTGGAGGGTGTCTTTTGACCACAATTCTTTGTCGATCTTCACCAGCGCAGCCCTCAGTCGAGTGATATACCCTTGAACACTTCTAAGACGAGCGTCAAGCCGAAACATGTTCATGGCCACAACGTCCCTGACGGGTGACTTGGTGGGGTCCATACTTGGCTCGATCTCCTCAGTCTCCATGTCAAAGTCTTGGCAGAATTCTACACGAAGGGGAAATGAAAGGTTGGTCATGCTACTGTTCTGTAGAAATTAAGGAAATTCACTCGACGGAAGAAAGTTACCCTCAAGCATGCCGAACATCTTCTTCGCGAAGTCTCCTAGGTAGTTCTCCAGACCGCTCCTTCTCTTGGTCAGTTGTTCAACCTTTTTGATCCAATCGGCCCGTTCTTGCTTGAGTTTGGTGTTCTCTTCTTCCAACTTACTGGCTGCGGCAAGCTTCTTCTCAGCGGCCTCGGTTTTATCCCTCGCCACCTTATGAGCATCGGCGAGTGCCTTGTCTTTATCTTCAAGCGCCTTCTTCATGGTATCTAAAGAAATAACTTTGTTGAGTTTCGCTTGAAGTCGGCGGTTCTCACCACGCACGTCTGTTCGAGTGAGGACACTCGGTTCAAAGGATAGAAAATAAAAGTGATAGTGCAATTGGTCGACAAGGATTACCTCCCAGGGTCTTCAGCTCGATCTGTGCACGGTCTAGGTCCCTCTTGGCCACCTCCAGATCCAGCTGAAGCTGGTTTTTCTCCTTCTCCAGGTCGACGTACTAAGTCCCAAGCTCATAGGTTTTCTGAAATCAGCAAAGAAGTAGTTCAGTCGACACTAATATTTCTCCACTCCCGAGTGGAAAAGAGCAAGTTCAGTCGATTGAATGGCGGCCCGCCGCCCCACCCCACACCCCTGCAAAGCATCATATCATGGTTGATGGAAAGGTCCGAACTGACAAGACCTATCCTGCTGGTTTCATGGACATCATTTCCATCCCTAAGACAAGCATTCAGAGGTGGAGACACTAAGAAAAAGAACTCACTCGACGGACCGACCGACACGCGTACTCCAAGTACGAAAAAGGACCCCAAGTCCAAATTCTTAAGACTACTGCCAATCGTAAACGATCGACAGTAGTCTCAGGGACTACACCCAGTGGGTGCACTCAACGTGCCCCCACTGGATACGACACCACTCGACCAGGTCCGACCTGTCCGAGTAAAAAAAAAGAGCAAAAAAAGAGCAAACATGCAAACATTGTCTCTATCAGACCCCCGCCGATGCAAGCACTCGACGACGGTCTCGGGGACTACACCCAGTGGGTGCACTCAGCGTGCCCCCACTGGACCTACTATCACTCGACCAGGTCCGGCCTGTCGAGTGACAAGTGACTATCAAAACAAATCTAAGACTCCTGCCGATGTCACCGCCATTCGACAGCGGTCTCGGGGACTACACCCAGTGGGTGCACTCAGCGTGCCCCCACTGGTCCAGAAACCACTCGACTAAGACCTGATCTACTTGAGGGGAAAACAAGCAAGTATGCACCAAAAGAAAACACCCAGTGGGTGTAGAGTCAAGATGGACGGGAATTCAATCAGAAATGAACTTACAATCGCACTTACTCGGAGATTGGCATGAAGCGCTGAGCTGGCATCATAAGCCAACTTGCTGGCCTCGTATGCCTCCTTCGTACGCAGCATCATTTGCTCAGCCTGGATCATGGCCTCTTTGCCAGCTCCAGTCTGGTCCTCTGGGACGCGGTACAGAGGGAATGCGGGCGTCGGATGAGTCGGTGCTGCAGCTGGGGTCACAAGAGTTGCCTGAGGTTGCCCAATTGGCGCTGAGACCACAAGAGTTGAAGTTTCTGGTGGGGCACTCGACAGCGGAACCACAAGTTCAGCTCTGGCTCGGGAAGAGTCGCCAAGTTCTTGGGACGATGCAGCAGTCGACCTACGAGGCGCCTGCCCCGACGATGTCCTCCGAGTGCGTACGCGTGGGGTGCCCAAGGTCACACCTTCACCCTCCGCACCCTGCTGTGGCTCCTCATCGTCTTCCACGTGGATGACGTCTGCAGCTACCAATCGATAACGTTAACTTATTCAATCGACGAATCGTCTTCAAAAAACAAAGCAGAGTGAAGATTTGTTATACCTCGTTGAGAGGTGGCCGCTTCAGCAGTGTCCACTTCCATGTGCTCCTCTTCATCTCGCGGAGGCGACGTCACCGAGGTAGCAGCTCTGGCAAACAAATTCCACTCGATCAGCAAAGACATGAAGTTCCACAACAGAAAAAAAGGAAAATGAACACTCATGTTAAGGCGATGGGCACGGCGATCTTCATGCGGGGCAGAGCCTTCCGAGGTTTTGGTGCGTCAGACCTGGGCTGTTTCGCGACCTTTTTAGTCGACTCAGGTGTTGCAGCCTGGTCGCGCTTCGGATTCCTGGTGCTCGATGCCAAGGTTCTGCTTGGGACAGCCGCTAGGTCTTGGCGCTGCTTGGAACGACGCTCGATGCGCGGAGGAGACTGAACCTCTTCCTCGCTCTCCTATGGGTCGTCATAACTGCCTTCACTGTTCTCGGCGTAATCGACGTCTGCGCTGCCGCCTGCACTCTCTTCTCCATCATCAGGCTGCCCTCCGTTCGGCACGGACGAATACATGTTCGTAAACTCCTGCAAGATACAAACAGTAAAGTCAGTCGGCTGAAGACCCAATCACTCGACGAAACATGAAAGCATTCGACAAAGATATAACTCACCAGGTTCGGCGGCGGGTTCGCGGCAGAGAAGGGCAAGATTCGCTTGGCTCCCAGAGGGTTGTCACAGGCTCCGGTGATGCTTCAGAGCCGCTGTGCAACAGTCTTCTCAGAGACTTCCTCTGGATGTGTCCGAGTGGTGTCTTCAGCGCCCGAATAGTGCCACATAGTGTGGTCCCTCGCTTGAAGGGGCTGGATTCGCCGACCGAGAAACACCTCCAGTAGGTCCATACTAGTCACTCCGCCACGGACCAACTCTACTACTGCATCCACTAAAATTCCTACCTCGGCTTTCTCTCCCTCTATCACGGACAATGATCTGGGAGCAGTGGGTCGCTCCAATGTGAAGGGGGGGAAGCCAGTCGACATGTTGGGAGATGCAACATCGTTGCAGTAAAACCAAGTCGACTGCCAGCCCCGAATGGATTCAGGAAAGGTCATCGATGGAAACGCACTCCTGTTCCTCTTTTGGAGTCCCAGGCCACCGCATAGCTGGATGACGTGGGTCTTACTATCATTGGTGTTGGCCTTTTTGACTGACTGAGACCGGATGGTGAAGATGTGTTTGAACAAGCCCCAGTGAGGGGGACAGCCCAAGAAGCACTCAAACATTGTTATGAATGCAGCAAGATAGGCAATGGCATTCGGAGGGAAATGGTGAAGTTGTGCTCCGAAGAAATTCAAGAACCCGCGGATGAATGGATGGGGAGGCAGAGAAAAACCTCGCTCGACGTGGGTGAGGAGGAGGACTCGCTCGCCTTCGCGCGGCTCCGGCTCGGTCTCTTCCCCCGGCAGCCTCCACGACCCGTCGGCTATCAGCCCGTCGGTGACGAGGTTCTGGACGTCCTCCTCCATGACGGTCGACCGAAGGAAATCCCCTTGGATCCACCCCGGCGGCGCCGTGGACCGGGCACCCGACGGCTTCTTCGCCTTGGCTCCCTTCTTGGCGCGCTCGAGCTTCTCCGTCTTCCCCTTCGTCATCGCGGCGGCGGTCGTCGAGGCGGGGGCGAGCGACGCGCGTGGAGCAGAGGAGGGGGAGGAAAAGAGTGGAATGGGGGAGGAGCACTGTACCGACCCTTGCGATGTCCCGTCTTATAACTGCCCGCATGGGTCGCTGACCTGCGGGCCCGCCGGATCTCTGTGTATCCCGATTGCAGAGGAAGCGCAGTACGTGGCGTTAAGGACGGCGCGAAAATCGAGGCGTCATGCCCCCACTTGCCCCAGTCGTTGCGTCATCGTCGCGCGGCGCGTGCTTTCCAAATTTTCAAATCCCGTAAAATCCGGGCCTGACGAAGCGACCCGTCGCATCAAGAGATCCTGCTGACCACTCGGACCTGAGTCCGCGCTCAAGTTCACTCGGACACATATCAAGACATAATCGATCAGGGTGAATGACAAAGACTCCAATCGACGCAGACTTCTGTGAAGCCCTAAAATGCATTCAGAATTTTTGTGTCTTATCAGAACCTGCATCGATCCCTTTTTCACTCGAACCCCGATCCATTCGGGGGCTAATGATGGGGATATGTACCTAGGGTAGGGTCTTAGGCCTGACCTACATACCCTACCTAAGGACACTACATTGGAGAACTTAAAGATTACAAGATTACAAGGAAGACTCCGACTGAAATCACCATGGCGCATGAGTCACTCGACAGAAAATCCACTCGGAGGTTTCTCCCTCCATTCGACGGCCGCCTTTCACTCGGAAGAACCAGAAGTCAGTCGACCGCAGAAGACCAGAAGCCACTCCAGGGAGGCCAACGGACAGGCGTTCGACTGGTCGCCATAAGTAGCATTTATTACATACGTTATCAGTAACGTTCACCTTTATTACCACGATCGAACCCTTGGTTGCCGGGTATTCATGAGGGGCAGCGCACTCTATATAAGCCACACCTCCCTTCTGGCACAAGGGTTCGCACCCTCTGTAACTCACACATTCCACACGACAGAAACTCCCGAGCACTGAGACATAGGGCTGTTACATCCACGAGAGGGGTCTGAACTCATACATCCGTGTGTACAATCTCGCCGTAGCTAAGACTCTGCCCTCTCCTTACGTACCCTTAACCTCTACTGTCAGGCTCGTTCCCACGACATACCATAGACCTTTTGTTGATTGCTTTGTGCATGCGTGCTATGACCTTGAGGTACATGCTTGTTATATTGTCACACATATTGGCATCCCTACCTCACCGAGGCATACTTGTTTCCATGATAGCATTGATTGTCCGGACGACCGACGCCTTCCGGACGTCCGAACACCTCCAGCGCCCGGACGACCAACGCCCTTAGGAAATCCGGAGCCAAGCCACCCGTGCCGAATCTACGGAAATCCGACGCCCTCCGGACGACCGTGCCTCGGACGTCCGACACGCTCCGGACGTCCGGACCCTCCCGAGCCTCCGGACGACCGACGTCCTTCGGACGTCCGGCACCTGCCTGTGTGCAGCCGCGGGCCTTGGGCCTTGTATCCCTTCTCCACTTACCCCTTCGTGGCCAAGACTATAAATACTCCACCCCTCCTCGTTTCTAGGGTTAGCATTGGTTTAGCTCATAGATAGTTGAGCCCTTGCTCCTTCCAATACCTCTCCCATGGAGTAGATGCCTCTATGAGAGAAGACCCCCTAGTGGATGTCAAGGCCCCCTTGCGTGGGAAGATCCCTAGTGGATCCAAGGCCCCATCTCCCCATGGGATATGGGATGAACTTTACCATGTATCCTCTTTCCCTTTGTTGTTCTTGTACCCTTGTGGATCTTGTGTGGATGTGAGCATAGTGGATGTGTGATTGGGCTTGTTTTGAGTGTTTCTCTTGTGATTTTCCCCTCGTGTTCTTCGTGTTCATTCACAAATCCACCTCCAATTCGTGAAAGATCGACGCACATGGGCGTACCCCGTATCAGGCCCCCTCCAAGATATTTTGTGTGCAAGTGACCCACCTTATGTTGCATTCCTGGCTCCGTCCCTGAAAGTAATCGTCCATTAGTGTCAAATGGCCGCGCGCCCTATTACGGTTAAGCACTCGATGATTCTTGATGGAACCCTTGAAACTAAGAACATGCTCCTTCGCACGCTCCACGTCTTTCAGGACCGTCTGCATTATCTCCGCCTCATCCGTGTAGTCTTCCTCGTCGGACGAGCCGTCGGACGACTTAACATAGTGCTCGTATATGTACGGCAAATCCGAATTCTTTGCTTGAAAGAAGAAGGGGCAATTTTTTAGCTTCGACAATTAACCGAACGGTTGCCGGAAATGGTAAGTATAGCAGTAACGGATGATACCCGAAGGGATGGTCGGAGGAGAGGGGTGGAATGACGACGGAGGAGAAGCGGGGTGGAGTCCGGATGAAACGCTGGAGGTGACGTAGACGTAGAGTTTCGATAGGGGCGTGAAGTGGCGGCAGGGGTGGTGGAGCGGCGCCGAAGGCAAGAGAGGAAAAAAGAAGTAGGAAAAATGGAGATGATGGAGGCGCGGGATCAGGGAAGGTTTTGGGTGGGCCGGGTGTGTCGGAGGCTTACGTGGTTGTTGTTTTGACTCCCGCAAAGCTCCACATTTGTCTCGGGTTTGCCAAAAAAATGCGTTCAGACCGTTCGACAGACAAATACATACCGCATTGGATGGTAAACCGCGTCTGGATCCGGACAGTTGCGGACGGTTTAAGTGTCAACGTTGGAGATGCCCTTGCCCCGCAAAAAGGAAAATATCTCTTGCCAAAAGGAAATGGGAGTATATGGTCTAGATGCGACAGATATACTCCAAAGTCCAGGTGCAAACCCTATGTTCCGTCAACCTGGCTTAGCAACAGTAGCCTCTGGAGCTTGATCACACGATTCACACAGAATCCGAAATTTCTGGGCGCTGCACCACGACGTCCCCGACGCCGACCCCTTCATTCCCGCACCCTCCTTCGTGTCCGAAAACGACGCGACACCACAAGGACACCGGATCATCAGCACGTACACCCTGCCGGAGGACGGCGGCGTCGCACGGTCGACGCGGACAAAAATACGTGAAAGAACCGTCGGCTCAACGTGAGACACGCTCTTCGGCCGCGAACAGGATACCCCGACCGACGCGTTGATGACCCCGCGCATGTCCGTCGGCCGCTCCCGGTGCTGCCGGTGGTGGTGGTGGCGCGGCAGCTTTTTCCCCGGACCGCCGCGAAATCCCCTCATGCGACACCTGGCGCGCTCGTCGGCCACGAACTACGATCGGCGTCCGCCACGTCCGACTGGATTCCCCGGGCCACCAACCACCGAGATGGATTCGATCGAGTTGACTTTGGGGTTATCGCCGACCCGAGACGCCGCGTGTCGCGCGCCGCCGTCGTGCGTGCGCTCGGTGGTTGCCTGCGCCCTCTGAGTCTGAGGCGCGTGAAAACGTGGCCGCCGGGCACCGCAAACGTAGTACTGTAGTACTGTACGTCGCCACATTATCCTCTCTTTTCCGATGGGTCCACTGCCCACTCCCCTGCACTGCATTATCCGGTGCTCTGATTGGATCATGGATCGGAAGACTCCTGACACGGGCGAGCCGATCTGTCCGCAACGGTCGCCGTCACCATGTCCGGTGACCATCTGCGAACGCGTTCTTTGCTTGGCCGGTGCATTGCACTGTCGAGGGAAGGCGACGCGACCACTGCCCCGGCGCGACACCGAGCCGACGAGTAGCAGCTTCTACCTTGGCCGCAAGCTGAAACCGGAAGAGCTTTCATCGTCGTCCGGGCAAGACGACGAACCCATTGCCGTAACGCCACCACCAAAGAAGCGGGTACAGCAAGCGGGATCCTCGGAAGGATCTAGAAATTACCCCTCGTGGAATCTCGTCCTCAGGTTACTGATCATTTTTTACTTAATTGCGAAACGGATGATCCACCTGTGCAGCAATGAGCTTTGACTGCACACTGTGACGTCTCTTTCGTTATCCGGGCACGGAACGGGCCTGTGGCTTCGGTTCGTTTTCCTGCCATTTTCTCGGAAGGAGCTTCGTAAATAAGCTGATTAATTGCGCGGGTTAGAAGATCTGCTAGCTAATGATCCCCGCGGCAGGAAGAAGTTAGCACGTCAGACCAATCTACTCATTTTTCTTAAAATATTTCTTTTGTCCCACGAGTAATGTGCATTTGCAAACGTGCAAGGCTGTGCAAAGGCATATAATGTACAGAGATTTTAGAAAAAAACATTTCATTTTTTTATTTTCGTCCCACCTCTGAATTCAACTGGCAGGCAGACAAATATGGCTATATCGTATGGACATTGCTTCAGGTTTGCCAAGCTGGTAGGGTACCTCATGTTTAAAAAGGAATTATTTGTAGCAATGGACAGGATGTTCTCCAACCTCCTTTTTGATCTATATAAAATTGAGACAAGATTTTGTGCAGGGTGGTTCAGATATGGCATGGGCCGGCAATTAGGCCGGTATGCAGGTGCATGCAATGTATTTGTGAATTGAAATGAAGAACAATTTTTTTAGTTTATTGGACAAGCACGGAAGGATCCCAGCAGCAATCAACATTAAGGTCTGCAAGTTAATTAAACAACAGAGATTGATAGATGAGAGAGACTGAACTAGGATCAGGCAGCAAAATACTCCCTTCTTTCGGAAATAAGTGGTGTGGCTTTTAGCTGCTGCTTGGCGATGTAAATTCCCTAACACGAGAAGGAGATTCTTTTCAATGGCCACTGGGGTAAAATAAATCTCCACTTGAATTTTTCATTTATAACTGTCTGTAAGGCTTTGCAGCCTCTACAAGATATGCTGAAATGAAGCAAATCTCACGGGGACTAAGGACTCCTTTGATTCAAAGGAATTTTATAGGATTTCTAAAGGATTGAAATCCTTATGAATCTTTTCTACGTTGGTCCTTTAATTTATAGGATTGCATCTTATAGGAATTTTTTCTATGGAATCTTTTGTACCACATTTCATGAAAAATCTAATATCCGTTCCAACCTCTTCTTACAATTTTTTTTTTGGAATTAAACACTACTTGATAATTCTATAGGATTCAAATAGACATGCCACTCCAACACTATACTTTTCCTATTCCTACGTTTTCAAAATCCTACGAATCAAAGAAGGCCTAAAGGAGAAGAGATAAAAGAAACACACACACACACACACACACACACATCAACACACACGAGGGGATAAAACAAGGCGTCATTCCAAGAACCCTCAAAGACGGTTGATTGACGAGAAAAGCCCATCACGACCCAAGTACAACGACCACAAGGTAGAGCCAATAGGACATGATAGTAGGAGGGACAACCCAACGGGAAACACCACCAATGTAACTGAATAACTTCAGTCAACCCAGATCCAACCACGGCATTGCACAATTGACGTAATCAATAGGCAACATGCATCCGATACCACACTACCCCGCGACACCACATACGTCGCATGTGTGGACGAAAGGTCACGCGTGGCTGAGATGACACCACGATGCATGTGTGCCAGTGATGGGAGATGGAGGCTGTTGCAAGGCAGAGACACACCATAGAGAACTCTTGTATGGAGCCTCCTCACTGCACGTGGAAGTAGTCACCATAGTCGAAAGGCGTATCACTATCGAGGGAAACCCCAACCTAGCCCACCTGGGTGTGATGTACCCGAAGGGCGGGCTGGACAAGAGCACGTGTAGAGGAACATGGTAAGCAAAAATAATATACAGAAGGACATGCCCAAAAACACTATAGGCTTACATGAAACGATGATCTCACCAATGATCTACACAGTGGAAGAGGAATAAGAGTTGGTGAAGCTTGCCGATTCATGTAGTTAAGTTATACCTCCCAGCCGCAAGTAGTTTCTTCAGGATGATCCACCGATCTAGTGTCGAAGAAGACGACACCTCCGAGGTATCCACTGGAACCAATCAAGCAATACCGCAACACTCCGTGGAAACAACACGAGGGCACAATTGCTTCAGGTTGCCAAGTTGGTAGGGTACCTCATGTTTAAAAGGAATTATTTGTAGCAATGGACAAGATGTTCTCTAACCTCCTTTGAGCTATAAAATTGAAACAAGATCTTGAGCAGGGTGGTTCAGATATGACATGGGCCCGCAATCGGGCCAGTATGCAAGTGCATGCAATGTATTTGTGAATGAAAATCAACGACAATTTTTTAGTAACTTGTTGTACAACTTTTGATGGATGTACCTCTTTTGTTATTCGTCGTCGTTGCTTAATGAAGATTATGTTTGCCCTGTTTCTTTCAACCTCTACTCTTCAACCCAAGTTCCATACAGCCATAGATGTGGCCTTGACTGCTTCCTGCTTCATGATGTTTTTGTTGTACAATATGCTAGTCCAACAGGCTCACTTGTTGCAAACCCATCGGGTACCATTCGACAAGGCCATGAGAACCCAAGTTCCCGATGATAGAACAAACTATAAATTTTTTGTGATGGAATGCGAGAGGATTAAATGACCAGGAGAGACATTCGATAGTGCACGAGACGATTGCCTCCACCTCATGCCACATTGCTTGCCTCCGGAAGTCCAAGATGGAAATTGTTGATCAGTACAACGCCTCTTACCTTGGCAGTAATAGGTTTTAGAGCTTTGCACAACTTCCGACTACTGGATCCAGAGGTGGCCTACTCATGGTTTGGGATGATAGGGTCGCTCGTATTTCCAATGTCCACACTACTGAGTTTTTCCTTTCGGCAACGGTCAACATCATACACTCCTATACCCCCTTCAAGATCGCTAGTTATATGGTCCCACAGCCTCTAACGGAATTGATGACTTATTTAGCGAGTTGATCTCTCAAAAACCTAGCAGTGACACTAAATGGATTATCATGGGCGACTCCAAAAAAATACCATGCTTGAGATAAAAATAATAGGAATGTTAATCGCAACCCACTAAACCATTTCCGTGCTACACTAGACTCTTGTGAGCTCAAAGAGATCCACCTGTAGAACAGACACTTCACTTGAAGAAACGAGCGTCAAAACCCTACATTGTGCAAACTTGACTCGATTTTCTGCAACACCGATTGGGACACACATTTTTATTCACACGTGATTCATGCCATTTCTCCTTTCCTCAGAGACCATTGCCCTCTCCTCGCCGATGACAAGGGGCTGAAGTGACCAAGATGTTTCAAATTCAAGAATTTTTGGTCCTGTCTCCCAGGCTTCTTCGACATAGTATTCAAGGCTTGGGAGGAGTCGTGTGATCACACGGAGTCCTGCCCGTGGGTGGTCTCATTGGTCGCAGGGGTTGTCGAAGTCGAGCGGCGCGTCGTCAGGGCGGACAACAGCGTCGGGTGACTCTAGGGAGAATGACATGGCTGCGGTGACGAAGAGTTGGGGTGCCGGGGAGATTAGTGGTGGCTAGGGGGCGCCTTAGTGTTGGTTAGAGGGAGAAAGGGGGCTTGGGTAGCTTGAATTCGAGCGGAGGCCGAGGCATCCATGGCAGCCGAAAGTGGAGAGGAAGAGCCCGAGAGCTTGAATTGTTGCGTCTCGAGGGAGCTAGAAGGGAGAGGGAGGGCTGGTATGCACTCAAGGGGCTTGGGGCATGGCTATTTATAGCCGTACGGCGCGGATGGATAGGCACAACCGTGGCAACATGCAGTCCGGCGCTCTGTAGCTCGAAGGCCACGCAGAGGGAGGTGGCAGCGTCGAGTGGGTTCACATGGAGCATTGGAAGGCTCTGGTAAGTTCGGGAAAGCTCGGGGAGAGTTGATACGTCCATTTTGCATCATGATTTCCTACTGTTATTTATTATGTTTTGTTGAATAATAATGCTTTAGGGAGTGATTCTAATGCCTTTTCTCTCATAATATGCAAGGTTTACACAAAGAGGGAGAATACCGGCAGCTGGAATTCTGGACTTGAAAAAGCACATCAGAGATACCTATTCTGCACAACTCCAATGAAGCTGAAACTTTACGGAGATTATTTTTGGAATTAATAAAAAATACTGGAGCGAAGAACTACCGGAGGTTGCCACCCTGGTGGGCACAAGACACCAGGGCGCGCCAGGCCCTCCTGGGCGCGCCCTGGTGGGTTGTGCCCTCCTCGGCCCACCTCCGGTGCCCATCTTCTGGTATAACATCACTTTTAACCTAGAAAAAATAAGAGGAGGACTTTCGGGGTGAAGCGCCGCTGCCTCGAGGCGGAGCTTGGGCAGGAGCACTTTTGCCCTCCGGCAGAGCGATTCCGTCGGGGGAACTTCCCTCCCAGAGGGGGAAATCGAAGCCATCGTCATCACCAACACCCCTCTCATCTTTGGGAGGCCAATATTCATCAACATCTTCAACAACACCATCTCCTCTCAAACCCTAGTTCATCTCTTGTGTTCAATCTTTGTACCGTAACCTCAGATTGGTACCTGTGGGTGACTAGTAGTGTTGATTACCTTGCGTAGTTGATTACTATATGGTTTATTTGGTGGAAGATTATATGTTCAGATCCATTATGCTATTCGATACCCCTCTGATATTTCGCATGCTTATTATTTGTGAGTAGTTATCTTTGTTATTGAGGTCACGGGAGAAGTCATGTTGCAAGTAATCATGTGAATTTGATATGTGTTCGATATTTTGATGATATGTATGTTGTGATTCCCTTAGTGGTGTCATGTGAACGTCGACTACATGACACTTCACCATTCATGGGCCTAAGGGAATGCATTGTGGAGTAGTTATTAGATGATGGGTTGCTAGAGTGACAGAAGCTTAAACCCTAGTTTATGCGCTACTTCGTAAGGGGCTGATTTGGATCCAAACGTTTAATGCTATGGTTACATTTTATCTTAATACTTTTCTCGTAGTTGCAGATGCTTGCGAGGGGGTTAATCATAAGTGGGAGGTTGTTCAAGTAAGAATAGCACCCAAGCACCGGTCCACCCACATATCAAATTATCAAAGTAGCGAACACGAATCAAATCAACATGATAAAAGTGACTAGATGAAATTCCCGTGTACCCTCAAGAACACTTTGCCTATTACTAGAGATTGTTCTGGCCTATCCTTTGCCACAAAAGGATTGGGCTACCTTGCTGCACTTTATTTACCGTTACCGTTACTTGCTCGTTACCAATTATCTTGCTGTCAAACTATCTCTTACCTATAATTTCAGTGCTTGCAGAAATTACCTTGCTGAAAACCGCTTGTCATTTCCTTCTGCTCCTCGTTGGGTTCGACACTCTTACTTATCAAAAGGACTACGATTGACCCCCTATACTTGTGGGTCATCAAGAGTGTCCGACAGGAACAGAGGGAGTCCACGCGCGTAGAGTGCCACGGCAGGGCCGTCGTGGTGCAAAGAGCAAGATTGAGGAGGGGGAAGGAGCTGGAGAGGGAGTGTGTGGACAGTGCGAAGCTGGTCGACACGCGGGGACACACAAAGGGAAAGTACATCCTATCCCTTGGTGGTTTTGGTAATTAATCACAACATATAGCTTATTGAACTAATGACCAATTAAGATGATTTGAGGAAAAGTTCAATGATTGGCCTGGCTAGGGTATATGATTGTGGACTCCTCATGATGCAAAGGAACACATTGGCAAAAGCTTCAAGACTCTACATTTTACATTGAGTGGTCTTTGATCACATTGAGTCCGTAGGAAAGCCAATATTATTGAGGGGGGGATGAGGTTTTGATGACGATCTTGTTGCTCAAGTGCTTAGAGATTTGCCACCAATATCCTCAACCACTTTCTCATATCAAACTTGTCAAAAACCCTAAATGCCAACTCGGTCCCACTGATACATTCTTTCCGGACCCACCGAGTTACACAAGACAGAGCCACATGCCAAACCCTAGAAACACAGTCACACCGAGATGGCCTTAGGTCCCACCGAAGTGCAGTGGCTAAGTTTTGTAATATGGTTGAATTCACTTCGGAACCTCCGAGATGAACCGATCAGAATTACCAAGGCATATATACTACTTAAGCCATCACCAATCGGTACCACCGAGTGGATTCGTTCGGTCCCCCAAAAAAACAAAAACTGGAACTTTTTACACTGATCGGTCCTACCGAGATTTTGTGTCGGTGTCATCGAGTTGTGCATAAAAGTTGTAACGGTTGAATTTTGGGTTAAGGCTCTAAATACCCTTCCACCATCACCTACTCCCAGAGAGATCCATCAGAACGAAACTACACTTTCACCATTCATTTTCTGAGAGAGAACCACCTACTCATGTGTTGAGATCAAGGGATTGCATTCCAACCATTTGATCCTTGGTTTCTAGCTTTCTCAAGTTGCTTTCCACCCAATCCTACTCTTCTACCAAGTCAAATCCTATGAGAGAGTGATTGAGTGTTGAGGAGACTATCTTTTGAAGCACAAGAGCAAGGAGTTCATCATCAACACAACATCTATTACCTCTTGGAGAGTGGTGTCTCCTAGATTGGTTAGGTGTCGCTCGGTAGACTCCAAATCGCGTGGAGTTGAACCAAGAAGTTTGTAAGGACAAGGAGATCATCTATTTCATGAAGATCTACGCCGAGTGAGTCTAGTCCTTCGTGGTCGTAAGCCATGATGGCATAGACAAGGTTGCTTCTTCGTGGACCCTTCGTGGGTGGAGCCCTCCATGGACACGCGCAGCCGTTACCCTCCATGGGTTGAAGTCTCCATCAACGTGGACGTAAGATAGCACCAGCTATTGAAACCACGCCAAAAATCACCGTGTCTTCATTGCGTTTGATTTCTCCAATCCCTCCTTTACATACATTTACAATGTCTCTACTTTCCGCTGCTCAACTCATAGACTTGCATGTGTAGGATGTTTCTTGACTTGGTAAAGTTGCTAAAAGTTGCCTACAACTAAAATTGGAAAAAATGACAAGTTTTAATTTGGTCAAGTAGTCTAATGACCCCCTCTAGACAGAATTTCGATCCTACAAAAAGCTGGCCGGATACGGCCTGGGTGACAAGAACAGTGCGCAGAGCACAGTTCCTACGTGACCACTGCATGGTCACCACTGTCATTGCGGGTCCAGGGCATCCAGGTGTTGTCAAACCTTATCAACTATAGGGTCATCACTGCTCAGTTAGATGATATTCACGGCTAGGATCAAATGGGCGGCTCTGGGATGATAAACTTTGTCTAGAAACCTCTCTGGATAACAAGTGTTTGGAGTAAGCTAGGGTATCTCTACTTGGTCAAAGATGCTGATTTTTGGTGGAGATCAATGATCCACTGATGTGACTCTCTATGCAAAATTTCAGCTCAACTGGATCAATATAGATAGCACTTCCTTTGCAAATTGGAAATCTGGACATAACTTGCTGATGGACGATGTGCTCAAAATTTGAACTATGGAGCTCCATGTTTTGATGGAAACTAGCAAAGGTTTCGATAGGAGAAGCTCCACAATTTATTTCGGTACCAATGGAGCAACCAAAATGGTAGCTCCTTTAGAAAGTGGCCAAAATGGCATATTGGCTTTATAAGGAAAAAATCAACTCCCCTTATTTAATTTTGGCCAATATTTTTATGAGAACTCAATATGGGCACAAGCATCATCTCCACAAGTTTTCATAAACTTCGGAGATGTCTAGCTAATTATCTAGATTAATTCCTTCTCAGGGCAGAAAAAGGAATGAATTTTAAATTAAAAATATTGCATATGACTTGGCAATATTTTTGCATGCCTAGGGTTTATTCATTTAGGAGGGTCACTCGGATTTTTTTTGGAGGGAATAGATTAAAGGAAATTAGGGTTCCTTTGTAACTGTAGGAATTAGGGTTTCCTTTCCGATAATTCAGAAAGTAGGGTTTTGGTGGCAGGGGTGGCTCGAGAAGAATCTCTGGTTTGAGGGGAAGGCTTTGCCAGATAACCATTTTCATATACCCAAGAGCAAGAGAAAGTCCAATAACACTGAAAGAAAAAGACGGGAGTCCATTCTCGCGAAGGAAAAATCGGGGTGTTACAGGGTAGTGCACTATGGCGGTGTTGATGAAGCCGACAACAGACAGAGGGATCCAGCGTGGAGTTCTTCATGGGTGGTCCGGCCTGGCTGGATCATCGGAGAAGAGGGTGTCAGTGCACGGTTCTAGATTGTGGCGCACTCGATAGCAGACTTGTCGCACAATGACATGGGTGATTTTTTTCAGTTTCACTTTAGAGAGTCTTCGGGTTTGGTTTGGGGCGGGGAAGCGGCAGTGTTGCCCCGGGATAGGAGTAATGTTCTCCCCGCCATTTCCCCATTTCGTTAGTGTGTTTTCCGCCAGTGGAGGGCGTGTGGAGATGTGTCTCCGGCGTGTCTTCTAGGATCCGAACAGTTTAGGTTTCTAGTGAATTCATCTGGATTCGGCAGCCTTTCTTGGTCTTTGAACTTTTTACAGGTCCCTAGCTGCGTTTTTTTATCCGGGGTGGCAATTTGCTTCGCAAATCGCGCGTCTCATGATCTTGTACCAACGACTTTTCAGCTCTTGCTTCTACAACCTTTTGGGTTTTAAAAAGTTTGCTCCGTCGAGGCTAAGGCCCAGAGATGTCACTGAGCTATGCTCACGACGAGGTGTCGGTGGATGCATAAGTAAGAAGACTTCGACACTCCCAAGATTTTGAATGTATTTTTATTTTTTAAGGGTGTGTTTGTAAGGAGATAGTATGGCCATAGACCTTTTCGCAAAAGAGAAAAGAACATGACGGAGAGTTCTTTTCCCCTTCCCATCTTCCGCTGTTGGCGGCAACCACATCAGACACCACCCGTGGTTTGACAACGAGCTCATCATCCGTCTGGCACCCAAGGTTAGTTGGCGCCGGCATCATCCGCTGCCCACCACCTTATATAAAGGCCCAGCCGCTCAGGCCTCTCCTCAAGTCCTGTTCCACCTCGGAGCTTGATCATTAGTACATCCACCTCGGAGCTCCTCCTAGTTCTTGTTTCCTATGGCTGCGAAATCTTGGAACCTTTTCTCTTGCTGCGTCCGCGGGGCAGCCGCGGACGACGACGACTGCGAGTCGCGGAGGGGGGATAAGGGCAGCCCGAGGTCGCCGCTGAAGAACCTGAGCTCGTCGGGGACGCTGTCACCGGAGGAGCTGTCGCTGACGCTGTCGGGCTCGAACCTGCACGCCTTCACATACGCCGAGCTCCGCGCGGCGACGGCGAGCTTCTCGCGCGCCAACTACCTCGGCTGCGGCGGGTTCGGCCCGGTCTACAAGGGCGCCGTCGACGACAAGCTCCGCCCCGGGCTGGCCGCGCAGGCCGTCGCCGTCAAGTACCTCGACCTGGAGTGCGGCACGCAGGGACACCAAGAGTGGCTGGTGAGTGCCAAGCAGAGCCCCGATCGATCAAATGCTTGCGAGATTGATTCGGCTGCTAATTGACGACGATTATTTTGCATGTTGTTGCAGGCAGAGGTTTTCTTTCTTGGGCAACTGAGGCACAAGAACCTGGTGAAACTGATCGGCTACTGCTACGAGAACGAACACCGGATGCTGGTCTACGAGTTCATGAGCGCCGGGAGCCTGGAGAATCACCTCTTCAAAAGTGAGTTTCCTGAGACCAACAAGTCAAACAAATTTTTTAAATTAATTAAAAGCTTGCACGTACTACATGAGCGATGAGCTGTTCTTGTCCTCTGCCTTTATTCTCTGTTTCCTTTCTGTTAAGTGAAGGGGACAGAAGAGCTGTTATGTGCCTTGCAAAGGAACACATCAATTTTTAATTTAGATTCCTAATGAATACTGGATTAATACTGGATTATTGCTACAAACTTGTTGGTGCTTTCAAGTTATACAACTCTTGGTCAATGTGGATTATGTAACTGACCCGAAACATCCTGCCATCTTCAGGTATCAATGGGTCTCTCCCATGGATGACAAGGATGAAGATCGCCGTCGGCGCCGCAAAGGGCCTCGCCTTTCTCCATGGTGCAGACCCGCCGGTGATCTACCGTGACTTCAAAGCCTCCAACATCTTGCTCGACTCGGTAAGCCACCCGTAATCTTCAGGCTTTTTCAGTTCCAGCATAAACTGAAACGTCACCATCATTTGGGAACAACACATGGTCACCTCCCATGACTGTAGAATTATATTACAGCGTCCAACAAAAAGTGAAGTCTTGGTTCCTTCAAATTCCAGGCTGCCACAAAATATTTTAGTATTTTTCGAATGCTTTTTGAGTCCTCATTTTGAAAGCTTCTAGTCATATAGCTGGCACAGACAACACCTACGTGACTGGAACTCGGAAGGTTCTTGGATGCATGATAAATTTGAGAAATACAGTCTGCCCTACCCCCACATCACCACCTAATTAATTGAAACATAGCTACATATCACTGTCCAGCTTACACCTAAACAGTAATATTCTTAGTTAATCTTATATTTCTCTTATGATGTCAATTGTGAGACGTTTCACCTAACCAAAGTTGAACTCATGTTATTTCAGGAATACAACACTAAATTGTCAGACTTTGGGCTGGCCAAGGATGGGCCTCAAGGCGATGCAACACACGTGACAACACGTGTAATGGGGACACACGGGTATGCAGCGCCCGAGTATATCATGACGGGCCACTTAACCGCTAAAAGCGACGTCTACAGCTTCGGTGTTGTGCTTCTGGAGCTCCTCTCAGGACGACAATCCGTGGACCGTGCACGACGACCAAGGGAACAAAACCTAGTGGACTGGGCTAGGCCCTATCTCAAACGGTCGGACAAACTTCACCAGGTGATCGACTCAGCCCTTGAGTGTCAGTACTCGTGCAAGGGTGCTGAGGTGGCTGCGTTGGTGGCGTACAAGTGTTTGAGCCAAAACCCCAAGTCCCGACCATCCATGAGGGAGGTCGTCAAGGCATTGGAGCCTGTACTCGGCATGGATGACTTTTTTCCCGCGGGACCGTTCGTGCTCACCATCGTCGTCGAGGAGGACAAGGTGATGGACATGAAGGTGGAGATTGAGGAGAAGCAGCGAAGCCATCACCAGAACCATCAGGATAGGCACCGACATAAATACCCCGAATCGGCGATCCACGGTGACATTGTGATCCATGGAGACAATGGGCGGGTTGCTGGGTTCACGGGTGCATTGCGGAGGCAACAGAGGACGCTAAGTTACCACCGGGAAAGAGGGGCTTAGGAGTTAGAAGTATGGTAGGGAAAGCACACATGATTGAAGATAGAAGGTATGTATATGTGCATACTACTGAGATGTGATACAATGTCACATCGTTTGTTTAGAAATTGTGGATGTTGTTTCTTTCTTTCCTTCAAGTTAGTGGCAAACATACAAAAGTTTGGTTCAGATTTTTGCCAAGTTTGTTGTTCAAATATGTGTGCAAATGAATGGGTTTACTTGATGTCACATGCTCATTACTTTCACTTTCAAATAGTTGGTCCAATATTGTAAATCGTTGGCAAGTGATTTGATAATCTTGAGAAAAAAATTGACACATACAAGCATATACTTATTTTTTAGAAATAGTAGAGGCAAAATAATGCAAAACCACAAGTTGACTTTGATGGCCTCAGTTTTTTTGACTGAAATAGCACAGGCGCAAACTTGGAATGCATGATGCGCTTTGATGCAAAAACATCAAAGTGATGCGCTACAGTCTCAAACTTGGCACACGTGTGACGAAAAGGTCACCAACCAATCACAGCACGCCCGCTAGCAACCATGTTGTCTCACTAGTGAAACTTTTATCGGCCTTTGGAATTTTGTTGATACGCTCCCATCATATACCAGAATGAACACTCGCTACTTAGCATTGTCTTGATGTAGCTCGGTCTACGTTGTTTACATTTTACGATCTCGTCCTCTGACTCTTCACTCCCTCTGTTGAGGACCCTATGCAGGTGTGAAAACATAGCACACACATTATCCCTCCTCATTTCCCCAAATTTATAAATCCCAAATCAATTGTCGTCCCGTGTCGCCTGTGTTGGCCTTTGGTTATGTGATCTCATATCGCCATGTCTGCCGCCAACTTTTGTCAGTCTGACAGGCGTTCCCGTTCCCCAGCTTATCCCCTTATCCTCGTGTACTGTCCCGACTATTGCCGCGAGGTTCTGGAGCTCGTCTTCGGGTCTTGGGAGCATGAAGGTTGGGTGTTCTACAAGTGCGAGCATAACGGACCAAGTTATCTTGGTCTATCTCTTTTATTCTTGTTTTGGTTGGTCTACACATCCTAGTACTGCATTTTTAATTTCGTCATACGTGGTTACAAAATTGCAGATAGGACGTAAATTCTGGCACTAGGAGATGCAGTACGTGCAATATTTGGTTAAGAAGAGATACCTCGTAGGTAATGCTGATGTTGATGCACTTGTCCAGGCTACAGATAGAAGGGAAGAACTAGAGCTTGAGAAAGAGGCAAAAGCTCGTATGACTGGAAAAACTTCTGGAAATGGCAAAAGTGCTACCTATGCAGGAACCACCACCAGTGCTACCAATGTTGTCGTCGATGCACTTGCGAGTGTGAAACTAGTGAGTCTAAGTTGTTGAGGACGATGAGTGCTTTGTTGGTGTTAGGAGGACATATGTTGTTTCTTGTGAAGATATGTGTTATTGTTGGTATAGTGTTGCATGTAATCATGTTTCTTGCATTGATGAACTAGCATATCATGTCTTCATTGAATAGTAGCATAAGAAATGTTCATATGATGTCTATTTTGGCACTGTAAAATACTATGGTATGCTTTTGTGGCCAGTGATGAAATGAATGTTGGAGTTAGAGGAATAGAGGGTTGTTCATTTTCCATGACAAGCAGTGGTGGAGCATGAACCAAATTCAAGAGGGGGCCAAAAGTGCTAGGGAGATTAGAGTAGCTGGAAGATTAACAGAGAGTTTAGCATTAGTGAAAGCACAACATGCTCCCTTGGTGGTTTTGATCATTCATGACAACATACATTGTCTCTTGGACTAATACTTTTACCTAGTGTATTTCAAATAAAGTCCACAGAGAGGGTTGGCAAAAGGATTATGGAGATTGTGGAAATACCCCAAGATGCAAGGAAATGGATTGGCAAAGCTTCAAGCAAGAGGACTCTATATTTTACTTTGTGAGAAATCACTTTGAGTCCATAGGAAAGCCAATACTATTAAAAGGGGGTAAGGTACTGTTGGTGAATAAAATGCTCATACGTGCACAAGTGATAGTCACCAAAGACACCCACAAGCTCTTTCACAAAAGTCTATCCAAAGTCAAATATCCAAAATCGGTGCAACCAACACTTTCCACTCGGTGCCACCGATTCCCAAACTCAGACAAACCCATGCCAAACCCTAGCCAGTCGATGCAACCGATTCTGCATCGGTGCCACCGAGTTTGGGTTGCCAACTTTCTGTTACCTCGATTCACAAAATCGGTACCACCGAGTTTGTTGGATCGGCGTCACCGAGATTGCGCAATCTGACCGTTGGTCACCTGATCGGTACCACCGAGATTTATATATCGGTCTCACCGAGATTCAAAAGTTGTCACCTTTTGGTCACTTCGGTACCACCGAGATTCACACATCGGTGTCACCGAGTTGGTCACTTTAGGTGTAACGGTTAGATTTTTGGAGATGCCTATATATACCCCTTCACCACCACCCACTCGAATGAGAAGCAGTCAGAACTATTCCATACTTGCCCCATCCTATTTTCTGAGAGAGAGCCACCTACTCATGTGTTGAGATCATGCCATTCCATTCCAACCATATGAATCTTGATCTCTAGCCTCCCCAAGTTGCTTTCCACCAAATCAATCTCTTCCACCATAGCCAAATCTGTGAGAGAGTGATTGTGTGTTGAGGAGTCTATCATCTTGAAGCACACGAGCAAGGAGTTCATCGACATTGCCGAGCCTATTACCTTTTGGAGGGTGGTGCCTCCTAGATTGGTTAGGTGTCGCTTGGGAGCCTCCTACTTCGTGTTGTGGAGTTGAACCAAGAAGTTTGTAAGGACAAGGAGATCGCCTACTTCGTGAAGATCTACCCATAGTGAGGTTATCCTTCGTGGACGGAAGCCGTTATGGAATAGTCAAGGTTGCTACTTCGTGGACCCTTATGGGTGGAGCCCTCCGTGGACTCTCGCGACCGTTACTCTCCGTGGATTGAAGACTCCATAAACGTGGACGTACGATAGCACCACCAATCGGAACCACGGGAAAAATCTTCGTGTTCCTCATGCGTTTGATCTCCCTATCTCAACTCTTTACTTTCATGTGCAATGTCTTTACTTTCCGCTGCCATACTTGTTGACATGCATGTGTAGGGTGTGCTAGACTTGCTATAATTGTTAAAATCTGCCAACCAATTAACTTGGGAAAAGGTTAGGTTTTAAATTCCTGCTAGTAGACTATTCACCCCCCCTCTAGACACTCTTCTAGTGATCCTACAATTAGGGCAAGCTAGCCTTGCAATATTTCCGAGTGAAGGCAGGGGCGGGGGGCAGGACCCTCGTTGGTCCCGCCAGTGATGACAAGTGCATGATCTAATTCAGACTTACTGCAACAGTAATGAACTAGTTCAGAAAAGTGGATGATCAAATTCAGATACATTCAGTAGCATGGTCAAATTCATACAATTCAGTGATGAATTGCAGCATAGTGCATCAACCACTTCAGTACAACATGTAGTGTTTTCTTCCAGATCAGTTGGTTATGCTGGTCTTGAAGTGGGTGCCTAGCTCTGAAACTGCATGCCTCTTATTTCCTTTGCCAATGTTTTGGTCTGCATTTCATCAGGCTTAATCTCATCTAGGTGGTAGATAGTTGTTATCACAACAGACAGGTGAACCAACAGGGTGTTCCACCACATCATCATGTCTTCCTGTCGTTTTTGCACCTTTTTGCGCCTACTTTTGTCTGGTTTTCTTGTGATATGCTTTGTAAGAGGGATGTTTCATTTTTTTAACAAAATACACATATACTTAGAACATAATGTACAAGTGTGTAAATTTTCAGGGAAAAATACGTTAAATGCATACTACGCAAAAAAAGAAATCTATAGCTTTGTAGTACAAGCACTATTCATCCTCAAAGTCTTGTTATTTGCATAGCTCACGTTTAAATGTATTTTATTCTGAAATTTTATACACATACACATCACATAATTTCTTTGAAACCGAGAAGTTCAAATTTTGTTTCAGCCTCCATGGAGGTCGAGCTCCAAAACGCGTTGCTCCCTTTCTATTAACTTCTATAGTTTGGCAGTTTAGTTTGGTTACCGATTTGTATATAAAGTGGAGCAAAAACTTAATTCAAGACTATTGCAGATTACGTATCTTTAAGAAAGAAAAAGGAATACTATCTCTTACTGAAGAGATTGATCAGCTGATCAATTTGGCCAAGCAATAGACTTAATCGGTTCTTCACTTTCAAATTTCACTCGGCTAATTGGTTTCTGTCTGACGGTCACCTAAGGCCATTTCTAATTGATCCTTAATAACCGGTTAGAGGAGTAAAAACATGGTTTTACTATTCTAACTGACACCTAGATGATCCCCAATCGGCGTTAAAGGAGGATAAATTATCCTTTGAAGCGGTGTGTCTCCCTACATTTACTCCACCACTCGGCGGCCGAGTAAAAAATCTCCTCTTTCTTCTCACCACCTCTGCCTCTCCTCCTCCCCATCCCCGTCACCCATGACTTCCTCCTCAGTTCCGCATTTCCCCTCTTCTCCCAATGGTCGGACGTGGTGCCCGGAGGTCCGCGCAGCCACTCTCGCGGTTCATCGTCAAGCGGCGGATCTGCGCACCGCCGCCCTCCGGCCCCCGCTGGCTTCCCCCACTTCCCGGACCTCCCAGAGCTGTGACAACCATAGAGGGCATACATTGGGCGTTTGCCAGCAGCCATGGGGGATGTGGGTGGCGGAGATAACTGACCGGGAGACTCACACGCGGAAGTGGCTTGGCTCCTTCCACACGGTGGATCTCAACGCCCTTGAGTACAACCGATGACAGGTCCGTTTCCATGACAAGCAGGCGCGCCTCAACTTCCCGAGGTTCACGGCGCCAGTCCACCCCGCCCCGGTGGCGTCGGGTGTGGTGGAGGCGGCTACGGATCGGGAGGACTGGGAGGCGAGGAAGCGCCTCGCAGCGGAGGAAGCCGACGAGGTGTACATGGAGGATCTATGCCGGAAGCACCATGAGCTCGTGGAGGCGGAGCGGGCCATCTTCGCGGAGATGGTGGCAAGGTCATCGTTATCTCCGATGACGAGATGCAAGGCGGCGACGAAGGCGGTGAGGAGGAGAAGGAGTTCGACGTCGACGAGTGGTGGCGGATCTTCCCCGACGACGACGACGGCGGGTGTCGCCCGAACCCATTTCTCACAAGCGGTAGCCTGTCGAGGCAAGATTGGCTCGACCTCACCTTGGGCAAATGAGTAGTCTAGTGTAGTTTAGAGTTTGAATTTATGTTTAATGTTTGGTTGTCAAAACTTATTTGAACATATGTTTAAATTTATGCAATTTTCAATTGAATCTATGTTTACTCTGTTAAGTTCAAGGGATCAGATAGGTCCGGCCAAATCTTAGTGGAATAAATATGCTCCACTAAGAGCATCTACAGCCGAACTGGGCAAATCCGCCCCCTATACGCCCGCGGACGCGCCCGGGAACGCCCGCGGACGCATCCGGACGGCCCCTCATATTTTGCTCCGTGCATCCACATACCTCATATCCGGATTCTCAAATCCATGCAAAGCCATGCACGTCGATCATCCTATACAAATTGTCCGTATTCATCAGTTTTAAACAAAAGCAAATGATATCATAGTTCAACAAACCGGACATGCCAAAATGAAATCAATGTCCGACCGACAAGTGTTGCTTGTCGGATCACTGGCCGGACGAGTTCTTCCATGCGTCCTGCTCCGCCTGGGCATCCTTCTCCGCCTACATCTGGGCAACGATTGCCGCCTGCATCCGGGCTGCCTCCTCCTCCTGCATCCTGGCCGCCTCCAACGCTCTACGTTCGTTGATCTCCTTCTTTTTCTCCACAAGCCATTTCTTGGTGTTCATCCAAGGTGGATTCATCCGCCAACATGATCTTCGCATCCTCCACGTCGCGTGAGAGTTGCAACCTCTCCTTCTCGAGCTCAATCTCTCCAAATGTCTTGGCCTTCTGGAGTTCCCATTTGACCGCCGCCTCTTGCTTGTCCAACTCGATCTTCTCCCTCCCAATTTGAAGTCTCCTCTCTGTCCTCGTTCGATCCCACTCCATCCTCTCCCTTTGCGCATCCAACATAAGCTTGTAACTCTCCTCTTTCTTGCTCTCCCTTGCCGAAAAAATGCCCGTCCATGTGGACGACATTTTTGTAGCGGCGGCATCACGGGAGATCCTTGCCTTCTCCCACTTGTTTCTCATGACTTGCCGGTTATCCTTTGGCACGGTAGCTCTTCCATTGGTGACGACAACGTCGTCGTCCTCATCGTCCAACCCAATGGATTGGTTGGAGTTTGAGCCATCATTCCTCTTCTTGCCGGCCTTGAGATCGGCACAACTTGTTGCCACTTTGGCTTGCCATCCAATAAGAGCCAACAATAGCTAAAAACAAATGGCCTCATCTCGGTCTCGTGATACAAAGTGGTCGCCACCGCCACCTAGCATACAACATACATATGAGCACAAGAATGAAAAGCACACAAACATATTGAAATGACAATAAGATGAGACAATTGAGCTTACATGAGTTGCCACTCCCATCCCACTTTGAGGCCGTTTGGTCACTTGTGAGTAGTAACCGACGTACTTGTTTACTTCTCCTTGAATGATCCCCATCGATGTTGGAGAGATGCCACATTCCGGGTGCTCACGATAGGATGCGGCTCCACATACTCCTTTCGTTCATGATAGTCCTTCCAAATCTTCTCCCAATACGTGGTCCCCTTTTGCTCGGTGCCGCTTATTGGATCCAATGTTGCCCTCAACCAAGATTTGACCAACAAGATGTCCTCATATCCTGAGAGAGGAAGACCTCTTGCCTTCGTCGTCTCGCCCTTCTTCTTCTTCTTGGTAGGATTGGGATCGGATGTTGCCCCAATCACAAAAGTGGTCGTCTCCTCCATTTCAAATTCCACATGGACCGGATCTTCATTCTCATTGATCATGCTTGTGAAGTACGTCTCCTACACGTTCATGGTTTGCAAGCAATCATCATGTGCGAACTAGTGATCTATACGAAACATTAATCATGTGATCAGACAGGAGCAAACGTACCCCGTCTTGTTCAGACATTCCGTCGAACATGTCGAGTGTAGCCCGGGCGGTGGGGGTGCCTGTGCTCACCCGCTCCCGAACGAGCTGCGGCGACTCACACTCATGGACCGACGGCTGCTGAGTGGCCGAAAAGCTCTCCGGAATGGTCCAGGCGGCCGTCACATCCTCCTCGGTCTCGACGGTGCCGGACGGCACAATCCGCGCCGGCGCTTGGATGGATGGGGTGCGGGGAGCCGGGCGTACCGGGGGAGACATCTCATCGACGATGCCCACACCTACCTGCGCCGCCAACTCCGCCTCCCTCTGTCGCTGCCGGCGACGGCGCATCTTACAGGCGATGTTCTCCGGCTTGCAAAACGAAGCGGAGGAAGGGACAGGTGGTGAGGATGGAGAGCAAGGGTGCCAGACGGCGAGGGGTCGGGCACGGGAAATGGTGGAGGGCGGCAGGAGGAGGAGGAAGGGTTTGGAGAATTTTTGGGGGCAATTTGAGGTGGGGTCGGGCTGTTGGGTCTCACGCGGAGGGCGTGCCCGGGCTCCCCCATATCCGCCCCATATTTGGGCTGGAAATGGAGGGTACCGGTCAATCCGGGCGTTTGAGGCCCATTTGAGAGGCCCGTCTGGATCGCATTTTCGTGACCGGACAGTGACCGGGCGGCCTGCCCGGGCGTTTGAGCGGGTTTGAGGGGTCCGGCTGTAGATGCTCTAAGGTTTATTCCGACGTTTACTCCTCTATTTTCGAGAGGATCTGTTAGAAATGGCCTAATTACAAGAAACCTATACTATACTCCAGTCCAAAACCCCCCAAACAGGCACGAACAGGCAACGGCTGGTGGTAGAAAGTGGAGCCATTTCCCTGGCAAGAACAGATGCACACTTATGTCTAACAATAGTACGTACGGTAGGCTAAACTCACCATGGATGGTGTCACTGCCCCCAAGCAGCGCTAGCGTCGTTTCTTAATCCATAATTCCATACATTATCACGCAATCTTTCGACGGAGACTGACCTGATTACACAAATATCTCCGGTAGTCAGAACTAATAATCATGAGGAGTACGCATATGCTTGCGTCGCGGGCATGCGGTGAATCGATAAGGATTCAGAGACAATCGCTGGCTGGTCTTCGTCTTCGATCAAAACGTAGACAGCGAGCTCACCCTCCCAAGATATTTTCTCACTTGTTTTGCTGCCCTGTACTGCGCATGTCACATCATTCTTGCGAGCAAGGTCGTAGAGAGATGTGTGTATACTCGTACGGGTGACTGATCTGAAAAGAAGAAATGCAGGAGCACTGTACAGACGACGACCTGAAAGCCTGAACTAATGCTAAATATCTCAAGGCACCGATATGCTGCACGCTAGTCGCTAGTCAGTCAACAGACCTGGTTGGAAATATCTATCCACAATGAATGAAGTTGAGGTTTATGTCAACACTTAACCCTAAACAACTCGCTGAACAATTCGTATAAGATTCTGTGAAGAAATGGAGAATAAGGAGCCGGCCTAATCCATTTCAGAACGGGGGGCAGTCGGCCGCAAGAACATTGTCCCTTCAGTTATACAAATCTTAAGAGAGTGGACTGTTTTTGTATCATTTGATGTGATATAGGTTGGAATGTGTCTAATTGATTCTATGGGCTAAATATGTCGTCGACGAAAGGTTTTAGTCAACTATCTGTTAGGAACCCTCAAAAAAGAAAAAGAAATCTCAGGATATTCGAAAAGAAAAAACTACCTCGGAGGGAAGAGAAATGTATGTTTTTAGTCAGCTTATCATTGTACATTGCTAATGCATACATGATACATTCAGTTGTGGAGAAAGAAAACTACATGGTTGGATTTGATTCTTTGTCTTCTAAGTTTCGTTTGATTTGATTCAACTATATCAAACCGTCGCATTTCTAGTCCTTGTATGTGGTCCTTTTTTCTCCTGCGGGGAGCTTCTATGTAGTCATTATTCTTGTTCACAACTGAAGTCCTGTACGCTCGTAATATTCCTCACGCAGGCCAGTCGGTCTTGAGTGCATGTGCATGATGTAAACGTTAGAGCATCTTTAACAGGCACGCAAAAAATGCCTTTACGGCATCGAAATAGTGCGCAGGTGAGCGCGGGCTCCAGCGGCCGCTGTAAAATATAGCGCGCGTGAGTCGCTCCAGCAGGCGCTGCAAAAAAACGTCGCGCGCGCTCAGCACAAACAACATATGCACTCCAAACAAAACTAAGAAGATCAAACACATAAAAAATAAATCAACAATAAATAGTTCAATTTTATTACAACTCAAACAAATAGTTTATCACCCAATACAACAAATAGTTCAACAATACAACATCAAACATACAAATCATCATGCGTTTTGTCGTCCATTCCATGCCCACTACTCTTCGATGAGATCCTTCTAAAGGTCATCATGTGTTTCGGCACGTCGAATAGCATGATAGAAGGCAACAAATCGGGCCACCCTCGCAGCCCTCCGTCGCACTCGCACGGGATGTCCCAAGAGCTCATACTGAGAGTAGTCTAAATCTTGGCCACGACCCATAACCGAGCCACCGTGCTTCGGCTTTTTATTGATGTGCATAGTTAGGATCATTGCAAGGTCCTCCTCCTCTTCAATATCAAATTCTTCGTCGGAAGAATATATGACAAACTCATCTACAATATTGAATTTAAAATAGTCTATAAAAACTACAAACAACATGCATCAAATTCATGTAAAAAATGTGAAGTTAAAAGCAATACATACCTTGCAAGCGTTTTATCGAACACCTTGTGGGCGTCGAGCGGCAGTGGGCGGCCGGGCGCTGTTCGTCGGAGGAATGGTGCGCGCGAGGGGCGGCGCCGACTAGAGGGAGGCGGAGGAAGCAGCGGCGGCGCGGGGATAGGCCGAGGAAGCGCCATCGGGTCGCCGAAGCAAATGGGGTGGTGCGGGCGGCGGCGCCAGCGCCTGGATATGGCGGTAGGTGGAAGTAACGGCGCGGGCGCTCGAATGTGCAGCGCGCGGGAGCGGACGCACGAAATAAACGGTGCGCGATGCCCTTGCGCTTCACGCGTTGAACCACTTATGCCGTGTGCGTGTTTTTTGCGTCTCTGTTGGAGCACCCGCGACGACTGCGCGCGCTCAAAAATTGCTATTTTTTCAGCGTGGCCCTAATATTGCGCGCCTGGAGATGCTTTTATGCACCATTTTTCTTGTGCGCGCCGTCTGCTCCCGCCTCCCGATGTCAACCGATGACGGCATGATGCAAAGTCGTCTCGGCAACTTGGGATTGCCCCAACAACTCACCTAATCCGAATTTTCACCACTCAAAAGAAAAAACCTAATCTAAATTTTCGGGGCGCTGCACCTCGACGTCCTCGACGCCGAGACTCCTTCGCTGCCGTCCTCTTTCCTCCTGTCCGACAAAGTCGCCACGCCACGAGGACGCCGAATCATCAGAACGTACACCTTGCCGGAGCACGGCGGCGTCGCACAAAAAGAAGAGACGATGCCACCCGGAAAACGTCGGCCAACGTGACACGCGTTCCTCGGACGCGTTCACGACCCTGCGCATGCCCGTCGGTGTTCGGTCATCGCTCGCGGTGGCGGACTGACGGTGGTGGTGCGGCAGCTTTTTTTCCCCGGACGCCGTTGCGCTCTGCTGCCGCAAAGCGTGGCTCCACCTGGCGCGCTCGTCGACGGTGTGTGTCCACCACGCCACGTCCGGTTGGATCTCGTGGGCCACCAAAGCCACCGAGAGGGATTCGTTGGAGTTGACTTGGCGCGGCGGTGTCGCCGAGCTGCTCCGCCGCGTGTCGCGCGCCGCCGGATCCACTCGTGCGTGCGCTCGGTTGCCGCAAAGATCGCCGTCAACATGTCTGGCAACTGGAGTAGTATCTGCTACCGAGTTCTTTGCTTGGCCGGTGCTCTGTACTACTGCTGATGGAAGGCGACACCCAGCGGAAGAGTAATCTTCACCTTGGCTGCGAGCTGAAACCCAAGACATTTCATTTTCATCGTCCGGAAGAAAAACCCATTGCCGTAACGCCACCACTAGGGCAAGTGTGGCTCTCGGAAGGATCTGGAAATTACCCCTCGTTAAATCTCATCCTCAAGTTACTGCTATCTTAACTGCGAAGCAGATGACCGAGCTGTGATGTGCAACGATGAGCTTTGACTGCGCACGAAACGGGCTTGTGGTTTCTGTTCGTCGTCCTGCCATTTTCTCGGAGGAAGCTTCTGAAACAAGGTAATTAATTGCAATGACAAGAAGATCTACTATAACTAATCCCCGCGGCAGGAAGAAGTTAGCACGTCAGGCTAATCTGCTCACATTTTCCAATTATAAATACGTTAGTCCCACGAGCAATGTACATTTGCAAACGTGCAAGGTTGCGCCTAGGCGTACAAGTATGGAGATTTTATTTTAGAAAAACATCTCAATTATCTTATCTTATTTCGTGCACATCTGAATTCAACTGATAGGAGGATGGGCAGACAATGGCAGCTACACCGCTTAGACATTTCTTTAGGTCTGCTATGCTAAGCTGGTAGGGTACCTTATGTTTAAAAATGAATTATATGTGGAAACGGACAGGATGTTCTCGAGCCTATGAAAACTGAAACAAGATTTTGTACAGGGTGGTTCAGATATGGCATGGGCCGGCAATCCGGCATCCAGCTGCATGCAATGTCTTTGTGGAACGAAATGCACAGCAGTTTCCCTTTTACTAGTTTATTTATTGGACAAGAAGGATCCCAGAAGCAATCAGATCAGATTCTCCAACTTAATTAAACAGCACAATAATATTGGTAAGAGTGATAGATGAGCAACTCCAAAAAAGAAGTGATAGATGAGACGAATGATGAACTAGCAACAGCCTGCAAACCAGCTCCTATTCAGACGGTGTACTCCCTGACGCGAAAAGAGGGACGATTGGGATTGCTTGTAAAACGTCTCTGATGTAACGCAACCCCGCTACTCAAGATGTAGCCGTACTACCCTAAGAATTGATCCGCTACTGACGTGCAAGTTTTTTTTTTTTTTATTTAGACATACTAAACTGTTAATCGACTTACATATAGACTGATCCAAAACGGTATTTTTGAAAGTAAACATGATTATAAACATCAAACCTAAATTATTTTTTTAAACGGAGGCAAAAGATTTGCCTCATCCATTAAATAAGAGGGGAACAGAGTTTGACAGATTACAAATTATCGTAACCCAAAAGCGGCATGGTAATTACTCTCGTCCAACCATATGTCCTAGTTTCTTAGCACCCACAGTAATTCAAAGGTTTGCCTCTAGCATGTCAGTTTGTAGGAGAATACGTGGCGGTGCACTCTTGTGGCGAAACACCCTGACGTTTCTCCCATTCCAGAGAGTCCAAGAGATTAGCATGGTGAGGGAGGCCATCGCTCGTCTATCGGGGTTCTGCAAGTCGGTTCTTTTATCCCACCAGCGCATAAGGGAGTCTTCAAGGTGCCAATCGGAAGTGTCAATGTGTGCAAGACCGAGCCTATCAATGACCAATCGCCAAAGCCTAATGGAGAAGCGGCACTTGACAAAAAGGTGGATGCCCGTTTCTTGCTCCCTTTTGCAAAGCTGGCAGAGCCCACAATTTTACCAACCACGCCGCTCCAGCGGCCTGCGGTCCAAATCCGATCTTGCAAGGCTAGCCAAGCGAAGAATTTGATATTTGGAAGAGCCCAGGCTTTCCAGACCATGTAGTGAGCGAGAGCGTCAGACCAAGGAATTGCGTCTTGTACGCAGTGGCGGCCGAGTATATTCCATCAACAACATGCTTCCAAACAATGTCGTCCACAAGCTGGTCGTCAAGATGGAAGTTGTTCACAAGTGTCCAAAGCGAGAAGAACTCGCGGACGTGGGCGGCGGAGGCAACAGTGTCATGCTTGATGTGGTTCATCCATGTGTTCCCTCGCAGGGCTTCTCGAAGCTTACAACCCTTCCTTTTCAAGGCCTGAAAAATTAGCGGGGCAACATCCTTGGGCTTGCGGCCAAACAACCACAAGGAGTCCCAAAAAGGTGTTCTTGCACCATTCCCGATGATGATTGTGGTTGAGGCATAGAAGAAATCGAGGTCTTCCTCGGTGCAAGGGTTTCCCAACCCAACCCATGGTTTGCTAGGCTCCTTCCACTCGTACCAAAGCCACCTTAGCCATAAGGCCCGAGCGAACTTGTCGGTGTTGAGCACACCAAGGCCTCCATAGCTCGTAGGTCTGCAGACCACCTCCCAGTTGACCTTGCATTTTGCCCCGGTTGTCTTGTCCGAGCCAAACCAAATGAAGGCCCTCTCCAGCTTGTTGAGGTTTTGCAGAGTGCCCTGCGGCACAATAAGAGGTGTGATGGAGAAGACTGTTTGAGTGGAGATGACCGATCTGACAAGGGTGGTGCGTCCGATGGTTGTGGTGGTTTGCCCCTCCCAAGGTACCAATTTCGCGGCCGCCTTGTCTTCAAGATACTGAAAGTCAACTTTCCAAAGTTGCCTCACCGAGAGCGGTAGGCCCAAATACTTTACTGGAAACGTGGCGCGGGTTGCCGGAATGCGACTTAGAATATGCCCTGGTGGTAGATGATTGCATCGAATGGGCACAACCGAGCTCTTGTGGAAGTTGGTGCATAGGCCTATCACATCACCGAAACCTTTTAGGATGAGAGCGAGGTTGTCGATGTCCCTCTTAATTGGGGCCATGAAGATGGCCGTGTCGTCTTCATATAGGGAGGTTCTCATCATGGTGCCTCGCCCGCGAATCTTGTGTAAGATGCCTTTACGAGTTGCGACGTCGAGAATTTGTTGAAGGGGGTCAATTGCAAGGACGAACAACAGCGGTGATATAGGGTCCCCTTGACGAAACCCACGTCCATGCTTGATCAGGCTGCCAGGAAGCCCATTGAGGAGAACGCATGAAGAGGACGAAGAAAACAGGGCAGCAATCCAATTTCTGCATTTGCAAGGGAACCCCTTGCGTTGCAATAAGTCAAGGATGTATTCCCACATGACCGAGTCGAATGCTTTTTTGATATCAAGCTTGAAGAGAAGGGCGGAGGTCTTGCGCTTGTGCAACCGGCGCGCGTAGTTGCAAACATGCATGAAGTTGTCATGGATACTCCTCTTCTTTATGAAAGCACTTTGGGTATTGGACACGAGAGCGTCCATGTGGGGGGCAAGCCGCAAGGCAAGAATCTTGGCAATAATCTTGGCAATAGCGTGCACAAGGCTAATAGGCCTGTAGTCGGAGACGCCTTCCGCACCCTCCTTCTTGGGCAAGAGCACCACATTGGCAGAGTTGAGCCATTGCAAGTGGGCAAGAGCCCGTGGAGAGGTTGGGGTGCGCTGCAGAGGGCCGCTGCTAAGCAGAGGCGGCGTTGGAGAAGCCTCGAAGCCGGGCGCGCGCACCGGCGAGATGCCGAGGAGAGGGCTTAACATGCGGGCCGGCGAGCAAAGCTAAATGAGCGCCGGGCTCTTCTCCTGGATGGCCTCCAACGCAGCCCTGGCCTCGTCACGCTTGGAGGGAGGGGGCGACAGGAGCACCGACGTGTGACGTGGCTTGAGGCTGCGTCGATATTTCCCCAAAGAGGAAGGGATGATGCAGCATAGCTAGGGTAAGTATTTCCCTCAGTTATGAAACCAAGGTTATCGAACTAGTAGGAGAACCAAGCAACACTATGTAAACGGTACCTGTACACAAAGAACAAATACTTGCAACCCGACGCGTAAGAGAGGTTGTCAATCTCTCCACGGTAAAAAGATATATTAGTTTGTATGAGATTGGATAAATAGATCGCACAAGAACACAAATAAAAGATGCAAATAAAAAGTGCAGCAAGGTATTTTTGGGTTTTTTGGAATAATAGAACTGAAAACAAATGCGAAAAAAGATAGATCGGAAAGCAATATGTTAAAAGAATAGACCCGGTGGCCGTAGATTTCACTAGTGGCTTTCTCTCAAGAAAATAGCACACGGTGGGTAAACAAATTACTGTTGGCAATTGATAGAAGATCAAATAATCATGACGATATCCAAGGCAATGATCAATATATTGGCATCACGTCCAAGATTAGTAGACCGAAACGATTCTGCATCTACTACTATTACTCCACACATCGACCGCTATCCAGCATGCATCTAGTGTATTAAGTTCATGGAGAAACGGAGTAATACAATAAGAACGATGACATGATGAAGACAAGATCTATTCATGTAGGAATAGACCCCATCTTGTTATCCTTAATAGCAACGATACGTGTGTGCCTCGCTGCCCCTTCTGTCACTGGGAGAGGACACCCCAAGATCGGACACATCACAAAGCACCTCTTCCCATGGCAAGAAAAATCGATCTAGTTGGCCTAACTAAACCAAAGATTCGAAGAAGAAATACAAGGCTATAAATAATCATGCATATAAGAGATCAAAGAAGACTCAAATAATATTCATGGATAGAAACTGATCATGAACTCAAAATTCATCGGATCCCAACAAACCGTAAAAAGTCATTACATGAAATAGATCTCCAAGAGACCATTGTATTGAGAATCAAAAGAGAGAGAGAAAGCCATCTAGCTACTGCCTACGGACCCGTAGGTCTATGGTGGGGTAACAACCCAAGTGCATTCCTTCCAACATTTGTAATATATTTCATGTGGAACCTTCATGTTGTGTCCTTGTGATTTGAGTAATATATTTTTGCTTCATGACATTCCTCATGTATCATGGCATCATGGCATCATCACATAAATTATTAGTGCATCATAATTGCTTGGCATATGGTGTTGTGGTTGTGAGTGCGTGTGTTATGGCATGTGTGTGCAAACTAGTTTTGAAAACCCCCACAATTTGTCTAAACCATAACCACCTCTTCCTTTTCCTAATATTGCAATATGTGATGTTTTGACTTCCTTATTTCCCATAACTAAAATGTTGCCTCACTTCTAAATATTCTGTTTGGAATTGTTAGCAATCTCTCAATATGTTTGCAGTTAATTGTCTTTTGTAACCTTGCAAAACAGAGTCCAATTTAATTGAAAGGTGTTTTATTTTGTTGCTCTAAATATGCCCAAACCATTTTTGTTAAATAAGGCATGTTTTTGTGAGTACCAATGTATTTTTCGTTTTCTCAAAACCCTGCCCATCTTCCCTGGCCGTTGTCTTGTTCTTTTCTGTTTTAAAATTAAAGAACAAACCCTTTTGTCTCAGCAGAGAGAGAGAGAGAACGGCCGCTTGGGCCTTGGCTTCTCTCCCGCAGCCCTTCCGCGGCCCAGCTAGCGCTCCCGCGGCCCATATCCGAGCGTCGCTCCCTTCCCCCTCTTTCCAGCGTGGCGCCGACCCGGTTTCACCTGCCAGACTCCCCTTTCTTGCTTCGTCTCTCCTCCTTTCCACCTCCCCCCTCACAGCGGCGAAGCAGGGGACCAGGGCCATGGCCGCGGTGGCAGCCACGCCGACCAGCGCCCGGCCTATAAAAGCCCTCGTCGTCCATGCCCTTGCTTAGGGTTTCCCCCTTTCTCTCCGCGCCGCCGCCACCTCCTTCCCTTCCCATTCTTCCCTGGTAAGTTCAGAGAGCAGAGAGAGAGATTCAGAGGTTCAGAGAAGTACCAGGGGCTCCCTCGCCGTCGTTCATCGTCGTCCGTGCCTCCGGAAGGCCCCCTTCGCCGTCCGCCATGTCCAGCGGCTCGCCGGTGTCGTCCTCGTCCCATTCCCGGGGTTAGGAGGAGGTGATCGCCTCCACGCCGTCGGCCCCGTCGACGCCATCGTCGTGGCCAGGAGCTTCACGTCGTCAGGCGGCGCCAACCCTCCTTCGTCTTCGCCCGAGCCAGTGCCTGTCTTCCGTGCCCCGCGGTGAGCAGCCGCTCCTCTCCGCCCCTTTCTGTCGCGTTCCCGATCGCCGTCGCCGTCGCATGTTGCCGTTGTAGTCGCCATGCCCAGCCAAGCAAAAGCTCGGGCCCGAGCCCTATTGCCGCGCGCCTACCAGCTAGATGACCATAGGAACGGAGCCGCCGCTCGATTCCGCGCCCGCTCCGGTGCTTGGTTCCTCCGATGTGTGCCTCCGTCGCCGCCGGCGCCGTCGTCAGGCCGCTGTCGCCGGAGCAGAGAAAGGCCCCCCTTTCTCTGTATTTATTTCGCTAGGGGCCTCCTTCAGTCAGATCCGTCGTCGTAGCCTAGTGGTAGCAGTCGCGCGCCAGTACATGAGAGACCCAGGTTCGATCCCCACCCGGGCTCCTTTTTTTTAAATCCGGTTTGTGGTAACCCTGACAGTGGGCCCGTGGCCCACCAGTCAGCCTCACAGGGCCCCTGGCTCACTGCCAGGTAGGCCCCTTTTTTTTGCATTTTTTTTCATTGTTTCTGTGATCCTGTAGATTTTTTCCTTTTAAGGAATAATTGCCAGATTTGGTTCTTTCCAAATCTGTCAGTTAACCTAGTACATGCCTTATTTGGCATATGAGTGATTATAAGTGGCTATGCCTTTCTTGTGATTGCATTTGTGGGAGTTTTATCAACAGTACTATATGCTTGTGATATATGAATTTGGGTAGAAAAATCCAGAGAATCCAATGGTGTGGTTGGTTTTGTCATTTGGACATGTTTGCAAAAATGTTGTTTTGTGATAATGTCTCCTTTTCTCTTTTTCACATGATTTAATCCTTGCAATATATGATGAACTTGTCAACATGATATATGCTCATTTGTGTATGTGCTAGCCCCTGGTATTTTTGCATGCCATGATAGTTCATGCTAGGAGTGGGAAACTTGATGTAAACATGCCACTAAAAATCCGTTTTCACATGCCCAAAATATTCTAAGTGTTGTGAATCTGTTATTTTGTTGCCATGTTATCTAGATGATTTCCATGTATATATTGTTCCTTTGGAGTTGACACCATGACATGGATTGTTGTGCTTGGCATCCTCTGTAGATGTGTGCCAAGGTCTTGTGGATTGGGCTATGACATCCTATATAAAACCTGCTGTCAACATGCTATCCTGTTAACAAGTGCCATGTTTGCCTCTTGTAAATTTCACCAAGTCTGTGAATCTGTTATTTTCAATATGTCATATTGTGAGGATGGTAGCCAGAGATACATGCATATTTTGATGTTGCCATAAAGTAATGAATTGAAGTAAATGTTGCCCTCTACAATCCTGTTAATTTTCATGCCATGAAAGTTCCTGTAGCATATATAAAAGTTGCTGTCAAGTTGCTATCATGTTAACTTAGATTCTGTAAAACTGGAATTTTCATTAAGTCCCTAAAAACTGATTCAACATGCCATCTTGTGAGCTTCATTGTCATTGATCAATGCTTCCTTTCATGTTGCTGTAGATAGGTCAATTGTTGTGCATGCTGTATAATTCATGCCCATGCCTTGGTTGTGATTTAAAACTTTCTGTAGCTCTGGATATGTGTGTTGCAAGTTGTCATGTTGCTGTTTGTGGGCAGATTGTGTGTTGGATTGTTTTGTGACTTGTGGGAGCTATACTCCATTGTTTTGCTTGTTCTTTAGCTCTATTCTTGATAGATTTTCATTTCCTATCCAGTGGCATCCTTGGAATACCAAGGAATAGCCCATGGTCTCCCTCATCTTGTGTTTTGTCTCCGTTAACGTTTGTACCTTGCCGTGAGTGTACCGTGAGCTACGTTCCTCCGTTTGCAACGTTCTACATATGCATTTGCATCAATTTTGCATGAAGCATTCATATTTTCCATGATCATGCATGTTCACATGAGGTTCTGTCCAGAATACTAAAGAACTTAATAATTGCATGAGAAACATGACTAGTTTACGTTGCCATGTTAAATACTGCAACTTGGTCATGCATCATCTTGTTTGTGCAATGCACCTTGTTTGTATGTTTATTTGGTGCTATTTCTCTTTGGGTAGACGCAAGTGTCGAGCCTGAGTACGAGGATCCAAGAGAGTACAACTACGAGGACCCAGTGATACGTCCATTTTGCATCATGATTTCTTACTGTTATTTACTTTGTTTTGTTGAATAATAATGCTTTGGGGAGTGATTCTAATGCATTTTCTCTCAGAATATGCAAGGTTTACACGAAGAGGGAGAATACCGGCAGTTGGAATTCTGGACCCAAGAAAAGCACGTCAGAGATACCTATTCTGCACAACTCCAATGAAGCTGAAACTTTACGAAGATTATTTTTGGAATTAATAAAAAATATTGGAGCAAGAATCTACCGGAGGGGGGCCACCTGGTGAGGAGCACCCACCAGGGCGCGCCAGGCACCCCCTGGCGCGGCCTGGTGGGTGGTGCTCACCCAGGCCCACCTCCGGAGCCCATCTTCTGGTATATATTCCCAAAAAACCTAAAAAAATTAGGAGGGGGACTTTCGGGACGAAGCGCCGCCGCCTCGAGGCGGAACTTGGGCAGGAGCACTTTTACCCTCCGGCGGAGCGATTCCGCCGGGGGAACTTCCCTCCCGGAGGGGGAAATCGAAGCTATCGTCATCACCAACACCCCTCTCATCTTTGGGAGGCCAATCTTCATCAACATCTTCAACATCACCATCTCCTCTCAAACCCTAGTTCATCTCTTGTGTTCAATCTTTATACCGGAACCTCAGATTGGTACCTGTAGGCGACTAGTAGTGTTGATTACCTTGTGTAGTTTATTACTATATGGTTTATTTGGTGGAAGATTATATGTTCAGATCCATTATGCTATTCATTACTCCTCTGATCTTGAGCATGATTATTATTTGTGAGTATTTACCTTTGTTCTTGAGGTCACGGGAGAAGTCATGTTGCGAGTAATCATGTGAATTTGATATGTGTTCGATATTTTGATTATATGTATGTTGTGATTCCCTTAGTGGTGTCATGTGAACGTCGACTACATGACACTTCACCATTCATGGGCCTAAGGGAATGCATTGTGGAGTAGTTATTAGATGATGGGTTGCTAGAGTGACAAAAGCTTAAACCCTAGTTTATGCGCTACTTCGTAAGGGGCTGATTTGGATCCACAGGTTTAATGCTATGGTTAGACTTTGTCTTAATACTTTTCTCGTAGTTGCGGATGCTTGCGAGGGGGTTAATCATAAGTAGGTTGTTAGTTCAAGTAAGAACAGCACCTTAGCACCGGTCCACCCACATATCAAATTATCAAAGTAGCGAACACGAATCAAACCAACATGGTAAAAGTGACTAGACGAAATTCCCGTGTACCCTCAAGAAAACTTTGCCTATTACTAGTGATTGTTCTGGCCTGTCCTTTGCCTCAAAAGGATTGGGCTACCTTGCTGCACCTTGTTTACCATTATCGTTACTTGCTCGTTACAAATTACCTTTCTATCAAACTATCTGTTACCTAAAATTTCAGTGCTTGCAGAAATTACCTTGCTGAAAACCGCTTGTCATTTCCTTCTGCTCCTCGTTGGGTTCGACACTCTTACTTATCGAAAGGACTACGATTGATCCCCTATACTTGTGGGTCATCGAGACTCTTTTTTGGCGCCGTTGCCGGGGAGTGAAGCGCTCTTGGTAAGTGGAAATCGGTAAGGAAAAACTTATACTACGTGCTGAAATTTATTGCTACTTGCTACTATGGAGAACAATCCTTTGAGGGGTTTGTTTGGGGTATCTTCACCTCGATCGGAACCACAATTAGTTACCCCTCAACCTACAACACGTACTGAAAATGTTTCGTATGAAATTCCTTCGGTCATGGTAGAACACTTGCTTGCGAAACCTTATGCAGGAGATGGAACTGAACATCCTGATATGCATCTCTTATATGTGAACGAAATATGTGGATTATTTAAGCTTGCAGGTTTACTCGGAGATGAAGTTAAGAAGAAGGTTTTCCCTTTATCTTTGGAGCAAAAAGCATTGACATGGTATAGGCTATGTGATGATCTTGGATCGTGGAACTGGAATCGTTTGCAATTGGAATTCCATCAAAAGTTTTATCCTATGCATCTAGTTCATCGTGATCGGAATTATATATATAATTTTTGGCCTCGTGAAGGAGAAAGTATCGCTCTAGCTTGGGGGGAGGCTTAAGTCAATGTTATATTCATGCCCTAATCACGACATTCCGAGGGAAGTTATCATTCAGAATTTTTATGGTCGGCTTTTTCATAATGATCAATCCATGCTCGATACTTCTTGTGTTGGTTCTTATATGAAGAAGACTATTGATTTCAAGTGGGATCTCTTAGAAAGAATTAAACGCAACTCTGAAGATTGGGAACTCGATGAAGGTAATGAGTCAGGTATAAAGCTTGAATTTGATTGTGTTAAATCTTTTATGAATACCGATACTTTTCACAAGTTTAGCACTAAATATGGACTTGACTCTGAGATAGTAGCCTCTTTCTGCGAAGCATTTGCTACTCACGTTGATCTCCCTAAGGAGAAGTGGTTTAAATATCATCCCCCTATTAAAGAAGAAGTTAAAGAACTAGTCATAGCTAAAGAAGAAACCATCTTTTACAATGTTGATCCAGTTGTGCCTACTGCTTATATTGAAAAGCCACCTTTCCCCATTAGGATAAAGGAACATGCTAAGGTATCAACCGTGGTTCGTAAGAGTAATATAAGAGCACCTAAACCCGCTGAGAAAATTAAAGTAGAACCTAGTGTTGCTATGGTTAAAGATCTCTTGGAAGAAAATATTGATGGGCATGTCATTTACCTTTGTGATGAAGCTGCTAGAATTGCTAAGCCTGATAAGAAAGATAAACATAGACCCATAGAAGGCTTGCCTGTTGTCTCAGTTAAAATAGAAGATCATTGCTACCATGGTTTATGTGATTTAGGTGCTAGTGTGAGTGATATCCCTTTTACCTTATACCAAGAAATTATGAATGAAATAGCACCTGCTGAAATGGAAGATATTGATGTTACTATTAAACTTGCTAATAGAGATACTATCACACCACTTGGGATTGTTAGAGATGTTGAAGTCTTGTGCGGGAAAGTAAAATACCCTACTGACTTTCTAGTTCTTGGTTCCCCACAAGATGACTTTTGTCCCATTATCTTTGGTAGACCTTTCTTGAGAACCGTCAATGCTATGATAGATTGTGAAAAACAAACTGTTGGTGTCAGTTTTGGTAATGTGTCTCATGAGTTTAATTTTTCCAAGTTTAGCAGACAACCTCGTGATAAAGCGTTACCTAGTGAAGATGAAATAATTGGTCTTGCTTCTATTGTTGTGCCTCCTACTGATCCCTTAGAACAATATTTGCTCGACCATGAAAATGATATGCACATGCGTGAAAGAAATGAAATAGATCAAATTTTCTTCGAACAGCAACCTCTCTTGAAACACAATTTTCCTATTGAAACTCTTGGAGGTCCTCCTCCACCTAAAGGTTATCCCGTGTTTGAATTGAAACAATTGCCTGACACTTTGAAGTGTGCTTATCTTGATGAGAAAAAGATATATCCTGTTATTATTAGTGCTAACCTTTGAGAACATGAAGAAGAAAGATTATTGAAAGTTCTGAGGAAGCACCGGGCTACTATTGGATATACTCTTGATGATCTTAAGGGCATTAGTCCCACTCTATGTCAGCACAAGATCAATATGGAAGCAGATGCTAAACCCGTTGTTGATCACCAACGGCGATTGAATCCTAAGATGAAAGAAGTGGTAAGAACTGAAACATTAAAGCTTCTGGAAGCAGGTATAATCTATCCCATAGCTGATAGTAGATGGGTAAGTCCCGTTCATTGTGTCCCTAAGAAAGGAGGTATTACCGTTCTTCCTAATGATAAGAATGAACTCATTCCACAAAGAGTTGTCACTGGCTATAGAATGGTAATTGATTTTAGAAAATTAAATAAAGCTACTAGAAAAGATCATTACCCTTTGCCTTTCATTGATTAAATGCTAGAGAGACTATCTAAGCACACACACTTTTGCTTCTTAGATGGATATTCTGGTTTCTCTCAAATACCTATGTCACAATCTGATCAAGAGAAAACCACCTTTACTTGCCCTTTTGGAACCTATGCTTATAGACATATGCCTTTTGGTTTATACAATGCACCTGCTACCTTTCAAAGATGTATGCCTGCTATATTCTCTGATTTTTGTGAAAAGATTGTGGAGGTTTTCATGGATGATTTTTCCGTTTACGGAACTTCTTTTGATGATTGCTTAAGCAACCTTGATCGAGTTTTGCAGAGATGTGAACAAACTAATCTTGTCTTGAATTGGGAGAAGTGCCACTATATCGTTAATGAAGGTATTGTCTTGGGGCATAAAATATCTGAGCGAGGTATTAAGGTGGATAAAGCTAAAGTTGATGCAATTGAGAAAATGCCATGTCCTAAAGATATTAAAGGTATTATAGGAGGTTCATTAAAGACTTCTCTAAAATTTCTAGGCCTCTTACTAATCTTTTGCAAAAGGATATTCCCTTTGTTTTTGATGATGATTGTGTGGAAGCCTTTGAAACACTCAAGAAAGCCTTAACCTCTGCACCTATCGTTCAACCACCTGATTGGAACCTGCCTTTTGAGATTATGTGTGATGCTAGTGATTATGCTGTTGGTGCTGTCCTAGGACAAAGAGTTGATAAGAAATTGAATGTTATCCATTATGCTAGTAAAACTCTAGATAGTGCCCAATGGAATTATGCCACTACTGAAAAAGAATTTTTAGCAGTTGTGTTTGCTTGTGATAAATTTAGATCCTATATTGTTGACTCCAAAGTTATTGTTCACATCGATCATGCTGCTATAAAATATCTCATGGAAAAGAAAGATGCCAAACCTAGACTCATTAGGTGGGTTCTCTTGCTTCAAGAATTTGACTTACATATCGTTGATAGGAAAGGAGCTGAGAACCCCGTAGCTGATAACTTGTCTAGGTTAGAAAATATTCTTGATGACCCACTACCTATTGATGATAGTTTCCCCGACGAACAGTTAGCCGCAATAAGTGTCTCACACAACACACCTTGGTATGCTGACTATGCTAATTACATTGTTGCTAAATATATACCACCTAGTTTCACATACCAACAAAATAAAAAATTCTTCTATGACTTGAGACATTACTTTTGGGATGACCCACATCTTTATAAAGAAGGAGTAGATGGTATTATTAGGCGTTGTGTACCTGAGCATGAAGAGGAACAGATCCTACGGAAATGTCATTCCGAAGCTTATGGAGGACATCATGCAGGAGATAGAACTGCTCATCAGGTACTGCAATCTGGTTTTTATTGGCCTACTCTCTTCAAAGATGCTCGTAAGTTTGTCTTGACTTGTGATAAATGTCAAAGAATTGGTAATATCGGTAAGCATCAAGAAATGCCTATGAATTATTCACTTGTTGTTGAACCATTTGACGTGTGGGGTTTTGATTATATGGGGCCTTTTCCTTCCTCTAACGGGTACACTCATATTTTAGTTGCGATTGATTATGTCACTAAGTGGGTAGAAGCTATTCCAACTAGTAGTGCTGATGACCACACCTCCATTAAAATGCTTAAAGAAGTTATCTTTCCGAGGTTTGGAGTCCCTAGATATTTAATGACCGATGGTGGTTCACACTTTATTCATGGTGCTTTCCGTAAGATGCTTGCTAAATATGATGTTAACCATAGAATTGCATCACCCTATCATCCTCAATCTAGTGGTCAAGTAGAACTTAGCAATAGAGAAATAAAATTAATATTACAAAAAACTGTCAATAGGTCTCGTAAGAATTGGTCTAAGAAATTAGATGATGCACTTTGGGCCTATAGAACAGCTTATAAAAATCCTATGGGTATATCTCCATATAAAATGGTGTATGGGAAAGCTTGTCATTTGCCTCTAGAACTAGAACATAAAGCATTTTGGGCAATTAAAGAACTCAAATATGATTTGAAACTTGCCGGTGAGAAGAGGCTATTTGATATTAACTCACTAGATGAATGGAGAACCCAAGCGTATGAAAATACCAAGCTATTCAAAGGAAAAGTAAAGACATGTCATGACAAAAGAATCCAAAAGCGGGAATTCAAAATAGGAGACTATGTTCTTTTGTTCAACTCTCGTTTAAGATTTTTTGCAGGTAAGCTCCTCTCCAAATGGGAAGGACCATATATTATTATTGAAGAGGTTTATCGTTCTGGAGCTATCAAGATTAATAACGCCGAAGGTATTAACCCGAAGGTGGTCAATGGCCAAAGAATTAAGCATTATATCTCACGTACGCCTATTAACGTTGAAAGCAATGTTATCCAAACCATGACACCGGAGGAACACATAAAAGAAACCTTCCGGAACACTCCAGAATACTTAAAAATAGGAGGTACGTGATACGGTAAGTAAACGGACTCCGAAAAATCCGCAAAAATATTTTCTGTCAGTTTTGGAATATTTTAGAATTTTTGGAATAAAAAAATAAACCGGAAGGTGATCGAGGTGAGCACGATACACCAGGGCGCGATCCACGGGTACCGTCCATACTGATACATCTCCATCGTATCTACTTTTCCAAACTCTTTTGCCCTTGTTTTGGACTCTAATTTGCATGATTTGAATGGAACTAACCCGGAGTGACGCTGTTTTCAGCAGAATTGCCTTGGTGCTATTTTTGTGCAGAAATAAAAGTTCTCGGATTGACCTGAAAATTTATGGAGAATATTTTTGGAATTAATAAAAAATACTGGCGAAAGAATCAACCAGAGGGGGTCCACCCATTGGCCACAAGCCAGGGGGGCGCCCCCCCTAGGGCGCGCCCAGGTGGCTTGTGGGCCCCCTGCAACTCCTCTGACCTCAACTCCAACTCCATATAACCCTATTCGGGGAGAAAAAAATCAAGGAGAAGAGTTCATCGCGTTTCACGATACGGAGCGGCCACCACCTCCTGTTCTTCCTCGGGAGGGCAGATCTGGGGTCCGTTTTGGGCTCCGTAGAGGGGAAATCGACGCCGTCGTCATCACCAGCCATCCTTCATCACCAATTTCATGATGCTCTCCGCCGTTCGTGAGTAATCCCATCGTAGGCTTGCTGGACGGTGATGGGTTGGATGAGATTTACCATGTAATCGAGTTAGTTTTGTTAGGGTTTGATCCCTAGTATCCACTATGTTCTGAGATTGATGTTGCTATGACTTTGCTATGCTTAGTGCTTGTCACTTGGGCCCGAGTGCCATGATTTCAGATCTGAACCTATTATGTTTTCATGAATATATATGTGTTCTTGATCCTATCTTGCAAGTTGTAGACACCTATTACGAGTTATGATCCGCATCCCCCAGGGTGACAATAACTGGGATTCTTTCCGGTGATTACCGTAGTTTGAGGAGTTCATGTATTCACTAAGTGCTAATGCTTTGGTACGGTTCTCTATTAAAAGGAGGCCTTAATATCCCTTAGTTTCCATTAGGACCCCGCTGCCACGGGAGGGTAGGACAAAAGATGTCATGCAAGTTCTTTTCCATAAGCATGTATGACTATATATGGAATACATGCCTACATTATATTGATGAATTGGAGCTAGTTCTGTGTCACCCTATGTTATAACCGTTGCATGATGAATGTCATCCGACATAATTATCCATCACTGATCCGTTGCCTACGAGCTTTTCATATATTGATCTTTGCTAAAGTTACTTTTCCGTTGCCACTGTTACGATTGCTACAAAACCGCTACTGTTACTTTTGCTACTGTTACCGTTACTTCCATACTACTTTGCTACTAAATACTTTGTTGCAGATATTAAGTCTTTCAGGTGTGGTTGAATTGACAACTCAGCTGCTAATACTCGAGAATATGCTTTGGCTCCCCTTGTGTCGAATCAATAAATTTGGGTTGAATACTCTACCCTCGAAAACTGTTGCGATCCCCTATACTTGTGGGTTATCAAGACCCTTTTCTGGCGCCGTTGCCGGGGAGCATAGCTCTATTCTCTGAGTCACTTGGGATTTATATCTGTTGATCACTATGAAGAATCTTAAAGACCCAAAAACCAAGATCTATCCCTCTACTACGAGGGGAGGTAAGGAACTGCCATCTAGCTCTGCACTTGATTCACCTTCTGTTATGAGTAAATTTGCGACACCACCACCTGCTATTGATTCTGATATGTCGCAAGCAATTGATGATGCCACTTCTGCTATGCATGATGCTTATGATGATACTTTGCTTGATAATACTGTGCCGCTGGGTGAATTTCTTGATGAACAAATTGCTAGAGTTAATGCTGAAACTGATGATATTTCTGAAACTGATGAAATTATTGAAACTGAACATTATGAGACACCTGTTAGACCTATCTCTCCTAGATATGAATTGCCTAATATACCTAAGGGTTATGTTATGGAGGGAGAGGTAGCTAGGGACTTTCTTGCTTGTAAGGATAGAGATGATCTTAAGAAATTACTATGCAAGTGGAAGGAAAAAATCTTTGAATGCTAGAATGCAATATGATCCTAAGTTTGCTACTTCACCTATCTTTGTTACTGATAAGGATTATGAATTCTCTGTCGATCCTGAATTAATTACTTTGGTTGAATCTGATCCTTTCCATGGTTATGAATCTGAAACTGTTGTGGCACATCTTACTAAATTGAATGATATAGCCACCCTATTTACTCATGAGGAAAAAATTCGTTATTACTATATTCTTAAGTTGTTTCCTTTCTCATTAAAGGGTGATGCTAAAATATGGTTTAATTCTCTTGCTCCTGGTTGTGTGGGTAGTCCCCAGGATATGATATATTACTTCGCTGAAAAATATTTTCCTGCCCATAAGAAACAAGCTTCCTTGCAGGAAATATTTAACTTTGTGCAAATTGAAGAAGAGAGTCTCCCACAAGCTTGGGGGAGGCTTCTCCAATTACTTAATGCTTTGCCTGATCATCCTCTCAAGAAAAACGAAATACTTGATATCTTTTATAATGGACTAACCGATGCTTCTGGGGACCACCTAGATAGTTGTGCTGGTTGTGTTTTCAGGAAATGAACTGTTGATCAAGATGAACTACTATTGAATAATATATTGAGCAATGATAATGATTGGACTATTCCCGAACCACCTCCAAAGCCAACTCCGAAGAAAAGAGGTATTCTATTTCTCAGTCCTGAAGATATGCAAGACGCAAAGAAATCTATGAAAGAAAAAGGTATTAAAGCTGAAGATATTAAGAATTTACCACCTATTGAAGAAATACATGGTCTTGATACCCCGACACAGGTAGTAGAGGTAAATTCTCTCCGTAGATTTGATGAAGGTGATATTCCTTATAATAAGTCTGCTAGCCAATGCTTGGATGAGTTTGATAACTTTATTGTTAAGCAAGAAAATTTCAATGCTTATGTTAGTAGACAATTGAGACATAATGCTTACATGCTTGATCGCTTAGGTGATTATATGAGTAGAACTATCAATGATCTTAAGCTTATTAGTAAACATGCTTCCATGGTAACTACTCAAGTAGAACAAGTACTTAAGGCACAAAATGATTTGCTTAATGAGATGAATGGTAAGAACAATGATCATTCTGTTAGAGTTGTGACTAGAGGTGGTAAAATGACTCAGGAACCTTTGTATCCTGAGGGCCATCCTAAGAGAAATGAGCAGGATTCTCAGAGAATTAATACTGATGCACCTAGTCGTCCCAGTAATAAAAGGAAAAAAGAATGATGATAGGACTTTGCATGCTGCTAGTGAACCTGTTATAGATACACATGAGAATCCAAATGATATTTCTATTTCTGATGCTGAAACACAACTTGGTGATGAACATGAACTGGGTGATAATATTAATGATGATGTTCATGTTGATGCTCAACCTAGCAATGATAATGATGTGGAGATTGAACCTGCTGTTGATCTTGATAACCCACAACCTAAGAATAAGAGATATGATAAAATAGACTTTGTTGCTAGGAATCATGGTAAAGAAAGAGAACCATGGGTTCAGAAACCCATGCCCTTTCCTCCTAAACCATCCAAGAAAAAGGATGATGAGGACTTTGAGCGTTTTGTTGAATTTCTTAGACCTGTCTTTTTGCATATGCGCTTGACTGATATTCTGAAAATGTCTCCTTATGCTAAGTATATGGAAGATATTGTGACAAATAAAAGAAAGATACCGGAAGCTGAGATTTCCACCATGCTTGCTAATTATACCTTTAAGGGTGGAATACCAAAGAAACTAGGAGATCCCGGAGTACCTACTATACCATGCTCTATTAAAAGAAATTATGTTAAAACTGCTTTATGTGACCTTAGAGCTGGTGTTAGTGTTATGCCTTTCTCTTTGTATCGTAGACTTGATTTGAATAAGTTGACACCTACTGAAATCTCTTTGCAAATGGATGATAAATCAACTGCTTTACCCATCAATATTTGTGAGGATGTGCCTGTCGTAGTTGCAAATGTTACTATCCTAACGGACTTTGTTATTCTTGATATTCCCGAGGACGACAGTATGTCGATCATCCTTGGTAGACCTTTTTTGAACACTGCAGGGGCTATTATTGATTGCAACAAGGGCAATGTCACTTTTCATGTTAATGGTAATGAGCATACGGTGCACTTTCCGAAGAAACAACCTCAAGTTCATAGTATCAACTCTATTGGAGAAACTCCAACAATTGCTATTGGAGGTTTTAAATTCCCTCTCCCTACTGTCAAGAAGAAATATGAAATAATCATGGTAGGGGACATGCCTGTCCCCATTGAGGTAACTTAGTGTTATTCGAAAATTCTCCGGTTTCATGTTACTCGAAAGAAGTTTGTTAATAAGACTTGATCAACCTTGTTAATGAATTCCTTTTGACGGGCATGAGATGGATGAATTTAGAAAGCACAACCTTCTGTACCCAACTTTTACTTTCTGTTATTTAGATTAAATAAAGCAAAAATACTATTATACTTTTGTTTTTTGAATTATCCGTGCAATAAAAAATGACCTGAAAATAAAAGTTCTCCAAATGCCCTGAAAATGTAGTATGATTTTTTCTGGAATATTTAAGAATTTCTGGCACTGAGAACACATCAGGGGGCTGCACCACTGGGCCACAAGCCTACATGGCGCGCCCACCCCCCTGGGCACGCCCCCCTGGTTTGTGGGTCCCACGTAGGCCCCCCTCACTTATTCCAGCACCCATCCACTTCGTCTTCCTCCAGAAAAAATCCCACCATTGCTCAAGCCCGTGTTCTAGCTCATTTTGCTGCCATTATCGATCTTCTTATGCAAAGCTCCATTTGCAAAACTGTTTTGGGGGATTGATCTTCGGTATGTGACTCCTCCAATGGTCTAATTAGTTTTTGTTTTAGTGCTTTATATATTGCAAATTTTTGCTCCTGTGGTGACCTTGTTCTTGAGCTTGCATGTCAAATCTATATGGTCCCAAGTAGTTTTGATGCATGATATAGCCTCTAGGCACTTGTGGGAGTAGTTGCTATAAGTTTTGTTGAGTTTTGTTCACCTTTATTTTGAGTCACTAAAAATTTCATAAATTTTTCAGAGAAAGAAATGATGAGGAGATTGTTAAGAGGCTCTTCAAGCCGGGGCTCCAAAGAAGATGAAAATGAGGTGAAGAAGAAGTCCAAATACAATCTTCCTCGCGTCGCGGAGGTTCGGCCATGTGAATGGCCAAGTGATGCATTCTTGAGGGCGGCCGGAATTTATGAAGATTTCTATTATTTGGCAGAGAATGCAGGCATCACCGACTTCCTCAACGATAAGTGTGACCAGTACCTCCTACTCACTAATATCTTCGTGCAAAACTTTCACTTTTATCCTAGGAAGGATCCTCCCATGGTAGAGTTTTACTTGTATGATGTGCCTAAGAAGATGACACTTTACCATTTTTGCAATGTTTGCAAAATACCTTATGAGGGCAGCATCAGTGAACCACGTCCTAGAGACATGGAGGACTTTATTGCTGCAACCACTGTGGGGAAAGAGAGAGGGGTGTCAAAGGCAAGAGCAGCTAGTTTACATTTTCCTGTTCTACGCTATTATTCATTATTTGCGGGGAGATGTTTAGTTGGTCGTGGGGAGAGTGGAGGCCTTAGTGCTCCCGACCTCGCCATTCTGCGCCACGCTTTACTTGCTGATAGAACTTTTAGTCTTGGCGCTATGGTGGCCCAACGGTTGAACTTAAACCGTTTGAAGGGCCCCATATTCGGAGGTATCTATGCATCTCGTCTAGCCAAACACTTTAACATACCCATTAGGCTTGACGAGGAAGAGGAAATGCTGCTACCCACAAGATATTTAGACTATGACAGTATGGTAGCACATGATTTTATTAGGAAGGATAATGATAGGAGGCTGCTTTACAACTTAGTATTTAGTCAGGGTACTTGTGAGATTATTGCTCTGCCTGCTTCTTCTTTGTTCGATATCCATTCAGGAAGGTACACTATTATGCCCGAGGACATCTACAGATATTGGGGTCTGTCGCAACCCCCAGCACCTGAGCCGGCACCAGCCCTTGATCCGTATCAGGATCCAGTTTTTCAGTGGGAGCCATAGGAGCTCGCCAACCAGTGGAACCCTCAGGACCCTCCGAAGTATCCAGGAGATGGTTATTTTCAGCCATGGCCCTAGACCAACTTAGGCCAAAAGCCTAAGCTTGGGGGAGTACGTATTTCTCACCGACATTACATTCATGTTCACACACTAATCTTAGTAGTCGGTGCTTATATTTTTTCATTGAATCATCCATGGTATTTTATTTCTTCTTTCCGCTTTCTTCTTGTGTGCTTAATTAACCTTGAGAAAATCAAAAAAATAATAATTCTAGCTTTACCTTTTAGTTTGTTTAGTTGTAGCATTAAAATAAAACCCAAAAAGATTTCTCGTTCTTCTTTTGCTTGTTGGGAGCTTTCCCGTGTAAATAGTTTTCCTTTCTTCTTTGGGTCGTAAGGAGAAGACCACAATGAAATGTTGAGTGGCTCTCATATGCATTATTGTTTATCTATCAGAGAGCCCATATTACCTTGCCTTCTCCTTTGAGTTATTGTTTGCAGATTCCAGCTTAGTCCCATGCACGTGCACTCTTATTATTATTCACACCGTTCGGTCGTGCAAGTGGAAGGCAATAATGACGATATATGATGAAGTGATTGAGATAGAGAAAATCTGGTATGAACTCGACCTATTTTGTTTTTGTAAATATGATTAGCTCATCGTTCTGGATTCAGCTCATTATGGATGAAACATGTTTGCAATGACAATTAGAGAATATAGTTACTCATGCCATGCTTAATTAGCTAAGAGTGTATAATGGTTTGTCTTGAGTGCCAACATGCAATTTTAAAATGGTTGTGATGTAGTATGATAGGATGGTATCCTCCTCTGAATGATTCAAGTGGCTTGACTTGGCACATGTTCACGCATGTAGTTGAAACAAAATCAACATAGCCTCCACGATGTTTATATTCATGGTGATTTATATCCTACTCATGCTTGCATTCAATGTTGGTTAATCTCAATGCATGTTTATGACCGTTGTCGCTCTCTAGTTGGTCGCTTCCCAGTCTCTTGCTAGCCTTCACCTGTACTAAGCGGGAATACTGCTTGTGCATCCACTTCCATAAACCCAAGGTTGTTCCATATGAGTCCACCGTACCTACCTATATACGGTATTTACCTGCCGTTCCAAGTAAATTTGCATGTGCCAAACTCTAAACCTTCAAATAATATTATGTTTTGTATGCCCGAATCGCTCATGTAGTGACTAGGGGCTGTCGGTATCTTCCATGCTAGGTGGGTTATTCTGACGATGAGTGTTTATTCACTTGTCATTCAGGGGAAAGTGGCTGGTGATCGGGATGCCCAGTTCCATGCTCAAAAATCAAATCAAAATATAATAAAACAAAACTCCCCCAGGATTGTTGTTTGTATGGACGGTACCCGTGGATTCGGCTCGCCGTGGAGTGTGTTTGATTGGTGCAGGGGGAGTAAAAACTTTATCATTCTGTTTGGGAACCGCCTATAATGTATCTAGCCTGGAAGATGGCGAGATCTCTCGGTCATTATGTTGACAATGAAAGCATACCGCTCAAAATTATTATTCATCCCTGTTTTAAAAGCTCGAGCTCTGGCACCTCTAGAAAATCAATGCTTCCCTCTGCGAAGGGCCTATCTATTTTACTTTGCTGTTGAGTCATCCTCCTGTTATAAAAAGCACCAGTTAGAGAGCACCACCGTCATTTGTATGCTTTGTTATTAATTGATATTGAGTATGACTATGACTGGATCTCTTTTACCATGAATTACAATTTCCAGTCAGCCCTTGTTCTTCAGAGGTGCTCTGCATTTATGTTTTGCGGTCTCGGAAAGGGCTAGCGAGATACCATTATATCATAGTGTATCATGATTGTTTTGATAAAATTGTTGTCATCCGAGATTTATTATTATTGCTCGCTAGTTGATTATGCCATTGATATGAGTAAATGTGAGACCTAAATGTTATTGTGAATATGGTTAGTCTATAATCTTTGTTGAAAACCTGAACATCAGTTAGACATATTTACAACAACAAGATCAAACAGAGTTTGTAAAAGTTTTTCTTTGTCACTTTCAGTTTGTCAACTGAATTGCTTGAGGACAAGCAATGGGTTAAGCTTGGGGGAGTTGATACGTATCCATCGTATCTACTTTTCCAAACTCTTTTGCCCTTGTTTTGGACTCTAATTTGCATGATTTGAATGGAACTAACCCGGACTGACGCTGTTTTCAACAGAATTGCCTTGGTGCTATTTTTGTGCAGAAATAAAAGTTCTCGGATTGACCTGAAAATTTACGGAGAATATTTTTGGAATTAATAAAAAATACTGGCAAAAGAATCAACTAGAGGGGGTCCACCCATTGGCCACAAGCCAGGGGGGCGCCCCCCCTAGGGCGCGCCCAGGTAGCTTGTGGGCCCCCTGCAACTCCTCCGACCTCAACTCCAACTCCATATAACCCTATTCGGGGAGAAAAAAATCAAGGAGAAGAGTTCAACGCGTTTCACGATACGGAGCCGCCGCCACCTCCTGTTCTTCCTCGGGAGGGCAGATCTGGGGTCCGTTTTGGGCTCCGGAGAGGGGAAATTGACGCCGTCGTCATCACCACCCATCCTTCATCACCAATTTCATGATGCTCTCCGCCGTTCGTGAGTAATCCCATCGTAGGCTTGCTGGACGGTGATGGGTTGGATGAGATTTACCATGTAATCGAGTTAGTTTTGTTAGGGTTGATCCCTAGTATCCACTATGTTCTGAGATTGATGTTGCTATGACTTTGCTATGCTTAGTGCTTGTCACTAGGGCCCGAGTGCCATGATTTCAGATCTGAACCTATTATGTTTTCATGAATATATATGTGTTCTTGATCCTATCTTGCAAGTTGTAGACACCTATTACGAGTTATGATCCGCATCCCCCAGGGTGACAATAACTGGGATTCTTTCCGGTGATTACCGTAGTTTGAGGAGTTCATGTATTCACTAAGTGCTAATGCTTTGGTCTGGTTCTCTATTAAAAGGAGGCATTAATATCCCTTAGTTTACATTAGGACTCCGCTGCCACGGGAGGGTAGGACAAAAGATGTCACGCAAGTTCTTTTCCATAAGCACGTATGACTATATATGGAATACATGCCTACATTATATTGATGAATTGGAGCTAGTTCTGTGTCACCCTATGTTATAACCGTTGCATGATGAATGTCATCCGACATAATTATCCATCACTGATTCGTTGCCTACGAGCTTTTCATATATTGATCTTTGCTAAAGTTACTTTTCCGTTGCCACTGGTACGATTGCTACAAAACCACTACTGTTACTTTTGCTACCGTTACCGTTACTTCCATACTACTTTGCTACTAAATACTTTGCTGCAGATATTAAGTCTTTCAGGTGTGGTTGAATTGACAACTCAGCTGCTAATACTCGAGAATATTCTTTGGCTCCCCTTGTGTCGAATCACTAAATTTGGGTTGAATACTCTACCCTCGAAAACTGTTGCGATCCCCTATACTTGTGGGTTATCACTTGCTCAAAATCTTTGCTAGCCAAAAATTCTGCACTAAGTAGAGATACTACTTGTGCATCCAAAAACCCAAACCCAAACTCTTTCCTTGAGTGTCCACCATACCTACCTATGGATCGAGAAAGATCCTTCAAGTAAGTTGTCATCGGTGCAATAAGGCAATAAAAATTGCTTCTAAAAGTGTTTTTATCTATTAGTGTAAGAGAAAATTGAGCGTTATACGAACTTATGATGGCAAAGTAATAAAAGCAACAGACTGCATAATAAAGGTTGCTATCATAGGGGGCAATATAGCGTGACGTTCTTTTACATTAAGGGATTGGGCATACAAACCAATAAGCGCATGACAACCTCTGCTTCCCTCTGCGAAGGGCCTATCTTTTACTTTTATGCACTTACTTTTATGCAAGAGTCAAAGTATTCTTCTCTATTCCTTTTTACTTTTTCCTTTGCAAGCATCATGTGGTGAGGAAAGATGTAGGCACATATACCCAGTTGGATATGGGTGGGCATGAGTTATTATTGTTGACATCACCCTTGAGGTGAATACGTTGGGAGGCAAAACTATAAGCCCCTATCTTCCTATGTGTCCGGTTGAAACTTTTTGTTCATGGGTATGCCATGAGCGTTAGCAATCATAGAAGACTAAATGATGGTTGAGTATGTGTACTTGCCAAAAGGCTCCTACATGAGACCCTTCCTGAAAATATGATGAATTGTAGTTGCAAAGTTGACTGAGAACACAGTTTGTTGGTTTCCAATAAGGTTTATGCTTCATACTTCCATGTTGTGATGAATTGTTACTTGTTCATGAGAAGCTTTATGATAAAAATATATTGAAATAAGTTCTTATGTTAGAGTTTGTTGCTGTTATGTTATTAAGCATGATGCTTCTATGTCCGTATTTTGTTTTTATCGACACCTCTTTCTCAAACCATGTGGACATGCTTTTCAATATCGGCTTTCGCTTGAGGACAAGCGAGGTCTCAGCTTGGGGGAGTTGATACGTCCATTTTGCATCATGATTTCCTACTGTTATTTACTTTGTTTTGTTGAATAATAATGCTTTGGGGAGTGATTCTAATGCCTTTTCTCTCATAATATGCAAGGTTTACACAAAGAGGGAGAATACCGGCAGCGGGAATTCTGGACCCAAGAAAAGCACGTCAGAGATACCTATTTTGCACAACTCCAATGAAGCTGAAACTTTACAGAGATTATTTTTGGAATTAATAAAAAATACTGGAGCAAGAATCTACCGGAGTGGGGCACCTGGTGAGGAGCACCCACCAGGGTGCGACAGGCACCCCCTGGCGTGGCCTAGTGGGTGGTGCTCACCCAGGCCCACCTCCGGAGCCCATCTTCTGGTATATATTCCCAAAAAACCTAAAAAAATTAGGAGGAGGACTTTCGGGATGAAGCGCCGCCGCCTCGAGGCAGAACTTGTGCAGGAGCACTTTTGCCCTCCGGCGGAGTGATTCCGCCTGGGGAACTCCCCCCCCCCCCCCCCCCCCCCCGGAGGGGGAAATCGAAGCTATCGTCATCACCAACACCCCTCTCATCTTTGGGAGGCCAATCTTCATCAACATCTTCAATAGCACCATCTCCTCTCAAACCCTAGTTCATCTCTTGTGTTCAATCTTTGTACCGGAACCTCAGATTGGTACCTGTGGGTGACTAGTAGTGTTGATTACCTTGTGTAGTTGATTACTATATGGTTTATTTGGTGGAAGATTATATGTTCAGATCCATTATGCTATTCATTACTCCTCTGATCTTGAGCATGATTATTATTTGTGAGTAGTTACCTTTGTTCTTGAGGTCATGGGAGAAGTCATGTTGCGAGTAATCATGTGAATTTGATATGTGTTCGATATTTTGATGATATGTATGTTGTGATTCCCTTAGTGGTGTCATGTGAACGTCGACTACATGACACTTCACCATTCATGGGCCTACGGGAATGCATTGTGGAGAAGTTATTAGATGATGGGTTGCTAGAGTGACAGAAGCTTAAACCCTAGTTTATGCGCTACTTCGTAAGGGGCTGATTTGGATCCACATGTTTAATGCTATGGTTAGACTTTGTCTTAATACTTTTCTCGTAGTTGCGGATGCTTGCGAGGGGGTTAATCATAAGTAGGTTTTTAGATCAAGTAAGAACAGCACCTTAGCACCGGTCCACCCACATATCAAATTATCAAAGTAGCGAACACGAATCAAACCAACATGGTAAAAGTGACTAGACGAAATTCCCGTGTACCCTCAAGAACACTTTGCCTATTACTAGTGATTGTTCTGGCCTGTCCTTTGCCTCAAAAGGATTGGGCTACCTTGCTGCTCCTTGTTTACCGTTACCGTTACTTGCTCGTTACAAATTACCTTGCTATCAAACTATCTGTTACCTACAATTTCAGTGCTTGCAGAAATTACCTTGCTGAAAACCGCTTGTCATTTCCTTCTGCTCCTCATTGGGTTCGACACTCTTACTTATCGAAAGGACTATGATTGATCCCCTATACTTGTGGGTCATCACCCAGCTCTTTGTCCCTCTGAAGAACCAACATGCAAGATGATCATACCCGGATCCCGACACTATTTTTGCTATGCTAGATGTCTTGCTTCTACTGTTATGTTTCGTTACCCATCACATAACCTGTCAGCCCACCTAAATTGCCATGAAAGCCTCTAACCCCTCCAGTTCCTAGCAAAACATTATTTGGCTATGTTACCGCTGCTCAGCCCTTACCTTATAGCGTTGCTGGTTGCAGGTGCAATCTTTCCATGTGTCAACATGGATTTTGGTTATATCACTCTATTTATTGTTATTTAAATTAATGCACATATATATCTGGCAACGGTGGAAGGCTTAGCCTTTTGCCCGGTGTTTTGTTCTGCTTTTGCCGCACTAGTTCCGAGTACCGGTATTATATTCCATATTTTACGCACCTAACTTGCTCGGGGTTGTTATGGGGACCCCCTTGACCATTCGTTTTAGATTAAAACTTGTCTCGCAAGACCCAACTTTGGTACTACATTTGCTAAACAACTTAATAAAATTGCATAGGGCATAGCTACCCCGTGGATAATTAATCAACAACCCGGGCCAGTGCTCCTCATGAGTGTTGGTCCAAACTAGAGTCGTGTGCGGGGCCAACCCGGGGCAACTCGGGAGATGTCTATCAGGCCACCGTACGCTGCGCTCATCCAGTCGTGTCCTGAGTACGAGATACGCGGCTCCTATCGGGTTCGTCGACACGTCGGGTGGTCTTGCCGGACTTGTTTTACCTTTCTCGAATGTCTTGCGCGAGGAATTCCGACAATACTTCGGGCTATCTCGAGGTTGAGGTTTTCCAATGGAATTGCCTAGGAAATCACGGGATTCGTGGTCGAGGTTATTCCCGCGGCGTGTGGTTAGTTTGTGATGGATGAGTTGGAGCACCCCTGCAGGGTTAAATCTTTCGGAAAGCCGTGCCCGCGGTTACGTGGCAACTTGGAAATTTGTTTGACACCCGGTAATAGTAAACTTGAAGTAAACTCAAATAAAATACACCAACCGTGTGGGTAACCGTGACTGTCTCTGCTCGTGAACATGAACCGAGAGAGAACACGGTGGGGTTATGATTGACGTAAGTAGGTTTTCAGGATCACATAGTGATCATGCTAGTTCACGTCCGTCTTACGTAGGCCACCATATTTACATTCATGTTCTCGTAAGTTAGCCACCAAATACATGCTTAGTGCTTGTTGCATCCCAACCACTTAACCAATTCCTCACCTAAAGGATTACATAGTTTCGGTACCCGGGTTATGATATTGCTGAGTCCCTGTGGCTCACAGATTACAACAATACAGGTACAGGTGTTGACGAGTACGTGCCAGATGACTTGTCGCAGCTCCAGTGGGAGTATGATGAAGAACGTAGGCGTATGTATGTTACGTATCCTGATGAGTAGGGAGCTTCGTGGTGGTGATCCTGGGATAGCAAGACAGTTTATCATTGCTTCTTTTATCGTTTGTTTTTGTCCGTAGCCGGACCCTATCTTCTGGATGATGTATGAATAATTTGTGTGGACTTGTAAGATAGCTTGTGGCGAGTGTAATCCAACTCATATACTCATCTCTTCCTACATGTATGCAATGTTTACTGTACTTGCGAAATGACTAGATGCGCTTCTATCCCCGTCGAGGCCCTCGTGCCTTAATAGGGATAGCACCGCATCTTGGGCGTTACAGGTGGACTACTCACGCATCATCGGAGAGGCACCAATGAGGATGATGAACCCCTCCGTGATGGTGTTAGATTGTATCTCGTGGTTCTGGAACTTGCGGCGGCTGGAATTGTGTTTCGTAGACTCCACTCAGGTTTCTGGAATTTATGAGGATTTATAGAGCTGAGAGGCGGTGGAAAAGACCTCCGTGGGCCCCACGATACATCAGGGTGCGCCGGGGGCCTCTGGCACGCCCTGATGTATCGTGGGCCACACGGGCCTCCCCCCAGGTGCTTCATTGGCTCCCAAGTTGTCTTCTGGTCAAAAAAAATCTCCAAAAAGTTTCGTGGCAATTGGACTCCGTTTGGTACTGATATTCTACGAAGTAAAAAAAACAATCAAAAAACAGCAACTGGCACTTGGCACTATGTCAATAGGTTAGTCCCAAAAAATGATATAAAGTTGCTATAAAATGATTATAAAACATCCAAGAATGATAATATAACAGCATGGAACATTCAAAAATTATAGATACGTTGGAGACGTATCAGCATCCCCAAGCTTAATTCATGCTCGTCCTCGGGTAGGTAAATGATAAAAACAGAATTTTTGATGTGGAATGTTGCGTAACTTGTTCATCGCATATTCTTTTCTTTGGTAGCATGGACATTTCGACTTTTTAGATGGTTCAAAGCAATAGTCTAGTTTTGACATGAAGACTTTAATACTCAAGCATACCAACAAGCAATCATGTCTTTCAAAATATCAACACTAAATAAAGTTATCCCTAGCCCATCATGCTCATTCATTGATCCATTCATGAAACACACTCAAATATTAGCTACATCCAATGCACAAGTATGATCATAGTGCCCCATAGTTGGTGCTTTATAAGAGAAGATGGAGACTCAAATAAAAGTAAAAATTGCATAAAGTAAATAGATAGGCCCTTCGGAGAGGGAAGTAGTGATTTGTAGAGGTGCCAGAGATCAAAGCTTAAATTGAGAGAGAAAAATATTTTGGGTGGCATGCCTTTCCTGTCAACGAAAACGACCGAGTAGTTATCAATACTTTCCATGCTAGATACATCATAGGCGGTTCCCAAACATAAAATAAAGTTTATTCCTTTTTCCACCATTCTTTCACAATCCATGGCTAGCCGTATCCACGGTTGCCTTCCATACCAACACTTTTCAAGGAATTTATTATTTGACAACATAAAGTAAATTTATTTTTCATTTCGGGATTGGGCATCCCTATTACCGCCGTGCTCTCGTGCAATGACAAGTGAATAAACACTCATCTTGAGAATAACACATCTAGCATGGAAAGATATTGGCCACCCTCTGCCGCTTCATGAGCGGTACAGGCACACAAAAAGGAAACTGAAAATTAGAGATGGCACATACAAATTTGCTTGGAACCGCACGGAAATACCGCATATAGGTAGGTATGGTGGACTCATATAGCAAAACTGTGTTTAAGGATTTTGGATGCACAAGTAGTATTTCTACTTAGTACAAGTGGAGGCTAGCAAATAGATTGAGAAGCAACCAACCAAGAAACGAAAATTCACATAAATGGGCATTAAACATAACTAACACCAAATAATGCACCACAAGTAGTATGTAATTTCATTGTATAACTATTGACTTTTGTGCTTGCATAGGGAATCACAAACCTTAACACCAATATTCTTACTAAAGCATAATTACTCACCAACATGATTGACATATTACTATCATCATGTCTCAAAACTATTACAAGGAATCAAGTTTAATTTGTCCAATGATCTTCATGAAAGTTTTTATTATATCCCTCTTCAATATCTATCACTTTGGGACTAGATTCATATATTGCCATTGCTTTTGACAAGCTCAAATAAATTTAAGTGAAGAACATGAGCATTAAAATTTCATCTCTCAAAATAATATAAGTGAAGCATGAGAGAATTTATTCAAAATTTACTAACTCTCAAATTAATCTAAGTGAAGCATGAGAGTATTTTTTCAAAAATTTAAAGCACACCATGCTCAAAAAGATATAAGTGAAGCACTAGAGCAATTCCATAGCTCAAAAAATTTAAGTGAAGCATATAGAGCAATTCTAACAAATCATAGCATAATTTTGGCTCTCTCAAATAGATGTGTACAGCAAGGATACTTGTGACAAAACAAAAAGCAAATCAAGCAAAGACTCATATAATACAAGACGCTCCAAGCAAAACTCATGATATATGACGAATAACAATATAGCTCCAAGTAAAATACCGATGGTCGTTAGAAAAAAGAGGGGATGCCACTCGGGGCATCCCCAAGCTTAGTTGCTTGTTTCTCCTTGGATATTATCTTGGGGTGCCATAGCATCCCCAAGCTTAGGCTCTTTTCATTCCTTATTCCTTCATCCATCGTGATCTTACCCAAAAGTTGAAAACTTCAATCACACAAAACTTAACAAAACCTTCGTGAGATCCGTTAGTATAATAAAGCAAATCACCACTCTAAGTACTGTTGAAAAACCATTCATATTTTATTATTTCATTATATCTAATGTATTCTAACTTTACCATGGCTAATACCCTCCAATACAAACCATAGATTCATCAAAATAAGCACACAATGCAACGAAAACAGAATCTGTCAAAAACAGAACAGTCTGTAGTAATCTGTACTCTAACCATACTTCTGTAACTCTAAAAAATCATAAAAATCAGGACAACGTCGGCAATTTGTATATCAGTCTTGTGTAAAAAAATCAGAATTTGTCGTCGCTTCTGTGATTGTTGAAAATTCTTCTACTGGACGCAAAAGTTTCTGTTTTTCAACAAGATCAAATCAACTATCACCCAACATGATCCCAAAGGTTTTACTTGGCACAAAAACTAATTAAAACATAAAAACACAATCATAACAGTAGAATAATTGTGCAAACACTCAAGAACAGAAAGAAAAAGGCAAAAATAAATTTTATTCATTGGGTTGCCTCCCAACAAGTGCTATCGTTTTATGCCCCTAGCTAGACATAATGCATAGATTCAAGTGTTGTCATCTTTCTTCTTATTTTCCATCGATGTATTTTTGTCAAGAGATTTTGCACATATAACTTGAAACACATTATCCATAGAAATCTTAGCACTATCAAGTTGTCCATCTACGTACCCTCTTTGATTCCCGGCCACAATCCAAGAATATTGTCGATTAACATCATTGAAAACTTGTTGGATCATATCTAAAATGGGGATTTCCTTTTTAAGGTTCTCATAAAAAATTTGATTATTTCCAAGTAGATGTCTCAACATGTAGTCACTATTGTAAATGATCTCATCTATTACCGTTTTTTCATGGCTCATACCAAACAAATCAAAAAATTCCCTAGCTTCTCGTACTATGTGATCAAATTCATTCATAAGAACAAGGGTAGCTAAATTTTTAGCTTTAGGATCCTTTATAATGGATAGCTCATAAAACAATCTTTGCAAGGTAGGATGGGTGCGGATAAACCTATTTTCGAGTTTCAAAACTAGAGCTGAAAATAGATTCCGCATAAGTTTTAGTTCTTTTAAGTATAGGAGCATCATCAAGAGTCAAATTTCCAACACAATTAAAGAATTCTTGGATAGTTTCTATTCCTATAACGTTCCCTTGCCCCAAAACAAAAGTTTTAGCATCCAGATTACCAGAACGTCTAGTTTTAGGAGTCCTACCATCATCTGTTTCTGCCATACCAAAATCACTCATGATGGCAAGCAAACAAAAGATCGAACGGGAAAAGTGTGAACGAAAGAGAGGGCGAATAAAACGGAAATTTTTTGTGAAGTGGGGGACATGAAAACCAAAGATTGAACCCATTGTTGGGAAACGTTGCATGGGAAACAAAAATTTTCCTACGCACACATAAGATCTATCCATGGTGATGAGCATCTACGAGAGGGAGAGTGGATCTACATACCCTTGTAGATCGCTAAGCGGAAGCGTTTAAGAAACGCGGTTGATGTAGTCGAACGTCTCCGCGATCCAAATCGCAAGTCGTCCCTCGATCCGATCACGAACTAGTGCCGAACGGACGGCACCTCCGCGTTCAACACACGTACGGCTTGATGACGCCTTCACCTCCTCGATCCAGCGAGCGATGATGAAGTAGTGGTTGAGTTCCAGCAGCACGACGGCGTGGTGATGGTGGTGAGGAACGATCTCTGCAGGGCTTCGCCAAGCACTACGGAGATTATGACGGAGGATCTAGAGGGTTAGGGTTGCCGCACACGGCTTGGGGAAATCTTGATGTGTCCCGTGTGCTAGCCCTGCCCCTCTATTTATATGTTGAGCCTTGGGGTCTAAACTTGGAGTAAAAGCCTCCTCCAGGTCGGTTTTGCCCGCACAAGGTCGGTTTGGCCCGCAGGGAAAGAGTCCAACTCGGATCCCTGCCGAACCGTGCACAGCCGCACACAAGCGGTAGTACCGCTTCACACAAGCGGTAGTACCGCTTGGGCGGTAGTACCGCTTCACACAAGCGGTAGTACCGCTTGGGCGGTAGTACCGCTTCACACAAGCGGTAGTACCGCTTGGGCGGTAGTACCGCTTCACACAAGCGGTAGTACCGCTTACGCGGCAGCAAAACTACTTTTTGCACTTTCCAATACCTCGTGGGCTTTTATCCCTTGGCCCATATAAAGTGTTGCTGCACCCGAACACTTCGGTAAACATCCGGAACCCCTTCCGGTGAACTCTGGAACTCTTCCGGAGATCGAAACACTATTATCACATATATCAATCTTTACCTCCGGACTCTTCCGGAGATCCTCGTCATGTCCGGGATTTTATCCGAGACTTCCGAACAATTTTCGGTCACCAACATAATAACTCAATTATACTAATCGTCACCAAACGTTAAGTGTGTAGACCCTGCGGGTTCGAGAACTATGTAGACATGACCGAGACACCTCTACGATCAATAACCAATAGCGGGACCTGGATGCCCATATTGGCTCCTACATATTCTACGAAGATCTTTATCGGTCGAACCTCTATGTCAAGGATTCAGTTAATCCCGTATGCTGTTCCCTTTGTTCTTCGGTATGTTACTTGCCCGAGATTCGATCGTCGGTATCTCTATACCTAGTTCAATCTCGTTACCGGCAAGTCTCTTTACTCGTTCCGTAATACAAGATCTCGTGGCTAACACTTTAGTCACATTGCTTGCAAGGCTCATTGTGATGTTGTATTACCGAGTGGGCCCTGAGATACCTCTCCGTCACACAGAGTAACAAATCCCAGTCTTGATCCATGCCAACCCAACAGACACCCTCGGAGATACCTGTAGAGCACCTTTATAGTCACCCAGTTATGTTGCGACGTTTGATACACACAAGGTACTCCTCCGATGTCAGGGAGTTGCATGATCTCATGGTCATAGGAACAGATACTTGACATGCAGAAAACAATAGCAATAAACTGACACGATCAAAATGCTACGTTCTTAGTTTGGGTCTTGTCCATCACATCATTCTCCTAATGATGTGATCCCGTTATCAAATGACATCTCATGTCAATGGCTAGGAAACCTTAACCATCTTTGATCAACGAGCTAGTCAACTAGAGGCTTACTAGGGACATAGTTTTGTCTATGTACCCACACATGTATTTGAGTTTCCAATCAATACAATTATAGCATGGATAATAAACGATTATCATGAACAAGGAAATATAATAATAACCAATTTATTATTGCCTCTAGGGCATATTTCCAACAGTCTCCCACTTGCACTAGAGTCAATAATCTAGTTCACATCACTATGTGATTTACATTGTAATGAATCGAACACCCATGCAGTTCTGGTGTTGTTCATGTTTAGCCCTTGGAAGAGGTTTAGTCATCGGATCTGCAACATTTAGATCCGTGTGCACTTTGCAAATATTTATGTCGTCCTCCTTGATGTAATCGCGGATGGAATTGAAACGTCGTTTTATGTGTCTGGTCCTCTTGTGAAATCTTGGTTCCTTGGCTAGAGCAATGGCACCAGTGTTATCACAAAACAGAGTCATTGGGTTAAGCGCACTAGGCACTACTCCAAGATCTGTCATGAACTCCTTCATCCAGACACCTTCCTTCGCCGCCTCCGAGGCTGCGATGTACTCCGCTTCGCATGTAGAATCAGCTACCACGCTTTGCTTGGAACTGCACCAGCTAACCGCACCCCCATTAAGAATAAATACGTATCCGGTTTGCGACTTAGAGTCATCCGGATCAGTGTCAAAGCTTGCATCGACGTAACCCTTTACGACGAGCTCTTGATCACCTCCATAAACGAGAAACATGTCCTTAGTCCTTTTCAGGTACTTCAGGATATTCTTGACCGCCGTCCAGTGTTCCATTCCTGGATCACCTTGAAACCTTCCGACCATACTTATGGCAAGGCTGACATCGGGTCTTGTGCACAGCATTGCATACATGATAGAGCCTATGGCTGAAGCATAGGGGATGACACTCATCTTTTCTCTATCTCCTGCAGTCACTGGGCATTGAGTCTTACTCAACTTCACACCTTGCAAAACAGGCAAGAACCCCTTCTTGGACTGATCCATTTTGAACTTCTTCAAAATCTTATCAAGGTATGTGCTTTGTGAAAGTCCTATTAAGCGTCTTGATCTATCTCTATAGATCTTGATGCCTAATATGAAAGCAGCTTCTCCTAGGTCCTTCATTGAAAAACTCTTGTTCAAATATTCCTTTACGCTTTCCAACATTTCTATATTGTTTCCAATCAGCAATATGTCATCCACATATAATATTAGAAACGCTATAGAGCTCCCACTCACTTTCTTGTAAATACAAGCTTCTCCGCAAACTTGTATAAACTCGAACGCTTTGATCACCTCATCAAAACGAAGATTCCAACTCCGAGATGCTTGCACCAGTCCATAAATGGATCGCTGGAGTTTGCAAACTTTGTCAGCATTTTCTGGATCGACAAAACCTTCTGGTTGCATCATATACAACTCTTCCTTAAGGAAACCGTTAAGGAACGCTGTTTTGACATCCATCTGCCAAATTTCATAATCGAAAAAGGCAGCTATTGCTAACATGATTCTGACGGACTTAAGCATCGCTACGGGTGAGAAGGTCTCATCGTAGTCAACTCCTTGAACTTGTGAAAAACCCTTTGCCACAAGTCGAGCTTTATAGACGGTGACATTACCGTCCGCGTCCGTCTTCCTCTTAAAGATCCATTTGTTCTGAATGGCCTTACGCCCTTCAGGTAATACTTCCAAAGTCCATACTTTGTTTTCATACATGGATCCCATCTCGGATTTCATGGCCTCTAACCACTTCTCGGAATCCGGGCTCATCATCGCTTCTCCATAGCTCGTAGGTTCATCGTTGTCTAACAACATGACTTCTAAGACAGGGTTGCCGTACCACTCAGGAGCAGTACGCGTCCTTGTCGACCTACGAGGTTCGATAGCAACTTGATCCAAAGCTTCATGATCATCATCATTAACTTCCTCTTCAGCTAATGTAGGCTCCACAGAAACAACTTTCTGCGCTGCGCTACTCTCAGGTTGAAGTAAAGGTTCAACAACCTCATCAAGTTCTATCTTCCTCCTACTCAATTCTTTCGAGAGAAACTCTTTCTCAAGAAATGTTCCGTTTTTAGCGACAAACACTTTGCCTTCGGATCTGAGGTAGAAGGTATACCCAACTGTCTCTTTTGGGTATCCTATGAAGACGCATTTCTCCGCTTTGGGTTCCAGCTTTTCAGGCTGAAGCTTTTTGACATAAGCATCACATCCCCAAACTTTAAGAAACGACAGTTTTGGCTTCTTGCCAAACCAAAGTTCATATGGTGTCGTCTCAACGGATTTCGATGGTGCCCTATTTAAAGTGAATGCAGCTGTCTCTAATGCATAACCCCAAAACGATAGTGGCAAATCGGCAAGAGACATCATAGATCGCACCATATCCAATAAGGTTCGATTACGACGTTCGGACACACCATTACGCTGTGGTGTTCCAGGCGGTGTCAATTGTGAAACAATTCCACACTGTCTTAAGTGACTGCCAAACTCATAACTCAGATATTCTCCTCCTCGATCAGATCGTAGGAATTTAATCTTCTTGTTACGATGATTCTCAACTTCACTCTGAAATTGTTTGAACTTTTCAAATGTTTCAGACTTGTGTTTCATTAAGTAAATATACCCATATCTACTTAAGTCATCAGTGAAGGTAAGAAAGTAACGATAACCACCGCGCGCCTCAATACTCATCGGACCGCACACATCAGTATGTATGATTTCCAATAAGTCACTTGCCCGTTCCATTGTTCCAGAGAACGGCGTTTTAGTCATCTTGCCCATGAGGCATGGCTCACATGTGTCAAGTGATTCAAAATCAAGTGACTCCAAAAGTCCATCAGCATGGAGCTTCTTCATGCGTTTTACGCCAATATGACCTAAACGGCAGTGCCACAAGAAAGTGGTATTATCATTATCAATTCTACATCTTTTGGCATCAATGTTATAACATGTGTATCATTACTATCGAGATTCAATAAGAATAAACCCCTCACATCGGGTGCATGACCATAAAAGATATTACTCATATAAATAGAACAACCATTATTCTCTGATTTAAATGAGTAACCGTCTCGCAATAAACAAGATCCAGATATAATGTTCATGCTTAACGCAGGCACCAAATAACACTTATTTAGGTTCATCACTAATCCCGACGGTAATCGAAGAGCGAGCGTGCCGACGGCGATCACATCAACCTTGGAACCATTTCCCACGCGCATCGTCACTTCGTCCTTTGCCAGCCTCCGTCTATTCCGCAGTTCCTGTTTTGAGTTGCAAATATGAGCAACCGCACCGGTATCAAATACCCAGGCACTACAACGAGAGTTGGTAAGGTACACATCAATAACATGTATATCATATATACCTTGTTTGTTGTTGGCCGCCTTCTTGTCAGCCAAATACTTGGGGCAATTCCGCTTCCAGTGTCCAGTTCCCTTGCAATGAAAACACACAGTTTCTGGTTTGGGTCCAGCCTTGGGTTTCTTCACTAGAGGAGCAACTGCTTTGCCACTCTTCTTGGAGTTACCCTTCTTACCCTTGCCATTTTTCTTGAAACTAGTGGTTTTATTGACCATCAACACTTGATGCTCCTTCTGAATTTCAGACTCAGCGGCTTTCAGCATCGCAAACAGCTCGGCGACTGACTTGTTCATCCCGTGCATGTTATAGTTCAACACGAAGCTCTTGTAGCTAGGTGGCAATGATTGAAGAACTCTGTCAGTGATAGCCTCTGGCGGAAGGGGCATCCCTAACTCAGCCAGACGGGTGGAGTACCCAGACATTCTGAGCACGTGATCACTGATAGACCCGTTCTCCTCCATCTTGCAAGCATAGAACTTATCGGAGATCTCATATCTCTCGATCCGGGCATTCTTCTGAAAGATAAACTTCAATTCCTGGAACATCTCATATGCTCCATGACGTTCAAAACGTCTTTGAAGTCCCGGTTCTAAGCCATACAACATTGCACATTGAACTATTGAGTAATCATCAGAACGAGCCTGCCAGGCGTTCACAACGTCTAGAGACTCAACTGGAGCGGGTGGATCACCAAGCGGTGCATCAAGGACATAAGCCTTCTGGGAAGCCGTAAGGATAATCCTTAGATTACGGGCCCAGTCCACAAAGTTACTTCCATCATCTTTCAACTTAGCTTTCTCTAGGAACGCATTAAAATTCAGGGGTGCTACTGCGCGAGCCATGATCTACAACATAAATATAGCAAAGACAACTTAGACTATTGTTCTAGATAATGAGTTTAGTTAATCATATTATTTAAAAAACTCCCACTCAAATTGATATCCCTCCGATCATTCGAGTGTAACATGATCCAAATCCACCAACTCAAGTCCGATCATCACGTGAGTTGAGGTGGTTTCAATGGTGAACATCTTCATGTTGATCATATCTACTATATGACTCATGTTCGACCTTTCGGTCTCTTGTGTTCCGAGGCCATGTCTGTACATGCTAGGCTCGTCAAGTTTAACCCGAGTGTTCCGCACGTGCAACATGGCTTACACCCGTTGTATGCGAACGTAGAGTCTATCACACCCGATCATCACGGCGTGTCTCGAAACGACGAACTTTCGCAACGGTGCACACTTGGGGAGAACACAATTTATCTTGAAATTTAAGTGAGGGATCACCTTATAATGCTACCGTCGTCCTAAGCAAAATAAGATGCATAAAAGGATTAACATCACATGCAAATCATAAGTGACATGATATGGCCATGAACTTGTGCTTTTGATCTCCATCTCCAAAGCACCGGCATGATCTCCATCGTCACCGGCATGACACCATGATCTCCATCATCTTGATCTCCATCAACGTGTCGCCATAAGGTTGTCGCGCCGACTGTTGCTTCCACGACTATTGCTAACGTTTAGCGATAAAGTAAAGCATTACATAGCGCTTAATGATTGACACGCAGGTCATACAATAATTAAAGACAACTCTATGGCTCCTGCCAGTTGCCGTACTCATCGACATGCAAGTCGTGATATTCTATACAACACATGATCATCTCATACATCACATATATCTCATCATGTAATTGGCCATATCACATCACAACATACCCTGCAAAAACAAGTTAGACGTCCTCTAATTGTTGTTGCAAATTTTACGTGGCTGCTACGGGTTTGCAAGAACCGTTCTTACCTACGCAAAACCACAACGTGATGTAGTGATTGCTTTTTGATCTTCTAAAAGAACCCTCTTCATTGAAATCGATTCAACTAAAGTGAGAGAGACAGACACCCGCTAGCCATCTTTATGCAACGAAGTTACATGTTAGTTGAAGGAACCTGTCTCGCGTAAGTGTACGCGTAATGTCGGTCCGGGCCGCTTCATCTCACAGTACCGCCGAATCAAATATCAACTAGTAACGGTAAGCAATATGTATACACCCACGCCCACAACTCGTTTGTGTTCTACTCGAGATCTCATCTACGCATAGACCTAGCTCTGATACCACTGTTGGGAAACGTTGCATGGGAAACAAAAATTTTCCTACGCACACATAAGATCTATCCATGGTGATGAGCATCTACGAGAGGGAGAGTGGATCTACATACCCTTGTAGATCGCTAAGCGGAAGCGTTTAAGAAACGCGGTTGATGTAGTCGAACGTCTCCGCGATCCAAATCGCAAGTCGTCCCTCGATCCGATCACGAACTAGTGCCGAACGGACGGCACCTCCGCGTTCAACACACGTACGGCTTGATGACGCCTTCACCTCCTCGATCCAGCGAGCGATGATGAAGTAGTGGTTGAGTTCCAGCAGCACGACGGCGTGGTGATGGTGGTGAGGAACGATCTCTGCAGGGCTTCGCCAAGCACTACGGAGATTATGACGGAGGATCTAGAGGGTTAGGGTTGCCGCACACGGCTTGGGGAAATCTTGATGTGTCCCGTGTGCTAGCCCTGCCCCTCTATTTATATGTTGAGCCTTGGGGTCTAAACTTGGAGTAAAAGCCTCCTCCAGGTCGGTTTTGCCCGCACAAGGTCGGTTTGGCCCGCAGGGAAAGAGTCCAACTCGGATCCCTGCCGAACCGTGCACAGTCGCACACAAGCGGTAGTACCGCTTCACACAAGCGGTAGTACCGCTTGGGCGGTAGTACCGCTTCACACAAGCGGTAGTACCGCTTGGGCGGTAGTACCGCTTCACACAAGCGGTAGTACCGCTTACGCGGCAGCAAAACTACTTTTTGCACTTTCCAATACCTCGTGGGCTTTTATCCCTTGGCCCATATAAAGTGTTGCTGCACCCGAACACTTCGGTAAACATCCGGAACCCCTTCCGGTGAACTCTGGAACTCTTCCGGAGATCGAAACACTATTATCACATATATCAATCTTTACCTCCGGACTCTTCCGGAGATCCTCGTCATGTCCGGGATTTTATCCGAGACTTCCGAACAATTTTCGGTCACCAACATAATAACTCAATTATACTAATCGTCACCAAACGTTAAGTGTGTAGACCCTGCGGGTTCGAGAACTATGTAGACATGACCGAGACACCTCTACGATCAATAACCAATAGCGGGACCTGGATGCCCATATTGGCTCCTACATATTCTACGAAGATCTTTATCGGTCGAACCTCTATGTCAAGGATTCAGTTAATCCCGTATGCTGTTCCCTTTGTTCTTCGGTATGTTACTTGCCCGAGATTCGATCGTCGGTATCTCTATACCTAGTTCAATCTCGTTACCGGCAAGTCTCTTTACTCGTTCCGTAATACAAGATCTCGTGGCTAACACTTTAGTCACATTGCTTGCAAGGCTCATTGTGATGTTGTATTACCGAGTGGGCCCTGAGATACCTCTCCGTCACACAGAGTAACAAATCCCAGTCTTGATCCATGCCAACCCAACAGACACCCTCGGAGATACCTGTAGAGCACCTTTATAGTCACCCAGTTACGTTGCGACGTTTGATACACACAAGGTACTCCTCCGATGTCAGGGAGTTGCATGATCTCATGGTCATAGGAACAGATACTTGACATGCAGAAAACAATAGCAATAAACTGACACGATCAAAATGCTACGTTCTTAGTTTGGGTCTTGTCCATCACATCATTCTCCTAATGATGTGATCCCGTTATCAAATGACATCTCATGTCAATGGCTAGGAAACCTTAACCATCTTTGATCAACGAGCTAGTCAACTAGAGGCTTACTAGGGACATAGTTTTGTCTATGTACCCACACATGTATTTGAGTTTCCAATCAATACAATTATAGCATGGATAATAAACGATTATCATGAACAAGGAAATATAATAATAACCAATTTATTATTGCCTCTAGGGCATATTTCCAACACCCATCTGTCACTGGGAGAGGACACCGCAAGATCGAACCCATCACAAAGCACCTCTTCCCATGGCAAGAAAAATCGATCTAGTTGGCCTAACTAAACCAAAGATTCGAAGAAGAAGTACGAACCTATAAATAATCATGCATATAAGAGATCAAAGAAGACTCAAATAATATTCATGGATAGAAACTGATCATGAACTCAAAATTCATCGGATCCCAACAAACACACCGCAAAAAGTCATTACATCAAATAGATCTCCAAGAGACCATTGTATTGAGAACCAAAAGATAGGGGAAAAGCCATCTAGCTACTGCCTACGGACCCGTAGGTCTATGGTGGACTACTCACGCATCATTAGAGAGGCACCAATGAGGATGATGAACCCCTCTGTGATGGTGTTAGATTGGATCTCGTGGTTCTGGAACTTGCGGCGGCTGGAATTGTGTTTCGTCGACTCCTCTAGGGTTTCTGGAATTTCTAAGGATTTATAGAGCTGAGAGGCGGTGGAAAAGACCTCTGTGGGCCCCACGATACATCAGGGCGCGCCCTGGTGTATCGTGGGCCACACGGGCCTCCCCCAAGGTGCTTCCTTGGCTCCCAAGTTGTCTTCTGGTCAAAAAAAAATCTCCAAAAAGTTTCATGGCAAATGGACTCCGTTTGATACTAATATTCTGCGAAGTAAAAAAACAAGCAAAAAACAGCAACTGGCACTGGGCACTATGTCAATAGGTTAGTCCCAAAAAATTATATAAAGTTACTATAAAATGATTGTAAAACATCTAAGAATGATAATAGGGATGAAAATGGAGTGAAAAGTTTCCGTTTTTTCGGAGAAAAAATGAAAACAGAGAGGAAATATGAAAACGAAAACGGAAATTTGCAAAACGGAAATGGAAATGGAATTTTTTATGCGGAAACGGAAACAAAAATGGAACTGTGTTTTCCGGTGGAACAGATGTGGAAGCGGAACTTTCCGTTTCCATGAATATGGAATTTCCGTTTCTACTGTAGACCCATGGCTGCTTTGTTGCCCAACTACCAAACAACACACAATGACACAATGAGCAGAATGAGCATGATGGATCATTTGAGGATCAACTTTTATTACCATACACAATCCTCCCCTATGTTGCTAACACAACCATATTATTACACATATATGAAATGTGAGGTAGGGATCTAAATATGTGTGACTAGAGAACATCCCTACCTCACATTTGCATGTTTGTACACATATATGAAATTGCATGTACTACTACAATACTACCCTATGTTGCTAACACAACCATATTATTTTGTAGCCATGTTAACAATTCCATAAATTTGTTTCGTTCTTGTGTGTATTTCTCTATGATTCAAGGGTGTTGTAAGTTCCGGTCAACACAAAGTTTTGTTTTCGTGTCCGCTCTATATTCGCTCCGTGTCTGTTTCCGGTAGTATCTGTTTCCGTATTTGTTTCCGGGGTTTCTGTATTCGTTTCCGCTTTTGCAAAAATATATGAAAACAAATATGGTAGCAACCAGTTCCGTCCGTTTCCGCGCCGTTTTCATCCCTAAATGATAATATAACAGCATGGAACAATCAAAAATTATATATACGTTGGAGACGTATCAACGTGGGGGAGAGCGGAGGCGATGACGGAGGAGTGCGCACTTCCCTGGACAGCCTCCTGGCGTTGCTAGGTTGGCCCTGCCTAGCCGGGCTGCGTCCACGGGGCTCCGCAGGAGTAGCTGGAGCTATCGGAGCAGGGGTCGAGCGCAGCATCTCCAGGGCGCAGGTCTTGGGGGCGCTGGCTGAGCTGGAACCCAGGAGGAGAGGTGGTGGAGGCAAGGCAGCATGACGACGGTTGTCGCGGTTGCCGCGGAGCTCGTCCCTGCCGCCCATGTTCTTGCCGCCCTGCTGCTGCTGATCGTCGCATGGGACGGGGGAGAGGCTCCTACGGGCACGGTCCCCACCGTCTTGCCTGCCCCTGGAGGCGTCCCGCCCGTCACAGCCACGGCCGCGGTCGCGGTCACGGGGGTCCTGGCGCACAGGGTGGGAGATCTGCCTGCCCGAGGAGGGATCTTCATGGATGTCGAGGTGCACAAGCACCCGGTGCTCGAGCCCCTTCCTGCCGTAGACAGGAGCACCACCGTCGCGCGCTGGCAGGGTGATCCAGCTCACCCTCAGAACCTTTCTTAGGCAGGGCGTCCATGCCCACAACCCCAAGGACTTGGTCTCGGTCTTCAACTTGGACGCGGGCTCGATGTAGTCGAGGGAGCAGCCAGAACCGACGACGTTAACGACGACGAGCTCGTCCCAGGCATAGAGGGGAAGTCCCTTGAGGCAGAGACAAACGTGATGGACGAGGTCGACGTGCTCCGGGTGCGCCTCAAGCCGCCACACCCGGAGTTGCAGCTTAGTGTCCCCGGACGGCAGCACACGGCGGGAGGCAGCCAGCTCGGCGTGATGCTTGTGGATGAACCTCACGAGGTACTTCTCTGGGTGGTGAAGGACGATGACGACATCAGGAACGAGAGCCCTAATCTTGTCGTCAAGGAACGCCAAAATCTCACTGCGGGAGGCATGGCGGGCGCGGTCGAACCAGGCGACGACGGCATTGGACTCCAGGAGGGCCATCTTCATCTGCATCGTTGGGGTGTTGTGGACGGTGGCGAACACCTCTGGGCGGACATAGTGGTCGCCGGACCACGTCGGGGTCGCCATCATGGCCGGCAGAGGCGGCGGCGGGGGCGGAGGCCCAGCAGGCCGTAGTAGCGGGCGAGGAGGCAGAGAGGAGGGTTCCTCACGCGGTAGCCCGAGTGGAAGCAGTGTCTGCTGGTGATGGGGTTTCGGCAGCCAACGGCCCAGTGTCGATGGCCAAGGCAGTGAAAACAGAGCCCCTTTATGCACGCAGGGGGAGGGGCGCGCGCAGTGACTGCCTCAGCTGGCGTGGCCGGTGAGCATGGCCGGCACGATTTGACCTCCACCCATGGCGCAGTGACCTCCGCCTCGATCCCCGTGGCCGACGCGCCGCACGATCTTGATTGCTCAGCGATGCCCTGCGAAACCTCCGGGTGAAAGCAAGCCAGCCATCTAGAGGCATGGCCTCCATTAACGCCGCTGACGGCTGACGGGACGGCGGTACGGCCTACATCGGCCGCATTGAAGCCGGTAGGTGAGGAAGCCGCGTGGGCGAGCACGCCTGGAGGGGTCTCCAGCACCACTTCCAAATCAGCAGGGAGGCGTGATCGACCCGGAGGAGGTGGCGCCGTCGTGATGAGCACCATATCTTGATCGGGCGTGGCAGGAGCAGGGCACACCGTGGCCGGACCCTGTGGAGCAGGGAACCCCCAAAGGAGTTGTTGGGGCAGGCGATAATGGCCAGCAAGGAGAGCAGCAGGAAAGGAGTGGGGGTGGCCGACGTCGCCGGAGTGGGCGCCGCCGGTATGGGCTGGTGGAGGGGCGGTGGGTTGGGAGCGGGCATCGCTAGAAAATGTCCAGTACCTCAAAACCTAAATTGTTATCAACTGCCATTCAAAATGCAGAGCGGAACAAGCTAACATCCACTAAGTTAATAAAAATGATAGCGATGGCCTAAAGCCCTTACACTTAGAAATGTTGAGGTTACCCTCTTTCCAAAAGTTTTACGGAATGTTTTATGTATTTTCTTGTTAACTTACATCATTTCCACATCTCACTAAATATCGGTAGACATAAAAGCAACCCTTTAGACTTGGTATCTTCAACCACAAACTATCTTCCATGGCACCACTTGCTCACCCATGACCTATGCGATTTGAAAGACTTGGGCTCCTTCCAAGGTTATTTTTTTTGCATGGCTTGCCATTCAAACCCGGATTTGGACTACGGACAGACTCGAGAGGCGAGGTTGGCCAAATTACGGGCTATGCCCTCTTTGTAGGCAAATCAAGGAATCAGTGAGGCACCAATTATTCAAGTGTCGCTTCACCTTGAGGATTTTGGGCATGCTCAAGGTTTGGCTAAACCTCATACACATTGACACTTCTCGCTGGACGCATGAGCGTTCCATCAAGGATTGGTGGATTAATATGTCCAAGAAGAATTTTGAAAATCAGAAGGTGATGGCGTCCCTCACCATGCTAACTTGTTGGACAATTTGGTGTGAGTGGAATGCTAGGTTTTTTAGGCAAAAGTCCACGCTACCGTCTATCATCCTCTTCAACATCAAGAGCGAGGCTACTCTTTGGGTCACCGTCGGCGCGGAGCACTTGTGAAACATCATGCCGCGAGAGTAATGACTTTGTAATCATTTTTTTTCTTTTGTCCGTAAAAGCAACTTAAAATCCTTCTTAATTCATGGATGAGGTAAATCTTTTACCTTCGTTTAAAAAAACCTATCTTCAAGGCCACAATTGGGACTAGGATGTAATCCCAGGACATGTGACGTGGGTCATACTGAGTTTTAGGCCCCATTTGCAGAATTGGCATAGAGACTCATGAGAGCAATCTAGCTTTTTTAATGAAGGGAATATATTATATCATGAAGATATCAATTACACTCAGCCTCTCTACCAACAAGATATCAAAAAGACATCAAGGATGCATACAGCCAAGAACAAAAATAAAAATAAATATAAAAACAAAGACCCGTCGCAGTGATGAAACACTAGCAACAACAACACTCTAACCACCACCAAGGACAACACCCGGACTACAGAAAAGGTTGTCCAAAAGCGACGCATTTAAGAAGAAAACAATACACAAGGACCGTCGTCATCCATCAAGGATCTTGGGTTTTCATCCTGGAGAGAGTCCAAGATCCCAAAAACAATGCCTTCGCAAGACCATTGCCAGGTACAACCAATGAAGGCCAGACCTTGGGCTTTCACCCTGAAGATCTCGGCTCGATACTCGAGAAGCACACCTAAAAATGTTGTCCACCTGTGTTGCCGCCCCCTCCTATCGAGCGTGTCACTGCAAGTCCTCAACACCCGACACACAGAAAAAGAAAACATGTGCCGCTATTCTTCAATGCAACCAAAGCTTTTCTCCACCGTTACAAGTCTCCTACCGCAGCCACAATGACTCTCTTCACCATGAGAGCAATCTAACCGACAAGATGGCCGTCTGCCATGATCTTATAACGAAAGAGAGTATTGGAAATGAGTTGTCTTTATAGTGGTTGGAGAAAAAGTAACGGTCGTACTTTCAGATACTTTTTTTCTTACAGTGGTTGGAGAAAAAGTACCGATGGTACTTTCAAATACTTTTTTTTTCTGAATTTTACTAACGGTTGATCTGAGAAGTTGTCTTATAACATTGGATTTACGTATTCAAAGGGTACTCTAGTCATTATTTCCTCTGCTTCGTTTGTTCCTTTCCGCATGATTGCATGAACGACGCACGTTCATCAACGGAGCGACTACATCTTGCTCCGACCACTGAAATAGGGCTCCTCGCTCCATCACTCCTATTATAAATAGAAATAGATAATTCCAGCTATATAACACAATAAAATTCATTTTTTGAACCCTTAAAAAATTCTTTTCCGGTGCATAGGTTAAAAGAGCAATAAAATCTTCATTCGGCAACACGGTGCCTCTTGCCTCCTCTTTTCATATGAGAGATAAGAAGCTAAGGGTTATTTAGACCTATTAGTTAATGAAATCAAAGGCTCAGATCTAGCAAAAAGAAGTAAGAAATCATGCCCCAAGTGTTACCCACAAGGTTAGAGCATCTACAGCCGTGATCGGCAAATCCGGCCCCTCAAACGCCCGCGGATGCGTTCGGGCGCTCCCGCGGACGATGACCGGACATGCCTCAAATTTTGCAATTTGTAACCATATACCCTATTTTCAAGACATCAGATACATGCAAAGGACATGCACGTCGATCATCAGGTCTTTGTTGGACCGGCGGGACTCAGCTTCGATCATTCCCTTTATGAAGCATATGGACTGTGACTCTTTTTGAATCATAAAATAAAAATCTATGTCATTGTAGTAGGCCATCAACGTATACATATGAGATAAACTTAACACTTGATGAACAATCATCAGTTGATGAACTGCAATCTAGTGTCAAGCTCCCTTTACAGCAAGAATTGATCCACCCATGCAAACATAGAAGCTTGTAGTTGTCCGGCGGCGCGGCAATTTAAGTCGGTCCGCCCCCAGCTGACGCGGTGAGGTGGGACTAAAATTTGGATCGACTAGCTCCCGGACGACAACGGTCTTCTCGCCAAGTCGCTAGCAAGTGGGACCGTGCGGGCAAGGCAGGCGTGCCCGGGCATCCTATATCCGCTTCATATTTGGGCTAGATACGAAGAGTGTTGGCCAGCCGGGCGTTTGAGGTCGGTTTAAAAGGTCCGGCTGAATTGAAATTTCGTGACCAGTGAATGACCAGGAGGCCGTTTGAAGGGGTACGAACCGGTCCGGTTGTACATGCTCTTATTTCGCTTCCCCGTTGCGCTGCTAGTGCCGAGCAGTATTTTCCTTTCGTCTTACAATGTTGGCGGCGATCACATCAGCCGTGGTTTTGTTTGCGGCAGACAACGAACCCATCATGATCCGTCTGGCAGCCACCGAACACAGTGCCAGTGCCCACCACCCACACCTTATATAAAGGCCCAGCCTCTCAACTCTGTCATCAAAGTCTCCCCTTCTCCTTAAACAGCACAGCTCCCCTGCACCCACAGCTGCACGGAACATTTCTTGATTTGCTGGTAGGTTGCCTTTCAGCATTGGTCGCTCGCCATGGCCGCGCAATCTTGGAACCCTTTCTCTTGCTGCGTCCGCGGGGCAGCCGCGGACGACGGCGAGTACGAGTCGCGGAGGGGGGATAAGGGCATCCCGAGGTCGCCGCTGAAGAACCTGAGCTCCTCGGGGACGCTGTCACCGGAGGAGCTCTCGCTGACGCTGTCCGGCTCGAACCTGCACGCCTTCACATACGCCGAGCTCCGCGCGGCGACGGGGAGCTTCTCGCGCGCCAACTACCTCGGCTGCGGCGGGTTCGGCCCGGTCTACAAGGGCGCCGTCGGCGACAAGCTCCGCCCCGGGCTGGCCGCGCAGGCCGTCGCCGTCAAGTACCTCGACCTGGACTGCGGCACGCAGGGGCACCAAGAGTGGCTGGTGAGTGCGGACAAAGCCTAATTGTCGACCATGAATGTGCAAGGCCGATCAAATGCTTTGGTGATTTACCCAGGATGCTAACTGACGACGGAATATTTTGCATGTTGTTGCAGGCTGAGGTTTTCTTTCTCGGGCAACTGAGGCACAAGAACCTGGTGAAACTGATCGGGTACTGCTACGAGGACGAACACCGGATGCTGGTCTACGAGTTCATGATCGCCGGGAGCTTGGAGAAGCACCTCTTCAAAAGTGAGTTCCTGAGACCAACAAGTCAAACAAATTTCTAACATTAATTAAAAGTTTGCACGTAGTACATGAGCGATGAGCTGTTCCTGTCCCCTGCGGCCCTGCCTTTATTCTCTGCTTCCTTTTTGTTAAGTCAAGGGGATAAAAGATCTGTTATGTGCCTTGCAAACGAACATATCTCTTTTGAAATTGAATTACTAGTGGATTATTGGTGCAAGCTTATTGGTCTTGGTCTGTTGATCAACGTGGAGCATGCATGTAGCTGACCTGAAACATCCTACTGTCTTCAGGTATCAATGGGTCTCTCCCATGGATAACAAGGATGAAGATCGCCGTCGGTGCGGCAAAGGGCCTCGCCTTCCTCCATGGTGCCGACCCGCCGGTGATCTACCGCGACTTCAAAGCCTCCAACATCTTGCTCGACTCGGTAAGCCACCCGTAATCTTCAGGTCTTTTCAGTTCCAGCGCTCAACTGAAATGTCACCATCATTTGGGGAAAACACGTCACCTGCCATCACTGAATAATTACTACAGCGTCCAACAGAAATATGCCGGCTCAGTCTTTCGGAGGTGCTCATAGAGATTGGGTGTGCGTGTGTACGTTTATAGGGGTGAGTGTATGCGCGTGTATATGAGCGTTTGCGTTTGTACTGTGTTAAAAAAACAGAAAAAAAGATAAGTCTGGGTCCCTTCCAAGTTTCAGGCTGCCACAAATAATTTTACAAAAAATATATTTTACTTTTGAAAATTCAAAAGGCTTTTAGAATCCTCATTTTGAAAATTTCTGGTCTTAGATGACACAGACAGCACTGACGTGACTAGAACTCGGAAGGTTCTTGGATGCATGCCAGACTTGAGAAATCCATTCTGTCCGACCCCCACATCATCCACCTAATTGAAAAGATATCTAACCATCACTGTCCAGCTTAAACAAAATAAATACCCTACAAATTAGAGACACATGAACAGTAATATTCTTAGTTCATCTTATCTTTCTCTCATGATCTCTACTGCCAGACGTTTCACCTAACCAAATTTGAACTTCTGTTATTTCAGGACTACAACACTAAATTGTCAGACTTCGGTCTAGCCAAGGATGGGCCTCAAGGTGACGCTACACACGTGACAACACGTGTAATGGGAACACACGGGTATGCAGCGCCCGAGTACATAACGACGGGCCACTTAACCGCCAAAAGTGATGTCTACAGCTTCGGTGTAGTGCTCCTGGAGCTCCTCTCAGGAAAACAATCCGTGGACCGTGCACGACGACCAAGAGAACAGAACCTGGTGGATTGGGCTAGACCATACCTCAAATGATCAGACAAGTTGTACAAGGTGATGGACTCCACCCTCGAGTGCCAGTACTCGTGCAAGGGTGCTGAGGTGGCTGCATTGGTGGCGTACAAGTGTTTGAGCCAAAACCCCAAGTCCATACCATCCATGAGGGAGGTCGTCAAGGCATTGGAGCCCGTACTAGGCATGGATGACTTCTTTCCAGTGGGACCGTTCGTGTTCACAATTGTCGTTGAGGAGGACAAGGCGATGGACATGAAGGTGGAGGTTGAGGAGAAGCACCAACACCATAACCATCAGGATAGACATCGTAAAAAATACCCCGAGTCGGCGATCCATGGTGGCATTGCGCTCCATGGTGACAATGGGCATGTTGCTGGGTTCACCGGTTCATTGCGGCATCAACAGAGAACGTTGAGTTACCACCGGGAAAGAGGGGCTTAGTAGTTCAAGGGTGGTAGGGGAAGCAGTTAGAATTGTAGAGATAGAAGTTATGTATATGTGCATACTGATTGTAGAGATAGAAGGTATGTATATGTGCATACTATTGAGATGTGATACGGTGTCACATCGTTTATTTAGAACTGTGTACGTGTTTCTTTCTTTTCTTCACGATAGTGACAAACAAGCAAAAGTTTGGTTTGGATTATGGTCAGGTTTGTTGTTCAAAGATGTGAATGGGTCTACTTGAAAATGATATCACTTTCACTTCCAAATAGTTGGTCCAATATTTTGACAAGTGAAATAATAACCTGAATCTGGCAAAGAAAATGATAATCAGGAGCATATAGAAAAGCCTATCTTATCTTGATAATAATAGATGCAAAATAATGCAAGAAGAAACTGGCATCACCCCAAGTTGATATTTGATGGCCTCAGCAAGTGATGTCAATTTGGATAGGCCGTGTACACGTTGCATAGGTAGAGCAGGAATGCTAGGGCCTAGGACACACGAGCAAGCCAAGTCATCTAGCAATCAATGGTTGTTGCAATAGGATTACTAATAAATTGATGACCGTGCACAATCAAACATCAACAATTTCAATATGAAGTGATATTTCATTTTACGTTTTGGAGATCTTGCAAAAGGGATGCGTCTTTGATGCTTTGATGCCCTCCGTTGCTCACCTTGTCCGAGCCATCCAAGAGGAGACTAGACTTTGGGCTAGAGCTGGAGCCAAGGAGCTTGACCTTCTGCTCCCTCAAACATAGGCCTTGTATTTGCAGTGCTGAGCACTCACTTTTTTTTGCTCTGCTCATGCACTCGCTATTGCATCAGAGTGTGTACGTGGTTTTACGGGTTTGCACCTTGTACTTGTTTCCCTCTATACATATCATTGAAATCGAAAAATATATAGGCTGCCATAAACGTGTACTCCCTCCGTTTCTTTTTACTACGTATAAGATTTGGTTGAAGTCAAACAACACAAAGTTTGACAAAATTTATATCAAAAAATATGAGCACCTACAATACTAAGACTATGTAGCATGAAAATAAATTTCATAATGCATCTGATAATATTGACTTCATATTGCGAATGTTGATATTTTTTTAATATAAAGTTAGTCAAACTTTACAAAGCTTGACTTTGACCAAATTTTATATGCAGACTAAAAAGAAACGAAGGGAGTACAATACCTTCTGGTTTTGTGGGCCTGCTTTGTGTATTCCCTATTCTAAGTTTCTAACAGCGGGTAGGATAGAATCTATGATTTACATTGATCCAAAATGTGATTATTACCTTAATTTCAGCATCCCTTACCATCAGACTTCATAGTTGATAGGTTCCATCATTTTTGTCTGACGAACGCATTGACCACAAAAGCCCAGTATGAGGAACCTTGTACTAATTCTACTCCGCACCGGTTGCTTGCTCTGTGAATCTGAGGCGGTGTTTGTTTCAGCTTTTGACCTGGCTTTGAAAAAGCTGAATCTGAAGCAAACAACACAACAACTATTCTGAATCATTTTTGAAAAATCAGCCAAAATCTGGTTCAGACTATTTCCAGTACATTGGGCTGAGCACGTCCCCGTGTACTTTCAGTGCCAAAACCGACTCTCTGAATCAACTTGTGAGCCCAACAAATCTACAGGTGATTCTGTGGAAGCTGAAACCCAAACAAACGACTGAGATTGACGTCTTCTATCTTCAGACACCACGTCGTAACCTTCCGGTGAACTTCAGTTTTCGAAATGATCATTCAGCAAGCACTGCGTCGCCCCTTCCTTCCGCCTCGCAAAATCGAAAAAATTACCCCGTCTTACAGACCATGTCCGAGCAGCCACAACATCCTTGGGAAATCTGCATAAATCCGGTTCGTGAAAGCAGGATCCTCGTGCCCGTTTCACTCGCCTAATCGGTTTCTGCGTCGCAAAGAAACCGCTCATCTCGACGGTGAAATCTGGAAGAAAACAAGCACGATAAGCAACGGACTGTGGCGTCAGCTCCCTGCCCTAATAATAGCCTAAAAGAAACTGTCAATGGTTTGAGGCGTACGCCAGCTCCCTGTCCTAACACGAACAGACGAGCACTCTCAGCGCTAGTAGAGTATATATGAATATGATGACTCTGGGATAAAATCAGCATGGTGTCACTGCCCCCGAGCAGGAGAGCGCCCCAGCAAAGTCACAACCAGCGGCGGGTACGGTGTGGCAAACAACGGGAAAACAGAGGCGTTTTCGGCGCTTCCCTTGGCGTTTCGGTCCGACGCCTCGCCAGTCCACCTGCTGCTGTTGGCGGGCGGCGACCTGTTGCTGCTAATCATGTGCTCGCCCGTTTGAATATTAGTTTAAGATCACCCCCGGTCACGCAGCAGCCCGTTCCTACTACTTCTACATAGGAACAAGATAATGCTAACGAACAGACAAGGAAGTCGCGTCCTGACCTAAGCCACCTTGTGAAGCTGTGGACCGATCATTCATGGCCATGGGCGTGCTCTGCCTCTGCCTCTGCGAGACGAGCCTCGGACGATGGATCGGATACGGATAGAGACCATCATCATGCCACCTTGACGGGATCAGAATAGCACTTTCGCCATCATCGTCATCAACAACTGGGTGGGTGCTATTTCTTGAAAGGAACAGCAACAGCGTGCTGGCGAGCCAAGTAATTAGTGCATGCACGCACGTGTACGTCTCCCCCACGTAATTCCCTACCCCACACCGGGAGAAAGAAACCATGCATGCATCTCCAACTAAGCCATCGCGTGTTAAAGAGTGACGGAGCATGATATATGCGTGCATCACGCCGCCCGGCCGTACGTCCTCATGGCTGATCTGCCTGCCTGCATGTCGCGTGCTCGCAGCCGCTAAGTACGTGCCAACTAATTAAACGTGCGAGCCCTACTAGAATTTGCAAAGAGCCCTAGGGTTTGTGAAGTTTCCTAGAGCCTAAAACACAACACTAGGGATTGTTAGTCTCCCTAGGGTCCATTACAAAACGCTAGGTAACCCAAAATTCCCCTAGGGTGCATTTACAAAACTCTAGGTAACCCACAAATTCCCTAGGGTGGTGTTTCACCCCTAGGGGTCCATTGTACCATCTTGCCCCATAAGTGCAACATGGCATTGTTCCCTACGGGTATTAACTGATACCCTAGGGGAACCTTGGCTTGCGCGGGATGTGAAATTTTATCCCTCCTCTTGTTCCCGCGCGAGGCGCTAATTCGCAGTTCTGTTTTGCCGCGCTTTCCTCCCTACAAGCCCATCATCCGTCCATTTGTTATCTTCTTCCTTGCGACTACCTCCGCAGAAGAACACATCTCCAAGATAGCTCCCTTCCCTTCTCACTCTCGTTCTTGATGTTGTTGCTCTCTACTGACCCTCCGCTTGGAAATCCATCTAAGCCACCGAGGGCCCTAGATATTCTTCACCATGATGTTCTCTTCCTTGTTGTTGTTGCGGCCAGATCTGTACAGGTAGGCTAGCTGTAGCGCCATGGCGACCTTGCCTCCGCCTCATCCTTTGTCCGTGTAGCCCATGGGTCACAAGCCCTTTCCTCCCTCCACACCACATCCAGGACAATCTGCATCTTCTTCACCGCCATTCATTCTTCTGGTAAGCCACCTGCTTGTCCTCATTGCCTTTGCATTCACATCTATATTTCTCTAACAATTATATCTGTTTAGTTCTCCTCCTTATTCTTTGAGATCTTTCTCACGTCGTCCTCTTCTCTGATGTGCAGATTTGTACTGCTAGATCTGGAGGGGACTAGCTTGCTGCACCACATGCTGCCCTTATGATGTTTGCGAAAATTCCACTCAGGTGAGAACAACCAGCGTGTAATATACAAGTAAATTAATTGCAATTTCTGGTAGAAATATTTAGATTGTGCAATATGTTAGAATCTTAGTCCCTACTATCGGTAAATATGCAAGCCATTATTCCTTGTATATTTACTCCTGGTATATTTATCTATGCCACTAAATTTTATTCTGATTGTTATGCATCTCTGGACGATGACCTGTAAGAGCAACTTGCTGATTATTTTTGTTGTTCACTTAAAATGGTGCAGGTTCAGATTGATGGTGAATAAGGAGGATACAGCCTCAACGCTCAAATGTTTGGTGAATCTCAGGATTTAGTTTAGATTAGATTTCACGAAATTGGTAGGAATAGTCGGCCCTGGTTAGAAAATTCTGTGCACTATTTTGGAGAATGTAATGTTTTTCACACTATTGTGTATATGTACACAATAATTATGTCAGATATAATAAAATTGAAATTTCATCATTCCCTTTGGTTTTATTGTCCCAGTTTCAATAGTACTATTTACATATGCTTGTGTTATTAAAAAGACATAAATAACACGACGAAAGCAATGGCATTCCCTAATTAACAAATCGTATGAAGTGAGTAGCCCTAGGGTCTGATGACCCAAAGGAAAGCTTGTTTACATGTCGGCAACATTGCCGCATGTGCAATAGTTCCCTAGGGCATGAAACCCAAAGGAAACATAGTGTTCCCTAGAGTATAGTCAGTGAACCCAAGGGGATCAAAGATTTCCCCACCACTGCAGCCCTAGGGTGGTTTTCCTAGAGTATACACTAGGGGAACCTTGTCCCCTAGAGTTTTGGCCTTCTTCCTTAGGGTACTTGGCCCTAGGGATATTTGCATATTCTAGTAGTGGAGATTAGAGTAACGCAGGGATATCACTGAGCACTCGATGACCAGGAAGCCCGAACGCTAAATCTACACTACTATTAAACAATCAAACAAGAACTTTTTTACGTGCACCCAGCAATTAGTCCCACAACCCGGCACGAACCAATCGGCACCACACGATTAGGCCCACAATTTTAAATCTAACAGCCATCATTAATCTAATACCTCTATTGTGTGCACGTAGCAATTTCCATTGGCCGACCGTGCTACGCCAGGAGACTACGGAAAAACTCCCTTCGTTTCGTCCGCGCTTGAGCCCCCACCTCCGTCGTTCCCCATCTACCCCTCCCTCCTCTCTCCTAATCGCCGCCGCCACGGGACGCCGCCGGGCGAAGCTCGGCCTGCGTCGGCGTCGGCGGGGTCTCTCTCCTCCCTCGAGCAGCAGCGGCGGCGCGGGACACCGCGGGCTCGGCCTGCGTCGGCGACGGCCGGGACCCTCCCCTCCCTCAAGCAGCGGCGGCGGCGGGACGCAGTGGGAGGCCACGGACGCAGCGCGGCGGCGGAGCTGCGCATGGCGGCCCTTGTGGCGCGGGCGCGAGACGGTGCCGTGGCGGCTGCCGTACCCGACGCTCTGGACTGAGGCAGAGCGGCGCCGTCACCAACCAGGGCAACTTTCGGCGTGGTGGAAACGCCTTCGTATAGCGCGGGTGAGGTCGCGTGTTCGAATTTCCTCTCCGCTGTACATTTGGATTCCGGCATGTACGGCAATAAACGTGCCGTTGTCGCCAATCTCACATCTTGTTTCTTTAAATTGTGTTCTGAAATCTGAAGTGTGCATCTGTGAACGGCTCCAGGCGCGCAGTGTGGTCAGGGACGACCAAAAAGCACTGGGGTGTACTGGTTGAAAAGGTTGGATACGTGCCATCTACTTTGATTCCGGTATATGCCTCTCTTTCTTCAATCATTTATTGTTGCTTTGTTTCCAGTTTCTTCGGTAGATTTTACAGTTTGCAAGTTTCAGTGTCCAAAAGTTGGTTTCAAAACTTCAGATCATAAGAAGTGTAATATTCTTTCTGCACACCTGCCTCGAGGTAGTAACAAAATCATATGTGGCATGTTTAACTCGGTTGTTTGTGTTTACTTAGGAGCGGAGTTCCAACTCTGCCAGTAAAACTAGATTAAGTGGGAAGGGCTGAAACTCTTTTGCCTGTAAATGTTCAACTGAATTATTTAAGATGGTCTAAAATTCTTTAGCTTGCAACTATTTAACGAAATTATTTTAAGTGAGCTATCACAGTGACACCATACCTTGAGTACCACTTAGTACATATGAAAACTAGATTATGATAATTGACCTTTCATGATCGGATCTCATGGCAATCATGATATTGTATTTTGCAGCTTCAAATTTATGATATTGCATTTTGCGTGCACCCAGCTATATAATTGTACTGATACAACTAGAACACCATAGCTAGATTTACCATAAAAATATATTCTCAGCACAGTTTTATTACATTTGAGAATTCTGGCTGCAGCGGTGTTTCGTGACTTGTGAGTGTCAGGTTCTTTTAGACAAAATGATCATTGACATAAGATAGTTGTAATATGTATGGGACAGCAACAAAGTTGTTGCTATCTGAATATCGAGCCTTGCATCAGGCACCGTGCTGCTTGACCTGTGTCCTAATTTTCAGTCATCGTTTTAAAAGATCTCAGTGAAGATGGCTAACCACAAGCCTCTCTCGAAATAGATAACTCCAGAACCGGCTATGTTGCCTCTCTTTGCCGTTGGCACGTTATATGGACTAATAAAATCGATTGGGGGGGGGGGGGGGGGGGGGGGGGGGGGGGGGGGGGGGGCATTCTGTTCTCCTTATTTTCTCCTGATGTTCTCCCTATTTTCTCCTGATGTTTATGTCGGGACAACTTAAATGCCAAGGCGCTTGAATGTCTAATGTCTATTTTTAATTTCTGCAGTCCTAAAAGCTGATGATGCCTCCCATTGTACAAATTGTTTGATCAATCTTACTTTTCTTAACAACACTGAATCAAAAAGAGATACAAATATAATTTTTAATGCGTATATTCCCATAGTGGGAGGACTAATACGAGTTTTCTGCTCTGTTCAAACTCTTGTGAAAATTACTTCATAACTAGAATGAATGAGAAATTTCTTCCTGCCATTCCACGTGCGTTGCACGTGCATGGTTACTGTTCAAACTCATCCGGTTGATTGCCTTTGATGTGTGACATACTCATACGATTGTGATTTTTTCTAAAAAAAGTTTATCTGCTAATTATGAAGGGAGAAATTCCTTCGTTTGGTTATTCGTGCGTTGCACGTGCACGTTTACTAGTATCTCAATAAGACGGCGGCACGGGGCGTCACGGTTCTTGAGGTCAAGGTCAACAATTCGCATCCACGTAAGGGGAGCCGTTGGGAAAGGTCTATCCGCAATATAGTCCAAGGTATAACAAGTCTTGTGTGTACTTATATACGGCATTGACAACTGACGGCCGAAGCTAACTGCTAACTGCCAACTGGGAGCTTACCGGCGCACACGAAGGATCGCGTCGAAACTGGACAAAAAAAAATACTTACGTATGATCCAAGTCAGAACTGCAGCGGAGCGGCGAGTGGGCGACAAGAATATCGTCCCTTAATCCAATGGACGAAATCACTGTTCTGACCTTTATACGTAAAGAATTGCACAAAATAAACTCGTCAGGAAAGTATTTCACGATCCGACCCTTTTAGAAACGCCACAGCCCGCGGCGTTGCGGGTCAACTAAGAAACGCCGACCTACCCCGCGTTTCCACACGTCAGAAACGCCGAGCTACTCTGCGTTTCCGCACGGCAGAAACGCGAGCTACTCCGCGTTTCCGCCTCCAACCGAAACGCCAAGGACCCTGGCGTTTCTTTGGCCGATAATTGTTTAGGCCCCACCCACCCATCAGCCCGTTCTTCCTCGTCTCCTCGCTGCAAACAGAGACGCAGCCCGCCTCTCTCCTCCTCCCGACCCCCCCCCCCCCCCCCTTCGATCTTCCTCTTCCCTCAACCATTTTTGCGGATCTTTGAGGCAAATCGAAGAGGCCGGTAAGCTCCTCCAATCCCTCCAATCACTTTTTGCAATAACTTTGTATTTTTGGAGCATTTTTTGGCACTAGGTGCAACCTAGGTTTTCAAGTAAAACAAAATTTGGTGATGATTTAGTTGTTTAGTATCATATGATTTAGTAGTAAGGATGAGGGCTGGCCAAGGATGAGTGCATTGCGAGATATGATGTAAATTTGTGTATTTTCTATAGTTGCAAGTGTGATGGTGAATGCATATTACTTGATTGTTATATTTGCTATGTGTTCATCCTAAATATTTTCGACTACATAGATGTGTGCGTGCACACTTTGTATCATTTGGTACTTGTGAATTTAACATTTATAGGTAAAAAAATGTATTATGTTGAATCCTAAAATTATTTGTTCCTATTATGTAGGATGTTTGAGCCGGATAAATATCCGGGCCTTGATGATTTCTACGAGCAGAAGCATCGTGCGGTGCTAGTGGAAAGAGGGGAGGTAATTATCCGGGCCTTGATGATTATCTTTCTATATTGGTTGATTTTCATATTGTGACAAGTTGAGAGAAGTAACAAATTATGCGTTTGTTTGTTTAGGTTCCTCCACTACTTCGGTTGAGGGGGCACAACCCGGATGAATCTCTCATATATGACCGTCGGTACGAGCCTTATTTTAGAAGAATGGATCTTCTTCAGTTTGTGCTCAACTTTAAAGGCACACCACCATGGTTGAACTCCACGGCCCTTACCGCCCTTACGGACCGTTGGAGGCCGGAGACGCACTCTTTTCACCTTGCTCTTGGTGAGATGGCCATAACTTTGGAGGATATTGCTATGATCACCGGGCTTCCGATCGAGGGCAGGGCTCTTACAGGGAAGGTGAGGTCTGATGGGTGGCGACAACGGGTTGCAGCATTGGTTGGTGTTGAACCTGAGCCGTGGACTCATGAAACCAGGAAGGATCCTAGGCCATCCGGCGTGTTGTTCTCGTGGATACAGAAACATTTTCGCAGGTGCCCAAAGGATGCTAGTCCGGATGTTGTGGAGAGGTACGCCAGGGCTTACCTATGGAATCTTTTAACCCAAGTGGTGTTTCCGGATGGCACGGGGGACACAGCCTCGTGGATGTTCTTGGATACTCTTCGTGACTGGGATGTTAAGTGGAGTTGGGGGTCTGCGGCACTAGCCTTCTTGTACCGTCAGGTACTGCTTACTATGATGCATTTTAATTATATTAAATAGGTATTTGCGTGTGGTCGTTTAACGTGTGTGCAAATCTGCAGTTTGATGGAGCATGTATGAGGAGTAAGCCGACGTCCACTCTTGGTGGTTTCGTTTGGGCCCTACATGTTTGGATGTGGGAGCGTATCCCTGTAGGCCGTAACGTCACCCTTCCTCCGGAAGAACCTTGGAAGTACCCTTTTGACGGGGATGAGGAGCGGTACCCCACTATCGCACACACATGGGCTAATGTCCAATGGTCGAGTATCGCAGCCATGGGGCGGTACAAGGCATACATAAGCGAGCTTGACATGCTGACTTATGAACAGGTAATTATCCAAATGCTTTGGCATCGTTTCTGAATTTTTTTCGTGCATGGGCAAGTGACTTGTTGTGATGTTGGTCAATTGGAGGCCGTACACGGTACTTAGGCAGTTCCCTCTGAGCAATATGTGCCTTCGTGACCAGCATCTTTGGCGTGTGCGGTGCCCCTTGATATGCTTTTTTGCGGTCGAGTGGCATCTTCCTCATCGTGTTTCAAAGCAGTTCGGAGTCCAACAACGGAGCCCGCCGGATCACGTCGAGACAAGTGTGGCGCTACATAAGTGAGAGCTTTTTGTATCACCTGTTGATCAATGTCTAACATGAGAAAATGGAACTGATGTATTCTTCTAATGCTTTGTAGGACGAACCGGCAAAACAATAAGAATGTCATCAATTGGGAGGAGCACCACATTATGTGGGTGGACATGTGGAATGCTCAGAGGAATGCTCGAGTTGAAACTGATCAAACACCCGACACTGACAAGGTGGCATATTTAAGGCATTTGGAGTGGATTCGCAAAGAGTACAGAGTTATCCACAAGGGTGCTTGGACTCGTTCAGATTGCTTGGACGTAATGCCAAGTGAGGCTGCTGATGGTGCATTCAACAACTCTATTAGGGAGACAATTGGAGCGCATCTAGACTATGGCCCACTCCATGACCGAGTGGTACGTCTCTCTTTTGTATTTCTTTTGAAATATGAACATGTGTCATTTCTTCGTGGGTGGTCTGTCACATATGTTTTATCCAGGGCACGGAGCTATGGAGATGTATCAACGATAGTAATGTGGTGCTTGGCCGTGCCCCTGGTCCAGAAACGGACGGGCTTGTTAGGAGTACTCTGCAGGTTAGATGCCTTGTTAACCGTTGCTTTCTTTTTCGTAGCTCTTTTTGTTGGGGAACGTTGCATGGGAAACAAAAATTTTCCTACGCACACATAAGATCTATCCATGGTGATGAGCATCTACGAGAGGGAGAGTGAATCTACATACCCTTGTAGATCGCTAAGCGGAAGCGTTAATAAACGCGGTTGATGTAGTCGAACGTCTTCGCGATCCAAATCGCCGAGCGTCCCGCGATCCAATCACGATCCTTCCGATCTAGTGCCGAACGGACGGCACCTCCGCGTTCAACACACGTACGGCTTGATGACGCCTTCACCTCCTCGATCCAGCGAGCGATGGTGAAGTAGTGGTTGAGTTCCAGTAGCACGACGGCGTGGTGATGGTGGTGAGGAACAATCTCTGCAGGGCTTCGCCAAGCGCTACGGAGATTATGACGGAGGAACTAGAGGGTTAGGGTTGCCGCACACGGCTTGGGGAAATCTTGATGTGTCCCGTGTGCTAGCCCTGCCCCTCTATTTATATGTTGAGCCTTGGGGTCTAAACTTGGAGTAAAAGCCTCCTCTAGGTCGGTTTTGCCCGCACAAGGTCGGTTTGGCCCGCAGGGAAAGAGTCCAACTCGGATCCCTGCCGAACCGTGCACAGCCGCACACAAGCGGTAGTACCGCTTCACACAAGCGGTAGTACCGCTTGGGCGGTAGTACCGCTTCACACAAGCGGTAGTACCGCTCGGGCGGTAGTACCGCTTCACCAAGCGGTAGTACCGCTTACGCGGCAGCAAAACTACTTTGCACTTTCCAATACCTCGTGGGCTTTATCCCTTTGGCCCATATAAAGTGTAGCTGCACCCGAACACTTCGGCAAACATCCGGAACCCCTTCCGGTGAACTCTGGAACTCTTCCGGAGATCGAAACACTATTATCACATATATCAATCTTTACCTCCGGACTCTTCCGGAGATCCTCGTCATGTCCGGGATCTTATCCGAGACTTCCGAACAACTTTCGGTCACCAACATAATAACTCAATTATACTAATCGTCACCAAACGTTAAGTGTGTAGACCCTGCGGGTTCGAGAACTATGTAGACATGACCGAGACACCTCTACGGCCAATAACCAATAGCGGGACCTGGATGCCCATATTGGCTCCTACATATTCTACGAAGATCTTTATCGGTCGAACCTCTATGTCAAGGATTCAGTTAATCCCGTATGCTGTTCCCTTTGTTCTTCGGTATGTTACTTGCCCGAGATTCGATCGTCGGTATCACTATACCTAGTTCAATCTCGTTACCGGCAAGTCTCTTTACTCGTTCCGTAATACAAGATCTCGTGGCTAACACTTTAGTCACATTGCTTGCAAGGCTCATTGTGATGTTGTATTACCGAGTGGGCCCTGAGATACCTCTCCGTCATACGGAGTAACAAATCCCAGTCTTGATCCATGCCAACCCAACAGACACCCTCGGAGATACCTGTAGAGCACCTTTATAGTCACCCAGTTACGTTGCGACGTTTGATACACACAAGGTATTCCTCCGGTGTTAGTGAGTTGCATGATCTCATGGTCAAAGGAACAGATACTTGACATGCAGAAAACAATAGCAATAAACTGACACGATCAAATGCTACGTTTACAGTTTGGGTCTTGTCCATCACATCATTCTCCTAATGATGTGATCCCGTTATCAAATGACATCTCATGTCAATGGCTAGGAAACCTTAACCATCTTTGATCAACGAGCTAGTCAACTAGAGGCTTACTAGGGACACAGTGTTGTCTATGTACCCACACATGTATTTGAGTTTCCAATCAATACAATTATAGCATGGATAATAAACGATTATCATTAACAAGGAAATATAATAATAACCAATTTATTATTGCCTCTAGGGCATATTTCCAACAGTCTCCCACTTGCACTAGAGTCAATAATCTAGTTCACATCACTATGTGATTTACATTGTAATGAATCGAACACCCATGCAGTTCTGGTGTTGTTCATGTTTAGCCCTTGGAAGAGGTTTAGTCATCGGATCTGCAACATTTAGATCCGTGTGTACTTTGCAAATATTTATGTCGTCCTCCTTGATGTAATCGCGGATGGAATTGAAACGTCGCTTTATGTGTCTGGTCCTCTTGTGAAATCTTGGTTCCTTGGCTAGAGCAATGGCACCAGTATTATCACAAAACAGAGTCATTGGGTTAAGTGCACTAGGCACTACTCCAAGATCTGTCATGAACTCCTTCATCCAGACACCTTCCTTCGCCGCCTCCGAGGCAGCGATGTACTCCGCTTCGCATGTAGAATCTGCTACCACGCTTTGCTTGGAACTGCACCAGCTAACCGCACCCCCATTAAGAATAAATACGTATCCGGTTTGCGACTTAGAGTCATCCGGATCAGTGTCAAAGCTTGCATCGACGTAACCCTTTACGACGAGCTCTTGATCACCTCCATAAACGAGAAACATGTCCTTAGTCCTTTTCAGGTACTTCAGGATATTCTTGACCGCCGTCCAGTGTTCCATTCCTGGATCACTTTGAAACCTTCCGACCATACTTATGGCAAGGCTGACATCGGGTCTTGTGCACAGCATTGCATACATGATAGAGCCTATGGCCGAAGCATAGGGGATGACACTCATCTTTTCTCTATCTTCTGCAGTCACTGGGCATTGAGTCTTACTCAACTTCACACCTTGCAAAACAGGCAAGAACCCCTTCTTGGACTGATCCATTTTGAACTTCTTCAAAATCTTATCAAGGTATGTGCTTTGTGAAAGTCCTATTAAGCGTCTTGATCTATCTCTATAGATCTTGATGCCTAATATGAAAGCAGCTTCTCCTAGGTCCTTCATTGAAAAACTCTTGTTCAAATATTCCTTTACGTTTTCCAGCATTTCTATATTGTTTCCAATCAGCAATATGTCATCCACATATAATATTAGAAACGCTATAGAGCTCCCACTCACTTTCTTGTAAATACAAGCTTCTCCGTAAACTTGTATAAACTCGAACGCTTTGATCACATCATCAAAACGAAGATTCCAACTCCGAGATGCTTGCACCAGTCCATAAATGGATCGCTGGAGTTTGCAAACTTTGTCAGCATTCTCTGGATCGACAAAACCTTCTGGTTGCATCATATACAACTCTTCCTTAAGGAAACCGTTAAGGAACGCTGTTTTGACATCCATCTGCCAAATTTCATAATCGAAAAAGGCAGCTATTGCTAACATGATTCTGACGGACTTAAGCATCGCTACGGGTGAGAAGGTCTCATCGTAGTCAACTCCTTGAACTTGTGAAAAACCCTTTGCCACAAGTCGAGCTTTATAGACGGTGACATTACCGTCCGCGTCCGTCTTCCTCTTAAAGATCCATTTGTTCTGAATGGCCTTACGCCCTTCAGGTAATACTTCCAAAGTCCATACTTTGTTTTCATACATGGATCCCATCTCGGATTTCATGGCCTCTAACCACTTCTCGGAATCCGGGCCCATCATCGCTTCTCCATAGCTCGTAGGTTCATCGTTGTTTAACAACATGACCTCTAAGACAGGGTTGCCGTACCACTCAGGAGTAGTACGCGTCCTTGTCGACCTACGAGGTTCGATAGCAACTTGATCCAAAGCTTCATGATCATCATCATTAACTTCCTCTTCAGCTAATGTAGGCTCCACAGAAACAACTTTCTGCGCTGCGCTACTCTCAGGTTGAAGTAAAGGTTCAATAACCTCATCAAGTTCTATCTTCCTCCCACTCAATTCTTTCGAGAGAAACTCTTTCTCAAGAAATGTTCCGTTTTTAGCGACAAACATTTTGCCTTCGGATCTGAGATAGAAGGTATACCCAACTGTCTCTTTTGGGTATCCTATGAAGACGCATTTCTCCGCTTTGGGTTCCAGCTTTTCAGGCTGAAGCTTTTTGACATAAGCATCACATCCCCAAACTTTAAGAAACGACAGCTTTGGCTTCTTGCCAAACCAAAGTTCATATGGCGTCGTCTCAACGGATTTCGATGGTGCCCTATTTAAAGTGAATGCAGCTGTCTCTAATGCATAACCCCAAAACGATAGTGGCAAATCGGCAAGAGACATCATAGATCGCACCATATCCAATAAAGTTCGATTACGACGTTCGGACACACCATTACGCTGTGGTGTTCCAGGCGGTGTCAATTGTGAAACAATTCCACACTGTCTTAAGTGACTGCCAAACTCATAACTCAGATATTCTCCTCCTCGATCAGATCGTAGGAATTTAATCTTCTTGTTACGATGATTCTCAACTTCACTCTGAAATTGTTTGAACTTTTCAAATGTTTCAGACTTGTGTTTCATTAAGTAAATATACCCATATCTACTTAAGTCATCAGTGAAGGTGAGAAAGTAACGATAACCACCGCGCGCCTCAATACTCATTGGACCGCACACATCAGTATGTATGATTTCCAATAAGTCACTTGCCCGTTCCATTATTCCAGAGAACGGCGTTTTAGTCATCTTGCCCATGAGGCATGGTTCACATGTGTCAAGTGATTCAAAATCAAGTGACTCCAAAAGTCCATCAGCATGGAGCTTCCTCATGCGTTTTACGCCAATATGACCTAAACGGCAGTGCCACAAGAAAGTGGTATTATCATTATCAATTCTACATCTTTTGGCATCAATGTTATGAACATGTGTATTATTACTATCGAGATTCAATAAGAATAAACCCCTCACATTGGGTGCATGACCATAAAAGATATTACTCATATAAATAGAACAACCATTATTCTCTGATTTAAATGAGTAACCGTCTCGCAATAAACAAGATCCAGATATAATGTTCATGCTTAACGCAGGCACCAAATAACACTTATTTAGGTTCATCACTAATCCCGACGGTAATCGAAGAGCGAGCGTGCCAACGGCGATCACATCAACCTTGGAACCATTTCCCACGCGCATCGTCACTTCGTCCTTTGCCAGCCTCCGTCTATTCCGCAGTTCCTGTTTTGAGTTGCAAATATGAGCAACCGCACCGGTATCAAATACCCAGGCACTACAACGAGAGTTGGTAAGGTACACATCAATAACATGTATATCATATATACCTTGTTTGTTGTTGGCCGCCTTCTTGTCAGCCAAATACTTGGGGCAATTCCGCTTCCAGTGTCCAGTTCCCTTGCAATGAAAACACACAGTTTCTGGTTTGGGTCCAGCCTTGGGTTTCTTCACGAGAGGAGCAACTGCTTTGCCACTCTGCTTGGAGTTACCCTTCTTACCCTTGCCATTTTTCTTGAAACTAGTGGTTTTATTGACCATCAACACTTGATGCTCCTTCTGAATTTCAGACTCAGCGGCTTTCAGCATCGCAAACAGCTCGGCGACTGACTTGTTCATCCCGTGCATGTTATAGTTCAACACGAAGCTCTTGTAGCTAGGTGGCAATGATTGAAGAACTCTGTCAGTGATAGCCTCTGGCGGAAGGGGCATCCCTAACTCAGCCAGACGGGTGGAGTACCCAGACATTCTGAGCACGTGATCACTGATAGACCCGTTCTCCTCCATCTTGCAAGCATAGAATTTATCGGAGATCTCATATCTCTCGATCCGGGCATTCTTCTGAAAGATAAACTTCAACTCCTGGAACATCTCATATGCTCCATGACGTTCAAAACGTCTTTGAAGTCCCGGTTCTAAGCCATACAACATTGCACATTGAACTATTGAGTAATCATCAGAACGAGCCTGCCAGGCGTTCACAACGTCTAGAGACTCAACTGGAGCGGGTGGATCACCAAGCGGTGCATCAAGGACATAAGCCTTCTGGGAAGCCGTAAGGATAATCCTTAGATTACGGGCCCAGTCCACAAAGTTACTTCCATCATCTTTCAACTTAGCTTTCTCTAGGAACGCATTAAAATTCAGGGGTGCTACTGCGCGAGCCATGATCTACAACATAAATACTGCAAAGACAACTTAGACTATTATTCTTAGATAATGAGTTTAGTTAATCATATTTAAAAAACTCCCACTCAAATTGACATCCCTCCGATCATTCGAGTGTAACATGATCCAAATCCACCAACTCAAGTCCGATCATCACGTGAGTTGAGGTGGTTTCAATGGTGAACATCTTCATGTTGATCATATCTACTATATGACTCATGTTCGACCTTTCGGTCTCTTGTGTTCCGAGGCCATGTCTGTACATGCTAGGCTCGTCAAGTTTAACCCGAGTGTTCCGCACGTGTAACATGGCTTACACCCGTTGTATGCGAACGTAGAGTCTATCACACCCGATCGTCACGGCGTGTCTCGAAACGACGAACTTTCGCAACGGTGCACACTTGGGGAGAACACAATTTTATCTTGAAATTTAAGTGAGGGATCACCTTATAATGCTACCGTCGTCCTAAGCAAAATAAGATGCATAAAAGGATTAACATCACATGCAAATCATAAGTGACATGATATGGCCATGAACTTGTGCTTTTGATCTCCATCTCCAAAGCACCGGCATGATCTCCATCGTCACCGGCATGACACCATGATCTCCATCATCTTGATCTCCATCAACGTGTCGCCATAAGGTTGTCGCGCCGACTGTTGCTTCCACGACTATAGCTAACGTTTAGCGATAAAGTAAAGCATTACATAGCGCTTAATGATTGACACGCAGGTCATACAATAATTAAAGACAACTCTATGGCTCCTGCCAGTTGCCGTACTCATCGACATGCAAGTCGTGATATTCTATACAAAACATGATCATCTCATACATCACATATATCTCATCATGTAATTGGCCATATCATATCACATCATTGTTGGGGAACGTTGCATGGGAAACAAAAATTTTCCTACGCACACATAAGATCTATCCATGGTGATGAGCATCTACGAGAGGGAGAGTGAATCTACATACCCTTGTAGATCGCTAAGCGGAAGCGTTAATAAACGCGGTTGATGTAGTCGAACGTCTTCGCGATCCAAATCGCCGAGCGTCCCGCGATCCAATCACGATCCTTCCGATCTAGTGCCGAACGGACGGCACCTCCGCGTTCAACACACGTACGGCTTGATGACGCCTTCACCTCCTCGATCCAGCGAGCGATGGTGAAGTAGTGGTTGAGTTCCAGCAGCACGACGGCGTGGTGATGGTGGTGAGGAACAATCTCTGCAGGGCTTCGCCAAGCACTACGGAGATTATGACGGAGGAATTAGAGGGCTAGGGTTGCCGGCACACGGCTTGGGAAATCCTGATGTGTCCCGTGTGCTAGCCCTGCCCCTCTATTTATATGTTGAGCCTTGGGGTCTAAACTTGGAGTAAAAGCCTCCTACGGGTCGGTTTTGCCCGCACAAGGTCGGTTTGGCCCGCAGGGAAAGAGTCCAACTCGGATCCCTGCCGTACCGTGCACAGCCGCGCACAAGCGGTAGTACCGCTTCACACAAGCGGTAGTACCGCTTGGGCGGTAGTACCGCTTCACACAAGCGGTAGTACCGCTCGGGCGGTAGTACCGCTTCACACAAGCGGTAGTACCGCTTACGCGGCAGCAAAACTACTTTTGCACTTTCCAATACCTTGTGGGCTTTATCCCTTTGGCTCATATAAAGTGTTGCTGCACCCGAACACTTCGGTAAACATCCGGAACTCATTCCGGTGAACTCCGGAACCCTTCCAGAGATCAAAACACTATTATCACATATATCAATCTTTACCTCCGGACTATTCCGGAGATCCTCGTCATGTCCGGGATCTTATCCGAGACTCCGAACAACTTTCGGTCACCAACATAATAACTCAATTATACTAATCGTCACCAAACGTTAAGTGTGTAGACCCTGCGGGTTCGAGAACTATGTAGACATGACCGAGACACCTCTACGGCCAATAACCAATAGCGGGACCTGGATGCCCATATTGGCTCCTACATATTCTACGAAGATCTTTATCGGTCGAACCTCTATGTCAAGGATTCAGTTAATCCCGTATGCTGTTCCCTTTGTTCTTCGGTATGTTACTTGCCCGAGATTCGATCGTCGGTATCACTATACCTAGTTCAATCTCGTTACCGGCAAGTCTCTTTACTCGTTCCGTAATACAAGATCTCGTGGCTAACACTTTAGTCACATTGCTTGCAAGGCTCAATGTGATGTTGTATTACCGAGTGGGCCCTGAGATACCTCTCCGTCACACGGAGTAACAAATCCCAGTCTTGATCCATGCCAACCCAACAGACACCCTCGGAGATACCTGTAGAGCACCTTTATAGTCACCCAGTTACGTTGCGACGTTTGATACACACAAGGTATTCCTCCGGTGTCAGTGAGTTGCATGATCTCATGGTCAAAGGAACAGATACTTGACATGCAGAAAACAATAGCAATAAACTGACACGATCAAATGCTACGTTTACAGTTTGGGTCTTGTCCATCACATCATTCTCCTAATGATGTGATCCCGTTATCAAATGACATCTCATGTCCATGGCTAGGAAACCTTAACCATCTTTGATCAACAAGCTAGTCAACTAGAGGCTTACTAGGGACACAGTGTTGTCTATGTACCCACACATGTATTTGAGTTTCCAATCAATACAATTATAGCATGGATAATAAACAATTATCATTAACAAGGAAATATAATAATAACCAATTTATTATTGCCTCTAGGGCATATTTCCAACAGTCTCCCACTTGCACTAGAGTCAATAATCTAGTTCACATCACTATGTGATTTACATTGTAATGAATCGAACACCCATGCAGTTCTGGTGTTGTTCATGTTTAGCCTTTGGAAGAGGTTTAGTCATCGGATCTGCAACATTTAGATCCGTGTGTACTTTGCAAATATTTATGTCGTCCTCCTTGATGTAATCGCGGATGGAATTGAAACGTCGCTTTATGTGTCTGGTCCTCTTGTGAAATCTTGGTTCCTTGGCTAGAGCAATGGCACCAGTATTATCACAAAACAGAGTCATTGGGTTAAGTGCACTAGGCACTACTCCAAGATCTGTCATGAACTCCTTCATCCAGACACCTTCCTTCGCCGCCTCCGAGGCAGCGATGTACTCCGCTTCGCATGTAGAATCTGCTACCACGCTTTGCTTGGAACTGCACCAGCTAACCGCACCCCCATTAAGAATAAATACGTATCCGGTTTGCGACTTAGAGTCATCCGGATCAGTGTCAAAGCTTGCATCGACGTAACCCTTTACGACGAGCTCTTGATCACCTCCATAAACGAGAAACATGTCCTTAGTCCTTTTCAGGTACTTCAGGATATTCTTGACCGCCGTCCAGTGTTCCATTCCTGGATCACTTTGAAACCTTCCGACCATACTTATGGCAAGGCTGACATCGGGTCTTGTGCACAGCATTGCATACATGATAGGGCCTATGGCTGAAGCATAGGGGATGACACTCATCTTTTCTCTATCTTCTGCAGTCACTGGGCATTGAGTCTTACTCAACTTCACACCTTGCAATACAGGCAAGAACCCCTTCTTGGACTGATCCATTTTGAACTTCTTCAAAACTTTGTCAAGGTATGTGCTTTGTGAAAGTCCTATTAAGCGTCTCGATCTATCTCTATAGATCTTGATGCCTAATATGAAAGCAGCTTCTCCTAGGTCCTTCATTGAAAAACTCTTGTTCAAATATTCCTTTACGCTTTCCAGCATTTCTATATTGTTTCCAATCAGCAATATGTCATCCACATATAATATTAGAAACGCTATAGAGCTCCCACTCACTTTCTTGTAAATACAAGCTTCTCCGTAAACTTGTATAAACTCGAACGCTTTGATCACTTCATCAAAGCGAAGATTCCAACTCCGAGATGCTTGCACCAGTCCATAAATGGATCGCTGGAGTTTGCAAACTTTGTCAGCATTCTCTGGATCGACAAAACCTTCTGGCTGCATCATATACAACTCTTCCTTAAGGTAACCGTTAAGGAACGCTGTTTTGACATCCATCTGCCAAATTTCATAATCGAAAAAGGCAGCTATTGCTAACATGATTCTGACGGACTTAAGCATCGCTACGGGTGAGAAGGTCTCATCGTAGTCAACTCCTTGAACTTGTGAAAAACCCTTTGCCACAAGTCGAGCTTTATAGACGGTGACATTACCGTCCGCGTCCGTCTTCCTCTTAAAGATCCATTTGTTCTGAATGGCCTTACGCCCTTCAGGTAATACTTCCAAAGTCCATACTTTGTTTTCATACATGGATCCCATCTCGGATTTCATGGCCTCTAACCACTTCTCGGAATCCGGGCCCATCATCGCTTCTCCATAGCTCGTAGGTTCATCGTTGTTTAACAACATGACCTCTAAGACAGGGTTGCCGTACCACTCAGGAGTAGTACGCGTCCTTGTCGACCTACGAGGTTCGATAGCAACTTGATCCAAAGCTTCATGATCATCATCATTAACTTCCTCTTCAGCTAATGTAGGCTCCACAGAAACAACTTTCTGCGCTGCGCTACTCTCAGGTTGAAGTAAAGGTTCAATAACCTCATCAAGTTCTATCTTCCTCCCACTCAATTCTTTCGAGAGAAACTCTTTCTCAAGAAATGTTCCGTTTTTAGCGACAAACATTTTGCCTTCGGATCTGAGATAGAAGGTATACCCAACTGTCTCTTTTGGGTATCCTATGAAGACGCATTTCTCCGCTTTGGGTTCCAGCTTTTCAGGCTGAAGCTTTTTGACATAAGCATCACATCCCCAAACTTTAAGAAACGACGGCTTTGGCTTCTTGCCAAACCAAAGTTCATATGGCGTCGTCTCAACGGATTTCGATGGTGCCCTATTTAAAGTGAATGCAGCTGTCTCTAATGCATAACCCCAAAACGATAGTGGCAAATCGGCAAGAGACATCATAGATCGCACCATATCTAATAAGGTTCGATTACGACGTTCGGACACACCATTACGCTGTGGTGTTCCAGGCGGTGTCAATTGTGAAACAATTCCACACTGTCTTAAGTGACTGCCAAACTCATAACTCAGATATTCTCCTCCTCGATCAGATCGTAGGAATTTAATCTTCTTGTTACGATGATTCTCAACTTCACTCTGAAATTGTTTGAACTTTTCAAATGTTTCAGACTTGTGTTTCATTAAGTAAATATACCCATATCTACTTAAGTCATCAGTGAAGGTGAGAAAGTAACGATAACCACCGCGCGCCTCAATACTCATTGGACCGCACACATCAGTATGTATGATTTCCAATAAGTCACTTGCCCGTTCCATTATTCCAGAGAACGGCGTTTTAGTCATCTTGCCCATGAGGCATGGTTCACATGTGTCAAGTGATTCAAAATCAAGTGACTCCAAAAGTCCATCAGCATGGAGCTTCCTCATGCGTTTTACGCCAATATGACCTAAACGGCAGTGCCACAAGAAAGTGGTATTATCATTATCAATTCTACATCTTTTGGCATCAATGTTATGAACATGTGTATTATTACTATCGAGATTCAATAAGAATAAACCCCTCACATTGGGTGCATGACCATAAAAGATATTACTCATATAAATAGAACAACCATTATTCTCTGATTTAAATGAGTAACCGTCTCGCAATAAACAAGATCCAGATATAATGTTCATGCTTAACGCAGGCACCAAATAACACTTATTTAGGTTCATCACTAATCCCGACGGTAATCGAAGAGCGAGCGTGCCAACGGCGATCACATCAACCTTGGAACCATTTCCCACGCGCATCGTCACTTCGTCCTTTGCCAGCCTCCGTCTATTCCGCAGTTCCTGTTTTGAGTTGCAAATATGAGCAACCGCACCGGTATCAAATACCCAGGCACTACAACGAGAGTTGGTAAGGTACACATCAATAACATGTATATCATATATACCTTGTTTGTTGTTGGCCGCCTTCTTGTCAGCCAAATACTTGGGGCAATTCCGCTTCCAGTGTCCAGTTCCCTTGCAATGAAAACACACAGTTTCTGGTTTGGGTCCAGCCTTGGGTTTCTTCACGAGAGGAGCAACTGCTTTGCCACTCTGCTTGGAGTTACCCTTCTTACCCTTGCCATTTTTCTTGAAACTAGTGGTTTTATTGACCATCAACACTTGATGCTCCTTCTGAATTTCAGACTCAGCGGCTTTCAGCATCGCAAACAGCTCGGCGACTGACTTGTTCATCCCGTGCATGTTATAGTTCAACACGAAGCTCTTGTAGCTAGGTGGCAATGATTGAAGAACTCTGTCAGTGATAGCCTCTGGCGGAAGGGGCATCCCTAACTCAGCCAGACGGGTGGAGTACCCAGACATTCTGAGCACGTGATCACTGATAGACCCGTTCTCCTCCATCTTGCAAGCATAGAACTTATCGGAGATCTCATATCTCTCGATCCGGGCATTCTTCTGAAAGATAAACTTCAACTCCTGGAACATCTCATATGCTCCATGACGTTCAAAACGTCTTTGAAGTCCCGGTTCTAAGCCATACAACATTGCACATTGAACTATTGAGTAATCATCAGAACGAGCCTGCCAGGCGTTCACAACGTCTAGAGACTCAACTGGAGCGGGTGGATCACCAAGCGGTGCATCAAGGACATAAGCCTTCTGGGAAGCCGTAAGGATAATCCTTAGATTACGGGCCCAGTCCACAGAGTTACTTCCATCATCTTTCAACTTAGCTTTCTCTAGGAACGCATTAAAATTCAGGGGTGCTACTGCGCGAGCCATGATCTACAACATAAATATAGCAAAGACAACTTAGACTATTGTTCTTAGATAATGAGTTTAGTTAATCATATTTTAAAAAACTCCCACTCAAATTGACATCCCTCCGATCATTCGAGTGTAACATGATCCAAATCCACCAACTCAAGTCCGATCATCACGTGAGTTGAGGTGGTTTCAATGGTGAACATCTTCATGTTGATCATATCTACTATATGACTCATGTTCGACCTTTCGGTCTCTTGTGTTCCGAGGCCATGTCTGTACATGCTAGGCTCGTCAAGTTTAACCCGAGTGTTCCGCACGTGCAACATGGCTTGCACCCGTTGTATGCGAACGTAGAGTCTATCACACCCGATCATCACGGCGTGTCTCGAAACGACGAACTTTCGCAACGGTGCACACTTGGGGAGAACACAATTTATCTTGAAATTTAAGTGAGGGATCACCTTATAATGCTACCGTCGTCCTAAGCAAAATAAGATGCATAAAAGGATTAACATCACATGCAAATCATAAGTGACATGATATGGCCATGAACTTGTGCTTTTGATCTCCATCTCCAAAGCACCGGCATGATCTCCATCGTCACCGGCATGACACCATGATCTCCATCATCTTGATCTCCATCAACGTGTCGCCATAAGGTTGTCGCGCCGACTGTTGCTTCCACGACTATAGCTAACGTTTAGCGATAAAGTAAAGCATTACATAGCGCTTAATGATTGACACGCAGGTCATACAATAATTAAAGACAACTCTATGGCTCCTGCCAGTTGCCGTACTCATCGACATGCAAGTCGTGATATTCTATACAAAACATGATCATCTCATACATCACATATATCTCATCATGTAATTGGCCATATCACATCACAACATACCCTGCAAAAACAAGTTAGACGTCCTCTAATTGTTGTTGCAAATTTTACGTGGTTGCTACGGGTTTGCAAGAACCGTTCTTACCTACGCAAAACCACAACGTGGTGTAGTGATTGCTTTTTGATCTTCTAAAAGAACCCTCTTCATTGAAATCGATTCAACTAAAGTGAGAGAGACAGACACCCGCTAGCCATCTTTATGCAACGAAGTTACATGTCAGTTGAAGGAACCTGTCTCACGTAAGTGTACGCGTAATGTCGGTCCGGGCCGCTTCATCTCACAGTACCGCCGAATCAAATATCAACTAGTAACGGCAAGCAATATGTATACACCCACGCCCACAACTCGTTTGTGTTCTACTCGAGATCTCATCTACGCATAGACCTGGCTCATGATGCCACTGTTGGGGAACGTTGCATGGGAAACAAAAATTTTCCTACGCACACATAAGATCTATCCATGGTGATGAGCATCTACGAGAGGGAGAGTGAATCTACATACCCTTGTAGATCGCTAAGCGGAAGCGTTAATAAACGCGGTTGATGTAGTCGAACGTCTTCGCGATCCAAATCGCCGAGCGTCCCGCGATCCAATCACGATCCTTCCGATCTAGTGCCGAACGGACGGCACCTCCGCGTTCAACACACGTACGGCTTGATGACGCCTTCACCTCCTCGATCCAGCGAGCGATGGTGAAGTAGTGGTTGAGTTCCAGCAGCACGACGGCGTGGTGATGGTGGTGAGGAACAATCTCTGCAGGGCTTCGCCAAGCACTACGGAGATTATGACGGAGGAACTAGAGGGCTAGGGTTGCCGGCACACGGCTTGGGAAATCCTGATGTGTCCCGTGTGCTAGCCCTGCCCCTCTATTTATATGTTGAGCCTTGGGGTCTAAACTTGGAGTAAAAGCCTCCTCCGGGTCGGTTTTGCCCGCACAAGGTCGGTTTGGCCCGCAGGGAAAGAGTCCAACTCGGATCCCTGCCGTACCGTGCACAGCCGCGCACAAGCGGTAGTACCGCTTCACACAAGCGGTAGTACCGCTTGGGCGGTAGTACCGCTTCACACAAGCGGTAGTACCGCTCGGGCGGTAGTACCGCTTCACACAAGCGGTAGTACCGCTCGGGCGGTAGTACCGCTTCACACAAGCGGTAGTACCGCTTACGCGGCAGCAAAACTACTTTTGCACTTTCCAATACCTTGTGGGCTTTATCCCTTTGGCTCATATAAAGTGTTGCTGCACCCGAACACTTCGGTAAACATCCGGAACTCATTCCGGTGAACTCCGGAACCCTTCCAGAGATCAAAACACTATTATCACATATATCAATCTTTACCTCCGGACTATTCCGGAGATCCTCGTCATGTCCGGGATCTTATCCGAGACTCCGAACAACTTTCGGTCACCAACATAATAACTCAATTATACTAATCGTCACCAAACGTTAAGTGTGTAGACCCTGCGGGTTCGAGAACTATGTAGACATGACCGAGACACCTCTACGGCCAATAACCAATAGCGGGACCTGGATGCCCATATTGGCTCCTACATATTCTACGAAGATCTTTATCGGTCGAACCTCTATGTCAAGGATTCAGTTAATCCCGTATGCTGTTCCCTTTGTTCTTCGGTATGTTACTTGCCCGAGATTCGATCGTCGGTATCACTATACCTAGTTCAATCTCGTTACCGGCAAGTCTCTTTACTCGTTCCGTAATACAAGATCTCGTGGCTAACACTTTAGTCACATTGCTTGCAAGGCTCAATGTGATGTTGTATTACCGAGTGGGCCCTGAGATACCTCTCCGTCACACGGAGTAACAAATCCCAGTCTTGATCCATGCCAACCCAACAGACACCCTCGGAGATACCTGTAGAGCACCTTTATAGTCACCCAGTTACGTTGCGACGTTTGATACACACAAGGTATTCCTCCGGTGTCAGTGAGTTGCATGATCTCATGGTCAAAGGAACAGATACTTGACATGCAGAAAACAATAGCAATAAACTGACACGATCAAATGCTACGTTTACAGTTTGGGTCTTGTCCATCACATCATTCTCCTAATGATGTGATCCCGTTATCAAATGACATCTCATGTCCATGGCTAGGAAACCTTAACCATCTTTGATCAACAAGCTAGTCAACTAGAGGCTTACTAGGGACACAGTGTTGTCTATGTACCCACACATGTATTTGAGTTTCCAATCAATACAATTATAGCATGGATAATAAACAATTATCATTAACAAGGAAATATAATAATAACCAATTTATTATTGCCTCTAGGGCATATTTCCAACAATCATACCCTGCAAAAACAAGTTAGACGTCCTCTAATTGTTGTTGCAAATTTTACGTGGCTGCTACGGGTTTGCAAGAACCGTTCTTACCTACGCAAAACCACAACGTGGTGTAGTGATTGCTTTTTGATCTTCTAAAAGAACCCTCTTCATTGAAATCGATTCAACTAAAGTGAGAGAGACAGACACCCGCTAGCCATCTTTATGCAACGAAGTTACATGTTAGTTGAAGGAACCTGTCTCGCGTAAGTGTACGCGTAATGTCGGTCCGGGCCGCTTCATCTCACAGTACCGCCGAATCAAATATCAACTAGTAACGGCAAGCAATATGTATACACCCACGCCCACAACTCGTTTGTGTTCTACTCGAGATCTCATCTACGCATAGACCTAGCTCATGATACCACTGTTGGGGAACGTTGCATGGGAAACAAAAATTTTCCTACGCACACATAAGATCTATCCATGGTGATGAGCATCTACGAGAGGGAGAGTGAATCTACATACCCTTGTAGATCGCTAAGCGGAAGCGTTAATAAACGCGGTTGATGTAGTCGAACATCTTCGCGATCCAAATCGCCGAGCGTCCCGCAATCCAATCACGATCCTTCCGATCTAGTGCCGAACGGACGGCACCTCCGCGTTCAACACACGTACGGCTTGATGACGCCTTCACCTCCTCGATCCAGCGAGCGATGGTGAAGTAGTGGTTGAGTTCCAGCAGCACGACGGCGTGGTGATGGTGGTGAGGAACAATCTCTGCAGGGCTTCGCCAAGCGCTACGGAGATTATGACGGAGGAACTAGAGGGTTAGGGTTGCCGCACACGGCTTGGGGAAATCTTGATGTGTCCCGTGTGCTAGCCCTGCCCCTCTATTTATATGTTGAGCCTTGGGGTCTAAACTTGGAGTAAAAGCCTCCTCTAGGTCGGTTTTGCCCGCACAAGGTCGGTTTGGCCCGCAGGGAAAGAGTCCAACTCGGATCCCTGCCGAACCGTGCACAGCCGCACACAAGCGGTAGTACCGCTTCACACAAGCGGTAGTACCGCTTGGGCGGTAGTACCGCTTCACACAAGCGGTAGTACCGCTCGGGCGGTAGTACCGCTTCACCAAGCGGTAGTACCGCTTACGCGGCAGCAAAACTACTTTGCACTTTCCAATACCTCGTGGGCTTTATCCCTTTGGCCCATATAAAGTGTAGCTGCACCCGAACACTTCGGCAAACATCCGGAACCCCTTCCGGTGAACTCTGGAACTCTTCCGGAGATCGAAACACTATTATCACATATATCAATCTTTACCTCCGGACTCTTCCGGAGATCCTCGTCATGTCCGGGATCTTATCCGAGACTTCCGAACAACTTTCGGTCACCAACATAATAACTCAATTATACTAATCGTCACCAAACGTTAAGTGTGTAGACCCTGCGGGTTCGAGAACTATGTAGACATGACCGAGACACCTCTACGGCCAATAACCAATAGCGGGACCTGGATGCCCATATTGGCTCCTACATATTCTACGAAGATCTTTATCGGTCGAACCTCTATGTCAAGGATTCAGTTAATCCCGTATGCTGTTCCCTTTGTTCTTCGGTATGTTACTTGCCCGAGATTCGATCGTCGGTATCACTATACCTAGTTCAATCTCGTTACCGGCAAGTCTCTTTACTCGTTCCGTAATACAAGATCTCGTGGCTAACACTTTAGTCACATTGCTTGCAAGGCTCATTGTGATGTTGTATTACCGAGTGGGCCCTGAGATACCTCTCCGTCATACGGAGTAACAAATCCCAGTCTTGATCCATGCCAACCCAACAGACACCCTCGGAGATACCTGTAGAGCACCTTTATAGTCACCCAGTTACGTTGCGACGTTTGATACACACAAGGTATTCCTCCGGTGTTAGTGAGTTGCATGATCTCATGGTCAAAGGAACAGATACTTGACATGCAGAAAACAATAGCAATAAACTGACACGATCAAATGCTACGTTTACAGTTTGGGTCTTGTCCATCACATCATTCTCCTAATGATGTGATCCCGTTATCAAATGACATCTCATGTCAATGGCTAGGAAACCTTAACCATCTTTGATCAACGAGCTAGTCAACTAGAGGCTTACTAGGGACACAGTGTTGTCTATGTACCCACACATGTATTTGAGTTTCCAATCAATACAATTATAGCATGGATAATAAACGATTATCATTAACAAGGAAATATAATAATAACCAATTTATTATTGCCTCTAGGGCATATTTCCAACACTTTTAGCATATTAACATGTCAATGTCTTTTCCTTGTGCAGAAGGTCGTCAATCGATGCCGCACACTAGCCGCTTTACTGTCTTGCCCAAAGTTTCGCAGTTTTCTCTCGCCAATCCTTCAGCCGTTTCTCTTCAGCCATCTCACACTTCTTCTTCAGCTTGTTCTCCATATCAATGGCTCGAAATGTCATTCTCCATCTCTCCTTTTGCCTCTCTTCGTACTCCTCTTGCTTCTTCTTCTCTAGAGCGGCTGCCTCCTCCTCTCTCACCTTCTTGACAACCTTCTCCCACCACCCCGGCATCTCACCTTCCCCCTCCGTGTTCTCCACCCCCTTCATTGTTGCTTTGTTGGGTTGAGAAGCTGCCATATCTACAAAAAATTACAAGACATTAGTTAGTAAGGGGAAAAACAACATGAAGAAAATGTACAACATGAAAATAATATTGAAATGTATCAAACGTACGGAAATGGTCCTTCTAGGTATCCGAACATTCCTCTACCACCACCCGAACCTCTACCCATAAAACCTCCTCTACCACCAGCACTACCACGAGCACTTGAACCACCACGTCTACCACCGCCGGATCCTCGGCCCACACCAAGGCCACCACTTGAACCACCACGTCTACCACCGCCGGATCCTCGGCCCACACCAAGGCCACCACTTGAACCACCACCTCTACCACCAGCACTTGAACCACCTCTGCCACCGGAACCTCTACCACCAGCACTTGAACCACCTCTACCACCAGCACTTGAACCTCCTCTGCCACCGGCATCACTAGTAGAAGCATTGTGACCTTTTGAAGTTTTGTTTGTTTTGCAAGTCCTCTTATTGTGTATCGTTTCATTGCAATCACCGCATTGGTTCCTATCACGTGGCTCCATGAAATGTCCACTACCAAACTCTTTGGTGCTCATGAGGTCATCCATATCATTCCTGTATCGCTTTATTCTCCTTCTACCCTTCGGTTGTACCATCATCTCTGGATCCGGCCTAATATTAGGGCCGTGATACTCTGGCCACTGTGATGGGTCAAGAAAAGGGTGGAATCTCGACGCCCATGTTCACTTATGAGTTTGCAAGTTGAATTCATGCAACCTCACAACTACACCATCAGAGAAGGGCAAATTCCTCGTGCGGCAACACGTCATCATGTGCGAGCATGGCCAATGGTACTTACTAGGCCGCTCACAAGTGCAATGCCGCGTCCGAAGGGCCACCGTAAAAGAGCGACCACCATATGATTGCCCATCTCTCGTTGTCCCACCTGGCTCATCCACTTGGTATTTCATTGCAACATTATCGAAACAAGTGGCTCGCTGGATGGCTGACTTGTCTTTTTGAAACTGTAGCCACTCAGCAACCTTCTTCGGATAAATCTCATTGGGAGGCTTCTCACTCTCACCAATCCACTTGTCGATTTCGTCGGAGTGCTTCAGAAAATACTCATTGAGTTTGTAGAAGGTATATTCCGCTATTGCCGTCACCGGCAACTGACGGGCACCCTTCAAGACAAAGTTGAAGCACTCAACAAGATTGATTGTCATGTCGCCATATCTCATGCCTCCTTCGTCACATGCCCGTGACCACTTGTGTCTCTCATGAATATTCTTTTCTAGGAAATCTTTCCCACCTTCATTTTCCTTCTCCTAGATTATGTTCAATCGTTCCGTGAACGACTCAACGGAGAAGGCCACACATGCGGAGTTAAGATCCTTCGCCAGATCTTTGTTCTTACAAGCCCTGTAAAAGTTTGCAACGAAGTGCCTCATGCACCATCGATGGTGAAGCCTCGCATGCCCTGGCATGTGAACATCCACGGCCTTCAATATGCCTTGGTGCCGATCGGATATGATGCATACCTCCCTATTCGGAGGAATGACAGTGCTTCTCACAAGTCTCATGAACCATTCCCAGTTGTCTTGGTTCTCCACGGACACCAAAGCAAATGCCACAGGCAACACCTGATCATTAGCATCATGTGCCATTGCTATCATTAGTGTGCCCTTGTATTTGCCTGTCAGGAATGTTCCATCTATAGACAAAACCGGACGACAATGCTCAAAAGCTGCAATGCATGGGCCAAACGTCCAAAAGGCACGACGGAACACTCCTTCAATATCTTGGACATAGTGGTACATTCCGGGGTTTCTATAGGACATCGCGCCCAGCAACCTGGGTAGCATGTTGTACGCCTCTTCCCATCCACCGTACAACATTCTAAGAGCGACTTGCTTGGCCTTCCATGTCTTCCCGTACTTGACCTTATATCCAAACCTCTCATAAACCCAACTCATCAACAACTTCACTTTAATGGTTGAATCCTCAGCTATATGTTTCTGGTATTTATAACCGATGAATTCCGAGGTTAGCTGACAGTGTGTCGTCGGTGCTTCATTGGTCGGCGGTGTGCATTGGTGAGTGGCTTTGCAACTACTTATCTTCCACCAACCATCTTTCGTGAGTCTTCCATTGACTTTCCATTTGCATTTTTCTACCTCGCATTTCACGGTGTATCGCTTGTTGCAGTCCGAGTGAACAACTATGAAAGGCCTGTAGTGTTTGACGGCATACTCACACAATCACATCTTGAATTCTAGCATGTGCTCGAACATCAAACCTTTCTTTAGGTAAGACATAGAAATCGCGTCGGGTGTGCTACTTGGGAACATTCTAGCCTCAATTGTCTTGCTCATGCCACCGTTGACTATAGCCTTATCTGCAAGGCTAACATCACAAAACAAGGGAACTTTGTGATCCATACCGGTGATTTTTGTATACCACTCCGCTTCTTTCTCAGTGAAGCCATCCTCGTCCAATTCATTCACCGGGCCTTCATCATCCGAGTCATCCACACAAGCACGCTGATAGACAATGTCAGGATCCATGTCATCATGCCTTACTTGAGCCTCTAGGTCACCAACAATGTTGTGGTGCCTCTCATACTCTTCGTCGGAGTCATGACCATCATATTTGATCGGTGCATTACCTCCGAACTCATATTGGGGATACTCATTGGCTTCCACTTCAACTTTATGCTCAACAATAGGTGGCACACTATTAATCGGGCTCAAATCATCTACTAAGGTTTGGTTCAAGTCAACATGAAAAAGAGGAGCCTTGACCACCATACTTGCAAACACTTCGAGTGACTTGACTACCGAGGATGCAACAACCTCCTTGTATGCAACCCAATGCAAATTGGACTTGATAGGCATTGTCTTCATTCGACACTTGTGTGCCGACCCAACATCATATCTTCCTAATAATTCAACTTGGTCACTTGGATCAACCCACTTCAATCTTATCCGCGTTTCTTCCATAACCTCTTCATAAGTTGGACTCTCAAGAAATATCAACACTTCCTCATACTTGTCAACAATATCAACATTCATGAATGCCTCTTTGTCAACATAATGAATATTCACAATCTTGTCCATCTAAAAAAGGGAACAAAAGTACCAATGCTAAGTATACCACATTCCTAACAAAACAACTAAGAAACATCTATGTCCATCCAAATTAAGCATTACCCAAACACTAACCCTAACCCTAACCCTAAATCTTAACAATAAGCATAACCCAACCAATACAATGCAACACTATTGGAACAACTATACTCATTAGTATACACTAAGAACATCATATTTTGGAACAATGTTCAAAACTAGGGTTAGAAAACACATGAACAAAAAACCACCCAAATAGACAAATCCAACCAATAAAAATTTGTGAAATGAAGGAGATTACCTCAAGGAACGGAAATGACACCGGATCCACGGACCAAACCAATCCTTTTGGAAGGATTTGAGAGGGGACAAGTGGCACTACTAGGAAAAGGGCTATAGATGATATGGCTACTAATGGCGCACCAGACATGTGGTGCGCCACTACTATATAGTAATGGCGCACCATGAGTTGGTGCGCCATTAGTGTGGTAGACACTAATGGCGCACCAGACCCACGGTGCGCCATTAGTGACAAATGTTTTTTTTTCATTTTTCCAAAAATACTAATGGCGCACCAGGGAAGAGTGCGCCATTACTAGTTTAACTAGTAATGGCGCACCTCCAACACACTGCGCCACTACTATTTTTTTTTTTTTGCAAAACTACTAATGGCGCACCTCAAGCTGGTGCGCCATTAGTAACCAGGGTTACTAATGGCGCATATATGGGTGGTGCGCCATTAGTAACCTGGGACCAGCTAGATATTTTGGACAGCCACACCTACACACTCACTTTCCCCACTTCATTCTCTCCACCTCCTCCTCCAAGATTGTGTCGGCTGCCTCCTCCTCCTCACCTCATTTGCACCATAGATTCATCAAAATTAGGTGGTTAAATTACCTTTTTTGATAGGTAAGTAAGGGGAAAGCTATCTTTATGTTGTAGATCTACTTTTTTTCTCTCCCTCGCTCCAACAACGTGCACATGCACTTTTTATGGCCTTGCTAGATCTATGTATGTTTGTGGTGTTGCATATGTTTGTGGTGTTGCATATATGTTTGTGTTTGCAGGTACCGGTATTTGAAATGCGATAGTTGCCAATATTTTGCCGGAATGTTAATTCATTTCCGTTTCGGCGAGAATTTTGGCACTATGCATTCTTTTTGGTCCTATTTTTAGGGAAAGTCATGCCAAATTTTTTCTTGGTTCTAAAATATCGTTTTGCTCTACCCCGCAGGCGACCATGGTCCGCACGATGACCGAAGGCATCGTGAATAGGTTTTTGAGCTCCGCGAAGGCCGAGATGCTTCAAAAGAACGAGACAGAGATAAGATGTCCGTGTCGAAGATGCAAGCTGAAGAGCCTTATTGCGGACCCGGATTCCGGGCAGGTGCGGGACCACCTGCTCTTGCGTGGTTTCATGGATGGCTATCGGTGGCAAGGTGATGAAGATGACTATGAAGTCGTCCATGGGGGCAGGGCAAGAAATGAGGAAGGGCAGCAAGACAACCACCGCGGCGAGGGCGGTCGAGAAGACGAAGAATCTCCAGGACATGATCACGACGGTGATGCTGTACACAGTCATCATGTAGAAGATGCCGGACATGATGATGAGGAAGATCAAGACGAAGGGCATGATCATGAAGATGAAGATGCCGGAGCAGACGACGATGGAGGCTAGGTGCAGGACCCTCATATTCAAGAGCTGCTTCTCAAGCAGACGGATAACGCAAGAGCTGCCGCCCGAGAGAAAGCCAAGCTGGATCAACTGGAGATAGACGCGGTTACTCCATTGTATGAAGGATGCAGGCCCGAGGATACCCGCCTGAAAGTAACGCTCATGGCTCTGGAGATGAAGGTAAAACACAAAATGACCGACGCATGCTTCGACGAGAACATGTCATTCTGGCATGAACGTCTTCCCAAGGGGAACAAGTGTCCGACCAGTTTCGAGGAGGCGAAGAAAATCGTGTGTCCTCTGGATTTACCGCACGTGAAATACCATGTGTGCATGAACAATTGCATCATTTATCGGGACGAGCACGCGGAGTCTACCATATGTTCGGTGTGCGGCGTCACTCGATACAAGAAGAGGAAGAAAGCTCCTTGAAAAGTGGTGTGGTACTTTCCGATCACTCCTCGTCTGCAGCGGTATTTCGCGGACCCTAAGGTAGCAAAGCTCTTGCGTTGGCACGCGGATAGGGAGGAGAAGAAGCGAGAAGATGACGGAAATGATCCGGAGATAAATAAAAAAGACAAGATGCTGAGTCACCCTAAGGATGCGAGCCAGTGGCAAGCATTGAACTTCGAAGACCCAGAATTTGGGAACGATCCAAGGAACATCGTGCTGGGCGCGAGCACCGATGGAGTCAATCCGTTTGGCAGCCAGAGAAGCACACATAGCACCTGGCCTGTGTTTGTGTGGATGTACAACCTTCCCCCCTGGTTGTGCATGAAGAGGAAGTACATTCACATGAGTATGCTAATTGAAGGGCCGAAACAACCAGGGAACGACATCAATCTGTATCTGGGGCTGCTGAAAGAGGAGCTAGACACGCTGTGGAAAACGCCAGCCAATACGTGGGACGCCGCAGAGAAAGAATATTTCCCTATGAGAGCCGCACTGCTCACGACGGTGCACGACTATCTCGGTTACGGATATCTCGCGGGGCAGGTGGTCCACGGATTTTCTGGATGCGTCAGGTGCATGGATGACACAACGTATCGCCAGCTAGATAGAGATCCTGGGTCTTCGAAAACCGTGTTCATGGGACATCGAAGGTGGCTTCGCGACGATGACCCGTGGAGAAAACACAAGGATCTGTTCGATGGTGAAACCGAACCCCGAAGACGCCCGCGTACGAGGAGCAGCGAGGAAATAGACGAGCTGTTGAAAAATTGGAAAGATTGCCCACTGCCGGGAAAGAAGCAAAAGGCGCCAGAGCCGGGAAAGAAGCGAAAGGCGCCAGAGCCGCTGCTGAAGGTATGGAAAACGAGGTCTGTTTTCTGGGACTTGCCGTACTGGAAGATCCACCGTGTGCCTCACAGCCTTGATGTCATGCATATCACGAAGAACATGTGCGAGAGTCTGCTTGGTACCCTGCTCAACATGCCAGAGAGGACCAAAGATGGGCCGAAAGCAAGGGCAGACTTGAAATCAATGGGCATCAGGGAGGAGCTTCACGCTAATGATGATGATGATGAGGCGAAGCAGGACACAGAAAGTCGTCGCAAAGGCAAAAAGGCCAAGAAGACCGGAAATGACTACCCTCCCGCGTGCTTCACTCTAAGTCAGGAGGAGATCGAGCAGTTTTTCACCTGCCTCGTAGGAGTAAAACTTCCTTACGGTTACGCGGGGAAGATAAGCAGATACCTAGACCCAGCGAAGCAGAAGTTCAGCGGGATGAAGTCTCATGACTGTCACGTGCTGATGACGCAGATACTTCCAGTTGCAATCCGTGGGATCATGGACGCGCACGTCCGTGAAACGCTATTTGGCCTATGCAACTTTTTCGACGTCATCTCTCGGAAGTCGGTTGGCGTGAGGCAACTCAGAAGGCTACAGGAAGAGATCGTGGTGATACTATGCGAGCTTGAGATGTACTTCCCGCCCGCATTCTTCGACGTTATGGTGCATCTGCTGGTCCATATCGTGGAGGATATCATCCAACTCGGGCCGACGTTCCTGCACAGCATGATGCCGTTCGAAAGGATGAATGGTGTCATCAAAGGATACGTTCGCAACATGTCACGTCCAGAGGGAAGCATAGCCAGGGGCTTTCTGACCGAAGAGTGCATCTCCTACTGCACGAATTATCTAGGCATCGAGAACCCCGTTGGTCTGCCCGTCAACAGGCACCTCGGCAGGCTCGCTGAATGGGGTCACCGTGAGGGTCGGCGCGAAATGCATGTCGACTTCGAGGGTCGACTCGCCGACTTTGAAAGAGCAAACCTAGTCGCGTTACAACACATAGACGTGGTCGATCCTTGGGTGGTAGAGCACAAAACCTTTATTGAGAAGACGTACAATGACCGAGGCCAACAGAGGACGGACGGAGATATAATCAAAGAGCACAACTCATGTTTCACGTGTTGGTTCAAGCAGAAGCTTCTGTCGTACCCTTTACATGAGGATTCTTCCGCGGAAGAACAACTCATATTCGCCTTGTCACAGGGCGCCGAGCACAACCTGATGACCTATGAGGCGTATGATATCAATGGCTACACATTCTACACCGAGGACAAGGACATGAAGAGCGATGGTTATCAGAACTCCGGGGTAACGATGGAATCCTACACCGGTAACGACAAGGACAGATACTACGGAAGGATCGAGGAGATCTGGGAGCTGAGCTACGCTGGAGAGAAGGTCCCGATGTTCCGTGTCAGATGGGCCAAGAGCGTCCTAAAAGAAGACCGGTATTTCACCACCATGGTTATACCCGAAGCCAAATCCAAGACCGCGGGCGCAAACGTCACCGCGAAAAATGAGCCATGGGTACTGGCTTCCCAAGTGGACCAATGCTTCTTCATTACCGACCCGTCAAAGCCCAGTCGTGTTGTCGTGAGGAGAGGCAAAAGGAAGATCATCGGAATGGATGGAGTCGCCAATGATCAAGACTTCGACAAGTACGGCGACCCGAAGATGGAACATGACGACGACGATGAAGTAGCAGCATACACCACAAGAAGAAGCAGGACCACCCTACCTAAAGGACGTCCGTTCCACAGAAGAACTCCATTTGCGAAAAAGAAGGGCAAGAAGATTGTGAACAGATAGCTAGCTAAGATCGATTGTATTTAAATCGTAGTGCGCCATTGCTATCTAAAAAAAAAGCTTTCTAATGGAAGCTCACATATCTAAAAAAAAGCTTTCTAATGGAAGCTAAGATCGATTACTGTTTTTATAAAAAATTATTACTGTTTTTATAAAAAAATATTAAAAAATAGCAACAAAAAATAATAATAAAAAAACATACTAATGGCGCACCGCTCGGGTAGTGCGCCATTGCTATCTAAAAAAAAAGCTTTCTAATGGCGCACCTCTAAGGGGTGCGCCATTGCTATAAAAAAAAGATTTCTAATGGCGCACCGCTCGGGGGTGCACCATTAGTAAGCTTCCCCCTAGCTCTAACTCGCCCGACCCCTTCGTCCCTCCCTCTCGCCAGATCCACTTCCCTCCCCCCGCGCGCTGCCCCGACCCACGACGCCGCCGTCCCTACGTGCGCCGCCGCCCCCGCGCCCCCGCGCCCCCCACCACTGCAGCTCCGCCATCGCCGACGCCTCCGCGACCTCGCCGTCGCCGACAGCCTCCCCGCGTCGGCCCCTGCCCTGCGCCGCCTCTACCTCAGTCCGGGCACGGGGTGCAGGACGACGACCGCCGCCGACCCGCGAAGCACGTGGCCGTCGGCCTCCCCACGACCAACCGAGGCGCCCAGGAGGACCGCCGCCGTCTTCTTCTTCGACTACGAGGACCCGGACGAGCTCGGACGCCCTCGAGCCATCCCTTCGACGCCGCCGCCGCCGCCGACCCCAACCCCGACCCCGACCCCTCCGGCGACCGGCCGCGCCCGCCCAGGTACCTCTCCTCCTTCCTCCTTCCTCTGCCCTCCTCCTCTGCTCCCTTGAGTAGAAATACCTGGGCCATCTTTATTACTCTAAAGGGTTGAACTAGGGTCCTTACGTTATGTTCTATTCCATGCAGCAAAGGCAATTTTCATCTAAGTTGAGCTGATTTTGATTTCCGTATGTTATGGGGGGACAACAGATATTGCTATATGTTCATTCTTGAGGGTACAGACTTGCTAAACTATTGATGATTTTTTGTTGGGTGACCTATTAGATCTGGAATGGAAGCTCACATAAGTTGAGCTGATTTTTGTCCATATGAAAGCAGAGGACCATATGGTCTGTGGCCTTTTCATCCATATGAAAGTAGAGGCACATTGTGGTGCTAGTTTGCTGGGTTTTGTCTCCGACCATCGTGTCGTGATGATTTTGCAGGTACCCCGAGAGGCCCTTGAGTTTGCCGGAATGTCGATTAACTTCCGTTCCGGCAAATTCGGGTACTCCATATGTCCTATTTTCAGCAAAGGCCATGCTGAAATTTTCCGTGAATTTTAGCATGACTTTGCTAAAAATCGGACATATGGGGTACTTGCTACTAATGCATGGGCCGGGGTATCTTAGTACTTAATTAAGTAGCTTTTAGGGTGCCTCGGTGTCGATAAGAACCTAAATGATGAAAGCTTAGGCTTTTAGGGTGCCTCGGCGTCGACAAACCCTAAATGATAAAAGCTTAGCTTTTAGGATGCCTCGGTGTCGACAAACCCTAAATGATGAGACCATGATCTTGTTCCTTGACAATAACCAACTTTTTGACCAAACTTTTTTCCTATTTAGAGCGAAACATGGCCCACAACGATGAGGTCGGTGGTTCGGGTGGCAAGCAATTCTGGGAGCTGTCCCAGGAGATGGAGGAACAACCTCACCGCTATGAGGACGCCGCGGAAGACACCAGCAGAAGAAGAAGGGACGGAAAAGAAAGAGTAACAAGGGTGCGAGCCAGCCGGCACCGAGTACGACCCGTGCTCAGGACGGGCCACCTTCACCTAAGGATATCTCGAGGAGGGTGCATGTGGCGGGTAGGCCGATGCTACCGACTAATATGCTCAATGCTGCAACCGGTGCTATGCGGAGTCTGCATGACAGTGTTCTTTCTTTGGAGAAGCGGCGTCTCCGAGAGAATGACGTGGCATACCCGGTTTTCGTGGCCAAGGTGCCAGAGGGCAAGGGCTTTGTGGATAGCGCCATCGGGGGTACGATCGTCCTGCGGTTTGATGACATCTTCGCTATGTTTAACCTTCATCCGCTGCACTACACCTTCGTTCGGCTATTTTCGCTGAGTATGGAGATGCGGATCATTAGAGACAAGACCCCGGACATCGTGATAGTCGACCCCTTCTACATGCGTGCCAAGATCTTGGGCAGCGCTGGGGACCGGCAAGTCGCGAGTTCTTACCTCGAAGGCGTCATTCTGGCAAACCCAGATAAGGATAACTTCCTCGTGCCTTACTTTCCCGAGTAAGTCGTCCCCTCAACCGCCCCGTAACATATGATTTCTTAGATTTCGATCGTTTTTTTTAACATTCCGTGTTTTGTGCAGTGACACACATTGCACACTCATCCTCTTAAGCCTGAAATATTCCATGGCCACGTATTTCGACTCGGACCGTCAGTCGAAGAAAGACTACACAAATGTCAAGAAAGTTCTTGATGATGTTCTCCCCGGCTACGCCAAATCTGGAGGCACCTTCACCAGGCCAGTTCGTAAGTACGGCAAAGCACGTGTTCGCCCACAATACGACGTTCCCCTGCGTCAAGCAGCCGCCTGGCGGTCAGAAGGATGCCTACTACGCCCTCCATCACATGCGGGCGATCGTACGGGACCATAATCACCTTCTGCTACCAAATAATCTCAAAGCTTGGGCCGCAAGCTTGTCGGCAATCCAGGACACGGACATCAGACAAGAATTCTTTCGCATCCAGTCGGAGTTTGCGGAAATCATCCATCAAGATGTCCTTCGTACCTCGGGGCAGTTCTACCTCAGAAATCAACCGTCCAACAGTGAGATAGACACAACGCTACAAATGCAGGCTGACAATGCCCGCGATTTCATGACCATCACGATAGACGGCGGCTTCATCCACGCTCCGGTCCCTTGAGTCGAGTCGAAAGTAGTGATGCTATGTCTAGTTTTGAAACATCGATTGGCTCATGTTGTAATTAAACTTTGATGAACTTGTATGTCTCTTTGGTTTGGACAGTCGTTCAACTTAGATGTAATTGATGCTATTAACGTCTTGCTTTTCTCTTCCGATCCTTTTGTTGCATACTTATATATTGCTTATGTATTGTCTGTGAATTGGTACTAACGTTTTGTTTGGCTAGTGCATAGAGATGTCGTCGTATGTCGTGTACAAGGGTAGGGTTTCCGGAGTCTACGACGATTGGGAGGAGTGTCGGACACAGGTTCACCGTTTCAGCGGTAACAGTTACAAAGGGTACACCACTAGGGCGGAGGCGGAATCTAGATACGCGCGCTATCTAGCGGGAGAGAGGAGGGAGCGTTGGAGGAACCGGATGAAGACCAGTTTCATCGCGATTATGCTCATCGTGATGACCGCAGCTCTCTTCTATGTGATGGTAGTTTAGATGATCGATATCGACTTGTAATGTGAAGACAAACTCGCTACTCGCGGTTTCGAGACTTGTAATGTTCTAACTTTGTTCGGTATTTTAAATTCGGAGACTAATATGATGAATTGTATTCGGACACTAATCTTCTATTGTATTCGATGAATCTGCTGTTGCTGTGTGGTGCTAGCTATATTCTGTCAAATAATATATTTTGTAACCTGTGAAAATATCAGAAACGAAAAAAATAATAATCCCTAATATTCATACTAGTGGCGCACCACCACATAGTGCGCCATTAGTAAGCCAGAGCACACTAATGGCGCATCATCCACCAGTGCGCCATTAGTATGCCAAAGCACATGGGTAAATATGGCCCCTGGGAGGCATACTAATGGCGCACCGTGGGCTATACTAATGGCGCACTGCATGGTGCGCCATTAGTATACCAGATACTAATGGCGCACCAGTGGTGCGCCATTAGTAAAAAAAATCTAATGGCGTGGTGCTAGTGGCGCACCTGTAGTGCGCCATTAGTAGCGAAAACAGGTGCGCCACTAGCAGTCCTTTTCCTAGTAGTGTGGGGGAGACAAAGGGGAAAAGGGGGTGGAGCTCGGGATAGGCCAATGGGGAGAAGAGAGTGAGTGATGAGTGGTGGGTGAGGGTGGCCCGAGAGCCCCACGGCCTAATAAGTATCTCAGTCAGAAACACCAGGGACCATGGCATTGCAGGATAAAGTAGAAACGCCACAACCCTTGGCGTTTCCAAGAAGAAGAAACGCAGAGTAGCTCGGCGTTTCTGACGTGTGGAAACGCAGGGTAGGTCGGCGTTTCTTAGTTGAAACGCAACGCCGCGGGCTGTGGTGTTTCTAAAAGGGTCAGATCGTGAAATACTTTCCTAACGAGTTCATTTTGTGCAATTCTTTCCGTATAAGGTCAGAACAGTGATTTCGTCCATCTAATCGGCTCGTTTTGAATTGATGCCATGCATGTATAGTACGTACGAGGAGAACCCGGATTGATTATACAGTGGTTTATGGTATGATTAGGCATAGGTCGCAGTCAACTACGTACTTACTCTCCATAAAATAGAATGCAATGTACTTGGCCGGCTTATATTCGGTTATGTTCGGTTAGTGGTTTGTAGCGTACAAGGCTACAAACGCACATGCGATATACTATTCGGTTGCTAACGAAAAATAATAGTGTTTCCCGCAGATAAAACACGAAAAACAATGCAGTGGGCAAAGCAAGACGTGCTAGCCGGACCTCTTAGTTCTGAACATGTGGTATGCATCTACTGTTGACAAAAGGAGTTGTATTATTATTTTTTGGTCTTGATGTTGTTCACTTGGGTAGTAGTAGGATTCTTCCTTGAATTTGGCACGGCGTGTACAAAGACTTGGCTGGGTGTTGTTGAAGACGAAGATGTTTCTGGTCACGCAGATAGGCCAAAAACATCATCTCTCTTTTCTCAACAGGACAAATACGCTGCGACTGACTGCATAATGTAAAGATTCCACGTATTTCCACGGCTTCTTTTCACATCGACGAACCGACGGTGCCGCCGTTTTGCACACTTTGGTTCGCTTATTATTATTATTATTATTATCCCTAAGAAGTTATGCAACACAGACCTCTTTTTTTTTTTTGATCAAAACACGGACCTCTTTCTTTATAGTAATTCCCAGCCCGGAAGAGCTTAAATTTCACGGCATGAAAGGTAGATATTTGGGCGTCCGTTTGGCCCGGAGATATTTTCCTGCATGCAACTCTGACGTGACAGCGAGCTTTGACACGTACGCAAGGTAGGATTTGACCTGAAAATGAGAGAAACTTTGGATAAGTTTAAGACGGCACCGTGCTGGAGAAGTGAGAGATGGTAATTAGCTGCAAGAACGTCCCTCGCTAGCAAGTTTAGTGGTATGAACGAGCAACCCTCAGTTTAGAAATTACGGTTGTTGCTGGACACTTGTCAAGGGACTCGAGATATTTCTTGCGCTATACCATGAGAAAAACTCGAGATATTTGCTGGGTTCAGGTGGAGACAAAGAGCATGCATCGATGCGATCGATCGGCAAAAAGCACGGGGGCGTGCCTGCCCTTTTCCTCCGAAAATCAAAAGGAGGTTCAGCAGGCAAGGAAAATATCCATCCTCCCCAGAGTGTAGTAAAGTCCATCCTTGCAGCAGCATGGTCGTCATCGAAAAGAGTAGCATTCCAATGTCGCACGGTTGTCAGGGGTATATCTACCATGTCCCGGTGGCCCGCGGCGGCGGCGCCGGAGGGGAGGGGTATGCATGCGGCTGCTCGACCGGCTCTCTGCTAGTGTTCGATCAGGCTACATCGTCGTCGTCGTCCTGCTCTACCACCCACACGTCGCAGTTTCGTGCGCACGTAGTGATACTGTGGTGGTAGTAGCTGTGGAGTCCGGAGCGCACACTCCACAGCCCACGCGCGAAAGAAAAGAACCGGTCGCGTCCTCCTGCCCCGACAACGACACCAGCCGTCCCGTTTGCAAATTTTACTGGCCGGCGCGCGCCGCTTGTACGTACGTACGCCGCATGCTCCGCGGGCGTTTCCTTCCCTGGGACGGCGTGGAAAAGACCCAGGATCGCGCGCACGGCGGGAGGACACCTGGAAGCACAATCGGATCCAGCAATGGCGCCCTGACGCGTCGGGATCTCGCGCACGTCCGGCCACCGGCAGCTTTTCCTGCACGCCGGTGCGCCGGGGAGCCCGACGGTCGGTCAAGCACGTGTCCGCGTGGCAGCGACGGGCGAACCGCCGACCGTGTACGCGCGTACGCTTCCTCCCGCCTCGCCTAGGCCCCAGTCCAGTGTCCAGGAGGAGCGGGGGAAAAGCCGGAGAGGGATTGTAGTTGACCTGACCCGGCGGTGTTGCCTAGCTGCCGCTCCGCCGCGTGCGACGGCGACGCCGTCGGCCCGACCGACCGGCCGACCGGCTCTCGCTTGCGTGCTGGCCGGATGAGGATCACCTTCTTTTGCAACAGTTGCATGCGCTAGTGCACGATGCTATCATTCGTTGCATCTCTTTGGAAGGATTGTTAATTGGATTGTTGGATGCCTGGCTGGATCCTGGATATGCAGAAGGTGCCTGCCTTTGGAGTTTCTAACGGTCGCTGTCAGTGTCATGTCCGGTAATGACTAATGAGTGCCTTGCTGGATTGGCCGGCGCATCCATCCATTATCGAATTTTTGTCTAAAAAGACCACGTCGCGAGTCAAATTGTCAAAACAGACCACCTGGGAACGAAAACGCGAGATCAGACCCCCCGGCCGCCAGCAGCGCGGGCGGCCGGTACTGTACCGGGACCAGCCGCCACTGCCGCTGGCGGCCGGCACTGTGCCTGGGCCCCGCCGCCACACCTGCCGGCGGCCGGCACTGTGCCTGGGCCCGGCCGCCACCGCCTGAGGCGGCCGCCACTGTTGCCGTTAGTGGCACTGTGCTGGACGGAACGGAGCCGCGGGGGTGGGACCGGCCGCCACCCCACGAGGCGGCCGCTACTGTAGCGGCATGCAATATTTCTACGAGCGTGGCACTGTAGCCGACCTGCTAGTTCCCAACCAGTTCCGGGCTTAGTTGCGTCTACTCTCTGTTTAGTCGTCCTGGTCCTAGCTAGCGAGCAGCACGTGTCGAGCTGCAACTGCAAGTTTGAAGTTTCCCGGCCATCGGCTGTGACGCTGTGTACCCATCAACCAAAAGTTTTTACACATACTCGTATACAGTTGACGCTAGCTAATTGGTTTGGGGTTGCAGGAGTACGTGGCGGTGGAGGAGGAGGACCCGGCGACGCCCAAGCTGCGGTGGGAGATGGAGCAGGTCGGCTACAGTGCCACGCTCGTAGAAATATGCACCTCGCAGAAATATTGCATGCCGCTACAGTAGCGGCCGCCTCGTGGGGTGGCGGCCGGTCCCGCCCCCGCAGCTCCGTTCCGTCCAGCACAGTGCCACTAACGGCAACAGTGGCGGCCGCCTCAGGCGGTGGCGGCCGGGCCCAGGCACAGTGCCGGCCGCCGGCAGGTGTGGCGGCGGGGCCCAGGCACAGTGCCGGCCGCCAGCGGCAGTGGCGGCTGGTCCCGGTACAGTACCGGCCGCCCGCGCTGCTGGCGGCCGGGGGGGTCTGATCTCGCGTTTTCGTTCCCAGGTGGTCTGTTTTGACAATTTGACTCGCGACGTGGTCTTTTTAGACAAAAATTCTCCATTATCATCATGGAGAGAAAAAAAAGGGCACCGTCTCGGTGCAACGCCGGGCAAACCAGCCGGAACTCTGGACGTGTGACCAGACATGGTGAGCAAGTTTTTACCGTCGCTCCAAGTGGAAAGCGCAAGACCTTTCACCGTATGAACCACATGTTGTCGTTGCCGTAACGCTACCGATCGAACGTCGTATACTCTTCCCCGACCGAGAGTAAAAGAAGAATCTAGAAATTTTCGGCGGGGAAGAACAATCCAGAACCAGACGAAGAGTATAAACCACCGTCCGCCGGAGCACCTCAGCCTCAAATAAAATCAAATTAATTAACAACCATTTAGCACGTTGAATTATCGGACACATGAGATCGCTGGGCAACGCAGGCATTGAACAGCTAGCGCATGCCGTGGAACGTTTCTTTCATCGCCCGGGCACGAAAAGACCTTCTTGCGTGGCTTCTCTTCCTTTTCGTGGCCTTTTCCAGGAGGAAGCTTCCTGAACTGACATTTTATGTTATATAAAAATAGCCCTATGGAGCAAGAAGAAGTTCACATTTGCAAACGTGTGGGCTAGGCCGTTTCTATGTGAAACGGCGGTGAGCCGATACAAAATCTTGGAAATACCCCTATTTGAATTTCAAGTCGCAGGGAGACAAGACAGCCATAGCTTTAGAGCAGCTACATGTGGACTTGTTCAGGTTTGTTTATTTAGAAGAAGATAGGGCGTGTGGCCTCATGATTCGGTTTGTCTTTGTAGCAATGGACAAGATGTTCGCTAGCCTCTACTACTTGTGTACTACAATAATCGGTGTAAGATTTTGTGCGTAGGGTGGTTCAGATACGGTACGGGCATGCAGCTACATGATGTGCCTTGTGGAACCAACGGACAGCAGCTTCTAAGTTTATTAATAATTTATTTATTATATAATTATATTAGTCGGACAAGCACATGGTGATGATCCATGAAGCAACGAAGGCATCATCATCAGCTTGTACAATTGCTACTCCTACTGCTACACGCAAAAGTATATAGGGCACGATACCGCTTTTGGCTCAAGCCCACGGAGAAGGAACGAGGGACATCTGTGGGAATCGAATTCCATGGCCTAGCTTGCAACTAGGATTAGGCAGAAAACTAGCTAGCTAATTGCCCCACTAAAAGTTACTCTACCTAGTTGGGCCACTTGATAGTTTGATAGCAAGGGTGAGCTAAGACTAGGCGGCAAAACTACTTCTTCTTTCTATCTACCTGTAGCAAAGAGGCACTCAGTGACCTGAGACCAGAACGATTGAGATTACTTGTTAAACTATTCCGATGGTATCATTTCCCTTGTTTGCACTGCATGGCATTATCCGGCCAAAAGAGATTCCCGCCCCCCTCCGATACATTGTATACCACCTTGCTAATTCAATCCCGTTTAAAAAATATTCTACCGTAACCCTCACCGGCACAACTTGCACCGCATCGCATCGCATGCGATGATTAACCATAAAGCCTACATGCACTTGTAGTACTGTCATCACACAGAACCAGCAAACATTTGTAGTTTGCTTTAACCAAATGGTGCAACGCCTAAGATGATTATCGTTACATGATTATTTCCGAAATGCTTATATCTTTCGTTCTTGTGTGTAAAATTTACGAAATTCAGTTTCTTTTTCCGGTCTAATTGTATATTATCTGCTCCCACCAAAATAATCCAGCGTATTTTTCTCTCTTGCTTAGGACTAATCGACACTGTATTAATCTATACTACCTACTAAAGTAGTAAGCGAAATTGACTGTAAAAAAAGAAAGCGAAATTCTTTTTGCGCTTTGGACTACCCGGTAAAACGGGGAACAAGTACATAAATTTGACCCGGTAAGAATTTCGCCTGTTTTTTTAAGATACAGGTAGTAACAACTCCGGTGTTTATGAGAAAAAAAAATTCTGCAGAAGAATCTTACCAGCCTTTCCTCTTCTTCTTCGCTTGCTAATTCGGAAACTTCCAGCCCTTTGATCATTCCATTCCACTTTCCACCGAAACGGCTTGGGACAACACTATCCAAACTACAACCTCGCAAGGCGAACGGATTAACTAGGAAGGTGAAAATTTCCAATTAAGCCTCTATTTCATGAACATTTCATGTCCGGTTCGACCATAGTCGATGTTCATGCAAACTAAAGCAAACTAATAAACTGCAAAGGCTAAAGGCACCTGTATTGTATTGTATTGTACTCCAACCGATGAAACCCACGGCGATAGTGTATAACACAAAACCACGTACGTCTACATATACAATACTGGACAAAATTAACCTAGGAAGTTGAATAGTCAGTTTAATCATCCTAGCCTACGTCCGATGGTCCATCCCCGGATAACTTTTTTTTTGGACTTGATCCCCGGATAACTTTTCACCATAAACGCGAACCCGCGGTTCGATCTGGTATATGAAACCGCGGTGTGGCATGCCATGTTCGTTCCCACAAGGTAGGCTTGAGTCAACTCCATGTAACATAAGCAACCTACGTCGTCCGTCTCGCCGGTAGAAACTCTGGTTGGAGGAAGGCAGGGGTGAGCCGCTCGCGCCACCAACCGCCACCATTCCCTTCCCCTGTTTCGCCAGCCATCACATCATCCGCTGTTTTGTCTGTCCTACGGCAGGGTCGAGGCGGACAACGAGCCCATCCGTGTGGGTGTGCACAGGCAGCAACCCCACACTTATATAAAGGCCCGGCTAGCCACTCCTGCATCCACCCAAGCCGATCGATCTTCGCCTTCTCTTGAGTCTCGATCGAGTCTTCACCTTCTCCCTCACCCGAGAGCTCCCCTGCATTCTCAGCTCAGCTCCCGGGAGGAGGCGGGAAACTCTCTTGATCCTTCCATATTGATATATAGTCTACAGAACCTCTCCGTTCTTGCCATGGCTGCGCAATCTTGGAACCCTTTCTCGTGCTGCGTCGGCGGCAGCAGAGTGGCGGACGAGGACTACGACGACTGCAAGCGGCGGATCAGGCGGAGTGCCAAAGGCTGCCCGAGGTCGTCGTCGTCGAGGGTGTCCTTCAAGAGCCTCAGCTCGTCGGGGACGCTGTCGCCGGAGGACCTGTCCATCACGCTGTCCGGCTCCAACCTGCACACCTTCACCTACGCCGAGCTCCGCGCCGCCACGGGGAGCTTCTCCCGCGCCAACTACCTCGGCTGCGGCGGGTTCGGCCCGGTCTACAAGGGCGCCGTCGACGACATGCTCCGCCCCGGGCTGGCCGCGCAGGCCGTCGCCGTCAAGTACCTCGACCTGGACTGCGGCACGCAGGGCCACGAGGAGTGGCTGGTGAGTGCGAAACAGAGTGCAATGCTCGCCTGATCAATTCGAAGCGAATGGTTCACTTATATGGGTTTGTTGTTGCAGGCTGAGGTTTTCTTTCTCGGGCAACTGAGGCACAAGAACCTGGTGAAATTGATCGGGTACTGCTACGAGGACCAGCACCGGATGCTGGTGTACGAGTTCATGAGCGGCGAGAGCCTGGAGAAGCACCTCTTCAAGGGTGAGTTCTTCACTGCTTTCTGCTGCCGATTGATCGTTCTGAGGATTAGTAGTACGTTTGGTGGTTCTCGAGACCAGCAAGATAACGAAATGTGTGTTAATTTGTAAAAAATCTGGGCACGTACGAGTGCCATCTGGTCCATTAGCAATGAGCTGTTCTTCTCCCTTGAAGTTTCTTTTCTGCAAGTCAAGGGGATAGTTGACCTGCTGTCTGCCTTCCAGAAGAACAACACCTTCTCTTTTTTAAATAGAGGAACTGTAGATATTGGATATTTCGGATTAAAAATTATTTATCCTACCAACTTCCTGGTACTTGCAAGTTACAACTCTTGGTCAACGTGATGGAGGAAACTGACCTGAAACATCCTATTTCCTTGCAGGCATAAATGGGTCTCTCCCGTGGATGACAAGGATGAAGATCGCTGTCGGCGCGGCCAAGGGCCTTGCCTTTCTCCACGATGCCGACCCGCCGGTGATCTACCGCGACTTCAAGGCCTCCAACATCTTGCTTGACTTGGTAAGCCACCCGTAACTTTAGACTTTCTGCTAAGAAAAGAAGCAGTTTTGAAAATTATTGTCTTTTCGGAAGTGTGCTAGTGGTTACTAACAAATGGGGTACTTCACACCTGTTACAACTGTATTACTACAAAAGTGTCTGAAAAAGGAAAAATAATTTCATCTCAAATCTTCATTTCCAACCTTTAGCATTTGACAAGTTGAACCATCCAAGATGCCATGTTTCGGAGCTTAGCTAGCCCAGTGCGTTATGGTCAGCTCTCACTGACTGAAACTCTCTGGAGATTCTTGGATGAATGGCAAATCTGAGAAATCCTATATGCCCACCATCCAATTAGTTGAATTCACGAACAGTAGTACACTTGTATCAATATATTTACCTTGCTACTTTGAGAAAATTGTTCAGCTTGGAACTCATCGTATTTAGCTATTTCCCTAACAAAATTTCAATGCTTGATTTCAGGATTACAACACCAAGTTGTCTGACTTTGGGCTGGCCAAGGATGGGCCTCAGGGCGACGCGACACATGTGACAACACGTGTCATGGGGACGCATGGTTATGCAGCGCCAGAGTACATCATGACAGGTCACTTGACTGACAAGAGCGATGTATATAGCTTTGGTGTAGTGCTCCTGGAGCTCCTCTCTGGGTTGCGGTCGGTGGACCGTGCACGACGGCTGAGGGAGCAGAACTTGGTGGACTGGACTAGACCATACCTCAAGCGCTCCGACAGGTTGTACAAAGTCATGGACCCGGCTCTCGAGTGCCAATACTCATGCAAAGGCGCCGAGGTGGCGGCATTGGTGGCATACAAGTGTCTCAGCCAGAATCCAAAGTCTAGACCCACCATGAGGGAGGTGGTCAAGGCCCTCGAGCCCGTCCTCGGCATGGAAGACTTCTTTCCTGTGGGTCCATTTGTGTTCACAGTCATTGTGGAGGAGGACAAGGTAGTGGACATGAAGGTGGAGGTCGAGGAGAAGCACCAACAACATCGCCAAAACCATCAAGACAGGCACCGACAGAAGTACCCCAACTCAGCAATCCATGCCGGCATTGTGCTCCGCCGCCGTGATGGGCTCATTACCGGATACACCGATGCGCAGCAACAATAGCAAAGGTCATCAAGCTACCATCAGGAGAGGGGGGATAGAACTTAGGTAGGGAAGTGAGTCGGACAAAATGGCATGTACATACTAGGGAGATGTGATACAATATCACATCGGCTTGTTTTAGAATCTGTGGATTGTGTTTCTTTTGTTCTTTGTAGTTTTTGGAAAGGTTTCAGGGGGCTTACGCCTGCCTTTCTTCTTGATAGAGACAATGGGTGTGAGATAAATATAGGGATGCAAAACAGTGTGACAAAAGTCCACTTTTAATTTTCACAACGGTTGTTGTTCAAGATGTTGTGTACAAGTGAATGGTCTATTTAAAAGGGATGCACAATGCTTCTTTCATTTGCACTTCTAAAATTTTGGTCCAATAATTCTACCTCGTTCGCAAGTGAGATGAGTTCTTGAAAAATTTGACAGGCAAGGCTTTTGTGATTATTTAAGTAAATAGAGATAATAATGTAAAAATGAAACTAACACTGACAAGTTGATGTTGATGGTATCAGTTAATACCGGCAAGCTGGTCTAAGCACATGTTTATCAGTAAATATAAATGCCGGGGGATGGGCACACACATGTCACTTGACATATCAATGATTGACGCCAAAGGATTAAGGTCAAGTCACCATCAACTTTGCAATAATAAGCTTTAATTGTGAAACTGTACAGAAGAAAGTTCGATAAGGTAGCTACATGACTATAGCTTAACTGAAATGTATGTTTCTTTAAATTAGGTATCACACGTCTAGCTGAGACAAGAGATAGCCCAATATGAATGCAACCACTTGAATTGAGGATTTGTGGCGCATACGTGTATAAGATATACACAAATTATCAGTTTCTGATAGGACATCAATCTTAATGAATCATATATGTAAAAAATATAATTGAGAAGGCTTGAGTCGAAAAAAATAAATACAAAAATAAATTGAAGAGCCTTTTTGGGAGCACGAACATCTGAGCATCTCGAAACCAAGACCAAGGCAAGGAGTACGCTAAATGTTTGATATCACATCACCTATATAGCGCTCATATTGCAGAATCATTTATAGAATAGCATGTTTATACTCTAATCAGGAACGTCGAGAGAAAAAGGTGATGAAAAGAAATACAAGAGTCGTGCACAATCTCCGACGTACTTATCATGCCAAGCTCCATGCGATTCGGCATTCTTTTCGTCTTCAGAATAAAATTTATAACATGACACATAAGAGAATGAAGTGATACTTAAAAAGTGTACACAATTATCACCACACAATGATGTCATCATGCTCAATCAAGCAAAAATCTGAAACATATGCAGATCAATAGGAATCAAACTGTAGGATTGATTGCACAAGGATGATTTTGTAGGTTGCAAATGCAAGCTATGACACAATGCCATGAGCAATTTCGCTTAAAAGAGCAACTGATGATGTGTGATCAAAATGTCATGAGCTATTTTGCTTAAAAGAGCAACCGATTAAGCTAGCCGGTCGCAGCCTCACAGGTATCAGGATTGGGTCATATAACAAAGGATCAGAAACACATTCCAAGTATACAATTGGCTCATTCATTAAAACATGACCATGAGTAGGAATGCACTACACCTATTGTCCTGATAAATCAAACTTAAGAGTTCTTCGTGGTTCAGTAAGTACAAAAGAAATGCTATTCTCTGACAATATAGCTCAATCTAGGAAGTTGTTGCCGCAGAATGGAAGCTTTAATATTTAAATATTAACTCCAGCGGTATAAAAAATAATATGTGATATGAATCTAAATTGGGGCTTATGAATAGGGTGCTTCATTGTTGTACAATAAATGTCGAGCTTCTGAAAACACTATAAATGCGATAAAGAGTGAAATCACAAAGCAATTGTACATATTTTATTTATTTATTTAAACGGACATGTTGAAGGAGTGAGATCACACGTAGAGCAACGCAAATTCGCTGGGGCGGGAACCCTGTCCGGCCGCTCGATTGCCTGGCAATTCACCTAGTAGTTGGATCCCGCACGGGGCGCATTAAGTTGAAACTTATGATTTTTTATCTGAAACTTGCGATTTTCTCACTTGCTTTTACCAAGTTACGCTACCATGTGGGGAGGTTTGATACAATACAGAACATCCATGTTATTTGTTGTAGGGTTCATCTTTTTGTTCACCATAGGAGGGCTCACTGGAATAGTTCTAGCAAACTCTGGGTTAGACATTGCTCTACATGATACTTATTATGTGGTTGCACATTTCCATTGTTTACTTTCTATGGGAGCTGTTTTTGCTTTATTTTCTATTTTCATAGATAAAATTTTAAGATTTTTTTGTCGGTCATAGGCAAAAAAATCACGATTCTACTGTTTGTGCGTACTAAGTTTCAAGAGTTGAAACTTAACCTTTTATTTTTTTTAAAATTGATCTAAATGTATTCAAATTGGATCTTATTTGAAAACCTTCGTCACAAGAAAAAAGAATATGAAAACAGAATTTAATTAGGACTTTTCGTTCAAACGATATAGAAGTTTGAAAATTTGAAGCCAAAAATAAAAGCAAGCCCAAGTACTGCCTATCGTGAGACCTGCGTGCCACAAATCCTCTCCCGGTAGAGCATCCCAGTATGTGTAAAGAACTTATGTTCTAGTGAGTAACAAATGTATGAGCGACTTCCATACAAAAAGACATGTAACTATTTCGCTATTAGACATCATCTACAGTACAAGCATTTTTAGTAATGATGATCGTTTTGTACAGGTTATATGTTTCTCCAATAGTGATACACCACATGGCACAACTTAGTGCATTGGAAAACATTTCTGCGATTTATTTTATAGCTTAACTTTCAGCAAGGAATATTTCAGTACCTTAAATGCTGAAGTAAGCTAGTATGCATTATTCTTTTGAAACCTCGGACCCTTTTTCTCTTTCTTATTCTTTATTTTCTCCCTCTCTTTCCCCACCAATCGCAGTACTTGTGACCGGACTATTTGAGGACAAATTAGAGGACATGTTTGCATGTATGCATAAATGGGGGTTTGAAAGAAACATGCCCGGATACTGACCGGACGCGTCCACGAACATTTAAGAGAATTTTTTTGCTAATTATGATTGTAGATGCCCTTATCTAGTGATTTGGATCCAACCGAGGAAGCGACTAGTTGGGTTGCCCCAACAGGGGCACTTTCCGTGCCAGTTACGGGCATCTACAACGCGGACCCCTAAAACGAATATCATACCTAGTTGAGTTGCCCCAACGAGGGCACTTTCCGTGCAAGTTAAGGGCATATACATCGTGGATCCCTAAAACGGACATGATATTTGTCTACGGGTTAGCACAGATACATGAGCCGGCCAACTAACCCTATATCTCAAATGTACGTCTTTGTTAAACATAATCCGCGCTCCGCTAAATAGCCTTCTGCCAAACATGTCAAATAACCATGTGATTCCCTTAAAAGTAACAGCTATGATAGTAGCCTTTTGTTTGGCGGAAGGTTACTAATCCATTTGCTAGCATAGCTTCCGTCAAATGCTTCACAATTTGAACTAGCTTATGCAAATGAAGCACCAACTAGTAGCCTGCTTAAGCATTTAAACTAGCATCCGGCAAATGAAGCAAGTAGCTTCCGCCAAATGAACTAGTAGCCAGCATACTTTCTTTCGCCAAATGAGCATTTGAAGAGAAAAAAAAGTAAAACAAAGTGATTAGGGGCTGCCGGACGCCAAGTAGGCTATCAGCCAAATGCCAAGCATGTTAATTCTTCCGCCAAAATGTTCCGCCATCTGGACGGAGAGAAGAGAAGAGGGATATGTGGTGGTTTTTTATTCGTCATGCAGATGTACGGACTCCCGCAAAGCCCCTCTAGTTTGCTTCTGGTTTGTAGGATGTCGGATAATCAGACTAGTATGTGGACCATGGGATATCATGTTGGTTAGCAAATTCTCGATGTGAACAGTTGCGAAAAGTTTGAGGGTCCGTGTTAGAGATGCCCTAAGGCAGGAAAACTTGTCGCTTGGCTGCTTTAGAGGCACGAGCGAGCAAACGCACAATGGTTTCCTTCTTTTTTTGTGTTCCCTCTAATTTTAATTTGTTTACTGTGTTTTTTTTTGAATTTTGTATACTGCGCCTAGACTATTAATGTACTACTACCTATGTTCCAGAAAAGGAGTATGTAGTAGTACATTAGTAGTCTAACCTATCAATCCTGATATTAACCACAATTCAACAGATATTTTGTTTTAAAAATCTGGATTAGAAAAGCACTAACAACCCACTCACTGCTCCAGCTTGTGTGGAGAAATCTCATATATTTTTCAGGTTGTAACCAGTGAAGCACATACAGTGCACCACTTATTACCGCTAGAGAAGATGTGAGTGATTCTGCAAGAAGTCGCCACTAGTGATTTTGACCCAATGGTCATAATCCAAATCTTTGTGGACTGTATGACTCTAGCCGTGGTTAGGATAGAATCCATGGTATGAATCCAAAATATGATTAATTGCTTACTTTCAACATCCCTTGGATAAACTGCTGTCTATCGGACTTTGTAGGCTCCATCATTTTCGTCCCACGAACGTATATTTACCATGGAAGTCCAGTTGACCCAAACGTTTTTTGAACCGAACCCGTAGAACAATCGTTCCACTATATACAGATTAAAGCATAAATATTTACAGAAGTACAGAAGAGAAAAACAAACGCTCAACCCATTCCAGTTCTAGTAAAATCCATAGGCAACATGGTAGACTGATTCAAAATTAGTTCAATCCAACTGGAAAATTGAGCATCAAATTTGGCTTTAATTGTGTGTCTGTCTGAGCAAGAGAAGATCAACCTTGAGTAAACTTCTCCAAGAATGGATGCCGGTTGCACTTTAAAGGTTTTGCCATTTCTATGCATCCATAAATTCCAGCAACCCATGATAGTGATCTCCATGTCAATAGAGGCAGGCAAGGCCTGAGTTATGAACATGATTTCTTTAAAAATTGAAATCCCTCTAGTTCTATGTTCAAGAATTGATCCCAGCAACACATAGCAAAATCATAGTCCCAAAAAAGGTGCAGAACTGTGATCTCAGTGTTATTCGAGCATAGTTCATAGTTATATGATTGCAGGTGGAAAGATTTTCTATGCAGACAATTTCTTGAGTGACTCTGTGATGCATCGGCATCCAGAAGAAAATTTCGAACCCGAGCATAGTAACATTTTTCCATATCTTCTTGAAAATGAGGGGAGCAAGATCTCCTTTTTTCCTTGTACATCTTTATGGAAGAATAATTATTGTCCCATGGATAAACCCATCTATCAAAATGGTTGGTGATCTATAATTCTTGAGAAATGGCTTGTAGTTCTTGAAGTTGATGATGCGCCTGAGTTGAAAGTAGGGTATGGAAATTATCGACAATATCTGCTGCTTGGAAGAACTCTTTGATAGTCAAGTTTTCTTTAGTGGAGAAGGAGAAAAGCTCTGGGAATTTGACCTTAATTGTTCCATGACCCCAATTGTCTTGCCAGATATCAATGGTATTTCATTGTCCAGTTTCCCCTTTGGTCACAAGCTTGAATTGAGGAAGCAATTTAAGAATGCTCTTCCACCAGAAGGATCCCACAAGTCTGCTTGTGACAACACCATCAACATAGTATGATTCCCAAATAAGTTTCACACAGGGTGAATGCTCATGATACAAGAATTTGTGAAGGTGCTTCATAGGGAGACATTTGTTGTGAGTGGCAATATTAATTATACCCAAGCCTCCCTGCTCCTTGGGGATGCAAACATTGCTCCAAGAGATGAGTGGTGTACCTCTGTCATCCATACCATATTATCTCCAGAAGCAATGCCTCAAAAATTTGTTAATTTGTTCTGTAATGCCAGCAGGAAAATCAAGAGTGCACATGAAGAACGTGGGTAGACCAGTGAAGAATGATTTAATCAAAGTGAGCTTCTTCCCATAAGATAAGAAGGTTGAACGACCAACAAGTCTTTTGTCAATTCTTTTGATAACGGATACAAAGTCTTCCCGTTTTGGTTTGGACAGTCTAAGAGGAAGACCATGGTAGGTGAAGGGAAAATTCCCAATTTTACAATCTAAATTGGCAGCCATAATGTTTATCTTCTCGCTGCTTGTGTTGATTGATATCATATCAGATTTTTTCAAATTCACCCTTAGACCAGTGAGCATATTAAAGTGAAGGACTAGATTCTGAAGTTGTTCCAGCTGGGTGGAAAAGGCGGGCATGATAAGACCAGTGAACATATTAAATAAATGAACTGAATCAATGGGAAATCAGGGCAAGGATGAGCTTCCAAAGTTTTTTGGAGCAAATTATTATGCATGTCCTCATTGATGATAGATTGCAAAATTTCAGCAGCAAGTACAAAGAGCAGGAGGAAAAGGGGATCTCCTTGTCCAACACCTCTCTTGCATAAAAATTGCTTTCCACGTATCCCATTGAGTAGAACCGAGGAAAATCTAGAGGTAAAAATCATATCCATCCACATGACCCATCTGGTGCCAAAACCCCTTGCAATTAAGATTTCTTTTATTGTTTGATGTTCAATTAGGTCAAAAGCCTTCTCAAAATCCAGTTTTAGCACAATAATTTCCTTGCTAGAGAATTTACATCGATTGATGAACTCATAGGCCCAAGCTAAGCAGTCTTAAATTAATCTAGCTTTAAGAAAGCCATACTGGTTATGGTTGATGTGCACCAGTTTCAAAATGACTCTTCGTAATCTATTTGCCACAAGCTTGGTGATGATCTTGATTGAGAAAATGAGCAAGGATATTGGCCTGAAATCATTGGGTGTGGTGGGCGCATCATTTTTGGGGATGAGTGTGATGCAGGATGAGTTTATACTTTGCAGGTTGATTTTGCCATGGTAAAAATGTTAGGAAATGTAGTAGAAAACAAAAAAATGCCCTACGATCAGCCAGGAACAATATGAAGATGCATTAATAGTTTGGATGTCGGTCGTTACCGACTCCGAGTTGCCACGAAATAAGACAGGTCGGTGTAGATCGTACTTGTAGTCCCTCGAATCTTAGATGGACGATCCCGCATACCGCCCATGAACAGTCCCTCGAACGTAAGACCGAAATCACGGCCTCTCTACGAGTTGCAAGCGTATGGTCTTCACGATCCGGCAGCGCTTCATCGTTCAGAGCTAATCATCGCCGTAGAATTAGAGGGAGGAGATTAGAACCACACTGGGCTTCTAATTTTGTTAATTAAAGGATCTAGGTCTATGTCACAACCCAAATTTTCCTAAATTTTGGTTGTGAAACTAGAAGCATATGCATTCATGTTTTGGCTCTGCATATTTGGTTTTAAAGCCAACAAGGCCAACATTGAATTCAAAACACCATTTGAATTCAAAGGAAAGCCATGAAAGCCTCACCCAAAATTTCTTTTCAAAATTTGCATTAGGGCACGAAAGAAAATTCCTAACATCATATATGCCCAATTTTATTTGAGTGAACCAAAGTTTGAAAATAGTTTATTTTGGGCAAATAAACTATAAGTAAAACTTTGGGAAATTTGAACAAAACAGAAAAATCACAACATGCAAATTCAAAATATTCAAATAGGCCCACTAGGTATAATGAAAAAAAAATGGTAAGAAAAAATGTTTTGGAAATGTTCACCAATTCGGAAATATTCCCAAGACAAATTAGAAACTATTTTCCTTTGACAGAACATTCAAATTCATTTATTTAAAAGAAAAACAGAAGGCAGAAAGAAAAAGAAATGGAAAATAGAATAAAAAACAAAAAAGGGGGGCCAGCCAGCCCGCGCTCTCTCTCCTCTCTCACTGACAAGCGGGACCTGCGTATCAGCTTTGTCCTCCTCCTGCAACCGTGGCCCGCCTCACGCGCACACGTCCCGAGCGTGGCCGCGCCCACGACCTTCACTTCTTGCCCTCCGTGCACGCCCGCACCGGCCGAGCCTCCCGTTAAATAGCCATGCGCCCCCCTCTCGCAAACCCCTTGTCCAATTCCGCCGGAGTACCGTCGGGTTGCCCGCACGACCTCCGACCTCTTCGCCAAGGTCGAGAGATCGCCGACGCCATTCCGGTAAAACCCGACCCCTCCGAGACCAGCCAACCACTCCAAGAGATCAGCCGCTCCACGACGAACCCCCTGGACAACCCTGACGAGCCCGAAAGCCTCAGTGACGCCTAGTACGCCGAAGACTGAAGCTTTGCTCTGCCGTCGTCGTTGCTCCGATGAGCTTCGCTGCCCATTTTGGCCCCACACCTTGTCCATTAGCCTCGTCGCGCTCGCGCACGTCTTCTGACCCAGCCTCACATCCAGGAACAGTTGCGTTGGAGCTCGCCGTCGACACCCGAGCTGCTGCAACTTCGGCGAGCATCCATCGACATTGACTCCATCACCTCCGAGCCTGCCTGGCGCCACCATCATCACCACGGCATCCACTTTTGCCCTCCTCTCTGCTTAGAAATCCCTGGAACATCGGCAACCTCGACTCCCGAGTGTTGCGCCGCCGTGTTTGTGCTTTTCGGCGAGGACCTCCGGTGAGCCAAACCCTAAGCCCCCTGTGTTTAATCATAGCCGTTAGGTCTAGCGTAGACGTCCAGGATTAGATCACTTAAAAACCTCGAAACATTTTCCTTTAGGCTTCGGCCGTTCGCCGCAAACGCCAGCCTTGGACGCCCTCTGGCCAATAGGAGCACACCACGTGTCACCCCATGTCTGTCGCATAAATCAGAGGAATTATTGAATTAAAAAGAAATTTCACATGTGCAGAAAAGCCCCTGGAACTTGAATCCATTATAATTAATTATCTAGAGGACCAAATTGAATGATTCTTTTTGCAAATTAAACTTTATGAAATGTAGTTTCAGAATAATATCAGAGAAATCAAATTTGAAATTCAAACATATTCTTTCAAATACTAAATAGGCCATAACTTTTAACTTACAAATCCAAATGGGTTGATTCTTCTTGCAAATTGAAACTAGTAAATTGTAGATCAAAGTTGCGCATTTATTTTAAATTTATAAATTATTTTAAAATATTTTCTCGACAGGAATATGTAGGATCCAAATTCAAAGGAGTTTTGAATTATTAAATGGGATAAAAATTATAATTTTTTTAGAAAAAATTAGGATTAGTGTTAGGATAAACTATGACTTGTTAGGATTTGTCAAATCTATTTTTTGAAATAAATTTGAACTAGAAATGAAATCAAATAGGCAATCCAAACCATTTGAATTTAATTCAAAGTTTATAAATGAATTAAATCCAAAACATCTAATAATACATTATGTTGAATTATTTTCAAATATAATGCAAGTAAAACCAAAGTCAAATATTTTCACATGAATTCAATTCAAGTCTTTTGAATTGAATTCCTGATCCAAATTTAGATCAAACTGTATCAAACTATTAATTGAAATAGTATCAAACAAAGTTTGTCAAATTTTAATGTTGTTTGAGTCAAATCAAATACAATTAGAGTCAACTAGGATTGAAACACAATTAAAACTTGAAAACTATTTTGAATTGACCGAAGAAACTCATTTGTTTAAAGTGTTCAGATAAGTTGATGTGACTAAATAAATTCTTTTGCCAATACCAATCAAACGCTAGGATTCATTTTGAAAACACAAATTTACTAGAAACAAACCACCAACCCAACACTTGTGTTTTGTGTGATGTGTATCTGCATTCATTAAGGTTTTCCCGTTGGATGGATTGTTTGATTATGATTGCTATGTGTCATTGTTTGTTGACGTTAGATTACGAGGAGTGCAACCCCTGTTACTGTGAGGAGTGCACCGGAGACAACAACCAAGGCAAGCTCCACTTGATCATTTTACCCAGTATCTTATTGCATGGTAGTTTGCGATGATAGGAGTGTGAGTTAGGATTCTAAATTCTGTACGACCCAATAGTTGAAAACTTAGGTCCAAACTTACCCTGACCTTGTAACCATCGAGTAGTTGCTTAGCTGCTATAACATGGATTGGGAATCACCAATTATTATTCCACCATACAACCGCATGGTTGACTACTTAACTGCTACTTAATTAATGAATTGATCTGGGTAGTTTGGCTTCAATTGGATTTTCGGAGTGTAGTCTTTGGTGGGGAATGTCACCCACACACCAGAGATTGTACGATTTCAAATGTTGAGTAGCTTCCATGTGTGACCGTGAGAAAATACGGGCTCTGTCAAGATCGAGTAAGTTGTGAGAACTCTTCTGTGACAGACCAACAGATGTAGGTGTGTAGATTGGACTACACTACTAGGAGAAACCTTATAGGCAGGACACTAGTAGTAGCGCTGGAAAGTAACAACCGCTGCTGCTAATTATCAGTAGCGCTGGATTTCGGCAGCGCTACAAGTAAAGACTTAGCAGTAGCGCTGGAAACATAAAGAGCGCTACTGCTAAGCGGGACCCGACGAGCCCACCGACACTATTGGTAGTAGCAGCGCTGCCCACAATAAAGCGCTACTACTAAGCCTCATAGCAGTAGCGGTTGCTGTGAGGAAACCGCTACTGCTATGGGGCCCCACTTAGTAGTGGCGCTGCTCCTAGAAAGCGCTACTACTCAGCCCCATAGCAGTAGCGCCCTGTTGAAAGCAGCGCTACTACTAATCGTGGCAGAGCTGCCTTTTCACCCACCCCCTCTCTCCCCCTTCTTCCTCCCCCCTTTGCCCTCTCCCCTCCATCCCCCTCTCCCCTCTCTAAGTTTCTTCTCCACCATTATTGCCCTTCTTCTCTCTTCCTTCTACCTCTCTTCTCTCCCCATTAATGCCCCCTCCACCATAATTCTCCTCCATAAATGGCCTCTTCTAGCTCTATCTTCCACATTTATTTGCCTCTCCCTCCTTCCATACATATAGATCTAGCTAGATCATCTCTCTTCCTCTCCATAGCTAGAGTCTCATCTCTCCTCCCAACAACTAGATCTAGCTAGCTATTTAGCCATCCACTTTCGATCCCTATAGGTAGCGAAGGCCTAATGATCTAATTAACCGTGCACAATCTCTCTCGGTGTATAGGTGAGTAAAAAGTTGTGCATTTCAAGAATGAGAATATGTGTGTTTGCATTATGAAGGGATTTGTGTGAGTGACATGCCCCGTGAGTTGCTTCTGTTTTGCCGAAATGTTGATTTATTTCCGTTTCGGTGAATTTCGAGCAAACTCGATATGTCCTATTTTTAGGCAAGGTCATGCCAAATTTTTATATGAATTTGATGCATGCATGCATTTTGTTTATAACCATTTTGCTTGTTATACCATGCAGTCATGAAGGTGAGTGGAAGGAAGGTGGAGCGATACTTGCAATCCACGGTGACGGACATGTATGCAAATAATCGGACTGGGATTGGATGTTCGTGTACAAGATGCAAAGAAGGACTCATTTTGGACCCTTTTGAGCGTGGCACTTTGAAGGTGCACCTGCTGATGTATGGTTTCATGGATGGCTATACTCGGTGGATAAGTGAAGATGATGATGAGGACTTCCACATGGCAGGGAATAACGACATGGGGCTAGACGAAGAGATGACCGATCGACACGAAGACGATGGCGCCGGACATGGCGGCGGGCAAGAGTCCGGACATGGCAGCGGAGAAGATTCCAGACACGGCGAAGAAGAGTCTGGACATGGCAGCGGAGAAGATTCCAGACACGGCAAAGAAGAGTCCGAACATGGCGGCGGAGAAGATTCCGGACACAGCGAAGAAGATTCCGGACATGGCGGAGGTCAGGTGACGGACACGCCGCAGTCTTCGACGCTACTAAGTTCAGTCGTGCAGGACCCTCATGTTCGAGACCTTCTTCGCAAGAGTACGACTAGCGACAGAGCTGCTTCTAGAGAGGAGGCCAAGCTGGCGCAACTTGAATTAGACTCGAAGACTCCATTGCATGACGGTTGCGATCCCGAGGTGACCCGCTTGAGTTTCACGCTCGAACTTCTAAAGACGAAGGCCAAAAACAAATGGACAGACAAAAGCCTCGATGAGCATTTGAAGTATCTACATAATAAAGGTCTTCCCATGGGAAACATGTGTCCTACTAGTGTCGAGGAGGCCAAGAAAATCCTTTGCCCTCTTGATCTGCCGCACATTAGATACCATGCATGCATCAACGATTGCATCATTTATCGGGGGGAGCACGTGGAAAAAACCAGCTGTACAGTGTGCAATGCTTCTCGATACAAGAAGGCAGGAAAGAAAGCTCCTCAGAAAGTTGTATGGTACTTTCCGATCACTCCCCGTCTGCAGCGGTATTTTGTAGATCCTAAGGAAGCAAAGCTCATGCGCTGGCACGCGGAGAGGAAGAAACCCGACGATGGAGATGATCTGAAGCTGAGACACCTCGCAGATGCTAGCCAGTGGAGAGCATTCAACGCCGAATATCGATTTTTCGGAGAAGATGCAAGGAACATCATGCTTGGTGCGAGTACCGATGGCATGAATCCGTTTGGAAACCAGAGCACCAACCACAGCACATGGCCCGTCTTTGTATGGATGTACAACCTCCCCCCATGGTTGTGCATGAAGACAAAGTACATACACATGAGTATGCTGATTCAAGGGCCGAAACAACCGGGAAATAATATTAACCTGTATATGGGGCTTCTGAAAGAGGAGTTAGACACGTTATGGAAATCGCCGGTCAAGACATGGGATGCCAGCACAGGAGATTATTTCTATATGAGAGCCGCGCTGATGACGACGGTGCACGACTATCTCGGTTACGGGTACACTTCAGGCCAGGTGTGCCACGGATACCGTGGATGCACGAGGTGCATGGATGATACAACGTCTTAGTAGCTTACGTCAACGAAAGATGGCGGGTCTGGGAAAATCGTGTACATGGGGCATCGTAGATGGCTCGAGAAGGATGACCCGTGGAGAAAACATGGAGATCTATTCAATGGTTTGGCTGAGCATCGAGGACCTCCACGTAAGAGGAGCGGCGCCGAAATCAACCAGCTGTTGAATAACTGGGAACAGTGCCCGGCACCGGGAAAGATGGAAAAGGCACCGGAGCCGCTGCTGAAGGTATGGAAAACAAGGTCTGTTTTCTGGGACTTGGAGTACTGGCACAATCATGACACGCCTCATTGCCTTGATCAAATGCATATCACGAAGAATATCCTCGAGAGCTTGCTTGGCACACTGATGAACATGCCGGACAAGACCAAGGATGGGCCGAAGGCAAGGAAAGACTTGGAAGATTTGGAGATCAGGAGAGATCTCCACATGCCCCGTAAAAAGTCGACAGAGGAGACGGAGATGGAGGCGGAGGCGGGGCCAAGGGGCAGAAAAGTCAAGAAGAAGGAGGAGAATTATTGCCCCCCTTCTTGCTTCACCTTAAGTCCGAAGGAGATCGATCAATTCATCAAGTGCCTTACGGGAATCAAAGTCAGTTCCGGTTACTGTGGGAAGATAAGCAGATTTCTAGACACCAAGAAGAAAAGGTTCAGCGGGATGAAGTCTCATGACTGTCACGTGATGAGGACGCAAATACTCCCGGTTGCCATTAGAGGGATAATGGAGAAGCACGTCCGTGACACGCTTACTGGTCTTTGCAACTTCTTCGACGTTATCTCTCAAAATTCCATCAGTGTGAAGCAGCTCCGAAGGCTACAGGAAGAGATCGTTGTCATACTATGTGAGCTTGAGATGTACTTCCCGCCCGCATTCTTTGACGTCATGGTGCATCTGTGTGTCCACATTGTGGACGACATCATCGACCTCGGGCCGACATTCCTTCACAGCATGATGCCGTTCGAGAGGATGAATGGGGTCATCAAAGGATTCGTTCGTAACATGTCCCGTCCCGATGGGAGCATCATCCAGGGTTATCTGACCCAAGAGTGCATCTCCTTTTGCGATAATTATATAGGCGGCGGAGACCCTGTTGTTGGTTTGCCCGTCAATAAGCACCATGGGAGGCTCGGAGGAGAAGGTCACAACAACGGCCGGAGGGAATTGCACGTGGACTACTCGGATCGACGGGGCGACTTTGACAGGGCAAACTTAGTAGTGCTACAACACCTAGATGTGGTAGATGATTATGTGACGCTGCACAAAGAAACCATTGCAAAGAAGTACCGTGATCAGGGGATGCGCAAGACGGACGACGAAGTTACTGTAGAGCACAATGCCACTTTCTTGCGTTGGTTCAAAGAGCAAATTCTTGCTAATCCCCCTGAAGAGGGCAGTTCGGACGGATTGCTCATACACGCCTTAGCACATGGCCCCGCGCCCAAACTCGCATCCTATCAGGCATACGATATCAACGGGTACACATTCTACACGGAGGCCAAAGACATGGACAGTGAGTACCAGAACTCAGGGGTGACGATTGAATGCATGACCGACGCCAACGACACAACTAAAAGATTCTACGGAAGGGTCGAAGAGATCTGGGAGCTTGACTACGCTGAATTGCACGCTGCGACGATGTTCCGTGTCAGATGGGCTAAGGCCGTCGTAAGAGAAAACAAGTATTTCACTACCATGTGTATACCCGACGCGAATAGCGCTACCGTGAACGTTAAAATCATCGCCAAAACTGAGCCATGGGTACACGCTAAGCACGTGACACAATGCTTCTTCATAACCGACCAGACCAATCCCGGCCGTGTTGTCGTGTGGAGAGGCAAAAGGAGCATCGTCGGAATGGATGGTGTCGCCAACGAGGAAGACTACGACCAATACGGCAACCCTATGAGGGAAGATGACGATGACGATGAAGCATACGTGAAAAGAAGAATCAAGACTACATTATGTAAGAAAGATCGTACTCCATGGTGCCGGAAAAGTCATAAAGAGGGGCTCAATTATACGTCAACGAACAAGAAAGGGAAGAAGCTCAATGTGAAACGTCGTCGACGCAGCTGAGAAACCATTATCTATATATATGTATCTATTTTGTGTACGCACTTAAGTAACCGTTATCGGTCAAATGATGTATACATGGTTCCGGTGATATTCGCGCAGTGTGGGGAGAGGGAGATCGACGTTCTCGTCGACTGCGTGTCAGGCCGTCGGGAGATAAACAAAAAACAAAAACAAAAACAAAAGGGAGAAAGCAATACAAAAGAAAAAGAAAAGTAAAGGAAAGGAAAATAATAAAAAGAAAAGAAAACTAAAAACTAGAAAAGGAAAATAATAAAAAGAAAAGAGTTAGCAGTAGCGCTGGATTAATACCAGCGCTATAGCTAACTTAGCTATAGCGCTGGTATTAATCCAGCGCCACTGCTATTTTGAGCTAACCCCTGCGCGGCCGGGCTCAAATTTTTCTAAGTCCCCACTCCCCCCCTCTCCCCCACTCCCCTGTCGCCGCCATCGCCGCCGCCGCCCTCTCCCCTGCCCGCCCTCGACCTCGCCGCCGCTGACCGATCCCGCCCTCGACCGCCGCCGCCCGAGCCAGAGCCCGCCCTCGCCACCGCGCCATAAGCCTCTCCCTCTCCTCTCCTCTGCCCTCCTCTCTCTCGCCGCCGCTACCCGAGCCCGCCCTCGACCGCCGCTGCCCGAGCCGCCCGCCGCCGCCCGAGCCGCCGCAGCCGCCGTCTCCCCTGCCCGCCGCCACGCCGTATGCCTCCCTCTCCTCTCCCTTTCCCTGCCCTCCTCTCCGCCGCCGCCGCCTCCTCTCCCCTGCCCTGCCCTCCTCTACCCCGCCCTGCCCTCCTCTCCCTCTCCCTGCCCTCCTCTCCCCCGCCGCCGCCTCCTCTCCCCTGCCCTGCCCTCCTCTCCCCTGCCCTGACCTCCTCTCCCTCTCCCTCTCTTCTCCCCTGCTAGGGCAATTTAGGATTTAGGATTTTTTTTAGCATTTAGGATTTTTTTTAGGAAAGAGGGGAGGAGAAGGATAAGAGGAAAAAGGAAAAGAGGGGAGGATAAGGAGAATAGGAAAAAGGAAAAGAAGAAAAAGAAAAAGAAGAAGAAGAAGAAGAAGAAGAGGAGAAGAAGAAGAAGAAAGAGGAGAGGAGGAGAAGGAGAAGAGGAAAAAGGAAAAGAAGAAGAAAAAGAAGAGAAGAAGAAGAAGAAGAAATAGGATAGGAAGGAAAAGAGGGGAGGAGAAGGAGAAGAGGAAAAAGGAAAAGAAGAAGAAAAAGAAGAGAGGAAGTAGAAAAAAGGGGCATTTTTTTAGGAAATTAGCTAGGGCAATTTTTGTAGGTATATAAAATGGCTATAAATAAAAAACAGTAGCTCCCTTCGCCGTTCCGGCAATATGAACCCTATGTGTACTTGCTTTATATTTTGCAAATGTTTAGTGAGGTCATTTTGCAATATGAACCCTATGTGTACTTGTTTTATATTTTGCAAATGTTTAGTGAGGTCATTTCACAATATGAACCCTATGTCATTGATGTCATATGCTCCGAGTGGCCTATGTTTTGCCGGAATGTTGATTCATTTCCGTTCCGGCAAATTTCAGGCGCTCCATATGTCCACTTTTTAGCAAAGGTCATGCCGAAAATTTCCGTGATTTTCGGCATGACTTGTGCTAGAAACTAGCTAGGACATATGGAGTGCCCGGGATTTGCCGGAAGGGGAATGAATCAACATTCCGACCAAATATAGGCCCCTTTTTTCTTTTCATTATTCATTTCATTCCGAGCAAATAATTGAACGAGCATACTTAAATAATCGTTGGAAACATGTCTGACCACGCGGAACCCGGGGGTTCTGCTCGCCTCGAAGAAGACCCCGTCGAGGCAGCAAACAATTATTTCAGTTACCTGGACGAACACCAGTTGCGGGTGCAGGGTGATAGTGGCAACAACAACCCCGACACCGACACCAACACCGGCACCGACACTGGCACCGCCGGCACCGACACCGCCCCCGAGACCGGTGAAGGACCAAAGCCGAAGAGGGCACGAAAACCAAACGAGCTCGGCATCGGAAAAATTGTGGTCACGACGATGCATCCCAAGAAATTAGAGCCACTGGCGCCGGAGGAAGCACGCGCGTGCTACGGCAATCAACTAGGATACATCCTCAGGGAAACCGCCAACATCAACGACGAAAAGTTGAAGAAGATACCACATATGGAGCACATGCTCCTAATGAAGTTGCACAATAGGTTCTTGTTCCCCGGGCGGATTGAAAGCCAACTTCCGTGGAGGGACGAACCCATGACAAAGATAAACAGCAAGGCGATGACGATGTTCACCAACGACTTGTCCGCCTGGAAAATACGGGTGAAAAAAGCGATTGCGAAGAATGAACCGTGGTCCAAGATTCATGCTGACAATCCGACAATAATGGAAGAGGACTTCGAAAAATTCAAGGAGACTTGCGCTAAAGAAGAAGTCAAGATAAAGTCGGAGAAAATGAAGGCGCTCCAGGCCAGGAACACGCCTCCCCACCGCCTCGGAAGCCGCGGTTATGAGGGGAAGAGGCACGTATGGGCCAAGGAGGACGCCGAATGTGAAAGTCACGGAATCCCAGACCCCTTGGCGGAGTTCACCGACCCGCAGGAGCGTGACTGGATCAGGGCCCGGTACATGTGGGACCCTGTCAAGAAAATCTTTTACACGGACCCGAACACGAGGGAGTTCATGAGACTACTGGTAATTGTTATATTACCACCTTATATTAGCTTCCAATCAATTCGACAACAAGTTTTGTCACATTTGTAAACCATCCATGTTCCTTTTGCAGAAAGAGCAGCACCAAAAGGCAGCCGAAAGCGACAAGTCTTCTCAGTCGTCGGCAAGGCCCAAGTGGGACACCCCTTTCAACCGGGCCCTCAACATACTGAAAAAGGTGTCGGAGGATAAACCGCCGTCGTATGGACGTGTGCACGGCATCGGAGATGGCGCCTCATGGAAGACGTGCTACCACGAGAAGCCGGAGGAAAGAAGGCAGAGACGGTTGCTTAGTCAACAGCACATCGACGAGATGGTCGCGCTTGCGGTCAATAAGGCCAAAGCTGAGACCAAAGCAGAGTTGGAACAGATAGTCGATGAAAGGGTCAGTGCAGCGGTAGCGCACGTCACGGCTGACTTCACATCTTCCATTACCAGCTTTATTCCGGCATTTTTCGAATGGACGAAGAAAAATCCAGATAAAGGGCCAGCGGACTTTCCCCTTCCCAGCTACGTCGGGAGCAATTCGGTGAACATCGCACCACCAACACCTGCTCACGCCACCGCACATGCTCCCGTACCTGGTCCCGCTCCTGTTCATAGCAGCCCGTCCTCCGTCTCTGGCCTGCTCGGCGGGGCTTCGTCTTTGGCTGAGCTCGACGCCCTCACGGTAATTACGCGTCATACCCTCTTGACCAGCATATCTATAGTCTTCCGTTTCAGTTGCCTTTCGGATGTTTGACGTCGCAGACATGTCTTCGCAGGCCGACGAAACCCCGTGCACCCTACTGTACGACATCAAAGGCCAGAAGGTGGATGTGGGAAAGGCAACGATCGTGAAGCCGAAGGAACGCATGTTACACAACTGACAGATGCCCCATAGCGTCTTCAACGTTTGCGTGGCTAGTGTCAAAGCGTGCTTCGAGGATTTGCCTCCTCCGGTACAAGTCGATGACGACGAGATCCCTAAATGGATTGGCGCCTGCAAGAGCTGGTTCTTGCCTTGGCCGAAGACTCTTCTTCGTGTCGAGGCGCCCGGTAGCACACCAACGACCACTCCTTAACAAGGTATGAACACCACCCCACCTACCCAATTACCTGCACCTGTCGTGGCGGGTGATAGCGGACGACACGAGGGATAGCCTCCATTAGTGCCAGATGACGTCGCCCCCGTCAAAGAAGCAAATGCTGATGATGTCATGGAGGAGGATGATGATGACCCTAACCAGTATATCAATACCGCCTATGGCGATGCTTGGGACTTTGACTCAGGCTATGAGCGTGGAGATGATGATTTGATGCTGCCTGATTTGCCGGAGCCGGAACGTCCTAAGGCTGATTGCAAAAAGTATCTCTTCATGCGATCCTCGCAGGAGACGCCTCCAGATGCCGCCTCTACCCAACAAGAACAACGCGAGGGCCGTCCACTGTTTAGCCCGACGACACTGGGGGTGGTGGTTAGGGAAGGTATGGTGGGCTCACTACCGCCCCCCATCAAGAAGCAAAGGAGGAGACCGGAGAGGAAAGTCTCTAAAGGCGCCAGAGCTGCTTCAAGCAGCCAGCCGCCTCTGAAGCCCCGGGAGGTAGACAGAATACCTGTCGTAGGTGCGGTGCATTTCCATGTCGCCGGCCACCCGATCCTACCTCAGAAAGCGCTGGAGGACATACTGAACAATGATCTAAGGAGACTTCATGATGATGTGCTGGCCAGAGAGAAAAGCCTTCTCATCTCGGAAAAACCAGGATACCCACTTTACGCGGCTCAGGTTCCGGGTGGGAGGTTATACGTCGATAGATGTCCCGCGGATAAGTTCATCCTGCGATTTGACTACATCTACGACATGTTCCACATGACCAAGCTGGATTTTCAGTTCATCCGCATGTATGCACTGTATCTCAACTACATCATCAGGCGCGAGAACATAAAATATATCTGCGTCGCGGACCCGTACTATATGCACGAGAGCTTCTTGGCAGTATGCAAAGAGCACCGTGACTATGCGAGCAAGTACATCGGCGAGTTCATGGTCGCTAATAAGGACAAGGAAACGATTCTCCTGCCTTATCATCCCACGTAAGTCATCCGCGGATATCCTTTCGTAAGTTTTAATCATTCCTTTGCAAGCATGGAGGCTAATTTGAGGTGTACTTATTTTGCGCAGCGGGGGGGGGGGGGGCGGGGGGGCGCCGTCCTCATCTGTCTGTACCCACAATACTCCCATGCTCTGTACTTGGACTCAACGAAGAACATCAAGAAGAGGGATTACACGCACATAAAGAGTGTTCTCGATAGTGCCATTTTAACCTTCATCTGTAGTGGTGGATATATCCAGGTGAAAAAGTACAGGAATAGAGGGCCGGCTTTCGGCCATAAGACCGACTTCTGCTCCATCCAGCAACTGAAAGATAGTAAGGCTGATGGATTCTACCTCATGCATCACATGATCGAGTACAGAAGGGATAATCAACGCCTTCGCATGTCAGCTACTTCCAGCGATGCCGAGATTGTCAACTGGGCCACAAGCATAGGAAGGACACCGGATCATCGAATCCGAGCTGAGTTTTATCACGTACAGTGTGAACTTGCCCAAGTGATCATGAAGGAGGTCCTCAAAAAACCAGGGATGTTCTACCATGGGCCAATGAGTCGGGAGGATGTCCGAACACTGCTCAGCGCTCAGCGTCTGGACCTGAAGCCTTTCACAAAGCTCGGGTGCTTCCTCCCTGACTATGAAGATTGGAGCGCCGACATGGAGGAGTGATTGACGATGACAATGTGTATGTTTAATTAGTACTACTGTCTTTCTATGAACTAGAGTAGATAGCTCTAGTTAATTAGTTTGGGTATGAGAAACTTCCTTATTTATGTTTACTATAGGTTGCTTGTATTTTGCTATCTATGCCTCTTTGTGTGTCTCAAGTACATTATGTTGCATATTATCGTTGAATTCATCAACTTACGATGCAGGTACATAGATCGGAGATGGCGAAGGACTGCTACGCCGTATTCATTGGGAGGGTTCCAGGAGTGTATGACCACTGGCCAGACGCTCAGGCCCAGGTGGACAGGTACCCGGGCGCTAGCCACAGAGGGTTCGATAGCAGAGCCAAAGCGGAAAATAGTTACTTGAGGTGGACGCTCCGGCAAGAGAGGGAGCGAAACCGGTGCCTCAAGAAGTACTACTTAGTCACGCTCTTGCTCATACTGATCGTTCTTCTCTTCTACATCATGCTTTAGAGATAGAGATGCTGAAACTTGTGTGTGTGCCATGACTATGCAGTTGCATTTATTCGAGACATGACATGACTTCTGTATCGCTATTTTCGAGATGTGATGATATTTGTGTTGGATGTGGTGGTATGACGAGTCTCCTGTATGTGTATGATATGATGAGAATAATGTATGTTTATTATGATATGATGAAACTACCGTATAGAGCATGCACAAATATGTAGATGGGAATGAAATCTAAGCAGTGCTGGTTTAGCAATAGCGCTGGTAAGTTGTAGCGGTAGCGCTGGTTTTTCAGCAGCGCTACTGCTATCAGTACTTACCAGTAGCGCTGGTTTTTAAGCGCTACTGCTAAACACTTAGCTGTAGCGCCTTAGTAGTAGCGCTGCCACCAGCGCTACTACTAAGGGGAAAACAAGCGCTACTACTAGGCTTTCTCCTAGTAGTGCTAGGTCGGCCGTTTCTGGGAGTGCGACTACTTCCCTAAAGTCTTGTCTGTTGGAACACACGGTACGCTATGCTAGCGCCGAATAAAAATTTCTACGGCGCACCCAAGAACATGCTGCTGGAAATAGATCACGGGATCGGGTTTACCACTAGACGTGCAGTCACCGCAGCGGAAGTAGAGTTGTTGATGCGTGTAGTCGATCAGCCGATTCGTCTCCTCCTCCTGTGGCCGATCTCCCACGAACAGTGATCTCCCATGAACAGCTCCTCGCGGATCCCTCGAAAGGTTCGTCCAAGCACCGCAAATGTGATGCCTCCAAGGTATCCACACGTACGGGGGCAGCGTCGGGCGGCGGATTGCTAGGTCTGATCGCACGGCATGGTGGCGTGAGGAGTGGCAGTGGCTGTCGAGGGGTGAAAACGATCAACCCTGAAAGGTGCGCCCACTCCCCTTTATATAGACCTCCGAGGTGGGCTCAACACTTGTGTCCCACGACGAGTCTAGTCCCATTTTCCATTCGGATCCAATCTGAATGGGCTGCAATCCCTTAAGTGTGCGACCCTATAGGTTCACGTACACATGGACATGACTAGAGTCGATAGTCGATAGCGGCTCCTAGCAGAACGTGCCAACTCCCGTGTGTGCGCAAAGTCGTTAGATGAACCTCAACAGTGTGTCATATACAACATTCCTTTTGCCTCATGATATATGTTGTCGAGCTGAAGGCGGGTACTTGTCACCCTTGTGGTAGCTCGACATCTCTTCTCAAAACCGTGATGCAGATTCCCGAACCGGGTTAACACTTAACCCATGTTGCTTGGCCATGCTTTCTGAATCTGATCACTCGAGAGGGCCCAGAGAAGATCTCTCCTTATGGAGGGGCAAATCCCATCTTGGTCAACCATGTCTCGCGGCATGTCTCACGACTCACCCGAAAGCTACCTTTATAACTACTCAATTACGGAGTAGTGTTTGATAGACCCTAAGTAAGTCCACCCTCATCCCAAGAACATGCGAGGAGCTCAGGCCTATGACATGGCATATACATTGTACTTGAGACTAACAGATGACAATATCTCGCTGTGTCTCAAAGTGGGTCTGTCCGACTCGGTGATCTCAATCCCCGAGTCCATACTATCAGTTTAGCATCTCTATGCACATGACTTGTGAAACATTGTCATCAACTGAATCATATACTAGTAAACGATATGTGTTCGCATAACCTTAACAACTAGGGACTATTAGAACAATCATCATACAATATATAGTCTCACAAATAAGTCACATACTTATTAATACATATCATTGATGATGTTCAAGGACAATACAAAATACTCATGAATACATAGGAAATGAAATCATCACATGATTGCCCCTAGGGTATATCTCCAAGATTGTCTTGATCTACCTAGCTACTTCACAAGTGAAGTTTAGTAGCAGAAGGGTGTGATCGGGAATCACAGGTAAAGTACACAAACATCTGCAGACTGTATAAAACTGATCATGGTTAGCTGTGTCCCTGGTTATGGAAAACTTTGAGCAGCTCATTTGAGAATTATCAGCTTGATATCACTCACCTCTACCATTCTAAAAACAATGGGTTGAACCAATGGGGAGCTATGGCACTGATCTCACAGGGATCTATGGAGAGAAGCTTGGGATGACCGGGGTTTACCGGGAGTCCACATACTCAAACTGCATTGGAGTTACGACTGGGGTTTATCGAAGTAACTCTAGACTATGACCGGGGATTACCAGGAGTGTCATATTGCTATTAGAGTAGACCGCTATAAAATAATAGAGAAAACTATGTTTTATGCAAAGAGCCTTGAACCCCACCATCCAAAGTGCATGTAGGTGAACAGGTTTCCATTAACTGTGGACTTGTCAATACATTCAATGTCTTGACCCTAGTGGCTGCAACGTATCATGTTGCAGGTGACTATTATGAGGAGTGATTTACGTAGGGTTTCATGCCTCCACTCGACATGCTTCCCCATGGCGTTGATGGAGCTTACCAATACTGCTACCTTACTTTTTCTTTCGTTTCTGCTTATCATGAACTCTGTTTTCTTATTGTAAGACCATGTACTTGACTAACCACTTGCTAGAGTCTATAAGACTATTTGTTTCTAGATCATACGATGTAATTAAAGACGCATTTGTGTATGATGCAAAATCATTACCGTGTATGCCAATGATTCAATCAAGGGGTTGTCTTGGAGACACATAGAGACCGCATGCCTGAAAAGGTAGGTCGTGACAGTCTAGCTCTAATTGATCAACTAGGACCAACTAGAACTAGAACTAGAGAACTAGAGGAGGATCCAAAACTTGTAGTAACAACCTCTAGTATATATAGGTTAGGAGGAACCACAAGGGATAAACCCCCTCCAATTCAGCCTCTCCTCCCTCCTTACCATAGGAGGGGGGCGCCACCTCCACTTGGACCCTTGTGGCCCAAGTTGCCTTCCACCTCTTGGCCTTTTAAGGCCCGTTGATATTAAATTAAATATAAAAGCCCTCTAACTACTATAACAGCCTTTTATTATTAAATTAAAATCTCTAGGAACATTTTCCACCTATATATTATGTATAGCTAATAACCGTTATTGCCTGCTAATCTCCGAAACCCTTCCAGTGACCCCGGAATGCTTTCGGATCCTCTCGAAACTATTTCGAATATTAATGAAACAATTTCACAAATATATTCTCATCACTACCGTACTACTAACACTCGGCAGTTCGTGATTACCTTAAGCTTGTGACCCTGTAGGTTCGATAACACATAGACATGAACGAAACCCGTTTGTTCATTTACCGATAGGGGAACCGTGGACGTCCATGTCAATCCCTATGAGTACACGCATGATATCTGAGTGGACCTGTGCTTCGTGATACTTTACAAAACCCAAGATGGATTGGTATCCTCTTCAGTCATGCACATGCTCACTGTACCATTATTCTCGTTACCAGTTTTGTTCTTCTTTCTCATTGATGTGTTCCGGCATCCCTTTGGCATTGTCACCTGCAGTGGCGGAGACACGAACCAGGCCTGGGGGCCTGGGGCCGGGACGTGTGGCAGAAATCCTTTGTTGACTTTAGCATCTAGGGACTGTTTAAGACTATAGCAACACTGTACCAAGCCTGGGGCCCGGGCCCTTGCCCAATCCTGGCTTCGCAACTGGTCACCTGTGTCTGACCAGACGATAACGGATGTCGTCACACCGATAAGGCTCTAAGAATATCTCTCCATCGTTAGAGGAGCAAACCCCACTTTGTAGCTATCTAGTCCTTTGTCAAACTTTTTGATGAACCTGTAAGTTGTCGGTATGGTCACCTACTTACAGATGACGTTTGAGCAATCCCAAAGCTCATCGTATGGTAAGAAGTGACTACAATACTCTCATGGTCTAAGGAACATAAAACACATGTTAACACTCTGTGGTATAACAATTGATTTTAGACTATATTGTCTCAAAGTATATCAAACAAGTTTTGGCCGATTCAATATGATCATTTTTCTAACGTCATACTCTCAATGTTGTTTTAGGACTATCGTCACACTTAAAGATATCCTAAGATCCAGAAAACATGATCACCAACAACATTTGAGCCAGTCTTAGAGGCAAGACAAGGAACCTTATTTTACTATTTATCATTCCACACGTGCATATGAGTTTTCCACAGAATCACATATTTTAGAATTATAGCAGTTAGAGCATGGAATATAAACTCTTAATTTTGAATATGGAAATGTAATAATACAATATTATTGCCTCTAGGGCATATTTCCAATAGTCTCCCACTTGGACTAGAGTCAATAATCTAGTTTACATAGTCTCTCTAACAACAATGGCTTGCCAGTGTTGCTCATGCTTTGCTCGTGGTAGAGCCTTCGTCATCGGGTCCACATTCAAATCCGTGTGAACCTTGAGAAATTTCACAAAACCCTTCTCGACGTACTGTCGGATAATGTGATACTTGCGCTCGATGTGTCTGGCTTCATGTGGGATCTTGGTTCCTTTGCATGAGAAACGACACCACTATTATCACAATAGAGCCTATTTCTCATAGGCCGGCTTGGTGGGCCGCTCACTGACTATCACAGGAAGGGCCAAGATGTTCAACGACACCGTATTCTAGAAGGAAACCTCCGAAGACGCGGCGTGCACTCCAAGTCAAGATGAGAGGATCGGCATCTTTGCATCCGGCTGAAAACTTATCATGTGTAAACCCTAGGTACCCCCGGTGTCTTTATAAACCAGGGGGTTTAGATTGTAGAGGGCAGGCAAGGTCATCTAGGGTTTTTGACCACTTGATCTCGAGGTAGACCGACTCTGTAAACTTCATACACATTAATACAATCAAGCAGGACATAGGGTTTTACCTCCATTGGAGGGCCCGAACCTGGGTAAACATCGTCTCCTTCGTCTCTTGCTACCCATCGATCCTAGTCTCACAGCTCGGGACCCCTACCCGAGATCCGCCGGTTTTGACACCGACAGGGACCACACCAAATTCTTCAAGAAACTTCTTAATCCAGACCGCCTCCTTCGAAACTTTTGAAGCCACAATATTCTCTGCTTCTATCATAGAATATGCAAGAGTGTTCTGTTTGACACTCTTCCAAACTACCGCACCACCATTGAGAGTGAAAACATATCCCAATTGAGATTTATAGTCATCTATATCAGTCATGAAGCTAGCATCGGTGTAACCATTTACAATGAGTTCTTCATCTCCTCCATAGACAAGGAGAATGTCCTTTGTTCTTCTGAGGTACTTAAGAATATTTTTAACAGCTGCCCAGTGAGCCACTCCGGGATCACTTTGGTACCTGCTAATAACACTTAGTGCATAAGAAACATCTGGTTTAGTACATATCATAGCATACATGATGGAACCAATTGCGGAGGCACATGGGACTCCACTCATCTGCACCAGCTCATCAACTGTCTGGGGACATTTATTTCTAATGAGTGTTCTGCCATGTGATATTACAAGAAATCCTTTCTTTGCATTCTCCATTTTAAACCTCTTTAAAACCTTGTCAATGTACGTGCTTTGCCTTAGCGCAATTAGACGTCTTGATCGATCTCTATATATCTTTATGCCTAATATATATGCAGCTTCACCTAAATCTTTCATTGAAAACACACTTTTTAAATAGTCTTTTATCGTGCTAAGGAAATTTGTATCATTTCCAATCAACAATATAATATGTCATCCACATATAAGATTACAAATGCTACATAGCTCCCACTAAACTTCTTGTATACACAAGCTTCTTCGTCATTTGTAATGCCGCCAAACTCTTCTATCACTTCATCAAAATGTTGATTCCAGCTCCTTGATGCTTGCTTCAAACCATAGATAGACCTTTGAAACTTGCACACCTTTCCGACATCTTTCGAATTGACAAAACCCTCTGGTTGTATCATATACACATCCTCTTTCAGATATCCATTTAGTAAAGCAGTTTTGACATCCATCTGCCATATCTCATAATCAAAATATGCAGCTATAGCCATCATAATCCATACAGACTTAAGCATAGCTACTGGTAAAATAGTCTCACCATAATCAACTCCTTCAACCTGTGAAAACCCTTTCGCAACTAGCATTGCTTTATAGATGGTAGGATTATCGTCCACATCTGTTTTTCTCTTGAAGACCCATTTACATTGTATGGTCACACCCTCTGGAGGATCGACCAAGTTCCAAACTTTATTATAGTACATGGACTCCATTTCAGATTGCATGGATTTAAGCCATTCTTTTGAGCTGGGCACCGCCATCGCTTCTCTATAGTGCACAGGTTCATCTTCCTCTAAGATGAATATTTCATTGTGAAACTATTTAGGAGGTTCGATAACTCTTCATAACCTACATAGTTCAGTTACAGTCTTAAGTGGAGTTTCCACAACTGGTGTAGTAACTTCCGGTTCAGTTGTGCGGACAACTTCCGGAAGATATTCTGTTTCACTAGTCATGTTCACTTCTGAAGATTCAGTAATCTCATGAAGCTATACTGCCCTCCTACTTACTTCTTTGGCGAGAAACTCCTTCTCGAGAAAGTGACCATTCTTTGCGACGAACACTTTGTCTTCGAACTTTTGGTAGAAAGAATACCCAATTGTTTCTTTGGTATAACCTTTAAAGTAACATTTGTCTGGTTTGGGGTCAACCTTATTTGGTTGTAAACGTTTTACGCAAGTTTCACAACCCGAAATATTTAGATGTGATAAATTGGGTATCTTCCCATTCCATAACTCATATGGTGTCGTCTCAACAGACTTAGACGGTGCTCTATTTAGCGTATATGTTGCTATTTCAAGTGCATACCCCCAAAATGTTAAAAGGTAGATCGGTAAATGACATCATTGACCTTACCATGTCTAACAAGGTTCAGTTACGCCTTTCAGACACTCCATTCCTCTGCAGAGTTGCGAGAGGAGTAAGTTGTGAAATAATTCCACAATCACTTAGATGTTTGCTAAACTCATGACTTAGATACTTCCACCACGATCTGATCGTAGAAATTTTATCTTTTTGCCATGATGATTCTCAACTTCATTTTGAAATTCTTTGAACTTGTCAAATGTTTCAGACTTATGTTTAATTAAATAAATATAATCATATCTACTCTAATCATCACTGAAGGTTACAAAGCATAAGTATCCACCGCTCGTCGGTGTACTCATTGGTCCACATACATCACCATGTATTATATCCAATAATTCAAACATCTTTTCAGGATGACCAGTGAATGACATTTTAATCATTTTACCCATCATGCAAGCTTCACATGTATCAAATGCAGCGGGCAAGGGAGAGGGGCATGGCGGAGCAGTCTGTGCGCCCCCGCCATGGGATGCAGGCGGAGCCCGACGAGGATGAGCGGCTCCTCGCATGGGTCAACCGTCGGTCGCTCATGATGGCGGAGATGGACTCGCCGCCTACAGCGGAAGAACGCGAAGGCGCTCCGGCTTTCTGTTGAGTAGTCGGAGGCGAGGCGAGGGAGGCAGCAGAGGAGGCTGGTCGGGTCGCCAAGTTGAAGGCAGCAGGACAGGGTCGTCTGCCGGATGATGGGGTTGATCCTCCTGTCCAATTCCCCGTCCGACGACGGCGACGACCATAGCTCCAACTTCTCCGACGACGATTAAGATCCTCCACCAGCCACAGACGCATACAGCCGCGCCGGCGGTCGTAAGGGCAAAGGCCCGGCGCGGAAGTGGTGATCCCCGCTCCTCCTCCTTTGTTTATTATCGTTTCTAGTTGTTGAAGTTTAAGAACTTGTCTGGCGACGAACTCTGATGATCTTTTGGATGATGTAAAGTTCGTTTATGTGCATTTGGTTGTCCGTTTGCAGTCGATTTCATTATCCGTTGTTTGTTCGCGTAGAATTGCTTATCGCATTGTATGTGTAGTATAGATATAGGGTGCCAGATATGAGATACACGGATGTGAAGAGGAAAATATGAGGTGTGCCAAATCGATGCCGATTGACATCCGCCGACAGGCGTTTGAGGGGCCAAATTAGGTCATCGCCGCTGCAAATGCTCTTAGAGAAGCTGCCACCAGTTCTACTAAACCTTGGATCGATTATAGTACGCTATATGTAATGTTAGAATTACATCATTCTTTCTTACGCAGAAGGTTAGCCTTGGAATTGATATAGTACTAGAAGGGCAGTGCGCGCTTTGCCGCGCCGCTTATGTTTTTGGGGTTGTATGTTTTTTTGACGTGTGGGGAAACAATTGAGTGTATTTTTTTATCAGAGATGCTACTCCTACGGACAGACCTTACGGAATCATGGTTACAAATGGATGTGTCAATTTATGGTCATAGATTAGGAGAAGAGTGCGCCAATGATGAAAATCTGGGAAGTGGTTGGTGGGAGAATGTTTGGTATGAGCAATTCGTAGCGAATCGTTCGTGGGTGTATCATTTTTTTATTGTGGTGTTTGAGTGAATCTTTTTGACCGTGTGATTGGAGGACGTCTTTTAACTAACACAAATACATGTGAATGTTAGTTACATTGTTGGATGCGGGCGTTTATGCTGGTGCTAAACGTGTCAAAGGCGACACTTCCTTTGTGTCAACGAAGGCCACACCATCTAGGTACTTACCAAGGGACCCATTCATCGAGAGATCCCATCTCGAAGCCCAGGTCAACGACCCAATCAATTGTGTATTCAATCCAAACTAAAGAGCTCAGTTGAATGGGTGGGCTTTAAAATGGAGAAGCTTAAAGAAGTTAGAGATTTCATTGCCACAACCAAGGATTGACCAAGTCAAAATGAAGGCATTAGAATTGTATACCTCAATCGAATTAGGGAGCATATTATACTAAAAATGAATGAATGAGCACCTTGTGAAATTGTTGACTCCGTCAAAATTGTATGACCCAATTTTAAATTGGAATTGTATACCTCAATCGAAAGGAAAAGCTCTAAAATTAAGGAGCATTATGTATTAAAAAAGAGTGAGAGAGCTCTTTGTGAAATTGTTGACTCAGTCAAAATTGAAAGACCCAATTTCAAATTGAAGACCTCAATTGATTGTGATGCCTTAAATTATAGGGAGCTCCAAGGATAGAAAAGCTTCTTAAGAAATTGTTGACCTGGTTAAAATCGGATGACCAAAATCTATATTGAAACCTCAATTAATTGTGAAGATTTAAAAATTGAGAAGCATAGTGTATTGTATAAAAAATTAAATAAGAAATTGTTGATCCGGTCAAAATTGGATGACCAAATTTTAATTGGAGACCTCAATTGATTGTGAGGCCTTCAATCCTAGAGGGATTAGTGATATAGTATCGCAAAATCGGAAAATAAAATCCGCATGTTGTCACTCCCCCCCAAGCACGAGTAAGTCACAACCAACCAGCGGCGCGTGTGGCAAACGGAGGCGTTTTCGCCGTTTCCCTTGGCGTTTTCGCCCGCCTGCTTACGCAGGGAGCGGCGACCTGTTGCTAATTGGCGTACTACGGTCATATGTCCTTACCGTGATTCGTCGGTCTGACATTAGTTTAAGATCAATCACATCCCGGTGCAAACAAAAAGGAAGCGTCCTGGCATAAGCTAGCCTTGTGAAGCTGTGAACCGATAAATCATGGCCATGTGCGTGCTCTGCATGACGACCGTCGGAGGATGGATCGGCCAGAGACCATCGTCATCAAGGTGTTATTTCTTCTTCAATTCAATTCAGAGAAACAACAACAGGGTGCTCGCGAAGTAACGAGCGTAGTACGTCCGAGGTCTCCGCCGCCGCAGGGAAGAAACCATGCATGCATCGCGTAGCGTCTGAGATTAATTAAGAGTGAAGGAGGAGTCTATGGGAGCATGATATACGCATGCGCCACGCGGGCCGGTCGTCCTGAACTCATGTGTCGCGTGCTCGCAGCTGTGCCAGCTAAACAAAACGCAGAGTGTACAATACTACCTTCGTCCGGATTTATTAGGCTCTTTTATATTTTATGTCTAAATTTGATCATGTATTTGACTAAAAATATATAAAGTATATGCTACATAAAATATATTGTTGGATTTGTATTCGAAAGCGGTTCTCTCCGGTATAATTTTTGTGCATATAATTTATATTTTATTAATTAAATTCATCGTTAAAATGAAAGGGAGCCTAATAAACCCGAACGGAGGGTGCTATAATAAATTCGAGACACACCGTCGATCATCCAAGGACCAAGCAATCACATCAAGCACGACACCGAGATTTGTTAACGAGGTTCACCGGCATGGCTACATCCCCAAGGCCTGACTACGGGCATTCCTCCCCGTGACACCGTCACAACACCGCACACCGGCCGCCCTACGCACCGGCACATGCCGCCGGCTTCCCCTGCGCCATAGTCTTGTCGAAGCCACACAAGTATCGGGCTTGTGCCACATGTTTCCACGCCCAGAAGTCGGTCACCATCAGCATCACGCTCATATGTCGTCGTCGCTGATCCCACCACCGTCTTCTGTACCAACCGACTTGTGTCGATCCGTTAGATTGTTCAGTCCGACCCAGCCGAACTTGTCCGACTGCATGACACGCTCCACACTCCTCAAAGTCATCACCGTGACCATTACCATACATACACAAAAGTGTACTATTTTTTTAGATAAAAGGCATCAACCCGACTTTATAGATAAAGCCACCAGGCAGCGTTCACCACAGGACAAGCAACCAGAGTATCGAACACAGAAGTACTTAAGCGAGGGGTACATGGCTCCCAGGCCAACACCGTCACGCAGGACAAACTAGAAACGCCACATGATGAGAGGAACCACCGCGTCCACTAATTGCCAGTCTATTGTTGTGAGAGGTAAGAAGCAGAAGCCCGAATCTTGGAGGTCATCAAGTCAAAAGCACCGCGGTCGGACTCGTTAGTCAATAATCTCCACTGCTGCAAGTATATGAAAGATTTAAATAAGCAATCAACAGGTTTAGCAGGAAAAATATGCTCGATAGTGAATTTGTTCCTAGTAGTCCACAAAGACCAACAGACCGCCGCAAAACCAACCCAAAACATTCGTTTAGAGGCCCCAAACAGACCCGAGGCCAAGGTCCTGAGCTCCGAAAATGATGAAGGGTTCCAGGGAACGTGGAGCCAGGACCTGATACAGCACCATACGAGCTTCGCCAGAACACACGAAAAGAAGATGTGCTCCGTGTCCTCGAGGTCGCCACAGAGTGCGCACCTATCGGACCCGGGGCCATTACGTTTACGAATTTGGTCAGCGGCCGGCAACCGGCCTCTAAAGGCCTGCCACAGAAAGATCTTAATCTTAGGAGGAACACGGGCACGCCAGACCACCTTGAATCGATTAGTAGGAGAGTTAGAAATCATCTTAGCGTATAGAGATTTAACCGAAAAGCGCCCAGAGGAAGAGTGGGGCTAGACCACCGAGTCCTCCTCCTCCGAGAGCACTGGGATGCAAGCAACAAGACGCTGCCAATCATCCAACTCTACGGGAGAGAGAGAGCGACGATAGGACAAATCCCAATTATTGTCAGAGAGCTCAAAGATAGAAATCTCCGGATCAGGGCAATATGAAAAGAGAACCGGAAAGGAAACTGCAAGAGGGGCCTCACCGCACCACCAGTCAAGGAAAAAGCGAGTGGATTGGCCATTATGGACTACAAATTTAACAAGGGATTTGAACACCGGACGGAGTATGACGAGATCTCTCCAAAATTGCGAGCCACCAGCGGAAGAGGCGAACATGGGGCTGGAGGAAGGGAAGTATTTCGCTCGTAAGAGATTTAACTATAGAGGATTCTCCGAGGTAGTCATAATTTTCCACCACCATTTGATGATCAGACATTTATTCATGGTCACGGTGTCCAAAATGCCCAACCCCCAAGGTTCTTGGGCCTACCACTACTGGAATCAGGGATTTTGCAGTCAGCCGACTCTTTGCCGTTAGCAGGCGGACGACAAAGAAAGTCATTGCCATGTGCTGGCAGAAAGCTGACGACAAAGGGTGAGCTGACGGCGAATGAATTTGCCGTAGGCTGGTTCTTTGCCGTCAACCAGCTGACGGCAAAGGGCCAGCAGGGCAGACAGCAAAGGAACGACCCACGGCAAAGGGCAGCTGGCGGACGGCAAAGGGCAAAGGCAGGCTGGCGCCGCTTAGGTCAGTTCTTTGCCGTCTGCCAGCAGACGGCAAAGGCAGGCTGACAGACGGCAAAGGCGACGCCCTTATAACGGCCGTCCCCCACCCCTCTGTCCTCTCCCTCTCTCCCTCCCTCCCTCATCCCTCCCCTCCCACTCCCCGCCGCCCTGCCGCCCCCACCCACCGGCCGCCCCGCCGCCCCCACCCACCGGCTGCCCCGCCGCCCGCCGCCCCCACCCACCGGCCACCCCTCGGCCCGCCACCCCCACCCACCCGCTGCCCCGACGCCCACCCCCGCCTCCCTCCCTCCCTCCCCCCGACGCCCACCGGCTGCCTCCCCCACCCACCGGTTGCCCCGCCGCCCCACCCACCGGCCTCCCCCCGCCCCGCCACCCCCACCGGCCGCCCCCCGCCCCGCCACCCCCACCCACCCGCCGCCCCGCCACCCCCACCCACCCGCCGCCACAACCCACCGGCCGCCCCGCCGCCCCCACCCACCGGACGCCTCGCTGCCCCCGTGCCCCTGCGCACCACCGCCCCGCCGCCCCGGCACCCCAGACGCCCCCGCCGCCCGGACGCCCCCTCCGGTGAGCTCTCTGTGCCTCCTCCCTTCCCCCTCTTCCGCATTTTTTCTGTTTTTTTTCATTTTTTAGATTAGAAATTAGCTAGCTAGCTACTGTTAGAAGAAGAAAAGAAGAAGGAAAAAGGACAAATGAAAAGAAGAAGAAGAAGTAGAAGAGGAGGAGGAGGAGATGAAAAGGAAAAACAGAAGAAGAGGAGAAAGTAGAAGAAAAAGAGGAGAAGAAGAAGAGGAGAAGAAAAGAAGAAGAAGAAGAAGAGAAGAAGAAGAAGAAGAGAAGAAAAGGAAGAAGAAGAGGAGAAGAAGAAGAAATAGAGGAGAAAAAGATGAAAATAGAAGTGGAAAAGTAGTCATACATAGAGAGATTTTTCTATCGGGAGTGAATATTCGTTTTGATCGTGTGGATCTAAATGTGCAGTTTTTCGTCGCTTGAAGGGTCTGGTGTTCGACGGCCTCCCCATGCGACTACGTCCCCTACACGGTCTACTGGTGAGCACTACTGTCATCTCCTCCCCGACCCTCCCCTGTTTGCTCTGTTCTTGTTGTCATGCCGTTGTCACTTAATTTTATTTTCATGTCAAGTTTCGTAACCTAGGCGTCTCCCGTTCGAAAGGACAACATCTATATATATGCATGTCTTTGCATATTTATAACCGCCGTCCTTTCGAATTGTCCAACGTTATCCATGGACAGCCCGAGTATGTGTAGATTGGGTTCGTTTTCCCGTATGCTCTGCTCCGGATCCTATGCAGAATTTCGTCAGTGCCTCCCTGTTGTTCTCCGGGTACACATCCTCTCTGCTTATTGCCGAGACGTGTATCAGGAGAACAGCGGGGAGGTGCTGTCGAAATTCTGCGTCGGATCCGGAGCAGTGCATGGGAAAACGAACCCAATCTACACAAACTCGGGTGGGATTAGGACCTATCTTAACCTATTAGCATGTAGGTTGCATGGACGTAATAAAACTGACAAACTTGATTAACTGATGAATATATATGCTGATATATATATATATATATATATATATATATATATATATATATATATATATATATATATATATATTTCTTGTGTGTCCAGTAGCTAGGCAAGATGACTGATCATGCGTGGATGTATACCGGTCACACCAGTTAGAAAGACATGACCAAAGAATGGTTAATAAATACCAAGGGGTTTGTGAGAGCCGCATTTGCAAATGGCCAGGAAAAAACATGGTGTCCCTATCCCCGGTGCGACAACTATAAAAGGCAGACAGAGGATGAAATGGGTAAACACCTGCAGAAGTGGGGTTTTAGGCCTAATTATACGGTGTGGACTTTTCATGGTGAGTCTGCCCAACGTGCCAGAGCTGAGGTGGTTTGTCATCGCACCGACGAGCATGGTACCGGGATCGAAGACATGGTGCAAGACTTTGATGATGCTAGGGATTCGGACGATGAGATGGAGGAATCTGCAAAGGCCTTCTATGAAATGTTGGAGTCTTCAAAACGTCCTCTCCATGAGCACACTGAGCTTTGTTAGCTGGAAGCCATCGCGCAAGTAATGGCTCTGAAGGCTCAGTTCAACCTGGGCAGAGAATGCTACGACGCGATGATGACAATATTTGGACGCTTTCTACCCAAAGGCCATGTATTGTCTGCAAACCTGTACCAGTCGGACAAAATCCTACGCGCGCTTAAGATGCCCTATGAGAAGATAGATGCCTGTGAGAATGGATGTGCCTTATTTAGGCTTGAGTATGCGGGCTTGAACTATTGTCCCATTTGCAAGTCTTCCAGGTATGTTGTGGTAGACAACGGTATGGGTGAGAAGAGTCAGACCAAAATCCCAATTAATGTTCTTCGGTATATGCCAATCATACCAAGACTTCAACGTCTTTTCATGGTCGAAGAGACGGCCAGACAGATGACGTGGCATAAATTGGGCAAAAGAACCGAACTAGATGCAGATGGGAATCAGATGTTGGTACACACTTCAGACGCTTGTGCGTGGAAGCACTTCGATGCATTACATAACGATAAAGCGGCAGATCCAAGGCATCCTCGAGTCGCCATAAGCATGGATGGGTTCAATGTGTTTGGTATGACGGCAACCCAATACAATTGTTGGCCTGTATTTGTCATTCCACTCAATCTCCCCCCGGAGAGATTATGAAAAGAAAGAACATTTTCTTGACGTTGATAATTCCAGGGCCCAACTATCCGGGAAGAATATGAATGTGTACATGCAGCCGCTTAAGGATGAATTGCAACAAGCTTGGGATAATGGGATCAAGACATACGACGCCGCTACCAAAAAAACCTTCAAAATGCATGTGTGGTACATGTACTCGACACATGACTTGCCGGCGTATGCCCTATTCGTTGGCTGGTGTGTGCATGGAAGGTTCTCGTGCCCCACATGCAAGGCATCTCTTCAGTTCTGTTGGCTGCAGGCGGGTCGCAAGTATTCTTGCTTCGACATGCATAGACAGTTCCTGGATCCTCGCCATAAGTTCAGAAAAGACAAGAAGAATTTCATCAAAGGTAGAGTTGTCAAAAACTCTGCACCACCCGCGTTGACAGGCCAACAGTTCCTGGATCAGTTAAACGCTCTCGAGCCGGATCCAAAACGTCCTGGGTATTTCAAAGGGTATAATACGGAACACGCATGGACTCACAAGTCATGCTTATGGGATCTGCCTTACTTCAAAGACCTCCTTTGCCCACACAACATCGACGTGATGCACACTGAAAAGAATATCGCCGAGGCCATTTTTGGTACATTGTTCGGCATAGAGAGGAAGTCAAAGGATAATCCTAAGGCTAGAATCGATCAGGAGGCTCTATGTGACAGACCGTTACAAAACATGTGACAAGGGAAAGGAAAGCAGAACTGGACTAAGCCAAAGGCATGGTTCAATCTTGGAAGGCCGGCTATGAGGGAAATGATCTTGTGGGTGAAAATGCAGTTGATGTTCCCCGATGGTTATGCAGCGAATCTAAAGAGGGGAGCGAGTCTTGACAAACTGAAGATATTTGGTCTCAAGAGTCATGATTGGCACATATGGCTTGAGCGGGTAATGCCGGTGATGCTGCGTGGCTTTATCCCTGAGGATGAATGGCTAGTACTGGCAGAGCTGAGCTATTTCTTCTGTTCTCTTTGTGCGAAAGAACTATCGCTTGGCGTGCTAGATGAAATGGAAGAGTTGGCGTCGGAGTTGATATGCAAGTTAGAGAAGATCTTTCCACCGGGCTTCTTTAATCCAATGCAGCATTTGATTTTGCATCTCGCGACCGAGGCAAGATTGGGGGGGCCCGTGCAAAATCGTTGGTGCTTCGCAACTGAGAGGATGCAGAAGACGCTTCGAGCAAAATGTAAAAATAAACGTAGAATTGAAGTATCGATGGCCGAGGCATTCATTACTGAGGAGGCGGCAAACTTCGTGACAGCACACTACGAAGCCAAAAATCGTCATTTGCATAATCCGAAGCCTCGGTACAATGATGGCGACCCAAGAAAAAGTCGATCCAACCTCAGCCTATTCTAAGGGAAGCTCGCACCAGCCGGTGCTCCTAAAGCAAAAGCGTTGGATGTCGATGAATGGCGGACCATTTCGTGTTATATCTTCAACAACCTAACAGAAGTGCGGCCGTACATCGAGTAAGTTGTCGGTACATTATTGTTTCGCAACTTGTAATTCCTTAGAACTGCTCTTATTCCCGGATATTTGATATAGTCGATACGTCGCCAAATTCTCGGATGGAGTGGTCATCCAAAAGGATTCCGTCGAAGAGTATGAGCTCCTGGCGAAGCATGGAGGCGGCTATCCCGGTTTCATCTCTTGGTTCAAACAAACGGTAATTACCATTAATGGACCATTTCATTTCTTCGTCTTATTTGTGGATAATGCAACAATCCTTTCGTATTAAACTTGTAGGCTAATTCAGAGTCTATGGACGCCGAGCTGAGACAAGTCGCTAATGGTTTTGACTATAAGGTCCGTTCATTTGACAGATACGACATCAACGGGTATCGCTTTCGTACCTTTGGCAAAGAGCTATCTATGCCCGACTTGAAGACTACAAATTGTTGTGTCTCTGCTATCGGCGAAGGAGGTATAGAGTACTATGGAAGAGTTGAAGCAATTTATGAACTTCTATTCTATGGTGAAAACCCACTGAACGTCGTAGTCTTCAAATGTCATTGGTTCCATCCGAAGGAGACTAGAAGGATTCATGAACATATAGGGCTAATCAAAATCAAACAAAGCACCTATTTAGATGTGCCCGATGTCTATATTACGGCTCAACAGGTGACCCAAGTTTTCTATCTACCGTGGGCCTGCCAAACTGATCCAAATCTAAAAGGTTGGGATGTCGTTTATGAAGTGCCGCCACATTTTAGACCACCTCCCCTCAATGAAGAGGATTATGAACCTCACATTAACCAAGACACATATGAAGGAGAATTCTTCCAAGAAACACGTATTTCCAAAAAACGTTTCAAGAACCGCTCTACTTCACCCCGGAACATTGAAGTAGACAGCGACAATGAATCCGACTTAACCCCTGAGCCGGAACAGGAAGAGCCGGAACAGGAAGAGCCAGAACATGAAGAGCCGGAACAAGAAGAGGTTACTGATGCGGATGACCTGTCAATGCTTAACCGATTACATGAAGGAGGCCTTCCACACGTTGTTCCTGATAGTGATGATGATCATGCATTTATTGATGATAGTGATGATGATGATGCATTTATTGATCCCGGAGAATATATAGACGATCAAGATTATTATTAATTCATGTCAGGTAGTCAACTTTTAGTTCATGTTAGGTATATGATGATACACTTAAATTATATACATTTTATTATTCATGTCGGTATTAATTTTATGTTGTACTAATTTTGTTTACTATTTGTCATGGCAGTTGTTGAAAGATGGTGGGAAAGGGTCGAGAGCACTCCGCGGCTCCTTCGTCGGAGGGTGGTGGGATGGGTACTTCCATTCCTGCCGACTCTCTCCGGAGAGCGTTCCTCTCTAGTTTGCATACACTGGTGGCCGCTTCTTCGTCAACCCCCGTGAGAGGAGGTCGGGGGAAGAAGAGAGGTGGTAGAGGTGGGAGAGGAGGGAGAGGAGGCCGCGGCAAAGGTAGGGTGACTGCTAGGGTGGACCCGTCTGAGGACGAGGCTACGCGGACTCCGGTCCACGAGCCTCGGGTTGACGAGCCTTCGACCTACACGACTCCTGTCCCAGAGGCTTCGTCCCACGAGACTCCGGAGCAGAGTAGGGATGAGGGCACATCCCGGCAGACCCCATGGGATACCTGGCCGGAGGAGCCTAGTGGCCATGCTGATGGTGGCGGGGATTGTTTTTCTGATAGCGACGAGGAGCTGCCTGAGGGCGCCACCGTCTACTAGCGTGGTATGACACGGCTCCCACCCGTGCCGGCAACCTGCGAGCTGAGGTGGTTGATTAGGCCTGATGGGGAGAGGTAAGTGCATGTACTCTTTTTTAACCTTTTGCCTTCACGTTTTTTCAAATATCTAATGTGTTGGCTTTGTCATACTGCAAGGGTTGGCATCATCCCAAGGATGCCCGCAGTCCCAACAGCATCATTGGTGTCCTTGTCAGGCAAAACTTCCCGGGGTTTGTCACGTTGCCCGGTGAGGGTCAGGTTCGAGAGTTAGGACTGACCTGGGAGCACTACTTGGCTGCACCGGCCCCGCCCGAGGAGAGGATCGACGGTGTTTTGTGCCACACGAGGGCGGAGATGGTGATCAGGTATTTTTGAGTAATTTCTCCTTTACACAATTAAAAATCAACAATAGCTAGTTATTGTACTAATAAGTGTTGTGTCGTTTGATTGCAGACCTTCTACAGGTGTGAGGAGGGATACGAGGAGGCCGCGACAAAGGTTATCGATCAGCAATGCAAGCGCCTACTGCAAAACTTTCGGCACGAGGCTCGGGTGCAGGCTGTTCGAGACTACTACGCCTCGCGGCGTATTAGGAAGGAGAAGTCGACGTGACGCGGAAAGAAGATGGAGAAGGAGCATTACATGAAGGTAATTACGTATTCTTAAGGCCTTGTACTTAGTTTCCTTCATTTGATTTCTATGCGTAGCGCTCAAATATCTCTTTATTAACTTAGGTGCCCCCGAGATGGTGTGCGGATATGATGGATTGTTGGGAGGTGTTGGTGGATGAGTGGTGCTCAGAACAATGGCTATCCGTCCACAACAATGCCAAGGACCGGCGTAACAAAATGGTTGGTGTGCCACACCATCAAGGGAGCGCCAACTTAAATCAGTTTGGTCTGAACTGGGTATGTGGTTAGCTTCATGATTCATGCAATTCATTCTTGATTCTAGCTTGAGCCCTTTACTAATACTTTGTTCCTCTCTCTCTCTCTTTTAGGCGCATCACAATAAAACGGAGGTGCCACAGATGTACGACCTCTATGCGATGGCCCATACTTCCTCGTACAAGAAGGTCAAGGCATTCTCTGAGTCTGACCTCGATGATCCCTTGAAGTTCAGCAACATCTCCTCCCACAACAAGCTCGTGAGGTACAGAGATGAGGGGAGGGCGAGGAATGGGGAGGAATTTAACCCGAGCCAGGATCCTATTGATCTAGAGCTGGTGATGATAGCTGGCGGCGGGAGGCCCCATGGCTCGATTGCCATTGGAGATGGCCTTATACATTGTCCTAGCAACCTCCGGGAGATCAAGGCGCGCCAAACGAGCTCCTGTCCTGAGATAAGGCCTCGTCCACGGCCAGTCGAGCTCGCCATCGAGGTTAGTTATACGGACTCAGATATCTTTCCTCATTATGTTGTGTGTGTGAACAAAGATGATTACAATGCTAACGAGGAGTTGTGTAGTAGGCTGCTATTCTGAAAGAGAGAGAGGCAACACAGGCGCTTATGGCGGCGAAGGAGAAGGAGATGGATGAGAGGACGGCAAGGTTGTTGGAGGAGGAGAGGGCACGGTCCGATGCGTCTTACCGGGCCATCTACGAGCTCTTTGTGGTAAGATTCTTCTTCATATTTGTCAAATCTTGCATTTAATGTTCCTTTCATTAATAATGAATATCATTGACTTGTTAAAACCAAATGTGCAGACTATGTGCGAGAAGACCGGCCAGGCCGCTCCGTCGATGCCAGTCATTACCACGGCTGCAACGGTGAGTTTCATTTCAATGCAATGATCTTTTCAGTTTCATCATGCTAACGAGACATTGCAAATCATCTTTGGTGCAGCTTAACTCCGGAGTCGCATCGCACGACCCTTCTCCAGGGCAGCCTTCTCCAGGTGAAACCGGTCCAAGCAACCGCGGTGCCTCTCCTCCGTGATGATGAGGACGGTAAGCCCCAAACTTAGCTCGTTTTCTCAAAGAAAGACAAACTTAGCACTTAGACAAACTTAGCTCCTTCCAAAATATTAGTGTTAGGGGAAACGACCATCACCAACTATCGAAATATTAGTGTTAGGTACTGTCCACCAACATACACCACGATATAAGTGTGAGTGAGTGCGCACCATACACACCATGAGGCAAACCTCGAAAGACCTATCCTTCTTCCAATTTTGCCCAAATGACACAAATAAGCAATAAGAAGAAGAAACACAAGAGGAGAAAGATAGAGAGAAGAAAACTGCTTCTTCATCTTCTTCTTCTTATTCTAGTCTTCTTCATCTAACTTTCGTATTTCCCATTTTGTAGATTAGAGTCACTTCACGGAAGCTTGCATTGATGGAGTGCTTGTGATTTTGTATCGATGAACAATGTTAAACTTGCTACATATGTGAAACTTGTTACTATTGTAATATGGTGAACAATGTGACATTTGTTTTGGTATGTTTGTTGGATACTTGTGCTTGTGCTTGTTGTTGGATGATCATCAGTAGGGTTATTGTGAAATATATACATATATAGCATATTTTGCCTGTGAAAATTGTTGGATATAAGAAAAAACAGAAAAAACTGGGGCAATATTGCCACTTTGCTGATGGCCACCGTCGGCATAGTGTCTTTGCCGTCCGGCACCGACGGCAAAGGCGACACGTGGCACTCACCTGTACACCCTGGGAGTGCCAGGCCTGCTATTTGGTACATTTGCCGTCCGGGGGCGGACGGCAAAGAAACTATGCCGACGGTGGCCGTCGACAAAGTGGCAATGTTGCCCCAGTTTTTTCTGCGGCCGGGGGCGGACGGCAAAGAAACTATGCCGACGGTGGCCGTCGGCAAAGTGGCAATATTGCCCCAATTTTTTCTGCGGACGGCAAATGAGGAGCGGACGGCAAAGGAGAGGTTGGCAGACGGCAAAGGCTCCGTTAGCCACTAACGGGGTTAACTCAAGTTTACGCCGTCTTGTCGCTTTGCCGTCTGCTGCCTGACGGCAAAAACACTTTGCCGTCCGCAGTACAAAGGCAGACGGCAAAGCCCTCCTTTACCGGGGTTCTCAGTGCCGGAAATTTGGCCGTCTGCTGCCGGACGGCAAAGGCTTTGCCGTCGGTGGTTCTACCCTTTGCCGTCCGCTTGGCAGATGGCAAAGTACCCGATTCCAGTAGTGTACAGATCTGCTTCCATTTGACCATTCTATACTTACGACGGTTGTCCGCCGCATTCCAGTAGAACGCACCTCTGTGCTTATCAAACCCCGCGTGCGTACCACCAGAGAGGAGGTAGAAGCCCATCAAGAACATGGGGATGGAGGAGAGGCAAGAATTTATGAGAGCAACCTTGCCCGCTTGAGTATTGAATCTGCCTCTCCAAGGCAAAACGCGATTGCCCACTTTTGAGACCACAGGAGCGAATTCTCTAGCAAGCAGCTTATCAGGAGAAATCGGGAGGCCAAGATACTTAAAGGGGAAAGATCCCAGGGAACAATTGAGGAGGTGAGAGACCCTCCTAGCCTCGGCCTCCGACACCCCAGTGACAATGACTTCACTTGTCGCAAAGTTAATCTTAAGCCCCGAAAGGGCCTCAAAGCAGAGCAAGAGTAACTTGAGGTGGGCAAGGCAGTCATCGTTAAGCTCGACCATGATAATCGTGTCATCCGCGTATTGGAGATGAGTTATACCCCGCGGGACCAAGTGAGAGCTCACTGGGGAGATGTGTCCGCTTGTGGCCGCCCTAGTCAGAATGTTGGATAAGGCATCCGCGACGAAGTTAAACAGAAGGGGGGTGGCAGGGTCCCCTTGCCTCAGGCCCCTACCATTGGCGAAGAAGTTGCTGGTCCTGCCGTTGACCAATACCGCAGTGTGCCCTCCTGACACCAGCTGCATAGTTCTGTGAACGGTCGCCCCATCGAAACCTTTGGCCAGCAGAACTTGTTGAAGGAATTTCCAGCTGACCGAATCATAGGCCTTCTCGAAGTCGAGTTTGAGAATAACCGCTTTGGTTCCCCTCCTTCGAATATCATGTACAATCTCATGAAGACTAAGAATGCCATCTAGGATGAACCTCCCTTTGACGAAGGCCGATTGAAAGGGGCTAAGAACCCGATGGGCAATGGGGGAGAGGCGCGTGGCAAGGCCTTTGGCCGGGAATTTAGCGAAATTGTTAATCAGGGCAATAGGTCTGAATTGAGAGATCAGGTCCGCACCCTTGACTTTAGGAATGAGAGAAATAACCGCATAGTTCAACCGAGATATATCGACCGTACCCAGCCCAAATCCTTGAATAACAGCGCAGACAAGGCTTCCCAACTGGGGCCAGAACTTTTTGAAGAAGGGAATGGAAAAGCCATCAGGACCCGAGGCGGAATGAGAATTAGCCGAGTGGATGGTATCGAAGATCTCCTCATTAGACAGGGGGGGTGATCAAAGCTGCATTCTCCTCAGAGGTGAGCGTCTTGTGGGGGTCCCAGAAGGAGGGAGCTAGCACAAAACCCGACTCAGGCTTGGCCGAAAGAAGGGACGAGAAAAAATCCCAACGTGGGACATAATCAGGTTTTGATCCGAGACCCTAACATTGTTGATCAGCAAGCTATCAATCGAGCATCGTCTGCGCCTGCTATTAGCAATGGCGAAGAAGTAGGCCGTGGGGGAATCGCCTTTCAGTGTCCAGTTGATAGAACCCCTTTGGCGCCAATAGATTCCGGCCTGGCGATGCAACTACATTAAGGCCTCTTTGAGGGAATACCTTAACTGCCAATCCTGATCAGATAACCCAGGGCCGTCCGCCACATCATCCAACGAGGAGATTTGGTTAGTCAGGAGCACCTTAGCCCTGCGCACCTTAGCCGCCCTGTTGCGGGCCCAACCCCGAAGGAATTTCCGAAGCATATAAGAGCAATGATGCCAGTCATCCATAGGGCCATATGAACGCCTTCCACTGGCAAGAAAGGAGGATATCTTAGCGGCGATCATGTCACCAAAGCCATCTATCAAGAGCCAAGAAGCATCGAACTGGAAGCAGGGGGGAGGGGTAAGAGACTAGAGCCCGGCGTCAAGAATGAGGGGAGCGTGGTCCGAGCCAACGATAGGTGTAACTTTCAGCAGAGCACGAGGGAACAAATCGTCCCAGCCAGAGCAAACAAACACACGATCCAGGACAGAGCGAATAGGGACGTCCTGATGATTAGTCCATGTAAATCGGGCTCCCACCCTAGGGATTTCGCGGATGGCACAGTCCCGAATGAAATCATTGAATGCATTAGCCAGGGGCCAAGAGAAGTTACTATTATTTTTATCGAAGGAGACCTCAATAGGTTAAAATCACCACCCACCAGGAGAGGGATGGTACACGCATCAATCTTAATCGAGAGGTCGTCAAGAAACAGCGAGGAGAGGGAATGATCCGCAGGCCCATACACCACCATGACCTCCCAAAGCACATTCGGCTGGCGATGATACACAACAGAGCTAGCCCAAAAGACACCGTGATCAAAAGCCACAAAGTCAAAAACCTCACGGTTAGTCCCAATCAAGATCCCTCCAGAATGGCCAGAAGAGGGGAGGAAGTTCCAATCGAATTTATTGACACCCGCAACCGCGGAGAGCTCGTTAGGAGAAAAAGATTCTTTGAAAGTTTCAACCAACCCAACAATATCAATACCATCACCCCGAACCACATCTCTGAGCTGGTCTCTGCGCCCCCTAGCGCCGAAACCCTAATATTCCAAAATAAAGCCCTCATCTGGCAGACAGATTTCTGATGTGGAGGCTCGACCTGCACGGGGCCACGCAAGATTTGGGACGTCTAGAAGAACCCTGTTTAGCGATAGAAGGAGCATCCTGCCCCTTAACAACATCCCCCTCGATTCCACCGGCCACAACCGTGGAACCCACACCCGAAGCTGCAAGATCTTTAGCCTTAGCAATGGCAGCCCGGGCGACTTCGTTAGCCCGCACTAAAGCTAGAAGGGAGGAGGGAGACCCTAAGCCAACATCAAACGAAATACCCACATCCGCTAACACTCGCGACAAGTGATCATCCGAACGAGAAGGGAGAACCAGCCGAACATGGGAAGCAATCGTAGGGGAGGGGGGAGGGGGAGGTGGAGTACCTATAAGGGGAAGGTCCTTCGCCGGCACATGCCGAGCCGCCCGATCAGCGACCCGCTCACCACTAAGCGTAACCCTGCGACTCTTGCGGGCGGTGGAGGTGGGAGATCGGATTGGAGAGGGGCGAGCCATCCGGGGGGAGAAGCCACCGCAGGAGCTGACGCCGGGCCGGATGCAGCGCCCATGTCATCCTCCAGGCGCCGGCAGAGGCCGGCCACCGACTGCTTGGAGCCCGCCGAGGCCCTGCTGCGCGCGGAGAACTTCCGGACCGAAGTCTTCTTCTTGCTCGTCCGAGCAGCCCGAAGCCGAGAAGGAGAGACCTGGAGATCCTCGATGCTAGAGAGAGATGGGGAAGTGGGGTAGGTTGGCAGGTTGGAGCAGACGCCCGAGATCGGGGTGCCACCCAAAGCAAGGGCACCTGGAACCTCCGCCTCCTTCCTCTCCAGGCCCACCGATTTGGCACCAACAGCCTCCTTCAAAGAGCCATCCACAGAGGCATAGTCCTTCAGCACATTCTGCCCATCAGAGCCCAGGTCCTCCCATTTAGAGCGAGTTAAGTGTGGACCGCCATCCCCACTGGGTTTAGTCACCCTATTGGCTTCACCTTCTTGCTCGTCGGGGGGGGGGGGGGGGGTAGGTCTAGGCGGAGGAGGAGGAGGGGCCTGATGGTTCTCCGCCCCCTCAGCACGGACCCGGACCCGTAGACCCTCAGAGGAAGGGAATGCATCAATTGAGCCACGAACGCAGATCGGATCAACGCACCAAATTTTGATATGAGCCGCACCAAGGACCTGCAGAGATTCGGGATCAACTTGAATGGGCTTGCCAATCAGAGTGCCGAGAGCCATGAGGAAGGAGGTGGATCGTAGAGAAGGAGGAACGTCATCAACAAGGACCCAGATGTCCAAGAGCGGAGGAACAGGTTTAGAACCATTGGACGCAGCCTTGACAGAAACCACAAGATGTCTAAGCGGAAGGGTGAAGCTAGTACAGGAGGAGATCATCTTGAGGCTCTCTTTGGAAGGGAATACAATAGCAAACTCAAAATCTGAGAGTTGGCAGATCTGCCAATCCCACCCATCAGCGTCCCAAAGTTTTAGCCCATTGAGGAGGGTTTGGGGGGGATCTTCTGGTCCTTGACAGTAATGACAGCAGCATTGGAGAGGGCAGGAGCAACAGCCACCTGAGGGATTTCACTGTCAAGGGCAAAGAAAGAGCAGCCCGGAAATGATACGTCTCCGTCATATCTGATACGTCTCCAACGTATCTATAATTTTTGCTTGTTCCATGCTGTTATATTATCATTCTTGGATGTTTTACAATCATTTTATTACAACTTTATATCATTATTTGGGACTAACTTATTGACATAGTGCTAAAGTGCCAGTTCCTGTTTTTGCTTGTTTTTTACTTCGCAGAAAATCAGTACCAAACGGAGCCCAAACACTGCGGGGATTTTTGTGGATTTTTTATGGACCAGAAGAAAGAAGATGGGACAAAGAACGCCAGAAGAGGGGGCCCAGGGTGGCCATCCCCCACCAGGGTGCGCCAGAGGCCCCCTGGCGCGGCCTGGTGGAGGATGGGCAGCTCGGGCACCCCCTTAACCGACTATCAAGCCTATAAATTCCCAGAAAATCCAAAAAACCTAGATGAGTCGACGAAACACAATTCCAGCCACCGCAAGTTCCAGAATCGCGAGATCCAATCTAAACACCATCACGGAGGGGTTCATCTTCCTCATAGGTGCCTCTCGGATGATGCGTGACTAGTCCACCATAGACCTACGGGTCCGTAGGCAGTAGCTAGATGGCTTCTTCTCTCTCTCTTATGATTCTCAATACAATGGTCTCTTGGAGATCTATTTGATGTAAACTTTTGCTGTGTGTTTGTTGGGATCCGATGAATTTTGAGTTCATGGTCAGTTTCTATCCATGAATATTATTTGAGTCTTCTTTGATCTCTTATATGCATGGTTGCTTATAGCATCGTATTTATTCTTCGAATCTTTGGTTTAGTTAGGCCAACTAGATCGATTTTTCTTGCCATGGGAAGAGGTGCTTTGTGATGGGTTCGATCTTGCGGTGTTCTTTCCCAGTGACAGAAGGAGCAGCAAGACACGCATGTATCGTTGCTATTAAGGATAACAAGATGGGGTCTATTCCTACATGAATAGATCTTGTCTACATCATGTCATCGTTCTTATTGCATTACTCCGTTTTTCCATGAACTTAATACACTAGATGCATGCTGGATAGCGGTCGATGTGTGGAGTAATAGAGGTAGATGCAGACAGGAGTCGGTCTATCTATCTTGGACGTGATGCCTATATAATGATCATCGCCTTGGATATCGTCATGACTATTCGATTTTCTATCAATTTCCCAACAGTAATTTGTTCACCCACCGTGCGCTATACTCATGAGAGAAGCCACTAGTGAACCCTACGGCCCCCGGGTCTACTTTTCTATCATATTGCTTTCCGATCTATGTTTTTTGCAATCTTTGTTTTCAGATGTACAAAACCAAAAACCCAAAAACATATTGCTGCATATTTACTCTTTTTATTTGTGTTCTTGAGAGATCTATCTCTCCTATCTATCACTACCTAATCTATCTATTTACCGTAGAGAGATTGACAACCTCTCTTTCGCGTCGGGTTGCAAGTATTTGTCGTTTGTGTGCAGGTGCTGCTTATTGGGTGGTGGTGATCCTCCTACTGGTTCGATAACCTTGGTTTCATAACTGAGGGAAATACTTAACGTCGCTGTGCTGCATCATCCCTTCCTCTTTGGGGAAGTACCGACACAGTCCAAGCACGTCAAAGGAATTTCTGGCGCCGTTGCCGGGGAGGAAGCGGTCTCTTCTACGTGCCCATCGTAGGCGCTGAGGGGACTCCATCATCATCTACCAGGTTCCTAATCACAAAATCTCATCTCCTTGCAATTACATTATTTGCCATTTGCCTCTTGTTTTCCTCTCCCCCACTTCACCAATTTGCCGTTTTATTCGCCCTCTTTTTCGTTTGCCCTTTTTCTTGCCGGATCTCTACCTTGCTTGCAATTTTGTTTGCGTAGTCACGATGACTCAAGAGAACACCAAGTTGTGTGATTTTTCCAATACTAATAGCAATGATTTTTTTAGTACGCCTATTGCTCCTCCCACCACTAGTGCGGAGTCTTGTGATATTAATGCTGCTTTGTTGAATCTTGTCATGAAAGATCAATTTGCCAGTAATCCTAATGAGGTTGCCGCGTCCCATCTAAACACGTTCGTTGAATTGTGTGATATGCAAAAGAAAAAAGATGTGTACAATGATATTGTCAAGTTGAAACTATTTCCTTTTTCCTTTCGGGATCGTGCAAAATTTTGGTTTTCATCTTTGCCTCGCAATAGTATCGATTCTTGGAATAAGTGCAAAGATGCTTTTATCACTAAGTATTTTCCTCCCGCAAAAATTATTTCCCTTAGGACGCAAATCATGAATTTTAAGCAACTTGAGCATGAAGATGTTGCCCAATCTTGGGAAAGAATGAAGTTGATGATAAGAAATTGTCCTACACATGGTTTGAATCTTTGGATGATCATACAAAAATTTTATGCGGGATTGAATTTTGTCTCTAGAAATCTTTTAGATTTCGCCGCGGGTGGTACTTTTATGGAGATTACTTTGGGTGAAGCTACTAAATTGCTAGATAATATCATGGCTAATTATTCTCAATGGCATACCGAAAGAGCACCTACTAGTAAAAAGGTTAATTCGGTAGAGGAAATTAGTACTTTGAGTGATAAAGTTGATGCTTTGATGAAATTGGTTGCTAGTAAAAATGCTCCTATTGATCTTAATGATGTGCCTTTGTCTACTTTGATTGAGCAAAATAGTGAATCCGTAGATGTGAATTTTGTCTCGCACAACAATTTCAATAACAATGCTTATAGAGGTAATTTTAATCCTAGGCCTTTTCCTGGAAATTCCTCTAATAATTATCGTAATTCCTATGGTAATCCTTCTTACAATAATAATAGGAACACCTCTGATCTTGAGAGTAATATTAAAGAATTTATCAATGCGCCAAAGGCTTTCAATACTACGATAGAAGAAAAGTTGAATAAGATTGATGATATGTCTAGAAGCATTGATAGAATTTCTCATGATGTTGAAAATATCAAGTTGAAAGATTTTGTGCCTAAGATTGATGAATCTATTAAAGCTTTATATGTCTCTATGGATGAAAGTAAGAAAAGAACCGCTATGCTTAGAGTTAAAAGAGAAATCTTAGAAAAACCGTCTTATAGTGATTGCCATTATAAAAACGATGTAGATCTTAAAGTGATTGGTGTTTCTTCTATTGATTCCTTGTTTAGTAACATTAAAATTTATAATGAAGGGACTGAAGTAGAGTCAACTTTATCTAGAAGGCGTCCCAATAATTTGGAGGGTGAAAATCTTGATGAAAATTTTGATAAAAGTGGGTTTGAAGAGGTTAAAACTTTAACTAGTGATGTGCCCACTATCTTGGATTGCAAAGATTTTAATTATGATAGTTGCTCCTTGATTGAATGTATTTATTTGTTGCAATCTATGTTGAATTCACCCCATGCTTATGAGCAAAATAAAGCTTCTACTAAACATATCATTGATGCCATGATGAAATCTTTTGAAGAAAAGTTGGAGTTGGAGATTTCTATTCCTAGAAAATTACATGATGAGTGGGAACCTACCATTAAGTTCAAGATTAAAAATTATGAATGCTTTGCTTTGTGTGATTTGGGTGCTAGTGTTTCCACGATTCCGAAATCTCTATGTGATGTGCTTGGTCTTACCAACATTGAAGAATGTTCTCGTAATTTGCACTGGGCGGATTCTACTATTAAAAAGCCTTTGGGAAGAATTAATGATGTTCTTATTCTTTCAAATAGGAATTATGTGCCCGTTGATTTTATTGTGCTTGATATTGATTGCAATCCGTCTTGTCCCATTATACTTGGTAGACCATTTTTATGCACAATAGGTGCTGTGATTGATATGAAAGAAGGCAATATTCATTTTAAATTTCCCTTGAGAAAGGGTATGGAACACTTCCCTATAACAATAATTAAGCCACCATATGAATCAATCATGAGGGCATCCTATGGATCCGAAACCAAAGATAACAATACTTGAATCTATCCATTAAGCCTAGCTAGGGGCGTAAAACGATAGCGCTTGTTGGGAGGCAACCCAATGAATAAATAATTGTTTGCTTTTTCCTTTCTGTTTTTGAGTGTTGACAAAATTATGCCTCTGTTATGATTTTGTTTTAATGGTTTATTTAGTGTTTGTGCCAAGTAGAACCGTTAGGATGATTCATAGGATGAGTAGAAGTGATGCTGAATCTGAAACAGAAACTTTGCGTCCAGTATATGAATTTTCATTTTTTTTCTGGAACGTGATCTTAAGCTGAAATTTTAACACAGTGTTTCTATACAAATTCCTTACGTTTTCCTAATTTTTCAGAATTTTTAGTGTTACAGAAGTAAGGGTAGAGTACATATTACTACAGACTGTTCTGTTTGAGACAGATTCTGTTTTTGTTGCATTGTGTGCTTGTTTTGATGAATCTATGGTTTGTATTGGGGGGTGTAAGCCATGGTAAATTTAAAATACAGTAGGTATAATGAAATTATAAAAGTTGAATGGGCTTACAACAGTACCTAAAGTAGTGATTTACTTTCTTATACTAACGGATCTCACGAAGATTTTGTTGAGTTTTGTGTGATTGAAGTTTTCAAGTTTTGGGTGAGATCACGATGGATGAAGGAATAAGGAGTACCAAAAGCCTAAGCTTGGGGATGCTACCGCACCCCCAAGATATATCTAAGGAGTAACAAGCAACTAAGCTTGGGGATGCCCCCGAGTGGCATCCCCTCTTTCTTCTAACGACCATCGGTATTTTACTTGGAGCTATATTTTTATTCGTCACATATCATGTGTTTTGCTTGGAGCGTCATGTATCTTTGATTGCTTTGTTTGTTAGTTTTTCCTTTGTATCCTTGCTGTACACACCTATTTGAGAAATCCAAAATCATGCTATGATTTGTTAGAATTGTTCTATGTGCTTCACTTAAACTTTTTGAGCTATAGAAATTGCTCTAGTGCTTCACTTATATCTTTTTGAGCACGGTGTACTTGGAAAACTTTTGTAGAAATACTCTCATGCTTCACTTAGATTAATTTGAGAGTAGGTAAATTTTGAAGAAATCCTCTCATGCTTCACTTATACCTTTTTGAGAGATGAAATCTTTATGCTCATGTGCTTCATTTAAATTTGTTTGAGCTTGCCAAAAAGCAATGGCAATATATGAAACTAGTCCCAAAGTGATAGATATCCAAGGAGGATATAATAAAAACTTTCATGAAGAACATTGGACAAATTAAACTTGATTCCTTGTAATAGTTTTGAAACATGATGATAGTAATATGTGAGTCATGTTAGTAAGTAATTATGCTTAGTAGGAATATTGGTGTTAAGGTTTGTGATTCCCTATGCATGCACGAAAGTCAATAGTTATGCAATGAAGTTACATCCTACTTGTGGTGCATTATTCGGTGTTAGTTATGTTCAATGCTCACTTATGTGATTTTTCGTTTCTTGGTTTGGTTGCTTCCCAATCTATTTGCTAGCCTTCATTTGTACTAAGTAGAAATACTACTTGTGCATCCAAAATCCTTAAACCAAGTTTTTCCTTATGAGTCCACCATACCTACCTATATGCGGTATTTCAATGCCGTTCCAAGCAAATTTGTATGTGCCATCTCTAAATTTTCAAAATAAATTTTCTCTTTTGTGTGCCCGTACCGCTCATGAAATGGTGGGGAGTGTCCAATATTTTTCCATGCTAGATGTGTTATTTTCAAGATGAGTGTTTATTCACTTGTCATTGCACGAGAGTGCGGCGGTAATAGGGATGCCCATTCCCGAAATGAAAAAGAAAAAAAATATTTACTTTATGTTGTCAAATAATAAATTCCGTGGAAAGTGTTGGTATGGAAGGCAACCGTGGATACGGCCCGCCATGGAAAGTGAAAGTTTGGATGAAAAAGGAATAAACTTTATTTTCTGTTTAGGAACCGCCTATGATATATCTAGCATGGAAAGTATTGTTAGCTACTTTGTCGTTTTCGTTGACAGGAAAAGCATGCCACCCAAATTTTTTTTCTCTCTCAATTTAAAACTTTGAGCTCTGGCACCTCTACAAATCCCTACTTCCCTCTGTGAAGGGCCTATCTATTTACTTTATGCAATTTTTATTTTTGCTTTGAGTCTGCATCTTCTCTTATAAGCACGAACTAGGGGGGCACTATGATCGTACTTGAGCATTGGGCATAGCTAATATTTGAGTGTGTTTCATGAATGGATCAATGATTGAGCATGATGGGCTAGGGATAACTTTCTTTAGTGTTGATATTTTGAAAGACATGGTTGCTTGTTGACATGCTTGAGTATTGAAGTCATTATGTTAAAATTAGACTATTGCTTTGAATCATTTACAAGTCCAAATGTCCATGCTATACAAATAAGAAAAGAATATGATGAAGGGCCTATCATTTACCTACTCGAGGACGAGTAGGAATTAAGCTTGGGGATGCTGATACGTCTCCAACGTATCTATAATTTTTGCTTGTTCCATGCTGTTATATTATCATTCTTGGATGTTTTACAATCATTTTATTACAACTTTATATCATTTTTTGGGACTAACCTATTGACAGAGTGCCGAAGTGCCAGTTGCTATTTTTGCTTGTTTTTTTACTTGGCAGAAAATCAGTACCAAACAGAGCCCAAACGCTGCGGGGATTTTTGTGGATTTTTTATGGACCAGAAGAAAGAAGATAGGCCAAAGAACACCAGAAGAGGGGGCCAGGGTGGCCATCCCCCACTAGGGCGCACCAGAGGCCCCCTGGCGTGGCCTAGTGGAGGATGGGCAGCTCGGGCACCCCCTCAACCGACTATCGAGCCTATAAATTCCCAGAAAATCCAAAAACCCTAGAGGAGTCAATGAAACACAATTCCAGCCGGCGCAAGTTCTAGAACCGCGAGATCCAATCTAAACACCATCACGGAGGGGTTCATCTTCCTCATAGGTGCCTCTCGGATGATGCGTGACTAGTCCACCATAGACCTACGGGTCCGTAGGCAGTAGCTAGATGGCTTCTTCTCTCTCTCTTATGATTCTTAATACAATGGTCTCTTGGAGATCTATTTGATGTAAACTTTTGCGGTGTGTTTGTTGGGATCTGATAAATTTTGAGTTCATGATCAGTTTCTATCCATGAATATTATTTGAGTCTTCTTTGATCTCTTATATACATGATTGCTTATAGCATCATATTTCTTCTTCGAATCTTTGGTTTAGTTAGGCCAACTAGATCGATTTTTCTTGCCATGGGAAGAGGTGCTTTCACTGCTTTGTGATGGGTTCGATCTTGCGGTGTTCTTTCCCAGTGACAGAAGGGGCAGCAAGACACGCATGTATCATTGCTATTAAGGATAACAAGATGGGGTCTATTCCTACATGAATAGATCTTGTCTACATCATGTCATCGTTCTTATTGCATTACTCCGTTCTTCCATGAACTTAATACACTAGATGCATGCTGGATAGCGGTCGATGTGTGGAGTAATAGAGGTAGATGCAGGCAGGAGTCGGTCTATCTATCTTGGACGTGATGCCTATATAATGATCATCGCCTTGGATATCGTCATGACTATTCGATTTTCTATCAATTGCCCAACAGTAATTTGTTCACCCACCACGCGCTATACTCATGAGAGAAGCCACTAGTGAACCCTACGGCCCCCGGGTCTACTTTTCTATCATATTGCTTTCCGATCTACGTTTTTTGCAATCTTTGTTTTCAGATCTACAAAACCACAAACCCCAAAACATATTGTTGCATATTTACTCTTTTTATTTGTGTTCTTGAGAGATCTATCTCTCCTATCTATCACTACCTAATCTATCTATTTACCGTAGAGAGATTGGCAACCTCTCTTTCGCGTCGGGTTGCAAGTATTTGTTGTTTGTGTGCAGGTGCTGCTTATTGGGTGGTGGTGATCCTCCTACTGGTTCGATAACCTTGGTTTCATAACTAAGGGAAATACTTACCGTCGCTGTGCTGCATCATCCGTTCCTCTTTGGGGAAATACCGACGCAGTCCAAGCACGTCAGTATCTACTTGTCCTCACACTTTTGCCCTTGTTTTGGACTCTAATTTGCATGATTTAAATGAAACTAACCCAGACTAACGTTGTTTTCAGCAGAAATACCATGGTGTTGTTTTTTTGTACAGAAATAAAAGTTCTTGGAATTGGACGAAACTTTTTGGAGATTTATTTTGGAATAAATAAAAAATACTGGAGTCAACAACCACCGGAGGGGGGCCAGAGGCTGGCCAGCATACACCAGGGCGCGCCAGCCCCCCCAGGCGCGCCCTGGTGGGTTGTGCCCACCTCGTGGCCCCACTGACCCTAATTCCGCCACTATAAATTCCTATTTTAGGAGAAAAAAATCAGGGAGAAAGTTTCATCGCGTTTTACGATACGGAGCCGCCGCCACATCCTGTTCTTCAACGAGAGGCCAGATCTGGAGCCCGTTTGGGGCTCCGGAGAGGGGAATCTTCGGTCTTCATCATCACCAACCCTTCTCCATCGCCAATTCCATGATGCTCCCCACCGGGAGTGAGTAATTCCTTCGTAGGCTTGCTGGTCGGGGAGGAGTTGGAAGAGATTCATCATGTAATCGAGTTAGTTTTGTTAGGGCTTGATCCCTAGTATCCATTATGTTCTGAGATTGGTGTTGCTATGACTTTGCTATGCCTAATGCTTGTCACTAGGGCCCGAATGCCATGATTTCAGATCTGGACCGTTTATGTTATCACCATTATATCTATGTTCTTGATCCGATATTGCCTAGTCATATGCACCTATTACGTGTTATGATCCGTCAACCCCATGGTGACAATATTTGGGATACTTCACGGTGATGACCGTAGTTTAGGGAGTTCATGTATTCACCGTGTGTTAATGCTTTGTTCCGGTTCTCTATTAAAAGGAGGCCTTAATATCCCTTAGTTTCCTTATGGACCCCGCTGCCATGGGAGGGTAGGACAAAAGATGTCATGCAAGTTCTTTTCCATAAGCATGTATGACTATTTACGGAATACATGCCTATATTACATTTATGAACCGGAGCTAGTTCTGTGTCGCCCTAGGTTATGACTGTTATATGATGAATGTCATCCAACGAGTTACCGATCCAGTGCCTACGAGTTCTCCACTTATTGTTTTTGCTAAGTTACTATTGCTACTTGATACGTCCATTTTGAATCATGCTTTTATATTGATATTTATTGCATTATGGGCTGTTATTACACATTATGGTACAATACTTATGCCTTTTCTCTCTTATTTTACAAGGTTTACATGAAGAGGGAGAATGCCGGCAGCTGGAATTCTTGACTGGAAAAGGAGCAAATATGAGAGACCTATTCTGCAAAACTCCAAAAGTCTTGAAAAGTTACGGAGAATTATTTTGGAATATATAAAAAATATTGGGCGAAGGAAATACCAGAGGGGACCCACCAGGAGGCCACAAGCCTGGGGGGCGCGCCCTACCGGTGCCCATCTTCTGCTATATGGGGGGTTTTGACCTGGAAAAAATCATAAGAGAGCTTTCGGGACGAAGCGCTGCTGTCTCGAGGCGGAACCTGGGCAGAAGCAATCTAGGGCTCCGGCAGAGCTGTTCTGCCAGGGAAACTTCCCTCCCGGAGGGGGAAATCGAAGCCTTCGTCATCACCAATGATCCTCTCATCAAGAGGGGGTCAATATCCATCAACATCTTCACCAGCACCATCTCCTCTCCAAACCCTAGTTCATCTCTTGTATCCGATCTTTGTCTCAAAACCTCAGATTGGTACCTGTGGGTTGCTAGTAGTGTTGATTACTCCTTGTAGTTGATGCTAGTTGGTTTACTTGGTGGAAGATCATATGTTCAGATCCTTAATGATAATTAGTACTCCTCTGATTATGAACATGAATATGCTTTGTGAGTACTTACGTTTGTTCCTGAGGACATGGGATAAGTCTTGTTATAAGTAATCATGTGAATTTGGTATTCCTTCGATATTTTGATGAGATGTATGTTGTCTTTCCTCTAGTGGTGTTATGTGAACGTCGACTACATGACACTTCACCATTATTTGGGCCTAGGGGAAGGCATTGGGAAGTAATAAATAGATGATGGGTTGCTAGAGTGACAGAAGCTTAAACCCTAGTTTATGCGATGGTTCATAAGGGTCTGATTTGGATCCATATGTTTCATGCTATGGTTAGATTTATCTTAATTCTTCTTTCATAGTTGCGGATGCTTGCGAGAGAGGTTAATCATAAGTGGGAGGCTTTTCCAACTAAGGGCAGCACCCAAGCACCGGTCCACCCACATATCAAATTATCAAAGTAACGAACGCGAATCATATGAGCGTGATGAAAACTAGCTTGAAAGAAATTCCCATGTGTCCTCGGGAGCGCTTTGCTTTATATAAGAGTTTGTCCATGCTTGTCCTTTGCTACAAAAAGGATTGGGCCACCTTGCTGCACCTTTGCTACATTTGTTACTTGCTACCCGTTACGAATTATCTTATCACAAAACTATCTGTTACCGATAATTTCAGTGCTTGCAGAGAATACCTTACTGAAAACTGCTTGTCATTTCCTTCTGCTCCTCGTTGGGTTCGACACTCTTACTTATCGAAAGGCTTCTATTGTTGTACCTCCCACTGATCCCTTAGAACAATATTTGCTAGACCATGAAAACGATATGCATATGAATGAAAGGAATGAAATAGATAAGATTTTCTTTGATCAGCATCCTATTTTGAAACACAACTTGCCTGTTGAAATACTTGGGGATCCTCCTCCACCCAAGGGTGATCCCGTGTTTGAGCTTAAACAATTACCGGATACTCTGAAATATGCTTATCTTGATGAAAAGAAGATATATCTTGTTATTATTAGTGCTAACCTTTCAGAGCATGAAGAAAAGAGATTATTGAAAACTCTGAAGAAGCACCGTGCTGCTATTGGATATACTCTTGATGATCTTAAGGGCATTAGTCCCACTCTATGTCAGCATAAAATTACTATGGAGCCTGATGCTAAACCAGTTGTTGATCACCAACGACGGTTAAATCCTAAAATGAAAGAAGTGGTAAGAAATGAAATATTAAAGCTTCTGGAGGCAGGTATAATTTATCCTATTGCTGATAGTAGATGGGTTAGTCCCGTTCATTGTGTCCCTAAGAAGGGAGGTATTACCGTTGTTCCTAATGATAAAAATGAATTGATCCCGCAAAGAATTGTTACAGGATATAGAATGGTAATTGATTTTAGGAAATTAAATAAAGCTACTAGGAAAGATCATTACCCTCTACCTTTTATTGATCAAATGCTAGAAAGACTATCCAAACACACACACTTTTGCTTTCTAGATGGTTATTCTGGTTTCTCTCAAATACCTGTGTCAAAAGAGGACCAAGAGAAGACCACTTTTACTTGTCCTTTCGGTACCTTTGCTTATAGACGTATGCCTTTTGGTTCATGCAATGCACCTGCCACCTTTCAAAGATGTATGACTACTATATTCTCTGACTTTTGTGAAAAGATTGTTGAGGTTTTCATGGATGTTTCTCCGTTTACGGAACTTCTTTTGATGATTGCTTGAGCAACCTTGATCGAGTTTTGCAGAGATGTGAAGAAACTAATCTTGTCTAGAATTGGGAGAAGTGTCACTTTATGGTTAATGAGGGTATTGTCTTGGGACACAAAATCTCCGAAAGAGGTATTGAAGTTGATAAAGCTAAAGTTGATGCTATTGAAAAATTCCGTGTCCTACGGATATCACAGGTATAAGAAGTTTCCTTGGTCATGCTGGTTTCTATAGGAGATTTATTAAAGACTTCTCTAAAATTTCTCGGCCTCTCACTAATCACTTGCAAAAAGATATTCCTTTTGTTTTTGATGATGATTGTGTAGAAGCCTTTGAAATCCTTAAGAAAGCGTTGATTTCTGCACCTGTTGTTCAACCACCTGATTGGAACCTACCCTTTGAAATCATGTGTGATGCTAGTGATTATGCCGTTGGTGCTGTTCTAGGAAAAAGAGTTGATAAGAAATTGAATGTTATCCATTATGCTAGTAAAACTCTAGACAGTGCTCAAAGAAACTGTGCTACCACTGAAAAGGAATTTTTAGCTGTTATGTTTGCATGTGATATGTTCAGACCTTATATTGTTGATTCCAAAGTAACTGTTCACACTGATCATGCTACTATTAAATATCTTATGGAAAATAAAGATGCTAAACCTAGACTTATGAGATGGGTTATTTTGCTACAAGAATTTGATTTGCATATTATTGATAGAAAGGGTGTTGAGAACCCCGTAGCAGACAACTTGTCTAGGTTAGAAAATGTTCTTGATGACCCACTACCTATTGATGATAGCTTTCCTGATGAACAATTAGCTGTCATAAATGCTTCACATAATGCTCCATGGTATGCTGATTATGCTAATTACATTGTTGCTAAATTTATACCGCCTAGTTTCACTTACCAACAAAATAAAAAGTTCTTCTATGATTTAAGACATTACTTTTGGGATGATCCACACCTTTATAAAGAAGGAGTAGATGGTGTTATTAGACGTTGTGTACCTGAGCATGAACAGGAATAGATCCTACACAAGTGTCACTCCGAGGCCTACGGAGGACACCACGCTGGAGATAGAAATGCACACAAGGTATTACAATCTGGTTTTTATTGGCCTACTCTCTTCAAGGATGCTCGTAAGTTTGTCTTGTCTTGTGATGAATGTAAAAGAATTGGTAATATTAGTAGACGTCAGGAAATGCCTATGAATTACTCACTTGTTATTGAACCATTTGATGTTTGGGGTTTTGATTATATGGGACCTTTTCCAAAGTCCAACGGGTATACTCATATTCTAGTTGCTGTTGATTATGTTACTAAGTGGGTAGAAGCTATTCCAACTAGTAGTGCTAATCATAACACTTCTATTAAAATGCTTAAAGAAGTTATTTTCCCTAGATTTGGAGTCCCTAGATATTTAATAACTGATGGTGGTTCACACTTTATTCATGGTGCTTTCCGTAAATTGCTTGCTAAGTATGATGTTAATCATAGAATTGCATCTCCATATCATCCTCAGTCTAGTGGTCAAGTAGAATTAAGCAATAGAGAAATTAAATTGATCTTGCAAAAGACTGTTAATAGATCTAGAAAGAATTGGTCTAAGAAACTTGATGATGCATTATGGGCTTATAGAACTGCTTACAAAAACCCTATGGGTATGTCTCCGTATAAAATGGTTTATGGTAAAGCATGTCACTTACCTCTAGAACTAGAACATAAAGCTTATTGGGCAATCAAAGAGCTCAACTCTGATTTCAAACTTGCTGGTGAGAAGAGGTTATTTGACATTAGCTCACTTGATGAATGGAGAACCCAGGCCTATGAGAATGCCAAGTTGTTTAAAGAAAAGGTTAAGAGATGGCATGATAAAAGGATACAAAAGCGTGAATTCAATGTAGGTGACCATGTCTTGCTATACAATTCTTGTTTAAAATTTTTTGCAGGAAAACTTCTCTCTAAATGGGAAGGGCCTTAGATTATCGAGGAAGTATATCGTTCCGGTGCCATCAAGATCAACAACGCCGAAGGTGGTAAACGGGCAAAGAATCAAACATTATATCTCAGGTACTCCCATAAATGTTGAAACCAATATTATCAATACCATAACTCCGGAGGAGTACATTAGGGAGACCTACCAGAATGTTTCAGACTCCGAAAAGGAATAGGTATGTGGTACGGTAAGCAAACCGACTCCAAAACTTTTCCAATAGCAGTTTTCCTCGTTTTGGAATATTAAATAAATTAGGAAAATTTAAAGTAGTCCGAAAAGTGCACGAGGAGGCAACAAGACAGAGGGGCGCACCCTACCCCCCTGGGCGCGCCCCTGTGGCTTGTGGCCACCCCGTGTACCCTCCGGACTCCGTTTTCTTGTAGAATACTCCTGTTGGTCGGTAAAAATTCATTATATAATCTCCCGAAGGTTTTGACCTTCGTATCACAACAATATCTCCTGGTTTTGTTTCGAGTTGTTTTTCGGACAGATTTAGATCGCCATGACGTCCCCAAGTGCTTCGAAGGACAAGTTCTTCGAGAAGGTCATCAACCCCTACCTTGCGGAGGTGCTGCGACACCCTCAAACCATTGAGATGCGTGAGGGGGTGCTGCACATCCGTGATGTTGAGGGGCCAAAGAAGACCGGAAGCATGGAGACAAGGCTCGAAGCAATGGAGCAGCAAGTCTTCAATTGCCAAGGGATGGTGGAACGTGGACTCAATGCCAATCACATGATGATTGCGGAGTTTACCCATAAGCACAAGCTAGACGCCAAGGACATCGAGGAGGACATCTTCAAGCTTTACGAGAAAATCGAGCATCTCCAAGCCCAGATCTATGACCTGCAAAACCAAAACTGTGAGTATGAATACAGATTTAAGAGAATGAGTTTGGCTGCAGATTTGAGGATCCCGAAGACTCGTTCATCTTTTTACGATGGTGAGCCTATGCCTTGGAAGACGGAGGACAAGCCTCCAACCTCATCAACAACTCCAACATCACCACCTCAGAAGAAAGACAACTAAACACATCGGTATGGGCACTCCCCTTGGCTTGTGCCATGCTTGGGGGAGGTGCCCCGGTATCGTATCACCATCACATCTTTTACTTTTATCGTTTTTCTTAGTTCGATCCTTTTGGTTATATCTTGATCTAGTAGAATAAAGTTTTTTGTGTGATCTAGTTTTGAGTTTTGCTTTATGTTCCCCCTATGTAAGCGAGTCCGAGAGTTATATAATAAAAAGTAGTTTTGAGTTGAGGGATTTGCTTGCTTGCTATGATCTTGAGAAAAAGAAATAGAAAGTAGAATAGAATAAAAAGCAAAGAGTATATATGATGATCTTATAGGGAGTGATGACTTCACATATAAGAAGTATGTCGATTGAAATTTGTTGTGAGTTGACAAACATAGCGATTGGTCATTGCTGCAATAAAAGGAAGTAATAAAGAAAGAGAGGTTCACATATCAATATATTATCTTGGACATATTTTATGATTGTGAGCACTCATTAAAATATTATATGCTAAGAAGGTGATGTTGGACAAGGAAGAGAACATAATGGGTTATGTTTGCTTATTTCCGAATAGAAGTTATCTGGTTATAGATCCTTTAACATGTGACGCTTGCTTCCACCCCATGTCAACTAAAACTTCCGCACCAAGTAGAGATGCTACTTGTGCATCCAAACACCCTCAACCCAGTTTTGCCATGAGAGTCCACCATACCTACCTATGGATTGAGTAAGATCCTTCAAGTAAGTTGTCATCGGTGCAAGCAATAAAATTGCTCTCTAAATATGGATGATCTATTAGTGTGAGGAAAATAAACTTTATACGAACCTGTGATATGGAAGAAATAAAAGCGACAGACTGCATAATAAAGTTCTTTATCACAAGCGGCAATATAAAGTGACGTTCTTTTGCATTAAGAGATTGCGCATCCAACTATAAAAGTGCATGACAACCTCTGCTTCCCTCTGCGAAGAGCCTATTTGTTACTTTTACTTTCTAGTACTTACCTTTATTCTAGAGTCGTGGTGATCTTCACCACTTCCTATATTTCGTCTTTCTCTCTTGGCAAGCGTCATGTGTTGGGGAATGATCTAGACACATATATCCACTCGGATGTGGGTGATCACGAGTTATTTCTGTTGACATTACCCTTGAGGTAAATAGTTGGGAGGCAAAAATATAAGCCCCTATCTTTCTCTGTGTCCAATTGAAGCTTTGACCTCATAAGTACCGCGTGAGTGTTAGCAATTATGAAAGACTAAAAGATGATTGAGTATGTGGATTTGCTTTACAAGCTCTTATATTGCCTATTTCCGATGTTATGATAAATTGCAATTGCTTCAATGACTGAGATCATAGTTTGTTGGTTCTCAATAGAGTTCTTGATTCATACTTTACCTTGTGAATGAATTGTTACTCTAGTATAAGAAATTATATATCAATAAGTATTGCTGTTCTAAAGATGATCATGATGCTCTCATGTCCGTACTTTATTTTATCGACACCTCTATCTCTAAACATGTGGACATATTTATCGATTTCGGCTTTCGCTTGAGGACAAGCGAGGTCTAAGCTTGGGGGAGTTGATATGTCCATTTTGCATCATGCTTTTATATTGATATTTATTGCATTATGGGCTGTTATTACACATTATGGTACAATACTTATGCCTTTTCTCTCTTATTTTACAAGGTTTACATGAAGAGGGAGAATGCCGGCAGCTGGAATTCTGGACTGGAAAAGGAGCAAATATGAGAGACCTATTCTGCACAACATCAAAAGTCCTGAAAAGTTACGGAGAATTATTTTGGAATATATAAAAAATATTGGGTGAAATAAATACCAGAGGGGACCCACCAGGAGGCCACAAGCCTGGGGGGCGCGCCCTACCCCCCAGGGCGCACCCCTGTGGCTTGTGGGCCCCCTGGCAGCCCTCCGGTGCCCATCTTCTGCTATATGGAGGGTTTTGATCTGGAAAAAATCATAAGAGAGCTTTCGGGACGAAGCGCCGCCGTCTCGAGGCGAAACCTGGGCAGAAGCAATCTAGGGCTCCGGCGGAGCTGTTCTGTCGGGGAAACTTCCCTCCCGGAGGGAGAAATCGAAGCCATCGTCATCACCAACGACCCTCTCATCGAGAGGGGGTCAATCTCCATCAACATCTTCACCAGCACCATCTCCTCTCCAAACCCTAGTTCATCTCTTGTATCCGATCTTTGTCTCAAAACCTCAGATTGGTACCTGTGGGTTGCTAGTAGTGTTGATTACTCCTTGTAGTTGATGCTAGTTGGTTTACTTGGTGGAAGATCATATGTTCAGATCCTTAATGATAATTAGTACTCCTCTGATTATGAACATGAATATGCTTTGTGAGTACTTACGTTTGTTCCTGAGGACATGGGATAAGTCTTGTTATAAGTAATCATGTGAATTTGGTATTCGTTCGATATTTTGATGAGATGTATGTTGTCTTTCCTCTAGTGGTGTTATGTGAACGTCGACTACATGACACTTCACCATTATTTGGGCCTAGGGGAAGGCATTGGGAAGAAATAAGTAGATGATGGGTTGCTAGAGTGACAGAAGCTTAAACCCTAGTTTATGCGTTGCTTCGTAAGGGGCTGATTTGGATCCATATGTTTCATGCTATGGTTAGATTTATCTTAATTCTTCTTTCGTAGTTGCGGATGCTTGCAAGAGAGGTTAATCATAAGTGGGAGGCTTGTCCAAGTAAGGGCAGCACCAAAGCACCGGTCCACCCACATATCAAATTATCAAAGTAACGAACGCGAATCATATGAGCGTGATGAAAACTAGCTTGAAAGAAATTCCCATGTGTCCTCGGGAGCGCTTTGCTTTATATAATAGTTTGTCCAGGCTTGTCCTTTGCTACAAAAAGGATTGGGCCACCTTGCTGCACGTTTGCTACATTTTTTACTTGCTACCCGTTACGAATTATCTTATCACAAAACTATCTGTTACCGATAATTTTAGTGCTTGCAGAGAATACCTTACTGAAAACTGCTTGTCATTTCCTTCGGCTCCTCGTTGGGTTCGACACTCTTACTTATCGAAAGGACTACGATAGATCCCCTATACTTGTGGGTCATCACTACTGCTACTGTTCCAATTGCTACAAAACTATTGCTATCACTGCTACTGTTACCGTTGCTGCTACTACTGCTATTCAAACTATCATACTAGTGTGCTACTGATCACTTTGTTGTAGATATTTAATCTCCAGGTGTGGTTGAATTGACAACTCAACTGCTAATACTCTCAAATATTCTTTGGCTCCCCTTGTGTCGAATCTATAAATTTGGGTTGAATACTCTACCCTCGAAAATTGTTGCGATCCCCTATACTTGTGGGTTATCAAGACCTTTTTCTGGCACCGTTGCCGGGGAGCATAGCTATATTTGTTGAGTCACTTGGGATTTATATCAATTGATCACTATGAAGAATTTGAAGGATCCAAAGACTAAGATTTTCCCCTCTTAGACGAGGGGAGGTAAGGAACTGCCATCTAGCTCTGCACTTGATTCACCTTCTGTTATGAGTAAGCTTGCAACACCACCACATGCTAGTAATCCTGATATGTCGCATGTTATTGATGATGCTACCTCTGCAATGAATGATGCTAGTACCATGCTTGATGATAATGTGCCACTAGGAGAATTTCTTGATGAACAAATTGCTAGAGCTAAAAAGAATGAAACTACAGAAACTGATGAGATTGTTGAAACTGATGAAGCTTATGAAACTGATGATGACTATGAAACACCTATTAGTCCTAGCTAACCTAAATTTGAAATGCCTACGATACCTGAAGGTTATGTTATGGACGAAGAGGTAACTAGAGAAATTCCTTCTTGCAAGGATAGAAACGATCTTAAGAAATTGCTACGCAAGTATAAGGAAAAGACTTTGAATGCTAGGATGAAATGTGATCCTAAGTTTGCTACTTCACCTATCTTTGTTACCGATAAGGATTATGAATTCTCTGTCGACCCAGAGTTAATTACTTTGGTTGAATCTGATCCTTTCCATGGCTATGAAACTGAAACTGTAGTGGCACACCTTACTAAGCTGAATGATATAGCCACCCTCCTTGCTCGTGATGAGAAGATTCGCTATTATTACATTCTCAAGTTATTTCCGTTCTCATTTAAGGGTGATGCTAAGACATGGTACAATACTCTTACTCCTGGTTGTGTGAGTAGCCCCCAGGATATGATTTACTATTTCTCTGAAAAATATTTTTCTGCTCATAAGAAACAAGCTGCCTTACAGGAAATATTTAACTTTGTTTAAATTGAAGAAGAGAGTCTCCCACAAGCTTGGGGAGGCTTCTCCAGTTGCTTAATGCTTTGCCTGATCATCCTCTCAAGAAAAATGAAATACTTGATATCTTTTATAATGGACTAACCGATGCTTCTAGGGACTTCCTAGATAGTTCCGCTGGTTGTGTTTTCAGGAAACGAACTATTGAACAAGCTAAGGAATTATTGAATAACATATTGAAGAATTATGATGATTCGACTCTTCCTGAACCACCGCTTAAACCCACTCCGAAGAAGAGGGGTATCTTATTTCTCAGTCCTGAAGATATGCAAGAGGCAAAGAAATATATGAAGGAAAAAGGTAAAGCTGAGGATGTTAAGAATTTGCCACCTATTGAAGAAATACATGGCCTTGACACACCACCACCTCCACAAGTGGTAAAGGTAAATTCTTTATTAAAGTTTGATGAAGGTGATATCCCTCACAATAAACATCCTAGTCAATGCTTACATGAGTTTGACAACTATATTATGAAGCAAGATCATTTCAATGCACATGTTCTGAAACAATTGAAATACAATTCTGATATGATTGATCGCTTGAGTGACTGGCTATTTAGAATCAGTAATGATGTTAGACGTGTTGGAAAGCATGCCTCTATGGTTCAAACTCGGTTAGAACAAGTTGCTAAATCACAAAAAGAATTGCTTGATGAAATGAATAATAATATGAATGATTTTGCTGCTAGAGTAATAACTAGAGGAGGTAGAATGACCCAAGAACCACTTTATCCTGAGGGTCATCCTAAAAGAATTGAACAAGACTCTCAGAGAATTAATATTGATGCACCTAGTCCTTCTAGGAATAAAAAGAAGAAGAAAAATGATAGGACTTTGCATACCTCTAGTTAGGGCTGGGCACATTCAAACCGAAAACCGAACACCAAAACCGAACCGTACCATTTTAACCGAACAAATGGTTAAATCGGTTTTTCGTGTTTCAATTCGGTTGAAAAATCAGTCGTTGTTTGGTACCTGGTTTTGAATCGGTTTCCAACCCAGAGAAACCGTAAACACCGAACTAGCCGAATTTCACGTCCGTTTTGTATCGATGGAGTACAGCAGCATACAGGCCCAGACGCCAGCCCATTAGTCCAGCGATTATTACCACTACGCAATTTTCCTTAGCAATTTCCACTAACGTCGCTACCAGACCGCGTCATTCCCATCTCTACGCGAAGGCCCCACTAAAAATATATCTACGCAAAGGCTATCGACCACTCATCCTCCAGCGAGACGGCCAGCCGCTCGCAAAGTACAACGGCTGCTAAAAACATGCATGTACGTAACGCCACGACGAGTCTTAGACCTGCTGAAATGTATAGTATTACTATAATGTTGGTTTGCATGCAACTCGTGTATTCTCCTATATGGATAGTGTATTCTCCATCAAGTACTAAAAGAATCTAGATTCATGTAAGTACTAGACTAGTGCATCGATTCTGGAAGTACTTTTCTTGGCACGTGAAGTGAGACTTCATTTGATTAATTATCTTCCACCAGCTAATGTGACATGTTTGACTGTTAGTATTTGGTGCTAAAGGTGCCGGCTATGTTACCCATCAAACAACAAATCGCTATTGCCACGCTCATGACATTCTGCTTTGATTTAGCAAATCGTTATGATGCTCCTCAATCCTCATTACAGGTTGGCGCTGCTTCATCGATGACACACGTAGACTTCGGTTTTCCGGTTAACCGAACAAACCGAACCGAACAATTTCGGTTAATAAGGTTCAGTTTCTATTTTCATTTTGATTATTTCGGTGCTCATTTTACAGAAACCGAAAAATGAAAAACCCAAATTAACCGAACCGAATTAACCATATAAACCGAATGCCCACCCCTACCTCTAGTGAACGTGAGATACAAAAAACCTCCTGATAATAATGATGTCTCTATTTCCGATGCTGAAACTCAGTCTGGTAATGAACATGTTGGAAATATGCCCTAGAGGCAATAATAAAAGTAGTTATTATTGTATTTCCTTGTTCATGATAATCGTTTATTATCCATGCTATAATTGTATTAATTGGAAACACTAACACATGTGTGGATACATAGACAACACTGTGTCCCTAGTGTGCCTCTAGTAGACTAGTTTGTTGATCAAAGATGGTTAAGGTTTCCTAGCCATAGACATGAGATGTCATTTGATAATAGGATCACATCATTAGGAGAATGATGTGATGGACAAGACCCAAACTATGAACGTAGAATATGATCGTGTCAGTTTATTGCTATAGTTTTCTGCATGTCAAGTATCTGTTCCTATGACCATGAGATCATGCAACTCACTGACACCGGAGGAATACCTTGTGTGTATAAAACGTCACAACGTAACTGGGTTATTATAAAGATGCTCTACAGGTATCTCCGAAGGTGTCTGTTGAGCTGGCATGGATCGAGACTGGGATTTGTTACTCCGTGTGACGGAGAGGTATCTCAGGTCCCACTCGGTAATACAACATCACAATAAGCCTTGCAAGCAATGTGACTAAAGTGTTAGCCACGGGATCTTGTATTACAGAACGACTAAAGAGACTTGCTGGTAACGAGATTGAACTAGGTATAGAGATACCGACGATTGAATCTCGGGCAAGTAACATACCGAAGAACAAAGGGAACAACATACGGGATTAACTGAATCCTTGACATAGAGGTTCAACCGATAAAGATCTTTGTAGAATATGTAGGAACCAATATGGTCATCCAGGTCCCGCTATTGGTTATTGACCGTTGAGGTGTCTCGGTCATGTCTACATAGTTCTTGAACCCGCAGGGTCTGCACATTTAATGTTCGGTGACGTTTGGGTATAGCTGATTTATGTATGTTGGAGACCGAAGGTTGTTCAGAGTCCCGGATGAGATCCCGGACGTCACGAGGAGCTCTGGAATGGTCCGGAGGTAAAGATTGATATATAGGAAGTTGGTGTTTGAACTCCGGAAATGTTTCGGGCATTTCCGGCAGTGTACCGGGAGTGACGAATGGGTTCCGGGGGTGCACCAAGTGGGCCCACCACACCCCAAGTGGATCACATGGACCTGAGGGTGGCACACCAGCCCCTGGTGGGCTGGGCGGCTTGCCCAAGAAGGCCTATGCGGCTGGGCTTGAGGGAAAGGAAAGTCCAAGTGGGGGAAGGGAAGGAATCCTGCTAGGAGTAGGATTGGAGGTGGACTCCTCCACCTCCTCCTCCTTGCGGCCGACTCCTAGGAGGAGATATCAGCTGGCCAGGCCCTCCCCTCCCTCCTATATATACTAGAGGGAGAGAGGGAAAAAGCACTTCGACCCAAAAGGCCATAGTGCGGCCCTCTCTCCCGATAGATCAAGTCCTCTAGTTTTCAGCAGCGCTTAGGCGAAGCCCTGCTGGAATAGTTCCACCACCACCGCCGCCGCCCCGTCGCGCTCCCAGAGAACTCATCTACCTCTCCACTCTCTCTTGCTGGATCAAGAAGGCAGAGATCGTCATCGAGCTATATGTGTGCTGAACGCGGAGGTGCCGTCCGTTCGGTACTAGATCGTGATTGGATCGCGAGACGCTCGGCGATTTGGATCGCGAAGATGTTCGACTACATCAACCGCGCTTCTTAACGCTTCCCGCTTAGCGATCTACAAGGGTATGTAGATCCACTCTTCCTCTCATAGATGCTCATCACCATGGATAGATCTTGCGTGTGCGAAGGAAATTTTTTGTTTCCCATGCAACGTTACCCAACAGTGGCATCTGAGCTAGGTCTATGTGTAGATGAGATCACGAGTAGAACACAAAGGAGTTTGTGGGCGTTGATATTCCGATTGCTTCCTCCCTTGGTCTTTTCTTGATTCAGCGGTATTGTGGGATGAAGCGGCCCGGACCAACATTACTCGTATGCTTACGAGAGACCGGTTCCATCAACTGACATGTAACTTCGTTGCATAAAGATGGCTGGCGGGTGTCTGTTTCTCCCACTTTAGTAGGATCGGATTTGACAAAGGCGGTCCTTGAGAAGGTTGAATAGCAATTTTTGTATCACCGTTGTGGTTTTTGCATAGGTAAGAATTGTTCTTGCTAGATACCCGTAGCAGCCAAGTAAAACTTGCAACAACAATTAGAGGACGTCTAACTTGTTTTTGCAGGGTATGTTGTGATGTGATATGGCCATATCATGTCACTTATGATTTGCATGTGATGTTAATCCTTTAATGCATCTTATTTTGCTTAGGATGACAGTAGCATTATAAGGTGATCCCTCACTTAAATTTCAAGATAAAATTGTGTTCTCCCCGAGTGTGCACCGTTGCAAAAGTTCGTCGTTTCGAGACACCACGTGATGATCGGGTGTGATAGACTCTATGTTCGCATACAACGGGTGCAAGTCAGTGTTGCACAAGCGGAACACTCGGGTTAAACTTGACGAGCCTAGCATGTACAGACATGGCCTCAGAACACAGGAGACCGAAAGGTCGAACATGAGTCATATAGTAGATATGATCAACATGAAGATGTTCACCATTGAAACCACCTCAACTCACGTGATGATCGGACTTGAGTTGGTGGATTTGGATCATGTGACACTCGAATGACCGGAGGGATGTCAATTTGAGTGGGAGTTTTTAAGTAATATGATTAACTAAACTCATTATCTTGAACAATAGTCTAAGTTGTCTTTGCAAAATTTATGTTGTAGATCATGGCTCGCGCAGTAGCACCCCTGAATTTTAATGCGTTCCTAGAGAAAGCTAAGTTGAAAGATGATGGAAGTAACTTTGTGGACTGGGCCCGTAATCTAAGGATTATCCTTACGGCTTCCCAAAAGGGTTATGTCCTTGATGCACCGCTTGGTGATCCACCCGCTCCAGTTGAGTCTCCAGACGTTGTGAACGCCTGGCAGGCTCGTTCTGATGATTACTCAATGGTTCAATGTGCAATGTTGTATGGCTTAGAACCGGGACTTCAAAGACGTTTTCAACGTCATGGAGCATATGATATGTTCCTAGAGTTGAAGTTTATCTTTCAGAAGAATGCCCGGATCGAGAGGTATGAGACCTCCGATAAGTTCTATGCCTGCAAGATGGAGGAGAACGGGTCTGTCAGTGAACACATACTCAAAATGTCTGGGTATTCCACACATCTAGCTGAATTGGGGATGCCCCTTCCAGCAGAGGCGATCACTGATAGAGTTCTTCAATCATTGCCACCTAGCTACAAGAGCTTCGTGTTGAACTATAACATGCACGGGATGAACAAGTCAGTCGCCGAGCTGTTTGCGATGTTAAAAGTCGCTGAGTCTGAAATTCAGAAGGAGCATCAAGTGTTGATGCTCAATAAAACCACTAGTTTCAAGAAGAATGGCAAGGGTAAGAAAGGTAACTCCAAGAAGAGTGGCAAAGCAGTTGCCCCTCCCATGAAGAAACCCAATGCTGGACCCAAGCCAGAAACTGAGTGCTTTCATTGCAAGGAAACTGGTCACTGGAGGCGGAACTGCCCCAAGTATTTGGCTGACAAAAAGGTGGCCAACAACAAACAAGGTATATATGATATACATGTTATTGATGTGTACCTTACCAACTCTCATTGTAGTGCCTGGGTATTTGATACCGGTGCGGTTGCTCAAATTTGCAACTCAAAACAGGAACTGCGGAATAGACGGAGGCTGGCAAAGGACGAAGTGACGATGCGCGTGGGAAATGGTTCCAAGGTTGATGTGATCGCCGTCGGCACGCTCGCTCTTCGATTACCATCGGGATTAGTGATGAACCTGAATAATTGTTATTTAGTGCCTGCATTAAGCATGAACATTATATCTGGATCTTGTTTATTGCGAGACGGTTACTCATTTAAATCAGAGAATAATGGTTGTTCTATTTATATGAGTAATGTCTTTTATGGTCATGCACCCAATGTGAGGGGTATATTCTTATTGAATCTTGATAGTGATGATACACATGTTCATAACATTGATGCCAAAAGATGTAGAGTTGATAATGATAGTACCACTTTCTTGTGGCACTGCCTTTTAGGTCATATTGGTGTAAAACGCATGAAGAAGCTTCATGCTGATGGACTTTTGGAGTCACTTGATTTTGAATCACTTGACACATGTGAACCATGCCTCTTGGGCAAGATGACTAAAACCCCGTTCTCTGGAACAATGGAACGGCAAGTGACTTATTGGAAATCATACATACTGATGTGTGCGATCCGATGAGCATTGAGGCGCGCGGTGGATATCGTTATTTTCTCACCTTCACAGATGATTTAAGTAGATATGGGTATATTTACTTAGTGAAAAACAAGTCTGAAACATTTGAAAAGTTCAAGCAATTTCAGAGTGAAGTTGAGAATCATCGTAACAAGAAGATTAAATTCCTATGATCTGATCGAGGAGGAGAATATATGAGTTATGAGTTTGGCAGTCACTTAAGACAATGTGGAATTGTTTCACAATTGACACCGCCTGGAACACCACATCGTAATGATGTGTCCGAACGTCGTAATCGAACCTTATTGGATATGGTGCGATCTATGATGTCTCTTGCCGATTTGCCTCTATCGTTTTGGGGTTATGCATTAGAGACAACTGCATTCACTTTAAATAGGGCACCATCGAAATCCGTTGAGACGACGCCATATGAACTGTGGTTTGGCAAGAAGCCAAAGTTGTTTCTTAAAGTTTGGGGTTGTGATGCTTATGTCAAAAAGCTTCAGCCTGAAAAGCTGGAACCCAAAGTGGAGAAATGCGTCTTCATAGGATACCCAAAAGAGACAGTTGAGTATACCTTCTATCTCAGATCCGAAGGCAAAGTGTTTGTCGCTAAAAATGGAACATTTCTTGAGAAAGAGTTTCTCTTGAAAGAATTGAGTGGGAGGAAGATAGAACTTGATGAGGTTGTTGAACCTTTACTTCAACCAGAGAGTAGCACAGCTTAGAAAGATGTTTCTGTAGAGCCTACATCAGTTGAAGAGGAAGTTAATGATGATGATCATGAAGCTTCAGATCAAGTTGCTATGGAACCTCGTAAGTCGACAAGGACGCGTACTGCTCCTGAGTGGTACGGCAACCCTGTCTTAGAGGTCATGTTGTTGGACAACGATGAACCTACGAGCTATGGAGAAGCGATGATGGGCCTGGACTCCGAGAAATGGTTAGAGGCCATGCAATCCGAGATGGGATCCATGTATGAAAACAAAGTATGGGCTTTGGAAGTATTACCTGAAGGGCGTAAGTCCATTCAGAACAAATGGATCTTTAAGAGGAAGACGGACGCGGACGGTAATGTCACCGTCTATAAAGCTCGACTTGTGGCAAAGGGTTTTTCACAAGTTCAAGGAGTTGACTACGATGAGACCTTCTGACCCGTAACGATGCTTAAGTCCGTCAGAATCATGTTAGCAATAGCTGCCTTTTCGATTATGAAATTTGGCAGATGGATGTCAAAACAGCGTTCCTTAACGGTTTCCTTAATGAAGAGTTATATATGATGCAACCAGAAGGTTTTGTCGATCCAGAGAATGCTGACAAAGTTTGCAAACTCCAGCGATCCATTTGTGGACTGGTGCAAGCATCTCGGAGTTGGAATCTTCGCTTTGATGAGGTGATCAAAGCGTTTGGGTTTATACAAGTTTACGGAGAAGCTTGTATTTACAAGAAAGTGAGTGGGAGCTCTATAGCGTTTCTAATATTATATGTGGATGACATATTGCTGATTGGAAACAATATAGAAATGTTGGAAAGCGTAAAGGAATATTTGAACAAGAGTTTTTCAATGAAGGACCTAGGAGAAGCTGCTTTCATATTAGGCATCAAGATCTATAGAGATGGATCAAGACGCTTAATAGGATCAGTCCAAGAAGGGGTTCTTGCCTGTGTTGCAAGGTGTGAAGTTGAGTAAGACTCAATGCCCAGTGACTGCAGAAGATAGAGAAAAGATGAGTGTCGTCCCCTATGCTTCAGCCATAGGCTATATCATGTATGCAATGCTGTGCACAAGACCCGATGTCAGCCTTGCCATAAGTATGGCCGGAAGGTTTCAAAGTGATCCAGGAGTGGAACACTGGACGGCGGTCAAGAATATCCTGAAGTACCTGAAAAGGACTAAGGGCATGTTTCTCGTTTATGGAGGTGATCAAGAGCTCGTCGTAAAGGGTTACGTCGATGCAAGCTTTGACACTGATCCAGATGACTCTAAGTCGCAAACCGGATACATATTTATTCTCAATGGGGGTGCGGTAAGCTGGTGCAGTTCCATGCAGAGCGTGGTAGCTGATTCTACATGCGAAGCGGAGTACATCGCTGCCTCAGAGGCGGCGAAGGAAGGTGTCTGGATGAAGGAGTTCATGACAGATCTTCGAGTAGTGCCTAGTGCACTAAACCCAATGACTCTGTTCTGTGATAACACTGGTGCCATTGCTCTAGCCAAGGAACCAAGGTTTCACAAGAGGACCAGACACATAAAGCGACGTTTCAATTCCATCCGCGATTATATCAAGGAGGACGACATAAATATTTGCAAAGTGCACACGGATCTGAATGTTGCAGATCCGATGACTAAACCTCTTCCAAGGGCTAAACATGATCAACACCAGAACTGTATGGGTGTTAGATTCATTACAATGTAAATCACATAGTGATGTGAGCTAGATTATTGACTCTAGTGCAAGTGGGAGACTGTTGGAAATATGCCCTAGAGGCAATAATAAAAGTAGTTATTATTATATTTCCTTGTTCATGATAATCGTTTATTATCCATGCTATAATTGTATTAATTGGAAACACTGATACATGTGTGGATACATAGACAACACTGTGTCCCTAGTGTGCCTCTAGTAGACTAGCTTGTTGATCAAAGATGGTTAAGGTTTCCTAGCCATAGACATGAGATGTCATTTGATAACAGGATCACATCATTAGGAGAATGATGTGATGGACAAGACCCAAACTATGAACGTAGCATATGATCGTGTCAGTTTATTGCTATAGTTTTATGCATGTCAAGTATCTGTTCCTATGACCATGAGATCATGCAACTCACTGACACCGGAGGAATACCTTGTGTGCATCAAATGTCACAACGTAACTGGGCGACTATAAAGATTCTCTACAGGTATATCCGAAGATGTCTGTTGAGTTGGCATGGATCGAGACTAGAATTTGTTACTCCGTGTGACAGAGAGGTATCTCAGGGCCCACTCGGTAATACAACATCACAATAAGCCTTGCAAGCAATGTGACTAAAGTGTTAGCCACGTGATCTTGTATTACGGAACGAGTAAAGAGACTTGCTGGTAACGAGATTGAACTAGGTATAGAGATACCGACGATCGAATCTCGGGCAAGTAACATACCGAAGAACAAAGGGAACAACATACGGGATTAACTGAATCCTTGACATAGAGGTTCAACCGATAAAGATCTTCGTAGAATATGTAGGAACCAATATGGGCATCCAGGTCCCGCTATTGGTTATTGACCGTAGAGGTGTCTCGGTCATGTCTACATAGTTCTCGAACCCGCAGGGTCTGCACACTTAATGTTCGGTGACGTTTCAGTATAGATTCGCTCACATGATTATCTCTTGTCCCAAGTTTACCTGGATCACAAGTCATTGCAAGACCACCAATTTCTTGACGTAACTTATTCTCCCCGTGACATTCATTACAACCTAGTATTCAACAAAGAAACCCGCGATATTATTCCGTTGCCTGCACCTGCTCTGTTTGATTCTATTGCGAGGAACGGATACAGGATCATGCCAGATGACATTACAGCCTACCGGAACAACCTAGCAGCTGCTGAGGAAGAGCCCCAGGTGTGGGACGCTCAGGTGCCGCCTCCACCGCACTTTGACTTAGGACCGGATGGTTTCTATGGATGGTGATTACCAAGCTAGGCCAAAATCCTAAGCTTGGGGGAGTACGTATTTCCACCGACATTACATTCATGTTCACACGTTTCATTCCAGTTGTCGGTGTTCACACTTTTTCATTGTAATATCCAAGCTAGATTTGTTTTCTCGCTTTCTTCTTGTGTTTTTGAAAAACTATGAGAAAACCCAAAAATTATTTCCTACTTCTTTTCAGCTTTTCTTTCTAGCTTAGTTTAGCTGTAGCATCGAAAGAAAACCCAAAAAGATTTCTCGTTTCTTCTTTTGCTTGTCGGGAGCTTTCCCGTGTAAATAGTTTTTCTCATTTTTGTTTTCCTCTTTAACTTGCTTTCTTCAAGAAAAACCAAAAACTCCAAAAATATTTCAGTGTGTTTCCCTGAAATTCTTTTCCTTTTATTTGAGTCGCACCAAGGAGAAGACCACAATGAAAATGTTAAGTGGCTCTCATATGCATTATTGTTTATCTAATAAAGAGCCCATATTACTTTGTCTTCTCCTCTTGAATAAAATGTTTACAGATTCCAGCTTAGTCCACGGCACTCTTGCACTATTATTATCTTCTTATCATTCGGTCGTGCAAGTGAAAGGCAATAATGACGATATTCGATGAATTGACTATGGCAGAGAAAAGCAGGTATGAACTCAACTTGTTTTTGTTTTTGTAAATATGTTAAACCTAGTATCCTTGATTCAACATATTATGATCAAACATGTTTGCAATGACCATTAGAGATTATAGTTGTTCATGCCATGCTTAAGTAGCTAGGAGTGGATAATGATTTATCTTGGGTGTCAACATGCATTAAAATGGTTGTGATGTGGTATGATGATATGGTCTCAGAAAGTGCTAGCGAGATACCACTATTGTCATATTGTATCATGATTGTTTTGACAAAGTGTTGGTGCTTGAGATATCTTATTATTTCTCGCTAGTTGCTTATGTTATTGATATGAGTTAATATAATTTCTAAGAGTTATTGTTGGCATGGTTAGTCATAATCTTTGCTGAAAACCTCGGTGCTACTTAAGCATATATATGTAAACAAGAACTAAAGAGTTCGTAAAAGTTTTTCTTTATCACTTTCAGTTTGTAAACTGAATTGCTTGAGGACAAGCAATGGGTTAAGCTTGGGGGAGTTGATACGTCTCCGTCGAATATACTTTTCCTCACACTTTTGCCCTTGTTTTGGACTGTCATTTTCATGATTTGAATGAAACTAACCCGGACTAACGCTGTTTTCAGCAGAACTACCATGGTGTTGTTTTTTGTGCAGAAATAAAAGTTCTCGGAATTGGACGAAACTTTTTGGAGATTTGGTATAAATAAAAAATACTGGAGTCAACAACCACCGGAGGGGGGCAAGAGGCTAGCCAGCATACACCAGGGCGCGCCAGCCCCCCAGGCGCCCTGGTGGGTTGTGCCCACCTCGTGGCCCCACTGACCCTAATTCCGCCACTATAAATTCCTATTTTCGGAGAAAAAAATCAGGGAGAAAGTTTCATCGCGTTTTACGATACGGAGCCGCCGCCTCCTCCTGTTCTTCATCGGGAGGCCCGATCTGGAGCCTGTTTGGGGCTCCGGAGAGGGGAATCTTTGGTCTTCGTCATCACCAACCCTTCTACATCGCCAATTAGTGCTGGCTTGAGGAGTTCATGTATAGTGGTGGAAGCAACAGTCGGCGCGACAACCTCATGGCGACACATTGATGGAGATCAAGATGATGGAGATCATGGTGTCATGCCGGTGACGATGGAGATCATGCCGGTGCTTTGGAGATGGAGATCAAAAGCACAAGTTCATGGCCATATCATGTCACTTATGATTTGCATGTGATGTTAATCCTTTTATGCATCTTATTTTGCTTAGGACGACGGTAGCATTATAAGGTGATCCCTCACTTAAATTTCAAGATAAAATTGTGTTCTCCCCGAGTATGCACCGTTGCGAAAGTTCGTCGTTTCGAGACACCACGTGATTATCGGGTGTGATAGACTCTACGTTCGCATACAACGGGTGCAAGCCAGTGTTGCACGTACGGAACACTCGAGTTAAACTTGACGAGCCTAGCATGTACAGACATGGCCTCGGAACACAAGAGACCGAAAGGTCGAACATGAGTCATATACTAGATATGATCAACATGAAGATGTTCACCATTGAAACCACCTCAACTCACGTGATGACCGGACTTGAGTTGGTGGATTTGGATCATGTGACACTCGAATGACCGGAGGGATGTCAATTTGAGTGGGAGTTTTTAAGTAATATGATTAACTAAACGCATTATCATGAACATAGTCAAAATGTCTTTGCAAATTATGTTGTAGATTACTAGCTCGCGCTGTAGCTCCCTTGAATTTTTTATATGTTCCTAGAGAAATAGAGTTGAAAGATGATGGTAGCAATAATGCGGACTGGGTCCGTGATCTGAGGATTGTCCTCATTGCTGCACAGAAGGCTTATGTCCATAATGCACCGCTCGGTGCGCCACCCCCTCAAGCGTCGTCTGTAGACGTTGTGAACATCTGACAGGCACGTTCTGATGACTACTTGATAGTTCAGTGTGTCATGCATTACGGCTTAGAATTGAGGCTCCAAAACGTTTTGAACGTCACGGAACATATGAGATGTTCTAAGAGCTGAAATTGGGATCTCAGGCTCGTGCCCGTGTTGAGAAGTATGAGACCTCCAACAAGATTCTTTGCCTTCAAGATGAAGGAGAATAGCTCAATCGGTGAGCATGTGCTCAGATTGTCTGGGTACTACAATCGCTTGAATCGAGTGGGAGTTGATCTTCCAGATAAGATAGTGATTGATATAGTTCTCCAAGTCACTGTCACTAAGCTACTAGAGCTTTGTGATGAACTATAAAATGCCAGGGATGGAAATAATGATCCCTGAGCTATTCGCGATGTTTGACACCGCGAAGGTAGAAATCAAGAAGGATCATCAAGTGTTGATGGTTAGTGAAACCACTAGTTTCGAGAAGGGCAAGGGCTAGGAGGGAAACTTCATGGATGGCAAGTCAGTTGCTGCTCCAGTGAAGAAACCCAAGGTCAAACCCGAGACTAAGTGCTTCTATTATGAGGAGAACGGTCGCTGAAGCGGAACAACCCTAAATACTTGGTAGATAAGAAGGCTGGCAACGTCGACAGAAGTATATTTGATATACTTATTATTGATGTGTACCTTACTAGTACTCCTAGTAGCACCTGGGTATTGGATACCGGTTCGGTTGCTAAATGTTAGTAACTCGAAATAAAAGCTATGGAATAAACGGAGGCTAGCTAAGGGTGAGGTGAACGATGAGTGTTGGAAGTGTTTCCAAGGTTGATGTGATCACCATCGCACGTCTCTCTACCTTCGGGATTAGTGATGAACCTAAATAAATGTTATTTGGTGTTTGCGTTGAGCATGAACGTGATTAGATCATGTTTATTGCAATACATTTATTCATTTAAGTTAGAGAATAATGGTTATTCTATTTACATGAATAATACCTTCAATGGTCATGCACCCAATGAGAATGCTTTATTGAATCTTGATCGTAGTGATACACATGTTCATAATATTGATGCCAAAAGATACAAAGTTAATAATGATAGTACCACATACTTGTGGCACTGCCGCTAAATGTCATATTGGTGTAAAACGCATGAAGAAACTCCATGATGATGGATCTGTGGACTCATTCGATTGCGAATCGGTTGAGACATGCGGACCATGCCTCATGGGCAAGATGACTAAGACCCCATTTTGTGGTATGGTGGAGCGGGCACGTAACTTATTGGAAATGATACATGTTGATGTATTCGGTCCAATGAGTGTTGTAGCATGCGGTGGATATCGTTATTTTCCTACCTTCACTGATAATTTGAGTAGATATGGGGATATTTACTTAATGAAACACAAGTCTGAAATGTTTAAAAAGTTCAAACAAATTCAGAGTGAAGTTTGAGATCATCGTGACAAGAAGGTAAAATGTCTACGATATGATCGTGGAGGTGAATATCTGAGTTACGAGTTTGGTATGCAACTTAAGACAATGTGGAAGTTGTTTCACAACTCACGCCACCTGGAACACCATAGTGTGATGGTGTGTCTGAACGTCGTAGTCGTGCTCTATTGGATATGGTGCGAACTATGATGTCTCTTATCGATTTGCCACTATCGTTTTGGGGTTACGCACTAGAGACAACTAGATTAACTTTAAAAGGGGCACCATCTAAATCTGTTGAGATGACACCGTATGAATTTTGGTTTGGCGGAAACCTAAGCTGTCATTTCTTAATGTTTGGGGCAGCGACGCTTATGTGAAAAAAGGGTTTTCACCTAATGAACTCGAACCCAAAGCGGACAAATGCATCTTCATAGAATACCCTAACGTAACAGTTGGGTAAACCTTCTATCTTAGATCCAGGCACAAAGTGTTTGTTGCTGAAACGGGTCCTTTCTCGAGAAAGAGTTTCTCTCGAAAGAATTGAGTGGGAGGAAGATAAAACTTGATAAGGTTGTTGAACCTTTACTTCAATCAGAGAATAGCGCAGTGCAGAAAGATGTTTCTATAGAGCCTACATCAGTTGAAGAGGAAGTTGATGATGATGATCATGAAGCTTCGGATCAAGTTACTATCGAACCTCGTAGGTCGACAAGGACGTGTACTGCTCTTGATTGGTACGGCAACCCTGTCTTAGAGGTCATGTTGTTGGACAACGATGAACCTACGAGCTATGGAGATGCGATGATGGGCCTGGATTCTGAGAAATGGTTAGAGGCCATGCAATCCGAGATGGGATCCATGTAAGAAAACAAAGTATGGGCTTTGGAAGTATTACCTGAAGGGCGAAAGGCCATTCAGAACAAATGGATCTTTAAAAGGAAGACGGACACAGACGGTAATGTCACCGTCTATAAAGCTCGGCTTGTGGCAAAGGGTTTTTCAGAAGTTCAAGGAGTTGACTACGATGAGACTTTCTCACCCGTAGCGATGCTAAAGTCTGTTGGAATTATGTTAGCAGTTGTCGGTGTCAAAACTGGCGGATCCCGGGTAGGGGGTCCTGAGCTGTGAGACTAGGATCGATGGTAACAAAGGGAACAAAGGAGACGATGTTTACCCAGGTTCGGGCCCTCCTATGGAGGTAAAACCCTACGTCCTGCTTGATTATATTGATGATATGAAGGTTACAGAGTTGATCTACCTCGAGAACGACTAACTAAAACCATAGATGAGTTTCTGTGTCGTTCATTCTAAAACCCTCCCGGTTTATATAGACACCAGGGGGGTGCCTAGGGTTTACACATGATGGGCCTCATGTTGATTTCCTCATCTTGACTTGGAGTGCACGACGCTCCTTCGGGGCTCCCTTCTGGAATGTGGAGTCTTAATTTGTCCGGCCCTTCTTCAGGGAACGGCCCATCAAGCCGGCTTATTGAGAGATGAGCCGGCGGCCCGAGGACCCCTTAGTCCGGGACTCCCTCAGTAGCCCCCGAACTAGCCCCCAACGCCAAGGGTCTCAGCTCCAGCTGCTTCACATGATCCGAGTCTTCGGCTTGCGGAGTGAGTTCTTCTTCCCTTTCAATGATCGGCTGAGACTAGTTCGGCTTCCGATGACACGCATTTCATCCGATCATATAATTGACCGAACACCATGAATTACTTAGCCCCAAAGGCCACTCGTCAAAGTGTAAATAGTGTTTTCTGACACCCCCTTCTGACAAAGGGTCGTGGCCTACCACGACCGCCGAACCAGTTATGAGAACTCGATTCGCGGTTCGAGGCCATCTTTACAGTGACACGACTTATCAATGCGCAGATCGTGCTCCGTTTCACACGGGATATGATTAATCTTCATGCGCGTATAACTGCACGCATGTCTTGGGAAGTGGAGGGATTTGCGGCGCGATCAGGGAGGCTAATCGGTGGCACGTCTCATAAAAAGGGAAAAAAACCAAGGCCGATCCACGCTTCCCATTCGCATCCCCCGCCTCTTGAATCTCCCCAAGCTTCGAGAGCCCAGATCCAGTTCTTCCTCGCCCTTTCCTCTGAGCTTAGCCATGTCGGGTTCGGGCTCCAATGGCAAGTGGGAGGCCTCCACGGTCACCGACCAGGATATCCGGGACCTAAAGCAGGCCGGCTACCTCCCCGCCAACGTCTTCCACCGTGCCCCGGAGAAGAACCAGGTGATTCCCACCCCCAAGGCAGGCGAGAGGGTGGTGTTCGTCCCCCACTTCATCCGGGGACTGAGCTTTCCGCTCCACCCCTTCTTCAGGGGTCTTATGTTTTTCTACGGGATGGACTTCCACGACCTTCCGACGAACTCCTTCATTCACATATCGGCATTCATCATCATCTGCGAAGCCTTCCCGCGGGTCGAACCACACTTCGGCTTGTGGCTCAAGGTCTTCAATGTCAAGCCGAAGACCGTGGCCAGCGAGCACACAGACTGCGGAGGGGTGGTAATCAGCAAGCTCTCCCGCGTCGAGTGGCCTACCAGCACCTTCATCGACACAATCAAGATCTGGCAGAAGGAGTGGTTTTAAATCACTGAGCCAAGGGATGAGAGCTGGGCGGCGCCTGCCGAATTCAGATCTGGACCCCCAACGAGATTGACCTCGTGGCTCAGGAAGGGCCTTGACTGGGGGTCGGATGCTGAGGTGAAGCTATTGCAGAAGTGCCTTACCTCGGTGATCGAGGCCAAGGTGGAGCTGGTCAACGTGGTCCAGGTCATGCTCCACCGCCGTATCCTCCCCTGCCAGCGCCGGGCATCCCCAATGTGGGATTATCGGACTGACGATGAGCCTACCGTGCGCCAACTTTTCTGCACTACTCCTGAGAAGTTGTGGAAGGCATTATTCAAGCCTCGGAAAAGCTGGCCGGCCAAGGAAGAGGATACGGGCCTAAGCGCCGACAACCCACCGACCAAGGTAAGGTATCATTTCAATTCATTGATTCTGTTTCTTCGGCAAAAAGGTCTGAACTCCTTCTCCCTTACTTTCGCAGAAGTGGCTGAGCAAAGCCGCGAGGGTCAACTGCCCGGCTCCACAACCCGAAGACCCCGGCGATGCTTGTTGTGGCGCCGTACTCGGCGCCCGAGAAGAAGGAGAAGAAAAAGAAAGCCAGAGAGGGCCTCCGTATAAAGGACCAGCCAGATGCTGCGTTCGAGGAGACCCATGCCTCCTCTAGTCATGAGGAGGAGCATGAAGACGGGGGGAAGGCGTTTCCCCCCTCACAAGAAAGAGGGCGGCGTCGCCGGACGCCGCGGAGGCTGCTGCCCCTCCCGCCCTGAAGAGGGCGCGCCGGGCGAGATTGATCTTGCGCGACGACAGTTCGGACTCTGATAAAGAGTCTGAAGACTTCGAGAGGGTTCCCCAAAGGAACCCAAGGGTCAAGCCCCCGCTCAAAGGTATGAATCCGAAGACTCCCGGGTTATTTACGCAAAGCCTTCAATGTTTTAAGTACAAGAATGTCTCGCAGCCCACCGCGCGTCCTCCCTACCGACCAAATATCGGATGGGGAGTCTCCACCCGCCGAGCTGGCGGAGAGCGGGACCGCATCGCACCCCACACCTCCAGGGGCCGCGGAGGTGTCATCCAGCCAGGCTCCTTTGGAGCCGAACACGGGCGGAGGGGGTGACCATGCCATCGCCGAGGCTGATGCCGCGACCGCCGAAGGCCAGGGAGAGAAAACTCCCCAGGCTGCTGAGGACCAGGGGGAGAATGCTCCCCTGGTCGCCGAAGAGGAAGGGCGAAGAAATGCCCAATCCCCTCCGAGGACGTCTCCGGAGCACTCTGTGCCTCCGGAGTTACCGGCTCAGTCTCCGATCATAGATCGGACTGTCCGGTCAGCACCGATGCCACCGACGACTGGGTGGCCGGTAATGGAGGAGGCGCTAGCCAGCGCCCCCATCTCCGAGGATCACCGCACTCTTATGGGTGCGGTTTTACAAGGAATTCAGTCCGTTGATAACGGACTGAAGGAGGCCTTCAATGGTCTCTTGGCGGGCTTCAAGGTGAGTCAAGTAATACCCTTTCCCCGAACAATGCTTAATTTTAAGATTTGTACTATCTTTATATATGTACTAGCCCCCGAGCCCTGGATGGGTATTCAAAAATGCATCTGGGGGTCAAATAGTGAGGAATGAACAATGATGCACAAGGCACCATTCGGTCCTGCAATGTTCGGAAAATTCCTTGAAAGGACCGAACAGGGAGTCATATCCTTCATAGTTCGGGGGTTTAAACGCACATAACTGGATGCATATTTTTTGTTTTTTGCAGGCCTCGTCATCGGCGGCGTCCGTGAATGCCGCTGAACTTACTGAGCTAAATCGGAAGCTCAAGGTCTCCGAAGAAGAGCTTGATAGCCTGAACAAGAGGTTCGACGAGGCGCAAGGTAAGCCGAATTGTAATTTCCGAGCTATATATCGGTAATGATACGCACTAGTAACCCAGTGTGACCGTTTGTCTATTGCTTCCAGAGCTTCCGCTGCGGAGGTCGAAAAACTCAAGGCCGAGCTCTAGAAAATGAAGCAGGAGGCCGCGGAGGAGAAGACGGCTGCCGAACAAGCAGCAGCCGTGCTTTCCGTTTTGAAAGCTGCCTGTGCCAAGCATGAGGCCCGGGTGGAGGAGGTGCAGCAAGAGCTCAAGGATGCCGGCCCAAAGTGCGAGGCCCTTGAGCAGAGATGCAAGGAGCAAGCCACCGAGCTAGCAGCGCTGAAATCCGAGCTCCAAAAGGAGCGGGTGGAGAGGCGGTCCTTTGAAGAGGAGGTCCGCCAAGTCAAGGCTATCATCGATGGTAAGCCATATTCACTGCAATGCACCTTCGGTGGTAGCAAGTTTGCTTTGCTCACCCAAGTGTGGCGTTCCTTAGGCGTCTGTGCGGATCTCCAGAAGAGTGCAGTGGACGCGAACAAGCTTTATGCTTCGCGGGCGGAGAATGATGAAGGCCAACTATTCTAGGCGCAGTTTGAGTCCCCCGAGCACTCTCCTCTCCTCATCGAGCAAATGAAGCAACTGATGGAGATGCACAGAGTGGCGGAGCCGGCCATGAAGGACCTCTGTATCCGTCTGTGGCCCGATGAGCCGTCGCCGAGCAGCTACTTCGGCTTAGAGCAGAAACTATGCGAAGCTGTGCCTCGAGTCGACGTAATGAAGCGTTCTACGTGCATCGAGGGCACGCGGATGGCCTTTGCGAAGACCATGGTGCATTGGCCGAAGCTCAAGCCAATCAAGATGGCTACCGCACCTCCGCCTCCTGGAAAGTAGTATAGGCGCCCCGAGCGATACTTCCCCGCAGTGATGGAGGGTGCTTGGTCAATAGAGGCTCAATGCTCCAAGGACGTTTTGTATGAATGAGCGCGTTGTAATATGTCCGAAGACTTTTAACGATTTATAACTAGTGATGCATGGTTTATCATGTCTTATAAGTTTTTGATTTTTATTTTGACTCCTGTGTGGCCGGTTTATCTGAAAGTTGCGAGTCATTGGCTTCAGCCCCCACGTAGATACTACGCGGGGTGTCTCTGTACCCGCACTGTGACCCTTTAGCTGAAGTATCGGTGCCCGAAGGCAGCAGTGCGGGGGGGACAAGGCAATCGGACTATGATGCTTTATCGCTTTCACTTAGCCGTAGGAGCGTGGAAAAAATGCGGGGGCTGATAACCAGCCCCCACTGTGATGTTCGGGGCCGAAGCCAGCATCACATGGTTTGTACAAGAACGAAACCCATCGTATAACACAGAATAACTGCTATCGGTTTTTTAGTATGACACTTATGCTCGGATTCGCAGACCGGTTCTCGCTTACTATGACGGTCAGTTTTCGGATTTCTCCCCTGAGGTGCTTGACCAGACGAGCTGGAAGCACAATCGCAGTGGTTCTCCCTTTGCCCTTTTAGCCGAACGAGTGGAACGTAAGAGGGCAATCACAGGAGCCGGGCAACCCAACTATTGACCCAAGACATAGTTCGGATCCGATGCATATAAAGCAAAACCCAAGACGCCGAACACACAACCAGTTGTACTGGGGTGATGTTCAAGGCAATTTTAAATTAGAGCCCCCGGTCTATTAGCCGGTTGCATCATAATATATAACGAACAGTTTTCGCAAGAAGCGTGACCAAGGGAAGATCAGAGGATGTATAAAAGACAACGAAGTGGCCATATATAATGCTTTTGTACTTGCTCAATAATTCTTATAACTTGGATAGCCAAAGTAACTGTTTACAGGTAGATGAAATATAAAATTTACAGAGGGGAGGCTGTACCAGGAGTCTTCGATTGATGACATGACGTCCTCGATGTGCCTTGTCGCCTGTCCGTTCATGTTCCTCTGTGGGGGTTGCATCCCATTAAGAGTGATGATGTCGCCGAGCGGACCTTGGGAAGAAGGTCTTGAGAAGTCGCCGAAGTATCGATGAGCTTTACGTTTTTTAGCAGGTCCTTGATGGTACATGTGCTTTGTCCAAGGACGTGTATTGGTATTGGTCGGTCCAGCCAAACACTTCCCGTTTGATGGTTGTTCCCCATTGCTACCCATGGAATCTTGAGCGCGAAGTTGTGCCTTCTTGGCACGTGTTTGGTCGTCATTAGGGCTGTGCAATGGGGGGCGTATCCCTATTTCTGGGGAGCAGAAGAGTCTGGGAGTTCGGATTGAAACCGAACTCGCTTGTCGACCTTACGGGCCTTTATGGCCGATTTGGGTGTTTGCCGACCGTCCTCATAATGGAATTCGGCCGCCAGGGCCAATGCATGCTCCTCAGCTCGGAGGGAACGCTCTGTGTTGCCGTTGACGGTGATGACCCCCTTGGGACCAGGCATCTTGAGCTTGAGGTATGCGTAGTGTGGGACGGCGTGATAACCGCTGCGGAAGGGGACGATGTTGAAGATCAATTCCTCGCTGCGGAAGTTGTCAGGAGAACCGAACACTACTTCCAGGCTAACAGAGCCTGTGCACCGGGCTTCGACGCCTAGGATCACTCCTTTAAAGGTAGTGTTGCTGGGCTTGATCCTTGACGGATCTATGCCCATCGTTTTCACCGTATCTGAGTAGATCAGATTGAGGCTACTTCCTCCGTCCATTAGGACTTTAGTGAGGTGATACCCATCGATAATGGGGTCTAGGACGAGGGCCGCCGAACCTCCGTGACGGATACTGGTCGGGTGATCTCGTCGATCAAAAGTGATCGGGTAGGCCGACCATGGGTTAAACTTCGGGGCTACGGGCTCTACGGCATAGACCTCTCGATGGGCGCGCTTCCTCTCCTTTTTAGGTATATGAGTGGCGTATATCATGTTGACAGTTTTTACTTCTGGAGGGAATTGCTTCTGACCTCCATTGCTCGGACCGCGGGGCTCCTCGTCGTCCTCGCTGTGTGGGCCTTTGCTCTGCTCCTCGGCTATGAGTTTGCCGGCCTGTTTGAACACCCAACAGTTACGGTTGGTGTGGTTGGCGGGCTTTTCTTGAGTGTCATGGATCTGGCAAGGCCTCTCCATGATCTTGTCCAGCGGGGTGGGCCCGTCGCGGTTTCCTTTAGGAGGCTTCTTCCTTTTCCCAAATCGAGGGTTGCGGAAGCCGGCGTTAACGGCCATGTCGTCGGCGTCGCTAGTGCTGTGCCGGCGTTTGTTTTTATTACGTCGTGATTTCCCGTTTCTATCTCGGACTTCGGAAGTGCCGGGGTCTTCGGGGTTGTGGCTTCGCCTTGCTAGCCAGTTATCCTCGCCCGCGCAAAAGCGGGTCATGAGTGATGTGAGGGCGGACATGGTCCTGGGTTTATCCTGACCGAGCTGGCGAGCCAGCAACTCGTCCCGAATATTGTGCCTGAAAGAGGCTATAGCTTCGGCATCTGGGCAATCGACGATCTGTTTTTTCTTGGTCAAAAACCGGTTCCAGAATTGTCGAGCGGACTCTCCTGCCTTTTGCACGACATTGCTTAGGTCGGAGGAGTCCGGGGGCCGTACATAGGTGCCCTGGAAGTTAGATCGGAATGCATCCTCGAGGTCCTCCCAGCTCCCGATAGAGTTTTCGGGGAGACTGTTTAACCAGTGCCGAGCTGGCCCCTTAAGTTTAAGGGGAAGGTACTTGATGGCGTGGAGGTCGTCTCCTCGTGCCATGTGAATGTGGAGGAGGAAATCCTCGATGCACACTGCTGGGTCAGTTGTTCCGTCGTATTGCTCGATGTTCACGGGTTTAAACCCTTCAGGGAACTGATGCTGCATCACCTCGTCAGTGAAGCAGAACGGGTGGGCAGCGCCTCTGACCCGGGCTATATCACGCCGGTAGTCGGCGTCTGTTCTGGCCTGGTTTTGGTCCCGAACTCTATTGGTTCGGTCGAGCCAGGTCCGGTACTCGTCCCTTCTACCAGGGGAGTACCCTCTGGATCCGTAGATGGATCTCGTGCGGCCTGTTCTCTCATCCAGGTCACGTCGGATGTCATACCAGTCGTCAGGCTCCATTGGCTCTTTTCCCCGTCTGCGGGGTATCGCCGGCCTATAACCGGCCTCGCCAGCCGTCCTATCTCGTCCTCGGGGAGGGCGGTCCGGCTGGTCGTATGGAGTGTGCTTGGGGGACGGCGTGTTGGGGAACTCGTCGTCGAATTGTGGCAGCAACCGCCGGCGTGGGTAACTCTTTGGTTGGTCCCATAGATCGGCGCCGTGTTCTTCCTCGGCTGATAGGACCCTTGTCCATCTATCGTTGAGGGTGTCTTGTTCGGCCTTGAGCTGCCGCGCTTTTGCCTTTAGGCTCCGGGCAGTGGCTAAAAGCTGTTGCCTGAACCGATCCTGATCCTCGATGGTTTCGGGGACGATGGGGTCCTCGTCTTCCGGGCTGTCCTCCTCCTCTACAGGGGGGGGGGGGTAGTTGTCATCCTCGGAGTCATTCGGATCTTCGGGGTCGCATTGGTCCTCCGGCCTTTCCTGGTCCTCCAACGGATATTCGGGTATGTCGGGATCGCCGAGGTCTTCCGGGGTATCATTTTCCCCTGTGCAAGCAATAGCTTCCCTCCCCTTTTTTGTTTTTGACCGCTTACGCGGTTTCCGGTGCCTTGACAGCGCCTCACCTGAGTCATCGCCATTGTTAGTTGGTGTGCGCTCGCTGTTACCGGCTGGCGTATCCACCATGTAGACGTCGTAGGTGGAGGTGGCGGTCCATCGCCCGGTGTTAATGGGGGTGGGAGCGCGATCCTCTTCCTCCATGTCTTCTGCCTCCTCGGAGGAGTAGTCCACCATATCGGTTAATTCTTCGATAGTGGCTACTAAGTGGGTGGTGGGTGGGACGAAAAATTCCTCTTGACCCGCCTCAAGACCGATCTGAGTGTGGATCGGGATTGGGTCATCAGTAGTTTTCATCAAGGAGATCCGATCTAGAGCTTCGACGAGTGTCGAGAGCTCGATCGGGTCAAACTGCCTGGCGCGTCCGGAGTTAACCTCTGACGCGTCTGCACGAGAAGTGTATTCGGCAGGGGTTGATGCCCGGCCATCTGGCTCTATAGCCGGATCCAGATTGAAGTCCAGATCATCATCGGGATTGGCCCCGTAAGCGGGATTGAAAACGACATCCAAGGTTAAGGCCTCGGAGTCCTCGGGCGCGTCAGATGAGACTGCAAGCCCGGTGAGCAAGAGGTCTCCCCGAGGGTCTACGGAGAACTCCAAGTTCCCGAATCTGACTTCTTGATCAGGGGCGAAACTTCCGACCCGGCCAAGGCGGCCGGTCGGGTCAGCGTGCAGCACGATGCTGCCGAAAGCGAAGATCTGTCCAGGGACGAAGGAGACGATGTTTACCCAGGTTCGGGCCCTCCTATGGAGGTAAAACCCTACGTCCTGCTTGATTATATTGATGATATGAAGGTTACAGAGTTGATCTACCTCGAGATCGACTAGCTAAAACCTTAGATGAGTTTCTGTGTCGTTCATTCAAAAACCCTCCCGGTTTATATAGACACCGGGGGGTGCCTAGGGTTTACACATGATGGGCCTCCTGTTGATTTCCTCATCTTGACTTGGAGTGCACGACGCGCCTTCGGGGCTCCCTTCTGGAATGTGGAGTCTTAATGTGTCCGGCCCATCTTCAGGGAACGGCCCATCAAGCCGGCATATTGAGAGATGAGCCGACGGCCCGAAGACCCCTTAGTCCGGGACTCCCTCAGCAGTTGCTGCTTTTTTCGATTATGAAATCTAGTAGATGGATGTCAAAACAGAGTTTCCTTAACGGTTTCCGTGAGGAAAGGTTGTATGTGATACAACCAGAAGGTTTTGTCAGTCCTAAGGATGCTAAAATGTATGCAAGCTCCAGCGATCCTTCTATGGACTGGAGCAAGCATCTCGGAGTTGGAATATACGCTTTGATAAGGTGATCAAAGTTTTTGGGTCTATACAATGTTTATGAGAAACTTGTGTTTACAATAAAGTGAGTGGGAGCACTATAGAATTTCTGATAAGTATATGTGGATGACATATTGTTGATCGGAAATGATGTAGAATTTCTGGAAAGCATAAAGGGTTGTTTGAAAAGGAGTTTTTCAAAGGAAAACCTGGAATGAAGCTACTTAAATATTGATCATCTTGATCTATAGAGGTAGATGAAGACGTCTGATAAAACTTTCAATGAGTACATACCTTGACAAGATTTTGAAAGAGTTCAAAATGGATCAGTCAAAGAAAGAGTTCTTGCCTGATTTGTAAGGTGTGGAGTTACGTGAGACTCAAAGCTCGACCACGGCAGAAGAAAGAGAAAGGAAGAAGGTCGTCCCCTATGCCTTATCCATAGGCTCTGTATAGTATGCCATGCTGTGTACCGTACCTACGTGTGTCTTGCGATGAGTCTGTCAAGGGGTACAAGAGTGATCCAGGAGTGGATCACTGGACAGCGGTCAAGATTATCCTTAGTAACTAGAGGACTAAGGAAATATTTCTCGATTATGGAGGTGATAAAGAGTTCGTCGTAAAGGGTTACGTCGATGCAAGCTTTAACACCAATCCGGATGACTCTGAGTAGCAATCCGGATACGTATAGTGGAGCAGCCATTTGGAATAGCTCCGAGTGGAGTGTGGTAGCAGTGTCTATAGTATGACATAGAGATTTGCAAAGTACACACGGATCTGAATGTCGCAGACCCGTTGACTAAAGACCTCTCTCACATGCAAAGCAGGATCGAACCCCAGAACTCATTGGGTGTTAGATTCATAACAATGTAAATCACATGGTGATGTGAACTAGATTATTGACTCTAGTGCAAGTGGGAGACTGTTGGAAATATGCCCTAGAGGCAATAATAAATTGGTTATTATTATATTTCCTTGTTCGTGATAATCGTTTATTATCCATGCTATAATTGTATTGATCGGAAACTCAAATACATGTGTGGGTACATAGACAATACGGTGTCCCTAGTATGCCTCTAGTTAACTAGTTCGTTGATCAAAGATGGTCAAGGTTTCCTGGCCATAGACATGAGATGTCATTTGATAACGGGATCACATCATTAGGAGAATGATGTGATGGAAAAGACCCAAACTATAAACATAGCATATGATCATGTTAGTTTATTGCTATAGTTTTCTGCATGTCAAGTATCTTTTCCTATGACCATGGGATCATGCAACTCACTGACACCGGAGGAATACCTTGTGTGTATCAAACATCACAACATAACTGGGTGACTATAAAGATGCTCTACAGGTATCTCCGAGGGTGTCTGTTGACTAGGCATGGATCAAGACTGGCATTTGTTACTCCGTGTGACGGAGAGGTATCTCAGGGCCCACTCGGTAATACAACATCACAATAAGCCTTGCAAGCAATGTGACTAAGTGTTAGCCACGTGATCTTGTATTATGGAACGAGTAAAGAGACTTGCAGGTAACGAGATTGAACTAGGTATAGAGATACCGACGATCGAATCTCGGGCAAGTAACATACCGAAGAACAAAGGGAACAACGTACAGGATTAACTGAATCCTTGACATAGAGGTTCAACCGATAAATATCTTCGTAGAATATGTAGGAACCAATATGGGCATCCAGTTCCCGCTATTGGTTATTGACCGTGGAGGTGTCTCGGTCATGTCTACATAGATCTCGAACCCAAAGGGTCTGCACACTTAAGGTTCGGTGACATTTCGGTATAGTAGAGTTATGTATGGTGGTGACCCAAGGTTGTTCGGAGTCCCGGATGAGATCCTGGACGTCACGAGGAGCTCCGGAAGGGTCCGTAGGTAAAGATTGCTATATAGGAAGTCCTGTTTTGGTCACCGGAAAAGTTTCGGGTACTTCGGTAGTGTACCGGGAGTGCCGGGAGGGTACCGGGGGCCATCGGGAGGGGTACCTCGACCCAAAGGACCTCATGGGCTGTGGGAGGAGTCAAACCAGCCCCTAGTGGCCTGGCCGAACCCCCCACTAAGGCCCATGCGGCTAGGGGTGGGAAAATCCCAAAGGTGAAAAGGTGGAAAGGGTTTCCAAGTGGACAGGAGGAATCCTACTCCTAGTAGGATTGGAGTAGGACTCCTCCACCTCCTATTTCGGCCAAACCTTGAGGGTTTGAGGCTGCCTCCTCCCCTCCCTCCCTCCTATATATACCAGAGGATTTAGAGGGGAGAGCTAACCCTAATTGCCACGTGCTCCCTCTACTTCCTCTAGATCGTTTTCTCCTTTAGTCTAGTTTCGGCAGTGCTTAGGCGAAGCCCTGCCGGAATAGTTCCACCGCCGCCGCCGCCGCGCCGTCGCGCTGCCGGAGAACTCATCTACCTCTCCACCCCCTCTTGCTGGATCAAGAATGCGGAGATCGTCATCGAGATGTACGTGTGCTGAACGCGGAGGTGCCGCCCGTTCGGCGCTAGATCGGAAGGACCGTGATCAGGATCGCGAGACGATTCGTGATTTGATCGCGGGACAGATCGTGATGGGATCGCGGGACGGATCGTGATTGGATCGCGAGATGGATCGTGATGGGATCGCGGGATGCTCGGCGATTTGGATCGCGAAGACGTTCGACTACATCAACCGCGTTTCTTAACGCTCCCCGCTTAGCGATCTACAAGGGTATGTAGATCCACTCTCCCTCTCGTAGATGCTCATCACCATGGATAGATCTTGCGTGTGCGTAGGAAATTTTTTGTTTCCCATGCAACGTTCCCCAAACACCAGCCGCCGGACCCCAGTGTTTCCAGTATCACGAACGCGCGTCGCCTGATGCTCGCCCGGTCGATCCAAACTGATCAATCGCCACACATCCGTGCCACTGCGCGCATACGATCCTTCTGTTGATCCGATGCCCTTTGCAGCTCGCCGGTGCCGACACATCCACCGCGACTGCTTATTTATCCTCTAGATCAAGCATCGCCTCACGCCTAGCTCATGATACCACTTGTTGGAATAAATTCTAGGCACACCGTCGATCATCCAGACCAAGCAATCATATTAAGCATGATACCGAGATTTGTTAACAAGGTTCATCGATATGCCTACATCCCCGGGGCCTGACTACGGGCGCTCCTCCCCGTGACACTGGCATAATACCACACCCGGCCGCCTTGGGCACCGGCACACGCCGCCGGCTCCCCCTGCGCGCATGTGCTATTATGTTGGCATAGGTTACATCATGTGTCTACCCCGCTATATATGAAAGACCTAGGATACAAGTGTCCTATTAGGACACGACTATATCCAGTCTAAACACAATACAACTCAGAGTCCAACTGTAATCTACCTTGTAGACAATATTTGACACAACTCTAACAGAGTGAGTATTGTCGATGACCTGCAAGCCACAAGGATAAATATCTCCAGAGAAGACGGCGGCACGGAGCGTCACCATTCATTCGGGTCAAGGTCAACATATGCATCTACGTTGACGGAGCCTGCCGGCGGGAAGGAGCAATCCATGATTCAGTCGAACGGTAGTATGTCGATCAAGTTTGTGATGTGTGTACTTAGGGCATTTCTAACGGATCCCCCTAAAAGTTAGTGGAGTAAAATTAGTGGAGTAAAAATTTACTCCACTAACGGTGGCCGCATCTAGCCGATCCCCTATAGTTAGTGGAGTAAAATTAAATTTTTGGTCGTTTTGTATGCTAGCCGCACAAACACAGTCTCTACATAATATATATTTTAAAATCATTCAAATTAAAGCATGGATAGCAATAATCATCATAACATAAAGTTCTATCACCGCATTTTTCAAATTTAAACATGTGAAGTTCACCCAAAAGACATCACTTCAAACACAATGTTTGATTCAAAATCACCACAAACATAGCATGTATATGTTGTGGATCGAGCCAATCTATGGCATGCACCACCATCCTCTCGGCCACCACCACTCAAAAGAGGTCATCGGCAAAGAAATCGATGTCAACATCCTCTCGGCCACCATCACCATCCTATCGGCCACCATCACCAACACTATCACCACCATCAGCACCACCACCATCACCATCCCCTCAGCCACCATCACCACCACTCCCTCGGCCACCACCAACATTACGAAGAGAGGCCAAGATTTCTCCACGAGTGAGCTCCCAATACTTTCTTGCGGTTTCATCCATTGTGTTTGGATTCATGAACATGATAGCATGCTCTTTGTCTTTCTTCGCATCACAAATCCTCTCCTCCTCAAGTGCAAGCCTACGCTCCTCGGCCTTCAACTTTCTCTCTTCGGCCGCCAACTTGGTCTTGCACTTCTCATTCTCGAAGGCCTTGAGCTCATTCCACGTCCGCCACTTGCACACCACTCGGTGGAGCATGGTACACTTGGTCGATGCAACCGGGCCATGGGTTGCATTGATCATGGATGGTGCTCCAACGATCCCCAAGTGAACCTTGTGTATGGCTTGATCGCACATCCACGGAGGTGTTGTAGAAGTCGGTGATCCTCTCCCAAAACATGATCTTGGTTTGATCCGTTCCGATCATTGCATCCATGGAGATGGCACACCAAGCTTCGCAAAGTGCAGTGTCCTCCTTTTGGTTGTAGTTTTGGGTACGGGTCCTTGTGGCCTTGATGCTTGCTTCGGTCACCTCTACCACCTCCTCCTCGACCACCACCTCTTGGATCTCCTCCTCGGCCTCCTCCGTGTCTTGGGTGGCCGAATGATCCCAAAACGTGTCATCATAGTTGAGACCATCAAGGCCAACGGTGGCCGAGGACTCCAACGATGCGAGGAATTCGGCCTTGTTCATCTCCGCTCTACAATGTCAAAGCAATCACTATAAACAATCACAACCGATCACGAACAATCACTATCGAATTCCAACGGGACATGAGGTTTTATTTTTACCTTGTTGGCATTTCGTCAAGCACTTGGCGGCTGCGTTTTTTGTTGCCGGCTGCGGCCGCCGCTCGTGCCGGCAGTCGCCATAGCGGCAGCTTGATTTTCCGCACGAGGAGTAGGCTTTGGACGAGGCACTGTCGCGGTCTTCTTCGTCTTCTTCTTGGCGGCCGCCTCGGCGAACGCCGACGCCGCCACCGTAGGCTTTCAAGCTCGTTTGTCTCTGGTAGGTGCGGCGGGAGGGCGGCGTGCCATTGCCGGAGACGCGGTGGCCACCCCGGACACCATTGGCGCGGTTGGAGGCGGAGCTTGGACCGGGTGGTTCTTTGTCATCCTCAAGATTTTTTTCGGCAACGGCGGCGACGCATGGGTGGTTTCCGGTGGCGATTCGCCGGCGCCGGTGGCCGGCGGGGTGAGCGGGGGGTGCTGGCTATCCATTCTGGCCGGCTCGGAGGTCATCGGCAGGGGGGAGGCAATGCGGTGCGGGAGGGGAGTGTGAGTTTTACTCGGATGCCCAAAGTTTGAGTATATTTAGGAAAATTTTGGGGGAATAAGGACTTGGAGTAAAAAATATACTATGTTAACGTTCTAGGGGATCTGCTAGGTCCATCGTAAAGAAGTAAACCAAAAAAATTACTCCCTTATAGTCGTATTAAGGATCGGTTAGAAATGCCCTTATACAGCGTTGGCAGTCGACGTCCAAAAATACTAATCAAACAAACAATGCGTATACGAAGAATCGGATCGAAACCGGACGAAAAAAGTCTAAGTCAGAAACTGCAGGGTCACGCGGGTGGGCGACATGGATATTGCCCCTTAATTAGTGGAAAACGTTTAAAATCATGCGGATGAAAACTTCGTCGCGTAAACCGCGTCAACCTAGCGACACGTGTCCCCTGTGCGAGCGAGTCCACCGCTCTTCCTCGAGCCTTATCGCCTCCACTCGACCTCTCCTCCGCTCGTTCTGCTCCTCATTTCTCTTCCTCTCCCCATCTCCTCTCTTCAGCTGCAATCGAGAGAGAGGATGCGCATGGCGCCGCCGACCGCCATCGCCGCCGGAGTTGAAACCCAACTATTTCCACCATGGCCTGTCCCCAAGCTCTGCCTGCTGCTGCTCAAGGTCCTCCCGTCCAAGTCCCATCCGCCATGGCCTGCCACAAGCTTCACCTGCTGCTGCTCAAGGTCCACACGACAGTACCATGACGCGGTGATTTTTGTCGCTGAGATCTCGTGCTGCAACACAATCTTGTCGTTGACGCCATGCTCGTCGTCACCGGTGCTGCGAGAAGGCGCTCGTCGATGCTGGAATGCAGCATGCATGGGAGGTTGGGCTGCTCGCCGAGGTGTTGCAACGCAGCACGGAGGCCGGAGTGCAGTTGGGTGCCGGTCGTCACCGGTGATGCAGTGCAACACACAAGGAGGAGGCGGGCGGTGCTGCGTTGGAGCCTTTTTCGTGCCGTCGGAGTTGCAATGGTGTGCCGCCCGGGGCTGCAATGGAGCGTCGCCGGAGCGCCGGAGCCGCCGCCCGGGGCTGCAATGGAGCATCGCCGGAGCGCAGGAGCCACACTGAAGCCGCCTGGGGCTGCAATGGAGCATTGCCGGAGGTGCACTGAAGCCACATGGGGCTGCAATGGAGCGTTGCCGGAGCTGCACTGAAGCGTCGCCAGAGGGGTCATCCTTGCTGCAACGGAATTACTCTGCTGTTTTTTATCACTAGGAAAAGAGGACGAAGCATCCTGTGTTGGCATATCTAACGGTTGAACACGCCAAGATCGAGCGGCGAGCGAGCCGACTGATTTCTGAGAGAAATCAGTCGGCTGATTTGTAGCAGCCGCCTTAATTAATCCACATGATACCCCGGATTGATAACATAGTAGGTTAAGGTATGATTAGGCATAGGTCGTAATTGACTGTCCATAAAAAAGAGACTCATGTATTTGGCCAGATTAATCGGCGTATACACGGATAAAAACACACATGAGCTACGTCCACTTATTAACGAATAAATATGCGGGTTTGCTATTTCACATCTACTTTCTCCGTTCCTAAATTTAAGTTTTTTTAAAGATTCCACTACGGACTACGTACGGATGTATATAGACATATTTGAAAATATAGATTCATTCATTTTGCTCCGTAAATAGTTTGTAATGAAATCTCTAAAAAGACTTATATTTAGGAACGGAGAGAGTAGATGTGAAATAATACCTCACATCTAAGTGCATCATCGTAGGATAAAACTTTGCTATAAAATGTATTTGTTTTTTCTTGCTTGTTTTTTTATTTATTTCTTTTGCTTTTTTAACATTTTTTGTTTTCTTACTTTTTTCTCTTTTCAAATCCATAACTTTTCAAATTGTAAGTATTCTTTAAATTCACCTTTTGATTTAGTTTCCGTAATAATTTTCGTGCAAGCGTTCTATCTTCTGCTTTGCTTGTTGTTATTTGTTTATTGTGTATCTTGTTGTCGGCCTAGGCATGTTCGACTCCGCTTTTGTTGGCCCTCGACTCATAACAAGGGTCTTACCTTTTTTTGTCCTAGTTGCAAGTCCACCCTCGACTCGCAACTGGGACTCGGTATTTTTTTTGTCTCATTTGCAAGTCCACCCTCGACTCGCAACTAGGGACTGACCTTTTTTTGTCCTAGTTGTAAGTCCAGCCTTGACTCCCAATTGGGACTCGGTCTTTTTTGTCCCAGTTGCAAATCCGCCCTCGACTCGCAACTCGGACCCAACGTTTTTTGTCCCAATTGCAAGTTCGCTCTCGACTCACAACTGGGATCCAACCTTTTTTTGTCCTAGTTGCAAGTCCATCATCGACTTGCAACTGGGGCCCGACTTTTTTTCTAGATGCAAGTCCACCCTCGACTCATAATTAGGGACCAAACTTTTTTTGTCCAAGTTTCAATACCCTCCCGCGACTTGTAGCTGGGACCTAACCTTTTTTGTCCGAGTTGCAAGTCCACCCTCAACTCGCAACTAGGGTCCGACATTTTTTTCTCCAAGTTGCAAGTCCATCCTTGAGTCGCAGCTGGGCCCGACATTTTTCCCCCACTTGCAATTGCAGTCTTGCCTCGCAACAGGGCGACATATTTTGTCCTTATTGCAAGTCCACCCTCGACTCGCAACTGGGGTCCGGCCTTTTCTTGTTCCAGTTGAAAGTCCACCTTCGATTCGTAAATGGGGCCCAACCATTTTTTTTCCAAATTGTAAGTTCACTCTCGACACAAATGGGGCTAGACTTTTTTTCCATGTTGCAAGTCCACCCTCAACTTGCAACTGGGGCCCAACCCTTTTTTGTCCGAGTTGCAAGTCGACCCTCGACATGCAACCAGGGCCCAACCTTTTTTGTTCGAGTTACAAGTCCACCTTCGACTCACAACTCGGGCCCAACCTTTTTTTGTTCGAGTTGCAAGTCCACACTCGACTCGCAACTAGGGATCAACCTTTTTTGGCCGAGTTGCAAGTCCACTCTCGACTCGCAGCTGGGGCCTGGCCTTTTTTAGTCTCAATTGAGAGTCCACCCTCGATTTGCAACTGGGGCCCAACCATTTTTTTCCAGTTGCAAGTCCACCGTCAACTCGCAACTACGGCTCAACATTTTGTTGTCCGAGTTGCAAGTCCACCCTCGACTCGCAACTAGGGCCCAACCTTTTTTGTCCCAGTTGCAAGTCCAAACTCAACTCGCAACTCGGGCCGACCTTTTTTGGTCCCATTGTTTCTTATCATTTTTCTTCATTGTTTTTCCTCTCCTTTTAGTTTTTCTATTTTTCAAAAGTTGATCTCATTTTGTCATTTTCTGATTCTTTTTAATTTTTCATAAATTCACAAGTTTCAATAAATGTTTCAAAATTTGTAAATTTGTTCCATTTTCTAAAATTGTTCGTGTTTATCATTTTTTGAACAAATCAAAATGTGTTCATTTTTTGTTCTCTTCCCATTTATCTATTTTCCCTATTTGGTTTTCTCTATTTTTGTCTTTTCCTGTTTGCTTTTAGTTCAATGTATACAAAAAATTTCGCTTTTAATTCATCGTATATAAAAAAGTTCACATATATCAGAGAAAATGTTCACTTTGTATTGCAAAAAAATTAGTGTGTATTCAGAAAATGTCATCATATATTAAAGCATTGTTCACCATATATTAGAACATTTTTGGTATTCGTTAACATTTTTTATAATTTGGAATATTTTATGTAAATTCGTGAACATGTTTTTTGAAATATGTGTTGATGAATCTTTGTTCCTTATTGAAAATTAATTGTAAAATATGAGAGTGAAAATGCAAAAACCAAAATACAAAAGCATAAATGATAGCCTAGAAGCTAGCCATGGGAGATGTACTTGTTATGAGACGCAAAAGCTAACAAATTGGTTTAGCACTAGCGATCAATTTTTTTCTAGACAAAGCTAGCGATCAGTTTTTTTGTATGGATTGCTAGCGACCAGATTTATTTATGAGGGGAGCTAGTGACCAGATTCGCGTGTAGGCCGGCCAGCAAGGCTGACACAGGGAGAGGTGATTTTTAGTTATGAGCTTTGGCAAATTAAAATCGAACAAACGGGATAAACAATAAAAAATGATGTGACGCTGACATCATATTTAGATGTGAGGTATTACTCACATCTAGATGTGATATAGACGGACCCATAAATAAGGGCATGGCTACAGGTAAGTCGTCTCAAAATTTAAATTGGGTCATTGGATTTGGGGGAATCAATTAGAGTTGTTTGATGGCAAACAAACGCTAATGCTCGCGTCTTCTTCCTCCGGTCGTCTTCCTCCTGAAAACAATTCCCACTCCCTACCCTCCCTGAACTTCCCCCACCACCAGTCTTGCCGACGCTCTCAGACGTCCCTCTAAGTCCGGCGACCACCCAAAAAAACTCCGGCGAAGAGGACCCCCACCCGCCATCCTAAGATAGATAATGGGAGTGCTTCTCTGACGAATCCGCACCTACCCGCCACCCTAAAATAGATAGTGGGGGTTTTCTTTCCGGTGTCAGCGGCCTCTTTCTTCATCTCCAACGCTTCCCTTCTTCCTTCTCAAAATCGATTGACCCAAAATACGAATGTCAATTGACACATTTAGCTATTGTGAAAAAATAATACAGAGAAAGGTACGTCACGGCCAGATGTCTCAGTCTTCAACATTTATGCGTCTGCATTACAGGGAGTCAGAATCTTTAGGTTTCATTTTTCTTTCATTCTAGGGGTTGGGTGTAGAATAAGAAATGGTCGTAATCCTTTTTCTCTATGTTTTGCGATGATAATGGTTGTATTTCTCAGTTATAAAAGTCGATAAATGGTGGACTTTATTGAACTGAATCTAAATGAAGCATCAAGTGGATAAAAAACATGAGCACACATGGACTTTGTATAGCTAGAATGTACACAACCAATACCAATTCCCACACACACAAAAATACAAGACCAAAGTTATGCCTCACTGAGTGAAAAGAGAAGGACCATGAAGCGACTGACAATGCAACAAACCACACCAAAAACATCTGTTGATGCCACGAGGACAACGGGGTTCTTCAAGAACAACGTCTTCGGGAAGAAAACGATGCTCAAGTGTTGCCGTCACTGGATCAAACGACCAATGGCCAAATTTTAGGTTTTCACCCTGAAGAACAGGTCCGGACATATCAGAGAAATGCTTCAAACAAGGTAACGACGCAAAAACATCATCATTGTTAGGTATAACCAACTCGGGTGAGACCTAGTTTTTCACATGTACCTCGAAACTGGTTACTCGAGAAGCACCATCAAATCAGAGTCAATCATGTGTTGCAGCCAGCATGGAGCCAGCCGTCATTAGATCCAGTGGACACGAAGATGGTTGCATCCAGACCATGCGTGAGGGGGGCACCGAGCCTCCAACCATGCCAGAGGCACACCGACGGGAGCCCGACTAGAACAAGGCCAACAACCGCCAAGGAAGACCCCTACTAGGATGGGTCTGCTACTTGTGATGGGCGTTGGGATTTTCCCCGAAGAGGAAGTGTGATATGCTATAGTAGCAGATAGTATTTCCCTCAGCTAAGAACCAAGACTTATCGAACCAATAGGAGATCACCTAAAAGAACATTCGACAGTACCTGCACACACACACAAATAAATACTTGCACCCAACAGTGGGCAAGATGTTTGGCAATCCCATTGTACTCGTTAATTGCAAGGATTAATTCCAATAGTGAAGGATAGATAATTATAAATTACAAAACTAAATAAAAGTAAATAAATTGCAGCACGAATGTTTTTAGGGTTTTAGTAAATATATAAATTACCCCACAAAAAAAGGTAAATATATAAATTGGATGGACCGAGGGGCCATAGCTTTCACTAGGAGCCATCTCTCTCATGAACATAGCGACAGTGGGTGAATAAACTATTGTTGGGAAATTAATAGAAAAGCAAATAATTATGATATTATTCATGGCATGATCATATATATATAGGCATTACGTCCGTGACAAGTAGACCGAAATGATTATATATCTACTACGTACTACTAATCCACCAATCGACCACCATCCAGCATGAAGTTCATAACAAACAGAGTATGGATCATGATGACATAATATAGACAAATTAAGACCAAATAATATGTTCGAACACCGTCATTTTATCCTTAGTACCAGCAATACAAATACATGCCTCATCACTCCTCCTGTCACAAAGTGAGGACACAGCAAGTTGAACCTACTACTATGCACCACTTCCTTTGAAGATCTAATCAACTTGGCCAAAGAAAACTCGTAGATCGGAATGCGTACATAGCTATAATAATCACACATAATAAATATAAGAGAGGATTCAGTTACTGATGTCTACTACGCAACTTTATTCTTGTAGACTCATGTTGGGCCTCCAAGCGCAGAGTTTTATAGGACAGTAGCAATTTTCCCTCAAGTGGATGACCTAAGGTTTATCAATCCGTGTGAGGTGTAGGATGAAGATGGTCTCTCTCAAACAACCCCGCAATCAAATACAAGAAATCTCTTGTGTCCCCAACACACCCAATACAATGGAAAATTGTATAGGTGCACTAGTTCGGCGAAGAGATGGTGATACAAGTGCAATATGGATGATAGATATAGGTTTTTGTAATCAGAAAATATAAAAACAGCAAGGTAGCAAGTAACAAAAGTGAGCACAAACGGTATTGCAATGCTTGAAAACAAGGCCTAGGATTCGTACTTTCACTAGTGCAATCTCTCAACAATGCTAATATAATTGGATCACATAACCATCCCTCAACGTGCAACGAAGAATCACTCCAAAGTTCTTATCTAGTGGAGAACATAAGAAGAAATTGTTTGCAGGGTACGAAACCACCTTAAAGTTATCCTTTCCGATCGATCTATTCAAGAGTTCGTACTAAAATAACACCAAGTTATCCTTTCCGATCAATCTATCTAGAGTTCGTACTAAAATAACACCATATGATACGCATCAACCTACTCTAATGTCACCTAGATACTCCAATGTCACCACAAGTATCCATGAGTTAATTATACGATACGCATCAAACAATTTCAGATTCATAATACTCAATCCAACACAAAGAACCTCAAAGAGTGCCCCAAGATTTCTATCGGAGAAAATGGTATGAAAACATTCAATCAACCCCTATGCATAGATCCCCTGGGTCACCGGAATCCGCAAGTTGATGCCTCAACATATATCAAGTGAATCAATAGAATACCCCAATGTCGCTACGGGTATCCCATGGAAGACATACGTCAAGTGTTCTCAACCAAAATATTCAATCCAACATAACGATATCTCAAAGGGAAAGATTCAATTCATCACAACATGATAGCAAGGGAATAACATCATGTGATCTGACTATATTAACAAAGCCCGTGATACATCAAGATCGTGACATCTCAAGAACACAGGAGAGAGAGAGAGAGATTGAACACATAGCTGCTGGTACATACCCTCAGCCCCGAGGGTGGACTACTCCCTCCTCGTCATGGCCTCCACCGGGATGATGAAGATGGTCACCGGAGATGATCTACCCTATCCGGCAGGGTACTGGAATGTCTCCAGATTGGTTTTTCGTCGATAGAGAGAGTTGAGGCGGCGGAACTTCTCATCTAGGGTTATTTTCGGGGGTTTCTGAATATATAGGATTTTTGGGCGTCGGTTTCACGCGAAGATGGGCCATGAGTGGACCACAAGACACCAGGGCGCGCCGGAGGGGCCTGGCGCGCCCTGGTGGGTTGTGCCCACCTCATGGCTCTTCTGGCCCTCCAACGAAGCTTCTAGTGCCCCTTTTGTTCCAAAAAAAATCGTCAAAAAGTTTCGTTGCATTTGGAGAACTTTGATTTCTGCACAAAAAACAACACCATGGTAGTTCTGCTGAAAACAACGTCAGTCCGGGTTAGTTCTTAATAAATCATGTAAAGTGTATCAAAACCATATAAAAGTATTGTAAACATAGGTGAATATGGCATGAATACTTCATAAATTATAGATACGTTGGAGACATATCAACATCCTCAAGCTTAATTCCTACTCGTCTTCGAGTAGGTAAATGGTAAAAGAAATAATTTATGAAGTGTGAATGCTAGCATAGTGCATAAGTTTGATCAATGATAATTTCAACCACTTTTCCTAGCATCATAAGAGCAACTCTTTCTCATAAAACTCATCATGATAAAGTAGCAACCAATTCACATGTTATGGTTCAAACAATGAATTCTCTTGAAACTTAACAACCTATGTTCTCAGTCACCAAACAATTGCAATTCAACTTATTCTCAACAAAGTCTAAGTAAGAGCTCTACATACTCAATCATCATATGGTCTTCTATGATTTCTAGTACTCAAAGCATATTTTTAGAACAAATGGCATCCATTGAACACAGAGAAAGATAGGGGCTTAATGGTTCGCCTCCCAACTCATTTATCATAGAGATAATTGTCAACAATAATAAGTCATGATCAAATATATTTGACTGGCCATATGTGCCTAGATCTTTCCCCACTACATGATGCTTGCCAACTAGAGAATAATTGAGGTTGAAATGAGAATGCATACTATTGACTCTTGCATAAAAGTAAATACTGAAAGGTAAAAGATAGGCCCTTCGCAGAGGGAAGCAGAGGTTGGCATGCGCTTTTTGGTTTTGTATGCACAATCCCTTATGCAAAAGAACATCATGTTATATTACCCCTTATGATAGCAACCTTTATTATGCAGTCCGTCGCTTTTATTACTTTGCCATCACAAGTTCGTACAACGCTCAATTTTCTCTTACACTAAATGATCAAACACATTTAGAAGCAATTTTATTGCCTTTTTTGCACCGATGACAACTTACTTGAAAGATCTTATTTAATCCATAGGTAGCTATGGTGGACACTCATGGCAAGAAACTGGGTTCAAGGGTTTTTGGATGCACAAGTAGTATCTATACTTAGTGCGAATTTTTGGCTAGCAAAATATCCTAACCAAACACCACATGTTGGAGGATCCATAACAATATAACTTCTATGCAAATATACACAACCATATCTCATTATGTTGTCTTCCTTGTCCAACTTCAACTAATTTGCTCAAGTTTGAAAATAATTAATGGATATTCACAATCATAGAAGATTTCCAAGATAATATATTTGTATGTAAAAGTTCTCTTCCTTATACTAATCATTCATGAATTGCTTGTATGACCAATATTGTGATTGTCAAGCTTCAAAAGATTTCACTTTCCAAACCCAATGTGAAGCTACTACTAGGCATGATATGAACATATAATTTCAACTTCATGGTATTCAATTCATTCAACAATTTACTCATAGGATATAAGTGAAGCACAAGAGTAAATGACAAGCTACTCCAAAAAAATATAAGTGAAGATCAAGCGAGTAGTTAAGTAAATGGGTAGCCATTTTAGAATTCTCTCTCATCTAAAAACTTTCAGATCTAACTATTTTTATTAAAACAGCAAGAAAAAAAATGACTTTCCAAGAATAGCACACATCATGTGGACAAATCAAAATTTAGGCTCAACATAGGCTAACCGATAATTGACGAAGAGAGGTGGGATGCGTAGCATCCCCAAGCTTTTATGCTTGAGACTTCTTGAAAGATTTAGTTGGGGTGCCTTGGGCATCCCCAAGCTTGAGCTTTTTTATCTCTTTCTGTCCTCTCATATCCCGGTTTGACCGAAGTCTCAAAAACATCATCCACAAAAAACATGAAAAGAACTCGTGAGATAGGTTAGTGCACACAATAATAAATCAACTCTTTATGTACTGCCAAGACAAGTTGCATAATAATTTCCAAACATTATCTACTGTATACTATCATTTCCACAATTTATATCTACCAATATAGGCTATGGAACTATAGGATAAGTAGATAACAAAACTATGACAACAATCTGTCCAAACAGAACAGTCTGTAGCAATTTATGAAAAAATTGTACTTCTGTAACTCAAAAAAATATGAACATTTAGGACGTGATAAAGAATTTATATGACAATACTTTGTAGAACTTTCAGAAACTTTCCACATTCCAGTAAAATAAGAAAATTCAAACACTACAGAGAAGTTTCTGTTTTTACACAGCACACATCAAACATGCAATACAAGCATCCTAAGGCAATTCTTGGGACTTTTTATTGAAAAACAAGATTATAAATAACATATTACATAAAATAACAAAATATAATGACGATCCAAGCAAAGCACATATTATGTGAAGAATAAAAATATAGCTCCAAGTAAGATATACCGAAAATGTTGAAGACGAAATAGGGGATGCCTTCCGGGGCATCCCCAAGCTTAGATGCTTGAGTCTTCCTTCGATATTACCTTGGGGGTTCCTTGGGAATCCCCAATATTAGGTTCATGTCACTCCTTATTCTCCTCATATCGGTGTCTCACCCAAAACTTGAAAACTTCAATCACACAAAACTTAACGGAACTTCGGGAGATGGGTTAGTATAATAAAGATAGATCATTCACTTAGGTACTGTAAAGATAAGATTCATAATTGTTCTCACATAATACCTACTGTATTATATCATTCCCATAATTTATATCGCTGAATATAAGCTACGGGAACACTAAAACAAGCAAACTATGCATGCAAAACAGAATTTGTCAAAAACAGAACAATCTGTGAAGATCTGTAGTGTAACTATACTTCCCTGTCTCTAAAAATTCTTAAAAAATAGAAAAACCTGAAAATTTTGTATATAAATACTATGTAGAAATTTCATATCATTATCGTGCTCCACTAAAAAATGAAAATTCCTGTATTGGAGTCAAAAGTTTCTGTTTTGGTTCAGCATCAATTCTACTCATCTTGTGAGTCATCCTAAATACTTTACTTGGCACTTTATTGAAATAAAAGACACAAAACATGATTAATATAGTAGCTTAATCATTTGAACACACAGAAACATAAAGGAAAAGTGTTGGGTTGTCTCCCAACAAGCGCTTTTCTTTAAAGCCTTTTAGCTAGGCATGATGATTTCAATGATGCTCACATAGGAATAGTATTTGAAACATGTAAGAGAGCATCATGAATCTCATGACAAGCACATTTAAGTCTAAACCACTTCCTATGCATAGGTATTTTGTGAGCAAACAATTTATGGGAACAAGAATCAACTAGCATAGGAAGGCAAAACAAGCATAACTTCAAAATCTTGAACACATAGGGAGGAAACTTGATATTATTGCAATTCCTACAAGCATATGTTCCTCCCTCATAATAATTTTCAGTAGCATCATGAAGGAATTTCACAATATAACTATCACATAAAGCATCCTTTTCATGATCTACAAGCATAGAATTTTCATTACTCTCCACATAAGTAAATTCCTTTTCATCCATGGTAGTGGGAGCAAACTCAAAAAAATAACTATCATGAGACACTTGATTGACATAACCACATTCAATATTAAAATCATGATGACAAGTTTCATGGTTACTATCACTCTTTATAGCATACATGTCATCGTCATAATCATCATAGATAGGAGGCATGCCATCATCATAATAAATTTGCTCATCAAAACTTGGGGGACTAAAAATATCATCTTCATCAAACATAGCATCCCCAAGCTTGTGGCTTTGCATATCATTAGCATCATGGATATTCAGAGAATTCATACTAGCAACATTGCAATCATGCTCATCATTCATGCCAAACATTTTATTGAATTCTTCTTCTATTAATTGAGCACAATTTTCCTTTCCATCATTTTCAAGAAAGACATGATAAAGACGAATAATATGAGGCCACCTTAATTCCATTTTTTAGTTTTCTTTTATAAAACCAAACTAGTGAAAAACAAGAAACTAAAAGATTTAATTGTAAGATCTAAAGATATACCTTCAAGCACTCACCTCCCCAACAACGGCGCCAGAAAGGAGCTTGATGTCTACTACGCAACTTTATTCTTGTAGACTCTTGTTGGGCTTCCAAGCGCAGAGTTTTGTAGGACAGTAGCAATTTTCCCTCAAGTGGATGACCCAAGGTTTATCAATCCGTGGGAGGTGTAGGATGAAGATGGTCTGTCTCAAACAACCCTGCAATCAAATACAAGAAATCTCTTGTGTCCCCAACACACCCAATACAATGGCAAATTGTATAGGTGCACTAGTTCGGCAAAGAGATGGTGATACAAGTGCAATATGGATGATAGATATAGGTTTTTGTAATCTGAAAATATAAAAACAGCAAGGTAGCAAGTAAGAAAAGTGAGCACAAACGGTATTGCAATGCTTGAAAACAAGGCCTAGGGTCCATACTTTCGCTAGTGCAATCTCTCAACAATGCAAATATAATTGGATCATATAACCATCCCTCAATGTGCAACGAAGAATCACTCCAAAGTTCTTATCTAGCGGAGAACATAAGAAGAAATTGTTTGTAGGGTACGAAACCACCTTAAAGTTATCCTTTCCGATCGATCTATTCAAGAGTTCGTACTAAAATAACACCAAGTTATCCTTTCAGATCAATCTATCTAGAGTTCGTACTAAAATAACACCATATGATATGCATCAACCAACTCTAATGTCACCTAGATATTCCAATGTCACCACAATTATCCATGAGTTAATTATACGATGCGCATCAAACAATTTCAGATTCATAATACTCAATCCAACACTAAGAACCTGAAAGAGTGCCCCAAGATTTCTATCGGAGAAAATGGTATGAAAACGTGCAATCAACCCCTATGCATAGATTCCCTGGGTCACCGGAATCCGCAAGTTGATGCCTCAACATATATCAAGTGAATCAATAGAATACCCCAATGTCACTACGGGTTTCCCACGCAAGACGTACATCTCTCAACCAAAATATTCAATCCAACATAACGACATCTCAAAGGGAAAGATTCAATTTATCACAACATGATAGCAAGGTAATAACATCATGTGAGCTGACTATATTAACAAAGCCCGTGATACATCAAGACTGTGACATCTCAAGAACACGAGAGAGAGAGAGATTGAACACATAGCTACTGGTACATACCCTCAGCCCCGAGGGTGGACTACTCCCTCCTCGTCATGGCCTCCACCGGGATGATGAAGATGGCCACCGGAGATGATCTAACCTCTCCGACAGGGTACTGGAATGCCTCCAGATTGGGTTTTTCATCGATACACGGAGTTGAGGCGGCGGAACTTCTCATCTAGGGTTATTTCTGGGGGTTTCTGAACATATAGGCTTTTTGGGCGTCGGTTTCACGCGAAGATGGGCCACGAGTGGATCACAAGACACCAAGGCACGCCGGAGGGGCCTGGCGCGCCCTGGTGGGTTGTTCCCACCTCGTGGCTCTTCTAGCCCTCCAACGAAGCTTCTAGTGCCTCTTTTGTTCCAAAAAAATAGTCAAAAAGTTTCGTTGCATTTGCAGAACTTTGATTTCTGCACAAAAAACAATGATACGTCCATTTTGCATCATGATTTCCTACTGTTAGTTACTTTGTTTTGTTGAATAATAATGCTTTGGGGAGTGATTCTAATGCCTTTTCTCTCATAATAAGCAAGGTTTACACAAGGAGGAATAATACCGGCAGCTGGAATTCTGGACCCAAGAAAAGCACGTCAGAGATACCTATTCTGCGCAACTCCAATGAAGCTGAAATTTTACGGAGATTATTTTTACATTTAATAAAAAATACTAAAGCTGGAAACTACCGAAGGAGGCCTCCCAGGTGGGAACAACCCACCAGGGCGCGCCAGGCCTCCCTGGGCGCGCCCTGATGGGTTGTGCTCAGCCTGGCCCACCTCCGGTGTCCATCTTCTAGTATAAGGTCTCTCTTGACCTAGAAAAAATCAGAGGAGGACTTTCGGGACGAAGCGCCGCCGCCTCAAGGCGGAACTTGGGCAGGAGCACTTTTGCCCTCCGGCGGAGCGATTCCGCCGGGGGAACTTCCCTCCCGGAGGGGGAAATCGAAGCTATCGTCATCACCAACACCCCTCTCATCTTTGGGAGGCCAATCTTCATCAACATCTTCAACAACACCATCTCCTCTTAAACCCTAGTTCATCTCTTGTGTTCAATCTTTGTACCAGAACCTCAGATTGGTACCTGTGGGTGACTAGTAGTGTTGATTACCATGCGTAGTTGATTACTATATGGTTTATTTGGGGGAAGATTATATGTTCAGATCCATTATGCTATTCAATACTCCTCTGATCTTGAGCATGATTATTATTTGTGAGTAGTTACCTTTGTTCTTGAGGTCACGGGAGAAGTCATGTTGCAAGTAATCATGTGAATTTGATATGTGTTCGATATTTTGATGATATGTATGTTGTGATTCCCTTAGTGGTGTCATCTGAACGTCGACTACATGACACTTCACCATTCATGGGCCTAAGGGAATGCATTGTGGAGTAGTTATTAGATGATGGGTTGCTAGAGTGACAGAAGCTTAAACCCTAGTTTATGCGCTACTTCGTAAGGGGCTGATTTGGATCCACATGTTTTATGCTATGGTTAGACTTTGTCTTAATACTTTTCTCGTAGTTGCGGATGCTTGCGAGGGGGTTAATCATAAGTAGGTTGTTAGTTCAAGTAAGAACAGCACCTTAGCACCGGTCCACCCACATATAAAATTATCAAAGTAGCGAACACGAATCAAACCAACATGATAAAAGTGACTAGACGAAATTCACGTGTACCCTCAAGAACACTTTGCCTATTACTAGTGATTGTTCTGGCATGTCCTTTGCCTAAAAAGGATTGGGATACCTTGCTGCAGCTTGTTTACCGTTACCGTTACTTTCTTGTTACAAATTATCTTGCTATCAAACTATCTGTTACCTACAATTTCAGTGCTTGCAGAAATTACCTTGCTGAAAACCGCTTGTCATTTCCTTCTGCTCCTCGTTGGGTTCAACGCTATTACTTATCGAAAGGACTACGATTGATCCCCTATACTTGTGGGCCATCACCCTCCACCAACAATCACACTCCATGGCTAGCCGAATCCACGGGTACCGTCCATACTGATATGTCTCCATCGTATCTACTTTTCCAAACTCTTTTGCCCTTGTTTTGGACTCTAATTTGCATGATTCGAATGGAACTAACCCGGACTGACGCTGTTTTCAGCAGAATTGCGTTGGTGTTATTTTTGTGCAGAAATAAAAGTTCTCGGATTGACCTGAAAATTTACGGAGAAATTTTTTTTAATTAATAAAAAATACTGGCAAAAGAATCAACCAGAGGGGGTCCACCCATTGGCCACAAGCCAGGGGGGCGCCACCCCCCCTAGGGCGCGCCCTGGTGGCTTGTGGGCCCCCTGCAACTCCTCCGACCTCAACTCCAACTCCATATAACCCTATTCGAGGAGGAAAAAATCAAGGAGAAGAGTTCATCGCGTTTCACAATACGGAGCCGTCGCCACCTCCTGTTCTTCCTCGGGAGGGCAGATCTGGAGTCCGTTTTGGGCTCCGGAGAGGGGAAATCGACGCCGTCGTCATCACCAACCATCCTTCATCACCAATTTCATGATGCTCTCCGCCGTTCGTGAGTAATTCCATCGTAGGCTTGCTGGACGGTGATGGGTTGGATGAGATTTACCATGTAATCGAGTTAGTTTTGTTAGGGTTTGATCCCTAGTATCCACTATGTTCTGAGATTGATGTTGCTATGACTTTGCTATGCTTAATGCTTGTCACTAGGGCCCGAGTGCCATGATTTCAGATATGAACATATTATGTTTTCACGAATATATATGTGTTCTTGATTCTATCTTGCAAGTTGTAGACACCTATTATGTGTTATGATCCGCATACCCAAGGTGACGATAATTGGGATTCTTTCCGGTGATTACCGTAGTTTGAGGAGTTCATGTATTCACTAAGTGCTAATGCTTTGGTCCGGTTCTCTATTAAAAGGAGGCCTTAATATCCCTTAGTTTCCATTAGGATCCCGCTGCCACGGGAGGGTAGGACAAAACATGTCATGCAAGTTCTTTTCCATAAGCACGTATGACTATATATGGAATACATGCCTACATTATATTGATGAATTGGAGCTAGTTCTGTGTCACCCTAGGTTATAACTGTTGCATGATGAATGCCACCCGACATAATTATCCATCACTGATCCATTGCCTATGAGCTTTTCACATATTGATCTTTGCTAAGTTACTTTTCCGTTGCCACTGTTACGATTGCTACAAAACCGCTACTGTAACTTTTGCCACCGTTACCGTTACTTCCATACTACTTTGCTACTAAATACTTTGCTGCAGATATTAAGTCTTTCAGGTGTGGTTGAATTGACAACTCAGCTGCTAATACTCGAGAATATTCTTTGGCTCCCCTTGTGTCCAATCAATAAATTTGGGTTGAATACTCTACCCTCGAAAACTGTTGCGATCCCCTATACTTGTGGTTATCAAGACCTTTTTCTGGCGCCGTTGCCGGGGAGCATAGCTCTATTCTCTGAGTCACTTGGGATCTATATCGGTTGATCACTATGAAGAATCTGAAAGACCCAAAAACCAAGATCTATCCCTCTACTACGAGGGGAGGTAAGGAACTGCCATCTAGCTCTGCGCTTGATTCACCTTCTGTTATGAGTAAATTTGCGACACCACCACCTGCTAGTAATTCTGATATGTCACAAGTAATTGATGATGCCACTTCTGCTATGCTTGATAATACTGTGCCTTTGGGTGAATTTCTTGATGAACAACTTGCTAGGGTTAGAGAGAATGAGATCACTGAAACTGATGATATTTCTGAAACTGATGAAATTATTGAAACTGAACACTTTCAGACACCTGTTAGACCTAGCTCTCCTAGATATGAATTGCCTGTTATACCTGAGGGTTGTGTTATGGATGGAGAGGTAGCTAGGGACTTTCTTGCTTGTAAGGATAGAGATGATCTTAAGAAATTACTATGCAAGTGGAAGGAAAAAATCTTTGAATGCTAGAATGCAATATGATCCTAAGTTTGCTACTTCACCTATTTTTCTTACTGATAAGGATTATGAATTCTCTGTCGATCCTGAGTTAATTAATTTGGTTGAATCTGATCCTTTCCATGGTTATGAGTGTGAAACTGTTGTGGCACATCTTACTAAATTGAATGATATAGCCACCCTATTTACTCATGAGGAAAAAATTCATTATTACTATATTCTTAAGTTGTTTCCTTTCTCATTAAAGGGTGATGCTAAGATATGGTTTAATTCTCTTTCTCCCGGTTGTGTGTGTAGTCCCCAGGATATGATATATTACTTCTCTGAAAAATATTTTCCTGCCCATAAGAAACAAGCTGCCTTGCAGGAAATATTTAACTTTGTGCAAATTGAAGAAGAGAGTCTCCCACAAGCTTGGGGGAGGCTTCTCCAATTACTTAATGCTTTGCCTGATCATCCTCTCAAGAAAAACGAAATACTTGATATCTTTTATAATGGACTAACCGATGTTTCTAGGGACCACCTAGATAGTTGTGCTGGTTGTGTTTTCAGGGAACGAATTGTTGAACAAGCTGAACTATTATTGAATAATATATTGAGCAATGATAATGATTGGACTATTCCCGAACCACCTCCAAAGTCCACTCCGAAGAAAAGAGGTATTCTATTTCTCAGTCCTGAAGATATGCAAGAGGCAAAGAAATCTATGAAAGAAAAAGGTATTAAAGCTGAAGATGTTAAGAATCTACCACCTATTGAAGAAATACATGGTCTTGATAACCCGACATAGGTAGTAGAGGTAAATTCTCTCCGTAGATTTGATGAAGGTGATATTCCTTATAATAAGTCTGCTAGCCAATGCTTGGATGAATTTGATAACTTTATTGTTAAACAAAAAAAATCGATGCTTATGCTAGTAGACAATTGAAACATAATGCTTACATGCTTGATCGTTTAGGTGAATATATGAGTAGAACTGTTAATGATCTCAAGCTTATCAGTAAACATGCTTCCATGGCAACTACTCAAGTAGAACAAGTACTTAAGGCACAAAATGATTTGCTTAAGAAAAAAGTCCATTTTACTCCCCTGAACAAAGTGGGTGGTTCACTTTACCCCCTGATCTATTTTTTGGCTCCTTCTAGACCCCAAACAAAACCAAACCGGACAAAACACCCCCCTGACTGGTTTGTCTCCAGTCGATGCTGATGTGGCACAGTCAACGGCGGTTTTGACCGGGGTGGGGCCTACTTGTCAGGTTGGACTGTTATAGAGCTGCTGTTCCCGTTGCGATCTGGATCAAAAATTCCCCACTTCCCAGTCCAAATCCCTAACCCTATTCTCCATCGGCGGCGGCGGCAGCGTGAGCTCCAGCACCATGTCGCTGGACGGCGTGAGCGCCGCCGGCGATGGAGGCGCGGCCCCGGTCGTCGCAGCAGCCCAGGCGAGCCGTAGCTTGCTGGACCGGCGGTTCCCGCAGGAGGTGTGGCGGCGAGGAGAGCCGGAGCTCCGTCGAGAGGTGAGCCATGTGCTGATCTCACGCACTCCGGCCATGGATGCGCTGGAGCTGCGCTTCGGGCGGTACGTGCTTCTGGCGACTGCGGTCGGAGATGGCGAGCAGACAGTGACGCCGGCAGCCATGCTGGCGACCTTGCAGCAGCGTTGTGGGGTGGTGCCGTCCGAGGTAGTCATCAAGGTCGCGTGCCCACCACACGACATGTGGCTGACCTTCTCGACGGAGGAGAAGTGCACTGATGTGCTCCTTTCGTCAATGAAGATCAAGTGTTGCCGCCGTTGGATTCAGTTTTTGCGTTGGAGCAGAATGGTTCGTGCTCAGCCAGGTGCTCTGGAGTACAAGAGCAAGCTCGGCTTCGAAGGCCTCCCTAACCAGGCCTGGACGACGGCGTCCGTGAAAGATGTTCTCAAGCAGCTGGGTGGCGAGCTGATCGAGATCTTGCCGCCGGCAAGCCGCCGCGAGCTCGAGGTAATGGCTTGGCTTCGTGACCCTTTCTTTGTTGGCAAGGTGGTGACAGTGGAGATACCTGAGCCGAAGCTGACAAACAAGCCACCCGAGTCCATGGATGAGTATGAAGCAATGCTATTTGAATTGGGTGACTACGGACCGTCGTCGCCGAGGAAGAAGAACACCTTACTGTATTCTGTCATTTGCCACATGAAGGATGTTGTCGATCGTGGTCCTCTGCTTGCTGAAGGACTGCCTGATGAGTGGCTGCCAGGAGAAGGCGAGGACCTGACTCGCAAGCATATCTTCGAGACTGTGCTGGGCAAGATCGATGGCACTGACGGTGCTGAAGCAGTTTGAGTTTGTATCCTGTTATTTGGCACTTTGACACTTAGGCCAAGAACATTTTGCCCTAATCCTACCAGCCTCATCTTTTACAAAGGAAATATGCCTCTTCATAGCAAGGCCATACTTCACCAGTGCCCTCTTGAACTGACTTCCTCCCCTAAATGTCATGCCCAAACTGAATATTGGAATTGCAGCCTTGCTATCAAATCTTGGAAATCTTGGTTTCATCCTAACTGAATTTCCATGCTCATCCTCATCATAACTGTATTCCTCACTGGAATCCATGTATGGAGTGTCATTTCCTTCATCCATTTCATCAAAAGGAATTATCTGTGTTGTACTTTCTTTCACTTCCTTCTCTTCATCAAGTGGCAACTTCATTCTGATCTTTCTCAGCACTTCCTTAGCATGCTTTCTGAGCTCCTCTGCCTCATCATCTTCACCTGAACTGTCTTCATCTTTAGGGTACCAATCAAGATCTTCACATTCATCTCTTATTTCATCTGGTGCAACATCTACTGAAGGAACATTTCCAGTTTCAGGTTGCAATTCATCTTGTACAGCATACTCAGTCTTGTCAGGCTCATCCCCAACTTCCTATGAACTGTGCTTTAGGTCATCCTCAGCAGAGAATTTGTCATGCTCATCTTCCCAATCACTGCCACTCTTCTCTTCTGACTTCTCTTCTTCAATTGCAGCATTAGTTTCCTCTTCCTCTTTCTCTCCAATATCAGACAAATTGTTCTGTCCATCTTCATCAACATCATCTTCATAATTCACATAGACATCCACAACCCCACCATCTGTAATACACTTATCCATGAACCACACACTTCCATCAGTGTCCAGTCTTCTCAGCCCATCTCTAACATTTTTTCCAGGAAACAACCAGTACAGCCTGTGCTTGTCTGTTAGGTCTTCACCATGGTAGGCCATCTTTATATCTGCTATCTGCTCCCTAACAGTAGCTAAAGATAAACTATCCCTCTCAACAGATGTGAGCTGTATATTACCACCAACATATGACAGACATTTGTTTGACTTCTCAAATTGGCCATTGTAAAAGAAACGGATGCCTAACCAATCTAGATTATCCATTGCTTAACCTACAGATTAAAACAGCATTCAATCTTCAATTAGAACCTACATACAGCAGCTAACTGATATTTCTACAGCAACTAGAGCAGAGCAAGTACAGACCTAACTAAGACTGTATGCTACACCAAGGGAAGGGGATGGGAGGGATGGGACTCACCTCAGTTCGTCTGCGCCGCCGTGAAATCAGATAGACCGCAGCCGCCGCCGCCGCATCGACAGAGCCGTCGAGCTAGGGTTTGAGGACTGGGGCAGGACAACGGCCGTGGGAGAAGCAACAAGTCGGGGAAGATTCACGGGTTGACCGCCGCCGCCGCCACCAACACTCCGACCACCGTTGCTGGTCAGAGTTCAGCGCTGCCCCAAGGGAGCCATCGACGGCGACAGGGGGGAGAAGAAGAAGGGGGATTTCTGTTCCAGATCGAAATGGAAACGACCGCGTTTAACATTCCAACCTGACAAGTAGGCCCCACCCCGGTCAAAACCGCCGTTGGACTGTGCCACATCAGCAGCGCTGGAGACAAACCAGCCGGGGGGTGTTTTGTCTGGTTTGGTTTTGTTTGGGGTCTAGAAGGAGCCAAAAAATAGATCAGGGGGTAAAGTGAACCACCCACTTTGTTCAGGGGAGTAAAATGGAATTTTTTCTTTGCTTAATGAGATGAATGTTAATGCTGTTAGAGTAGTGACTAGAGGTGGTAAAATGACTCAGGAACCTTTATATCCTGAGGGCCACCCCAAGAGAATTGAGCAAGATTCTCAGAGAATTAATACTGATGCACCTAGTCATTCTAGCAAAAGAAAGAAAAAGAATGATGATAGGACTTTGCATGCTGCTGGTGAACCTGTTATTGATACACATGAAAACCCAAATGATATTTCTATTTTTGATGCTGAAACACAACCTGGTGATGAACATGAACTAGGTGATAATGTTAATGATGATGTTCATGTTGATGCTCAACCTAGTAATGATAATGATGTGGAGATTGAACCTGCTGTTGATCTTGATAACCCACAATCTAAGAATAAAAGATATGATAAAAGAGACTTTGTTGCTAGGAAGCATGGTAAAGAAAGAGAACCTTGGGTTCAGAAACTCATGCCCTTTCCTCCTAAGCCATCCAAGAAAAAGGATGATGAGGATTTTGAGCGCTTTGTTGAAATGCTTAGACCTGTCTTTTTGCGTATGTGTTTGACTGATATTCTGAAAATGCCTCCATATGCTAAGTATATGAAAGATATTGTGACTAATAAAAGAAAGATACCGGAAGCTGAAATTTCCACCATGCTTGCTAACTATACTTTTAAGGGTGGAGTACCAAAGAAATTAGGAGATCCAGGAATACCAACTATACCATGCTCCATTAAAAGAAATTATGTTAAAACTGCTTTATGTGATTTGGGAGCCGGTGTTAGTGTTATGCCTTTCTCTTTATATCGTAGACTTGATTTGAATAAGTTGACACCTACTGAAATCCCTTTGCAAATGGCTGATAAATCAACTGCTCTACCCATCGGTATTTGCGAGGATGTGCCTGTTGTGGTTGCAAACGTTACTATCTTAACAGACTTTGTTATTCTTGATATTCCCGAGGACGACAGCATGTCGATCATCCTTGGTAGACCATTTTTGAACACTGCAGGGGCTGTTATTGATTGCAACAAAGGCAATGTCACTTTTCATGTTAATGGTAATGAGCATACGGTGCACTTTCCGAAGAAACAACCTCAAGTTCATAGTATCAACTCTATTGGAGAAATTCCAACAATTGCTATTGGAGGTTTTAAATTCCCTCTCCCTACTGTCAAGAAGAAATATGAAATAATCATGGTAGGGGACATGCCTGTCCCCGTTGAGGTAACTTAGTGTTATTCGAAAATTCTCCGGTTTCATGTTACTCGAAAGAAGTTTGTTAATAAGACTTGATCAACCTTGTTAACGGAATCCTTTTGACGGGCATGAGATGGATGAATTTAGAAAGCACAACCTTCTGTACCCAACTTTATTTTTCTTGTTTAGATTAAATAAAGTAAAAATGCTATTATTTTTCTGTTTTCTGAATTATCCGTACAACAAAAAATGACCTGGAAATAAAAGTTCTCCAAATGCCCTGAAAATTTAGTATGATTTTTTATAGAATATTTAAGAATATTTGGCACTGAGAACACACCAGGGGGCTGCACCAGTGAGCCACAAGCCCAGGGGCGAGCCCACCCCGCAGGGCGTGCCCTGGAGGCTTGTGGGTCCCACGTAGGCCCCCCTCACTTATTCCAGCACCCATCCACTTTGTCTTCCTCCATAAAAAATCCCACCATTGCTCAAACCCGTGTCCTAGCTCTTCTTGCTGCCATTTTCGATCTCCTTGTGCAAAGCTCCATTTGCAAAACTGTTTTGGGGGATTGTTCTTCGGTATGTGACTCCTCCAATGGTCCAATTAGTTTTTTTTCTTATGCTTTATATATTGCAAATTTTTGCTGCTGTGGTGGCCTTGTTCTTGAGCTTGCATGTTAAATTTGTATGGTCCCAAGTAGTTTAGATGCATGATTTAGCCTCTAGGCACTTATGGGAGTGGTTGCTTTGAATTTTGTTGAGTTTTGTTCACCTTTATTTTGAGTTACTAAAATTTCAGAAATTTTTCAGAGAAAGAAAGATGTTGAGGAGAATATACCAAGGTGGTTCCTCGAGCAAGAAGGCCCCGAGACTCGCGATACGTGAGCCCGACTTTGAACCACCGAGGGAAGCTCAAGTGCGGCCTTGCGAATGGTCGTCGGATCAATTCATGGTTCATACAGGTATCAAGGAAGAATTTTACGCGTACATACAAAATGATGGCCTTGAAGATTTCGTTTCAGACCAATGCAAGCAATATTGTCAACTCACTGATTCCTTCGTGCGGAGGTTTGAATTTTCATCCAGGCATAATACGCATTCTGTTTTATTAAATCTTTATGATGAATCTTATACTATGGACCTAGAAGATTTTAACCATGCATGCAAAATTCCACAATGGGGCAGCCATAGTGATCCTCACAAAACTGAATATAATGATTTTCTTGCTAGCATCACTGTGGGAGAAACTAGAAACATTACACAGGCTACCTTGGGGAGCATTCACTTTCCTGCTATACATTATTTTGCTCTCTTCATAGGTAGATGTATTAACGGTAAACATGATCATAGCCACCTTTGTGTACCTGATCTTAGTATTCTTAAGAGTGCGGTAATGGGTGATAGACGATATAACTTGGGGGCTATTATTGCTAGGAGGCTACATAAAAATGCTAAGAAAGGAGATTTCTTTGGCGGCATTTATGCCACTCGTGTAGCTAATTATCTCGGGGTACCCATAAAGGGAAGTGACATTGAGTTACCTACTGCTTTTCTTGATTATGAGGCTATGGTGCGCTACCAGTTTCTTGAGAGGAACGAACGGCCCTTCCTGTACCGACTAATTTTTGATAGACAGCGTGCTGTCCATAGTACCCTTCCTGCTCCTGCCTTCTTTAACTTTCAGGAAAAACAGAGACACTTTATAACTAGAGAGGAGGCAAACGAGTACAAGAGAGAGGCGGAAGCCGCTCGCCTCCGCGCTGCAGCCGTTCAGGCGGTAGCCGCCGCAGCCCAGTACAACCCCAACTATGACTTTGGATATTAACCAGGCCAGCTGTGGCCATAGACCAACTTAGGCCAAAAGCCTAAGCTTGGGGGAGTACATATTTCTCACTGACATTACATTCATGTTCACACACTCATTCCAGTTGTCGGTGTTCATACTTTTTCATTGTATTATCCATGTTAGTTTATTTCTTTTTCTCGCTTTCTTCTTGTGTGTCAGAAAAACCTTAAGAAAAAAAATTAGCTCTAGTTTTACTTTCTAGTTTGTTTAGTTGTAGCATTAAAAGGAAACCAAAAAAGATTTCTCGTTCTTCTTTTGCTTGTTGGGAGCTTTCCCGTGTAAATAGTTTTCTTTTCTTCTTTGGGTCGTAAGGAGAAGACCACAATGAAAATGTTGAGTGGCCCTCATATGCATTATTGTTTATCTATCAGAGAGCCCATATTGCCTTGTCTTCTCCTTTGAGTTATTGTTTGCAGATTCCAGCTTAGTCCCATGCACGTGCACTCTTATTATTATTTACACCGTTCGGTCGTGCAAGTGAAAGGAAATAATGACGATATATGATGAAATGATTGAGATGGAGAAAAGCTGGTATGAACTCGACCTATTTTGTTTTTGTAAATATGATTAGCTCATCGTTCTGAATTCAGCTCGTTATGGATGAAACATGTTTGCAATGACAATTAGAGATTGTAGTTGCTCATGCCATGCCTAATTAGCTAGGAGTGTATAATAGTTTGTCTTGAGTGCCAACATGAATTTTAAAATGGTTATGATGTAGTTTGTAAAAGTTTTTCTTTGTCACTTTCAGTTTGTCAACTGAATTGCTTGAGGACAAGAAATGGGTTAAGCTTGGGGGAGTTGATACGTCTCCATCGTATCTACTTTTCCAAACTCTTTTGCCCTTGTTTTGGACTCTAATTTGCATGATTCGAATGGAACTAACCCGGACTGACGCTGTTTTCAGTAGAATTGCCTTGGTGTTATTTTTGTGCAGAAATAAAAGTTCTCGGATTGACCTGAAAATTTGCGGAGAATATTTTTGGAATTAATAAAAAATACTAGCGAAAAAATCAACCAGAGGGGGTCCACCAATTGGCCACAAGCCAGTGGGCGCCCTGGTGGCTTGTGGACCCCCTGCAACTCCTCCGACCTCAACTCCAACTCCATATAACCCTATTCGGGGAGAAAAAACAAGGAGAAGAGTTCATCGCCTTTCACGATACGGAGCCGCCGCCACCTCCTGTTCTTCCTCGGGAGGGCAGATCTGGAGTCCATTTTGGGCTCCGGAGAGGGGAAATCGACGCCGTCGTCATCACCAACCATCCTTCATCACCAATTTCATGATGCTCTCCGCCGTTCATGAGTAATTCCATCGTAGGCTTGCTGGACGGTGATGGGTTGGATGAGATTTACCATGTAATTGAGTTAGTTTCGTTGCATTTGCAGAACTTTGATTTCTGCACAAAAAACAATGATACGTCCATTTTGCATAATGATTTCCTACTGTTATTTACTTTATTTTTTTGAATAATAATGCTTTGGGGAGTGATTCTAATGCCTTTTCTCTCATAATATGCAAGGTTTACACAAGGAGGAAGAATACCGACAGCTGGAATTCTGGACCCAAGAAAAGCACGTCAGAGATACCTATTCTGCGCAACTCCAATGAAGCTGAAATTTTACGGAGATTATTTTTACATTTAATAAAAAATACTGAAGCTGGAAACTACCGGAGGAGGCCTCCCAGGTGGGGCACAACCCACCAGGGCGCGCCAGGCCTCCCTGGGCGCGCCCTGATGGGTTGTGCTCAGCCTGGCCCACCTCCGGTGTCCATCTTCTGGTATAAGGTCTCTCTTGACCTAGAAAAAATCAGAGGAGGACTTTCGGGACGAAGCACCGCCGCCTCAAGGCGGAACTTGGGCAGGAGCACTTTTGCCCTCCGGCGGAGCGATTCCGCCGGGGGAACTTCCCTCCCGGAGGGGGAAATCGAAGCTATCGTCATCACCAACACCCCTCTCATCTTTGGGAGGCCAATCTTCATCAACATCTTCAACAACACCATCTCCTCTTAAACCCTAGTTCATCTCTTGTGTTCAATCTTTGTACCAGAACCTCAGATTGGTACCTGTGGGTGACTAGTAGTGTTGATTACCTTGCGTAGTTGATTACTATATGGTTTATTTCGGGGAAGATTATATGATCAGATCCATTATGCTATTCAATACTCCTCTGATCTTGAGCATGATTATTATTTGTGAGTAGTTACCTTTGTTCTTGAGGTCACGGGAGAAGTCGTGTTGCGAGTAATCATGTGAATTTGATATGTGTTCGATATTTTGATGATATGTATGTTGTGATTCCCTTAGTGGTGTCATGTGAACGTCGACTACATGACACTTCACCATTCATGGGCCTAAGGGAATGCATTGTGGAGTAGTTATTAGATGATGGGTTGCTAGAGTGACAGAAGCTTAAACCCTAGTTTATGCGCTACTTCGTAAGGGGCTGATTTGGATCCACATGTTTAATGCTATGGTTAGACTTTGTCTTAATACTTTTCTCGTAGTTGCAGATGCTTGCGAGGGGGTTAATCATAAGTAGATTGTTAGTTCAAGTAAGAACAGCACCTTAGCACCAGTCCACCCACATATCAAATAATCAAAGTAGCGAACATGAATCAAACCAACATGATAAAAGTGACTAGACGAAATTCCCGTGTACCCTCAAGAACACTTTGCCTATTACTAGTGATTGTTCTGGCCTGTCCTTTGCCTAAAAAGGATTGGGATACCTTGCTGCACCTTGTTTACCGTTACCATTACTTTCTTGTTACAAATTATCTTGCTATCAAACTATCTGTTACCTACAATTTCAGTGCTTGCAGAAATTACCTTGCTGAAAACCGCTTGTCAATTCCTTCTGCTCCTCGTTGGGTTCGACGCTATTACTTATCGAAAGGACTACGATTGATCCCCTATACTTGTGGGTCATCACCCTCCACCAACAATCACACTCCATGGCTAGCCGAATCCACGGGTACCGTCCATACTGATACGTCTCCATCGTATCTACTTTTCCAAACTGTTTTGCCCTTGTTTTGGACTCTAATTTGCATGATTCGAATGGAACTAACCCGGACTGACGTTGTTTTCAGCAGAATTGCCTTGGTGTTATTTTTGTGCAGAAATAAAAGTTCTCGGATTGACCTGAAAATTTACGGAGAATTTTTTTTTAATTAATAAAAAATACTGGCAAAAGAATCAACTAGAGGGGGTCCACCCATTGGCCACAAGCCAGGGGGGCGCCCCCCCTAGGGCGCGCCCTGGTGGCTTGTGGGCCCCCTGCAACTCCTCCGACCTCAACTCCAACTCCATATAACCCTATTCGAGGAGAAAAAAATCAAGGAGAAGAGTTCATCGCATTTCACGATACGGAGCCGCCGCCACCTCCTCTTCTTCCTCGGGAGGGCAGATCTGGAGTCCGTTTTGGGCTCCGGAGAGGGGAAATCGACGCCATCGTCATCACCAACCATCCTTCATCACCAATTTCATGATGCTCTCCGCCGTTCGTGAGTAATTCCATCGTAGGCTTGCTGGACGGTGATGGGTTGGATGAGATTTACCATGTAATCGAGTTAGTTTTGTTAGGGTTTGATCCCTAGTATCCACTATGTTCTGAGATTGATGTTGCTATGACTTTGCTATGCTTAATGCTTGTCACTAGGGCCCGAGTGCCATGATTTCAGATATGATTCTATTATGTTTTCACGAATATATATGTGTTCTTGATCCTATCTTGCAAGTTGTAGACACCTATTATGTGTTATGATCTGCATACCCCAAGGTGACAATAATTGGGATTCTTTCCGGTGATTACCGTAGTTTGAGGAGTTCATGTATTCACTAAGTGCTAATGCTTTGGTCCGGTTCTCTATTAAAAGGAGGCCTTAATATCCCTTAGTTTCCATTAGGACCCCGCTGCCACGGGAGGGTAGGACAAAAGATGTCATGGAAGTTCTTTTCCATATGCACGTATGACTATATATGGAATACATGCCTACATTATATTGATGAATTGGAGCTAGTTCTGTGTCACCCTAGGTTATAACTGTTGCATGATGAATGCCATCCGACATAATTATCCATCACTGATCCATTGCCTACGAGCTTTTCACATATTGATCTTTGCTAAGTTACTTTTCCGTTGCCACTGTTACGATTGCTACAAAACCGCTACTGTTACTTTGGCCACCATTACCGTTACTTCCATACTACTTTGCTACTGAATACTTTGCTGCAGATATTAAGTCTTTCAGGTGTGGTTGAATTGACAACTCAGCTGCTAATACTCGAGAATATTCTTTGGCTCCCCTTGTGTCGAATCAATAAATTTGGGTTGAATACTCTACCCTCGAAAACTGTTGCGATCCCCTATACTTGTGGGTTATCACATACCAACAACATTCCTGGGGGAGTTTTGTTTAGTTATTTGTAATTTTTGACTCCTCCCTTGTAACAGCAGAGGGCCCACAAGGGGGCAGGGCGTGCCACCTGCCTTGTCATCTCTTCGTGTGGCTTATGGACTCCTCCCGAAGCTTCCAAGGTCTGTCTTGGCCAATTAAAAATCATCAAAAAGTTTCATCATGTTTGGACATCGTTTGGTATGGATTTTCTATAAAACCAAAAGCAAGCAGAAAACAACAATTGACACTTGGCACTGGGTTAATAAGTTAGTTCCCAAAAATGATATAAAATGGTGTGCAAAGCATACAAGATTGATAATATAATAGCATGAAACAATCAAAAATTATAGATACATTGGAGATGTATCAGGTTCCCCGATGCTAGATTGAGAGGCACCGACACCACCATTTCGTCAATAGGAAGTGACCGATCCGCTAGAGATCGGCGCCTCCATGAGAAATCGAGTCCCCGTAGCCGAGGCGAACCGGGACATGCACCATGCGCTGTCGTGAAGGAAGCCGGGAGCCGCTGCGATATTGAGCGAAGAGGGGGCAGGGGAAGGAAGGGGCACCAAACCGCCACCGCGGGATAGTCAGGCAGTCGACGACGGCAACATCAAGGTGGTGGTGGCTGATACGTCTCCAACATATCTATAATTTTTTATTGTTCCATGCTGATATATTATCATTCTTAGATACTTTTTGGGTCATTATTTACCAATTTATAATATTTTTGAGCACTAACCTATTGACCCAGTGCCAAGTCCCAGTTGTTGTTTTCTGCGTGTTTTTTTACTTTGCAGATTTCCTTTACCAAACGAAGTCCAATTGCCACGAAACTTTTTGACGATTTTTTCTGGACCAAAATAAGACCAACAAGCCTCGGATGATAGCCGGGAGCCTCAGGGAGGCTCCACAAGCCAACAGGGCGCGAGCCTAGGGGGAGCCATGCCCTAATAGCTTGTGGGCCCCCTGTGGCTCTCCCGACCTCGTTCTCCGGCCTATAAACTCTTTTTAATCCTGGAAACCCTCAGGAGAGCCACGAAAACCTTTTGTCGCCGCCGCAAGTCTCTGTTCCGCCGCAATCCCATCTGGACCTCCGTTCCGTCACCCTGCCGGAGGGGGCTCGATCACGGAGGGCCTCTTCATCAACCTTGCTGCCCTCATGATGATGTGTGAGTAGTTCACCATAGACCTACGAGTCCATAGCTAGTACCTAGATGGCTATCTCTCTCTCATATGATCTTCAATACAATGATCATTGCATCTTCGCTTTGATCCATCCGATGTAATCCTATTGTGCGGTGTGTTTGTTGGGATCCGATGAATTATAGGTTTATGTTCAGATTATTCATGAAAATTATTTGAGATACCTCTGATATATATTGTCTCTTAATTGCATGATCATTATAGCTTCGTAATGCTCTCCGATTTATTGATGTGCTTTGGCCAAGTAGATTGATATTTCTTCGGTGGGAGTAGTGCGTTGTAGTAGGTTCAACCTGACGAGTTTCTATATCCCAATGACAGAAAGGGAGAAGATGCGTCTTTGTGTTGTTGCTACTAAGGAAAAACGATGGGGCTTATTCATATTAATTGAGTTTACTTTGTCTACATCATGTCATTGTTCTCCAAGCATTACTCTGTTTTAGTTAATACTCTAGATGCATGCTGGATAGCAGTCGATGGGTGGAGTAATAGTAATAGGTGCAGGCAGGAGTCGGCCTATTTTCTTATGGACGTGATGCCTATATAGATATGATCATTGCCGTGAATATCGCATAACTATCCGCTTTTCTGTCAATTGCCCAACTGTAATTTGTTACCCTCCATGCGTTGCCTACATAAGAGATGCCGCTAGGGAACACTATGGCCCCCGGGTCTATTCACTTATATATCCGCAAACGCAATTGCTACCTTGCTGCCTTTATTTACCTTTTATTTTATTTTGCAATTTATATTTATCAACAACTATCTACACAACTCATTTGCTTGCAAATAACGAGATCAAGGGGATTGACAACCCTCTTGCCCGCGTTGGGTGCAAGTCGTTTGTTCTTTTGTGTGCAGTCGCTGAAGACGGTTGAGAAGTGATATTCCTATTGGTTCGATAAACCTTGGTTTCATAACTGAGGGAAATACTTACCCCCCTTGTGCTGTAACTACCCATTCCTCCTCGGGCCTTGTTCGGTTAATCCACTATCCAAGTGGATTGAGGTGGATTGAAGGGGAATGGGGTGGAATTTGTACTAGATGGGATTTAATCCTCGTCAATCCATGCCAATCCCCCTCATTTTCGGTGGAACCGAACAAAGCCTCACGGAAAACCCAACGCAGATCACAAGTATCAGGAAGGATTTCTGGCGCCATTGCCGGGGAATATCATTATCAACTATCAAGTAGCTTCTCACAAATTTGCATTCACTTTTTTATCTTTTTATTTGCTGTTATATTTAGTGTGTCTCATAAAAATCAAAAATACAAAAATATTTATCTTTGCTTGTCATTACTTTGCTTGCTTGCCTACCATGTTGTCTTTATCTTTGTCACACCAAAACAGAAAGGAAAAAAGGAAAAAGTAAGGTAAATGGATCATCATCTACTTGCTAATCTTTTGAAAAGACCCTATTATGTTGAACCAATTGCTAGTGAGGTTGCACTAGATTATCCTTATGAGGTCTTGCTTGAAATTCATGAATCTAAAAATTGTGATGAAGTGTTAAAAGAAGTTTATAAAGTGATTTATGATAGTTCCTTGATTGAAAAGCATGATTGCAATAATGTTGCTAGTATAAATTCTATGAATATCAATTGTGCTAATGATCATGATTGGGGTGATAATCATGATGTTCCTTGTGATCTTGATAATTGTAAGCTTCATGATGAATCTATTATTGAGTATGATATTTGCAACACTACAAAAAGTGGGGTTGGAAGAGTGTCAACTTTAGGTAATAATGATCCCATTGCTTTGGAGAATGATCAATATTATGATAGTTATATTGTTGAGTTCGATTACGATACTACACATAATGAGAGAGGCAAACATGGTTATAAGAATTTGCATGTTACTCAATCACCTCTCTTTGTGTTGAAATTGTTAATGCTTCACTCTTCCTACTTGCATATGTTAGACACTTCTTGTCTTGATAATTTGTTTGATTATAAAATGCCTATGCATATGAAGTATGTTAGACTTAAATGAGTTTGACACATGCTATATGATGCTCCCTTTGTGTTTCACTTTTTGTCTATTATGTGAACATCATTGAAATCTCAAGCCTATCTTAATGGCTATAAAGAAAGAGCTTGTTGGGAGACAACCCAAAACTTTTTGTTTGGTTGTGATAACATGATTATTGCCTCTGTAATGATTATGTTTTTATGTTTTAACTAGTTGTTGTGCCAAGTAAAGCCTTTGGGAAGACCCACATGATGAGTAGAATTGATACGGTGCAAAAACAAAAACTTTAGCGTTCAGTACAGGAATTTTCATTTTTTACTGGAACGTGATATTTGTTTGAAATTTTGACACAGTATTTCTATGCAAATTCTTCAGGTTGTCCTAATTTGAATCGTTAGAGTTACAGAAGTATGCGTGCTTACAGATCATCACAGATTGTTCGGTTTTAAATAGATTCTGTTTTACTTGTGTAGTTTGCTTGTTTTGATGATGCTATGGATTGTATTGGGGGGTATAAGCCATGGAGAAGTTAAAACACATTACCTATTATGCAAAATTTAAATTTGAATCAATTTATAACAGTACCTAAAGTATTTGATACGTCGCTTATACTAATGGATCTAACGAAGTTTTTGTTGAATTTTGTGTGATTGAAGTTTTTAAGTTTTGGGTGTTATCACGATGAGCTAAAGAATGAAGAGAGGCAAGAGCCTAAGCTTGGGGATTCCCAAGGCACCCCAAGGTAATATTCTAAGGAAGACTCAAGCGTCTAAACTTGGGGATGCTCCGGGAAGGCATCCCCTCTTTCGTCTCAATTCATCGGTATGTCACTTGGAGCTATATTTTTATTCGTCACATGATATGAGTTTTGCTTGGAGCGTATTTTGCTTTAGTTTGCTTTTACTTTCATTTTGCCAAAATAATTGTTTGCTAGACACACCTATCTAAGAGAGACACACCTTCATCATAATTTGCTAGAATTCCCTAAGTGCTTCACTTATATCTTTTGAGCTCGGCAGTTGCTCTAGTACTTCACTTATATCTTTTTAAGCATGGTGGCGTGTAGATTTTATAGAAATGATTTCACTCTAGTTCTTCACTTATATTTGTTTGAGAGTTATCAAATAGTGACGGTAATTTGTATGGGTCATAAGACTAGTCCAAAAATATTAGGTATCCAATGAGTGATAATCAAAACCATCATGTAGCACATATACAGAATGAGGAGTGATAATATTGATGTAGTAATCTGAAAAGGTGTAAGTCCAAAAAAATTAATTTGTAGAAGTGTCGATATTCAGAGATGTTAATTTCTTATTTGTCTAAAAATTAAAAGGGCATGGTGATGATGTGTGAGCATTTCTATTCCTCGTTGAAATCCTAGTGTTGTTTCGGATCGGAAGCGTGCGATGGTTAACTCCTCCCAACCTCTTCCCTCGGGGCATGCGGAGAATACTTTTATTTGTGTTAAAACTAATAAAACTTTGCAATAAGTATATGAGTTCTTTATGACTAATGTGAAACCATGGACATACGCAATCACACCTTCCCATATTTGCTAGCCTCTTCGGTGCCGTGCATAGCCCATTCTCACCTCGAGGATCGGTGCAACTCTTGCCGGTGCAACCAAACCCCGTGACATGATACGCTCTGTCACACATAAGCCTTATTATATCTTCCTCAAAACAGCCACCATACCTACCTATCATTGCATTTCCATAGCCATTCCGAGATATATTGTCAGGCAAATTCCATCGTCACTTCACATGACTAGTTCGTTCATCATCATATTGCTTTGCATGACCATATAGAGCTGACATAGTATTTGTGGCAAAGCCACCATTCATATATTTTTGATACATGTCACGCTAGATCATTGCACATCCTGGTACACTGCCAGAGGCATTCATATAGAGTCACATCTTCATATCAGTTCTCCATATTGAGTTGTAAGTAAATAAAAGTGGGATGATCATCATTGTTAGAGCATTGTCCCAGTGAGGAAAGAATGATGGAGACCATGACTCCCCCACAAGTCGGGAAGAGTCTCCGGACGAAAATGAAAATGAGGGAGGCCAAATGAGCCCACCATATAAAAAAAATGATGAGAGAAAATGAAAGAAGGGAGTTTGCTACTATCCTTTACCACAATTGTGCCTCAAAGTGGCACCATCACCATGTTCCTCATATGTCTAGAGTCTCATGATATATCACTTCCATATTGCTAGCGGGAATTTCATTATTTTCAAACTTGGCTTGTATATTCCGATGACGGGCTTCCTCAAATGCCCGAGGTCTTTATGAGCAAGCAAGTTGGATGCACACCCACTTAGCTTCATTTGAGCTTTCATACACTTATAGCTCTAGTGCATCATTTTTGCATGGCAATCCCTACTCCTTGGATTGACATCTATCGATGGGCATCTCCATAGCCTGTTGGTACGCCTAGTTGATGCGAGACTATCTTCTCCACTTTTACCCTATTGATATCTACCACCATATTCTATTCCACCTAAATGCTATATCCAATGGCTCACGCTCATGTATTGCGTTAAGAATAAAAAGTGTATGGACCTTGAAAAAGTACGACCCAATTGCCTGAATTCGGCACCGTGGTGCTTGGCATTTGTATTAATGTGGTGAAGATGGAGCCATGCCTTGCTAACTAAATAAGATGAATAAGGGGTAGACATCTTTTGAGGATCGTATGCTTTGAAAAAGTTAATGATTTTGTTTCTTATACTTATAAATATTACTATGTTAATGTTGATTGATTCATCGTTTCTCATTGAGCATACATGCATAAAGATTACCTAGTGGATAGCATGTCACATCAAAAATTCTGTTTTTATCATTTACCTACTCGAGGACGAGCATGAATTAAGCTTGGGGATGCTTGATACGTCTCCAACGTATCTATAGTTTTTGATTATTCCATGCTGATATATTATCATTCTTAGATACTTTCTGGGTCATTATTTACCAATTTATAATATTTTTGAGCACTAACCTATTGACCCAGTGCCAAGTGCCAGTTGCTGTTTTCTGCGTTTTTTTACTTTGTAGATTTCCTTTACCAACCAAAGTCTAATTGCCACGAAACTTTTTGACGATTTTTTCTGGACCAAAACAAGACCAACAAGCCTTGGAGGATAGCCGGGAGCCTTAGGGAGGCTCCACAAGCCAACGGGGCGCGACCCTAGGGGGGTCGCGCCTTGATAGCTTGTGGGCCCCCTGTGGCTCTCCTGACCTCGTTCTCCGGCCTACTAAGGATAAAACGATGGGGTTTATTCATATTAATTGAGTTTACTTTGTCTACATCATGTCATTGTTCTCCAAGCATTACTCTGCTTTACTTAATACTCTAGATGCATGCTAGATAGCGGTCGATGGGTGGAGTAATAGTAATAGGTGCAGGCAGGAGTCAGCCTATTTGCTTATGGACGTGATGCCTATATAGACATGATCATTGCCGTTAATATCGTATAACTATCCGCTTTTTTGTCAATTGCCCAACAATAATTTGTTACCCTCCATACATTGCCTACATGAGAGATGCCACTAGGGAACACTATGGCCCCTGGGTCTATTCACTTATATATTCGCAAACGCAATTGCTACCTTGCTGCCTTTATTTACCTTTTATTTTATTTTGCAATTTATATTTATCAACAATTATCTACACAACTCATTTGCTTGCAAATAACGAGATCAAGGGGATTGACAACCCTCTTGCCCGCGTTGGGTGCAAGTCGTTTGTTCTTTTGTGTGCAGTCGCTGAAGGCGGTTGAGAAGTGATATTCCTATTGGTTCGATAAACCTTGGTTTCATAACTGAGGGAAATACTTACCCACCTTGTGCTGCAACTGCCCATTCCTCTTCATGGAAAACCCAACGCAGATCACAAGTATCAGTGGCGGAGAGGAGGTTCGTTGTTGTGGTGGCAGAGAGTCGCAAGAGTCTTATGCGTGTTAAAGTGATTGTCGGTTGAATAAAAAGGTTACACTCCTTTTTTAGAAACACAATACCGACACATACCTTCACAAACACTTATGTACACTTGATACGTCCCAAACGTATCGACTTTTACAAACACTTTTGCTCTTGTTTTGTACTCTAATTTGCACAATTTGAATGACACTAACTCGGACTAATGTTATTTTCAGCAGAACTACCATGGTGTTCTTTTTGTGCAGAAATAAAAGTTCGCAGAATCGGATGAAAATTTGCATAGATTTTTTGTTGAATAAAAAATACTAGAACGTAGATCAACCAGAGAGGGGCCACCTCTTGCCCACAAGGCAACAGGGCGCGGCCACCCCCCCCCCCCCCCCAGTTGCGCCCTGGTGTCTTGTGGGGCCCACAGGCGACCGTCTGACCAAATTCCAAGCCTAGAAATTTCCTTTTCCCGAGGAAAAAATAGAAGAGAAGATTTCATCGCGTTTTATGATACAGGGCCATCGCCACCTCCTATTCTTTATCTGGAGGCCTGATCTAAAGTCCGTTTGGGGCTCCGACGAGGGGGGTTCATTGAGATCGTCATCACTAACCCTTCTCCATTGACAACTACATGATGCTCACCACCAGGAGTGAGTAATTTGTTCATAGGCTTGCTGGACGGTGATAGATTTGGGTGATATTTATCATGTAATCGATTCAATTTGTTAGGGCTTGATCCCTAGTATCCACTATGTTCTCAGATTGATGTTGCTATGACTTTGTTATGCTTAATGCTTGTCACTTAGGCCCGAGTGCCATGATTTTAGATCTGAACCTATTATGTTTCCATGAATATGAGAGTGGTTTGGATCCTATATTGCAAGTTGTATGCACCTATTATGTGTTATGATCCGTAGCCCCCAAGGTGACAATAATTGGAGCCACCTCTGGTGATGACCGTAGTATGAGGAGTTCATGTGTTCACCATGTGTTAATGCTTTTTTCCGGTTCTCTATTAAAAGAAGGACTTAATATCCCTTAGATTTTCTTATGGACCCTGCTGCCATGGGAGGGTAGGAAAAAAGATGTCATGCAAGTTCTTATTATAAGCATGTATGACTATTTACGATATACATGCCTATATTATATTGATGAATTGGAACTAGTTCCGTGTCACTCTAGGTTGTGACTATTATATGATGAATGTTATCCACATATCCAAATATCCATCGCGATCTAATGCCTATGCTTTTCTCATAGTTACTACCGTTGTTGCTACTGTTACAATCACTACAAAACTGCTATTGTCACTATTACTATTGCTACTACTGCTATAAAACTATCATATTAATGTGCTACTAAACTCTTCGCCGCGGATATTTAGTTTTTCAGGTGTGGTTGAATTGACAACTCAACTGCTAAGGCTCATAAATATTCTTTGGCTCCCCTTCTATCGAATCAATAAATTTGGCTGAAATACTACCCTCAAAAACTGTCGCGACCCCCTATACTTGTGGGTTATCAACACTCATCCCTACGAACGCACGCACGCGCACCCTATCCTCCATGATCACCTCCAAAAGACTAAACCGACAGAACTTGAGATTGACAAATTCACCTCAAGCCCATCTGAATGACTGAGTCGACGAACCTTGAGATTTGATGCCATAGTAAGGGCATCTCCAATGCTTACCCCCTAAACGGACATGATGTCTGTCCGCGGATGCGTATGAACACATCTGCAGGTAGTGATATGGGAGCCGACCATCCAACCATGCCCGCATACATTTCAAATCGGATTAAAACAAATCAGATGAATTACATGCAACCCGAATGAATTTCATCTAAACTAGACAAAAATATTTACATTTCTGACGTATTTCAACTAAACTATAGCGGACTACGTCGGCCGTGGCAGAGCCTGTTTCCCACGACATGTCTTTCCCATGTTCGGCAGCACGCTCGCAAGTCGACCACGAGCACTCGTAACTGAAGCTTCAGTGGGAGGGATAGAATAGTGGCCTCCGCAAAGCTTTGGGAAAGCTCTACAGTTGTCATGCCTAGCAAGACGTCGGTGGCGATCTTTCTGCGACCCAAGCGGTGGCAACTTCCATGTTCCACTCTTCCTCGCTACCGAAGGCACTGGACGGGAACATGCCGACCTTGTCATCGTGGTAGAGGGGTGCGAACATCGGTCGTGGCGCGACTGATGGGGAGATGGAGGCGTACATAGAATCGCCCTCAAATTCCTCCGTCACCGTGTCGATGTCCGTGAACAGGGCATCTTGCTCCCCGGCGGATCTCAAGGGCGGTTTGGTAGGATACGAGCAGCACCTTCTGCTCATCTAGGATGCCCGGACTATCCCCATCATTGCCGTGACAGCATTGTCATTCGCTTGGCCGTCGGAAATTGCTTCGTGAGCCGGTGATCATCGAGGAGCCGGAGGTTGTTCCTTTGCTCCTCCTACGCCTATCGGAACGTCACCTCCCACTCTTCCGCCATCATGTCACTGAAGTGTGCGCATGTCTCACCCATGGTGATGCCGACACGGATCTGCTATTGCGGTGGCATCGGCTCGTTGTCGGGTGCCTCTTCCATAGGCTTGTCGATGTCGATGTCCTACGGATAGCTCCCCACAAGCGAGCCCTTATCCGGGTGGATCGATGGGCCTGCCAACCGGCCGCAATGCCGGTGAGATCTTCCCTCTATTCGGTGGAGAGGTTGTCCCATAGTGCTTTGGAGCTTGAGGACATGCATGGTGCATGTCGTGCATAGAGGGATCGGGTGGAAAGGTGTGATGTGGCTTTTGTCGGGCCTGGCCACTTGTAAAATAGTAGAAGTTTGCCAGGCCATGCGGTGGGTCATTTAATGTCGGTAGGTGGACGGACGGGTGGCGTTTGCATGTGGTCATCAGAGTGGGTTTCTCGACAACCATGCTTGTTTAATGTCGGTAGGACGAACGGGTGGCATTTGGATGTGAGGTGAAGGCACGTAAATCGGGACACAGTGCGAGTGGCGCTCTCGGTCAGCATGCCATTTCAATGCGGGTGTCCAGCTAGAGGCCGCGTACAATCTGAGCTGGCATGAATGTGGTGTTGTCGCTCTGGAGTGGCACTAACTGGCATGAATGCGCAGCAACTGCTTTGCATGGGAAAGGTCACAGGCGAGGGTGAGTGTTTTTTGGGTGGGTCCAAAGTGTCAAACGTGTGCGTGACAGCGGTCCAATCGCCCACAAAGCCCCCACCCCACTGATGTCTAATACGTCTCCAACGTATGTATAATTTTTGCTTGTTCCATGCTATTATATTATCATTCTTGGATGTTTTACAATCATTTTATAGCAACTTTATATCACTTTTTGGGGTGCCAGTTGCTGTTTTTGCTTGTTTTTTACAATCATTCTTGGAGTGCCAGTTGCTGTTTTTGCTTGTTTTTTACTTCGCAGAATATCAGTACCAAATGGAATCCAATCGCGACGAAACTTTTTGCAGATTTTGTTTGGGCCAAAAGACATCCAGTGGGCCAAAGAAGTGCCAGAGGGGAGGGTCGAGGACACCACAACCCACCAGGGCGCGCCAGAGGTCCCAGGCACGCCCTGATGGGTTGTGCCCTCCTCGGGGCCCCTCTCCACCGCCTCTGACGCCTATAAATTCCCAAATATTCTAGAAACCCTAGGGGAGTTGACGAAAAACACATCCAGCCGCCGCAAGTTCCAAAACCTTGAGATCCAATCTAACACCATCACGGAGGGGTTCATCATCCTCATTGGTGCCTCTCCGATGATGCGTGAGTAGTCCACCAAAGACCTATGGGTCCATAGGCAGTAGCTAGATGGCTTCCTCTCTCTCTTCTGATTCTCAATACAATGTTCTCTTGGAGATCTATTTGATGTAAACTTTTGCGGTGTGTTTGTTGGGATCCGATGAATTTTGAGTTCATGATCAGTTTCTATCCATGAATATTATTTGAGTCTTCTTTGATATCTTATATGCATGATTACTTATAGCCTCGTATTTCTTCTTCGAATCTTTGGTTTATTTAGGCCAACTAGATCGATTTTTCTTGCCATGGGAAGAGGTGCTTTGTGATGGGTTCGATCTTGCGGTGTCCTCTCTCAGTGACAGAAGGGGCAGCGAGGCACGCATGTATCGTTGCTATTAAGGATAACAAGATGGGGTCTATTCCTACATGAATAGATCTTGTCTACATCATGTCATCGTTCTTATTGCATCACTCCATTTTTCCATGAACTTAATACACTAGATGCATGCTGGATAGCGGTCGATGTGTGAAGTAATATTAGTAGATGCAGAATCATTCCGGTCTACTAATCTTGGACGTGATGCCTATATAATGATCATCGCCTTGGATATCGTCATGATTATTTGATCTTCTATCAAATGCCCAATAATAATTTGTTCACCCATCGTGTGCTATACTCATGAGAGAAGCCACTGGTGAAACCTACGGCCCCGGGTCTACTTTTCCAACATATTGCTTTCCGATCTATCTTTTTGCCGCTTTTGTTTTCAGATCTATTATTCCAAAAACCCAAAAATACCTTGCTGCACTTTTTGTTTACTCTTTTTATTTTGTGTTCTTGAGAGATCTATCTCTCCAATCTATCACTACCTAATCTATCTTTTTACCGTAGAGAGATTGACAACCTCTCTTTCGCGTCGGGTTGCAAGTATTTGTTCTTTGTGTGCAGGTGCTGTTTACGTAGTGGTGGTGATCCTCCTACTGGTTCGATACCTTGGTTTTATAACTGAGGGAAATACTTACCCTCGTTGTGCTGCATCATCCCTTCCTCTTTGGGGAAATACCGACGCAGTCTCAAGGCACGTCAAAGGAATTTCTGGCGCCGTTGTCGGGGAGGAAGCGGTCTCTTCTACGTGCCAATCTCTGGCGCCAAGGAGACACCATCATCATCTACCAGGTTCCTAATCCCAAATCTCATCTCCTTGCAATTACATTATTTGCCATTTGCCTCTCGTTTTCCTCTCCCCCACTTCACCAATTTTTCGTTTTATTCGCCCTCTCTTTCGTTTGCCTCTTTCTCGTTAGATCTCTTCTTTGCCAACCTTGTTGCTATGACTGGCGTTACTACTCCCCCTTTGTCACCAGATTTTGAAGTTCTATACTTCAAACAAAAACAAGGGGAAAATTTGAAAGAAGCCTGGTATAGGCTAATGGAATCCTATCGCATTTGCAACCTAAAAGGAGATGCAAAAATTTTGCTTCGAAATTTTTACATAGGATTAGCTTTGCATCATAGACAACTCTTGGATTTTGCCGCTAAAGGGAACTTTATTGAGCTTGATGCAAACACCGCTTATGAAATTTTGGAAGGGAAATTGGGGGTTCCTCCATCAAAAAAGGGGCTTTCTTTTACACAATATGGGGTTCAAATTTTAGACAAATTGGGTGACTTACATAAGTACTTGGTCGAGTTGCAAAAATATAATGAACCTCTCAAACATATTAGTGGGAACCTCAATCTACTTTGATTACTCTTTGCAATAAGCGTTTGGATATTTTGGATCTCAAGACGGTTTCTTCTCCTGAAAATTTGGGGAAGCGTAAAGAGCCCCCCGGATTCGAGAAAGCCCTCACAAAAGTAGCAAAAACCAAAGATGACAATACTTGAATCTATGCGTTCTGCCTAGCTAGGGGCATAAAACGATAGCGCTAGTTGGGAGGCAACCCAATGAATAAACTTATTTTCGACTTTTTCTTTCTGTTTTTGAGTGTTGACACAATTATGCCTCTGTTATGATTGTGTTTTTATGTTTTATTTAATGTTTGTGCCAAGTAGAGCCTTTAGGATGATTCATAAGATGAGTAGAAACAATGCTGAATCTGAAACAGAAACTTTCCCTCCAGTGTTCGAATTTTCGTTTTGTTACTAGAACGTGATATTGAGATGAAATTTTAACATAGTATTTCTATACAAATTCTTTACGTTGTCCTAATTTTTCCGAATTTTTAGAGTTAGAGAAGTATGGTTAGAGTACAGATTACTACAGGCTGTTCTGTTTAAGACAAATTTTGTTTTCGTTGCATTGTGTGCTTGTTTTGATGAATCTATGGGTTATATTAAAGGGTATGAGCCATGGTAAAGTTAAAATACAGTAGGTATAATGCAATAATAAAATTTGAATTAGTTTGCAAAAACACCTAAAGTAGTGATTTGCTTTATTATAATAACGGATCTCACGAAGATTTTGTTGAGTTTTGTGTGATTGAAGTTTTCAAGTTTTGGGTGAGATTACGATGGATGAAGGAATAAGCAGTGAAAAGAGCCTAAGCTTGGGGATGCTACAGCACCCCCAAGATATATCCAAAGAGAAACAAGCAACTAAGCTTGGGGATGCCCTGAGTGGCATCCCCACTTTCTTCTAATGACCATTGGTATTTTACTTGGAGCTATATTTTTATTCGTCACATATCATGAGTTTTGCTTGGAGCGTCTTGCATCATTTGAGTCTTTGCTTGCTTTGCTTTTTATTTTGTCACTTGTATCCTTGCTGGACACACCTATTTGAGAGAGCCAAAATTATGCTATGATTTGTTAGAATTGATCTATATGCTTCACTTAAACTTTTTGAGCTATAGAATTGCTCTAGTGCTTCACTTATACCTTTTTGAGCACGGTGTTCTTGGAAACTTTTGAAGAAATACTCTCATGATTCACTTAGATTAATTTGAGATTTAGTAAATTTTGAAGAAATCCTCTCAAGCTTCACTTATACTATTTTGAGAGATGAAATCCATATGCTCATGTGCTTCACTTAAATTTGTTTGAGCTTGCCATATGCAATGGCAATATATGAAACTAGTCCCAAAGTGATAGATATCCAAGGAGGATATAATAAAAACTTTCATGAAGATCATTGGACAAATTAAACTTGATTCCTTGTAATAGTTTTGAGACATGATGATAGTATATAATATGTGAGTCATGTTAGTGAGTAATTATGATTTAGTAAGAATATTGGTGTTAAGGTTTGTGATTCCCTATGCATGCACGAAAGTCAATAGTTATGCAATGAAATTACATCCTACTTATGGTGCACTATTCGGTGTTAGTTATGCTCAATGCTCGCTTATGTGAATTTTCGTTTCTTGGTTGGTTGCTTCTCAATCTATTTGCTAGCCTCCACTTGTACTAAGTAGAAATACTACGTGTGCATCCAAAATCCTTAAACCCAGTTTTGCCTTATGAGTCCACCATACCTACCTACATGCGGTATTTCCGTGCCGTTCTAAGCAAATTTGTATGTGCCATCTCCACTTTTCAAAATAAATTTCCTTTTTGTGTGCTCGTACCGCTCATGAAACGGTAGGGGGTGTCCAATATTTTTCCATGCTAGATGTGTTATTATCAAGATGGGTGTTTATTCACTTGTCATTGCACGAGAGTACGGCGGTAATAGAGATGCCCAGTCCCGAAATGAAAAAAGAAAAAAATTATTTTATGTTGTGAAATAATAAATTCCTTGGAAAGTGTTGGTATGGAAGGCAACCGTGGATACGGCCAGCCATGGAATGTGAAAGAATGGTGGAAAAAGGAATAAACTTTATTTTCAGTTTGGGAACCGCCCATGATATATCTAGCATGGAAAGTATGGTGAACTACTTTGTCATTTTCGTTGACAGGAAAGGCATGCCACTCAAAATATTTTTCTCTCTCAATTTAAACTTTGAGCTCTGGCACCTCTACAAATCCCTACTTCCCTCTGCGAAGGGCCTATCTATTTACTTTATGCAATTTTTATTTTTTATTTGATTCTCCATCTTCTCTTACAAAGAACCAAGGAGGGGGCACTATGATCGTACTTAAGCATTGGGTGTAGCTAATATTTGAGTGTGTTTCATGAATGGATCAATGATTGAGCATGATGGGCTAGGGATAACTTTCTTTAGTGTTGATATTTTGAAAGACATGGTTGCTTGTTGGCATGCTTGAGTATTGAAGTCATTATGTTAAAACTAGACTATTGCTTTGAACCATCTAAAAGCCCAAATGTCCATGCTACAAAAGAAAAGAATATGAGATGAAAATGTTAGGTAGCATTCCACATCAAAAAATCTGTTTTTATCATTTACCTACTCAAGGACGAGTAGGAATTAAGCTTGGGGATGCTGATACGTCTCCAACGTATCTATAATTTTTGCTTGTTCCATGCTGTTATATTATCATTCTTGGATGTTTTACAATCATTTTAAACAAACTTCATATCATTTTTTGGGACTAACCTATTGACATAGTGCCAAAGTGTCAGTTGCTGTTTTTGCTTGTTTTTTACTTCGCTGAATATCAGTAACAAACGGAGTCCAATCACGACGAAACTTTTTGGAGATTTTTTTGGGCCAGAAGACATCCAGTGGGCCAAAGATGTGCCAGAGGGGAGGGTCGAGGAGACCACAACCCACCAGGGTGCGCCAGAGGCCCCGGGCGTGCCCTGATGGGTTGTGCCCTCCTTGGGGCCCCTCTCCACCGTCTCTGACGCCTATAAATTCCCAAATATTCTAGAAACCCTAGGGGAGTCGACGAAAAACACATCCAGCCGCCGCAAGTTCCAGAACCTCGAGATCCAATCTAACACCATCACGGAGGGGTTCATCATCCTCATTGGTGCCTCTCCGATGATGAATGAGTAGTCCACCATAGATCTACGGGTCCCTAGGCAGTAGCTAGATGGCTTCCTCTCTCTCTTCTGATTCTCAATACAATGGTCTCTTGGAGATCTATTTGATGTAAACTTTTGCGGTGTGTTTGTTGGGATCCGATGAATTTTGAGTTCATGATCAGTTTCTATCCATGAATATTATTTGAGTCTTCTTTGATATCTTATATGCATGATTACTTATAGCCTCGTATTTCTTCTTCGAATATCTGGTTTAGTTAGGCCAACTAGATCGATTTTTCTTGCCATGGGAAGAGGTGCTTTGTGATGGGTTCGATCTTGCGGTGTCCTCTCCCAGTGACAGAAGGGGAAGCGAGGCACGCATGTATCGTTGCTATTAAGGATAACAAGATGGGGTCTATTCCTACATGAATAGATCTTGTCTACATCATGTCATCGTTCTTATTGCATTACTCCATTTTTCCATGAACTTAATACACTAGATGCATGCTGGATAGCGGTCGATGTGTGGAGTAATAGTAGTAGATGCAGAATCATTTGGGTCTACTAATCTTGGACGTGATGCCTATATAATGATCATCGCCTTGGATATCGTCATGATTATTTGATCTTCTATCAATTGCCCAACAGTAATTTGTTCACCCACCGTGTGCTATACTCATGAGAGGAGCCACTAGTGAAACCTACGGCCCCGGGTCTACTTTTCCAACATATTGCTTTCTGATCTATCTTTTTGCCGCTTTTGTTTTCAGATCTATTATTCCAAAAACCCAAAAATACCTTGCTGCACTTTTTATTTACTCTTTTTATTTTGTGTTCTTGAGAGATCTATCTCTCCAATCTATCACTACCTAATCTATCTTTTTACCGTAGAGAGATTGACAACCTCTCTTTCGCGTCGGGTTGCAAGTATTTGTTGTTTGTGTGCAGGTGTTGTTTACGTAGTGGTGGTGATCCTCCTACTGGTTCGATACCTTGGTTTCATAACTGAGGGAAATACTTACCGTCGCTGTGCTGCATCATCCCTTCCTCTTTGGGGAAATACCGACGCAGTCTCAAGCCACGTCAATGTCTACTACACAACTTGTTCTTGTAGACTCGTGTTGGGCCTCCAAGCACAGAGTTTTGTAGGATAGTAGCAAATTTCCCTCAAGTAGTTTACCTAAGGTTTATTAATCCGTGGGAGGCGTAGGATGAAAATGGTCTCTCACAAAGAACCCTGCAACCAAATAATAAAAAGTCTCTTGTGTCCCCAACACACCAAATACAATGGTAAATTGTATAGGTGCACTAGTTCGGCGAAGAGATGGTGATACAAGTGCAATATGGATGGTAGATATAGGTTTTTGTAATCTGAAAATATAAAAACAGCAAGGTAACAAATAGTAAACAGCGAGCAAAACGGTATATTAATGCTTGAAAACAAAGCCTAGGGTCCGTACTTTCACTAGTGCAATCTCTCAACAATGCTAATATAATTGGATCACATAACCATCCCTCAACGTGCAACGAAGAATCACTCCAAAGTTCTTATCTAGCAGAGAACATAAGAAGAAATTGTTTGTAGGGTACGAAACCACCTTAAAGTTATCCTTTCCGATCGATCTATCCAAGAGTTCGTACAAAAATAACACCAAGTTATCCTTTCCGATCGATCTATCTAAGAGTTCGTACTAAAATAACACCATATGATACGCATCAACCAACTCTAATGTCCCCTAGATACTCCAATGTCACCACAAGTATCCATTAGTTAATTATACGATACACATCAAACAATTTCAGATTCATAATACTGAATCCAACACAAAGAACCTCAAAGAGTGCCCCAAGATTTCTACCGAAGAAAGTAGGACGAAAACGTGCATCAACCCCTATGCATAGATGACCCCAATGTCACCTCGGGAATCCGCGAGTTGAGTGCCAAGACAAAGATCAAGTGTTCTCAAATCCATAAAAGTATTCAATCCGGTAATAACGAAATCTCAAAGGGAAAACTCAATTCATCACAACAAGATAGAGAGGGGAAAACACCATATGATCCAACTATATTAACAAAGCCCGTGATACATCAAGATCGTGACATCTCAAGAACACGAGAGAGAGAGAGATTGAACACATAGCTACTGGTACAAACCGTCAGCCCCGAGGGTGGACTACTCCCTCCTCGTCATGGCCTCCGCCGGGAGGATGAAGATGGCCACCGGAGATGATCTACCCTCTCCGGCAGGGTACTGGAACGCCTCCAGATTGGTTTTTCATTGATACAGAGAGTTGCGGCGGCGGAACTTCTCATCTAGGGTTATTTTTGGGGGTTTCTGAATATATAGGATTTTTGGGCGTTGGTTTCACATGAAGATGGGCCACGAGTGGACCACAAGACACCAGGGTGCACCAGAGGGGCCTGGTGCACCCTGGTGGGTTGTGCCTACCTCATGGCTCTTCTGGCCCTCCAACAAAGCTTCAAGTGCCTCTTTTGTTCCGGAAAAAATCGTCAAAAAGTTTCATCGCATTTGGAGAACTTTGATTTCTGCACAAAAAACAACACCACGGTAGTTCTGCAGAAAACAGCGTCAGTCCGGGTTAGTTCTAAATAAATCATGCAAAATGCATCAAAACGATATAAAAGTGTTGTAAACATAGGTGAATATGGCATGAATACTTCATAAATTATTGATACGTTGGAGACGTATCACCTACCCCACCCCTGTTTACGTCCGGTCCGGTTCGTGTGGTATCACGTTGAATGACAAAATGGGTATGAAGTGCTCGGTTTGGACGGATATGTGCGATTTGAGAGTCCACGTTGAGATACCCTAAAGTTACAGTTCTAATGTACAGTGAGGACGCAATGCTACACATGTTGCTATAGTACTTAGGGTATCTCTAGCCGACCCCCTAGAAAAGAGGAGTAAACGGATGAGTAAATCTTAATGGAGTATATTTACTCCACTAAGTTTTGATCGGTTCTAGCCGATTAGCGGAGTAGAATTTTGTTTTTGCCAAAGTATTCAAATTCTAGTTTACTTAATAGATTGCAACTACATATTAGAACCCATATGAAAACCAAACACAACAAATAAGTTCCACACAATCCACGAATATTACAAATTCATAGTTGACAACCCAAATTCATAGTTCCACACAATGCATTGTCTGAAGTAAATAACATGATATAAGAACAACTACAAAGTGCTATGGAGATGCCTCAACAAGATCATGTTGGAGTCGGGTATGAACTTCTTGGTTCTGGATCCTACGATGTGCTTCGAGAAATGCATGGATCCTACTAGGATTGTGTTGTGGCTCAATAGGATTCCCATTGGTGATGTACCGAAAGTTCCCAGGCATCTCTCTCCCATCTTCAATTACCATGTTATGCAAGATGATGCAACAAGTCATGATTTGCCATAGAACCTTGGAGTTCCAATAGTCGTAGGGCCACGAACGATTGCAAAAGCACTTCTGAAGCACACCAAAGCCTCTATCCACATCCTTCCTAGTCGACCCTTAATGTGTTGCAAAGTGAGAACTTTTATTACCTTTTGTTTGCGGAATTTATGAGGAATTTGGCCCATGTAGGATAGATGTCATCCGCAAGGTAGTAGCCCATCGTGTGCTCACGACCATTGACCATATAGTTGCAAGGAGGAGCATCTCCGACAAGAAGCCTGGCAAATGGTGGTGATCTCGGTAGCACATTCATGTCATTGTGAAAGCCAAGCAATCCAAAGAATGAATGCCAAATACATAGATCCTCCGATGCAACAACCTCAAGAATGATCGTTGGATCATTTAAGTGGATTTTGTACTAACCTTTCCACCCTGCAGGACAATTCTTCCAGGTTCGGTGCATATAGTCAACTGATCCAAGCATCCTTGGCCATCCTCTTGCTTCACTTTCTACCATAAGCCTCTCGGTTTCTTCCTTGGGTGACCTCAAGTACTCCGGACCAAATACATGACTCACTACTTTTGTGAACCTTCAAACAACCTCCAAGAGTATATCTTTTCCAATGCGGACGTAGTCGTCAATTGCATCGGCCGAACACCCATATGCCAGAACTCGAACAACGGCAATACACTTCATCAAAGGGCTCACACTTATATCTCCACATGCATTCCTTATAATATTAAACCAATGTTCATACTTCTCCGTGATTTTTGCAATGGTGAGAAGGAGACTTGTGTGCATCCAAAAGCAGCGACGAAAATACTTCTAAGGGCATCTCCAAAGCTGGCCCGCAAATGGACATGGCAAATGTATTTTATGTCTGGACATGGTCCGCGGGCATGATGCGGGAGGGAGCCATCCAACTATATTCACAAATTAATTCGATTGGTAGGAGAGAGATTAGAGGAGGCCATGCATGTGGTGAAATATTGTGGTGTGGTGTCCCGTTGGGAGGAGAGAGAGGAGAGGAGGACCATGCATGTGAGAAGAGAGAAAAGAGGGGAAGACCACGTGCAGGCTTTGTGTTGGTCAAGTACATGTCCGGACTCCGGCAAAGCTCCCCCATGTTTGTTTCTTGGATACCGGAATCCGTACGTCCGGACTGCTAAGCGAACATAAAAGCCTCCCTGTTGGATGGCAAAAGTGGTTCAAACAATGCGGTTTGGACATATAGTGGAGGTTTGAGGGTCCACTTTGGAGATACCCTAAGGTCAAAATAAACTCTCATAATATAGGCATGGCCCTCCACTCTATCACGATTGAGTTGTACTCGGCCAAACTACGATACTCTCCTTGGCTGCTGAATAACATCGTTGAAAATCATGTCAGCGGCAATTTCAAAGTCATCGCCATCTTCTTCCTCGTTAGATGACGGGGAGTCCTCAAAGACCATCTCTCTCAACCTCTTCATCTTAATTTTAAACGACTCGGTTTACTTCCATTCAGCAAAACAAAACGATACTAAAAAATCCAAAAAATTGACCTGGGCAAACCGTCAAGCACTTCAAGGCAGAGGAGATGTACCTATCAGCCAGTGATGGTGAGCCCAAACTAACGGACGGCGAGGCGCGGGGATTACTGGCAAAGGTGTGGAAGCATAGTGACATGTCGATAGCCAATGAGAAAGAAGATCTGAGGTGGTTCTCGGTGAATCGGTTGATGCGGCAACGTAGTCGTTTTCGCTCGACTCCAACGACGGCCACGGTCTTTTCAACAGCTTTTGAATTCAGGCAGAAAGGCGGCAAGGGCCAAGGGAGGCGGTGAGGTAGCGACGGAGGCAGTGGTTAGTCGCCGGCTGGTGCGCCAATGACAATGCAGTTGAGGGTGGGTGATGAGGACATCCGAACCATGAACATCACACCACCAATCATCAAAGGGCCAATCACAAGAAGTCGTGTAGAGCAAATACATGATCAGGTGAACGCTAACTTATGGTTATCTTTTCATCTTGAAAATATGGTTGTGCCTTTACCTCCTTCGTTTTTGGTTGAACTCAGGTGCAACATCGAAGAAGACCAACAACACTTTCAGTCCACGCCGAAACAATGTTTTAGGACGAAGAAACAGAGTTACGAAGAAATAGGTAGTCTGCTGAAGAAACAATGTTTTTGCACTGGTGAAACAATGTTATGCACGAGTTTGGATAACCCAACTTGCGAAAGGTTTCCAGAACTCGAGTTCTCTACTGAAGGAAACATTGTTCGACTCCAGTAAACAATGTTTGGTTTGGAACCGCCAACCACCTCCAACTAGAGATTTCCAGAAGCTACCTCATTAAGTCTCAAGCCATTTTGTCAAACCAAAGCTGGTTCTCTTTCACACCTAAGCTTGTTCCCAAAGCTAGTTGGTTTTCACACCTAACCAGGGGGGGTTGTCCCTATTATAAATAGGCTAGCTCTTCCCTTCGTAAAGGACTTTCGCTAGTGTTGGATCTATTGTGTTGAAAAAAAACGAGATAAAAAAGCAGAAAAAAAGGAGAAGAGAAAGTGTGCAACCATATTCAGTTTGGTGAGAAACTTCAGAAGTTGTATTGGCAAGTGTTGCAGCTCACACGTGGTGCAAAGATCTACAAAAATATTCTTGTTTCATTTGGTTTGCATCGATTGGATATCAGCACTATCCCTCTCCAATTTACCCTACCAAGCTCCACCCAAAAACCGTCAGCTTCTTTCCTTTCATTCGCCCGTCCACTCCTGTTTTTGCTACCACCGCACCACCGCCAAGGAATCATTAGAATTTGTGTAAGCAAGAAGGCGAGCTGAGTATTTTCCACAAATATATTTCTCTTTTGTCCACTTGCTTCCAAGAGTTAACATGCCAGGTTCCCACTCGAGTGTACATGCACATCAAAATGTGGAAGATGACTTCCCAAAGACTCGTGCGGCGCTTGGTGATTTCATTCAAGAAAATATAGCTAAAGCTATGCAAAGGATGTTCGGGGGTCGTCTTCCTATCGGGGGTAATGGGGATCCACATCAACACAGCCCCGGTGCCTCGATGGCCGCCGACAACCGGCGACGTCCGGGAAACAAGGATGGTCACAATGGTCGTGGAAGAGTTGCAGGAGGCGCTGCCCACGATGCCCCTCTTGTTGGTGCTGAACGGAGGCGTGGCGACTTTGCTCCCCCTCGTGAGGGTGAGCTGCAGGGAGGAGATGCTCGCGGGCGAGGCCCTGGCCCCCGCGGGTTTGCTGGTGATCACTGGCGATGAGCTGCACATGATGGTGATGACATCGTCGACGAATATCTCTTCGAACATGGTGACAAAGGTGAAGGCATGGGGGACTATGAACCATACTTCCCACCTCACCGTGGCGCTGCTTTTGGTCGCAATGGCCCTCATTATGGCCTTCATGATCAAGATGACCGTGACAACCAAGCAAGAGTGAAGCTACATGTGCCATCATTCACGGGAAAAGAGGATCCGGATGCATATATTGAGTGGGAGGAGAAGTGCGACCAGATATTTTGGATCCATGGTTTTTTTTGAAGCCAAGAGAGTTGATCTTGCTGTTATGGAGTTCTCTGGTTATGCTCTTACATGGTGGAACCAACTACAAGATGATCGATTGATGTCGGGCAATAATTATATCCGCAGATGGACTTTGATGAAGCGAGTCATGAGGCGCCGTTTTGTTCCATCATACTATGAAAGGCAATTGTACAAGCAGATGCAGGAGCTCACCCAAGGTTCCTGCACTGTTGATGAGTACTATAAAGAGATGGAGGTGTTGCTGATTCAAACAAGAACCCGTGAGAGTGATGAGGCGAAGATGGAAAGATTTTTACATGGGATGAATGATGATATCTCAAATTTTGTGGAGATGTTTCCTTATGATACGCTGCAAGATGTGGTACATCAAGCTGTATGAGTTGAGAAGAAGAATATGCGTAATGGGTGTACTCGTGGCTTCCAAGGCCGCACCACCACATCCTCACGGCAGAGAACACAACAACCATATGGTTCTCGGTTTGAGGGTGCTCCACCGAGGCTCCAGATACTTGTGATCTGCGTTGGGTTTTCCGTGAAGAGGAACGGGTAATTGCAACACAAAGCGGATAAGTATTTCCCTCAGTTATGAAACCAAGGTTTATCGAACCAATAGGAATAGTAACCCTCAACCGTCTTCAGCGGCTGCACACAAATGAACAAACAACTTGCACCCAACGCGGGCAAGAGGGTTGTCCATCCCCTTGATCTCGTTATTTGCAAGCAAATGAATTGTGTAGATAATTGTTGATAAATATAAATTGCAAAATAAATAAAAAGTAAATAAAGGCAGCAAGGTAAATATAGCGTTTGCGAATATATATACAAGTGAATAGACCCGGGGGCCATAGTGTTCCCTAGCGACATCTCTCATGTAGGCAACATACGGTGGGTAAACAAATTATTGTTGGGCAATTGATAGAAAGTGGATAGTTATGCGATGTTCACGGCAATGATCATGTATATATAGGCATCATGTCCATAAGAAAATAGGTGGACTCCTTCCTACACCTATTACTATTACTCCACTCATCGACCGCTATCCAGCATGCATCTAGAGTATTAAGTAAAACAGGGTAATGCTTGGAGAACAATGACATGATGTAGACAAAGTAAACTCAAACAATATGAATGAACCCCATCATTTTATCCTTAGTAGCAACAACACAAAGACGCATCTTGTTCGCTACTTTTTCACTAGGATATAGAAACTCACCAGGTTGAACCTACCACAACGCACCACTCCCACCGATGAAATATCAATCTACTTGGCCAAAGCACATCAATAGATCGGAGAGCATTACGACGCTATAATGATAATGCACATAAGAGATAATATAATTCAGAGGCATCTCAAATACTTTTCATGAATAATCTGAACATAAACCCACAATTCATCGGATCCCAACAAACACACCGCACAATGGGATTACATCGGATAGATCAAAGCGAAGATGCGATGATCATTGTATTGAAGATCATAGATATTGCCATCTAGGTACTACCTATAGACCCGTAGGTCTGTAGTGAACTACTCAGACATCATAATGAGGGCAGCAAGGTTGATGAAGAGGCCCTCCGTGATCGATCCCCCCTCCGGTAGGGTGCCGGAACGGAGCTCCAGATGGCCTCGCTATGGAATAGAGACTTGCGCCGGTGAAAAAAGGGTTTCGGGACTGCCGCCAGGGTTTTCAGAATATTAGAGAATTTATAGGCCGAAGAGGGACGTCGGGAGGTGCCCGAGGGGGCCACCATATATCAGGGCGCGCCCTGATGTGTGGTGGGGCCCTCGTGTGCCTCCCGACTTCCTTCCGAAGCTTCTAGGTCTTCATACAGTCCAGAAAAAATCATCAAAAAGTTTTGTGGCAAGTGCACTTCGTTTGGTACAGTAAACCTCCAAAGGCAAAAACATGCAGAAAACAACAACTGGCACTAGGTACTGGGTCAATAGGTTAGTGCTCAAAAATATTATAAATTGGTAAATAATGACCCAAAAAGTATCCTAGAATGATAATATATCAGCATGGAACAATCAAAAATTATAGATACGTTGGAGACGTATCAAGCATCCCCAAGCTTAATTCCTGACGTCCTTGAGTAGGTAAATGATAAAAATAGAATTTTTGATGTGACATGCTATCCACTATGTAATCTTATTCAGGTATGCTCATTGAGAAAAGATGAATCAACAAATATTACCATAGCAATATTCAAAGTGTAAGAAACAAAATTGTTAATTCCTTAAAGTATGTGATTGGTAAGAAATGTTTACCCCCCCCCCCCCAATTCATATTATTGTATTAGTAAGGCACGGCTCTATCTTCACCACATTAATACAAATGTTAAGCACCACGGTGTCCAAGTCAGGCAATTGGTTCGTACTTTTTCAATATGCATCAACTTTTTATTCTTCACGCAATACATGAGCGTGACCCATTGGACATAGCATTTTTGGTGGAATAGAATATGATGGTAGATATCAAAGGGGTAGGAAGTGGAGAAGATAGTCACACATCAACTAGGCGTACCAACGGGCTATGGAGATGCCCATCGATAGATGTCAATGCAAGGAATAGCGATTGCCATGCAAATGATGCACTAGAGCTATAAGTGTATGAAAGCTCAAATGAAACTAAGTGGGGTGTGCATCCAACTTGCTTGCTCATGAAGACCTCGGGCATTTGAGGAAGCCAGTCGTAGAAATATACAAGCCAAGTTTGAAATAATGAATAGGTAATTCCCACTAGCATATGAAAGTGATATATCATGAGACTCTCTACATGAGGAACATGCATGGTGCCACTTTGAGGCACAAATGTGGTAAAGGATAGTAGCAAAGTCCCTTCTCTCATTTTCTCCCATTTTTTTGAATGGATGGTGGGCTCATTTGGCCTCCCCCATCTTTATTTTCATTAGGAGTCTCATCTCGACTTATGGGTGAATCATCGTCTCCATCATTCTTTCCTCACTGGGACAATGCTCTAATAATGATGATCATCACACTTTTATTTACTTACAACTCAACATGGAGAACTGATATGAAGATATGACTCTGTATGAATGCCTCTGGCAGTGTACCAGGATGTGCAATGATCTAGCGTGACATGTATCAAAAACATTATGAAGGTGGCTTTGCCACAAATATTATGTTAGCTCTATATGATCATGCAAAGCAATATGACGATGAACGAACTAGTCATGTGAAGTGACGATGGAATTTGCATGGCAATATATCTCGGAATGGCTATGGAAATGCCATGATAGGTAGGTATGGTGGCTGTTTTGAGGAAGATATAATAAGGCTTATGTGCAGCAAAGCGTATCATGTCACGGGGTTTGGATGCACCGGCGAAAGTTGCACCGATCCACGCGGTGAGAACGGGCTATTCACGGTACCGAAGAGGCTAGCCAATTATGAAAAGGGTGAGATTGTGTATGTCCATGTTTTCACATTAGTCATAAAGAACTCATATACTTATTGCAAAGTTTTATTAGTTTATCATAAATCAAAGTACTAATTGCATGCCCCGAGGGAAGAGGTTGATAGGAGTTAACCATCGCGTGCTTCCGACCCGAAACAACACTAGGATTTCAACGAGGAATAGAAATGCTCACACATCATCACCATGCCTCTTTAATTTTTAGATGAACAAAAAGGTCAACCCCTCTTAATATCAACACTTCTACGGTTTAACAATTATGAACTCACACCTATTTCATATTACTACATCAATATCATTAACCCACAATTTCTTTATATGTGCTACATGATGGTTTTGATTATCACTCTTTGAATACCTAATATTCTTGGACTAGTCTGTATGACCCATGCAAATTACTATCACTATTTATTAACTCTCAAACAAGTATAAGTGAAGAATGAGAGTGAAATTATTTCTTTAAAATCTATATGCCATCATGCTCAAAAAGATATAAGTGAAGTACTAGAGCAACTGCTAAGCTCAAAAGATATAAGTGAAGCACATAGAGTATTCTAACAAATTATGATGAAGGTGTGTCTCTCTTAGATAGGTGTGTCCAGAAAACAATGATTGTGGCAAACTGAAAGTAAAAGCAAACAAAAGCAAACGACGCTCCTAGCAAAACTCATAGTTTCAAGTATTGTCATCTTTGACACTCCACCCATAAGTAGATCTCATAATTGATTCATAAGGTGGTTTAATTCTCTTTCTAGGGAAGTGTTCCATCCCTTTCTTTAATGGGAATTGGAATCTTATGTTTCCCTCTTTCATGTTAATGATTGCACCTATAGTTCGTAAGAATGGTCTTCCAAGTATTATGGGACAAGAAGGATTGCAATCAATATCAAGCACAATGAAATATATAGGCACATAATTTTTATTTGCAATAATAAGAACATAATTAATTCTACCTAAAGGTTTCTTGATGGTAGAATCCGCAAAATGCAAGTTGAGGGAACAATCTTCAATATTAGTGAGACCGAGTACATCACAAAGAGTTTTAGGAATAGTTGAAACACTAGCACCAAGGTCACACAAAGCATTACATTCATATTTATTAATCTTTATTTTGATAGTAGGTTCCCACTCATCATGCAATTATCTAGGAATAGAAACTTCAAGCTCAAGTTTCTCATCATAAGCTCTTATCATGGCTTCTACTATGTGTTCGGTAAAAGCTTTGTTTTGTTCATAAGCATTGGGTGAGCTAATAATGGATTGCAACAAGGAAATACATTATACTAAAGAGCAATTATCATAATTAAAGTCATTTTAATCCAAGATAGTTGGTGCATCACTAGTTAAAGTTTTGACCTCTCCAAACCCACATTTTTCAGTTTTAGCATCAAAATCATCACCCTCCAAGCAAACGGGACGCTCCTCTACTAAAGTTGAATCATCTCCAGTCCCTTTATAATTTATATTCCGAGAGGTAAATAAAGATTCAATAGGAGAAACACCAATCATTTTAAGATCTTCATCATAATTCCGGTAAAAACCGGGTGGAAGAGCTTTTTCTAAGAATTCCCGCTTAGCTCTCAACTTAGCGGTCCTCTCCTTACTTTCATTGATAGATATTTGGATAGATTTAATGGCATCATTGAAATCATGCTTGGGTGGCAAAGCTTTATTTTAAAGAGTTTCCACATCAAGAGCAATCCTATCCATGTTTTTAGCCAAGGTGTCAACTACATGCAATTTTTCTTCTACCATAGTGTTGAAAACCTTTTGAGAATTAATAAATTCTTTAATTGTGTTCTCAAGATAAGAGGGTATCCTATTAGCATTTGTAGAAGAATTTCCATAAGAATTACCATAAAAGTTTCCATAGTTGTTAGAGGATTACTGGGATACGGCCTAGAATTGAAATTTCCTCTATAAGCATTGTTGTTGAAAATTATTCGCGAGACAAAGTTCACATCAATAGCATCATTATTTTGCTCAATCAAAGTAGACATGGGAACATCATTGGGATCAAGATGAGCATTTTTACTAGCAACCACATTCATAAGAGCATCCACTTTTTCACTCAAACTAGCGATTTCTTCAACAGAATTTACCTTCTTACCGGTTGGAGCCCTTTCGGTATGCCATTGAGAATAATTTTTCATGCTGTTGTCCAAAAGTTTTGTGGCCTCGCCTAAGGTCACATCCATAAAGGTACCACCTGCAGCAGAATCTAGAAGATTTCTAGACACAAAGTTTAGTCCAGCATAGAAGTTTTGGATAATCGTCCACATATTTAGACCGTGAGTTGGACAATTCCTTATCATTAACTTCATTCTCTCCCAAGATTGTGCAACATGCTCTTAATCTTTTTGTTTAAAATTCATTATTTGATTTCTAAGGGAGATAATCTTAGCAGGAGGAAAATACTTGGCAATGAAAGCATCTTTACACTTATCCCATGTTCCAATACTATTACGAGGTAAATATGAAAACCAAGCTTTAGATTTATCTCTTAGTGAAAAAGGAAATAATTTTAATTTCACAAGATCATTATCCATATCCTTTTTCTTATGCATGTCACATAATTCAACAAAGGTATTAAGATGTGACACGGGATCCTCATTAGGATTTCCAGAAAATTGATCTTTCATGACAAGATTTAGCAATGCAACATTAATATCAAAAGCCTCCGCACTAGTGGCAGGTGGTATAGGTGTACTAATAAAATCATTATTATTAGTATTTAATAAGTCACACAACTTAGTAGTATCTTGAGACATGGTGACCGAGCAAGCAAAGTAACAAGTAAAACAAGCAAACTAGCAAGCGAAGAAGTAAACTAGTAACAAACAAGGTAAATATTTTTGTATTTTTGATTTTTATGAGACAAGCTAAATATAACAGCAAATAAAAAGATGAACAAGTGAATGAAAATTTGTGTGAAGTTACTTGGTAGTTGATGATGATATTCCCCGGCAACGGCGCCAGAAATCCTTCCTGATACTTGTGATCTGCATTGTGTTTTCTGTGAAGAGGAACGGGTAATTGCAGCACAAAGAGGATAAGTATTTACCTTAGTTATGAAACCAAGGTTTATCGAACCAATAGGAATATCAACCCTCAACCGTCTTCAGCGGCTGCAGACAAATGAACAAACAACTTGCACCCAACGCGGGCAATAGGGTTGTCAATCCCTTGATCTCGTTATTTGCAAGCAAATGAATTGTGTAGATAATTGTTGATAAATATAAATTGTAAAATAAATAAAAGTAAATAAAGGCAGAAAGGTAAATATAGTGTTTGCAAATATATAAGTGAATAGACCCGGGGGCCATAGTGTTCCCTAGCGACATCTCTCATGTAGGCAGCATACAGTGGGTAAACAAATTACTGTTGGGCAATTGATAGAAAAGCGGATTGTTATGCGATGTTCATGGCAATGATCATGTATATATAGGCATCACGTCCATAAGAAAATAGGCCGACTCCTGCATGCACCAATTACAATTACTCCACTCATCGACCGCTATCCAGCATGCATCTAGAGTATTAAGTAAAACAGAGTAATGCTTGGAGAACGATGACATGATGTAGACAAAGTAAACTCAAACAATATGAATGAACCCCCGTCGTTTTATCCTTAGTAGCAATAACACAAAGACGCATCTTGTCCCCTACTTTGTCACTGGGATATAGAAACTCGCCAGGTTGAACCTACCACAACGCACCACTCCCACCGATGAAATATCAATCTACTTGGCCAAAGCACTTCAATAGATCGGAGAGCATTACGAAGCTATAACGATCATGCACATAAGAGATAATATAATTTAGAGGCATCTCAAATACTTTTCATGAATAATCTGAATATAAACCCACAATTCATCGGATCCCAACAAACACATCGCACAATAGGATTACATCGGATAGAACAAAGCGAAGATGCGATGATCATTGTATTGAAGATCATAAGAGAGAGAGAGAGAGAGAGAGATTGCCATCTAGGTATTAGCTATGGACCCATAGGTCTTTAGTGAACTACTCACACATCATCATGAGGGCAGCAAGGTTGATGAAGAGGCCCTCCGTGATCGATCCCCAATCTGGCAAGGTGCCGGAACGGAGCTCCAGATGGCCTCGCGACGGAACAGAGACTTTCGGCGGCGGAAAAAGGGTTTCGGGGCTGCCTCCAGGGTTTTCAGAATATTAGAGAATTTATAGGCCGAAGAGGGACGTCGGGAGGTGCCCGAGGGTGAAAGCACATTTGCTCCCTTGGTGGTTTTGGTAATTAATAACAACATATAAGTCATTGAACTAATGTTTCCACTAAGTATATTTCAGGAAAAGTTCAATGATAGGGATGGCAAAAGGATTGTGGAGATTGTGGAATTACCCCACGATGCAAAGAAATGGATTGGCAAAGCTTCAAGCAAGAGGACTCTACTACATTTGTGAGAAATCACCTTGAGTCCATAGGAAAGCCAATACTATTAAAAGGGGGTAAGGTTTTGTTGGTGAACAAAATGCTCATACGTGCACAAGTGATAGTCACCAAAAACACCCACAAGCTCTTCCACAAAAAGTCTGTCCATAGCCAAATATTCAAAATCGGTGCAACCAACACTTTCCACTCGGTGCCACCGATTCCCAAACTCGGACAGACCTAAGCCAAACCCTAGCCACTTCGGTGCAACCGATTCTGCTTCGGTGCCACCGAGTTTGGGTTGCCAACTTTCTGTTACGCAAATTCACAATATCGGTACCACCGAGATTGTTGGATCGGCGTCACCGAGAATGGCAATCTGACCGTTGGTCACCTTATCGGTGCAACCGAGTTTCCTATATCGCTCTCACCGAGATTCAAAAGTTGCCACCTTTTGGTCACTTCGGTACCACCGAGATTAACACATCGGTGTCACCGAGTTGGTCATTTTGTGTGTAACGGTTGGATTTTTGGGGATGCCTATATATACCCCTTCACCACCACCTACTCGAAAGAGAAGCACTCAGAACTATTCCATACTTGCCCCATCTAGTTTTCTGAGAGAGAACCACCTACCCTTGTGTTGAGGTCAAGATCATCCACTCCAACCATATGGATCTTGATTTCTAGCCTCCCCAAGTTGCTTTCCACAAATCCCATCTCTTCCACCAAGAAGAATCTGTGAGAGAGTGATTGTGTGTTGAGGAGTCTATCATCTTGAAGCACAAGAGCAAGGAGTTCATCATCATTGCCGAGCCTATTACCTTTTGGAGGGTGGTGCCTCCTAGATTGGTTAGGTGTCGCTTGGGAGCCTCCTACTTCGTGTTGTGGAGTTGAACCAAGAAGTTTGTAAGGGCAAGGAGATCGCCTACTTCGTGAAGATCTACCCATAGTGAGGCTGGTTCTTCGTGGACGGAAGCCGTTATGGAATAGTCAAGGTTGCTACTTCGTGGACCCTTATGGGTGGAGCCCTCCGTGGACTCTCGCGATCGTTACCCTCCGTGGGTTGAAGACTCCATAAACGTGGATGTACGATAGCACCACCTATCGGAACCACGGGAAAAATCATCGTGTCTACAATTGCGTTTGATCCTCCTACCCTATCCTTTCTACTCATGCTTGTTGTTATTTTCCGCTGCTATACTCTTAGACATGCATGTGTAGGGTGTACTTGACTTGCCATGAATGTTAAAAACTGCCAACTCTAAAATTTGGGAAAAGGTAGAACTTTTAGTTGGTCAAGTAGTCTAATCACCCCCCCCCCCCTCTAGACATACTTTCGGTCCTACAAGTGGTATCAGAGCATTGGTCTCCTTTGCATTGGTCTCACAACCTAGGAGAGTATGGCATCTAGTGAGGGAAATTATCATCGTAGAGGTCCGTACTTTGATGGCACTAATTTTGCTAGTTGGAAGCACAAAATGAAAATGCATATTCTTGGTCATAACCCCACCGTTTGGGCTGTTGTTTGTGTTGGCTTGCAAGGTGAATTCTTTGGTGATGGAAAGGAACCGGATCGTGAAGCGACCGCGGAAGAATTGAAGATGTTGCAATTCAACGCTCAAGCATGCGACATTCTCTTCAACTGCCTATGCCCTGAAGAATTCAACAAAATCAGCCCTCTTGAGAATGCAAAAGAGATTTGGGATACTTTGGTTGATATGCACGAAGGAACCGAGTCCGTGAGAGAATCCAAGTTAGATGTTCTTCAAAGTCAGCTTGACAAGTTCAAGATGAAGGATGGTGAAGGAGTCGCAGAGATGTACTCTAGGCTAGCTCTCATCACCAATGAGATTGCCGGCTTAGGAAGCGAAGATATGACCAACAAATTCATCATCAAGAAGATACTTAGAGCTTTGGATGATCGATACGACACTGTGTGCACATTGATCCAAATGATACCCAACTACAAAGATCTCAAACCTACGGAAGTCATTGGAAGGATTGTTGCTCATGAGATGACACTCAAAGACAAAGAAGAGCTTCACCACAAGTCTAGCGGTGCTTACAAAGCCACAAGTGATGCTCCCGCAACTTCAGGCGACAACCTTGTCAGCAATGAACAGATAAGCCTCATGGTCAAGAAATTCAACAAGTTCTACAAGAATAGAGGCAAAGAACGAAGCTCCAACTCAAGATATGATGAGAAGCGTTCGTCAAGTCGTGACCGAAATTGCTACAATTGTGGGAAGCCCGGACACTACTCCAATGAGTGCACGGCTCCCTACAAACGAAGAGAAGAGTCACCTCGAAGACGAAGCTCAAGGAATGAATCACCTCAAAGAGAGAGAAGGAGTAGAGATGATCGTTATGAACGAAGACACTCAAGCAGAAGTAGAGATTCGGAGAAGAAGGACAAGTACACCAAGAGCTACACAAGAAGAAAACATCAAGCTCATGTTGGTGAATGGGTTTCCGGCTCCGACTCCGACAACAACTCCGAGAGAAGATATCACTCCGACTCCGACTATAGTCAAGATGATGGTGTTGCCGGAATTGCTCTAGTGACTACCAACTCCTATGATCTATTTGATTCACCAAATGAAGGGAGTGGAAGTTGCTTCATGGCTAAAGGCCCCAAGGTATCGCACACCGAGTATCTTGATTTCGATAGTGATGAAGATGACTTGCTTTGTGATGATGACTTGCTCTTTGATAAAACTAGTGATGTTAGTCAAAATGAACTTGATAATTCTCATGCTAGTCAAGAAAAGTCAATTGATGATGATAAGATGAAAATAGAACAACTAACTAAAGAACTCAACACTCTTAAGTTAGCTCATGAATCTACTCTTGAAGATCATAGAGAGCTTGTAAGAACTCATGAGAAGCTACGCTTCCAGAAGCTCAACTTGGAGCAAGAACATGAGTTTCCTAAAGCTATCAATGACGATCTCCGAAAAAAGACTTCATCTTATCTAGCCAAACGACTACTCTTGTCTACATTCATGCCTCAAGTTAAAACTAAGCAAACTAGTAACAAAGGCAAGAAAGGTTCTTCATCTAGTAGCAACAATAAAAATGCTAAACCTAATGATGTTGCTTCTAGTAGTTCTATTGATTCCGCTAATGATGATTCTCTTAGCCAAGTTACACTTGAGCAAGAAAATTCTTTATTGAAAGGAATTATAGAGAAAGGTATCTACAAGAGTCTTGCCGGATGTAAGCAATTTGAGGAAATTGTACGCAAGCACGGAGGATACCGAAAGAACCATGGTGTTGGCTACTTCAACGCAAATGGAGTTGAATGGGAAGAAGGTCAATACCCCAAGCCAAAGTTTGTTCCTCAAAAGGAGAAGTATGAAAATACTCTTCCCAAGGGGACAAACACTCAAGATGACCTTCCACCACAAGACCACAAGCTCAAGGGCAAGAACAAGCTTCAAGAGGACATTGACTCATATGAAGATGAATCCCTAGCTTTGGTGGAGTGGGTTCCCAAGGCTACTTCAAGCTCAACTTCTACAAAGGCTACTACAACACCAAGGATCCCCATCAACTTGATGTGGGTCCCCAAGAAGAAGAACTAGAGAGTTCTTGAGGGGTGACTCCGTCAATGTAATTCACTCACAGTCATTATTGGCAAGAATTATTTGCAATCAACATCAACTCTATGCAATAGTTCAAGGAGTCACACATTCCCTCAAAGGTAAGCAAGGGACAAGGTAATCAACAAATCAATGGACATCATAACACATGTTTTGCACTCCATGTCCATAGATATCCTTGTATTTGTCTCTTGTGTGTTGGGACTAACCCATGTAGGTGAGAAGAGTAAGGAAACAACAAGGATGCTCCCAACTCTTGGTGATCTTCATCAACCTTGAGCACCGACCACTACCTCACCAACATGAAGTCTTCATCGACAAAACCCAAGGTTAGTTTATCCCTCTTATGGGGGGATGTCACATCAAGGGGGAGCTTTACTCTAAGACATGAGTTAAAGCATCTCTTAGCATGTGACAACATTAAATGAGTTATGTAAAAATGGTAACCCCATTTGTGCTTAAACGATGAGTATGACCTATGATCAAGTATTCTTACTTGGCTCCTAAGTCAATATACTCATATATAGATGACTTCGTCATCGTCCAAGTGCTTGTTAGATGCTAGTATGTATGTGCATGTTTGTCATGATTTCATTTGACATCTTATTGTGTGAGCATGTTGGTCTGCATTTATTTTCTCATTTGAGGACATCCAATTGTTGCTATTTGGTTTTTGATTTATCTTTTGCCAATTGGATGGACAAGAATGCCTAGGACCACTTTTTAGCTATCTATGCTTTCTCACCTCACATTCCATTCATGCTGCATCACAAAATTTGAACAAGTACTTCTCGATCCCTCTGTATGTGGAGCACTCGGAGTTCCGTATCGACAAGGACTGACCATTAAAACCTCCCAAGTGCATCTCGGTGGAACCAACCCACAATTCTCGGTCTCACCGAATGCCTAGGGTTGATCTGGTTTTCAATCTCGGTACTACCGATTCCATATTCTCGGTTACACCGAGTTTCCCTGTCAGCTGACAGTTGAGGAACTCGGTGACACCGAAAATTTAGAATCGGCGTCACCGACAGTGAAGGGTATATAAGCTGTGGTCCCGATGGTTCGAAAATTCAATCTTCAATCGTCGCGCCCCAAACCCTAAGCTGCCGCAAAAGGACCCCCTGGTCATCGCCCTTGTCTCCCCGCGCTCCTCCGCCGCTGGGATTCTCGCCGTCGACGGGCATCTTCGCCGACGTCACCGCCGTAGCGGATCCGTCACCAAGCTAGGGTACGGATTCGATCCTTCTTTGCGCTCCTCGTCCGAATCTTGCACATAGAAGTTATTTTATCTATAAGCCACTGTTTGCATGTCTTCCTATCCACGAGAAACTTCCAGTAGATAGCGAATGATCGATTTTCTAGGGTTTGCCGTCCACCCGATGGAACTCGGTGGAACCGAAGCGAACAAATCGGTGTCACCGATTTGCCTGTCTGTGCTGCTGAGAACTATCTCGGTGAAACCGAGTACTTCTTTTCGGTCTCACCGAATAGAGTGCCAAGTTTCTGTTAAGGAGAAAGTCAGTCTCGGTAGCACCGAAATATTTGCTTTGGCTATAACGATTTTCATGTGACAGAATGTAAACCTTGAGAATCTTTTGTTCAAACTTTCAAAAACCAGCTGAAAATTTTGTGATGACTCATCTTCTTCTGCTCCTCTATACTCTATTCACAGGGTCAGTATGTCAAGTGCTGAGGACAGTGAGAACAACTTCCAAGAGGAGAACGTTGTCATGAGTTTAGGCACTAGTCCTGAGTCCAGTTCGTCTTCAGATCCAGGCACTCCCAGTTCTCATGGGTTGCCCAAGGCTGCTACAAGGGCTAGGAAGAAGCTGTATTCAGATGAGGAGGATTCAGATTTTGTGCCAGAGGAGATTCTAGCCAAGAAGCAAGAGAAGGCTGCCAAGAAATCTGCTAATGAAGCTACCTCTTCAAGGAGAGCCGTCAGGAAGGAGTATGCGAGCTCAGAAGCTATGAGAGCAACTGAGGGTGCTAGAGCAAAAATGGCTCTTCACCTTGAGTCACCCCCAAAGAAATCTATGCCTAAGAAGGGAGGAGAGAAGAAGAGAGCTAGGAAAAGGATTATCTATGTCACTGGTAGGCAGACTTCCATCTATGAAGATCCAGAGGAGGCTGCTGGTGCTGCTGAGGAGGAGGAAGAACATGTTGAGAAGGTCCCTCCCAAGAAGAAACAAATAAAGCTTATGTCTGATGCTATGCCAAAGAGTGGCACATCCAAAAGCACCAAGTCTGTCCCCAAGAAGGCTGCTGCTGAAAAGCCTAAGAGGTTGTCTAGGCAAATTCCTGCTTCTGAAAAGAACAAGGGAACTACCTCCAGAGTTGAGGATGAAGATGCTATGTCTGCTTTGATGAAGCTCAGGCCACACCTTCTAGTTCATAATGCCAGCTATCCACTTGCTGAAGATATGAAGAAAAGGAAGGATTCCGGTTTGAGGGCATGGAGAGCTACTGATCCATATGCCCAAAGGAGGAAAACAGCCGTGGACTACAGATTCTACACTAAAGAACAACAGGATTTCTATGAAACTGTGCTATTTGACAAGAGTCCAGCTGTGAGTGACATGAGATATGTGGACTGGAAATTCATCAAGGAGAATGAAGACTACTTTCCAAGTGTCCAAGACAACTTTCACTGCATTGGTTTGGATGAGTTTGTTGGCAGAGAATTTACAGCATGGAACGATGAGATGAGCATGCAATTCTACTCCACTGCACATTTCTATGGAGATGATAGGATTGTATGGATGACTGAAGGTGCAAGATATGAGTCCACTGTTGATGAATGGGCTGCAATCTTGGGAGTCCCAGAGGTACAGGATGGTGACTTGGATGTATACTCATAATCCAAGGAAAGCCACAATGCTATGGCCAATATGTACAATGAGATCCCTGCTGCTCATTTGAAGTCTCACAAGTTAGGATCCATCTATTTTCTCCAGGCTGGCCTTCGTACCATGAACACCATTACGAGGCATACTTTGATGCCCAAGTCAGGAGATGACAAGATGATCCGAGGCTACTCCATCAACATGCTAATCCATCTTGACAGACACACCAGGATTAGAGTCATGGACTTGATTGTTGAGACAGTTAAGAGGGTTGCTGCTGATCAGAAGCGCTCTTGCTGCTACGCACCCTATATCCAAATGCTTATCAACTCCAAGCTGGAGAAGCACATATTTGCTCTTGACAGGCCCCACTTGCCCCTACAGCCAGATCTTGAGGACAACATTGTGGTGATGGATCCAGAACATCCCACATCTGCTGCAGCTCAGGCAGAGGCAGAGGCAGCTAGAGCCACTAGTGCTCAAGTCCCTAGATCCAGGAACGAGCAAATGGATCTTTTGATCTCATCAGTTCAGGGCATGCAGAAGGACATTAAGGACATCTTGAACAACCAAAACAGTCTTGTTAGGATCTTTGAGAACAGGATCAAGACCCTTAATGATAAGGTGGACGGGCTGACTAAGACAGTCAATGAGCTCAAGAAGGAAGTTGACTCTGTACCTCTTCCTCATTCTTCAGATGATGATGATGATGATGATGATGAGGATGGATCACCTCTCAGGCCAGGCACACACTTCACTACTCAGGCCAGATCAGCCACCGTGCCAGCTCCAGACTTGAGGCCCTCTTCATCAGCTCCTGCCACTATCACCTCACCTCCTGCTCCATCAGCTCCAGTTCCTTCAGTTGCCACTCCAACTCCGTCCACGACATCTGCAGAGATCTTCGCCGACGCTGTTCTCTCGACTCCTTCATCAACAACCGGAGGAGATCAGCCCAAGAATGCTTAGATATATGCCTTTAAACTTTTTGGTAACTTGTTGCCAAAGGGGGAGAAGTGTATATAGATCTATAGGCTTCGAGTGAGAGAGCGTTTGGTTTTTATTGCTTTTCTCAAAAACATTTGTCTTTTGGTTGCTTGTGATGAACTTATGTGTGTTTTGATCATACACTTAACGTGTGTTGTGCTACTATTTCCTATCATCTTAATGCTTATGACATGATCATTATCTTTGTTTGGTTGTGTTGTGCTATGATATTCACTCTTATTATTCTCGCACACCACCAAGTTGTATGAGACATGGAAGAAGTGCCCCATGTATCTAATTGATTGTGCATTTGCATTCAAACGCAAATTTAAAAATAATGCACAAATTTAGGGGGAGCTCTTGCTTATCACATACTTCTCAAAGCGACGATTATATTCTTTGATTATATCATATGTCGAAGCATTGATCTATATGTTGTCATCAATTACCAAAAAGGGGGAGATTGAAAGCACATTTGCTCCCTTGGTGGTTTTGGTAATTAATAACAACATATAAGTCATTGAGCTAATGTTTCCACTAAGTATATTTCAGGAAAAGTTCAATGATAGGGATGGCAAAAGGATTGTTGAGATTGTGGAATTACCCCAGGATGCAAGGAAATGGATTGGCAAAGCTTCAAGCAAGAGGACTCTACATTTTACATTTGTGAGAAATCACCTTGAGTCCATAGGAAAGCCAATACTATTAAAAGGGGGTAAGGTTTTGTTGGTGAACAAAATGCTCATACGTGCACAAGTGATAGTCACCAAAAACACCCACAAGCTCTTCCACAAAAAGTATGTCCATAGCCAAATATTCAAAATCGGTGCAACCAACACTTTCCAGTCGGTGCCACCGATTCCCAAACTCAGACAGACCTAAGCCAAACCCTAGCCACTTCGGTGCAACCGATTCTGCTTCGGTGCCACCGAGTTTGGGTTGCCAACTTTCTGTTACGCAAATTCACAATATCGGTACCACTGAGATTGTTGGATCGGCGTCACCGAGAATGGCAATCTGACCGTTGGTCACCTTATCGGTGCAACCGAGTTTCCTATATCGCTCTCACCGAGATTCAAAAGTTGCCACCTTTTGGTCACTTCGGTACCACCGAGATTAACACATCGGTGTCACCGAGTTGGTCATTTTGTGTGTAACGGTTGGATTTTTGGGGATGCCTATATATACCCCTTCACCACCACCTACTCGAAAGAGAAGCACTCAGAACTATTGCATACTTGCCCCATCGAGTTTTCTGAGAGAGAACCACCTACCCTTGTGTTGAGGTCAAGATCATCCACTCCAACCATATGGATCTTGATTTCTAGCCTCCCCAAGTTGCTTTCCACAAATCCCATCTCTTCCACCAAGCAGAATCTGTGAGAGAGTGATTGTGTGTTGAGGAGTCTATCATCTTGAAGCACAAGAGCAAGTAGTTCATCATCATTGCCGAGCCTATTACCTTTTGGAGGGTGGTGCCTCCTAGATTGGTTAGGTGTCGCTTGGGAGCCTCCTACTTCGTGTTGTGGAGTTGAACCAAGAAGTTTGTAAGGGCAAGGAGATCACCTACTTCGTGAAGATCTACCCATAGTGAGGCTGGTCCTTCATGGACGGAAGCCGTTATGGAATAGTCAAGGTTGCTACTTCATGGACCCTTATGGGTGGAGCCCTCCGTGGACTCTCGCGACCGTTACCCTCCGTGGGTTGAAGACTCCATAAACGTGGATGTACGATAGCACCACCTATCGGAACCACGGGAAAAATCATCGTGTCTACAATTGTGTTTGATCCTCCTACCCTATCCTTTCTACTCATGCTTGTTGTTACTTTCCGCTGCTATACTCTTAGACATGCATGTGTAGGGTGTACTTGACTTGCCATGAATGTTAAAAACTGCCAACTCTAAAATTTGGGAAAAGGTAGAACTTTTAGTTGGTCAAGTAGTCTAATCACCCCCCTCTAGACATACGTTCGGTCCTACAAGTGGTATCAGAGCATTGGTCTCCATTGCATTGGTCTCACAACCTAGGAGAGTATGGCATCTAGTGAGGGAAATTATCATCGTAGAGGTCCGTACTTTGATGGCACTAATTTTGCTAGTTGGAAGCACAAAATGAAAATGCATATTCTTGGTCATAACCCCACTGTTTGGGCTGTTGTTCGTGTTGGCTTGCAAGGTGAATTCTTTGGTGATGGAAAGGAACTGGATCGTGAAGCGACCGCGGAAGAATTGAAGATGTTGCAATACAACGCTCAAGCATGCGACATTCTCTTCAACTGCCTATGCCCTGAAGAATTCAACAAAATCAGCCGTCTTGAGAATGCAAAAGAGATTTGGGATACTTTGGTTGATATGCACGAAGGAACCGAGTCCGTGAGAGAATCCAAGTTAGATGTTCTTCAAAGTCAGCTTGACAAGTTCAAGATGAAGGATGGTGAAGGAGTCGCAGAGATGTACTCTAGGCTAGCTCTCATCACCAATGAGATTGTCGGCTTAGGAAGCGAAGAAATGACCGACAAATTCATCATCAAGAAGATACTTAGAGCTTTGGATGATCGATATGAAACAGTGTGCACATTGATCCAAATGATGCCCAACTACAAAGATCTCAAACCTACGGAAGTCATTGGAAGGATCGTTGCTCATGAGATGACACTCAAAGACAAAGAAGAGCTTCACCACAAGTCTAGCGGTGCTTACAAAGCCACAAGTGATGCTCCCGCAACTTCAAGCGACAACCTTGTCACCAATGAACAGATAAGCCTCATGGTCAAGAAATTCAACAAGTTCTACAAGAATAGAGGCAAAGAACGAAGCTCCAACTCAAGATATGATGAGAAGCATTCGTCAAGTCGTGACCGAAATTGCTACAATTGTGGGAAGCCCGGACACTACTCCAATGAGTGCACGGCTCCCTACAAACGAAGAGAAGAGTCACCTAGAAGATGAAGCTCAAGGAATGAATCACCTCAAAGAGAGAGAAGGAGTAGAGATGATCGTTATGAACGAAGACACTCAAGGAGAAGTAGAGATTCGGAGAAGAAGGACAAGTACACCAAGAGCTACACAAGAAGAAAACATCAAGCTCATGTTGGTGAATGGGTTTCCGGCTCCGACTCCGACAACAACTCCGAGAGAAGCTATCACTCCGACTCCGACTATAGTCAAGATGAAGGTGTTGCCGGAATTGCTCTAGTGACTACCAACTCCTATGATCTATTTGATTCACCAAATGAAGGGAGTGGAAGTTGCTTCATGGCTAAAGGCCCCAAGGTATCGCACCCCGAGTATCTTGATTTCGATAGTGATGAAGATGACTTGCTTTGTGATGATGACTTGCTCTTTGATAAAACTAGTGATGTTAGTCAAAATGAACTTGATAATTCTCATGCTAGTCAAGATAAGTCAATTGATGATGATAAGATGAAAATAGAACAACTAACTAAAGAACTAAACACTCTTAAGTTAGCTCATGAATCTACTCTTGAAGATCATAGAGAGCTTTTAAGAACTCATGAGAAGCTATGCTTCCAGAAGCTCAACTTGGAGCAAGAACATGAGTTTCTTAAAGCTATCAATGACGATCTCCGAAAAAAGACTTCATCTTATCTAGCCAAATGACTACTCTTGTCTACATTAATGCCTCAAGTTAACACTAAGCAAACTAGTAACAAAGGCAAGAAAGGTTCTTCATCTAGTAACAACAATAAAAATGCTAAACCTAATGATGTTGCTTCTAGTAGTTCTATTGATTCCGCTAATGATGATTCTCTTAGCCAAGTTACACTTGAGCAAGAAAATTCTTTATTGAAAGGAATTATAGAGAAAGGTATCTACAAGAGTCTTGCCGGATGTAAGCAATTTGAGGTAATTGTACGCAAGCACGGAGGATACCGAAAGAACCATGGTGTTGGCTACTTCAACGCAAATGGAGTTGAATGGGAAGAAGGTCAATACCCCAAGCCAAAGTTTGTTCCTCAAAAGGAGAAGTATGAAAATACTCTTCCCAAGGGGACAAACACTCAAGATGACCTTCCACCACAAGACCACAAGCTCAAGGGCAAGAACAAGCTTCAAGAGGACATTGACTCATATGAAGATGAATCCCTAGCTTTGGTGGAGTGGGTTCCCAAGGCTACTTAAAGCACAACTTCTACAAAGGCTACTACAACACCAAGGATCCCCATCAACTTGATGTGGGTCCCCAAAAGAAGAACTAGAGAGTTCTTGAGGGGTGACTCCGCCAATGAAATTCACTCACATTCATTATTGGCAAGAATTATTTGCAATCAACATCAACTCTATGCAATAGTTCAAGGAGTCACACATTCCCTCAAAGGTAAGCAAGGGACAAGGTAATCAACAAATCAATGGACATCATAACACATGTTTTGCACTCCATGTCCATAGATATCCTTGTATTTGTCTCTTGTGTGTTGGGACTAACCCATGTAGGTGAGAAGAGTAAGGAAACAACAAGGATGCTCCCAACTCTTGGTGATCTTCATCAACCTTGAGCACCGACCACTACCTCACCAACATGAAGTCTTCATCGACAAAACCCAAGGTTAGTTTATCCCTCTTATGGGGGGATGTCACATCAAGGGGGAGCTTTCCTCTAAGACATGAGTTAAAGCATCTCTTAGCATGTGACAACATTAAATGCTTTATGTAAAAATGGTAACCCCATTTGTGCTTAAACGATGAGTATGACCTATGATCAAGTATTCTTAATTGGCTCCTAAGTCAATATACTCATATATAGATGACTTCGTCATCGCCCAAGTGCTTGTTAGATGCTAGTATGTATGTGCATGTTTGTCATGATTTCATTTGACATCTTATTGTGTGAGCATGTTGGTCTGCATTTATTTTCTCATTCGAGGACATCCAATTGTTGCTATTTGGTTTTTGATTTATATTTTGCCAATTGGATGGACAAGAATGCCTAGGACCACTTTTTAGCTATCTATGCTTTCTCACCTCACATTCCATTCATGCTGCATCACAAAATTTGAACAAGTACTTCTCGATCCCTCTGTGTGTGGAGCACTCGGAGTTCCGTATCAACAAGGACTGACCATTAAAACCTCCCAAGTGCATCTCGGTGGAACCAACCCACAATTCTCGGTCTCACCGACTGCCTAGGGTTGATCTGGTTTTCAATCTCGGTACTACCGATTCCATATTCTCGGTTACACCGAGTTTCCTAGTCAGCTGACAGTTGAGGAACTCGGTGACACCGAAAATTTAGAATCGGTGTCACCGACAGTGAAGGGTATATAAGCTGTGTTCCCAATGGTTCGAAAATTCAATCTTCAATCGTCGCGCCCCAAACCCTAAGCTGCCGCAAAAGGACCCCCTGGTCATCGCCCTTGTCTCCCCGCGCTCCTCCGCCGCAGGGATTCTCGCCGTCGACGGGCATCTTCGCCGCCGTCGCCGCCGTAGCGGATCCGTCACCAAGCTAGGGTACGGATTCGATCCTTCTTTGCGCTCCTCGTCCGAATCTTGCGCATAGAAGTTATTTTATCTATAAGCCACTGTTTGCACGTCTTCCTATCCACGAGAAACTTCCAATAGATAGCGAATGATCGATTTTCTAGGGTTTGCCATCCGCCCGATGGAACTCGGTGGAACCGAAGCGAACAAATCGGTGTCACCGATTTGCCTGTCTGTGCTGCTGAGAACTATCTCGGTGAAACCGAGTACTTCTTTTCGGTCTCACCGAATAGAGTGCCAAGTTTCTGTTAAGGAGAAAGTCAGTCGGTAGCACCGAAATATTTGCTTCGGCTGTACCGATTTTCATGTGACAGAATGTAAACCTTGAGAATCTTTTGTTCAAACTTTCAAAAACCAGCTAAAAATTTTGTGATGACTCATCTTCTTCTGCTCCTCTATACTCTATTCATAGGGTCAGTATGTCAAGTGCTGAGGACAGTGAGAACAACTTCCAAGAGGAGAATGTTTTCATGAGTTCAGGCACTAGTCCTGAGTCCAGTTCCTCTTCAGATCCAGGCACTCCCAGTTCTCATGGGTTGCCCAAGGCTGCTACAAGGGCCAGGAAGAAGCTGAATTCAGATGAGGAGGATTCAGATTTTGTGTCAGAGGAGATTCTTGCCAAGAAGCAAGAGAAGGCTGTCAAGAAATCTGCTAATGAAGCTACCTCTTCAAGGAGAGCTGTCAGGAAGGAGTATGCGAGCTCAGAAGCTATGAGAGCACCTGAGGGTGCTAGAGCAAAAATGGCTCTTCACCTTGAGTCACCCCCAAAGAAATCTATGCCTAAGAAGGCAGGGGAGAAGAAGAGAGCTAGGAAAAGGATTATCTATGTCACTGGTAGGCAGACTTCCATGTATGAAGATCCAGAGGAGGCTGCTGGTGTTGCTGAGGAGGAGGAAGAACATGTTGAGAAGGTCCCTCCCAAGAAGAAACAAAAGAAGCTTATGTCTGATGCTATGCCAAAGAGTGGCACATCCAAAAGCACCAAGTCTGTCCCCAAGAAAGCTGCTGCTGAAAAGCCTAAGAGGTTGTCTAGGCAAATTCCTGCTTCTGAAAAGAACAAGGGAACTACCTCCAGAGTTGAGGATGATGATGCTATGTCTGCTTTGATGAAGCTCAGGCCACACCTTCCAGTTCATAATGCCAGCTATCCACTTGCTGAAGATATGAAGAAGAGGAAGGATTCCGGTTTGAGGGCATGGAGAGCTGCTGATCCATATGCCCAAAGGAGGAAAACAGTTGTGGACTACAGATTCTACACTAAAGAGCAACAGGATTTCTATGAAACTGTGCTATTTGACAAGAGTCCAGCTGTGAGTGACATGAGATATGTGGACTGGAAATTCATCAAGGAGAATGAAGACTACTTTCCAAGTGTCCAAGACAACTTTCACTACATTGGTTTGGATGAGTTTGTTGGCAGAGAATTTACAGCATGGAACGATGAGATGAGCATGCAATTCTACTCCACTGCACATTTCTATGGAGATGGTAGGATTGTATGGATGACTGAAGGTGCAAGATATGAGTCCACTGTTGATGAATGGGCTGCAATCTTGGGAGTCCCAGAGGTACAGGATGGTGACTTGGATGTATACTCAGAATCCAAGGAAAGCCACAATGCTATGGCCAGTATGTACAATGAGATCCATGCTGCTCATGTGAAGTCTCACAAGTTAGGATCCATCTATTTTCTCCAGGCTGGCCTTCGTACCATGAACACCATTCTGAGGCATACTTTGATGCCCAAGTCAGGAGATGACAAGATGATCCGAGGCTACTCCATCAACATGCTAATCCATCTTGACAGACACACCAGGATTAGAGTCATGGACTTGATTGTTGAGACAGTTAAGAGGGTTGCTGCTGATCAGAAGCGCTCTTGCTGCTACGCACCCTATATCCAAATGCTTATCAACTCCAAGCTGGAGAAGCACATATTTGCTCTTGACAGGCCCCACTTACCCCTACAGCCAGATCTTGAGGACAACATTGTGGTGATGGATCCAGAACATCCCACATCTGCTGCAGCTCAGGCAGAGACAGCTAGAGCCACTAGTGCTCAAGTCCCTAGATCCAGGAACGAGCAAATGGATCTTTTGATCTCATCAGTTCAGGGCATGCAGAAGGACATTAAGGACATCTTGAACAACCAAAACAGTCTTGTCGGGATCTTTGAGAACAGGATCAAGACCCTTAATGATAATGTGGACGGGCTGACTAAGACAGTCAATGAGCTCAAGAAGGAAGTTGACTCTGTGCCTCTTCCTCATTCTTTAGATGATGATGATGATGATGATGAGGATGGATCACCTCTCAGGCCAGGCACACACTTCACTACTCAGGCCAGATCAGCCACCGTGCCAGCTCCAGACTTGAGGCCCTCTTCATCAGCTCCTGCCACTGTCACCTCAGCTCCTGCTCCATCAGCTCCAGTTCCTTCAGTTGCCACTCCAACTCCGTCCACGACATCTGCAGAGATCTTCGCCGACACTGTTCTCTCGACTCCTTCATCAACAACCGGAGGAGATCAGCCCAAGAATGCTTAGATATATGCCTTTAAACTTTTTGGTAACTTGTTGCCAAAGAGGGAGAAGTGTATATAGATCTATAGGCTTCGAGTGAGAGAGCGTTTGGTTTTTATTGCTTTTCTCAAAAACATTTGTCTTTTGGTTGCTTGTGATGAACTTATGTGTGTTTTGATCATACACTTAACGTGTGTTGTATTACTATTTCCTATCATCTTAATGCTTATGAGATGATCATTATCTTTGTTTGGTTGTGTTTTACTATGATATTCACTCTTATTATTCTCGCACACCACCAAGTTGTATGTGACATGGAAGAAGTGCCCCATGTACCTAATCGATTGTGCATTTGCATTCAAACGCAAATTTAAAAATAATGCACAAATTTAGGGGGAGCTCTTGCTTATCATATACTTCTCAAAGCGACGATTATATTCTTTGATTATATCATATGTCGAAGCTTTGATCTATATATTGTCATCAATTACCAAAAAGGGGGAGATTGAAAGCACATTTGCTCCCTTGGTGGTTTTGGTAATTAATAACAACATATAAGTCATTGAACTAATGTTTCCACTAAGTATATTTCAGGAAAAGTTCAATGATAGGGATGGCAAAAGGATTGTGGAGATTGTGGAATTACCCCAAGATGCAAGGAAATGGATTGGCAAAGCTTCAAGCAAGAGGACTCTACATTTTACATTTGTGAGAAATCACCTTGAGTCCATAGGAAAGCCAATACTATTAAAAGGGGGTAAGGTTTTGTTGGTGAACAAAATGCTCATACGTGCACAAGTGATAGTCACCAAAAACACCCACAAGCTCTTCCACAAAAAGTATGTCCATAGCCAAATATTCAAAATCGGTGCAACCAACACTTTCCACTCGGTGCCACCGATTCCCAAACTCAGACAGACCTAAGCCAAACCCTAGCCACTTCGGTGCAACCGATTCTGCTTCGGTGCCACCGAGTTTGGGTTGCCAACTTTCTGTTACGCAAATTCACAATATCGGTACCACCGAGATTGTTGGATCAAAGTCACCGAGAATGGCAATCTGACTGTTGGTCACCTTATCGGTGCAACCGAGTTTCCTATATCGGTCTCACCGAGATTCAAAAGTTGCCACCTTTTGGTCACTTCGGTGCCACCGAGATTAACCTATCGGTGTCACCGAGTTGGTCATTTTGTGTGTAACGGTTGGATTTTTGGGGATGCCTATATATACCCCTTCACCACCACCTACTCGAAAAAGAAGCACTCAGAACTATTCCATACTTACCCCATCCAGTTTTCTGAGAGAGAACCACCTACCCTTGTGTTGAGGTCAAGATCATCCACTCCAACCATATGGATCTTGATTTCTAGCCTCCCCAAGTTGCTTTCCACAAATCCCATCTCTTCCACCAAGCCAAATCTGTGAGAGAGTGATTGTGTGTTGAGGAGTCTATCATCTTGAAGCACAAGAGCAAGGAGTTCATCATCATTGCCGAGCCTATTACCTTTTGGAGGGTGGTGCCTCCTAGATTGGTTAGGTGTCGCTTGGGAGCCTCCTACTTCGTGTTGTGGAGTTGAACCAAGAAGTTTGTAAGGGCAAGGAGATCGCCTACTTCGTGAAGATCTACCCATAGTGAGGCTAGTCCTTCGTGGACGGAAGCCGTTATGGAATAGTCAAGGTTGCTACTTCGTGGACCCTTATGGGTGGAGCCCTCCGTGGACTCTCGCGACCGTTACCCTTCGTGGGTTGAAGACTCCATAAACGTGGATGTACGATAGCACCACCTATCGGAACCACAGGAAAAATCATCGTGTCTACAATTGCGTTTGATCCTCCTACCCTATCCTTTCTACTCATGCTTGTTGTTACTTTCCGTTGTTATACTCTTAGACATGCATGTGTAGGGTGTACTTGACTTGCCATGAATGTTAAAAACTGCCAACTCTAAAATTTGGGAAAAGGTAGAACTTTTAGTTGGTCAAGTAGTCTAATCACCCCCCCCCTCTAGACATACTTTCGGTCCTACAGAGGGAGCCACCACATATCAGGGCCCCCCAAGGGCACGCCCTGATGTGTGGTGGGGCCCTTGTGTGCCTCCCGACTTCCTTTCGAAGCTTCTAGGTCTTCATATAGTCCAGAAAAATCATAAAAAAGTTTCGTGGCAATTGGACTTCGTTTGGTATAGTAAACCTGCAAAGGCAAAAACATGCAGAAAACAGCAACTGGCACTAGGCACTGGGTCAATAGGTTAGTTCTCAAAAATATTATCAATTGGTAAATAATGACCCAAAAAGTATCCTAGAATGATAATATATCAGTATGGAACAATCAAAAATTATAGATACGTTGGAGACGTATCAGCTCCCACATGCTTCGACGGCTTCCTCATCTGTTGTTCGTAATCAAGAAAAGAGGCCATCACCTACAACAGGAGCATCCTCCGCTCCACCTACAGAAAAGAGTTCTACATGCAGCAGCGGCATTCAATGCCACAAGTGCAAAGGACGAGGTCACATTTCTTCAGAATGTCCAAGTAAAAGAACTATGATCATCAATGAACGAGGTGAATGGGAGTCTGAAAGTGACCTTGAAGGTGGCAATGATGAAGTGGAAGAGGAGCAAGGCTGGGAAGTAGGGGGCACTATATTATCTCATGAAGAACTTAATGGTGAAGCTTTGGTTGTATGTCGTTCACTTAATGCCCAGGTTGTGGAGGAGGAAAAGGGGCAGCGGCATAATATTTTCCACACCCGTTGCCTTGTCAACTCAAAGCTATGCCGAGTGATTGTGGATAGTGGCAGTTGTAACAATATTGCAAGCATGGAGATGGTTGAGAAGCTTCAATTGCAAAAAAAACGTCACCCACATCCATACCGCATGCAATGGTTGAATGATTGTGGCACCATAAAGGTAGCGAGCAGCGTGAGAATACCAATTTCAGTGGGAACATATCAGGATGAAGTTGAGTGTGATGTGGTGCCGATGCACACTTGTCACTTATTTCTAGGATGACCATGGTTGCATGACCGTGACGTGCAAATCAGCGGGCGTGCGAATCACTTGTGTTTTGTCCATTGAGGAGAAAAGTTCACTTGGATGCCCATGACGCCCGAAGAAGTACATCTTGATGAGATGAAAATAAAAGGAAAGAAAAAGGGAGAGAGTGATCATACACAAGGAGTGATCCACCAACATAGTGAGGGAGTGTTTCCACGGCCAAAAGCTCCACAGCAAAATTTGACCAAGCCCCGGGAGAAACAGGGATTAGTTATGATGGCTAGGAAAAGGGATATGCGGGAATTGAGAGAACCTAATACTCCATTCTTTGTACTCATGTACAAGGAAACTTTATTGACTACTAACGACTTACCTTCAACTCTTCCTAGTGTTATATTTGATCTTTTGCAGGAATATAAGGATGTGTTTCCCAAGGAGGTGCCACCCGGGCTGCCATCGAAGCGAGGCATTGAACACCAAATCGACTTGGTTCCGGGAGCCCCACTATCAAACCGACCACGTACCGAGCAAACCCAAAGGTGACGAAAGAAATTCAGAGGCAAGTAGAAGATCTTCTTCAAAAAGGGTATGTAAGGGAAAATCTTTCTCCTTGTGATGTTCCCATTCTTTTAGTTCTGAAGAAAGACGGTACTATGAGAATGTGCACTGATTGTAGATCCATTAGCAACATAACTGTGAGATATCGACACCCTATACCTAGACTTGATGACATGCTTGATGAACTTTGTGGTTCCACCATATTTTCTAAAATTGACTTGCGAAGTGGATACCACCAAATAAGAATGAAAGAGGGTGACGAACGGAAAACTGCATTTAAGACGAAATTTGGTTTGTATGAATGGTTGGTAATGCCTTTCGGATTAATGAATGCACCAAGTACCTTCATGCGATTGATGAATCATGTGCTTAGGTCCTTCATTGGCAAGTTTGTAGTGGTTTACTTTGATGACATATTGATCTATAGCAAAACTTTGGAGGATCATGTTGGACATGTAAAATGTGTGTTTGCTGTCCTACGGGAGGAAAGGTTGTATGCTAACGTGGAAAAGTGCACTTTTTGCACAAACAAGGTTGTGTTTCTTGGCTTTGTAGTTTCAGGTAAAGGCATGGAGGTCGATGACGAAAAGATCAAGGCTATCCTTGAGTGGCTGCCTCCATAAAATGTGAGCCAAGTACGTAGCTTCCTAGGACTTGCAAGTTTCTACCGCCGGTTCATGAAGGATTTCAGCACCATTGCTGCACCAATGAATGAATTAACAAAGAAAGACACTCCATTCAAATGGGGCGATGATCAAAAATCCTTCCAAGAACTGAAGATGCGATTGACATCAACCCCGTTGCTTTCGCTTCCCGATTTTGGTAAGACATTTGAGATTGAATGTGATGCAAGTAGCGTTGGCATTGGCGGAGTCCTAATGCAAGAAGGTAAACCTATCGCCTATTTTAGTGAGAAGCTTAATGGTGCAACTCTTAATTATTCCGTCTATGATAAAGAGTTGTACGCACTTGTTCGATCTTTAGAAACATGGCAGCATTACTTGTGGCCTAAAGAGTTTGTGATACATTCTGGCCATGAATCTTTGAAACGTCTAAAAGGCCAACTCAAATTGAACCGTAGACATGCAAAATGGAGTGAGTTCATAGAGCCTTTTCCTTATATTGTCAAGTACAAGAAAGGAAAGGATAATGTTGTTGCTGATGCATTGTCTAGGCGCCATATTTTACTTTCCCAACTTGATGTAAAAATCCTTGGTTTAGAAAGCATCAAGGAATTGTATGCTAATGACTCATACTTTGGTGAACCATTCTCAAAGTGCAACAAGGGAAAGGGATGTGAGAAGTTTCATTTGCATGATGGATTCTTATTTCGAGCTAACAAATTGTGCATCCCAGATTGTTCCGTTCGGTTGTTGCTTTTACAGGAGGCTAACGCTGGTGGTCTCATGGGACACTTTGGCGCCAAGAAAACTGAGAGTGTGTTGGGTGACCACTTATTTTGGCAAAGAATGAGACGTGATGTGGAGCGCTACATGATGAGATGCGAGATTTGTCACAAAGCTAAGTCCCGTTTGAACCCCTATGGTCTTCATACTCCTCTATCCATTCTGAATGCTCCGTGGGAGGATATTTCTATGGATTTTGCTCTTGGTTTACCACGAACTAAGAGGGGGAGTGACTCGGTGTTTGTGGTAGTTGATCGTTTTAGCAAAATGGAACATTTCATCCCATGTCATAAGAGCGATGATGCTTCACACATTGGTAATTTATTTTTCAGGGAAGTTGTGCGGCTACATGGAGTATCACGCACCATTGTTTCAGACCGTGACACCAAAAAATTTATGTACTTTTGGAAGACCTTATGGGGAAAACTTGGCACCAAGCTCCTGTTTTCCACGACATGCCACCCACAAACTGATGGACAAACCGAAATTGTCAACCGAACGTTGTCCATGATGCTAAGAGCAGTCCTAAAGAAGAATTTGAAGGTGTGGGAGGAGTGCCTACCTCATGTGGAGTTCGCGTATAACGGAGCAGTACATTCGACCACTAAATTTTGTCCATTTGAACTTGTTTATGGATTCAAACCTATTGCTCCCATCGATCTCTTGCCTTTGCCACTGCAGGAACGAACCAGCCTTGATGCAAGTAAGCGTGCAGATTTTGTCCAAAAACTTCATGCCCAGGCCAAGGAGAACATTGAAAAGATGACTGAACAATATACGAAGAGGGCAAACAAGACAAGGAAGAAGATGGTGTTCAAACAAGGCGACTTGGTATGGGTACATTTTCGGAAGGACCGTTTTCCAGAGCAACGCAAGTGCAAATTGCAGCCACGCGGCGATGGACCATTTGAGGTGCTCGAGAGGATCAACGATAATGCTTACAAGATTGATCTTCCAAAAGAATATGGTATTATTCCAACCTTCAATATCTCTGATCTTTCTCCATACTTTGGAACTTTAGAGTCGAGGACGACTCCTTCTCAAGAGGGGGGGGATGAGGAGGACATCTGAACCATTAACATCACACAACTAGTCATCAAAGGGCCAATCACAAGAAGTCGCGCAAAGCAAATACATGATCAGGTGAACGCTAACTTAAGTTTATCTTTTGATCTTGAAAACATGGTTGTGCCTTCACCTCCTTCGTTGTTGGTTGAACTCAGGAGCAACATCGAAGAAGACCAACAACAGTTTCAGTCCGCGCCGAAACAATGTTTTATGACGAAGAAACAGAGTTACGAAGAAATATGTGGTCTGCTGAAGAAACAATGTTTTGGCGCTGGTGAAACAATGTTATGCACGAGTTTGGATAACCCAACTTGCGAAAGGTTTCTAGAACTCGAGTTTTCTACTGAAGGAAACATTGTTCGACTCCAGTAAACAATGTTTGATGGGGAACCGCCAACCACCTCCAACTAGAGGTTTCCAGAAGCTACCTTATTAAGTCTCAAGCCATTTAGTGAAACCAAAGCTGGTTCTCTTTCACACCTAAGCTGGTTTCCAAAGCTAGTTTGTTTTCACACCTAACCAGGGGGGGTTGTCCCTATTATAAATAGGCTAGCTCTTCCCTTCGTGAAGGACTTTCGCCATTTCTATCAAAGACCAAGACATAGACTCCTCCTGAGATTGGAGAGCTTTTGTTACCCTTATTCTCGTGATTCCTTGAGAAATTGCTCCTAATTCGTGCTCCACGACTAGATCGTGTTGTGTGGGTTAGAGTTCGTGGTTTCCTTACGGATTGCACCTATCTCGTGCTCCACAACTTGAGCGTGGTTGTGTGGGGTAGTATTGCGGGTTGTGGATCGGCGAATGTTCGGATTGCAGGCTTCGGTGAGCATCCTCCTCGTCGGGTCATAATCTCTTATTTTCCGTTTTTCGACTGCTTGCAGATAGTTATCCCCATCCTCTTATCGATCCTACGTCGTGAAGATCGGATCTCCCCTTGTACACCCTCTGGTCCATAGACGGTGTCACATCACTGGGGGCATCAAAAAGTGGCCACAAATTTTACTCGGCCAGGTCAAGGCCAAGTACTTTTAGGCGTATGCGGGGCCATGAAGTAATTTTTTTACTCCACTATATGTTTAAGGAGTTCATGTACAAGCCGGTTAGAGGAGTACATTGAAAATTTTACTTCTCTAACTGGGTTCAGGGGATCAACTAGAGATGCATGCACTGTGCTTCAATATTGACTGCTTGCTTTTGATCGGACGCCTCACAAATAGTTCCAAGTTCCCCGCTAAAAAAAGTCCAAGTTGCAGCCGTGACTTGTCTTGGTGAAAGTCAGAATACGCGCCGGTGTATTTTACGTGATTCCCCCGTCTGCAGTTTCTTTTCACTGTATTTAGTTTTCTTTCTATTAGGGAAGAAAGGAAAGCGATCTCGCGGCCGCCGACACATAGCTTCGCTCCGCCGCTACCCTCCGACAGCTCCCCTCCATCGACGACTTCACTCGTCGTTGGTGAAGGAGGTCATTAGATCCACGCCTGCGATCGTTTACGCATTAGTAGCTTAGATTTTTCGGTTGTTCATCACCTTGGATTTGACGGTGGCAATGATGGTGTTGAATAAAGAATCTTCAGATCCTTTTCCGACGAGGTGATTCGGCCTTTGTTCGGGGATAGAATTGGAAACCAGTCTGTTCAAGCAAGGATGGTGTGGCGGCGACGACATCCTCGTGGTGGACTTGTGTCCTCCAGCTCCGCCGTTGCGATGGCGTTTGGTCCAGAAGAAGATGCAGATTATGGTTTGCATCGGCGGCATCTAGAACACGGTGGATCATGTGTTGGGTTCGTGGTTCGTGGCAGACGGGTATGGTTTCCTCCTCCGGTGTCTTAGTCGTGCTCGGATGCCAGATTTGTAGTTCAATGGCTTGTTCAGGATGTTGCCCCAGTCTGATTGGTTCAACGGCAATGGCTCGCCTTTGGTGAGCCACCTTCGAGTCCCGCAAAACTGCATAGCGATGGAGCCGCTTCGAATTCATGTGAGGAGGTGATCAGTCGTTCTTTTCCTTTGGTGGTTGCTGTTGTGGTGCCGAGACAGGCGACGGGCATAGGTGTCACGCTCATGGTATTATTCGGCCTTGATTGTAATTTTTTTCTTCTTGATTGATGTTTCTTTGTGTAAAGGTTAGCATTATGTTGTTTTTGAATTTTCTCAGGTTGATTTCTACGTGACTTGTACTATAATATTTATGGTATATAAATGAGATACGTATTACCACGAAAAAACTTTTTTTCACTGTAATGTTTTCTTTGCGGGGATCTTTTCATTGCAATTCACCGACAACGCCATCGTCTTGCACACTTAGTGCATCTACAACCAGACGCCTCAAACGACCCCTCATACGCTCGCGGACACGCCCGGTCAGTGACCTCACATGAGAAAAAAGAAAAAATATAACTCAACCGGACCCTTCATATCATCCCTATACGCCCGGGCTGTCCGCGAACCCTCATATCCATCTCAAATATAGAGAGGATATGAGGGCTCGCGGACATGCCCAGACGCGTCCGGTCAGTCCGTCACGTAGGACGCGACCCCACCCCGGACCATTTTTTCTTTTTTTTATTCATTCTTTTCTTTCTCTCTCTTCTTCTTCACGAATCACGTGCAATTGACCGGACATATGAGAAAGAAAATGAGAGTGTGGCTGCGCGGACGGACAAATAGAGGACACGCCCGATCACTGACCGAACGCGTCCACGAGCATTTAGGGGTCATATTTGCTATGTCCGCTTGTAGATGCTCTTATAAGTTTATCTCCAAGAAATTACGGAACAGAAACCTCTTTCTTTACAATTCCCGCTCCGCAAGAAGGAGCTAATTTCACGGAACACACTGACACAGATATTTCGGCGTTTGTTAGGTCCGGAGATATTTTCCTGCATGCAGCCCCGACGCCACAGCGACCTCTGACGCATACGTAAGCAAAGATTGACCTGAAGATGAGAGGAGCACTGGACTCGGATAAGTTTTAGACAGGCAGCACCGTGCTGAACAAGTGAAAGATGGCAATTAGCTGCAAGAGCGTCCATCGCCTTGTGTGCTGGTATTAACCAGCAGGACTTGATGGACAGGCCGAAGCAACCCCCAATATAGATACTACGGTTGTTGCACAACACTTGTCAGGAGAGTCGAGATATTTGCTGGATCCAGGAGGAGACAATGGCGTCGATTGCCAAAAGTACACGGGGCGTGCCCCTTTTCCTCCCAAAATCAAAATCAAAAGGAGGTTCACAAGGCGCGAAATATCCCCGGAATGAGAAGCCAATCCTTGCAACGCCATCGTCAATGGAAAGGAATGGCATGGCAGAGCGCGACCGTGCTGCCGCCAGCGACACGCAAAAGAGAAATGCCAAGTTGCTGACACCATTAATCAGCAGATCATGGCAAGTTTACTGTGTTTTGATGTGTGCCGACGGCGGCGCAAGGGCCCGGAATAGGTAGGGGGGGTATGCCTGCGGCTGCTCGGTCGGCTGTGGATCTGCGAGTGCTCGATCAGGTCACGTCGCCGTCCTGCTCGCACCCGCACGTCGCGGTGTCGTGCGGACGTAGTAGCAGTGGAGCCTGCGGGTGCACGAAACCCACTCGTTTCCGCAGCTTCCCGCCCCATGCGACCCACGCCACGCGCGCGCGCACGCACGAGAATCCGTCGCCCCGACAACGACACGACGCCGTTTGTAAATGGGAAATCCTACACCGCGGGGTTTCCTTCGTTCGGACGGCGTGGACAAAAGCGTCCGGCCCGATACGGCCCCAGGATACGGCGGGCTCGAGGTCACCTCACCTGCTGGAACTGGAAGAATAATCGGCCGGATCCGACCGACGCGAGCCCTGGGACCTCGCGCACGTCCGGCCACCGGGCACGCCGGTGCGCCGCTCCGCGGGGCCGGGGAGGGAGCCCGACGGTCGGTCAAGCACGTGTCCGCGTGGCAGCGACGGGCGAACCGCCGACCGTGTGGCGTGTACGCGCGTACGCTTCCTCCGGCGCCACCTCGCCTCGCCTAGGAGGAGCGGGGGTAAAAAGCCGGAGAGGGATTGCAGTTGACTCGCCGGCGGTGTCGCCTAGCTGCTCTGCCGTCGGCCGGATCGACTGGCTCGTGCGCCCCGTGGCCGCTTGCGTCCGGAGCGCGCGTGCAGGCGTGGCGCCCTGATAGCAAGCGTTGCAACATTTCAGTTGAATTCCTTGCTGGCACCCGATATAGGGTACTTCCTCCGTAAAGAACTTCTACTTTTATCACACAGAACTAGCAAAAAGCAATACCTTGGTTAAGGACAACTCCAACACGGGTCATCAAGTGGACGACACCAAATATCCACGGACATCTGGCGGGACAGAATCTATTCAACCAGAGTAACCTAATTTTTTCCCATTTGGGGCGGATGAAACACAAATACAGACAAAATCGATTAATTCTCGTGTTGATGGTGTAAACCGTGCAATGAATTTGAGTTAATAGATTAATGACGCATTTCACTTGAGCAATACATTGGTTAAGACCAACTCCAACGCGGGTCACCAAGTGGACGGCACCAAATGTCCACGGACATTTGGCGGGACAGAGGCTATTCAACCGGAGTCACCTAATTTTTATCCATTTGAGACGGATAAAACACAAATACTGACATAATTTACATTTATACAGACGATGTTTACGCAGTTCGATATATTACATGCCAAATAGACAAAATTTAACAACTTTCGAACCAAATTTAAACTCAGCTAAACTAAAGTAGGTGTGGGCAAAATTTAGCTAGGCTAGGTACCAGAAGGTGACCTTGTAGACATGGCCCCTAAGGCCACCAGCAGATCCGTAATCGTCCACGCCATCGACGGTGTTGACGCCGCCAGAGACCTCGCCATCATTGATGGCGTCGTCAGAGTCGTCCTCATCGTCACGCCAGTGGCGGAAGGCCTGCCAGGCTTCGCGACGTCCCATATCGGCAATCGCTAAACGCCGTGGCGTACCCACTCAGCCGCCTACGCCTCGTGCAGACACTCGGTCATGTTCGCCTGACGTCGAGGGTCAATCATGAACACCACCTTGCGCACGCGCCGGTGACTTAGAGCTGGGCCAAGCGCTCAGACTCGGCTAGCCCACCTCGAGTAGCTGGCTGTTGAGCCAATGCCAGTGGCAGACGTCAATCTCCACGATGGTCTTAGACCATTCGAGGGCCTAAGCCACGACAAACACAGGGTCCACGAGCACTCAGGCCGGCACATCCTGGGTCTTCGCGACGTGCCTTAACCTGGTCGGGGCATTTGGATGACAAGTCTACGCTGCCACCATGGAGATAATAATCGAGGCGGCAGCGTGGCTTGGAGAATGAGGAGGGGGGAGGATTCCTCCTTCATGGTGATCGGGCGCCACTGGCTGCCCGGCTGGCGACGCGACGGTGATGGTGGCACCTACTCCTTGTCACGAGGAGATGGCGGTTCCTCCTTCACGTGACGTCTGGTTCAGATGTCGTGGTTGATAGGAGGACACGGCGGTGCTAGACCGCAGTCAATCAATGACTCTAAAGTGCCATCTCCATGTGCAACACAAATTGGTCATCCATCGCGGCCGCATCAGTGAGGAAGAGTGACCTTTGCTCCTCGTTGTCCGAGAAGATCGACTTCGATTAGATGTTCGTCGGAGTTGTCGACGATGAGGACCCTGGAGACCGTGGGTGGCGGTGCCAACTCGATCCAAAGCTCTCCCTGATCCAGAGTCACGCGCCGGCCACCACTTTTAGGCACTGGACGACTTGCCCAACGCGGTGGTGGGTGTGATTTTGGTGTGCGGACGCTTTTTGAGGGGGTAGACAGAGTATAGGGTTGTGTCCATGGTTGTCCGGCTTTAATAGCTTAGGCGGGCCCAATGAAGCTTCAATGTAGTGGAGTAGGCTTCCGGTTTGCCGCACCAATGTGAATGCCAGGTAGGCCAGCAGTCAGTCAACCGACATGAATGCAGTTCGGTTGTCATTCGCTCTGGCCAACATGAATGTGGCGCGAAGAGAGAGTTCGAGAGCGAGGGTACGCAACGACAGAGGATTTAGGCGGGTCCATGTTATCTGAGTCTGATGTGGCGGACGTCCAGACTCCCCAAACCTCACCCCGGTTTGATGTCGGTTTGCAGGATATCGTATATCTAGCCCGGTCCGTACGATTTTGTTAAGCCATTAGATGGCTAAAAGAGTCCGCACCAGACATTTGCGGTCGATTTAGCGATCCACATTGGAGTTGCCCTAAGATCTCAAAGAGCAAGACCGGCTTTTTCAGGGTGCGGAAAAAGCCGTCCGGGAACTTCGACACGTTTGATGGCTATCACTAATGGGTCGGCACTACTGGTCCCAGTGCGATGGCTATCACTACTGGGTCGGCATGTTCGACTCCGTGGACATGGCCGCGCGTGCATATGACATTGTCGTGTACCATTTCGGCCAGCCGAGGCATGCGATGAACTTCCCAGAGATCGAGACTCAGGCTGACATGGAGCTAATCGGGCCGAAGAATATCAACATTCGGCGGATGGAAGAGGAAGAAGAAGCCGGCGATTCTTGTTGCTCCTGGCGATAGTGATGAGGTGGCGATGGCGAGGTTCGCGCGGGAGCATCCGAAGTACGTCCAGGCCGAGCACGAGTTCTACTGGAAGCGTGAGGTCGAGCATAAGAAGAAGGCGATGAAGAAGGAGGATGAGGCCAGCCCCACCATGGTGATCCCCATCGAGTCTGACTCGTCGGACTAGGGTGACTCATAGGAGGAGGACGAGGGGTGCGACGAACCCAGCAAGGACGAGTTTTGTGAGAAATTCAAGAGCTCTTATCGTAGTTTTATCCTCGATGTAGTTGAAGTAGTTGTTTGAACTAGTAGTTAGTAGTAGTTTGATGGATGTAGTAGTTTGAACTATGTTTTCATTAGAACTATGTTTGATTCAAATGAACGTGCTATGTTTGAATTATGTTCGAAATGATGTAGTAGTTGAACTAGTTTGCTTGTCCAAATACATCATCTGTTGGAGTTGGAGTTTTACATCATCAAATACATCATCTATTAGAGCATCTACAGCCGGACCCCTTATATCCGTCTCATACGCCCGGGCAGGCCGTTCAGTCACTGCCCGGTCACGAAAAATCGACCCGGACGGACTCCCTAAACGGGCCTCAAACGCCCGGGCTGACCGGCACCCCTCATATCCAGCCCAAATATGGGGCGGATATGGGGGAGCCCGGGGCGCGCCCGCCTGAATGCCCGGCCCACCACCGACCCCACCGCCACGTCTGCCCGGCCCACCACCGACCCCACTAAATACCCGAATCCGGCAAACCCTAGACATCCGTCAGTTCACTCTGCGTCCACTCCACTTTCCCTCACCCTCCCCACCCTCCGATTCGATGGACGGCGACGGAAGCAGCTCCGACGGATCGAATGTCGATGTGGAGGATGTGGCCCTCCGCATTGCGTTGTGCTTGTCGCTGCAGGACCAAGGCGGCCCCGGCAGCGGTGGATCTGCATCCTCCGGGCCCGTCGCACGCCGACGGAGCGCCGACGACGTCGCATGCCCTTCCCGCCCAGCGCGCAGCTCCGACCAATCCCGCTTCGGCCGCTCCGCTCCAGGTCAGGTACGCCATCCACCTCCACCACCCTCTGCTCTGGATGCGGTGCCTGGCCACCGTTGGGTCCTCGTGCCCGCAACGGGGACGGGGCGCACGAGGACGCCGGAGTCCGAGGCTTGTGCAGCCCGTCGCGAGCGGCAGCGAGCGAGGAAGAGGGGAGGTGCTAGATGCGCGCCGTTCGAGCGCGCCGGTGGACCCCGAGGACGCGCTCCTCGCGGGCATCCTCTGTCGCTCGCTGACGACAGCGGAGTCGGATGCACGCCGCATCTGCCGCAAGAGTGCCAACGCGCTCCGACTGGCAATCCAGTTATCAGAGTGCGAGGCGGCGAAAGAGGTGGCGGCGAAGGCGAAAGCGGCCCGCCACACCAAGGAGCAGGCCCGCCTACTCTGCAGACTGTCCGACATGCGCTGCGGCTCCGACGAGGACGACAGCGACCCCTCCACCTCCGACGACGACGACAACGACGACGCTCCACCGCACGCCGACGCCTACATGGAGGATGGACACAGCTGTGCGGACGACCGGAAGGGGAAGGGGGCGACGAGGAAATGGTGATTTCCTCCGCCCTTCCCCATTTTGTTCATATTTTAATTATGCTTAAGTAGTTTCTAGTTTGAATTTGCCGATAACTCTGATGAACTATGATCCTTTTGTTCGTCGAAGCAATCCGAACCGATGGAAGATGTTGATCTCTATTTTACGTAGTGTTGCATGCGTTTGTATGGATATGAGGGTTCGGATATGATGGATGCGGATGTGAAAGGCAAAAAAATAAGGCGCGTCCGGTCAGTGCCGGCGGACGCGCCCAGACGCGTTCGTGGGCGTGAGCCGGATTTGCCATACGTGGTTGTAGATGCTCTTACATCTCCAAATATACATCTTCTATTGGAGATGCCCTTAGAGCATCTCCAGCCGCGCCCCCAACAGGCCCCCCAAGCCCCTTTTTTTAGCGCCGGCGATGGAAAAATGGCCCGGTCGCGCCCCCAGGATCTCGTTTTCCGCCGGTTTGGACCAAAATTGGGGCCGGCGGACCCAGGCCGAACCCAGCGCGCCGGAGGCGCTTGGGGGCACCGGCTTTAGCGAAAAGACGTGTGGGGCCGCTCTGTCGGCGACACCGGCTGACTTTCCCGCCGTTTTCCTCCTTTCCCCTCCCCATCGCCCACATTTCCCCGCCATTCCCCGCCATTCTCTCCATCTCCCTCCTCCGCCATGCCGCCGAAAAAGTACGCCACCCCTCGCCGAGCCACCGAACCCGCCGCACCAAAGGAGAGGAAACCGCGGGCGCCGATGGTAAGGCCCCCGGGGCTGACAAACGCGAAGTGGAAGGCCGACGTTGAATGCCGGTCAGCGGTGACCACCGATCGGCGGAACAGGCTCCTCATGAAGAAAGCCAGGGATGCGGCGGCGGAGCAGGAGGCGTCGTCTCGCTCGGCCATGGCGAATGAGCGGCTGATCTTTCCACAATAGGCGGGGCCGTTCCCACAAGGCGCGTGGGGCAGCCAGCAGAGCATCGCGTCACCGGCGTGGGGCTACGCGCCCTCGCCGGAATATGTCGACGGCGACGCCCTTGTCGGCTTCTACCCCAACATCACCTTCCCGCGCACGCCTTCCGCCTTCACCGCCGGGCACCACAACTACGGCTGCTCACCGACGTACTCGGGTTCATTGGTGACGGCTCTACGCCGCGGCCCCCCTCAGTTCAGGAACACCGACGCCAAGATGGAGGAGATAATCACCAACGGCTCCGCCGCCGCCGCGTCGTGCCCCGAGTTCGGCGGCGAGCAAGAGGAAACGCTAGACATCGGCGACGACACGGGCGACGACATGGACGACGACGTCGAACTGGAGGAGGTCGAGGAGGAGGTGGAGGAGGAAGAACCGGTGGAGCTGGAGCCGGCGAGGCGCAAAGGGAGAAAGAAGAAGACACGGGCGGCGAACGGAAAGCCGGCCGAGCCCCGCATCAAGTGGACGATGAAGGAAGACGAGTGCCTCGTCAAAGCAAGGAAGGCGGTCAGCATGGACCCGATCACCGGCGCGAACCAGAACGTCGACATGTACTGGAGAAGGATCAAGACGGCGTTCGACGAACGCAAGTTGGTCGACCCCGAGTTCACCGGCATACACATGGAGCGCGGCGACAAGGCCATGTCCAACCGTTGGGGGAGCATCCAAACGGAGTGCAACAAGTGGCATGGGATCTAGGAAGAGGTCCAGGCTCGCCCTGAGAGCGGCGCGAATGTCGAACGACAGATACGTCCATGGCTCGCCTGTCCGCGATCTTCACCGTGTTCTTCGCCGACATTTTCTTGTTCGTGCAGATGGTTCAAATGTTCGAGTTGTTCCACAAGGACAGCGTCCCCGAAGCCGAGTTCAAGTTCCTTCACGTGTTCACCAGGATCAAGTCGTGCGAGAAATGGGCGGAGGTCCAGCTCGCCCTCGCCAAGGCCAAGGACGGCGTGTACAACCCGGACGCGCCTATCTCCGGAGAGGCCGAAGGAAGACCTGATGGCAACAAGAAGGCGAAGAAGGCCAGGGACACAGCGCCCGCGGCCGAACGGCTACAGGCGTCGATCGAGCAATCCATCGCCGACGCCAAGAGCCACACCGCCATGAGGGAGGAGAAGTCCGAGGCGAGGTGGTCGGCGTTGATGACGAAACAGGACGTCAAGATCGACCTTCTCAGGACCAACGTCGCCGCGAAGAAACGCAACACTGACCTGGCGTTCCTCATGGGAGGCGACACGGCGACGATGGACCCGCAGGTGAAGGCGTGGTACTTGGCGGAGTGCAACCTCATCTTGAACCTCATGCCGGGACCGGCGCCCACGCCAACGCCGAGGGCTACTCCGACGCCGACTGCGACATCACCGATGCCAAGTACCCCGACCGCGACATCCCCGATGCCGAATGCGCCCCCGCCAACGCCGAGCACTGTCAAGTACCGCGACATCCCTGACGCCGAATGCGCCCCTGCCAATGCCAAGTACCCCGACGTCTACGCCGACCTCTCCCGTCTCTTCGGGAGATGACGAGCTTGTCATTCGAGTCCTATGTATGTCTCCCGCCTTTTTTGTTCGCCAAACTATTGGCATGTCGGATCGTCGGACTGTGGTGGCGACCGCCGGCCTATGGCATGATGGACGCCCACCTGTGACATGATCGCCGACTCGCGTCGTTTTTTGGCAGCGGGAAAGAAAACTTTGAATTTTTATGTGCGTCTGCGGCCGAAACTCGGGGGTGCGGCTGGGAACTTGAGCCCCCCCCCCCCCCCCCCCCCAAGCCGAAAAAAACGCCAGCTGAACGGCGAAGCACCTTCGCCTGGCACGCTGGGGGGGGGGGGGGGGATAAACTGCTGGAGATGCTCTTACATGTGTATTCCCGAGATGACTACATCTTTTGCTCTTGTGTGTAGAATTTATAAAATTCGTTTTCCGCGGGTCTATGCAATTAGTATATCTGTTCCCACCAGAATAAACCAACCTGATTATTTTCTTTCTCTAGCTAGGACTAATCCACACTGTATTAATCTGTACTGCCTACTAAAGTAAGAGGAATTGACTGTAAAGAAGTAAGGGAAATTCTTTTTTGCTTTCTTTGGACCATGTGTGAACATCTATTTGTTTACTCGGTGAAATGGAGTAGCTAATATAAGAATTTTGACCCTGTAAAATGGGTGTGGTACCTTGAATTTCACCTATTTTTAAAGATAGAGGTAGTAACAACTATGCTGTTTATCAGAAAGATCTGCGGAAGAATTTTGCCAGGCCTTTTCTCTTCTTCTTCTTCTTCTTTTTTATAAGAATTCTTCTTCGTTTGTTAACTGAAACCTTCCAATCCCTCGATCGTTCCACTCTACTTTTTACCAAAACAGCTTTGCACAACACCATGTAAATTATAACCTCCCACGGTGAATGGATTTAGTACAAAGGCACCTTTTTTATTCTTAATTGAGCCTCAACCTCATTTCATGTCCGTTTCGACCATAGTTGTTCGCGCAAATTAAAGCGGACTCAACTATAAAGGCTAAAGGGTTGTTGTAGAAGTTTGGAAATGTATATCAGAAGTTTTTTGCTTTTTCTCCACCACGTTCCATGTCTGAATTAACTGCATTTCAGGGCTTGGTCTGGATAGATGTCAGAAGTGTGCTGGTCGAGCAAGCGGCTTACTTCATCAATGAAAGATCACGTGGCAAACATTGTCAATGAGTGCTGCTGAAGAGATGTTTGCTCTTGGACCGACGAAGAGGCGAACTGCTAAGAATCGCTTGGGGCCGACCGTGCCTGTGGATGGGACTGATGAGCAATGTAGAGCTTATCTGAGAGCCAACACAAGCTGGTATTCCGGCTGAAAATGTATGTAGTAGGCTAGATGCGTTGCTGCATGTTAGCGACTCTTGACCCATGGGTTACTTCTTTACTTTCTGGTGTTATCTTTTTTTTTTTTTTTCGAGCAACCGGCAGGAGCACTGCCTTTTCATAAAGAAGGGAAGAGGGTTCGAAACCCATATGTACACAGGTGCACACGTTTTGAAGGGAGCGTGGCCAACCCTATGACTATGGAGTTATTATTGTGATTCAGCCCACTCCTACAGTGGGTACGTCGACATGAAACGCCCTGGCTCTTTGTTTGATATCGTCGAAAGCAGACATCGCGACCTCATAATGAGTCATGCGGGCCCCTGTGAAGATGCGTCGGTTCCTCTCCTTCCAAACATTCCATAGCGCGTAAATAAGTCTGCCACTCCGACGCCTGCGTCCCTGTTTTGATTCCCTCGCGATCAACTCGTCCCACCAGTCTGAAACGTTTCCTTCACTTGGAAGGTAACCTGAGAAGGGAAGGTCTTCTTGAGTCCAGGTGGTTATGTGATTCCAAATGGCGACTGTGAAAGGACAGTCTTTGCAAAGATGCAATGCCGTTTCCGGAGCCTGAAGGCAAAGTTGACATGTCGGGTTGTGTGGTCATCCACGAATAGCGAGCCTATCAGCCGTGAGGGCTCTGTTGTGAAGAACGAGCCAGGCGAAGAACTTGCACTTGGGCTCCGTGTGGGCAGACCAGATCTTCTCGGTGTTAAACCTGGGGTGTGACCCATGGAATTGGGCCGCATAAGCCGACGCTGAAGAGTACACTCCATTGGGGGTAAGGTTCCAAACAATGGAGTCCTCCTGATCAGGCGGGAGGTGCACCTGGCTAATCCAAGCCCAAATGGCGACGAATTCCTCAATTTGGGGGACAGAGCATATCTTGGCGAGTGACCGAATCCAGTTCTCATCATGCAGCTCGTGGCACACCGTTCGGTTCTTTCTAGTCGCAATTCTGTAGAGCTCTGGAGCTAATGACCTCAAGGGACCTCTACCACTCCAGTTGTCATGCCAAAACAAAGCTTTGCGTCCATTCCCGATGATGATGGTGGTGCAGGCCCGGAATAGGGCCATGTCAGTCTGGTCACATGGGAGCTGAGATCCTACCCATGGCCGGTCAGGATCAGACCACTGGAGCCATGGCCAACGCAATCTCAAAGCCCTTCCAAACCTCTCGATATCCGCCAGTCCAAGGCCACCAAGCTGCTTTGGCCGGCAGACCGTCTTCCAGTTTACCAGAGAGTGTCCACCGGACGGTTGGCCCTGGTCCTCCTTTTGCCACACGAAGCCACGGGATATCTTGTCTAGACGACGTTGAATCCACCCCGGTGGGGCCAGAGCCGTTAAGTGAAAAGTGGCAATGGCGGCGAGCACGGATTTTGCGAGGGCAACCCTGCCGGGTCTAGTGAGGTGCTTTCCGATCCAACCCGGCAGCTTTCCCGCAGTCTTATCAATGAGAGGTTGGAACTCAATCTTGCGTAGTCGGCGAAAGTGGAGCGGCAATCCCAGGTATCGCCCAGGGAAGGAGGCGATCTTTGCGGGGAATGCGGAGAGAATCTCCTGCAGGTCGAGGTCAGCACATCTGATGGGGAAAACCTCTGTCTTCTCAAGGTTTGTGATGAGTCCACTCGTCTCGCCAAAGGCTGCAAGGATTTCTGCAATGGCACGTAGCTCATTTTTGTCGGGGCTGGCGAAGATGCCAGCGTCGTCCGCATATAGGGAGACTCTGCACGCAGAAGTGCGCGAACGGATGGGCTTGAGAATGCCTTGCTGCGAGGCCAAACTGAGGATCTGTTGAAGTGGATCCAGCGCCAGGATGAACAACATTGGCGAAATGGGGTCGCCCTGCCGCAGCCCGCAAGCATGCCAGAAAGGCAGGCCAGGGCTACCGTTGAGCATAATCCTGGAGGAGGATGAAGCCAGGGAGAGGCAGATCCAATCTCTCCATCGTTGGCCGAAGCCCAAATGTTGTAGGACCTCGATCAGATAGCTCCAGTTGACGGAATCGAAAGCCTTTGAGATGTCCAACTTGAGGAAGAGGCTCGGTATGTTTCTGCGATGAAGATCCTTGATGAGGTTTTGGACATGAAGGAAATTATCATGAATACATCTCTTCTGGACGAAGGCGCTCTGACACTTGGAGACCAAGGATGGCAGGACAGGGGCCAGTCTGTTAGCCAGCAACTTGGAAAAGATCTTTGAGAGGCTATGGATCAAGCTAATTGGCCTGTAATCTCCCACCCTCGCCGCATCTGCCCTCTTAGGCAGCAGGATGATGTTGGCAGAATTGATGAGAGAGGCACAATCTCCCCGTAGGTGAGAGAGATGCATAATGGCCCGGACGACATCAAGGCCAATGATCTCCCAACAGGATTTGAAGAATGCTCCGATGAAACCATCCGGTCCCGGGGCTTTAACCGATGGCAACGAGAACACCGCGGTCTTGATTTCCGACTCTTCGAAAGGGGCATCCAGCCCCGAGAGGTCCTGCGTAGGCCGCGGGATGTTATCCCAGTTCAAGCAAGACGTCCGCGCTCCTGGGGTTCCCAGTCGCCCCATGAAATGTGATAGCAGGGTCTCCTCCTTGTCCACTTTTGTAATGGCAATCCCGTGGTCGGACTGAAGAGTCTGAATAAAGTTCTTGCGTCTGCGGCCGTTGACTCTCGCATGGAAGAATTTGGAGTTTACATCTCCGAGTCGGATCGAAGTCAGGCGAGCACGTTGGCGAAGCTTAATTTTCTGGACGGCCAGCAGGCCAAGGTAGGACGATTTTAGGTAGCATCGAAGCCCCCGCTCGGCGTCAGAGAGCGGCCTGCCCTCCTCCGCTTTATCAAGGCGTCCAATCACATCCTTTGCGATTGCAATCTGGCTCCTCAGGACCCCCACTTGTGCACGCTGCCACTTTTTGAGCGCCTTGGCCGTGCGGCATAACTTGATGTGTATGCGACGGATGGGGTCAGCGGCATGTACCGTCTTGTTCCACGCAGCCTGTACAACTTCTTTGAAACCTGGCATGCGCAACCAGAATTCTTCAAACTTGAAGGAGGGCTTTGGTCGCTCGTCGACATCTCCTTGCATGAAGAGAGGGGCATGGTCCGAGCATGCGGATGAGATGGCTTGAAGATGCGAGTTTGGAAATAGAAGATCCCAAGCATCCGAGTGGAAGAAATGATCAATCTTGGTGAGCACTGGGGATGCTTGGGCGTTCGACCACGTGAATTTTCTCCCTGTGAGCCTCAACTCCTTTAACTGCAGATGGTCTCGTGCCGCCTGAAAGCGACCAAGGAGGCGCCTATTTGTGTTCTGGTTGTTTTTGTCGGACGCCTTGGTTATCAAGTTGAAATCGCCAAGTAGAAGCCAACAAGGCCGAGCCATAGTCTTCAGTCCACGCAGCTCGTCGATGAAGAGCATTTTGTCAGGTTCCCCCTGGGGGCCGTAAACGGTCGAAAGTGTCCACTCCCTGCCTTCAGAAAGCATGGTGACAGTGGCAGAGAGCGTGCCCGGCGTAGCATGGAAGTCGGAGAGCCGGAAGTAACTATCGGAAACAGCCAGAATCATGCCACCACTCGTGCCATTGGCTGGGTGGACAAAATAATTTGCGACGAAGGTAGGTCCGAGCATGCACGAAATCATGGCATCATCAATGGCTGCAAGCTTCGTTTCTTGCACGCACACTATGGTGGCCTTGGAGTCACGGATGACGTCCCTTAAGGCCTCACGACGTGCAGGAGAGTTGAGCCCCCTCACGTTCCAACAAATGATTCTGACGTTAGCTTGCGACATGAAGGAAACTGCTAAACTCTTGTGGGCGGGACCAGGAAGAGAGCCACTCTCTTAAGCAAATGAAGCACAGACTCGAACGATGAAGACTCGACGAACGGGGGCAAGGAGCAGACCGCAGGCTCCCACCTTTGGACGGAAACACTAACATGATGATGATAACTACGACAGTCGGCCGCACAGTCCCAGGGACGACCACAGACGTTATTCTACTCATCGGCAAGCTCCCTTGCTCCCTTTGTTGTCTTCTTTGGCATGCCTTCCTTCTCGGACGCGATCTTGATGTGCCTAGCAAGTGCTTCAATCGCCTGGATCACCGGTGCAGCCAGTGGAGTATTAAACAGCGCTGCATACGCAGTCTTCACATTCTTGTCAAGGACGGCCGCCGGCTCCAGCAGTCCGCACGCCCGTGCTAGCAGCTCCTGAACAGCATCATCGCATCCCTCCACCCTCTTCTTGATCTTCTTCATGGCAAGCCTGCCACTGCGCCTTGGGGAGGAGACGGAGATCCCCTTGGCCCTGCCAGCCCGGGCGGCTGGAGTCGGCAGCAGCGGCTGCGTTGGAGCAACGGTGATGGAGGCGATGAAACGCTCCACCAGGTCTCCCGCCTTCTCCAGCAGGGGACACGGGTCCGCCGTCCCCGCCACCTCGAAACCAGGAGGGCCAGGAAACGCCGGCGTCTCGAAGGTAAGCGCGATGGCCCCCACAGGCGCGGCCGTGTCGGGGGCATCCGGCAGGAGCGCCTGCCGTGGGAGCGGCGTTGCGTACGGCGTTGTAGGGGTGTCGGGGGTGGAAGCCAGAGCCGTCGACTTGGGCGTAGTTGGAGGAGTCGGCACCCCCTGAGGCGAAGAAGTCGCAGTCTGGGGTGCCGGAGGCGCGTCGCGAATGTTCAGCACCCCAAAGCCGAGCCGGACGTCCTCCATGTCGGGCCAGACTTCATTCTCCAGGAGGCATGTTGGCGAATCAGCGATGGGTGGCCTGGCCACCTGCACGGCCTGAGGAGGACTCGGGAGGGCGATGAGCCGCCAGAGCTCCGCCGCGTCGCGCAACATCTCAGCGCGAAGAGCCTCGCGCTCTTGCACCGCGCGTGAGCCGAAGACGCGGCCAACCTGGGCACTGGCCAGGGCAACTATGCCCATCTGACGGAAGCAGCTAGCACCCTTCCCAAACTGCTGGGAGTGATCAGCATCATGGCGTCGGCCACCCGCAGTGCGGGAGCCACCATCCCGACGTCGTGGGGAGCGCGAGCGGCGGTGCTGTCCCTGGCCCGTCTCATCGACGCGACCGCGACTCGCACGGCGCCCCTCCAGGCCATCTCGATGGCCCCGGTAGTCGTCGTCGCCGTCGTCCTCGCGACGCCACGGCCGAAGGTCGCGTGGGTGGTCGTCTGGCTCCTGCCGCGAGCGCCGGGTTCCGTCCCGCGTGGAGCCACGGGAGTCGAAGTCGCCTGGGATGGAAACATCTCTTCGGACCGGCACTCGGCCGTCGATCGTGTCGTGGACCCAAGGGGCGAAGACGGTGGTCGGGGGAGAGAAGGCCGCAGGGTTGCCGTCGTGCGTGGCCATCTCCAGTGGCGCGGAGGTGAAGTCCTCCACCCGCTCGAGATGAAGGAGGACGCGGAAAGTCGCGCACCGCAGGCACCGCGTCGGCCGCCGCTCTGCGACGGCGACACCGTCCGGCGCGCGCGAGGTGAAGGTGAGCCAGACCACCTTGGCAATGTTGCTAGGATTGTTAGTCCACGCCCACAGCCCGATGGCCCTGGTGTCCGTCATCAGCACCGAGCGCGCGTCCATCTCCTCGAGAGCGCAGTTGCGGCCGATTACACGCTCGACGATGGCCGGCGTCCAGACATGAGCCGGCACCCCCTCCAAAGCCAGCCGCGCCCGGAACGGCATGGCAGCGCCGAGGGCATGCGCCAGCGGGCGCCAGGGGCGGACGAAGACCTGAGTGCCGTCGTCCATCTTGAAACACCCCTTCTTGAGTGCCTTGTCACACTTTTCTTTGCGCTCAAACTTGAGGAGGAATTCCTCCGGGTAATGGCAGCTGACGGAGATGTCGCTTCTCCGCAGGCGGAGGCGGTCCAGCAACAGGCGCTCCACCACGTCAGGAGCCAGCCTGCGCGGCGCGTTGGTCGCCCACGCAATGGCCGCCGTGGCCTCCCAGGACCTGCGGTCCCTGTCGATGTCGAAGGTGGCGGGGATGATGATGGTGTCTTCCTCGGGCCACGACGCCGGTGCACCCAGGCCGTGCTGGGCCATGTCGCAAGCAGGGACGGGGTCGGCGAAGCCGGGAGGAGACGTAGCAGCGACGATCTCCGCCCAGGAACGCCCGTCACCCGGCCGGCTTGACGAAGAGGGGCGAACAGGGGGCGTCGGAGTCGGGGCGGATGGACGGACCCGCAGCGGACAGAAACGCGCCCGGTGACCTGAGCAATCGCAGTCGAGACAGCGCAGTGGGTCGCGGCAGTCCCGAGCCCGGTGGTGCTTGCTAAGACAGCGGAAACACCTCCCCCTCGTCCTCCTTTTGAACTCCCGAGCACGCTCCTCGGCCAGCCTGTCGGTGCGCCCGGCCGGACGCCTGTCTTGTCGCGGTAATGGCGAGTCCCGTCGTGGACGGCGCCTCGAGACCACCGTCTCCCATGGAGCAGCGCGGCCATGCCCTGCAGCAGGAGGCGCAGACTCGTCTTGAAGTGCTCCGTCGTCTTGAATGCGCGGGGAAGGCGCAACCACCAGGGAACGGAGGCGAGGAGGAATAACTGCTGGCGCAGCAAGGACCTCAGATGAGGGCGTGGCAGAGCCCGCCATCCCGGGCCGCGCCTCGGGGTCGCAGGCGAGCGCCGAGGGCGCAGTCGACGGCGCCTGGATCTGGATCGGGGCATCCCCCACATGAAGAGGCACGGATGCGAGACGGGAGGATGCCAAGGCTCCCCGCAGCCTGGGTGAGAGGAACCACGGGGCCTGCGGCGCGAGGACCGTGGGTCGGAACGGCGGTGGAGGCAGGTGGGGAGGGGGGAGGGGGAGGGGAGGCGGCGGCGGGAGGGCCGCCATCGGCGTCGCCAGAGGGGAGAGCTCACCTAACGGCTCCATTTCCCACTTTCCATTGCGGCTTTAAGCCCTTTTTTCTGAAGCAGCTAGTTTTAGTTTTCTGACTCAGCTACTTCGGTTGATCCCGAGCGCTGTGAACCGTTTGACGTTTTGCTTGCCTCATTTAGGACGTGGGGCATGGGAAACCCCTTTTGTTCAAAAGAAGAAGAAGAAAACTATAAAGTCTAAAGGCAAGTGTAGTTTTCGAAAAAAAAAAGGCAAGTGTAGCATAACCTACGAAACCCACGGCGACAGTGGCACAAAACCACGTCTACTAAACCAAATTAACCTAGTAAGTAGGAAGTTGAATGGTCAATTTAGTCATCCTAGCCTACGTCCGATGGTCCATCCCCTGGCAACTTTTCACCATAAACGCGAACCCGCGGTTCGATCCGGTATATGAAACCGCGGTGTGGCATGCCATGTTCGTTCCCACAAGGTAGGCTTGAGTCAACTCCATGAATGAATGAAACATAAGCAATCTACACGTCGTCTCGCCGGTAGAAACTCTGGAGGGATGAGCCCGCTCGCGCCACCAACCGCCACCATCCGCTTCTCCTGTTTCGCGCCCCATCACATCATCGGCTGTTTTGTCCTACGGCGGAGTCGAGGCCATCCGTGTGGCCGTGTTTATATAAAGGCCCAGCTAGCCACTCCGGCATGCACCCAAGCCGACCGATCTCCGCCTTCTCTTGAGCCTCGAGTCTTCACCTCTCCCTCACCCGAGAACTCCCCTGCATTCTCAGCTCAGGCTCAGCTCCCGGGACCGGGAGGCGGGAACCTTTCTTGATCCTTCGATACTGATATATACAAAACCTCTCGGTTCTTGCCATGGCGGCGAAATCCTGGAACCCATTCTCGTGCTGCGTCGGCGGCAGCAGAGTGGCCGACGACGACTACGACGACTGCAAGCGGCGGATCAGGCGGAGTGTGAGATCGTCGTCGAGGATGTCGTTCAAGAGCCTGAGCTCGTCGGGGACGCTGTCGCCGGAGGACCTGTCCATCACGCTGTCCGGGTGCAACCTGCACGCCTTCACCTACGCCGAGCTCCGCGCCGCGACGGGGAGCTTCTCGCGCGCCAACTACCTCGGCTGCGGCGGCTTCGGCCCGGTCTACAAGGGCGCCGTCGACGACAAGCTCCGCCCCGGCCTGGCCACGCAGGCCGTCGCCGTCAAGTACCTCGACCTGGACTACGGCACGCAGGGCCACAAGGAGTGGCTGGTGAGTGCCAAACAGAGTCCAATGCACACTCCAGCACGATCAGATGCTCGCACTCCCTGATCAATTCGGAGTCTGATCGATGAACAACCAGCTTATTATGTCGGTTGTTGTTGCAGGCTGAGGTTTTCTTTCTTGGGCAACTGAGGCATAAGAACCTGGTGAAATTGATCGGGTACTGCTACGAGGACGAACACCGGATGCTGGTGTACGAGTTCATGAGCGGCGATTGCCTGGAGAAGCACCTCTTCAAGAGTGAGTTCTTCACTGCTTTCTGCTGTCGATTGATCATTCTGAGGATTAGTAGTACGTTTGGTGGTTCTTCGAAAACAGCAAGATAAAAAAAATGTGTTAATTTGGAAACATCAGCTTGTCCCCAGAAGTTTCTTTTCTGTAAGTCAAGAGGATAGCTGAGCTGCTCTCTGCCTTCCAAAGGAACAAAACTTTCTCTTTTTAAAATCAGATGAATGTAGATATTGGATATTTGCTAAAAAGGGATACTGGATATTTTGGATTTAAAAATATTTATCCTACCAACTTCCTGGCGCTTGCAAGTTACAACTCTTGGTCAACGTGGAGGAGGAAACTGACCTGAAACATCCTATTTCCTTCAGGTATTAATGGCACTCTCCCGTGGATGACAAGGATGAAGATCGCTGTCGGCGCGGCCAAGGGCCTTGCCTTTCTCCACGATGCCGACCCGCCGGTGATCTACCGCGACTTCAAGGCCTCCAACATCTTGCTCGACTCGGTAAGCCACCCGTAACTTCAGAAACTCTGAGATTCTTGGATGAATGCCAAATCTGAGAAATCCTACATGTCCTAGCCTCAGCAAACAAAACACCTATAGATTCGTAATTCACAAACAGTAGTAAAATTGTTCAGCTTGTAACTCATTGTATTTCACTTCGTGCTATTTCCCTAACAAAATTTCAATGCTTCATTTCAGGATTACAACACCAAGTTGTCCGACTTCGGGCTGGCCAAGGATGGGCCTCAGGGCGACGCGACACACGTGACAACACGTGTCATGGGGACGCATGGTTATGCAGCGCCAGAGTACATCATGACAGGCCACTTGACCGCCAAGAGCGATGTATACAGCTTTGGCGTAGTGCTCCTGGAGCTCCTCTCCGGGCTGCGACCGGTGAACCGTGCACGGCGGCTCAGGGAACAGAACCTGGTGGACTGGGCTAGACCGTACCTCAAGCGCTCCGACAGGTTGTACAAAGTCATGGACCCAGCTCTCGAGTGCCAATACTCATGCAAAGGCGCTGAGGTGGCAGCACTGGTGGCATACAAGTGTCTCAGCCAGAACCCAAAGTCTAGGCCCACCATGAGGGAAGTGGTTAAGGCCCTCGAGCCCGTCCTCGGCATGGAAGACTTCTTCCCTGTGGGCCCTTTTGTGTTCACAGTCATTGTGGAGGAGGACAAGGTGGTGGACATGAAGGTGGAGGTTGAGGAGAAGCACCAGCACCATCGCCAGAACCATCAAGACAGGCACCGGCAGAAGTACCCCGACTCAGCAATCCATGCCGGCATTGTGCTCCGCCGCCGCGATGGGCTCATTACTGGGTACAACGGTGTGCAGCGGCAGCAACAAAGGTCATCGAGCTACCACCGGGAGAAGGGGGCATAGGACTAAAAGGTAGGGAAGTAAGTAGGACAAAATGGTATGTACATACTATAGAGATGTGATACAATGTCACATCGGTTTGTTTCAGATTTGAGGATTGTGTTTCTTTTCTTCCTGATAGTTTTTGGAAAGGTCTCATGGGACTTACGCCCACCTTTCTTCTTGATAGTGACAATGGGTGTTAGATAAATATAGGGATGCAAAACAGTGTGACAAAAGTCCGGTTTTGATTTTTGCAAAGGGTTGTTGTTCAAGATGTTGTGTACGAATGAATGGTCTAGTTAAAAGGGATGCACAATGCTTCTTTCATTTGCACTTCTAAAATTTTGGTCCAATAATTGTCCATTGTTTGCTAGTGAGATAAGTACTTGAAAAAGTTGGCAGGCAAGGCTTTTGTGATTCTTTAAGAAAATAGAGAAAATAATGCGACATGAAACTAACACTGTCACAAGTTGATGTTGATGGCGTCAGTTAATACTGGCAAGCTGACCGAGCACATGGTTATCAGTAAATATAAATGCTGGGGGATGGGCAAGCACATGTCACCTGACATATCGAAGGTTGACGCAAAAGGATTAAGGTCAAGTCAACATCAGCTTTGCAATAATAAGCTTCAACTGTGAAACTGTACAGAAGAAAGTTCGACAAGCTAGCTACATGACAATAGATTAACTGAAATGTATATTTATTCAAATTAGGTCTCACTCGTCCAGCTGAGACAAGAAATACCCCAATAGGAATGCAACCACCAGAATTGAAGGTTCGTTATGCATCTGTGTACAAGATATAAAATTATCAGTATCTGATAGGACATCAATGAATCATATATGCAAAAACTATAATTGAGAAGCCTTGTGTTGAAAAAAGAACTGCAAATAAAAATTGAAGAGCCGTTTGGGACCACCATCATCGGAGCATCTGGAAACCAAGACCAAGGCAAGGAGTACTCTAAATGTTTGATATCACATCACCTATATAGCGTTCATACAACAGAATCATTTATAGAATATCATGTTGCTGTTCTAATCAGGAATGTCCAGAGAAAACAGGGGATGAAAAAGAATACAAGAGTCGTGCCCAATCTCTGATGTACTTGTCATGCCAAGCTCCATGTGATTTGGCATTCATTTCGTCTTCAGAATAACATATAGAAAATGACACATAACAGAATGAAGTGAAACTTAAAAAGCGTACACCATTATTAGAAACCCAATGAAGTAAAAATCTGACAGATATGCAAACCAATAGGAATCAAACCGCAGGAGTGATTGCACAAGGATGATTTTGTAGGTTGCAAATGCAAGGTGTGAATCGTGTGATCACAATGCCATGAGCAATTTTGCCTAAAAGAGCAATTGATGAGGCTAGCCAGCCTCAGGTGTCAAGATTGGGTCATAAAACAGAGGATCAGAAATACATTCCAAGTATACAACTGGCTCATTCATTAAAAAAAGACCATGAGTAGGAATGCACTACATTTGCTGCCCTGGTGTCCTGATGCATCAAACTTAGAGTTCTTCGTGCATCAAACAGATGAGATGTTCTTCTCTGACAATATAGCTCAATCTAGAAAGTTGTTGCTACAGAATGTAAGGTTCAATCTTTAAATATTGAATGTGATATGTATCTAAGTCGGGGCTTATGACCAGGGTGCTTCATTGTTGTACATATAAATATCAAACATCTGATAACATTTGTCAATGTGATAAAGAGTGAAAGCACAAAGCAATTGTACAACTGACATGCTAAAGGAGTGTGATCGCACGTAGAACATCCCAGTTCATACAGAATACAAACTGTCTGTACGTGTAGAGAACTTCTGTTGGAGGCTTGTAGCAGTAACTTAGATATATGAGGCACTTTCATACCGGAAGGACCTATAACGATTACCCTATTAAACATCATCTACACTACAAGCACTTTTAGTTATGATGGCCATTTGTACTGGTTATATATTTCTGCAATATTGATACAGAACATGGCACAGTTTAGTGCACTGCGAAACATTTTAGCAGCTTATTTTATAGGTTAACTTTTAGCGAGGAACATTATAAAGTTGGTACCTTAAATGCTAAAGTGAGCTATGCCTTATCATTCTGAAACAGCATTACTGTTCTCGGAGTTAAGAGCTTGTCTAGGCTACACTGTACAAGGAGCAGACTATGTGTTGACCTTGAAGTTAAAGTTAGGTAATAGGAGAAAACAAACAGTTATAAGATATCACATGCATACTTCTTATAGATGCTATGAAAATCGAAACATTTATCTTGACAGTAATTTGCGCCATCTCCCAATTAACTAAGAACTACCTGTCACTGAGGTATTGGAAATTAAGGTTTCCCAAGGAATACTGGAAGATATTTTCACTAAAACATGTGAGAATCATACAAGTCAGCAGAATGATACTGAGTTCGGCCACAAAATTATACGATATTTAAAGTCTGAAACAAAAATAAACTGAAAAAATATGTGCGGGTGATCAGGTTCACATGCAATTCTTTGTTTGCTATTAGTTTAATTTTCATTTTCTGAATCAGAATTCTTCTCTTATTCTGCTAGCTCTAAATTCTTTTATTTAAAACGTGTAAACTATAAAAGTAAACTGGCTTCAAAATAAAGGGTAATTTCTTGCGATCGATGATTGTGCCAAATTGAAATGGACATCACAAAGGTGTTGTTAACAACAGCCAAATTTCGATTGCATATACTTGAACACATTTGGGGATCCAGCAGTTTTCCCCATTCTCTGGAATACAGAGCGTGTGACTTAATCGAATCCATCCTGCTGATTATAAACAGGTCAGAAACCACCGGCAGGCAAGCAAACAAATCGATATCTTATGACACTGCAATGGAGAGCCTTCTGTTACCAATTCCTGGGTATATTTCCTTCACAGTAATTACAGCAGTATATAACAGTAGTATAATGAAAGCAGCATCTACACCACAGAAACAACATACCCGAAGCCAAGCTGTTGCGTATTCCTGGGGGGCTCCACAGGCACCGTGAAGGCACGAAGCGACCCCTACTCCAACGGTGACGGCGATCGTCCCGGCGGTCTTGGCCACGGCGGTGGCGGCGGGGCGCGGGGGGCAGGGCGCGGCGAAGGAGTGAACGATGTGGACCGTGAGGTGGAAGCACGCGGCGAGGAGCAGGACCGTGGCGGCGACGGCGGACGAGGGCAGGCGGGACTCCGCGGCTGCCACGAAGGGCTCCACGAACCATGCCGCCGCCGTCGACGCGGCGAGGCAGAGGAATGCGAGGTGGAGGAGGCGCGATCTCCCCCCGCCGCCGCCGCTGCCGGCCGCGGCGGCTGGTGGAGCTGGCAGCGGCGTCGTCGCCGCGGGATGGATCCCGGCGGGGGAGCGGAGGAGCTGTTTATAGTACTACTCCATGGGAAGCAAGCAAAGCGCCTCCCGTTTCGCGTCGGCGGCGACGTCGCACGGTCGCAGTGGATCGTGGTCATGGCACCGGCCGATCTCTACACCTACGACGACGTCGGGCCTTTGCACAAACTGACTGACTTGTGGGCCCGGACGAGACTGGGGGAGCGAGCGAGTCGCTGCAATTGCCTGATGGTTCTGTTTGGATCCAGTAGGCATGTTGATTCCGGTAGTGGTGAGAGGAGATGGGGATTATACCTTCTCCTTGGGTGGATGTGCCCGCTCCGGTGACCATGGTGGAGAGGGCGATGGCGTGAGTAGGCAGTGGCGGCGATGCGAGCGCGTGCGTGAGCGAGCCGATGGCGATGGTGCTTCCCGTGAGCACTGCGTTAACCCTAGATCGGTAGGGAGTATCGGTGGGGTTTGAGGCGGCGGTGAACTTCGTCGTCCGTGCCCTGGCCCCCACCTCTGTTAATATAGCGCAGGTCACAGGGGCCCACCAACCAGTAAGGGGTTGGGCGCCCCCGATCAGGGCGCGTAGACCAAGGGCCTGGCAGGCCGTTGGGCCTGCATAGCGGAGATCAACCTAACATTCTCCTCCTTGATCTCAACTTTACTTTTAACCATATACTTTCTAGTTTATTTGTTTCATCACATATTGGTACATAGAGCATGTTTCATCGTCACAGCTTAATTGCCGATAGAATCATACAGCTACAACATACGTTTTGTTTAGAAACAAATTCTGTTCCTTTTGGGCCTCTCATGATCCAGGAATCATAGGCTTTCCCTTAAACCCATGCCGGCTAAGTGTTCCTTGAACACATTGGGTGGTAAGCCTTTCGTAAGCGGATCCGCAAGCATATCCTTTGTCTTTATATGCTCGAGACTTATAGTGTGATCATGGATTTTATCTTTCACAACATAATACTTTATCTCTATTGTTTTGGCAGCATTACTCGACTTGTTGTTGTGAGCGTAGAATACTGCGGGCTGGTTGTCACAGTACATCTTTAGTGGTTTGTGAATACAATCTATCACTTTCAAGTCGGGTACAAATTTCTTTAGCCATATCGCCTGCCCCGTGGCCTCGAAACATGCTATAAATTCTGCATACATCGTGGACGATGCAACTACTGACTGTTTGGAGCTTCTCCACGAAATAGCCCCTCCAGCGAGAGTGAACACGTATCCTGACGTGGATTTTCTATCATCTCTGTCCCCCGCAAAATCTGCGTCTGAATACCCTATTATCTCTAGGGAATCAGATCTCATGTATGTTAGCATGTAGTGCTTCGTGCCTTGCGCATAACGCAATGCCTTCTTTACCATCTTCCAGTGCTCCATGCCTGGATTCTCTTGATATCTACCGAGTACTCCTGTGACAAAAGCTAAGTCAGGGCGAGTGCACACTTGTGCATACTGTAAGCTTCCAACAGCCGAAGCATATGGTACTGGTTTCATTAGATCGATCTCGTACTGGTTCTTGGGACATTGGAATTTCCCAAAATTATCGCCCTTGACTATAGGAGCAGGTGTGGCTTTACTCGCATGCATATTATACTTTTGAAGAACCTTTTCTAAATATGCCTTCTGCGATAGTCCTAAGACTCCATTGTTCCTATCTCGGTGAATTTCTATGCCCAAAACATAGGATGCTTCACCAAGATCTGTGATATTAAATTTGAGGATAAGAACTTCTTTGTTTCTAGTAGTAGACTAACATCACTGCTAGCAAGCAAGATATCATCCACATACAAGATTAGGAAAATATATTTCCCATTTTTAAACCTTGCATAAATGCAGTTATCCTCAATATTTTCTTTAAATCCAAAACTTTTAATTGTCTGATTAAACTTTAGATACCACTGTCTAGAGGATTGCCTTAATCCATAAATGGATTTCTTCAGGCGGCATGCCATATTTTCCTTGCCTTCCATGATAAAACCCTTGGGTTGTTTCATGTAGACCTTTTCTTTTAAATCACCATTCAGAAATGTCGTCTTTACATCCATTTGATGTAACTCTAAATCAAAATGTGCAACTAATGCCATTATGATTCTGAAGGAATCCTTACATGAGACTAGGGAAAAAGTCTCATTGTAATCTATCCCTTCTCTTTGTGTAAATCCTTTTGCCACAAGTCGGGCTTTATACTTTTCTACATTCTCATTGGGGTCATACTTAGTTTTGTAGACCCATTTGCAGCCTACTGTTTTGGCTCCTTTAGGAATTTCCACTAAGTCCCAAACATCTTTGGAACTCATTGATTACATTTCATCTTCCATTGCCTCTAGCCATTTTGATGAGTGAGGGCTTCTAATGGCTTCTTCATATGTAGTGGGGTCACCTTCCATATGAACCATTTCTGTGTTATAAACTTTATAATCAGTAGAAATAGCTGATCTTCTTGTTCTATTAGATCTTCTAAGAGCCTCAGTATTTGGCACATTCTGTGCCTCAACTTCTGGCACATCTTCTACAATTGGCTGCTGCACCTCCCTTTCATGCACAACAACGGGTTCAGTCGGCTCCTGACGGACAGGTTCCGGGTACTCTCCCATAGTTGTCATGGGTGGAGTTGCAACTGGTAGTGAGAAAAATGGCTCCTGAATCATCGGATTAGGTGCATGCACCCTCTTCTCCTCAAGATCAATTTTCCGAGCTACCAAGCTCCCCCTCATCATTTCGTCCTCTAAGAAGACTGCATGTCTTGTTTCTACAAACTTTGTATATCTGTCTGGATAGTAGAAATGAAAACCCTTTGATCTGTCTGGATAGCCAATGAAGTGGCAACTCACTGTTTTGGGATCTAACTTTGCAATGTTTGGATTAAACATTTTGGCCTCAGCAGGGCACCCCCACACCCTGAAGTGTTGTAGAGAGGGCACTCGTCCTGTCCACAGCTCGTACGGTGTTTTGGGCACCGACTTGCTTGGCACTCTATTGAGAATGTGAATGGCGGTTTTAAGCGCCTCCATCCATAATCTCAATGGCAAAGTGGAGTAACTCATCATGCTGCGCACCATATCCATAAGTGTACGGTTGCGCCTTTCAGCTACTCCATTTTGCTGAGGCTCACCCGGCATTGAATACTGGGCTACTATGCCAGTCTCCTGTAAGAACTTTGCCAAAGGTCCAAGGACTTGGCCATATGGAGTGTGTCGACCGTAGTACTCCCCCCCCCCCCACGGTCAGATCTTACTATCTTTATTCTTTTATCATGCTGATTTTCAACTTCAGCCTTGAATATTTTAAATTTATCCAACGCTTCAAATCTTTCTTTGATTGGATAAATATAACCATAGCGAGAGTAATCATCTATGAATGTTATGAACGAGTCATATCCATCCACACTTTTCACTGGAAATGGTCCACAAATGTCAGTGTGAATGATTTTTAGTGTGCCAGTGCTATGGATTGCACCCTTTTTGATTTGTTTTACATACTTTCCTTTAATGCAATCTATGCATTGTTCTAAGTCTGAGAACTCTAACGGAGGAAGGATTTCACTTTTGACTAGTCTTTCTATTCTCCCCTTGGAAATATGGCCCAAGCGACAGTGCCATAATTTCGATGAGTCGTCAGTTCTCTTTCTTTTCTTTTGTTCTTTGTTCGACGCGGAAGCATGCTCATTCACATTGGACACAGAATGCACTTTTTCACGAAGTGATAATAAATAAAGCTCATTGTGAAGTAAAGCAACACCCACATAAGCATTATTAAACCATATGGCACACTTGCCATGTCCAAAATAACATTCATAATTGTCTTTGTCCAAACAAGAAACACTAATTAAGTTTCTATGACATGAAGGAACATATAAGACATCTCTAAGTAGAAGCTTGAACCCATCAGCTAACTCCAAGGAGATGTCGCCGACAGCTTCAACTTCTGCTTGAACTCCATTTGCAACTTCAATGCATCTTTCGCTTCTTTGCGTAGTCTACGTCGAATGGAATCCCTGTAAAGAATTTGCAACATGAACAGTTGCTCCTGAGTCAATCCACCAAGTAGATTTCGAAAACTGTGTATACAAGGATTCATTTACAAAGGAAACGATGTCGTTACCTCTCTTTGCCATTATTGACTTTAGCCAGACAGGGCAATCTTTCTTGTAGTGCCCAGTCTGCTTGCAGTGGAGGCAAGTGTCTTTGTCCACTGGAAAGGACTTCTGCTGATGCTGATGCTGCATGTGAGATTTTCCATGCGCCTTTGAAGGAGAACTATTGCTACTTTTATTGTAGTTCTTTTTCTTGTTGTCCTTCACATAGTTCAGTGAACCACCATGTGAGGCTTTAAGTTTGTCCTCTTCTTGGACACACATTGCTATGGTCTTTTCAATGTCCCATGTTTCAGGTGACATGTTGTAGTTGACAACAAAGGTTTCAAACTCTTTTGGCAGTGAAGCCATAACCAGGTGGACCAGGAGCGCTGGTTTGATCTCTAGATCCGCATCCATGGGCTTGAGCTTTGCTGCCATGTTGCTCATCCTGAGGATGTGCTCTCTTATTCCATGACCACCGCCAGTGTAGTTCTCTGTCACCAGTTGCTTTATCAACTGGGTGGCATATGTCTTTGAAGAACCAGTGAACTGGCTCTTGTTGGAAATATGCCCTAGAGGCAATAATAAATTGGTTATTATCATATTTCCTTGTTCATGATAATCGTTTATTATCCATGCTATAATTGTATTGATTGGAAACTCAAATACATGTGTGGGTACATAGACAACACTGTGTCCCTAGTAAGCCTCTAGTTAACTAGCTCGTTGATCAAAAGATGGTGAAGGTTTCCTAGCCATGGACATGAGATGTCATTTGATAACGGGATCACATCATTAGGAGAATGATGTGATGGACAAGACCCAAACTATAAACGTAGCATATGATCGTGTCAGTTTATTGCTATTGTTTTCTGCATGTCAAGTATCTGTTCCTATGACCATGAGATCATGCAACTCACTGACACCGGAGGAATACCTTGTGTGTATCAAACGTCGCAACGTAACTGGGTGACTATAAAGGTGCTCTACAGGTATCTCCGAGGGTGTCTGTTGGGTTGGCATGGATCAAGACTGGGATTTGTTACTCCGTGTGACGGAGAGGTATCTCAGGGCCCACTCGGTAATACAACATCACAATGAGCCTTGCAAGCAATGTGACTAAAGTGTTAGCCACGAGATCTTGTATTACGGAACGAGTAAAGAGACTTGCCGGTAACGAGATTGAACTAGGTATAGAGATACCGACGATCGAATCTCGGGCAAGTAACATACCGAAGAACAAAGGGAACAGCATACGGGATTAATTGAATCCTTGACATAGAGGTTCGACCGATATAGATCTTCGTAGAATATGTAGGAACCAATATGGGCATCCAGGTCCCGCTATTGGTTATTGGCCATAGAGGTGTCTCGGTCATGTCTACATAGTTCTCGAACCCGCAGGGTCTGCACACTTAAGGTTCGGTGACGTTTCGGTAGAATTGAGTTATGTATGATTGGTGACCGAAGGTTGTTCGGAGTCCCGGATGAGATCCCGGACATCACGAGGAGCTCCGGAATGGTCCGGAGGTAAAGATTGATATATAGGAAGTCCCGTTTTGGCCACCGGAAAAGTTTCGGGTATTTCCGGTAGTGTACCGGGAGTATCAGAGGGCCATCGGGAGGGGCCACCCACGCCGGGAGGCCACATGGGCCTGAGGGGGGTTGCACCAGCCCTTAGTGGGCTGGGCAAACCAGCCCTACAAGGCCCATGCGGCTAGGAATAAGTGGGAAAGGAAAAACCCCAAAGAAAAGGGAAGGGAGACCAAATATGGAAGGTGTCCTATTTGGACTAGGATTGAAGTGGAGGAGTCCACCTCCTCCACCTCCAATTTAGGCCAGCCCTTGAGGGTTTGAGGCTGCCTCCTCCCCTCCCTCCCTCCTATATATACTAGAGGATTTAGAGGAGAAAAATAACCCTAATTGCCACGTGCTCCCTCTACTTCATCTAGATCGGTTTCTCCTCTAGTCTAGTTTCAGCGGTGCTTAGGCGAAGCCCTGCCGGAATTGTTCCACCACCATAGCCGCCGCGCCGTCGCGCCGCCGAAGAACTCTTCTACCTCTCCGCTCTCTCTCTTGCTGGATCAAGGAGTCGGAGATCGTCATCGAGCTGTACGTGTGCTGAACGCGGAGGTGTCGTCCGTTCGGCGCTAGATCGGAAGGACCGTGATCAGGATCGCGAGACGATTCATGATTTGATCGCGGGACGGATCGTGATGGGATCGTGGGACGGATCGAGATTGGATCGCGAGATGGATCGTGATGAGATCGCGGGACACTCGGCGATTTGGATCGCGAAGACGTTCGACTACATCAACCGCGTTTCTTAACGCTTCCGCTTAGCGGTCTACAAGGGTATGTAGATTCACTCTCCCTCTCGTAGATGCTCATCACCATGGATAGATCTTGTGTGTGCGTAGGAAAAGTTTTGTTTCCCATGCAACGTTCCCCAACAGTGGCATCTGAGCTAGGTCTATGCGTAGATGAGATCTCGAGTAGAACACAAAGGAGTTTGTGGGCGTTGATATTCAGATTGCTTCCCTCCTTAGTCTTTTCTTGATTCAGCGGTATTGTGGGATGAAGCGGCTCGGACCAACCTTACTCGTCCACGTACGAGAGACCGGTTCCATCGACTGACATGTAACTTTGTTGCATAAGATGGCTGGCGGGTGTCTGTCTCTCCCACTTTAGTTGAATCGGATTCGACAGAGGCGGTCCTTGTAGAAGGTGAAATAGCAACTTTTATATCACCGTTGTGGTTTTTGCGTAGGTAAGAATCGTTCTTGCTAGATACCCGTAGCAGCCACGTAAAACTTGCAACAACAATTAGAGGACGTCTAACTTGTTTTTGCAGGGTATGTTGTGATGTGATATGGCCAATTACATGATGAGATATATGTGATGTATGAGATGATCATGTGTTGTATAGAATATCACGACTTGCATGTCGATGAGTACGGGAACTGGCAGGAGCCATAGAGTTGTCTTTAATTATTTTTGCCGTTTTTGCTTTACTTTATCGCTATGAGTTAGCTATAGTCGTGGAAGCAACAGTCGGCGCGACAACCTCATGGCGACACGTTGATGGAGATCAAGATGATGGAGATCATGGTGTCATGCCGGTGACGATGGAGATCATGCCGGTGCTTTGGAGATGGAGATCAAAAGCACGAGTTCATGGCCATATCATGTCACTTATGATTTGCATGTGATGTTAATCCTTTTATGCATCTTATTTTGCTTAGGACGTCGGTAGCATTATAAGGTGATCCCTCACTTAAATTTCAAGATAAATTGTGTTCTCCCCGAGTGTGCACCGTTGCGAAAGTTCGTCGTTTCGAGACATGCCGTGATGATCGGGTGTGATAGACTCTACGTTCACATACAACGGGTGTAAGCCATGTTGCACGTGCGGAACACTCGGGTTAAACTTGACGAGCCTAGCATGTACAGACATGGCCTCGGAACACAAGAGACCGAAAGGTCGAACATGAGTCATATAGTAGATATGATCAACATGAAGATGTTCACCATTGAAACCACCTCAACTCACGTGATGATCGGACTTGAGTTGGTGGATTTGGATCATGTTACACTCGAATGACCGGAGGGATGTCAATTTGAGTGGGAGTTTTAAGTAATATGATTAACTAAACTCATTATCATGAACATAGTCAAAGTGTCTTTGCAAATTATATTGTAGATTACTACATCGCGCTGTAGCTCCCTTGAATTTTTATATGTTCCTAGAGAAATAGATTTGAAAGATGATGGTAGCAATAATGCGGACTGGGTCTGTGATCTGAGGATTGTCCTCAAATTGCTGCACAGAAGGCTTATGTCCTTAATGCACCGCTCGGTGCACCACCCCCTCTAGCGTCGTCTGTAGATGTTGTGAACATCTGACAGGCACGTTCCGATGACTACTTAATAGTTCAGTGCGTCATGCATTACGGCTTAGAATTGAGGCTCCAAAACGTTTTGAACGTCACGGAACATATGAGATGTTTTAAGAGCTGAAATTGGGATCTCAGACTCGTGCCCATGTTGAGAGGTATGAGACCTCCAACAAGATTCTTTGCCTGCAAGATGATGGAGAATAGCTCAATCGTTGAGCATGTGCTCAAATTGTTTGAGTGCTACAATCACTTGAATCGAGTGGGAGTTGATCTTCCAGATAAGATAGTGATTGATATAGCTCTCCAAGTCACTGTCACTAAGCTACTAGAGCTTCGTGATGAACTATAAAAGGCCAGAGATGGAAATAATGATCCCTGAGCTGTTCGCAATGTTTGACACCGCGAAGGTAGAAATCAAGAAGGAAGCATCAAGTGTTGATGGTTAGTGAAACCACTAGTCTCGAGAAGGGCAAGGGCAAGGAGGGATACTTCATGGATGGCAAGCCAGTTGCTGCTCCAGTGAAGAAACCCAAGGTTGAACCCAAACCCGAGACTAAGTGCTTCTATTATGAGGAGAATGGTCGCTGAAGTGGAACAACCCTAGATACTTGGTAGATAAGAAGGTTAGCAACGTCGACAGAAGTATATTTGATATACGTGTTATTGATGTGTACCTTACTAGTACTCCTAGTAGCACCTGGGTATTAGATACCGGTTCGGTTGCTAAATGTTAGTAACTCGAAATTAAAGCTACGGAATAAACGGAAGCTAGCTAAGGGTGAGGTGACGATGAGTGTTGGAAGTGTTTCCAAGGTTGATGTGATCACCCTCGCACGCTCTCTCTACCTTCAGGATTAGTGATGAACCTAAATAAATGTTATTTGGTGTTTGCGTTAAGCATGAACGTGATTAGATCATGTTTATTGCAATACCGTTATTCATTTAAAAGGAAATAATTTTTATTCTGTTTACATGAATAATACCTTCAATGGTCATACACCCAATAAGAGTGGTTTATTGAATCTTGATCGTAGTGATACACATGTTCATAATATTGATGCCAAAAGATACAAAGTTAATAATGATAGTACCACATACTTGTGGCACTGCCGCTAAATGTCATATTGGTGTAAAACGCATGAAGAAACTCCATGCTGATGGATCTTTGGACTCATTCGATTTTGAATCGGTTGAGACATGCGGACCATGCCTCATGGGCAAGATGGCTAAAACCCCGTTTTCCGGTATGATGGAGCGGGCAATTGACTTATTGGAAATGATACATATTGATGTATGCGGTCCAGTGAGTATTATAGTGTGCGGTGCATATCGTTATTTCCCTACCTTCACTAATGATTTGAGTAGATATGGGTATATTTACTTAATGAAACACAAGTCTGAAACGTTTGAAAAGTTCAAACAAAATCAGAGTGAAGTTTGAGATCATCGTGACAAGAAGATAAAATGTCTACGATATGATCGTGGAGGTGAATATCTGAGTTACGAGTTTGGTATACAACTTAAGACAATGTGGAAGTTGTTTCACAACTCACGCCACCTGGAACACCATAGTGTGATGGTGTGTCCGAACGTCGTAGTCATGCTCTATTGGATATGGTGCGAACTATGATGTCTCTTATCGATTTACCACTATCGTTTTAGGGTTATGCATTAGAGACAACCACATTCACTTTAAAAGGGGCACCATCTAAATCCGTTGAGATGACACCGTATGAATTTTGGTTTGGCGGAAACCTAAGCTGTCATTTCTTAATGTTTGGGGCTGCGACGCTTATGTGAAAAAGGGTTTTCACCTAATGAGCTCGAACCCAAAGCGAACAAATGCATCTTCATAGAATACCCTAACGTAACAGTTGGGTAACCTTCTATCTTAGATCCAAGCACAAAGTGTTTGTTGCTAAAACGGGTCTTTTCTCGAGAAAGAGTTTCTTTCGAAAGATTGAGTGGGAGGAAGATAGTACTTGATGAGGTTGTTGAACCTTTACTTCAACCTGAGAGTAGCGCAGCGCAGAAAGTTGTTTCTGTGGAGCCTACGTTAGTTGAAAAGGAAGTTAATGATGATGATCATGAAACTTCGGATCAAGTTACTATCGAACATCGTGGGTCGACAAGGACGCGTACTGCTCCTGAGTGGTACGGCAACCCTGTCTTAGAGGTCATGTTGTTGGACAACACCGAACCTACGAGCTATGGAGAAGCGATGATGGGCCCGGATTCCGAGAAATGGTTAAGACCATGAAATCCGAGATGGGATCCATGTAAGAAAACAAAGTATGGGCTTTAGAAGTATTACCTGAAGGGCGAAAGGCCATTCAGAACAAATGGATCTTTAAAAGGAAGACGGACGCGGACGGTAATGTCACCGTCTATAAAGCTCGACTTGTGGCAAAGGGTTTATCACAAGTTCAAGGAGTTGACTACGATGAGACTTTCTCACCCGTAGCGATGCTCAAAGTCTGTTGGAATCATGTTAGCAGTTGCTGCATTTTTCAATTATGAAATCTGGCAGATAGATGTCAAAACATCGTTTCCTTAACGGTATCCGTAAGGAAAAGTTGTATGTGATACAACCGGAAGGTTTTGTCAGTCCTAAGGATGCTAAAATATATGCAAACTCCAGCGATCCTTCTATGGACTGGAGCAAGCATCTCGGAGTTGGAATATACGCTTTGATGAGGTGATCAAAGTTTTTGAGTCTATACAAAGTTTATGAGAAACTTGTATTTACAATAAAGTGAGTGGGAGCACTATAGAATTTCTGATAAGTATATGTGGTTGACATATTGTTAATCGGAAATGATGTAGAATTTCTGGAAAGCATAAAGGGTCGTTTGAAAAGAGTTTTTCAAAGGAAGACCTAGAATGAAGCTACTTAAATATTGGGCATCAAGATCTATAGAGATAGATCAAGACGTCTGATAAGACTTTCAATGAGTACATACCTTGACAAGATTTTGAAAGAGTTCAAAATGGATCAGTCGAAGAAAGAGTTCTTGCCTGATTTGTAAGGTGTGGAGTTGAGTGAGACTCAAAGCTCGACCACGGCAGAAGAAAGAGAAAGGACGAAGGTCGTCCCCTATGCCTTATCCATAGGCTCTGTATAGTATGCCATGCTGTGTACCGCACCTGATGTGTGCCTTGCCATGATTCTGTCAAGGGGTACAAGAGTGATCCAGGAGTGGATCATTGGACAGCGGTCAAGATTATCCTTAGTAACTAGAGGACTAAGGAAATATTTCTCGATTATGGAGGTGATAAAGAGTTCGTCGTAAAGGGTTACGTCGATGCAAGCTTTGACACCTATCCGGACGACTCTGAATAGTAGTCAGGATACATATAGTGGAGCAGCCATTTGGAATAGCTCCAAGTGGAGTGTGGTAGAAGTGTCTACAGTATGACATAGAGATTTGCAAAGTACACACGGATCTGAATGTCGCAGACCCGTTGACTAAAGACCTCTCTCACATGCAAAGCATGATCAGATCGAACCCCAGAACTCATTGGGTGTTAGATTCATAACAATGTAAATCACATGGTGATGTGAACTAGATTATTGACTCTAGTGCAAGTGGGAGACTGTTGGAAATATGCCCTAGAGGCAATAATAAATTGGTTATTATCATATTTCCTTGTTCATGATAATCGTTTATTATCCATGCTATAATTGTATTGATTGGAAACTCAAATACATGTGTGGGTACATAGACAACACTGTGTCCCTAGTAAGCCTCTAGTTAACTAGCTCGTTGATCAAAAGATGGTGAAGGTTTCCTAGCCATGGACATGAGATGTCATTTGATAACGGGATCACATCATTAGGAGAATGATGTGATGGACAAGACCCAAACTATAAACGTAACATATGATCGTGTCAGTTTATTGCTATTGTTTTCTGCATGTCAAGTATCTGTTCCTATGACCATGAGATCATGCAACTCACTGACACCGGAGGAATACCTTGTGTGTATCAAACGTCGCAACGTAACTGGGTGACTATAAAGGTGCTCTACAGGTATCTCCGAGGGTGTCTGTTGGGTTGGCATGGATCAAGACTGGGATTTGTTACTCCGTGTGACGGAGAGGTATCTCAGGGCCCACTCGGTAATACAACATCACAATGAGCCTTGCAAGCAATGTGACTAAAGTGTTAGCCACGAGATCTTGTATTACGGAACGAGTAAAGAGACTTGCCGGTAACGAGATTGAACTAGGTATAGAGATACCGACGATCGAATCTCGGGCAAGTAACATACCGAAGAACAAAGGGAACAACATACGGGATTAATTGAATCCTTGACATAGAGGTTCGACCGATATAGATCTTCGTAGAATATGTAGGAACCAATATGGGCATCCAGGTCCCGCTATTGGTTATTGGCCGTAGAGGTGTCTCGGTCATGTCTACATAGTTCTCGAACCCGCAGGGTCTGCACACTTAAGGTTCGGTGACGTTTCGGTAGAATTGAGTTATGTATGATTGGTGACCGAAGGTTGTTCGGAGTCCCGGATGAGATCCCGGACATCACGAGGAGCTCCGGAATGGTCCGGAGGTAAAGATTGATATATAGGAAGTCCCGTTTTGGCCACCGGAAAAGTTTCGGGTATTTCCGGTAGTGTACCGGGAGTATCAGAGGGCCATCGGGAGGGGCCACCCACGCCGGGAGGCCACATGGGCCTGAGGGGGGTTGCACCAGCCCTTAGTGGGCTGGGCAAACCAGCCCTACAAGGCCCATGCGGCTAGGAATAAGTGGGAAAGGAAAAACCCCAAAGAAAAGGGAAGGGAGACCAAATATGGAAGGTGTCCTATTTGGACTAGGATTGAAGTGGAGGAGTCCACCTCCTCCACCTCCAATTTAGGCCAGCCCTTGAGGGTTTGAGGCTGCCTCCTCCCCTCCCTCCCTCCTATATATACTAGAGGATTTAGAGGAGAAAAATAACCCTAATTGCCACGTGCTCCCTCTACTTCATCTAGATCGGTTTCTCCTCTAGTCTAGTTTCAGCGGTGCTTAGGCGAAGCCCTGCCGGAATTGTTCCACCACCATAGCCGCCGCGCCGCCGCGCCGTCGCGCCGCCGGAGAACTCTTCTACCTCTCCGCTCTCTCTCTTGCTGGATCAAGGAGGCAGAGATCGTCATCGAGCTGTACGTGTGCTGAACGCGGAGGTGCCGTCCGTTCGGCGCTAGATCGGAAGGACCGTGATCAGGATCGCGAGACGATTCATGATTTGATCGCGGGACGGATCGTGATGGGATCGTGGGACGGATCGAGATTGGATCGCGAGATGGATCGTGATGAGATCGCGGGACACTCGGCGATTTGGATCGCGAAGACGTTCGACTACTTAAACCGCGTTTCTTAACGCTTCCGCTTAGCGATCTACAAGGGTATGTAGATTCACTCTCCCTCTCGTAGATGCTCATCACCATGGATAGATCTTGTGTGTGCGTAGGAAAATTTTTGTTTCCCATGCAACGTTCCCCAACAGCTCTTTATCTTGGTAAGAAACTCCCCTATGGAAGTGCACTCTGCAATTGAGCCCACAATGGCTTCTCAATTGTATTCTTTATAAATGTCATACACTTTTTGTTGGCGTTGATCCATTTTTGATTGTTGAGGGTATATGACATCTCCAATGGAGCATAATCCCCCCTCTTTTTGTCCCACGCATCATCATCATCAGTGGCCTCTCTAATTGGCTCTGTAGGTCTGACCGGCTGTGGAGTGTCCACAACCCAGTCCACCTCAGCACAGACAAATGCCAGGTCTACTTTCTTCCTCCACTCAGTGTAGTTGTCACCACGGAGTGTTGGAACATCTTTTAGGAAACTCATCAAGTGGTAGCCTCCTGAAATCACAATTGAAGTGAGATCATTGTAACAATCATATGCATTAATCTAACGTTGGTCAAATTAAACATACAATTGTCTATGCAATTAAATCTATATTACCGTTGGGCAAAAAATAGAAATAAATGCACCTTTTATATCAATAATAAAACATGATCATGTTATTAACAACGTTGGTCATAAAAATAACAGAATCATATCTATTTTAATAATCACTTTAATATGCTCTTTAAATTTAATTCTCTTTAAACTTTTATTTTCTTTGCAAAAGAACACTATAATATATTTTGTAGCGGAAAAAACATGAATGTAAAAATTCATTAACTTTTTATTCTTTACAGAAACTTTTCTTTGACCAAATAAAAATTCATGAACTTTATTATTTTCTTTATAAAATTCATGAACTTTTCTTTTTCTGAAAATTTTCTATTTTTATTTTCAGAAACTTTTCTATTTTGATAAAAAATAGGAGCAGCACAGCCCAGCGCGCGCGGCCCACCAACCAGTAAGGGGTTGGGCGCCCCCGATCAGGACGCGTAGACCAAGGGCCTGGCAGGCCGTTGGGCCTACACAGCGGAGATCAACCTAACATTGCCCACCTGAAAATGAAAGGCAGGGCGGGTGGCCGATGCGACGGCCGCCTGCATTTCAAGGCCTTGGCACGTAAAGAAACAGTGGGAAATCTGAAGAAGTTGGGCCAGTTTTTTTGACGGCTTAAAAAACGAGCCGCCTTCTCACTAGCTTTTTCCATAAGTGATTCATCTCCCGAATAAAAATAATCATGTAAAATGGTTGACAATGTGCATCACCAATATATATAACTTGGCTACTGATACTAGCACTACTTCACTTCACTCCGCCTTCTGATCCGGAGGTCAAGATATTTTTTTACATGTGAAACACCACCACCATATGTCAAAGCCCGAACGGACCCAAGCAAAGGCTTAAACAGCAAGCACAAAGACAACTACTACCAAAAGAGAGGAAGGGGGAGGGGGGCCTACTTCAACCTCTAACACAGGCACCCGCTGGCACAGCACCGGGCGCATCGGCATCCGTCTGTACAGTTTTTGCACGACCACACGCACCCGCAGGAGCACTCCGGGCACGACGGCTTCGGGCAGCTCAGGCACGACCCGCTGCTGCAGCAGCCCCCCTTGTCGCAGCACGACGACTGGCACCTGAAGCACGACGGCTGCCCCTTGCAGCATGACGACTGGCAGTTGAAGCACTGCGCGCACGAGCATTTCGGGAGCTTGAGGCAGCCCCCCGCGCATCGAGGGCAGGAGCAGCCCGCGCAGCTGCAGCACTGCTCGCCGCAGCAGCTGCAGCTCGGCTTGCAGTCGCTGCAGCAGCCACCGGCACCAGAACATGAGCCGCACTCAGGCTTGCACTCTCCGCAAGGGTTGCAGCCGCCGCTGCAGCACTGTGGTTTGCTGCAGCTGCAGCACTCAAAGCAGCTGCAGCTTGGTTTGCAGCACGAAGGGATCTTGAAGCAGCTGCAGCCGTTCGGGCTGCAGCATGAGCAGTTTGGCTCGCAGCATGAACAGTCCAAGCAGCTTGGTCTTTTGCAGGTTGGTAGGCATTGGCAGGAGCAGCACAGCCATGAAGCACATATGCACAGTTTTGATCTGCAGGAGAAAAAACATTTCCCACAATTCAGTTTCATTGCTGCTGCCAAAAGTTCAACGACACAAGGCGATAGGTTTTTCTGTTTAAGTACTGCTACCAGATGGACGGGTTCGGTTAACAGATGAATATCACACCCTTACCACGACGACATGAAAATACACCTCTTTCCTTAAAAGAAAATTTTCACAAGATTTCTACAAAATCCATCATTAATATGAACATGTTTGTATACTCTACTGGAACACAAGCTTTGGGCAAATAACTATCATGCTATCTGAACATAAGTATTCACAATGACCAATCATTATCTTTCTTAGTGTTATCTGCTACTGCAATGTCAGTTTCTCTGGGCCAGATTCTGTGACCAGCATGAATTATTATCAGAACTTGCATACTCTTGCCATTAAATGCCTGAAAGCAATATAGAGGAGAAGAGATACCTGATCCACCAATAAAGACGGCAGGACCGGTGCTTCCTTTTGTTACTGCAAAAAATTGGTTTAATCAAAATCATACTATACATGCTTAAAGGAAATAGGATGTTTTAGGTACAGAGGGCCTTACATTGGTATTAGTGGGTCTTGTTTTGTACCAACAAACTCATTTACCCTGAGAAGTATTGTACACAGATATTAGCAGTATGTTAAGAAGAATAGCTTGAAATAGTGAACAAAATAAAAGTATTGTGCAAGGATATTGGCGACATGTATAAGAAATTAAGGGCTAGCTCTAGCGATGAACAAGAAAATAATTAGACTAGCCCAATGCTTTGCAAGAGACTAGTCCAATGCTTTGGAAGAGAATTGTGTTTGAGTTCACTAAAGCATTCAGCTCTCCATTTCAGCTATTTTCAACTTCAAGAGCAATGTCTCGATGAAACTCAAAAAATGTCACTCCAGAATGAACCCGTATAACAAATGTTCTGGAGCAAGTGGGGTTTGTTGGCGAGTACTCATTTCCGAGCATGGCTTCAAGTTTGGAATATGGAACAGATAAACAGAAATTTACGAGACCAAACTGACATAGAAACCATATGGAAGGTACGACTTACAGACTAATCCATACATATCGCAACAACTTTGCATGTCGAAGGTGAAAAATACAACGGAGTTGACAAATGAAGAGAGAAACAGGGAGTTGCACGCATAGTACAGTAAATAAACAAAAATTACATCCCAAACATAATTAGTTGGTACAAATTTCAAGTGGAATACTACTTTGCAATGCAGGGAGGATGATAGTGTATGCATACTCTTTCAAGCAAGCAGAACGTGAGACTGGTTGAGCCCCTTCAAGTAAATGTAGCTCGTCCTGCCAAACAGGGTTTATGTCAAATTAACCCACTTTATGTATGTATGTAGATCCTTCTCCATTTGATATGCACGAAAGTGGTAAAATGACGAGAGAATTGGTGCTGTACATATTACGCAGGACCACAAACGTTTTATAGATAATTCAAGAGTAGAGAATAACCGATAAAATGGAAAATCTGACTGACTAAATTAAGATTGTCTTTTTGTAGTAGTAGTAGCAGCAAATGGATGCTTAAAACAAGCAATAAAAAAATTCGAAAAGGAGGATAAAAGCAGCAATAATAGTTTGGACTGGACTGGACCGGACTTGACTTGACTAGCTCCTGCTTTAAACAAAGTTACCATATGATTCTAAAGCAACTGCTAGCACAAAGGCATAAAGAAGAAGCCCGTCACCTGAGCACCTTCGGAAATCTGCCCCTTGAAAGCAGAGCACCATGTGTTCACGAAAAAGAGAGTCTTGTTCTCCCCACATGGAGAAGCACAGAATCTGTAGGCACATAGAAAGCCTCGAGGCTGGATGGCAGCCCATCCATCCATCAACGCTGGCATCGCACGAGCCCTCGGCGGGAATAATGCCTGGCCCTCTCCCTCTCGCGACCGCGTCGCCCCCGCGGGCGACCGGCCGCACGTCGCCCTCCCCTTCCCCAGCCCCCCCTCTCCCCTCCCTCCCCGCCGCCGTCGCCGGCGCCCGCGGCCGGCCTGGCCCCGGGTACGCTGGTGGCGGCGGCCCCCTGCCCTTCCCCTCCCAGTGGCTCTCCGGCGCGGGACGGAGCTGCACCGGGGGGTGCTCCTAGGCGGCGACGGTCTGCGTGGCGGCGGGGTTCCCTGGCGCGGCGCGGGCGGGCGGCTCGGCGGCGGCGTCGTTGGCGGCGGGGTGGCGCGGCGGCGCGATCTGGCGGCGGCTGCTCGGCCCAGATCTGGGCCCTTCGGGCCCCATCTGGGCCTGGGCGGGGCGGCGGCGGGGCGGGTCTGCGGCGTGGCTTCCGGGAGGCGGGGGAGCGGCGATGAGCGGCTGGGTGCTGGCGGTGCCGACGCCGGCCTGCTGCAGCGTGGCCGGCGGGGCTTAGCGGGCCCGTTTCGGGCCTGGCCGGGCCAGGGGTGGCCTAGTATGCCCTGCTGCCGTGTCCGGACGGCAACCGCGACGGTGCCGGAGGCGCGGGCCTCTCGCACGACGGCGGTGGAGGTGGTTCCCTCCAGCTCGGCTTCGGTGCTGCTGCTCCCGTCGCTTGGATCTTCTCTCCGGTCTTCTTGGCCTCGTGTTGGTGCTCGCAGTGAGACAGCGTGGGTGGCAGCGCAACCGCGATGGCGCATGGTGTTGGGCGGTGGTTTGGCTGGTCGGCTCCGGTTGGGCGGTGGGGTTTGGAGTGCGGGAGAAATCCTTGCCGGTTCGTCTGGCTCCGATGCGGTGACACCGGCGGGTGCCACCATTCCTTCCTGGAGGGTGTCGGTGGTATCCATCCCCCACTTCCCTCCGCGTGCCGGGGGAAACCCTAGGACTCGTCCGGGCAGCAGCGTCGTCGGCGTCGCATCCCTTCTTGGAGGTGCTGCTTGGTACGCGGCGGATCGGAGCCTCGGGCTGTGGTGGTTTGTTTCCGGAGGGCGCAGCGGTGGCGGGTCATCCGCGCTTTGTCGAACTGCCGTTGTTGACATTTGTTTCTTCTTCTTTTTCTTTTGGGCTTGATGTGCTGCTCGTCCCCATCAATGCTATGTGTTCGGTGTTGGTTGCTTTGAAATACAAAGCGGGGGAAACCCTTTTTCGGTATAATGCCTGGCCACGGGCCATGCCATGCCGTGTCCTTGCCCGGCTACTACTCCACTCCTTAGCAAGAACGGCGACACGACAGCGCTTCCACACACACACACACACACGCACACGCACCGGGACTGACTGACTGACTGACTGACAGGGCCACCCATCATCACTGGTCACTCGCTGCCCATGCCTTCTTTTCCCGCAAGGAACCGGACCAAGCACGACAAAGGTACATCCATGGCACGCCCAAAGAGGGCAAAGCCTTGTCCGGCGCCGGATTGTTTGCGCCGCCCGCCTCCCTCTGCCTCTCTCCCCGAGGCTCGAATCCCCAGAGCCGGACCGAGATTTTTTAAAACCTAGATGCAGGAGCAGTGGTGGTGGTAGATTAATACTGTGCTGCTGAATTGAACGGCCTGACCGTACCTATCGGAGGGTAGAAAAATAAACAAGGACGTGGCGGTCGTCTTCCCACCGGCAGCCACTGCTCGTCGACGAAGCAGTAGTAGTACCACTAGATGAGCTAGCGAGCGGCAAATCGGATCTTGTTTTAAAAATGGGATGGGATGAGCAAAGTCAAAGGAAGGAGGAGGGAGGAGCAATGGAGCAGTGAGTGGCGCGGCGGCCGAGGCGGGCGGTCAGAGAGAGAGAGAGAGAGAGATTCAGAGAAACGCAGCCGCGGGGGTGTACTGACTGACCTTGAGGAACGTGAGTTCGCGGTCAAGGATCTGCACCTCCAGCTGCAGGCGCCGGCGGCCGCACATGTCCGGGTACCTCGGCGGCGACCTGGGCTTGGGCGCCTCCAGCACCACCACCGCGCCCTCCCCCATGTCTCTCTCTCCGTCTCACGCACCCGGACCCGGAGGGCTTAGGCTTAGCCACCGGCCCGCATTAGGAGCCAGGAAGTCGCCGCCGGCGGAGCAGCAGCTAGCGGTGGGAGGCGCGGCGGAAGAGCGGGCGCTGGTTGTGTGCTGGGCCTGGGCGGCGGTGATGCAAGAGGGCGTAGAGGCTGGCTGAGGAGGGAGAGGCGGGGTCTGGGGAGGAGCAGGAGCAGGTGGTGGAAATGAAGGCGGAGGCGAGGAGTCTCTCCATATAGCTAGCGCTGCGCGGGCAATCATAGCAAAGCGAGGGAGGGAGCAGGGCGCGTGGGGTTTAGAGAGAGAGAGAGAGAGTGCCGCCGCAGGCGCAGGGGTGGGGTGTGGGGTTTAATGAGAGAGAAAGAAGATCAGAGGAGGGCGCGAGGGGAGCGGAGAGGACGACTGTGCGTCTGTGCGGCTGCGGCTCGGCTTGTGACTTGTGTTGTCCGTGCCGGTGATGTGCCATGGGTCCGGACGGCCGGTCCAGCCGGCCGGTATGGGTGGCCGGGTGGCGCGGCCATGGCCGTGGCTCGCCACAACGGCCTCCCCGTAATAATGCGAACGAAACACAACAATGCGCTGGAACGATGATTACTATTGTCGAGTTCGTTCAAACGCTTGGTGGTACTGTGGGGGGAGTAGTCGTTTTTTTTTTCGAAGGCCCTTTCTCTCTTTCTCTCGTTCCTTGCAACAGTGTCGGGCTTGAAGGAAAGGCTGCTGCGCGGCGATCAATTGTCATCGATCGCGGGCGTACCGCGTGGTCGGTCGGTCCGTCCGTCCGTGCGTCCCGGCGACGAGTGGGGGGAACTGTACCGCCACGCACGGCACGGACCACATTGATTGCGCGCACGGCGGGCGTCCTCGTCGACCCGTCACGTACGCTACGCAGCACGTACGTACGTACGTACCGCCACTAGCGTGACGGTGGGCGGGACGTGGGTGGCGCGGCCCCCGAGCCGGCCGGGCGTGGTACGGAAAAGCCGTTCGCAATGGGACAGAACGAGGCCCTCGGCTCGCTTCGACAGGGACGCAACGCACCCCGGACGGACGGACGGACTGACGCGTCCACGTCCGCGCGGGGGCCCGCGATAGGATGGGCGCGCGGGCTACTGGGTGGCGGTAGGCCGTAGCACTTGCGAGGGGGGCCCGGCGCGGCAGAGCGGTGGCAGCGGCCGGGGTTGCCCGATTTGAAACGGGCAGGCCGGATCAATCAATGACTTTCCCCGGCTCGTCCCCTCCCCTCCCACCGCGCTTCGCCGCTTCTCCTCTCCTCTCCTCTCCGGTGCATGCCTGACGCTCTCTGGGTCTGCTGCGCTGCGCCGCAGGAGGGAGGGAAGGGAAGGGTGGTTCCATTTCGGAGTAATGGCCGTCACGCGTTGGCATTGCGCTGCGCCTGCGCCGCATGTGCGGCGGCGTGCGCCCGGGACTGAGACTGACAGGACGATCAGATGTTGAGGTGGGCTTTCGCTTCGGGCGGATGCTTTTCTGGGGATGGGCGAGAGCAGGGGATACGCTGTTCATCCCGGGGTCATTCCGTGTGCAAGTCTTCTTCATGCTCAATAATATAGCTTATATAAGAGCATCTTAGCAGACCGTATATAGCCGCGACCCGCAAAATAACCGCCAAAATACGGGTCGGCGCGAAAAATCCTGCCCGACCAGACACCGCAAACGCGTCCGACCCGTAAAATTTTTTGCGGGGCGCGGCAAAAGATCTTCCCCAACCTTTAGATTCACGGGGTGGGAGGCCGACCCGAGCTCGGCCCCTATCCGCAGCGAGATTTGGCGCGAGGGACATTTCCGCGCGGCCGTTCCCGCTCCCCCACCCCTCCGCCACCATTGCCCCCGCCACCGCCCGCTCCGGTGCATCTTCCCCGGCAGTTCTTCACCGCCATGGATGACTTCCTGCCGTCCCCCATCACCGTCGAGGTCGCGCACGCTCAATCCCCTCTGGCGGATCTCGTTGCCGGCCATGTTGGCCCCGCCGTCGCCCAAGGCACCACTGCGCCTGCCCGCAAGCGTTAGGGCAACATGGTCGTGCAGGGTGGGAATCCGGCTGGCCCCGCCGGGAAGGCCCGCGCTCCGGGCGCCAACGCCGCTGCGCGATCCCGGCCGGCGGCGGAGAAGGCCGGCAAGGTCTCGGGCGTAAAGCGGAAGAGGATTCCGGCTACAAAGAGGCCGGCTCCTTCATCCACTCCCTCCACCCCGGCAAGAGGTTCCCCGGCGATGCAGTTCAACGGCGCTGCTTCCACCGCTAGCGAGGTGTTTGACGAAATGGCCGGAAGGTATGCCTCTTCGGTCCCTTCAATTTTCTTTGCTTTTCGCCATTGTGGTAGCTCGTGACTTGTTGTCGCTCACTATAGCGGTGGTTCGAACAATCCACTGCCGAGTTCGTGAACTTGTTGGACACCAACGCTGTTGACATCGATCAAGTCCCGTTCGCTGCATTCAATTACAATGAAACGGAGGGCGGCGTGGATGATCACGGTGGTGAAGAAGAATTAGAGGAGATAAATAAGGAGGCGTATGAGCAAGCGCAAGCAAAAAAAAGCCAGAGATCGAAGAACTACACGATCTTGGAAGATCAAATCTTGATCAATGCTTGCAGTGCGGTTTCTCTTGATGCTTGCACGGGTACGTCTCAAACCGCCAAGAGGTATTGGCAAAGGATCGAAGATCAATACTTCCGCATGATGGCAAAGTATCCCAATAGGACTCCACGCACCTTTCGATCACTCCAGGGGCGTTGGGACGTGATCAAGCCGATTTGTAGCCGTTGGGCAGCTTGCTTGGAACAAGTACGCAATGCACCTCCAAGTGGAACCATGGAATCCGACTATGTGAGTTCGTTTTCACGTCCCAAGTTGTGCACATTATATTGCATCATATGAAATGATTGCATCATTTGACTTTGTTTAAATTGGGTAGGACAAAATTGCCCAACATAGATACAAAGACATGGAAGCTTCGGAAGGCAAATTCTTCAAACTAGAGCATTGTTGGGACTTGCTCAAAAGGAGCGAGAAGTGGAAGTTGATTGACAAAGAATCCCCACCGAAGAGAGGTTCACTTACGAACATGGATGAAGATGAAGATGATGATGGCCCAAGAAACTTAAACAAACCCGATGGTGACAAGAAGACTAAGGAGAAGATGAAGAGAGAGCACGAAGCATCGAGCTTGCGGGACAAGATTGATTCCATGGTGCAATCAAATGAGTTGATGTTAGCGAAGACGTTGGAGATAAAGAAAGAGTTGGCCGAGAAGAAGGCACGGGAGAAGTAAGAAAAATGGCAATTGCTCAAGGACGAGGGGCTGCGCAAAGCGGCCATTGAGGAGAGAAGAACACGTGCCGCTGAAAACAAAGCCATGTCCAAGTTGCTTGCCGAAGAGAACAAGATCATGACCTTGAACTGCAATGACATGGACGACCTCACCAAAGAATGGCATGATATGGCAAGAAGAGATATCTTGAAGAGGAGAATGCTTGTGTCGGCCAGTGCGTGTTACAGTGCCGGAGATGCGTTCAGTGCACCAGCCGATGATTTCGGTGCCGAAGTTGGAACAAGTGCCGGAGGTGGACTCGGTGGTTGCGATGACCTCGATGGACTCGGTGGCGCGGAGTGAAGATCGACCAACATGATGCCAGACGTGGTCGTCACTTTTGCAAGACCCCCTTTTGCGTTTGTCCTACAAAACTAAGCTTTTATTTGCATGTGAACTGTGTTCTATTTTTTTGAATTTGAACTCATTTGTCGGAATCGATGTCAAATTCGATAATTGGGCGTCTTCGGTTTGCGGGTTGACGCGGCGGCGCCCGAGCAGACCCCGCGTAGCCGACCCGTAAAAGAGCATATTCACCGAATATCCTTTTTTACGGGTCCATTTTGCGGGGTCTGGGTCTGACCTCGCCCGCGCCGGCCCGCATATACCCTTTTTCGCGAACTGCAAAAGCCTTATGCGGGTCGGCTATATACGGGGTCTGCTAGAGATGCTCTAAGGGCATCTTCACAACCCGTAAATTTTCTCAAGCATTCATGCGAGGACAGGGGACCAGTTCACGGACACGGATTCGGGATGACAACATCCAATCGTAGCGCATATGGACCATAACTTGAACCAATCGGGAAAAAATCGTGCAAACACAGCCGGATTTCATGCAAACACAATGAATTTCATACAAACACGACGTATTTCATTACAGTTCGAACATTTAGAAGAAAAAAAGACCTGCCCCTATAATTATCATACAACAGCGGCGCCCGATGTCCAAGCCCGTGTCGTCCTCCCATCCACCGTCTTCATGAGCACCGACGATAAGACCGATGAAGTGAAGGTGCGGTCTCCGGCGAGGAAGAGTAGAACACGGGAGACGGACTGGCCCACATGGGACACAAGGCTCCGCCGCCTCCCGTGGCCTACTCATCCTTGAAGGAGTACGCGACCTGTCCGTCGCCGGTGGACGTGAGGTCGACAATGGAAATGGTGGCGCCGCCGCTGTCTTCATCCCACTGGGTCGGCTGATGGTTTGTCGGCCGCACGTAGGCGGCGTAGATGGAGTTGTTCTCCTCTACGATTGCCTGCAGTTGCGCCTTCGCGGCGGCCGCTTCCCAGCGAGCGAGCGGCTTGAGCGCGGATGGCATCATAGATGACACGCTGCTCCGCGACGAAGTTCGGGTTCGTCGCGGCCATGGTTGCTAGGGCCTCTTGGCTCGCGCGCTCGCCGTCTATCCGACCCAACGCGAGCCGATGTTGCTCCGATGCCCGCTCTAACGCCGACGTACGCACCAGCGCAGGCTGCCGCTCCACCATGGCGGCGTTGTAGTGCGCCTGCGCCATATTGTAGCTGGAGTGCACAGGAGGCGCGGGAGCCGGGGTGGTGTTATCGGAGCCGGTCTCCATCGTGCTGTCGTCGTCGTCATCGGAAACCTCATGCGAGCTGGCCGGCAAGCCGACCTCGATTCGCCTAGCACGACGGCTCTGTCAGGCGGCGGCAAGACCGGCCACCTCGTGCTTCATCTCCGGGGAAAGGCTGTCCCACAGAGCTTCACCGCATGCAGTCATGGTGGATGTGGTGCAAGGGAGGAGGATATGGAAAGGATGTGGAGAATATGCGTTGTGCTGTGCAGATAGTCAAGTGTGGCCAGGTGTCAATGCGGGATGCCGATGTGGGTTTCTCGGGCGGCGAGCCTGCTTAATTGCAGGATACGGACGGACGGGGCATTGAACGGTCGTGGTAGATATCTGTCTTGTCCCGTCCAGTCACCCGTCTCTGGCATTGAACAGACGCGAACACTGGAGACGCGTCGCGGGCGGCGCCCTCGGCCGGCGAGCCGCTTCAATGCCGGCGCCAGTGAGAGGTTGTGTTCGTTCTTCAGTGGGGAGGCCGCTCTACAGCGACATGAATGCGGGCAGCTGACGCCGGGCGGGAAGCGCGCGCACGTGGGGGGAGGTTGGTGGGCCTGGGCGGTCAGAATCGGGCGAAGTAGCGGTTCGGACTCCCGCAAACTTCCCTCACATTTATCTCCGGCTTGCGGGAGAAATCGCGTCCGGACCGTCCCGCGGACCGATACAGGTCGGCGTTGGATGGATCCCGCGGTACGAACAGTTGCGGGAGGGTTGGGGGTTCGCCTTGGAGATGCCCTAATGTTGTCATGTTACATATAGTCACCACTTAGAGCATCTACAGCCAGGGTTTGAAAATCCGAGCCCTCAAACGTCCGCGGACGTGTCCAGACGCGTCTGCGGCCACTGACCGACCAGTCCTTAAATTTTCTCGTCCATATTCGGATACCTCATTATAGAAATCTTAAATTCATACAAAAGCATGCAAACAAAAAAAATCTACGTACTACGTAGATCATCTACCCTACTCCTCGTCGGAGATGTCGACTATCTCCGTGCCCGGCTCCGGTTGCTCGTTCGCGTGCTCCTCCTCGTCGGCCTCTGAATCCATATTTGTGTCGAGTTCGACGAAAAGAGTGCCGGTCGCCGCCCGCTCCTGCCGGATGAAGCGTCGGTTGGCCTCCACATAGGCCTCATCCTGGATGGACTCCATGATGGCCTGCTGCTCCGCCACCTCATCTGCCTGAGCGACGGCGAACTCCTCTTCCGCCTAGTCCATGGTGAAGCCCGAAGCCGACGTCATCTCCTGCTCGGGCTGCTCCACCTCCTCGTCCCTCTGTTCCTCCTCCATCGGAGCGGGTTGCTGCTCTTCTCCCCCTCCTCCTCCTCCGACTCCGGCGAGTCTAGAGGCAGCAATGCGGGCGGTGCGCCTCGCCTGGATTTCCTGCTCGATCTTGTACCGATGCTTCAGCATGAGCATCACAAAGGTGGTTATCTTTTGATGGACCATGGCATCATCGGAGAGCGTGGAAAGAGCAGTGGAGTGGGAGAGAGGAGGAGGATGGGCTCGGGCGGGCGACGCGGAGAGGGAGGAGGTGGATGGGCTAGGATTGGGGGACACCGGTGGCTTAAATAGCCGGATTTGACCTCGGGCGGGGAGTCAGAGCGGTGCCAAGCGGCGTTCACACCCCCAGCGGAGGAAATGTCCGTCCGACTGTCGAGTTTCTATGCGATTCCGCGTGTGACCGGTTCGTCAGTCCAACATGGCAGACACGCCCGGGCGCCCCCATATCTGCCCCATATTTGGGCTGGATAAGAGGGATGTCGGTCAGCCCCGGGCGTTTGAGATGGGTTTCAGAGGTCGGGCTATAGATGGTCTTATAGCCACACATACAATAAGATTAGCTATAAGGTTGGCTATAAGAATAATACTTTTTTCATCTTCTATCTACCTCTTTCTTCATATTTATTGCATTCGCCTAGGAGTACGCATATAGCTAGGCTCTTGCAGGAGATCCCACTCTCCTTACCGTTTCATCTCTTTCTCCTCCATATAGGCAAAAATGTCATGTAAGCGGGTGAAGACCCACAAGTATAGGGGATCAATCGTAGTCCTTTTGATAAGTAAGAGTGTCGAACCCAACGAGGAGCAGAAGGAAATGATAAGCAGTTTTCAGCAAGGTATTCTCTGCAAGTGCTATAAGTAACGATAGTAGATAGTTTTGTAGCAAGATAAATCGTAACAAGTGATAGTAACAATAGTAGCAAAGGTGCAGCAAGGTAGCCCAATCCTTTTTGTAGCAAAGGACAGGCCTGAAAGTACTCTTATATTAAGCAAGCGCTCCCGAGGACACATGGGAATTATCTCTAGTCATGTTCATCATGTTAATTTGATTTGCATTCGCTACTTTGATAATTTGATATGTGGGTGGACCGGTGCTAAGGTGTTGTTCTTACTTGAACTAACAACTGTAGGAATTGGGGCTCCGGGGACCCAGAAAGGTTCGAACTCTGGGGTGCACTCGCTCTCCTGCCCTACTCTGTTTCACAACCTCGTGGCGACTCTTCGGAGGCTCGAGCTAAGGAAGATGAACAAAGGACACACAGTTTACCCAGGTTCGGGCCACCTCACGGTGTAAGACCCTACTCCTGATTGTCTGGATTGCTTGAGGATGAGGATGAGTACAAGGTGTGTTCTTTCCTGCCCAAGGTTTGATCCCCTCTACGGTGGCTGGTTCCCTACTCTTATACTGGCCTTGGTCCTCTTCCCCCCAAGAACACAAGGCGGGAAGGGTTGCCACAACGGCCAGTTTGAAGGGGGACAAGACTGCAACCTATCCTGACAAAAGTGGTCTTCGCCTGTCAAAGCTCCTCGTCGTGACGTGCTTGTGGGCTCGGGCGTGACCTCCGTCCTGCCGAGCCCCCAGTCTTGGTCCTCTTGCATGAGAAAGGAAACCTTTGGGGATTTCTTTGGGAGCCCGCGAGCTGGCGTTGCTCTTCTATCACCGAAGAGGAAACCCTCTCTGTCCGTGCCGGCTGGTAAGCCCCTGGGGGCCGCCCTGTGCGGGCCGCATCAGCCATGTGAAGGGGCAGGGCTGCGCGACCCCGCTGCGCCGTCCTTGGCTAGTATGCCCCGCGTAGGCTCCCGCGGGCAGCCTCAAGAGAGGGTCCCACGACGAGGCTCCGCGAGGCGACCTCAAGGGGGAACTCCATCGGTCTCCTGGCGACACTCGCCGGCGTGCACCTCGCGAGGGTCCGGTTCCCGAGGCTTGGTGGGGAAACTCTCCGAGCCTGAGACACGTGTCGCGCCTTGGGCCGCAGGCAGACGGGCCTGGGTACCCCCAGTCCCATGGACCCGACGGTAGCCCCCGAGCCTGCGGCGTGCACGACCCGACCGACAGGGGGCGAAGCGGTGCGGGCTCTAAACGCCTGCAGGCCAGGCTCGACGCATGGCGCGTGGTGGGGCGTGGGGTGACTTGCCTCCCCACGGTGCCTCGGCGAACGCCTGGGCTGGCATAAAGCGGGCACGCAGGGCAGAGCCATCATTGCCATTCTTTAAGTTGTCTCCATCTCCCCGCACCTTCCTCCTCTACGCGGAACCGCTCCAGATCCAACCTCTCGCGAGGTACCTCCTTTGCTCCCCCCATGACCCCGGCACTCAGATGGCGCCTGCCGGCAAGAAGGGGAAGACCTCGGCCTCCGCCGCAAGCCCTGCCGCCGTCGGGCCGGCGCTCTTGCCCTCCACTGTCTCTGACGAGGAGGACATGGGCCCGATGTTCCCGCTGGTGGCCGGCGGGCTGAACGAGGGGCAGGCGACCAGAATCTGGCCGGGCTCGGCAGCGCCGAGCGGCCTGCCGAAGTCCACCTACCCCTTCTTCTTCCACAACATCTACGCCGGGCTGGTCCCGCCGTTCTCCAAGTTCTTCTATGCCATCCTCTTCCATTACCAGATCCACGCCTTGCAACTTCAGCCCAACTCCATCCTCCTCCTGGCCATCTTCGCCTTCTATTGCGAGGCTTTCATGGGCGTGAGGCCCTCGGTGGCACTCTTTCGCCACTTCTTCAGCCTACGGTTCACCGCCTCGGACCAACGCTCTGCGTGCGTCTCCTTTGTTAACGTCACGGGCGCGAGCATTCGCCTGAAGGCCGGGAAGAAGGGGGAGGGCTACCGGCAGCGTTGGGTCTTCATGAACGCGCGTGCTCCTGACGCCCCCCACGGGCCAGCCCACGCAGATCCTTGGGTGGTGCCACGAGAAGCTCACCGACCCAAGGGTGGAGCCCATCCTGGAGCACATCACGGCGCACGGGGATGCCCCTTTGACGGGGACGATGGTCATTAAGGAATTCCTGGGGCAGCGTATCGCGCTACTCCAGGCGCGCTCGCGGCCCCTGTGGGAGCTCACCGACGCGAGGGACCCGATGAGGCTGCACGTCAGCGGCCTGACGCGCGATGAGCTAGATGGAGCTTTGGGGGCTTTACTCGGCTACGACCTTGAGGACCTTCCGGAGGCAGCGCCGCCGTTGTATGGCTGCGCCGACATGGAGGAGTTGGTTGCGGAGATGCCCATCTTCGACGAGTGGGGGCTTGTTGGGTCGTGCGGGAACCCCTCCATTGTGGTGACGTCCTCCAGCGAGGGCGATGGCGATGAGGACTCGGAGGCGATGGAAGGAGAGGGGAGCGCCGGCCGGGTGCCGTCGCCAAGTCTCCACACGTCCTTGCGTGGCCTCGGGGATGACGCCGCCGCCGTGGACGAGCAGCGCCAGGCGACCCCCCCAGGCCCGCAGTCGCGGAAGAGGGAGCGGGGTCAGGCCCCGCGGCCACTCCTGTGCCGGCGACGGGGGCCCACGTTGAAGGCGCAGCACCCACCCCCGCGGCGGCTGCACCTCCTCAGGGGGCCTCCCAGGCCCCCAAGGAAGGGGGGGCCAGACCAGACCCGCCAAGGGCCGCGCCGAGCGCCCTCCAGGCGGCGTCGAGACGGCGCGCGAGGGAGGCGAAGGCACGCCATCCGCCGCCGCGAAGAAGAGGAAGTGGGCCGCCGGGGACGAGTAAGTGCCTCAATCCATTCCCACGCTGCGTGTCTGTGACCGGTTTGCTTAAGCTAATCCTATCGCCGGCGCAGGTGTTCCGACAGCGGTGAGGAGAAGAAGAAGAATGCGAACACTGGGGCGAGGGTAGTGCCCATCCAGAAGGCGGCCTCGACCCTCGGCCGAAGCCTCGGCGGGCGCGGGGCGGTTTGCGCCAGCCTGGCGATGTGCTTGGTCATGCGGGCGCTGCGGCGGCGCCCAGCATCTCCCCATCGCGGCGAGGGGCCCGTGCGCCAGGGCCGCGACGGTCCAGCCCCCGGCTCCGCCTGCCCGGGCCACGGCAGTCAGGCCTCAGGCGCCACCTGCCGAGGCTACGGCTGCTCAGCCCCCGGCATCACCTAGCGAGGATGTAGCTTCTCAGCCAGCGGGGAAGGGAGGGGCGCCTCATCCTTTGCCGGCCGTCCTGGCCCCCGCAGCCAGCCATGGCGCGGGGCGCGACTTAGGCTGCCCTCAAGCGGTGGTCACCTCGGGGGCCCCAGAAGTTAGCGCGACAGTCTTCCCAGGCGAACCGTGGGAGCCAAGCGCGGGGGAGGACCTGGAGCCCCCGACATCTCAAGCGAAGGGCGCCGGGGCCCTTCTTGTTGCGGCAACAGCAAGTGCCGGGGCGCCGGTGTTGGAAATATGCCCTAGAGGCAATAATAAAATGGTTATTATTATATTTCCTTGTTCATGATAATCGTTTATTATCCATGCTATAATTGTATTGATTGGAAACTCAAATACAGGTGTGGATACATAGACAACAAAGTGTCCCTAGTAAGCCTCTACTAGACTAGCTCGTTGATCAAAGATGGTTAAGGTTTCCTAGCCATAGACATGAGATGTCATTTGATAACGGGATCACATCATTAGGAGAATGATGTGATGGACAAGACCCAAACAATGAACGTAGCATATGATCGTGTCAGTTTATTGCTATTGTTTCTGCATGTCAAGTATCTGTTCCTATGACCATGAGATCATGTAACTCACTGACACCGGAGGAATACCTTGTGTGTATCAAATGTCGCAACGTAACTAGGTGACTATAAAGATGCTCTACAAGTATCTCCGAGGCTGTCTGTTGAGCTGGCATGGATCGAGACTGGGATTTGTTACTCCGTATGACGGAGAGGTATCTCAGGGCCCACTCGGTAATACAACATCACAATAAGCCTTGCAAGCAATGTGACTAAGTGTTAGCCATGGGATCTTGTATTACGGAACGAGTAAAGAGACTTGCCGGTAACGAGATTGAACTAGGTATAGAGATACTGACGATCGAATCTCGGGCAAGTAACATACCGAAGAACAAAGGGAACAGCGTACGGGATTAACTGAATCCTTGACATAGAGGTTCAACCGATAAAGATCTTCGTAGAATATGTAGGAACCAATATGGGCATCCAGATCCCGCTATTGGTTATTGACTGTAGAGGTGTCTCGGTCATGTCTACATAGTTCTCGAACCCGCAGGGTCTGCACACTTAACGTTCAGTGACGTTTCGGTAGTATTGAGTTATGTATGGTGGTGACCGAAGGTTGGTCGGAGTCCCGGATGAGATCCCGGACATCACAAGGAGCTCCGGAATGGTCCGGAGGTAAAGATTGATATATAGGAAGTCCCGTTTTGGCCACCGGAAAAGTTTCGGGTATTTCCGGTAGTGTACCGGGAGTGCCGGGAGGGTTCCGGGGGTCCATCGGGAGGGGCCACTCACACCGGGAGGCCACATGGGCCTTAGGAGTGGCGCACCAGCCCTTAGTGGGCTGTGCAAGCCAGCCCCTAAGGGCCCATGCGGCTGGGGTGAGAGGAAAAGGCAAAAGCCCAAAGGGGGAAGGGTTTCCAAGTGGGGGAGGAGTCCTACTAGGAGTAGGATTGGAGTCCAACTCCCTCTCCTCCCCACTTCGGCTGACCCTAGGGGAGGAACCCTAGGGCGCCAGCCCCTCCCCTCCCTCCTATATATACTAGAGGGAGAGAGGGCCATAGTACTTCAACCCAAAAGGCCACGGTGCAGCCCTCTCTCCCGATAGATCAGTTCCTCTAGTTTTTCAGCAGTGTTTAGGAGAAGCCGTGCTGGAACAGTTCCACCACCACCGCCACCGCGCCGTCGTGCTGCCGGAGAACTCCTCTACCTCTCCGCTCCCTCTTGCTGGATCAAGAAGGCGGAGATCGTCATCGAGCTGTACGTGTGTTGAACGCGGAGGTGCCGTCCGTTCGGCACTAGATTGGAAGGACCGTGATTGGATCGCGGGACGGATCGTGATTGGATCGCGAGACGGATCATGATGAGATCGCGGGATGGCTTGCGATTTGGATCGCGAAGATGTTCGACTACATCAACCGTGTTTCTTAACGCTTCCGCTTAGTGATCTACAAGGGTATGTAGATCCACTCTCCCTCTCGTAGATGCTCATCACCATGGATAGATCTTGCGTGTGCGTAGGAATTTTTTTGTTTCCCATGCAACGTTCCCCAACAGTGGCATCATGAGCTAGGTCTATGTGTAGATGAGATCACGAGTAGAACACAAAGGAGTTTGTGGGCGTTGATGCTCAGATTGCTTCCTCCCTTGGTCTTTTCTTGATTCAGCGGTATTGTGGGATGAAGGGGCCCGGACCAACCTTACTCGTATGCTTACGAGAGACCGGTTCCATCAACTAACATGTAACTTCGTTGCATAAAGATGGCTGGCGGGTGTCTGTCTCTCCTACTTTAGTTGGATCGGATTCGACAAAGGCGGTCCTTGAGAAGGTTGAATAGCAATTTGTGTATCACCGTTGTGGTTTTTGCGTAGGTAAGAATTGTTCTTGCTAGATACCCGTAGCAGCCACGTAAAACATGCAACAACAATTAGAGGACGTCTAACTTGTTTTTCAGGGTATGTTGTGATGTGATATGGCCAATTACATGATGAGATATATGTGATGTATGAGATGATCATGTTTTGTATAGAATATCACGACTTGCATGTCGGTGAGTACGGCAACCTGCAGGAGCCATAGGGTTGTCTTTAATTTATTTTCGCCGTTTTGCTTTACTTTATCGCTATGAGTTAGCAATAGTCGTAGAAGCAACAGTTGGCGCGACAACCTCATGGCGACACGTTGATGAAGATCAAGATGATGGAGATCATGGTGTCATGCCGGTGACGATGGAGATCATGCCGGTGCTTTGGAGATGGAGATCAAAGGCACAAGTTCATGGCCATATCATGTCACTTATGATTTGCATATGATGTTAATCCTTTTATGCATCTTATTTTGCTTAGGACGACGGTAGCATTATAAGGTGATCCCTCACTAAAATTTTAAGATAAAATTGTGTTCTCCCCGAGTGTGCACCGTTGCGAAAGTTCGTCGTTTCGAGACACCACGTGATGATCGGGTGTGATAGACTCTACGTTCACATACAACGGGTGCAAGCCAGTGTTGCACGTGCAGAACACTCGGGTTAAACTTGACGAGCCTAGCTTGTACATACATGGCCTCGGAACACAAGAGACCGAAAGGTCGAACATGAGTCTTGTAGTAGATATGATCAACATGAAGATGTTCACCATTGAAACCACCTCATCTCACGTGATGATCGGACTTGAGTTGGTGAATTTGGATCATGTGACACTCGAATGACCAGAGGGATGTCAATTTGAGTGGGAGTTTTTAAGTAATATGATTAACTAAACTCATTATCATGAACATAGTCAAAATGTCTTTGCAAATTATGTTGTAGATTACTAGCTCGCGCTGTAGCTCCCTTGAATTTTTATATGTTCCTAGAGAAATAGAGTTGAAAGATGATGGTAGCAATAATGCGGACTGGGTCCGTGATCTGAGGATTGTCCTCAATGCTGCACAGAAGGCTTATGTCCTTAATGCACCGCTCGGTGCGCCACCCCCTCAAGCGTCGTCTGTAGATGTTGTGAACATCTGACAGGAACGTTCTGATAACTACTTGATAGTTCAGTGCGTCATGCATTACGGCTTAGAATTGAGGCTCCAAAACGTTTTAAACGTCACAGAACATATGAGATGTTCTAAGAGCTGAAATTGGGATCTCAGGCTCGTGCCCGTGTTGAGGGGTATGAGACCTCCAACAAGATTCTTTGCCTGCAAGATGAAGGAGAATAGCTCAATCGGTGAACATGTGCTCTGATTGTCTGGGTGCTACAATCGCTTGAATCGAGTGGGAGTTGATCTTCCAGATAAGATAGTGATTGATATAGTTCTCCAAGTCACTGTCACTAAGCTACTAGAGCTTCGTGATGAACTATAAAATGCCAGGGATGGAAATAATGATCCCTGAGATATTCGCGATGTTTGACACCGCGAAGGTAGAAATCAAGAAGGAGCATCAAGTGTTGATGGTTAGTGAAACCACTAGTTTCGAGAAGGGCAAGGGCAAGGAGGGAAACTTCATGGATGGCAAGTCAGTTGCTGCTCCAGTGAAGAAACCCAAGGTTGAACCCAAACCTGAGACTAAGTGCTTCTATTATGAGGAGAACGGTCGCTGAAGCGGAACAACCCTAGATACTTGGTAGATAAGAAGGCTGGCAACGTCGACAAAAGTATATTTGATATACGTGTTATTGATGTGTACCTTACTAGTACTCCTAGTAACACATGGGTATTGGATACTGGTTCGGTTGCTAAATGTTAGTAACTCGAAATAAAAGCTACGGAATAAATGGAGGCTAGCTAAGGGTGAGGTGACGATGAGTGTTGGAAGTGTTTCCAAGGTTGATGTGATCACCATCGCACGCTCTCTCTACCTTCGGGATTAGCGATGAACCTAAATAAATGTTATTTGGTGTTTGCGTTGAGCATGAAGGTGATGAGATCATGTTTATTGCAATACGGTTATTCATTTAAGTTAGAGAATAATGGTTATTCTGTTTACATGAATAATACCTTCAATGGTCATGCACCCAATGAGAATGGTTTATTGAATCTTGATCGTAATGATACACATGTTCATAATATTGATGCCAAAACATACAAAGTTAATAATGATAGTACCACATACTTGTGGCACTGCCGCTAAATGTCATATTGGTGTAAAGCGCATGAAGAAACTCCATGCTGATGGATCTTTGGACTCATTCGATTTCGAATCGGTTGAGACATGCGGACCATGCCTCATGGGCAAGATGACTAAGACCCCGTTTTCCGGGATGATGGAGCGGGCAAGTGACTTATTGGAAATGATACATGTTGATGTATTCGGTCCAATGAGTGTTGTAGCGTGCGGTGGATATCGTTATTTTCCTACCTTCACTGATGATTTGAGTAGATCTGGGTATATTTACTTAATGAAACACAAGTCTGAAACGTTTGAAAAGTTCAAACAAATTCAGAGTGAAGTTTGAGATCATCGTGACAAGAATATAAAATGTCTACGATATGATCGTGGAGCTGAATATCTGAGTTACGAGTTTGGTATGCAACTTAAGACAATGTGGAAGTTGTTTCACAACTCACGCCGCCTGGAACACCATAGTGTGATGGTGTGTCCGAACGTCGTAGTCGTGCTCTATTGGATATGGTACGTACTATGATGTCTCTTATCGATTTGCCACTATCGTTTTGGGGTTATGCATTAGAGACAACTACATTCACTTTAAATAGGGCACCATCTAAGTCCGCTGAGATGACACCGTATGAAATTTTGGTTTGGCAGAAACCTAAGCTGTCATTTCTCAGAGTTTGGGAATACGATGCTTATGTCTGATAAGCTTGATCCCAAAGCGGAAAGGTGCATCTTCATAGAATACCCTAAGGAAATAGCTGGGTATACCTTCTATCTCAGATCCAAGGGCAAAGTGTTTGTTGCTAAAAACGGGTCCTTTCCCGAGAAAGAGTTTCTCTCAAAAGAATTGAGTGGGAGGAAGGTAGAACTTGATGAGGTTATTGAACCGTCACTTCAGTTGGATAGTAGCACGACGCAGAAAGATGTTTCTGTGGCGCCTACACCGAATGAAGAGGAAGTTAATGATGATGATCATGACACTTCGGGTCAAGTTACTACCGAACCTCATAGGCCGACAAGAAATCGTACCGCCTTTGAGTGGTACTTCAATCCTGTCTTGGAGGTCATGTTGTTAGACAACAGTGAACCTACGAGCTATGAAGAAGCGATGGTGGGCCCGGATTCCAACAAATGGCTAGGAGCCATGAAATCCGAGAAAGGATCCATGTATGAAAACCAAGTATGGACTTTGGTAGACTTGCCCGTTGAACGGCAGGCCGTTGAGTACAAATGGACCTTTAAGAAGAAGACAGACGTTGATGGTAAATGTCACCATTTATAAAGCTCGACTTGTCGCAAAGAAGTTTCCGACAAGTTCAAGGAGTTGACTACGATGAGACTTTCTCACCCGTAGCGATGCTAAAGTCTGTTGGAATTATGTTCGCAGTTGTTGCATTTTTCAATTATGAAATCTAGCAGATGGATGTCAAAACATCATTTCCTTAACGATATCCGTGAGGAAAGGTTGTATGTGATACAACCGGAAGGTTTTGTCAGTCCTAAGGATGCTAAAATGTATGCAAGCTCCAGCGATCCTTCTATGGACAGGAGCAAGCATCTCAGAGTTGGAATATACGCTTTGATGAGGTGATCAAAGTTTTTGGGTCTATACAAAGTTTATGAGAAGCTTTTATTTAGAATAAAGTGAGTGGGAGCACTATAGAATTTCTGATAAGTATATGTGGATGACATATTGTTGATCGGAAATGATGTAGAATTTCTGGAAAGCATAAAGGGTTGTTTGAAAGAAGTTTTTCAAAGGAAAACCTGGAATGAAGCTACTTAAATATTGGGCATCAGGATCTATAGAGATAGATCAAGACGTCTGATAAGACTTTCAATGAGTACATACCTTGACAAGATTTTGAAAGAGTTCAAAATGGATCTGTCAAAGAAAGAGTTCTTGCCTGATTTGTAAGGTGTGGAGTTGAGTAAGACTCAAAGCTCGACCACGACAGAAGAAAGAGAAAGGACGAAGGTCGTCCCCTATGCCTTATCCATAGGCTTTGTATAGTATGCCATGCTGTGTACCGCACCTAGTGTGTGCCTTGCCATGAGTCTGTCAAGGGGTACAAGAGTGGTCCAGGAGTGGATCACTGGACAACGGTCAAAATTATCCTTAGTAACTAGAGGACTAAGGAAATGTTTCTCGATTATGGAGGTGATAAAGAGTTCGTCGTAAAGGGTTACGTCGATGCAAGCTTTGACACCAATCCGGACGACTCTGAGTAGCAGTCCGGATACGTATAGTGGAGCAGTCATTTGGAATAGCTCCAAGTGGAGCGTGGTAGCATCTACAGTAAGACATATGGATTTGCAAAGAACATACGGATCTGAATATTGTAGACCGTTGACTAAAACCTCTCTCACATGCAAAACATGATCGAACCCCAGAACTCATTGGGTGTTAGATTCATAACAATGTAAATCACATAGCGATGTGAGCTAGATTATTGACTCTAGTGCAAGTGGGAGACTGTTGGAAATATGCCCTAGAGGCAATAATAAAATGGTTATTATTATATTTCCTTGTTCATGATAATCGTTTATTATCCATGCTATAATTGTATTGATTGGAAACTCAAATACATGTGTGGATACATAGACAACAAAGTGTCCCTAGTAAGCCTCTACTAGACTAGCTCGTTGATCAAAGATGGTTAAGGTTTCCTAGCCATAGACATGAGATGTCATTTGATAACGGGATCACATCATTAGGAGAATGATGTGATGGACAAGACCCAAACAATGAACGTAGCATATGATCGTGTCAGTTTATTGCTATTGTTTCTGCATGTCAAGTATCTGTTCCTATGACCATGAGATCATGTAACTTACTGACACCAGAGGAATACCTTGTGTGTATCAAATGTCGCAACGTAAATGGGTGACTATAAAGATGCTCTACAGGTATCTTCGAGGGTGTCTGTTGAGCTGGCATGGATCGAGACTGGGATTTGTTACTCCGTATGACGGAGAGGTATCTCAGGGCCCACTCGGTAATACAACATCACAATAAGCCTTGCAAGCAATGTGACTAAGTGTTAGCCACGGGATCTTGTATTATAGAACGAGTAAAGAGACTTGCCGGTAACGAGATTGAACTAGGTATAGAGATACCAACGATCGAATCTCGGGCAAGTAACATACCGAAGAACAAAGGGAACATCGTACGGGATTAACTGAATCCTTGACATAGAGGTTCAACCGATAAAGATCTTCGTAGAATATGTAGGAACCAATATGGGCATCCAGGTCCCGCTATTGGTTATTGACTGTAGAGGTGTCTCGGTCATGTCTACATAGTTCTCGAACCCGCAGGGTCTGCACACTTAACGTTCGGTGACGTTTCGGTAGTATTGAGTTATGTATGGTGGTGACCGAAGGTTGTTCGAAGTCCCGGATGAGATCTCGGACATCACGAGGAGCTCCGGAATGGTTCGGAGGTAAAGATTGATATATAGGAAGTTCCGTTTTGGCCACCGGAAAAGTTTCGGGTATTTCCGGTAGTGTACCGGGAGTGCCGGGAGGGTTCCGGGGGTCCATCGGGAGGGGCCACTCGCGCCGGGAGGCCACATGGGCCTTAGGAGTGGCGCACCAGCCCTTAGTGGGCTGGGCAAGCCAGCCCCTAAAGGCCCATGCAGCTGGGGTGAGAGGAAAAGGCAAACGCCCAAAGGGGGAAGGGTTTCCAAGTGGGGGAGGAGTCCTACTAGGAGTAGGATTGGAGTCCAAGTCCCTCTCCTCCCCACTTCGGCCGACCCTAGGGGCGGATCCCTAGGGCACCAGACCCTCCCCTCCCTCCTATATATACTAGAGGGAGAGAGGGCCATAGTACTTCAACCCAAAAGGCCACGGTGCAGCCCTCTCTCCCGATAGATCAGTTCCTCTAGTTTTTCAGCAGTGTTTAGGCGAAGCCCTGCTGGAACAGTTCCACCACCACCGCCGCCGCACCATCGCGCTGCCGGAGAACTCTTCTACCTCTCCGCTCCCTCTTGCTGGATCAAGAAGGCGGAGATCGTCATCGAGCTGTACGCGTGTTGAACGCGGAGGTGCCGTCCGTTCGGCACTAGATTGGAAGGACCGTGATTGGATCGCGGGACGGATTGTGATTGGATCGTGAGACGGATCGTGATGAGATCACGGGATGGCTTGCGATTTGGATCGCGAAGACGTTCGACTACATCAACCGTGTTTCTTAACGCTTCCGCTTAGCGATCTACAAGGGTATGTGGATCCACTCTCCCTCTCGTAGATGCTCATCACCATGGATAGATCTTGCGTGTGCATAGGAAATTTTTTGTTTCCCATGCAACGTTCCCAAATAGCCGGTCCCCGGGCAAGCTCTCGCCCTGATGGACCAGAGCGCCTTGCTCAGGCACGGGGCCCTGACCAACGCCCAGGACGCGCTCGACTGGTTCGGGGAAGGCTTCCGGGGCACGCTCGACCTGCTCAGGGCGGACTTTCGAGACGCCAAGGCGTGCCTCTCCGCCGAGCGCTTGAGGCTTGCCACGGGGTGGCGTCAGCTTGACGCCTCCGCCAGAGAGGCCCACAGCAGGGCCGAGGCCACCCTTGCGGAAGGCAAGAAGGAGGTCGCCGAGGCGAAGGCCGCTTGCGAGAGCGCTCTTGCCGAGAAAACGGCGCTCGCCAAGCGCTTCAAGGAAGCGGAAGCCGGCCTGAAGGCGCTTCGGGAACAGGCCGCGCAAGCGTAGCAACTCCAACTGCAGGAAGAAGGCATCAAGGCCTGCGAGGCGAGGCTCGCAGACCGCGACTCTGAGCTTGCAAAGGTGATGACCGAGCAGGCCATGGAGCGCGGGCGCTTGGAGACGTTGCAGCGCGAGGTGGCCGAGGCCCAAGAAGCTCACGCCAAACAGGTCTCCGAGGCCAACGCCGAGCTGGACGCCGGGAGAAGGAGGTTTAGGCCGCTGCCGATGCGAGGGCGGCCTCGGACCACGCCGTGCTTTCCTCCCTCGAGCACAGGGCCCGCAAGGCCCTCGGCTCTATTTGTAGGTTGAGTTTCGAGACTCCTCTCGTCCCTTAGGGCGCCAGCTACGCCGAACTCTCCTCCAAGCTCGTGAGGGAACTTGATACGCCTCCAACGTATCTATAATTTTTGATTGTTCCATGTTGTCATATTATCATTCTTGGATGTTTTATAATCATTTTATAGCAACTTTATATCATTTTTTGGGACTAACCTATTGACATAGTGCCCAGTGCCAGTTGCTGTTTTTTGCTTGCTTTTTTATTTTGCAGAATATCAGTACCAAACGGAGTCCAATTGCCACGAAACTTTTTGGAGATTTTTTTGGACTAGAAGACAATTTGGGAGCCAAGGAAGCACCTGGGGGGAGGCCCGTGGGGCCCACGATACACTAGGGCGGGCCAGAGGCCCCCGACGCACCCTGATGTATCATGGGGCCCACAGAGGTCTTTTCCACCGCCTCTCAGCTCTATAAATCCTCAGAAATTCTAGAAACCCTAGAGGAGTCGACGAAACACAATTCCAGCCGTCGCAAGTTCCAGAACCACGAGATCCAATCTAACACCATCATGGAGGGGTTCATCATCCTCATTGGTGCCTCTCCGATGATGCGTGAGTAGTCCATCATAGACCTACAGGTCCGTAGGCTCTAGGTAGATGGCTTTTTCTCTCTCTTTTGATTCTCAATATAATGGTCTCTTGGAGATCTATTTGATTTAATGACTTTTGCGGAGTGTTTGTTGGGATCCGATGAAGTTTGAGTTCATGATCAGTTTCTATCCATGAATATTATTTGAGTCTTCTTTGATCTCTTATATGCATGATTATAGCCTCGTATTTCTTCTTCAAATATTTGGTTTAGTTAGGCCAACTAGATCGATTTTTTCTTCCCATGGGAAGAGGTGCTTTGTGATGGGTTCGATCTTGCGGTGTCCTCTCCCAGTGACAGAAGGGGCAGCGAGGCACGCATGTATCGTTGCTATTAAGGATAACAAGATGGGGTCTATTCCTACATGAATAGATCTTGTCTACATCATGTCATCGTTCTTATTGCATTACTCCGTTTCTCCATGAACTTAATACACTAGATGCATGCTGGATAGCGGTCGATGTGTGGAGTAATAGTAGTAGATGTAGAATCCTTTCGGTCTACTAATCTTGGACGTGATGCCTATATATTGATCATTGCCTTGGATATCGTCATGATTATTTGATGTTCTATCAATTGCCCAACAGTAATTTGTTTACCCACCGTGTGCTATTTTCTTGAGAGAAGCCAATAGTGAAATCTAAGGCCCCCGGGTCTATCCTTTTAATATTTTGCTTTCTGATCTATCTTTTTCCGCATTTGTTTTCAGATCTGTTATTCCAAAAATCCAAAAATACCTTGCTGCAATTTTTATTTTCATCTTCTATTTTGTGTTCTTGTGCGATCTATTTATCCAATCTCATACAAACTAATCTATCTTTTTACCGTGAAGAGATTGACAACCTCTTTTACGCGTCGGGTTGCAAGTATTTGTTCTTTGTGTGCAGGTACCGTTTACATAGTGTTGCCTGGTTCTCCTACTGGTTCGATAACCTTGGTTTCATAACTGAGGGAAATACTTACCGTAGTTGTGCTGCACATCCCTTCCTCTTTGGGGAAATACCGACTGATGATGTCCTGGACTAGGGGGTACTCACCACGTCGTCTCCCGACCAGTGGGTCGGGCCGAGGACCCCCAGGGTGGTTCACTAATGGGCCAGTTCGGACAGCCCATGATGCATACGAGGAAGATTCCACAAGACTTGATGATCAAGACAATGACTCCTCTCCACCGACGTAGCCGACTAGGACTCTTGTTATCCTAGGCCTCTGGTGTGTTATATAAGTCGAGGCCAGGCTAGTATTTAGGGAGAATCAGATCACAGAGATTACAATCATAGCTCTTAGGGTTTAGACCACTACATACGATCTCGAGGTAGATCAACTCTGTACTCGATACCCCATCATCAATACAGAATAAAGTAGGACGTAGGGTTTTACCTCCATTAAGAGGGCCTGAACCTGGGTAAATATCGTCTCCCTTGTCTCCTGTTACCCATCGATCAAAGATCCACAGTTCGGGACCCCCTACCCGAGATCCGCCGGTTTTGACACCGACATTGGTGCTTTCATTGAGAGTTCCGCTGTGGGATCGCCAGAAGGATCGACGGCTTGTGTGCAGATTGGCAGCAATTTTTTTCTGGACATCGAATTTGTGTTCGTCGTCTCCGTTTTCTCAAGCGTCGCTTTGACGATTGCTTCAGTGAAATTGTGCGGAATTCTATCCACAACAACCCTGCAAAATTTCGTCGCGTTCCGATGGAGGAATCTTCGGCAATCTCTGATATACCGGAGCCCTATCGAATCTGGACGGGAATTTGGATGAGTTTGAGGCGAGGTGTCTAGTTTCTAGCTCGGACCGTTGGAAAATCCCACCGTTCATCGGCTGCGGAATTCTTATACCGATCACCCCTCAAAATTTCAGCTCGATCCGACCGTTCAAACTCCGGGAAACGTCTGATGAGTGCATCAATTTTTGGATCTGTTTTCTGCGCGAGAACGAATCCGACCTGAATTCATCTTTTTTCATGAACGGGACATTGGACATCCTTTTTTAAGGAATTTTTTCTAAGGTATTGTGTGTTGTTCTCAAACACGTGCCCATAAATTTTGAGTTTTTTTTCAAGCCGATCTTCATCGTCGCGTCAGTGTCAAACCGGCCCGACCACGTTGCTCCACGACTATCGACCTGCGTCGACATCGACTCCGCCGTCGCTCTATTGAGCCAACGACAACCACCACATCGGATCATTACCTCGGCAAGCCGACCAAGAGTTCGGCATCGTGAATGAAAAATAACCGTTAAGACAAGGTCGTCACCCCACGGGTTGCATGGGTCGGGTGTGCCGTTGCTTCATCAAGGCAGCATTGACCGCGTCACAAATTCCGACCTGTGTCGGCATCGCCGCGCCGTCGCTTCTTCAAGCCGACATCCACCATGCCGACCTGCTTCGACACCTCGGCTGACATGAGACTTCGGCATCACCAGCCGACCTGCTCCGTCACCTCGGCTAGACCGGGGACTTCGCCATCTCTTCATCAACCTGCTCCGGGGACTTCGGCATCACCAGCCGACCAGCTTCATCATGTTGGCTGGACCAAGGGCTTTCGAACAGTTCTCAGCAGCTGGCTTTGTCAATGCAATTCGGCAGAGTCTGTTGTAGCCCCGCGGCAGCAGACGCAAGACGCTCAAGTTACGAGAGATCGGCCAACTTCGACCACTACGAACAGTTAGGTGATATTTTTCCTATTAAATTTGTTCGTGTTGTTTTTACTATCAAAGATCTTTGTACTTGTAATTTGTACAATTTTGTGCGCAGGTTGTCTGTGCTGAGCCGGTGGACTCTAATCCATATTAACTCCCCTGTGCCGTCAATTCTACTTATGCTACACAGAGGCCATATTTGTTTTATTATCCATACTCTGCATAAATTGATTATGCAAAAAATGTTATTATTATGTCCGGCTTGCATTGTTTTATGTGTGCAGGTAAAGGATTTAGATCGGATGGCATTGTCACCCCGGCGTACCGACGTCGTTGTCCCGCCTTCGTTGACCAAATTCTGTTGTCACCCTACCGCGAATTCGGTTGACCCTGCGAATTCAGATTTTGTCACCTCACCGCGCCGACGCCCTGTGTCGACATCTGCATCGCGCCAGGCTGCATCTCTTCTAAATAATTTATTTCGCATAAATAATTCTTTAAAGAATTGTTATTTTATCATTATCTGGCTTGTGCTACTTCATGCGTGTAGGTAATCGACTTCGGCTGTGTCACGTCGTCACCTGGGCGTGCCGACATCGTCGTCCCGCCTCCATCAACCAAATCGCGTCATCGACATGGTCGAATAACGTGGGGGCTTCGCCGACATGCTACTGAACTGTTCTGTCTCCTCGGCTGGACCGGGGGTTTCACCTCGGCCTTTTGAAAGTGTTGTATTGTCACTTCATCAAGCCGAGCTCTTCGTCGGCTACCTCGTGACCGGCTTGGGGGTTGGGACCTTGTCTCGTCGTAGCTCGAACCGCGCCATCCATGCCGAGCATATTAACCAGCTAAGTCGCTTTCATGCTCAAATTTCTTAAGTTTGTAAATTTTTGTTCGGTTCAACCGAGCGTTATGTTTTTGTTTCAAAACAAGATTTTTCTTTGTTAAAAATGTTGTTTGTTCAAAAAACAACTTTCTTTACCCAATTTAACCGGGGGCTCTTAAATTTATATGAGCCGTTTTATAATAAATGTTATCTTTTTGGTCATTGCAAAGTCTTTTTCTACTACTCCTTTTTCCGACGCTAGTGTGCGGTCAATAGCCGGATAGTCTAGTTTCTTTCTAAAGCTGCTTGAGTTTAGTTCGCTAAACAGGCCTCGGAGAAACACCCCGCCTTCGGGATATGGAGGTTGAAGCCAAAGGCTGACCCGCTTGGAGTCTGGAGATCGGATGTATCACGTTAAAGTACGACCGAAGCACAAATTAAATTTTAGACCAATTTCGGATTGGCACAATTTTCGTTTATCTAAACATAAAGTTTTTGCATAAGTTTTTTGGTTTTTCCAAGCATAACTCTCGCAGTACAACGCCAGATGCATTTCACGCATTGGCAATATTAAAGGGGTTCTGCGGTTAGCACCGAACCCACCAAACACGGAGGTACTCCATGCAGTCCTCGGCAAAATGTCCTCGGTATTTCGCATTTATATGCATTGATTTCGAGTTGTGTCTTTGGTCTATAGCTGGATTGCCCGACTCCTGCGCTTACCCCTTACGTTTCCACTTTGTTCGGCTAAGGGGTAAAGGGAGAACCACTGCGATTGTCACTTCCGGTTTAACTGGTTAAGTGCCTCAGTTGGAGAAAGCCGAAAGCTGACTGTCACAACAAGCGTAAATCGGTCAGCGAACCGCAGGCGGTGTTCAACCAAATATAGCCGATCAAGGTTATCCGAGTAAAACGAAGGGCCTCTCTTTCTTGAAAAGGCCAAGTTGTGGGTGGTTCGACCTCGAATAATCCGAGGAATCGACGTATACCGGGGGCTATTAAGTTGCCCCCAAACATATGCTCCTATGACTAAGTGAAAGTTATAAAGCCTGAATATCTGATTGCCTCGTTTCCACTAAACACAACCGCCTCCGGGCACCGAGATGTCGGCTAAGGGTTGTCTTGTTTGTACGGAAACACCCTTCGTAGCATCTACAAAGGGGTGGAAGCCGACGATAGGCCACTTTCAGATTATAAACAGTCGCGACGGAGTCAAAATAAACTATACCGAGGGTTCCTTGTGGCACCTCGGCATAGATACATCGGGATTCCTGGAGAGCCCAACATATCATCAGCGTTTGTATTTAATATATGAAAGCTGGCTTCCATAGTGATCGTTATAAAGCCATAGATATGCATCAATTTGATTTAAGATTTTGGCCAAGCTGGGTTGCCTCGCTCCTGTGCTTACCCCCTACATTCCCGATTGTTCGGCTAGGGGGTAAAGGGAGCACCTCTGTGATTGTTACTTCCGGGTCATCCGGGTTAGTACCTCAGACTGGGTGAAGCCGAAAGCTAGCCATCTTTAGAAAATAATTGGTCGGCAACAACGAAAGTGAAAATTTCGGTCCATTATAGACTACAGAGTTCGGGAACATTCCCCGAACTAAATCCTCAATATTTTCCTCCCACATTGATCGGAGTTGAGGTTTCACGATCATGGTCAACATGATATCCTGGGAAAAGGAACTTATAAATGAACTATTTTTCCCAGAAGATGTTTCTTACGTTAAGTAGTAATATAACATATCTCTCCGCATACCTTTGTTTACAAAACCGTATGGCCGGATTGCCTTGTTTGCCGTAAATATTTGCCCTTACAAAGGCTTTATAAAGTAGGACACACACTCCTCGGTTACTGGCCGAGGAGGTTGAAGCCGATGGTCGGTCAACAAAGTCTTGTACAATGCGGATCCAAGCATTAATGATGTAAAGTACTTGGATACATAGAATCATTATACATAAATTGTGTCGAACGTAACAACGTTTGTGTCAAACAAATGTCGATCCTTAATTCGACCACCCATGCCCAAATTAAGGCTCAGGGGCTACTGCATTGATGATTCAATGCAGAAAATTTAAGTGCAAAACAGTTTCCGACGAGATTACGATCCTCGGGTTGGTCGCCGCACCCAACCTGAGTCTCGGGGGCTACTGCACAACGCATTTTAATTCCTAAAGTATGCTGCCGAGCAAGGAATTGATCCTCAGGCCGATTTCACGAATCGACCCGAGTCTCAGGGGCTACTGGGATTAGTGGTTTTATTTTATCCTTTAGGTGGATCCCGGGTTTTAGACCGACACGCACCTTGAGGGCTACTGGCTATATATCTCGACAGAGAATAAATTGCACCAATCAAAAAATTAGCCCACGGTCGGGGTGGTGCACCACCTCGGAAGTAGTCCGGTATAAAGCTCGGGCGCAAGTGGCTGGCACCATAGAGGGCATTTCCGGCATTAAGCTCGGCTGAATTCCTTCAATTTTTTAAAGACCGAGGTAATCTATGGCACCTCGGACGCTCGTCATCGTTGGACCTCGGATGCAGTCCGGCGTTGGAGCTCGGAAGCAGTCCGGCATAAAGCTCAAGATTGGAGACACCTCGAAAGCAGTCCGGCATAAAGCTCGGATGCGAATGGCTGGCTCCATAAAAGACTATTTCCGGCATTAAGCTCGAATAAACTCCTTCAACTTTTTGAAGACCGAGTTAATCTATGAAACCTCGGATGCAGTTTGGCGTTGGAGCTCGGCTGCAAAAAAGACACCTCAGATGCAGTTCGGCATTGGAGTTCGGATGCAAGAGGGCACCGCCGCACAGGAATACCTTCTAACCCGAGGTGTGGCATAAAAATAACAAGGCATTGATAAAGGCCGAGAACTTAAAGGGGCTCCTCAGATGCCCGACGTGTGAACTCTTTGAATACACCTCGGCGATTGTCAAGATCAGAGATAGCAAGATTTGTTGAACCAGTTTTCAAGACCGACGACTGAAGACGAAGAACAGTTTGGAAGAATCGAGGAGCGTGCCCAACTTGAAAACCGATTCAGGGGGCTACTGATGGTGTCCTGGACTAGGGGGTACTCACCACGTCGTCTCCCGACCAGTGGGTCTGGCCGAGGACCCCCAGGGCGGTTCACTAATGGGCCAGTTTGGACAGCCCATGATGCATACGAGGAAGATTCCATCAAGACAAGGACTCCTCTCCACCGACGTAGCCGACTAGGAATCTTGTTATCCTAGGCCTCTGGTGTGTTATATAAGCCGAGGCCAGGCTAGTCATTAGGGAGAATCAGATCATCAGAGATTACAATCATAACTCTTAGGGTTTAGACCACTACATACGATCTCGAGGTAGATCAACTCTGTACTCGATACCCCATCACCAATATAGAACAAAGCAGGACATAGGGTTTTACCTCCATTAAGAGGGCCCGAACCTGGGTAAATATCATCTCCCTTGTCTCCTGTTACCCATTGATCAAAGATCCATAGTTCGGGACCCCCTACCCGAGATCCGCCGGTTTTGACACCGACACCGACGCAGTCTCAAGCCACGTCAGAACACGAGGGCGCGGCCCGGGAGGTGGATGGCATCCTGGAAGAGGAAAGCCACGATCTCTTCTCCGTGGCGGCAACCCGCGTCTTTAGCCATCTCCTCCTTCGCGATCCCAGGTTTAAATTTGACGAGGTGACGGGCCCCGTGCTCGAAGAATCTGGCGGCGACCGGGCGGCGGTTGTGGAGGGCCACGTGGGCGCGTTGCTTGAGAAGTTTTTCTGCAACGACGGCGGCGAAGAGTCTAGCGGCGAGCCTCCTTTTACCGTCCTGCAATAAATTTAATCCGCCTTGAGGAGGCATAAGACGGCAGTTTAAATCGCGAGGAATATTTTGAACTTTGTAATAACTGTTTGTGATCTGTGATTTCCCTTCCTTGGCTCGGTTTTTCTCTTGCTAGCCTTTGTGCTCTGCGTCGGCAGGGCCCAGCCCCGCGCGTACCTCAGCCGTCATTGGAATGCCAGGTCGTGATGCCTGAACTGAACCAGGAGGTGATGGGCTATGGGAGCTAGTGAAGGCTCCTGAGGCGCGATGCTCAAGAGCCCCCCTTTGACGCGCAAGCAGCCCGCTCAAGAGTCCTCGTGCTCTGCGTCGGCAGGGCCCATCCTCACGCGTACCTCAGTCGTCGCTGGAACGCCAGGTCATGATGCCTGAACTGAACCAGGAGGTGAGGGGCTACGGGCGCTAGTGAAGGCTCCTGAGGCGCGATGCTCAAGAGCCCCCTTTGACGCGCAAGCAGCCCTCATGAGGAAGAATCCTGAGCACAGGAGACCATGCTTGGAGTGTCGCATGCTTGCCGGTTTATACTTGAGTGTCATGCGAGGAGACTAGACACCAAGGGCCCTGGTGGCCGGGTGACGTGCGCGGAGGTAGAGTCGCGAGCCAGAGCCCGATCCCTTGGGTTTTTCAACGCTGCTGGGACTAACCCGAGCACAGGCACCGTGTCCAGCCCCCGCTAGCGAGAGGTACATGGGGAAGCTGGCGAGCGTGGAGCTCAATCGATCCTCCACCAGCGCGGAGCATGGGGCTTCGACTTGGGCGTGGGCATAGTCGCGGTTTGACAATATCTCCGCCAGCACGGAGCATGGGGCTTCCACTTGGGCGTGGGCGGGAGTCCTCTCGAGGCCAAGGGGTGGCCCTATGGGAGGCTCCGAGGCATGTACAGCCCTAACCTCATTATTACGTGAGAGGGTCACGGGCGGCGATTAGAGAGGTGTCGGACGCTCCAGGCACATGGCTCAGGAGCTCCTTCCTCAGTCTTCAGGCGGGTTGCGCCTCACTCTTCACGCATCTGCATGCACATGAAACCTATGATGTGGGGGCGACGCGTGTCGGGTGGCTGTCCCGAGGACACCGCACGAAGAGGTTCGACACCGAGGACCCCAGGAGGTGACGTGTATGGGGGCAGCCCGTCAGACAGAGCTCAGTCACTCGGGTTTAGCGACGCTGCAGGGACGGACTCGAGCACAGACGCCGTGTCGGGTTCCTTCATGGAATGAACAGGGGAAAACCACCCGATGCATGGCGCCCGAGGTGACGAAACACCAAACTAGCAGTCATACATATTGAGCCGCGCCATTAATCACCTACTCTCGGCAATCCCCTGAAGGGGCAAGATACCAAGGACCTCAGGAGGTGACGTGCATGGGAGCAAGCCCGCGAGACAGAGCTCGATCACTTGGATTTATCAACGCTGCAGGGACGGACCCGAGCACAGACGCCGTGTCCAACACCAGCCAAGGGACATTCAAAAGACGGGTCCCCGGGGTGCAGCGATTTCATACGGTGGCGAGGCACTGAATGCGAGGCTAAAGCAAATAACATAAACTCCGAAAGAGATAACAAGGTTCGCTACATGATACGTCTCCAACGTATCTATAATTTTTGATTGTTCCATGCTATTATATTATCTGTTTTGGATGTTTTACATGCATTAATATGCTATTTTATATTATTTTTGGGACTAACCTATTAACCTAGAGCCTAGTGCCAGTTTCTGTTTTTTCCTTGTTTTTGAGTATTGCAGATAAGGAATATTAAACGGAGTCCAAACGAAATAAAATCTTCGATATGATTTTTCTTGGACCAGAAGAAACCTACCAGACTTGGAGAGGGGGGTAGGAGACCTGCCGGGAGACGACAAGCCTCCAGGGCGCGCCCTAGGGGGGGAGCGCCCCCTGGCTTGTGGCCCCCCTGCAGGCCTCCTAACCCTAATCTTCCTCCTATAAATTCCCAGATATTCCCCCAATACCAAAAAGGGCAACGATAATACTTTTCTGCCGCCAGAAGCCTCTGTTCCCGTGAGATCCCATCTTGGAGCCTTTTCTGGTAATCTGCCGGAGGGGGATTCGATCACGGAGGGCATCTACATCAACTCCATTGCCCCTCCGATGATGCGTGAGTAGTTCACCTCAGACCTTCGGGTCCATAACTAGTACCTAGATGGCTTCTTCTCTCTCTATGTTCTTCAATACCATGTTCTTCATGATCTTCATGGAGATCTATCCGATGTAATGCTCTTTTGCGGTGTGTTTGTCGAGATCCGATGAATTGTGGGTTTATGATCAGATTATCTATGAGTATTATTTGAATCTTCTCTGAATTCTTATATGCATGATTTCATATCTTTGCAAGTCTCTTCGAGTTATTGGTTTGGTTTGGCCAACTAGATTGGTAATTCTTGCAATGGGAGAAGTGCTTAGTTTTGGGTTCAATCTTGCGGTGTCCTCACCCAGTGACAAAGTAGGGGTAGCGAGGCACGTATTTGTATTGTTGCCATCAAGGGTAAAAAGATGGGGTTTTCATCATATTGCTTGAGTTTATCCCTCTACATCATGTCATCTTACTTAATGCGTTACTCTGTTCTTCATGAACTTAATACTCTAGATGCAGGCAGGAGTCGGTCGATGTGTGGAGTAATAGTAGTAGATGCAGAATCGTTTCGGTCTACTTGACATGGACGTGATGCCTATATGCATAATCATTGCCTTGGATATCGTCATAACTATGCACTTTTCTATCAATTGCTCGACAGTAATTTGTTCACCCACCGTATTATTTTCTTTCAAGAGAGAAGCCTCTAGTGAAACCTATGGCCCCCGGGTCTATTTTGCATATTATATTTTTAGATCTATAAACCAAAAATACCAAAAATACTTTGCTTCAATCTTTTTTTACTTTTGTTTTACTTTTCGTTTTAGTAATCTTTTATATCTATCTTTATCGGATCTCATCCTTGCAAGTAACCGTGAAGGGATTGACAACCCCTTTTTAGCGTTGGGTGCAAGTGTTTGATTGTTTGTGTAGGTGCAAAGATTGGGGCCTTGCTTGTACCTCCTACTGGATTGATACCTTGGTTCTCAACAACTGAGGGAAATACTTATCTACTTTGCTGCATCACCCTTTCCTCTTCAAGGGAAAACCAGCGCAAGCTCAAGAAGTAGCAAGAAGGATTTCTGGCGCCGTTGCCGGGGAGATCTACATCAAGCCTACCAAGTACCCATCACAAACTCATCTCTTGCATTTACATTATTTGGCATTTGCCTCTCGTTTTCCTCTCCCCCACTTCTAAAACGATTTTCAGAAAAAACCAAAAAGATTTGCCTTTTTATTCGCCCTCTTTCCGTTCGTCTTTTTGTTTGCTTTTTGTTTGCTTGTGTGTTAGAACGCTTAAACTCATGGCTAGCCTTAATACTATCGCTAGTACCCCCGAGAGTGAAGTTCTTAATTTTAAGCAAAGGGAGGGAGAAAACTTAAAAGATGCTTGGTATAGAATTTGCAATGCTCAAAATAGATCTACTCGTAAGCAATCTGCTACCATTCTCCTTCGCAATTTTTATGTGGGTGTTTCTCCTTGGAATAGATATGTTCTGGATACCATTATGGGGGGGAATTTCTTGGGAAGCCATACCATTGATTCTTATAGTGCTATGATAAATTTGGTAGGTTCACCACCACTCATGGTTAATGAAACTATCTTTACTTTGGAACATGTGATGCGGAAGCTTGATATTTTTGAAAATAAAGTTGCTACTGTAGAGCTCATTGAAAACTTGGATAAAAAGATTCATAATCATATTACTCAATATGGATCTAAGGTAGGAGTTACTTTAATAAACCTAAGGGAAAAAGAACCCATAGTTAATGAAAAATTGGATCAAGATTCCTCTAGAATTGGAAAGCTAGAGGACATTATTACCAACTTGGGTTCCGCTTTTACCTCTGTTCAAACCACTCCAAAATTTCCTCCGTCTAAGGCTGCCAAGTTTGTTTATGTTCCTAAAAATAAGGGTGAATCCTCTAGTAAAGGGGATGAAGATCTTAAGTTCATAAGTGTTCACCCGAGCTTTATCAATATTGTTAGGGAACCTATTACCACAAGTGAATCTCTTGACTTCTTGCCTAGGAGCATTATTATTGATAAGAGCAAAGAACCTCCTAGGGTTTACAAGTGTGCAATTGAAGAGTTGCATACCAAAGATGACAATACCTAGATCTATTGCGTTATGCCTAGCTAGGGGCGTTAAACAATAGCGTTTGTTGGGAGGCAACCCAATTTTATTTTATGTTTTTATTTTTGTTTGTTTTTGTTTCTGTTATTGAGTGTTTTACACATTATTACCTATGTAGTAATTGTGTTTTATTGTTTTAATTAGTGTTTGAGCCAAGTAAGACCTTTGGGATGGTCTACGGTGATTGTTGATTTGATTTTGCTGAAAAACAGAAACTTTTGCGCTCAGTGCAGGAATTTTATAAATTCACCAGAGAGTCGAATGAGTCTGAAATTTTTACACAAGATTGATATACAACTTTCCCAGATTGTCCTAATGTTTCAGAATTTTTGGAGTTACATAAGTATTCGAAGTTTACAGATTGCTACAGACTGTTCTTTTTTTGACAGATTCTGTTTTCTTTGTGTTGTTTGCTTATTTTGATGTATCTATGGGTTGTATCGGGGGGTATGAACCATGGAGAAGTTGGAATATAGTAGATATTACACCAATATAAATAAAGAATGAGTTAACAACAGTACCAAAAGTGGTGATTTATTTTTCTTATACTAACGGATCTCACGAGTTTTTTGTTGAGTTTTGTGTTGTGAAGTTTTCAAGTTTTGGGTAAAGATTTGATGGACTATGGAATAAGGAGTGGCAAGAGCCTAAGCTTGGGGATGCCCAAGGCACCCCAAGCCATATTCAAGGATACAAAAGAGCCTAAGCTTGGGGATGCCCCAGAAGGCATCCCCTCTTTCGTCTTCAATCCATTGGTAAATTTACTTGAGGCTATATTTTTATTCACCACATGATATGTGTTTTGCTTGGAGCGTCTTGTATGATATGAGTCTTTGCTTTTTAGTTTGCCACAATCATCCTTGCTGCACACATCTTTTGAGAGGGACACACATTAATCGTGAATTTATTAGAATACTCTATGTGCTTCACTTATATCTTTTGAGCTTGGCAATTTTGCTCTAGTGCTTCACTTATATCTTTTTAGAGCACGGTGGCGTTTTATTTTATAGAAATAATTGAACTCTCTTACCTCACTTATATTATTTTGAGAGTATTTAAACAGCATGGTAATTGGTTTAGGTTATGAATTTAGTCCTAATATAATGGGCATCCAAGAGGGATATAATAAAAACTTTCATATAAAGTGCATTGAATACTATGAGAAGTTTGATTCCTTGCATATAGTTTTGAGATATAAAGATGGTGATATTAGAGTCATGCTAGTAAGTAATTGTGGATTGGTTGAAATACTTGTGTTAAGGTTTGTGATTCCCGTAGCATGCACGTATGGTGAACCGTTATGTAACGAAGTCGGAGCATGATTTGTTTAATGATTGTCATCCTTTGTGTGAGGGTCAGGAGCGCGCGATGGTTAACTCCTACCAACCTCTCCCCTAGGAGCATGCATCTAATACTTTGATTCGATAACTAATAGACTTTTGCAATAAGTATGTGAGTTCTTTATGACTAATGTGAGTCCATGGATTATACGCACTCTCACCCTTTCACCATTGCTAGCCTCTCTAGTACCGCACAACTTTCGCCGGTGCATTAAACCCACCTTCCTCAAAACAGCCACCATATACCTTCCTCAAAACAGCCACCATACCTACCTATTATGGCATTTCCATAGCCATTCCGAGATATATTGCCATGCAACTTCCACCGTTCCGTTTATTATGACACGCACCATCATTTTCATATTGTTTTGCATGATCGTAAGATAGCTGCTAATTTTTTTTAAATATTATATTATTTTTATTAATTTTCTCACATATAACGTCGTTGGCAAAATTTACAGAACTGTGATTCAGTCGGCCAGGAGGAAGCCGACTGGATCCAGTCGGCCAGGAGGAGGCCAATTAGTCCCATTCGGCTTCTAGTAGGCCGATAGGGTAGTCGGCCTCGCAGTAAGACCTCCTGTCGGCTTTGTAGAGACCAATTAGTACTAATTGGCCTAGCCGTGGCCGATTAGTACTAATTGGCCTAGCCGTGGCCGATTAGTACTAATTGGCCTAGCCGTGACCAATTAGTACTAATCTGCCTTGACAAAACCAATAGGTGCATGTTCCTCATATTTTGATCCATAACTAACATTTTGTGATGTACAAAATGACACAATAACCCCTCCCGACATCGTTTCCCGCTTCTTAGTTCCCGCCATCTTTTCCCGCTTCTGAGTTCCTGCCAATATCTCCCGCCATCTATTCCCGCTTCTGAGTTCCCGCCATCGTTTCCCGCTTCTTAGTTCCCGCCAATATCTCCTGCCATTGTCTCCCTCTTCTGAGTCCCCGCCTATTCTTCTTTTCTGAACCTATAAAACCCCCTCCACACTAAGTTGGGTAAGTTGTCCAGTATAGTATCGTAGTTTCGTGGAGATGTCCCATTATCCTTTTGATCGTAGTTTTCACTCTGGTATGTCCGATAGTCTTCTCCGTCTAGCCGCCAATTTCAAGATCGACGATAGAGTAGTTCCATGGGAGGAACTCATCAGTAGTGACACCATAATGAATGAGTTGGCTCACTCATTAGCTAGGAGTGGGTGGCCTCCCAGGACATTTGAGGAGATACGGAAAGAACTTCTCAGGTTGCATGGCAGATGGCAGAAGCAACTGCATAAGAGTGAATCTTACCTCAGGCTTGCTATAAATAATTCAGATTTATGGTCAGCAGACAGTGAGGACGAAGACTACCTCTTCATGCCGAGCACCAAGGTCAAGACTACCGCATCGTCGAAGGGCAAGAGCTCTACATCGACGAAGGGCAAGAGATCTGCATCGACGGAGGAGGACGAAGACGACCTCTTCATGCCGAGCACCACGGTCAAGACTACCGCATCGTCGAAGGGCAAGAACTCTGCATCGACGAAGGGCAAGAGCTCTGCATCGATAAAGGGCAAGAGCTCTGCATCGACAAAGGGCAAAAGCTCTGCATGGACGGAGGAGGACGATGATGCATTCATGTAGTTTTTTAGCTATATTCTGTAATTTCAGTTGTATTGTTTAATTCAGCTGCATTTTATATTATCTTTGTGTATTGTCTTGTTTTGTGGGCATTATGTTTTATGTAAAGCGCGACGTTGGATGCATTACTTTACAGTATAAGTGTTATCCCCTCTAAACCAATTGACCACTGAAATAGAACATGAATATGTCTCATACATAAGTAGATAGTAATTTGTCCCATACATAAAATAGACATATGTCTCATACATAATTAGATAGTCATGTCTCTACCGAACGATGGAACCGTCAACGACGACGCCTGCCTCGGCGCTCAGGCAGTGTGCTCGGCGTACTCCAGCCAAACCTGTTGGGTGGCCTAATGTGACGAAGAGGAACCTCAGACCCGTCCTGGTCATCCAGTGTATCCTGGGTGGGTCCTGGTGGAGGAGTCGAAAACATGTCCATCCACGTGTGTAGCTGTGATAGTGGCTCACCCTCACTCCCCAACGCAGAACCGGACGCCGACCCCTGCTGATATGGATCTGGCTGAAACATGAAACCCAATGTGGGACTTTGCTGTTGTGGTGAAGGTTCAAACGTGAAGCTGGACGAGGGATAATGCTGCTCTGGGTGCTGCCACGCCGAACTGCCAGCCTGGTCAGGAGGTGGTGGAGGGGGCGTCGGCTGCTGTTTTAGGCGAGGACGTGGTTGTTGTCGTTGCGTGGATGTCTGCGGCTGCTGGTGGTGCTGCTGCTGCTGGTGGTGGTGGTGGTGCTGCTGCTGGTGGTGATCGTGCTGCTGCTGCTGTTGGTGGTGGGGAACAACGTCCGAAGTGCGGGTGCACGTGATAGCCTTGTAGACAGCTCGTAGCTTCTGCTCCAGGCGCGCGAACCATGGCCGGAGCTGAGATGTGGGAACCATAAGAGGTGCAGACGACAACGATCATGTATAGTCCCTGACCTCACTATGAAGATCGTATGCCAGCTCAGCCTGAAATTGTCACGATGATTATTAATTATGGACGGCAAAATATTTAACCAGAAGATGAATTAGATAAAGACAATAAATGTTACCGCGTACTGCCTAGAGCCCGAAGTATCATAGCTCGGGTATGTATCAGACGTAACGGGGTCTGGTATCTCCTCTGGATGAGGGTGCTGCACGATGCGTAACCTTGTCCTTCCCATGTACCGATGCAAATAGGCATTGAATTCATTGAGATCAAACATGCGAACCTCTTCCCAGAGACGTGTCGTCGCAGTATCCCAGTCTGTCATGTACGGCTAAAGCCTTTGGACCCACTGCTGCTGTGTCCTGCTTATCCCCTTCCTTGTGTTCCTGCAATTGAGGTGTGTGTTTAACAATTAATTAGTGATTCACTGTGAACATATTTGAATGATAATGAAACATTGAATAAGTATACAATACCTGTGGACTACTGCTGGCAGTGGGTTCTCTATAGGGGGGGGGGGGGTGACCATCTGCCGAAGACCAAATTGCCTCATAACCCGCTGTTGCGCCATCTCCTCGACGCAGACATCGAAGATAATCTTCGATTTTGTCATCCAGTAACCCCAATTTCTTGTGCATAGATGAGAAATACCGCCGAGGTACCTGGCATGTATGTTTGCTTGCGTGTACGGCTGCCATATCACCCCGGTGTACATATCGAACTGCTCGTTTAATGCCGTGTACGCTCGCCTAGTCTGCTCAGCAGCATAGCGTCTCTGCACAGATTATAAGTGAGTTTTCAGCAGTAATGTAGGCAAAGAACATGCATTAAATTATAACACGAGACATACCTTGCGACGCGTCCAGCACAGACCAAAAGTAGGCATGTCGATTCCGTTAGCATCGAACAAGTGGCCCGTAGGATAACCCTCCTGGACATCTATGTTCGGCCGTCCTATAGAGAACCTCTCCCAGGACCACAGCTGTAAAAATAGAGGGTATCCAAGAAGGGCTGACTTATCCGCGGCAAGCTGGCAACCGTTGCACATACCTCGGTATGTAGCTGCTAAGACCGCTGATCTCCAACTCCTAGGTGTGATCTGATTCGGCATCTCAGCTCTCGCGATCTCTAGTGCAATAGGGATGTAGCATGCACTTACAGTGGTGACATGGTTCTCTGTGAACATAACCTTCCTGAGAAGCCACAGTAGGTACGCCTCCAGGCTACGAGTGATCTGTGTCGCATTCAGAGGGACATTTGGATACCCCGGGAAATTCTGGATCTATATTGAGTAAAGAGAACATATTAATAAACAACAAATTATAAAACCAGATGCACGACCAACGAAAGATATGTGGCTGAGGAACTAACCCTGAAATGATGCAGCCAATCATACTTAGGTCCGTGAGGCTCTGAGGCAAGAACCGGAGCCCCATCATAAACACCCAAGAAACGTTGTGTCAAAGATGCCTCCCAACCAGGCGGTGCATCCAACGGTCCTATGGCACCACCCGCCAAGGGTAGGCCCAGCAGCATCGAGACATCCTCTAGAGTAGGAGCCATCTCTCCCCAGCGGAAGTGGAATGTGTGGGTCTCAGGCCTCCATCGGTCCACTAAGCAGGTGAGCAGAGAGGAGTCAATGGCGACGCGTCTGGAGGTGTCAGTGTCCTCTACTAGACGCGCGAAAGGTAAAAGTCCAGCCCATTTCAACCTGCAGGTCAGAAAGCATAACAATTCATTTAGTGTGACACATTAAATCCAGCTTGAAATAAATAAATAAGTAAAACACGTACCTGTCAACCCAATCCGGATGTATCTTCCAGTCCACCTTAGAAGTGCGAGTGCGAAGGGGGTCGAGCTTGCGCTCACATAATAGCGAGGCACGATGCTTACTATCAATCTCCGGCTTTAGCAACGACGGTACCTCCATTCTACAATAGTGCATTTATAACATAGTGCCACACACAATACAAATATAAAACATAGTGCCACACACAATACAAATTTAAAACATAGTGCCACACACAATACAAATATAAAACATAGTGCCACATACAATACAAATATAAAACATAGTGCCACACACAATACAAATTTGAAACATAGTGCCACACTTAAAACAAATATAAAACATAGTGCCTAGCTTCTTCATCTTGCTCTCTCTTCCTCCTATTCGTCCACGACTGCCTCGTCCACGCCTTGCGCCCCCCTGGTAGTGACGAACATGGGACATTCAGTGTCCCTATGTCCAAATTCATTGCATAGAATGCATTGCATGGTGCGCCCTCCGGCATCAGATTCATCCATATCATTCCGGATGCGCTGACATTGTCGTCTACCTCTACTTGTACGCATAAACTCAGGGTGTGGAATGTATCTCCGTTCAACAGGGTCGACGGTGTTGAAGTTACCCATTGATCGAAAACCAATCAACTCACCTGTCCAGGTATTGAGGACGGACTCTTTCAGAAAGTATGGGGATACGAATGAGATTGCGTCCAGTCCTAACTGCCCGCAAGCAGCAAGTACATGCGAGCAAGGTAGGTGAAGCAACTTCGGTTTGTTGCATGTGCACTCGCAAGTTGGCCGGACTTCATTTCCAATTTTCACCTCGTGTGTCCTCTACACATTTGCACATCCGAATTTGTTGTTAGCTAACCGGACCTCATACCTTCGCTCTTGATTTCCGATGGTAACAACAGTACGTGACCGGGCTTTTTCCATCTTTTCATTCATGTACTTCATAACCCTTTCACAGTAACGTGTGTTCGGGTTGTTAGTGATATGCAGGGCGGCGCTTTGACGTCTATCTCTGAAATACTTCACCGTACCATAGAAAATTCCCTCAACAATAGCTGTAAGGGGCAAAGCCCTATTTCCTCTGAGGACAAAGTTATATGTTTCAGCGAGGTTGGTAGTCATGACACCGTACCTTGCTCCATGTGTGTCATGCAGCAAAGACCACCTCTCAAGAGGCTCATGCTCTATCCACTGATCAAAGGTTTTAATTGTCCTTCCAAGCCTTCTCCTAGTGCCAGGTGGATCAAATCCTGGCAAGTCACAAAGCCCAACAGGATCCTCCTCCACGGCTGCTGATCCTGTTGCTAACTGTGCAGCTACTGCTTCAACATGTGCCCTCACAGCTGCATCTCGTGCAGCTCTCCTGTCCCTAACATGTCTCTTCGTGCAAGTATTTAGTCTGTCACGTATCAAAGTGTACTTCCATAGCTGGTTCTGCTTGCAGAGTTTCTTGAATAGATTCATGAGGTTCTTATTTCTAAACTGCGAGAAGAAATTGGCCCCAAGATGGCGCATGCACCAACGACTCTGCAAGTCCTGCCATGGAGTTTGTTCCTCAGGACCAGGGTTTGACAATGTCTTTATCGCACTGAGTATACCTGCATGTCTGTCATGAAGAATGCACACATTCGGCTTATCCTGCACAACAGCTATTTTCAATTGCCTGAAGAACCATGTCCAACTTTCAATGTTCTCGCTTTCCACAAAAGCAAATGCCAGAGGAACGACTTGATTTTGCCCATCATGACCAATGGCGGTCAGGATTTGACCCTTGTACTTCCCTGTGAGAAAAGTGCCATCCAGACATATCACTGGATGACAATGTCTGAAAGATTCAATGCACACACCGAAAGAGAAGAACAATCGATGCAACACCTTTACATTTGGGAACTCTGGCATGAAGAAGTCTTAAATATTGACATAGGTGCCCGGATTCCGGTCCTGCAATGTGTGGAGGAGCCGGACAATAGAGTCATATGCATCAAAGTACGAGCCAAATCTGGTCTCAAGTGCCCTCTTCTTAGCCCTCCAAGCCTTGCCATAGGATATTTTGTACTTGAACCTGACGAAGACTTTTGTCTGGATAGCCTTCACTTCCATAGCTTTGCCCTCCACTATCTCGCTATAAAGAAACCGAGCAATGAGGGTGGACGTAAGGTTTGGATGATCTTGAGGGATGCAGGGAATAACACAAGTGTGATGAACCAAGTCACTAATCACCCAATTTGTGCCATACTTAGGGAGATAGCCATGCACCCTCGCTGGACAACCCGGGTTCTTGCATACCATTGTCAAGTTTTTCGGACTTGACACATCTGCTACAAAAACCCTTTGCGTGGACATTGCCCAACTAATTATTAAATCCTTGAGAGCTTGCTTGTTTGGATACAGCGCACCCGTCGCAACGTTGTTCTGGTGATATTGCCACACAGAATCATGGCCATCATTCATGGTCATTGCATTTGAGAAGTCCTGATTCCATGATGCAGGATTAGGCACCTGCTGGACGTTCTCTTCTTCGTCTGACTCGTCAGAATCATCAGCAATATCACCATCTCTATCTTCATTTTCCATCTGGTTTTGCAAGTGTCCATCTACATCGTCAGCATCCACCTCGCCACTAGCATAATCCTTGACATTACCTCCTTCTGCATGACTGCTCTACCCTGTTTCGTAAACTTCATCTGCAGCATGGGACACATAATTTGACATTGAATCATGCATTCCTTCACTGCTCTGGCCATAATCGTAACCACCGTCGGCTTCAGTTGCACTCACCTGCTTCACGACGGGAAGCACTAAAGCGACAGGATTAACTTCCCTGCTCGAGCTAGCTTGTGACCAGCGCACCCACTGATCGTCCCGCGCTATTTCCTTCAAATAAAAGAAAATTTTCAAACTGGACCGGGTCCATAATGCATGAACACCCACGGTGTGTGTTTCAGTATTTAACCCTAAAGACCCGGTTAACCATTCTGTCAACTGACTAACAGACCATGTTTCAGGGGCAGTCATTGGCACTTCAATGTGCTCAAATTCACTCAGATCAGCTCCTGTCTCAGTTATTTGCACATTACCAGGGCCGTAGTAAAAAATTAACGTCACTAAATCAGACATATCTGTTGACCTAAAAAAATTCATCAGGGATAAATATTAAGCAAAAGGCAAACTAATAATTTTACCGAACCAACTAAAATTACTACATCTACCCTAATATTACCCAAAGCTACCGGATAAACTAAAAATTACCACACAACTAAATATTTGACAACTACATATTGTATCGAACTAAACCAATTTTACCGAACCAACTACAAAATACCACAGCTACCCAAATTTTACCGCACCAAATAAAAAATGCAATACAACTAACTATTTGACATCTACATATTGTATCGAACGAACGCTACCGGATCAACTAAAATATTCTACACACATAAATATCCACACAACTTAACACTACGGGAATGGACGTTGGATATATTACCCTTGAAGCATGTGAAGAAATGACGAACGGCGGGCTTCAAACACACGAACGGATGACGAACACCGGAATGTCCACCTCCACTGCCTCCACCTCCACCACCTCCACCTCCACAATGCTCACCACCACCACTAGGAGCTACCCCATCACGAGATCGAGGTTACACTAGCATCCCCTAGCACTCTAGAAGCAATCTACGGTGAAAAACTAGGAAGAAATTGGCTAAATATGTGGTAAGAAATCGGGGGGCTGTGGGTTTGCGAGAGAGATGAGAAAGAACAGAGAAGAGAGGAAGAGAGGAGGAAGAAAGGGAGAAGGAGCCGCGGCCGAAGGTGGCTGGGTCCTATCGGCCTCGGCGTAGCCGATTGGGCCCAGTCGGCCTTGACGCAGCCGACTGGACGGCCTCAGGCCGAATGACGTGTTCGGGCCAGTAGTCGGCCGCCACGTGGCCGACAGCCCACTTATCGGCCTCCTAGTGGCCGACTGGACCCTCTCGGCTTACCCGTGACCGACTGGACCCTGTCGGCTCCCTCGAGTCCGACGGGATGACAAATTCGAAATATTTTGAACCGGCGTTATATGTGAGAAAATTAATAAAAAAAGATAATATTTAAAAAAAATTAGCAAGATAGCTAGCATGATGTTTTCATGGCTTGTCCGTTTTTTGATGTCATTTGCTATGCTAGATCGTTGCACCTCCTGGTACACCACCGGAAGCATTCATATAGAGTCTTATTTTGTAATTCTTGAGTTGTAAGTAAATAAAAGTGTGATGATCATCATTAGAGCATTGTCCCATGAGAGGAAACGATGATGGAAGCTATGATTCCCTCACAAGTTGGGATGAATCTCCGGACTTTACAAATAATAAAAGAGGCCAATGAAGCCCAAATAAAAAAAGAGAGGCCAAAGATGCCCACCAAAAAAAAGAGAAAAGAGAGAAGGGACATTGCTACTATCCTTTTTCCACATTTGTGCTTCAAAGTAGCACCATGATCTTCATGATAGAGAGTCTCCTAATTTGTCACTTTCATATACTAGTGGGAATTTTTCATTATATAACTTGGCTTGTATATTCCAATGATGGGCTTCCTCAAATTGCCCTAGGTCTTCGTGAGCAAGCGAGTTGGATGCACACCCACTTAGTTTCTTTTTGAACTTTCATACACTTATAGCTCTAGTGCATCCGTTACATGGCAATCCCTACTCACTCACATTGATATCTATTGATGGGCATCTCCATAGCCCGTTGATACGCCTAGTTGATGTGAGACTATCTTCTCCTTTTCCTCACAACCTCCACCATATTCTATTCCACCTATAGTGCTATATCCATGGCTCACGCTCATGTATTGCGTGAAAGTTGAAAAGGTTTGAGAACATAAAAGGTGTGAAACAATTGCTTGACTTGTCATCGGGGTTGTGCATGATTTAAATACTTTGTGTGGGGAAGATGGAGCATAGCCAGACCATATGATTTTGTAGGGATAACTTTCTTTGGCCATGTTATTTTGAAAGGACACAATTGCTTTGATAGTATGCTTGAAGTATTATTGTTTTTATGTCAATATTAAGCTTTTGTTTTGAATCTTACGGATTTGAACATTCATGCCACAATAAAGAATATTACATGGATAAATATGTTAGGTAGCATTCCACATCAAAAATTCTGTTTTTATCATTTACCTACTCGAGGACGAGCAATAATTAAGCATGGGGATGCTTGATACGTCTCCAACGTATCTATAATTTTTAATTGTTCCATGCTATTATATTATCTGTTTTGGATGTTTTATATGCATTAATATGCTATTTTATATTATTTTTGGGACTAACCTATTAACCTAGAGCCTAGTGCCAGTTTCTGTTTTTTCCTTGTTTTTGAGTATTGCAGATATGGAATATTAAACGGAGTCCAAACGGAATAAAATCTTCGATATGATTTTTCTTAGACCAGAAGAAACCTACCAAACTTGGAGAGGGGGGCAGGAGACCTGTCCGGAGACGACAAGCCTGCAGGGCGCGCCCTAGGGGGGGGGGGGGGCGCCCCCCTGGCTTGTGGCCCCCCTGCAGGCCTCCTAACCCTAATCTTCCTCCTATAAATTCCCAAATATTCCCCCAATACCAAAAAGGGCAACGATAATACTTTTCCGCCACCGAAAGCCTCTGTTCCCGTGAGATCCCATCTTGGAGCCTTTTCCGGTAATCTGCCGGAGGGGGATTCGATCACGGAGGGCATCTACATCAACTCCATTGCCCCTCCGATGATGCGTGAGTAGTTCACCTCAGACCTTCGGGTCCATAGCTAGTAGCTAGACGGCTTCTTCTCTCTCTATGTTCTTCAATACCATGTTCTTCATGATCTTCATGGAGATCTATCCGATGTAATGCTCTTTTGCGGTGTGTTTCTCAAGATCCGATGAATTGTGGGTTTATGATCAGATTATCTATGAATATTATTTGAATCTTCTGTGAATTCTTATATGCATGATTTCATATCTTTGCAAGTCTCTTCGAGTTATTGGTTTGGTTTGGCCAACTAGATTGGTAATTCTTGCAATGGGAGAAGTGCTTAGTTTTGGGTTCAATCTTGCGGTGTCCTCACCCAGGGACAAAGTAGGGGTAGCGAGGCACGTATTTGTATTGTTGCCATCAAGGGTAAAAAGATGGGGTTTTCATCATATTGCTTGAGTTTATCCCTCTACATCATGTCATCTTACTTAATGCGTTACTCTGTTCTTCATGAACTTAATACTCTAGATGCAGACAGGAGTCGGTCGATGTGTGGAGTAATAGTAGTAGATGCAGAATCGTTTCGGTCTACTTGACACGGATGTGATGCCTATATGCATAATCATTGCCTTGGATATCGTCATAACTATGCGCTTTTCTATCAATTGCTCGACAGTAATTTGTTCACCCACCGTATTATTTTCCTTCAAGAGAGAAGCCTCTAGTGAAACCTATGGCCCCCGGGTCTATTTTCCATATTATATTTTCAGATCTATAAACCAAAAATACCAAAAATACTTTGCTGCAATCTTTTTACTTTTGTTTTACTTTTCATTTTAGTAATCTTTTATATCTATCTCTATCGGATCTCATCCTTGCAAGTAACCGTGAAGGGATTGACAACCCCTTTTTAGCGTTGGGTGCAAGTGTTTGATTGTTTGTGTAGGTGCAAAGATTGGGGCCTTGCTTGTACCTCCTACTGGATTGATACCTTGGTTCTCAACAACCGAGGGAAATACTTATCTACTTTGCTGCATCACCCTTTCCTCTTCAAGGGAAAACCAATGCAAGCTCAAGAAGTAGCACTACACATCCAAAAAGTGAGAATGCTGCAGGGATAGACCCATGCCAGCCTGAGGGTATCGCGGCCCGAAGGGCACCCTCAATTTTGAACAAACCAAAAAGTCACCTCGCAATTGTGCAGCTACGGAAGCGCCTGGCCACCCAACGGAGCATGCCGCGGAGGTTCGCTCCTCAGGGGCCGGCCGGCTCCTGAGGACATGTAGGCTCGCGGGGCCTCGGCGTCGCTCGAGGCGCCATCGTGAACTACATGAGCCTTTTGGAAGGCGACGCTGGCGCTCACCAAGTCAAAGGGCATGCAGACGTAGTTGGTGGCGACGTATGGTCGGAAGAGGCCTTGGGATCCAGCCCTGTTAAGGCCCGTGATGTCGACACACATGCGATCCCCGCCGCCCCTCCTGGGGGTGTCAGCCTAGCCGCCAAAGCGCTCCGAGTGACGCTCCTCCTGCAGCCCGCTGATTTCTTGGTCGATGAATTCCTGCGACGCCGGTGTGCGGCGCCACGCTCCTGCCTTGCGGGTACGCGCGGTGAGGCACGCCTCCAAGTGGTGCCCGAGCACCTCCCTCATCATACCGGCCAAGTCAGATGCTTTCCAGGTGGAAGCCCCCGAGCCTAGCCAGAGGGAGGCGTCGGGCGCGCCTTCCTATGTCGGGAGGCGCTCGACGCCGGTAACGGGCACGGGACCCGCATCGGCAGGGGCTGCATTCTTCGTCTTGGCAATACCTGGGACGGGAAACAGCTGCTTCTTCCTTTGGGGCGAGGCCTCGCGAGGCCCAAAATCCCTCGCGTCATCAGAGTGCTCCGCTGCGGCAAGCTTGTAGGCGCGCTCAAGGGAGCAGACCGCGTCCCTTTCGTCGCAGGCGATGGTGATGACGCCGCTGTGTCCCAACATCTTGAGGACGTTGTAGCCATGGTGCGTTGCTGCCATAAACTTGGCCAGCGCCGGGTATCCCAGGATGGCATTGTACGGGAGGCCGATGTGCGCCACGTCGAAATCGATGAGCTCAGTGTGGTAGTTGTCGCGCATGCCGAATGTGACAGGGAGGCGGATCTGCCCCAGCGGAGTGGTGGAGCCGTTGGTCACCCCAGAGAACGGCCTGGTCGGAATCAGTTGGTCGTAGGGCACCTGGAGCGTATCAAAGGTCTTCACAGAGAGCACGTTGAGGCCCGCGCCCCCGTCGATGAGGGTCTTGGTGATGGCGACATTGCTGATGTTGGGGGTGCACATCATGGAGAGTGCGCCCACGACGGCCGTGGACTTGAGACTGTCCCTGGCGTCAAAGGAGATGGTGTACTGGGACCACTTGAGGGGCCTTGCGGCTTACAGCCTTGGGAGGGCGGCGTTCACCTCGCGAGAGAATTGCTTGAACCGGCAGTTCGATGAAGGGGTGTGGGCCTTGCCAAGGATGCAAGCCACCACGTGAGGCTCTTGATAGCCCGCAGCCTCCTCATCGCGTTGACTGTCGTCGTTCCTCCTTGGTGGCGGCGGCAGTGGTGGGAGCACGGCGTTGTCTCGATGACGCACCCCATGAGGCTGATCGCACCGGCCGTTGTCATGAGGTTGATCATGCCAGCCTTGGCGATGGTTGCCGCCGCGGCTATCCCACCTGCCGCCGCCGCTTCCATGGCCAGCGCCACTGTCGTTGCGTTTCGGACGCCAGCCAACACGCTCGTCTCGAAGGATCCCGAGTTCTTGGCAGTCTTAAATGCTGTGGGTATTCACATCGTGGTAGATGCAGAACGGGCGGCGGTCCTTCTCGGGCGTACTATGGTCGCGACCGCGCTTTGCTCAGGCTCCGCCGCGAGTACGGTGGGGCCCTTACGCTTGACCTCTTTACCCTTGGCCTTGCCATCGTCCGGCGCGGCATCAGGGTCGTCATGGACGAGCAGGCGGCCCTCCTCAGCCTTGGTGCATTTGTCAGCGATGTTGAACAACTCCAAAGCCGAGCTGAGGTTGTCATTGATGGCGAGCGTTTTGCACATCTTGAGGTCCTTGACACCGTTGGTGAACGCCATGATGACGGCTTCATCCGTAGCGCGCGTGATCTTGTTGCGCACCTGGCTGAACCGCTGAATGTACTTGCGCAGGGTTTCCCCATGGTGATGCTTCACGCGTCGCAGGTCGTTGACGGAGAGGGGGCGGTCGTGCGTGCCTTTGAGGTTGGCGATGAATAGCTCGCAGAGTTTGCTCCACGAAGACACCGAACCCTCGGTCAGGTTCAGGAGCCAGGATCGTGCGCCATCCTTGAGGGCCATCGGGAGCCAGTTTGCCATGACCTTGTCGTGGCCGCCCGCTGCCTCCACGCTCAGTGCGTAGAGCTGGAGGAACTCTGTGGGGTCGAGGGTGTCGTTGTAGCACGGGGGAAGTTCGTGTTTGAACTTGGCAGGCCAAACCACCCTGCAAAGCTCGCGGGTGAAGGCTCAACAACCCACAGTGCTCGAAGGACCTCCACACGCGAGGGCGGCCCGGTTTTGGCGCCAGGCCGCAGCCACATCCTGCACGACCTGGTCCTGGCAATGGAGCGGTTGCTCAAGGATCGCGCGCGCGTTGGGCGGCGCGCGGCGGATGATCTGGCAGCTAGCCTCGTCCTGGTCCTGCGGGGGCGCTTCATGGGGCTGGTCGCAGGGGCACACGTCGCGCCGGGGTTCGACCGGATCACCGTGTAGGCGAGGGGGCGGGGGCGCTCCATGGGCCACATCTCCTGCGCGAGACGGCGGGGGGCGAAGCGAGCGAGAGGGCGCCGTGGCCTCCCCGGCGGCGGTGACGTGTTCGGTGATACGGCCCAGCCACGCATAGTAGCCAGCGTCCGCGGGGCAGTAGCGAAGCAGCTCGCGTGGCATGAGCAGCGCCGCCTGCTCGTTCGCCCGCTCGAGGCGGGCATGGGAAGAGGAAGCCGTGGCGGTGCGGCCCTCCCTCTGCATAGAGGGGTGCGCGGAGGAGTCCTGCTGCTCGCGGGCAGCGGGGCCAGTGGCCGCTGCGACCTCGGCGCCGGCGGAGTGGCGACGACCACCTCGACCCACTCGGGCGGTCTGAATGACCCGGGCCGCCCTGCGCTCAGCGCGCACACGACGAGCGTCGGCCATGGGGTTGGTGAAGCCGGAGCCGAAACGGAGCTGGAGAACGTCGATGCACCCCTACCTGGTGCGCCAAATGTTGGAATCGGGGCTCCGGGGACCCAGAAAGGTTCGAACTCTGGGGTGCACTCACTCTCCCGCCCTACTCTGTTTCACAACCTCGCGGCGACTCTCCGACGGCTCGAGCTAAGGAAGGTGAACAAAGGACACACAGTTTACCCAGGTTCGGGCCACCTTGCGGTGTAAGACCCTACTCCTGCTTGTCTGGATTGCTTGAGGATGAGGGTGAGTACAAGGTGTGTTCTTTTCTGCCCAAGGTTCGATCCCCTCTACGGTGGCTGGTTCCTTACTCTTATACTAGCCTTGGTCCTCTTCCCCCCAAAAACACAAGGTGGGAAGGGTTGCCACAACGACCAATTTGAAGGGGGACAAGACTGCAGCCTATCCTGACAAAAGTGGTCTTCGCCTGTCAAAGCTCCTCGTCGTGACATGCTTGTGGGCTTGGGCGTGACCTCCTTCCTGCCGAGCCCCCGGTCTTGGTCCTCTTGCATGAGAAAGGAAACCTTTGGGGATTGCTTTGGGAGCCCGCTAGTTGGCATTGCTCTTCTATCACCGAAGAGGAAACCCTCTCTGTCCGTGCCATCTGGTACGACCCTAGGGGCCGCCCTGTGTGGGCCACGTCAGCCATGTGAAGGGGCAGGGTTGCGCGACCCTGCTGCGCCGTCCTTGGCCAGTATGCCCCATGTAGGCTCCCGTGGGTAGCCTCAAGAGAGGGTCCCACGATGAGGCTCCGTGAGGCGACCTCAAGGGGGAACTCCATCGGTCTCCTGGCGATACTCGCCGGCGTGCACCTCGCGAGGAGGGGACCCTCGAGAGGGTCCGGTTCCGGAGGCTTGGTGGGGAAACTCTCTGGGCCTGAGACACGTGCCGTGCCTTGGGCCACAGACAGACGGGCCTGGGTACCCCCAGTCCCATGGAGCCGACAACAACCTACTTATGATTACCCTTTCTCGCAAGCATCCGCAAATACAAAAGAAGAATTAAGATAAACCTAACCATAGCATGAAACATGTGGATCCAAATCAGCCCCTTATGAAGCAACGCATAAACTAGGGTTTAAGCTTCTGTCACTCTAGCAACCCATCATCTACTTGTTACTCCACAATGACTTCCCTTAGGCCCATAGCATGGTGAAGTGTCATGTAGTCGACGTTCACATGACACCACTAAGAGAAGTACAACATACATATCATCAAAATATCGAACGAATACCAACGTCACATGATAACTTATAACAAGACTTCTACTATGTCCTTAGGAACAATAGTGACTACTCACACCTCATCAACATGTTCAAAATCTGAGGTGCAATAATAATAATTAAGGATCTGAACATAATTTCTTCCACCAAGCAATCCAACAAGCATTAACTACAAGATGTAATCAACACAACTAGTAACCCACAGGTACCAATCTGAGGTTTGGAGACAAAGATTGAATACAAGAGATGAACTAGGGTTGGAGATGAGATGGTGCTGGTGAAGATGTTGATGAAGATTGATCCTCCCACAAAGGAGGAAGCATTAGTGATGATGATGGCTTCGATCTCCCCCTCCCGGAGAGGGATTTCGACGGCAGAATCTGACTGCCGGAGTGCAAAAGGGCCTCTGCCCAGGTTTCCGCTTCGAGACGGCGGCGCTTCATCCCGAAAGGTTGCTTATGATTTTTTTCTAGTGTAAAACACACCATATTGGAGAAGATGGGCATCGGTGGGGCAGCCAGGGCCCCACCACACATCAGGGCGCGGTCTGGGGGGGGGGGGGGGCGCCCTGATGGCTTGTGCCTGGCTGGTGGCCCCCCTCTGGTATATTTTTGGCCCATAAATTCACATATATTCAATAAAAATTCCTTGTTAAGTTTTAGATCATTTGGAGTATGGTGATTTTTCTGCCTTTTTCTCGGTTTTCCGGTCCACAATTCCAGTTTCCAGATAATCCCCCCTTTGTGATGTACCTTGCATATTTAGAGAGAAAGGGCATAAGAATTGTATCATAATAGGGAATAATGTACAAGAATAACGTAAATATGAATAAGAAATCATGATGCAAAATGGATGTATCAACTCCCTTTAGCTTAGACCTCGCTTGTCCTCAAGCAAAAGCCGAACTCGAGAGTAATGACCACATAATTTGAGAGAGAGGTGTCGATAAAAACAGAATACGGACATGGGAGCATCATGAGTATCATTATAGTAGAAAGCATTCTATCATATAACTTCTCATAAGCAAGTAAAGATTTCTTCACAATTATCAAGTATGAAGCATAAACCTTATTGACAACCAACAAACGATGCTTTTAGTCATGGTGATAATCATAATTCATCATATTCGAGAAAAGAGTCTATATAAGAGCTTTAATTGTAACAAACCCACATATTCAACTATCATTTAGTCATCTATGATTGTTGACACTCATTGCATATTTTTTTGGAGCTAATGTTTTTGCCGGACACATAGGAAGATAGGGGCTTCATTTGCCACCCAACTTATTTACCTCAAGGATAATGTCAACAATAATGAATCATGATTCCTTACATTCAACCGCATATGTACACTTGGATCTTTCCTCAACATGTGATGCTTGCCACTAAGAGAGTTTAGAACTTGAAAGAAGGGAAAATATTAATGACTCTTTGGTAGAAGTACAAACTTTATGAAAGTGAAGGATAGGCCCTTCGCAGAGGGAAGCAGAGGTTGTCATGCACTTTTATTTGGTTAGATGTGCAATCTCTTAATGCAAAGGAACTTCACTTTATATTGCCCCTTGTGATAGCGAACTTTATTATGCACTCCGTCGCTTTTATTTCTTCACCGTCACAAGATCGTACAGAGCTTATTTTCCTTTTCAATAAAAGATCATACATGATTAGAGGCAATTTTTATTGCTTATGCACCGATGACAACTTACTTGAAGGATCTTATTCAATCCCTAGGTAGGTAAGGTGGACTCTTACAAAAAGAAACTGGGTTCAAGGGGTTATGGATGCACAAGTAGTATCTCTACTTAGTGCGGAAATTTTGGCTAGCAAAGGTTCTAAAGGAAGCATCACATGTTAAAGGATCCATGCCTATATAAATTCTATGCAAATGTAAGCAAGCATGACCATTAGGCTGTCTTCCATGTCCAACTTCAACACTTGATCATTATTTAATATTTGGTGAGGGTTCGTAATCATAGATGATGTCCAAGATAGTATATTAATCCAATGAAATATATGTTATTATTAATTACCAAAACCACCTAGTGAGAAGTTCTGCTTTCAATCTCCCCCTTTTTGGTAATTGATGACAACATATAGATCAAAGCTTCGATTGAGATAAAACAATGAATAGCATCGTCGCTTTGAGAGGTATGTGATAATCAATAGCTCCCCCTAAATTTGTGCACTATTTTAAAATTTGCGTTTGAATGCAAATGCACAATCGATTAGGATCATGGGTAACTCTTCCATGTCACATACAATTTGGTGGTGCGCATGAATAATATGAATGGATTACAATATACATAACACCAAACAAGAGCGAATGATCATCATATAAACATCACATGGATCGGAGATAGTAGCATCATCAAGCAAAGCGTATGATCAAACACGATGGAGTTTTAAGACAACCAGACGATAAACCAAATGTTTTGAAATGAGGAGAGCAAACAAAATGTAACACTCTCTCCCGAAGCCCTATGATCTATAACACTTCTCCCCCTTTGGCAACAAGTTACCAAAAAGCTCGAAGGTATGGACCTAAGCGTCACTCTAGGCTCTATCTCCTCCGGTAGCCATGGAAGGAGTCAAAAGAATAGTGTCCGCGAATGCTTCAGCTGAGGTCCTCTGAGGTGGTGGAGTTGATGGTGAAGGTGCTGAGGGGGCTGATGGAGCTGATGGAGGTGCTGATGAAAATGGTCTTGACTCTGGAACTGTCACGGTAGAAGATCCAGCCTGTGTCCTGAACTGAGTGTGAGGCTGGAGAGGAGGACTATCATCATCATCACTGGAGCTGGGGCTAGGGACTACATCCACTTCCTTCTTAAGAGCATTGACAGTGGTGGTCAGCTCAGTCACCTTGTTGTCCATGTCCTGAAACTTCGTATCCACTATCCTCTCAAGACTCTCCTAGTTCTTGAGGATCTTAGTCACATTCTTCTCTATCCCTTGGATAGTACTGATAAGATATGTCATTTGATCGCTCTTCCTCCTCGGAACTTGAGCACTAGTGGCTCTGGCTGCCTCTGCCTGGGCCTCTGCCTGTGCCATAGCTGAAGTGGGATGACTAGGATCCATCACCATAACGTTATCCTCGAGATCTGGCTGGAGTGGTAGGTGTGGACGATCAAGTAGATAGAGGCTCTTTCCAACTTTAGAATTGATGAGCATCTGGATATATGGAGCATATCCACAAGATCTCTTCTGGTCAGTAGCAGTTCTCTTGATTGTCTCCGCAATCAAATCCATCACCCTAAACCTGGTGTGGGTGTCTACATGGTGCAACATATTGATGGAGTACCCATTTTGCTGCATGATTTCTTATTGATATTTGTGTTATTATTGGCCATTATTCCCTATTATTATACAATTCTTATGCCCTTTCTCTCTGAATATGCAAGGTACATCACAAAGAGGAAAATATCTGGAAACTGGAATTCTGGACCGGGAAACCAAGAAAAAGGCAGAAAAATCACCAGACTCCAAATGACCTGAAACTTCACGGTGAATTTTTATGGAATATTTAAGAATTATTGGGCAAAAAATATACTAGAGGGGGGCTACCTGCTGGCCACAAGCCAACAGGGCACGCCCACCCCCCTGTGCGCGCCCTGATGGCTTGTGGGGCCCCAATAGGTCTCCCGACCCCCCTCTTCTCCTATATGGTGTGTTTTAACCTAGAAAAATCATAAGCAATCTCTCGGGACGAAATGCCGCCGTCTCGGGATGGAAACCTAGGCAGAGGCCCTTTTGCACTCCGCAGTCAGATTCTGTTGGGGAATTCCTCTCCGGGAGGGGGAGATCGAAGCCATCGTCATCACCAACGCTTCCTTCTTCGTGGGAGGACCAGTTTTCATCAACATCTTCACCAACACCATCTCATATCCAACCCTAGTTCATCTCTTGTATTCAATCTTTGCCTCAAAACCTCAGATTGGTACCTGTGGGTTACTAGTACTGTTGATTACATCTTGTAGTTGATGCTTGTTGGATTACTTGGTGAAAGTTATTATGTTCAGATCCTTAATCTCCATTATTATACCTCTGATCTTGAACATGTTGATGAGGACTGAGTAGTTACTATTGTTCCTGAGGACATGGGAGAAGTCTTGTTATAAGTAATCTTGTGAAGTTGGTATTCGTTTGATATTTTGATGATATGTATGTTGTTACTTCTCTTAGTGGTGTCATGTGAACGTCGACTACATGACACTTCACCATGTTATGGGCATAAGGGAAGTCATTGCGGAGTAACAAGTATATGATGGGTTGTGAGAATGACAGAAGCTTAAATCCCAGTTTATGTGTTGCTTCATAAGAGGTTGATTTGGATCCACACGTTTCATGCTATGGTTAGATTTATCTTAAATCCTCTTTCGTAGTTGCGGATGCTTGCGAGAGGGGTTAATCATAAGTAGGTTGCTTGTTCAAGTGAGAACAACACCTTAGCACCAGTCCACCCACATATCAAATTATCAAAGTAGAGAACGCGAATCAACTCAACATGATGAACATGACTAGACAAAAAGTTCCCATGTGTCCTCGGGAGCACTTGCTTGATATAAGAGTACTCTCAGGCCTGTCCTTTGCTATAAAAAGGATTAGGCTACCTTGCTGCACCTTTGTTTCTATTGTCACTAGTCACCTGTTATGAATCATCTTGCTATAAAACTATCTACTATTGTTACTCACAGCACTTGCAGAGAATACCTTGTTGGAAACTGCTTATCATTTCCTTCTGCTCCTCGTTGGGTTCGACACTCTTACTTATCGAAAGGACTACGATTGACTCCGTATACTTCTGGGTCATCACCCCTTGATCATCTTGCCATCTCCTGATTTTGGCATCAGGGTATTGCTACTTCTTGAGCTTGCGTTGGTTTTCCCTTGAAGAGGAAAGGGTGATGCAGCAAAGTAGATAAGTATTTCCCTCAGTTTTGAGAACCAAGGTATCAATCAAGTAGGAGGTACAAGCAAGGCCCCATTCTATGCACCTGCACAAACAATCAAACACTTGCACCCAACGCTATAAAGGGGTTGTCAATCCCTTCACGGTCACTTGCAAGGATGAGATCCGATAGAGATAGATATAAAAGATTACTAAAACGAAAATTAAAATAAAAGTAAATAAATTGCAGCAAAGTATTTTTGTGTTTTTTAGTTTATAGATCTGAAAATATAATATGGAAAATAGACCCGGGGGCCATAGGTTTCACTAGAGGCTTCTCTCTTGAAGGAAAATCATACGGTGGGTGAACAAATTACTGTCGAGCAATTGATAGAAAAGCGCATAGTTATGACAATATCCAAGGCAATGATTATGCATATAGGCATCACGTTCGTATTAAGTAGACGAAACGATTCTGCATCTACTACTATTACTCCACACATCGACCAAATCCTACCTGCATCTAGAGTATTAAGTTCATGAAGAACAGAGTAACGCATTAAGTAAGATGACATGATGTAGAGGGATAAACTCAAGCAATATGATGAAAACGCCATCTTTTTATCCTTGATGGCAACAATACAAATACGTGCCTCGCTACCCCTACTTTGTCACTAGGTGAGGACACCGCAAGATTGAACCCAAAACTAAGCACTTCTCCCATTGCAATAATTACCAACCTAGTTGGCCAAACCAAACCAATAACTCGAAGAGACTTACAAAGATATGAAATCATGCATATAAGAATTCAGAGAAGATTCAAATAATATTCATAGATAATCTGATCATAAACCCACAATTCATTGGATCTCGACAAACACACCGCAAAAGAGTATTACATCGGATAGATCTCCATGAAGATCATGGAGAACATGGTATTGAAGAACATAGAGAGAGAAGAAGCCATCTAGCTACTAGCTATGGACCCGAAGGTCTGAGGTAAACTACTCACGCATCATCGGAAGGGCAATGGTGTTGATGTAGAGGCCCTCCGTGATCGAATCCCCCTCCGGCAGATCGCCGAAAAAGGCCCCAAGATGGGATCTCACGGGAACAGAGGCTTGCGGCGGCGGAAAAGTATTTTCGTGGCTCTCTTTGGTATTGGGAGAATATTTCTGAATTTATAGGCGAAGAGTTAGGGTTGGAGGAGCTACGGGGGGCCCACAAGCCAGGGGGGCGCGCCCCCCAGGGGCGCGCCCTAGTGGCTTGTGGCCCACCCGTAGGTCTTCTGGCCTCTTTTCGAAGCCTCCTGGGTTCCTTCTGGTCCAAGAAAAATCAGCATAGAATTTTATTCCGTTTGGACTCCGTTTGATATTCCTTTTCTGCAATACTCAAAAACAAGGAAAAAACAGAAACTGGCACTAGGCACTAGGTTAATAGGTTAGTCCCAAAAATAATATAAAATAGCATATTAATGCATATAAAACATCCAAAACAGATAATATAATAGCATGGAACAATCAAAAAATATAGATACGTTGGAGACGTATCAGCATCCCCAAGCTTAATTCCTGCTCGTCCTTGAGTAGGTAAATGCTAAAAACAGAATTTTTGATGTGGAATGCTACCTAACATATTTATCCATGTAATATTCTTTAGTGTGGCATGAATGTTCAGATCCATAAGATTCAAAACAAAAGTTTAATGTTGACATAAAAACAATAATACTTCAAGCATACTAACAAAGCAATCGTGTCTTTTCAAAATAACATGGCCAAAGAAAGTTATCCCTACAAAATCATATGGTCTGGCTATGCTCCATCTTCCCCACACAAAGTATTTAAATCATGCACAACCCTGATGACAAGTCAAGCAATTGTTTCAAACTTTTTATGTTCTCAATCCTTTTCAACTTTCACGCAATACATGAGCGTGAGCCATGGATATATCACTATAGGTGGAATAGAATATGGTGGAGGTTGTGAGGAAAAGGGGAAGATAGTCTCACATCAACTAGGCGTATCAACGGGCTATGGAGATGCCCATCAATAGATATCAATGTGAGTGAGTAGGGATTGCCATGCAACGGATGCACTAGAGCTATAAGTGTATGAAAGCTCAAAAAGAAACTAAGTGGGTGTGCATCCGACTCGCTTGCTCATGAAGACCTAGGGCAATTTCAGGAAGCCCATCATTGGAATATACAATCCAAGTTATATAATAAAAAATTCCCACTAGTATATGAAAGTGACAAAATAGGAGACTCTCTATCATGAAGATCATGGTGCTACTTTGAAGCACAAGTGTGGAAAAAAGATAGTAGCGTTGTCCCTTCTCTCTTTTCTCTCATTTTTTTTGGTGGGCATATTTGGCCTCTTTTTTTTTAAAGTCCGGAGTCTCATCCCAACTTGTGAGGGAATCATAGCTTCCGTCCTTTCCTCACATGGGACAATGCTCTAATAATGATGATCATCACACTTTTATTTACTTACAACTCAAGAATTACGGTGGAAGTTGCATGGCAATATATCCCGGAATGGCTATGGAAATGCCATAATAGGTAGGTATGGTGGCTGTTTTGAGGAAGGGTATATGGTGGGTTTAATGCACCGGCGAAAGTTGCGCGGTACTAGAGAGGCTAGCAAAGGTGGAAGGGTGAGAGTGCGTGTAATCCATGGACTCACATTAGTCATAAAGAACTCACATACTTATTGCAAAAGTCTATTAGTTATCGAAGCAAAGTATTAGACGCATGCTCCTAGGGGAGAGGTTGGTAGGAGTTAACCATCGCGCGCTCCCGACCCTCACACAAAGGATGACAATCAATAAACAAATCATGCTCCGACTTCGTTACATAACGGTTCACCATACGTGCATGCTACGGGAATCACAAACTTTTAACACAAGTATTTCTACCAATCCACAATTACTCACTAGCATGTCTCTAATATTACCATCTTTATATCTCAAAACAATCATAAGGAATCAAACTTCTCATAGTATTCAATGCACTTTATATGAAAGTTTTTATTATATCCCTCTTGGATGCCCATTATAATAGGACTAAATTAATAACCTAAACCAATTACCATGCTGTTTAAAGACTCTCAAAATAATATAAGTGAGGTAATAGAGTTCAATTATTTCTATAAAATAAAACGCCACCGTGCTCTAAAAAGATATAAGTGAAGCACTAGAGCAAAATTGCCTAGCTCAAAAGATATAAGTGAAGCACATAGAGTATTCTAATAAATTCACGATTCATGCGTGTCTCTCTCAAAAGATGTGTGCATCAAGGATGATTGTGGCAAACTAAAAATCAAAGACTCTTATCATACAAGACGCTCCAAGAAAAACACATATCATGTGGTGAATAAAAATATAGCCTCAAGTAAATTTACCGATGGATTGAAGACGAAAGAGGGGATGCCTTCCGGGGCATCCCCAAGCTTAGGATTTTTGGTATCCTTAAATATTCCTTGGGGTGCCTTGGGCATCCCCAATCTTAGGCTCTTGCCACTCCTTATTCCATAGTCCATCAAATCTTTACCCAAAACTTGAAAACTTCACAACACAAAACTCAACAGAAAACTCGTGAGATCCGTTAGTATAAGAAAAATAAATCACCACTTTAGGTACTGTTGTGAACTCATTCTTTATTTATATTGGTGTAATATCTACTGTGTTCCAACTTCTCCATGGTTCATACCCCCCGATACAACCCATAGATACATCAAAATAAGCAAACAACACAAAGAAAACAGAATCTGTCAAAAACAGAACAGTCTGTAGCAATATGGAAACTTCAAATACTTCTGTAACTCCAAAAATTCTGAAACATTAGAAAAATCTGGGCAATTTGTATATCAATCTTGTGTAAAAATTTCAGACTCATTCAACGCTCTGGTGAATTTATAAAATTCCTGGACTGAGCGCGAAAGTTTCTGTTTTTCAGCAAGATCAAGTCAACAATCACAGTAAACCATCCCAAAGGTCTTACTTTGCTCAAACACTAATTAAAACACTAAAACACAATTACTATAGATGTAATAATGTGTAATTTATTCAAGAACATAAACTAAAACAAAAACATAAAAATAAAATTGGGTTGCCTCCCAACAAGCGCTATTGTTTAACGCCCCTTGCTAGGCATAACGCAATAGATCTAGGTATTATCATCTTTGGTATGCAATCCATTCTCAACCATATATTTCAAAACCCTTTTTATCAAATCCTTTATTTCTTTTCTTTCCTTTCTAATAGGAGAACTTAGTTCATGAAAAGGACTTTGATTAGTAACTTTGACATTCCTAAACTCATAATCTGGATCATCACCATAAATATCATCATATAAAACGCGTATCTCATTTTTAATGGGTTCCCTGATTTTTTCTTCTAACCAGTCATCATTGAATCCTACATAAATTCCCCTAGTGATCCAATCAAATTCATCATAGGTTTCAAGGTAAATAGTTTGGGTAATTTCTGAATAGGGAACTCTTCTTCTAAGATTGTCACGGTAAGATTGATAATCCCTAAACTCAAAGCTATGCAAGGTTTCTTTATCGTGTAGGATTTCTTCAATCAGAGGGTGTTCAATATCCTTTTTATAGAAAGCAAAAATTTCCCTAGCTTCTTGTATGATAAAATCAAATCCACGCATAAGGATGACAGTGGCAATCTTTTTAGCCTTAGGATGATTAATTTTGGGAAGTTCATGAAACACCTTTTGCAAAGCGGGATGAACGTGCACAAAATTTCTCTCCAATTTTTCAACGAGCATGACAATAGCATCCGCATAACAATTTGTGCTAAGAAGAATAGATCTCTTATTCATAGGCATTACTCCCGTACAATCAAAGAACTCTTGAATAACACTCTTCCCAATAATATTACCGTCTCCCACTTGAAAAGTTTTAGCTTTATAATTAGGAGGAGGTTCAGTTTCATGATCTAAAGAGCAAGATCCAATTTTTTCCTCAAGATTTGTACTAGCAATAGTGTAAGAACTAGCCATGAAAACGAATCAAATAAACTAGCACACGAGGAAACAAAAAGCAAACTGAAAGACGAACGGAAGAAGGGCGAATAAAAAGGCAAATCTTTTTGTTTTTTTTCTGAAAATTCGTTTTAGAAGTGGGGGAGAGGAAAACGAGAGGCAAATGGCAAATAATGTAAATGCAAGAGATGAGTTTGTGATGGGTACTTGGTAGGCTTGATGTAGACCTCCCCGGCAACCACGCCAGAAATTGGCAAGTTGACAGGAGAGTTCTTGTCTTGACTTCCTATGTATCCTCCCCGGCAATGGCGCCAGAAATCCTTCTTGCTACTTCTTGAGCTTGCGTTGGTTTTCCCTTGAAGAGGAAAGGATGATGCCTCAAAGTAGATAAGTATTTCCCTCAGTTTTGAGAACCAAGGTATCAATCCAGTAGGAGGTACAAGCAAGGCCCCAATCTATGCACCTGCACAAACAATCAAACACTTGCACCCAACGCTATAAAGGGGTTGTCAATCCCTTCACGGTCACTTGCAAGGATGAGATCCGATAGAGATAGATATAAAAGATTACTAAAACAATAATTAAAATAAAAGTAAATAAATTGCAGCAAAGTATTTTTGTGTTTTTTAGTTTATAGATCTGAAAATACAATATGGAAAATAGACCCGGGGGCCATAGGTTTCACTAGAGGCTTCTCTCTTGAAGGAAAATAATACGGTGGGTGAACAAATTACTGTCGAGCAATTGATAGAAAAGCGCATAGTTATGGCGATATCCAAGGCAATGATTATGCATATATGCATCACGTCCGTATCAAGTAGACCGAAACGATTCTGCATCTACTACTATTACTCCACACATCGACCGACTCCTGCCTGCATCTAGAGTATTAAGTTCATGAAGAACAGAGTAACGCATTAAGTAAGATGACATGATGTAGAGGGATAAACTCAAGCAATATGATGAAAACCCCATCTTTTTATCCTTGATAGCAACAATACAAATACGTGCCTCGCTATCCCTACTTTGTCACTGGGTGAGGACACCGCAAGATTGAACCCAAAACTAAGCACTTCTCCCATTGCAAGAATTACCAATCTAGTTGGCCAAACCAAACCAATAGCTCGAAGAGACTTACAAAGATATGAAATCATGCATATAAGAATTCAGAGAAGATTCAAATAATATTCATAGATAATCTGATCATAAACCCACAATTCATCGGATCTCGACAAACACACCGCAAAAGAGTATTACATCGGATAGATCTCCATGAAGATCATGGAGAACATGGTATTGAAGAACATAGAGAGAGAAGAGCCATCTAGCTACTAGCTATGGACCCGAAGGTCTAAGGTAAACTACTCACGCATCATCGGAAGGGCAATGGTGTTGATGTAGAGGCCCTCCATGATCGAATCCCCCTCCGGCAGATCGCCGGAAAAGGCCCCAAGATGGGATCTCACGGGAACAGAGGCTTGCGGCGGCGGAAAAGTATTTTCATGGCTCTCTTTGGTATTGGGGGAATATTTCTGAATTTATAGGCGAAGAGTTAGGGTTGGAGGAGCTACGGGGGGCCCACAAGCCAGGGGGCGCCCCCCCCAGGGGCGCGCCCTGGTGGCTTGTGGCCCACCCGTAGGTCTTCTGGCCTCTTCTCGAAGCCTCCTGGGTTCCTTCTGGTCCAAGAAAAATCAGCGTAGAATTTTATTCCGTTTGGACTCCGTTTGATATTCCTTTTCCGCAATACTCAAAAACAAGGAAAAAACAGAAAGTGGCACTGGGCACTAGGTTAATAGGTTAGTCCCAAAAATAATATAAAATAGCATATTAGTGCATATAAAACATCCAAAACAGATAATATAATAGCATGGAACAATCAAAAATTATAGATACTTTGGAGACGTATTAGGTATGCCTCATAATGGTATTGGTGGTGGGTAGTATTGCTTGCAGGAAGTAGACAGAGCCAAACTTGTGTGTCTTCACATATGCTGTGGGGATAGAGTTATACATGTTGGCCATGGAATTGTGGTTCATCTTGGCCTGAACATAAACATCAAGATCTCCATCCTGAATCTCTGGGATCCTAAGATGGTAGCCCATTCATCAACCGTAGACTGTTACCTGGTGCCCTCAGTCATCAATACAATCTTTCCATCTGGATAGAAGTGAGTTGTGGAATATAATTGCATGATCATCTCATCGTTCCATGTTGTCATCTCTCTGCCAACAAAAGTGTCAATATCAATGGCCTTGTAGTTTTCTAGCACATGAGGGAAGTAGTCTTCATTCTCCTTGACGAACTTCCAATCAACATATCTCATGTCACTGACAGCTAGACTCTTGTCTAATAAGACAGACTCATAAAAGTATTGCTGCTCCTTAGTGTGGAAGCGAGCATCAACAACAGTCCTTCTCCGGATAGCATATGGATCAGCTGCTCTCCATGTCCTGGGCCCTTGATCCTTTCTCTTCTTCATATCCTCTGCCACTGGATGATCATCATTGTGTTCTGGCAGGTGAGGTCTCAGCTTCCTCAAAACAACAATATCTTATTCTTCAGCTTCCCTTGATGAAGAACCTTTGTTCTTCTCTGCAGCTGGGATGTCTCTGGTGGTCTTCTTGGGCTTGGTGGTTGCTGTCTTCTTGGGAGCATAGGGCTTGGCCTTGGAAGGTGGCTTGCTAGGCATAGCATCAGCCATGAGCTTCTTCTTCTTAGAAGGAGGTGGGTTAGCAGCTGGTTCTTCCTCTTCCTCTGTGATACGTCTCCAACGTATCTATAATTTATGAAGTATTCATGCCATGTTTACAATAATTTTATATGATTTTGGTATGATTTTATTAGAACTAACCCGGACGGACGCTGTTTTCAGCAGAACTACCATGGTGTCGTTTTTTGTGCAGAAATAAAAGTTCTCGGAATGGGCTGAAAATTTACGGAGAATATTTTTTGGAAAATATAAAAACTACTGGAGCAAAAAGATACCGGAGAAGAGTCCCGAGGCAGCCACAAGCCTAGGGGGTGCGCCCCCCTGGCTTGTGGGTCCCTCGGGAGTCCCCCTGACTTGATTCCAATGCCAAGTATTCCTATAAATACCAAAACCCCCAGAAAGAAACCTAGATCGTGAGTTCCGCTGCCGCAAGCCTCTGTAGCCACGAAAAACCAATCGGGAGCCCGTTCCGGCACCCTGCCGAAGGGGGAAACCATCACCGGAGGCCATCTTCATCATGCCGGTGGTCTCCATGACGAGGAGGGAGTAGTTCACCCTCGGGGCTGAGGGTATGTACCAGTAGCTATGTGTTTGATCTCTCTCTCTCTCTCGTGTTCTTGAGATGACACAATCTTGATGTAGCGCGAGCTTTATTGATATAGATGAATCATATGGAGTTTTCCCCTCTCTATCTTCTTGTGATGAATTGAGTTTTCCCTTTGAAGTTTACTTATCGGATTGAGTCTTTAAAGATTTGAGAACACTTGATGTATGTCTTGCGATGGGATATCCGTGGTGACAATGGGATGTTCTATTGATCCACTTGATGTATGTTTTGGTGATCAACTTGCGGGTTCCGTGACCTTGGGAATCTATGCATAGGGGTTGGCACATGTTTTCGTCTTGACTCTCCGGTAGAAACTTTGGGGCACTCTTTGAAGTTCTTTGTGTTGGATTGAACATGATGAATCTGAAATTGTGTGATGCATATCGTATAATCAAGCCCATGGGTACTCGTGGTGACATTGGAGTATCTAGGTGACATTAGGGTTTTGGTTGATGTGTATCTTAAGGTGTTATTTTAGTACGAACTCTAGGGCTGTTCGTGACACTTATAGGGATAGCTCATACGATTGATCGGAAAAGATAACTTTGAGGTGGTTTCGTACCCTACAATAATTTCTTCGTTTGTTCTCCGCTATTTGTGACTTTGGAGTGAACTCTTTGTCGCACGTGAGGGATTTACATATGATTCAACTATGTCAGTATTGTTGAGAGAACTTGCACTAGTGAAAGTATGAACCCTAGGCCTTGTTTCCAAGCATTGCAATACCATTTTTGCTCACTTTTGTTACTTGCCACCTTGCTGTTTTTATATTTTCAGATTACAAAAACCTATATCTATCATCCATATTACACTTGTATCACCATCTCTTCGCCGAACTAGTGCACCTATACAATTTACCATTGTATTGGGTGTGTTGGGGACACAAGAGACTCTTTGTAGTTTGGTTGCAGGGTTGTTTGAGAGAGACCATCTTCATCCTACGCCTCCCACGGATTGATAAACCTTAGGTCATCCACTTGAGGGAAATTTGCTACTGTCCTACAAAACTCTGCGCTTGGAGGCCCAACACGAGTCTACAAGAAGAAGGTTGTGTAGTAGACATCACTCTGCCTTAAGCTCAGCACGGTCTTCATACATATAAGTTGGCCTTCCAACCACACGGATGGTTCTCTTCCTCTCTCTCTTCTTCTGGGCAGGTTTCTTTGCCATAGACTTGGTCTGCCTGGAGGAGCCTGGATTCTCAAGAGTGAGTTTCATCCCTTTCTTGGCAGTCTCAGGAGCCTTCATAGCATCAGAACTGGCATACTCCTTCCTGGCTGTCTTCCTTTGAGAAGTAGCATCATCTGGGATGAAATCTTCATCCTCCTCATCTGAGTTTAGCATTATTCTAGCCCTGGTGGCTGCCTTGGGCTAGCCATGTGAGCTGGGGGTGCCTGGGTCTGAGGAACTGGTTTCTGGACTAGTGCCAGCATCAAGATCAACACTTGGTTCTCTGAAGGTATTCTCACTATCATCTGAGCCGGACATGCTGAAAGACTGACCCTTTGAATAGATCTAGAAGAGTGGAGCGGATGAGCATCACAAAACATAGCTATTTTGAAAAATTTGAACTCAAAATCTCAGTTTTAGACTTCTGCTCTATGGGTTTCGGTTCCACCGAGTTTTGATTTTTGGAGCATTCGAGACTGACATCCTCCTTAACAGAAACTTGGTCACTGTTTTCTGTTTCATCGAAAATAGTGACTCAGTCTCACTGAGAATGTTCTCAAAAACCCTAAAACCCAAATCGGTGATACCGATTAGTTTCCACTTGGTGACACCGAGACGCGTACGGCAGAAACCTAAACCTAAAATTTCTTGTTCGCCTAATCTATCGGTATTTTCTCGTGGATAGATGCTTTGCAATCGGTGGCAAGATGTGAAACTTATCCTAATGCGCATGAATCGGAGCTTGGAGCGCACGAGGGGTCGAAATCTTACCCTAACCCGGTGAAGATTTCGCTATGGCGGCAATGGTGGGGAAGATTCCCGTTGACGGCGGCGTACTCCGGCGGCGAGGGCACACTGGAGGCAAGTGAGACGTCCCTAAACTCGAGAGGCAGCAACAGTGGGGCGCGGAGACGACGTTTGATGATTTAATTTCAAAGGTCGGGTCCGTGGGATATATATACCCAACTACTGTCGGTAACACCGATTCTAAAATATCGGTTCCACCGAGATTCTTAACTACCTGACAACAGAGAACTTCGGTGACGCCGAGATTTAGGAATTGGTAGTGCCAAGATAGAAAACCATATCATGCCTTGTGCTTCGATGAGACCGAGTTTTGAGAGTTGGTTACATCGAGTGGCACATGGGAGGTTTTGGAAGTTAGCTCTTGTCGAAACGGAACTCCGAGTGCTCCTCACACAGAGAGTCCAAAAAGTGCTTGCTCAAATTTTGTGATGAAGCATGAATAGAATTTGAGACGAGAAGGCATAGATAGCTAGAGGGAGGTACTTAGGCATTCTTGTACATCCAATTGGCCAAATAAAATGAAAACCAAATAACAACAATTGGATGTCCTCGAATGAGCAATAATATGCATACCAACATGCTCACACATTAAGATGTCAAATGAAACATGGCAAACATTCAAAACCACTCTAGTATCTACCAAGCACTTTGGCGATGACGGAGTCATCTATATATGAGTATATTGACTTAGGAGCCAAGTAATAGTACTTGATCATAGGTCACACTCATCGTTTAAGCACAAGTGGGGTTGTCACTCTTACATAAAGCTTTTAATGTGTTCACATCTTAAGAGATGCTTTGACTCAAGTCTTAGAGTAAAGCTCCCCCTTGATGTGACATCCCCCTAAGAGGGACATACTAACCTTGGGTTATGTCATTGAAGACTTCATGTATGTGTTGTAGTAGTGGATGCTCATAGTTGATGAAGATCATCTTGAGTTGGGAGTCATCCTTGTTGTCTCACTCTTCTCACCTACATGGGTTAGTCCCACACAAGGATATCTATGGACATGGAGTGAAACACATATAATATGATGTCCATTGATTCATTAATTACCTTGTCCCCTGCTTACCTATGAGGAAACATGTGACTCCTTGAACTATTGCATAAGGTTGGAGTTGATTGCATTAGTTCTTGCCATATATGAATGTGAGTGAATTTTGTTGGTGAAGTCACCCCTTAAGAACTTATCTAGTTCTTTTTCTTTGGGACCCACATCAAGTTGATAGGGATCATTGGAGTTGAACTAGCACTTGATGAAGTAGAGCTTGTAGTAGCTCTGGGAACCCACTTGACCATGGCTTGGGATTCTTCTTCAAATGTGTCAATCTCCTCTTGAAGCTTGCCCTTGCCCTTGAGCTTGTGGTCTTTTGGTGGAAGGTCATCTTGAGCTTTTGTTCCCTTGGGTAGAGTAGGATCATACTTCTCCTTTTGGGGAACAAACTTTGTCTTGGGGTATTGACCTTCTTCCCATTCAACTCCATTTGCGTTGAAATAGCCAATGCCTTGGTTCTTCCGGTGCCATCCTTGCTTGCGCACAATCTCCTCAAATTGCTTACTTCCGGCAAGACTCTTCTAGACACATTTTTCTATAATTCCTTTCAATAAATCATTTTCTTGCTCAAGTGTAACTTGGCTAAGAGAATCATTAGTGGAATCAATAGAACTACTAGAAACAACATCATTGGATTTAGCATTAGTGTTGTTGTTACTAGATGAAGAACCTTTCTTGCCTTTCTTACTAGTTTGCTTGGGTTTAACTTGTGGAACAAATGTGGACAAGAGTAGTCGTTTGGCAAGATAATAAGAACTCTTCTTTCGAAGATCGTCATTGATAGCTTTAAGAAACCAATGCTCTTTCTCTAAATTTAGCTTCTTGAAGCGTAGCTTCTCATGAGTTCTTAAGAGATCTCTATGATCATCTTGAGTTGATTCATGATCTAACTTCAGAGTGTTTAGTTCTTTAGTTAGATGTTCAACCTCGTTCTTATCATCATCACATGACTTATCTTGACTAGCATGATTATCATCAAGTTCATTTTGACTAATATCACTAGGTTTATCGAAGAGAAAGTCATCATCTCCTAGTAAGTCATCCTCATCACTATTAAAGTCAATGTATTTGGGGTGTGATACCTTGGGGCCTTTAGCCATGAAGCAACTTCCACTTTCTTCATTTGGTGAATCAAATATGTCATAGGAATTGGAGGATACGAGTGCTAATCCGGCAACACCTTTATCTTGACTATAGTCGGAGTTCGAGTGGTAGCTTCTCTCTGATTAGTTGTCGGAATCGGAGCCGGAAACCCATTCACCAACATGAGCTTGATGTTACTTCTTGTGTAGCTCTTGGTGTACTTTTCCTTCTTCTCCGAGTCCTTGCTTCTCCGGGAGGGTCTTCGTTCATAGCGATCTTCTATACTCCTTCTCTCTCTACGAGGTGACTCATCTCTTGAGCTTCTTCTTCTAGGTGACTCTTCTCTTCTTTTGTGGGGGCCGTGCACTCATTGGAATATGGTATGACCCTTCCACAATTGTAACAATTTCGGTCACAACTAGAGGAACACTTCTCTTCATATCTTGAGTTGGAGATTCTCTCTTTGCCTCTACTCTTGTAGAATTTGTTGAACTTCTTGACCATGAGGCTTATCTCTTCATCGGTAACAAGGTTGTCACTTGAATTAGCGGAAGTGTCACTTGTAGCTTTGTATGTTCCGCTTGACTTGGTGTGAAGCTCTTCTTTGTCCTTGAGTGACATTTCATGAGCAACAATCCTTCCAATGACTTCCGTAGGCTTGAGATCTTTGTAGTTTGGCATCATTTGGATCAATGTGCACACGGTGTCGTCCTTTCCATCCAAGGCTCTAAGGATCTTCTTGATGATGAATTTTTCGGTCATCTCTTCACTTCCTAAGCCGGCAATCTCATTCATGATGAGATCAAGCCTAGAGTACATTTCCGCGACTACTTTACCATCCTTTATCTTGAACTTGTCAAGTTGACTTTGTAGCACATCCAACTTAGATTCCCTGACGGATTCGATACCTTCGTGCATATCAACCAAAGTATCCCAAATTTCCTTTGCATTCTCAAGACGGCTTATCTTGTTGAATTCGTCGGGGCATAAGCAGTTGAATAGAATGTCGCATGCTTGAGCGTTGTATTGCAACATCTTTAATTCTTCTGCGATCACTGTCGTGGTTTTGTCACGGCAGATGTCCTCGTGAGAGAACTTAGGTGTGAGGCCATCACAACTAGGTGGCGACTTGGACGGGGTTGATCGGAAACGAGAGGCAAGGGTTTACCCAGGTTCGGCCCCTCCAATGGAGGTAAAAGCCTATGTCCTGCTTTGTGTATATTGATGTCGGGGCACGGATGCTCAAGATCACCTATGGCACCAGAGGCCCCTTTGTGGTTCGGCAAGGGGGGTCACGTTGCACAAAGAGCGGAGAGCATGAGATGGCGCGACGATTAGGACACTAGCATTTTACCCAGGTTCGGGCCGCTGCTAAGCGTAAAACCCTACTCCTGCTTTTGGTGGATTGATCAAAGGAACACGAAGAACATGCAACGCGTAACCCCAGCAAGAGCTGCTCTCGGGGTGAGCTACTACGCGATTACAAGTGTCCAAAGGTCCGAATCTTGAGCTAGGTTGCCTTGGGCCTCCTTTTATAGTGCAAGGGGTTACCACAATAGCAAAACAGTCATTATCTATCGATTAGATAGCTTAGCAGAGCTATCATACCTAACTCTGGCATTTAGGACAAAATACCATGATTACTAGTCTAGGTGGCGCTTGGGGGTGCATCCCCGGCAAGCTCTTGCCACCGCTTGGCTAGCCGTTGCTTATGGTCTTGACACGCTGCAGGGCGGGTGTCAACTGGGTATAACTTGCCTTCCGGTGCGCCACCACGTGCTTAGCGAGAGCTGTTTAGCTGCTTGAGGGCTCTACACCGCATCGATAAGTGACTGGCATAGCGATGCGGTGGAGCGGTGGCTGGTTAGCTCGTGCCTTTCGGGGGACGGCTTACCGGGTTTTCCGGAGATGTGCGTGCCTCGATCCCCGGTAGGCTTCGGGGGCGTGGCTGGCGCGTTTTGGGCCCCTCCTGGGCCGTTGTGCTGGCGTTACCGGCGCTTGCTTGGCCTTCTGCAGGTTGTTGCTGCCGGATGCTGGTTCTTGAATGCTTGCTTGGTGGTGTGGTAGCCTTCCCAACGGGTTTTGCCCGCGAAGGTCGGAGGCTATCTGTCCGTGCACAAGTCAGGGGGAACGAACACCCCTGTTTGTATACCCCGACAGAAGCCCCTGGGCCTGAGCCATACGTGTCGCTTGGCACGTTGGGTTAGGCCCCAAATAGTGCACGGACACGCGTCGAAGGGATTCTGTCCTCCCACCCCACGTCCACTCCGCACAATTATCGCGGATCGTGGGGCCGTGGAGCAGTAGCCGTTGGAGAGTAAAAAAAACTGCCAGTAATAAAACAACAGTTTTCCAAAAAGTTTGCGAAGAGCCAGCCCCCGTGCGGGTCCCCCTAAATAAAAAGGGCAACACACAGGGGCGTTGCTCATTCGCATCCTTTTCTCCGTCCTTCATCTTCTTCCTCAAGCCAAAGAACTGCTCCCGCCGCCACTTTCGGCTCACCGAGCGCCGCCAGATCATCCGCCGCCTTTGAAAGCTTCAAGGATGGGGCGGAAAACGGCTGCTAACAAGGGGAAGCAGACGGCCACATCCACAGACCCGGTGGCTGAGGAGAGGAAGAAGAAAGCGGAGGAGCTTGAGAGGCGGCGACAGGGGGATGTGGTTATCTCTCCGTCGAGCCTGGATGGCAATACCCTGATCAAGAGGTATGCCTATATGTGGGGGAGGGTGACGAAGGGGCATGGAGCACCCGAGGTTTTGATGGACAGCCCCAAGGAAAAGAAGCCCTCAGATTCGTACCACTTCTTTTGTGCGTACTTTTACTGCGGCCTTGTTCCTCCCTTCTCTGATTTCTTCTGCGCCATGATGGCGGCATATGGGTTCCACCTTCTGGATTTTACGCCTAATGCAATGTCGTGCATGGCGATTTTTGCCCATCTACGCGAGAACTTTGTTGGAGTCGCCCACAATGTGGACTTGCTCAGGCACTTCTTCCTTCCTCGGATTGAGGACAAATCCCACCGCTCGGGGAACTTAAGCTGGATCCCCCGAGGTAGAAAGGATGATTCGGATTACCTTTTCGGACAGCTGCGCGGGAAGTGGGAAGAATGGAGGGGCGACTGGTGCTGGATCAAGGACGACAAGGCCCCCGCGTTCTGTCGGGCGCGGACTGGATGTGCTACGCGTGGCAGCGACTGGGGCAAGCTGGGCCCTACCGACAGCAAGCTCCGCCTGGCGCTGAACAGGATTGTTCGACTCAAGGCTGCCGGGCTGACCATCGAGCACGTGGGGGCACACTTCCTCTATCGCCGCATCGCACCTTTGCAGAAGAGAGACATGTTTGCTTGGGAGTTCAATGGTCCCGCCGACTGGATGCGGCTGTACCCAGGTCCTGCCAACAACTTGACAGCTTACGGTCATGGCTGGCTGTGTGATCAGTTGTTTGGCCGCCTCGGGACGTACCATTTGCCAGCGGGAGTCATCCCCTTGCACCGCAATTCCGCCCGGAACCAGATCCTCCAATGGATGCCAGATTGCGATGCTTCCAGTGTTAGGCCTGATTGGGAGCTGCCCATCCTGGAGAGCGAGATGGAGTGGGTCTCCACCGTGGATGAGAGAGCTTCCAAACCGGAGGACAACTTGACCACGCCAACCAGGCAGGCGGAGAGAGCCTTCATCGCCGGCCGGATCGTGGAAAACAAGACTGTCAGGACCGCTAGGGAAGTAGCCTCCGGAGAAGAAGAGGAGGAGTCCGGGGACGACGGTTCTTCCGGGGAGGAGAGCGAAAATCTTGCTCCGGAAGAGGCTGCCGGGCTGGAGTCTGTCGGGGCCAGTGGCTCTCAAGCCGCGACAACAGGAAACCAGGGAGAGGTCGAGGCGGAGGAGGCGAAGGATCCGGAGGCGGAAGAGGAGGGACTCGAAGAGGGCCCCCAGGCTCCGGAGCCGGTTCACCGCCTCATTCTACGCGCCAACCAAGAATCAACGGCCCCTGCGTCTTCGCGAGGTCCCTTGAGGGTGAAGAAGACGACTTCTAAGGGTGGCGGGCACGAGGTAGCATGCCGCCAGTCCTCTCGCCTTTCCCAGGCCAAGGCGTCCCCCGTCAAGCGATGGAAGGTTCAAGGGGTGGACCCCAGCCCCCCGTCATGCCCAACTTCTCCTCCCGGCTCACCCTTGCCGGCAGTCCTAGACTTTACGTCAAGCCATGTCCCCCCAACTCTGAACAGGGGCCGGGCGACTCCACCACCCGCGTCGTATGAGTTGGCCTCAATGCTCCTTGCCTCGGAGTGAGTTTAGTTGATCTCAGCTTCTGTCAGAAAGCCTTTAATCTCAATTTTCCTGATTGATCTTGCATGGTTGATCTTGACAGAGACGAGGATGAGGAGACTCTTGCGTACAGGGTCAAGAGGGCCAAATCCATGGCAGAACCGGATTTTGTGGCAGACATGGGCTCTGCGGGAGACACGGAAGAGAATCCCGTGTCTAGCCCCCAGCCCAGTCCTCTCCGTGAAATCCAAGAGCAGGCCTCATCGACTGGCAGAGATGAGGAAGGACGCCTCCCTTCACCCGACAGGGAAACATGAGAGGAAGATCGGAGGGAGGCCCGCCAAGAGGAACCTCTCCTCCAAGATCCCCCGTCAACCATTGCCCGTGAGAAGGCTTCACCGGCAAGGGCCTCCGCCGAGGAGCTTGCCCGTGCAAAGGCCACTGCCGAAGGGACGGAGACAGACCGCACACCGGCAACTGATGTTGCCGGGGAAGGAGACGTCCTTCCGTAGCAACCTCCATCGGGTATCCCTCTTGCCGGTGTTTTTGGTTTTTCCTGTATCCTTTCTTTACATGCCTTATTGATTCTTGATTTCCATACTTCTGTTTTATTGCTCTAATCCACAGCTCTGCTTCTTGAAGAGCCTGAACTGCTGGAAGAGGTAGCTGGTATTGGGAAGGATGCTGCCGCGAAGGCGATGAAGATTGCTGCCGCGGAAGAACATGGCCCGCCTGCCGGGGATATTCAGGGGTCCTCAAAAGGAACGGAACAAAACCCCGACAGCGCGCCCGGCCTGGGCCCAGTGGTCAAAGAGAAGACTCCCCTTCAAACCATGAGGCCTCCCTCGTCCAGTTATCCCATGGCATCGGCTCTGCAGTCCCTGTAGAGTCACCTAGCATTGGTCACTGCTCCGCTAAGTCACACAGCTCTCGGCTCGCCCTTCTCAGTGGGTGCAGACCTTGATGAAGAAATCAACAAGATCCTGGCACCGCTGTCCCAGAAGATCGAAGGAGCCAATAGCACTGCTGACGCCGCCAAGGATTTGGCTTTCCTAGAGTCTATAGCAGCAGGGCTTAAGGATGTGCAGAGCAGGTACAACCTCTAGTGGCAGGCGGTCAAGGAGCAGCGCGACTCGGTCGAGCTCGTGAATCAGCAGCTGAGGAGCAAAGGGAGCGAGCTGCGGGACTAGTACAATCAGCAGGTCCATTCTCTTAAGAGGTAGCATGAGACGCTATCCATGGCCAACGAGGATGTTGCCGCCTGGAAGGCTTGACTGGCAGAGCGCGAGGCTCTTCTGGACGCCAGAGAGGAGGGCATCTCCTCCCGGGAAGGGGCCCTCGAGGCTACCCTCCGCGCCAAGGATGAGTGTAGGATCGAAAGTATGTCTAGAGGGGGGGGGGTGATTAGACTACTTGACCAAATAAAATTTCTACCTTTTCCCAATTTTAAGTGTTGGCAGATTTTAGCAATGACAGCAAGTCAAGTACACCCTACACATGCATGTCTAAGAGTATAGCAGCGGAAAGTAACAACAAGCATATGTAGTAGAGGGTAGGAAGGAAGATCAAACGCAATTTGAAGACACGAAGATTTTTCCCGTGGTTCCGATAGGTGGTGCTATCGTACGTCCACGTTTATGGAGTCTTCAACCCACGGAGGGTAACGGTCGCGAGAGTCCACGGAGGGCTCCACCCATAAGGGTCCACGAAGTAGCAACCTTGACTATTCCATAACGGCTTCCGTCCACGAAGGACTAGCCTCACTATGGGTAGATCTTCATGAAGTAGGCGATCTCCTTGCCCGTACAAACTTCTTGGTTCAACTCCACAACACGAAGTAGGAGGCTCCCAAGCGACACCTAACCAATCTAGGAGGCACCACCCTCCAAAAGGTAATAGGCTCGGCAATATCGATGAACTCCTTGCTCTTGTGCTTCAAGATGATAGACTCCTCAACACACAATCACTCTCTCACAGATTTGGCTATGGTGGAAGAGATTGATTTGGTGGAAAGCAACTTGGGGAGGCTAGAGATCAAGATTCATATGGTAGGAATGGAATAGCTTGATCTCAACACATGAGTAGGTGGCTCTCTCTCAGAAAATAGGATGGGGCAAGTAGGGAATAGTTCTGAGTGCTTCTCTTTCGAGTGGGTGGTGGTGAAGGGGTATATATAGGCATCCCCAAAAATCCAACCGTTACACCTAAAGTGACCAACTCGGTGGTACTGAAGTGACCAAAAGGCAGTAACTTTTGAATCTCGGTGAGACCGATATATAATTCTCGGTGGTACCGATTTGATGACCAACGGTCAGATTGCACAACTCGGTGAGACCGATTCTCAAATCTCGGTGGTACCAATTCTTGACAACAGCTAACCTATGGGCTCAAAGTGATTTCTCACAAAGTAAAATGTAGAGTCCTCTTGCTTGAAGCTTTGCCAATCCATTTCCTTGCATCTTGGGGTTTCTCCACAATCCTTTTGCCAACACATCGTTGAACTTTTCCTGAAATATACTTAGTGGAAATATTAGTTCAATGATATATATGTTATTATTAATTACCAAAACCACTAAGGGAGCAAATGTGCTTTCAATCTCCCCCTTTTTGGTAATTGATGATAACATATAGATCAAAGTTTCGACATATGATATAATCAATGAATATAATCGTCGCTTTGAGAAGTATGTGATAAACAAGATCTCCCCCTAAATTTGTGCATTATTTTGAATTTGCATTTGAATGCAAATGCACAATCGATTAGGTACATGGGGCACTCTTTCATGTCACATACAACTTGGTGGTGTGCGAGAATAATAAGAATGAATATCATAGCACAACACAATCAAGTAAAAGTGAATGATCATCTCATAAGCATCACAAGGATAGGAAATAGTAGCAATACACATCAAGTGTATGATCAAAGACCAACAAAGTTTAACCCAAGCAAATCAACCAAAAGATATCAATGTTTTGAAAAGCGGTAAAACGCAACGCTCTCTCTCTCGAAGCCTAAAGATCTATATACATCTTCTCCCCCTTTGGCAACAAGTTACCAAAAAGTTCAAAGGTATATATCTAACCGCTCTTCTGGGGCTGATCTCCTCCGGTGGCCGATGAAGGAGTCGAGAGAACGGCTTTAGCAAAGATGTCTGTAGACGTCATGGACGGAGTCGGTGTAGCAACTGGAGGAACTGGAGGAGCTGATAGAGCTGAAGAAGCTGTAGCACGTGCTGATGAAGAAGGTCGCAACTCTGGAGCTGGCACTGTAGCTGATCTAGCGTGAGTAGTGAACTGAGTGCATGGCCTGAGAGGTGCACGATCCTCATCATCATCATCATCATCATCATCATCATCTGTAGAGTGAGGGCTAGGCACTGCGTCAACTTCCTTCTTGAGCTCATTCACAGTCACTGTGAGCTCATCCACCTTTTTGTTGAGAATATGAAATTTGTTGTCAACAATCCTTGAGAGACTCGCCTGGTTCTTCAATATCTCGCTGATGTCCTTCTGCATGCTGAGCACAGAGCTAAGTAGGAGATCCATCTGCTCACTCCTAGACCTGGGCACCTGAGAACTGGAGTCTCTGGCTGCCTCTGCATGTGCCTGTGTTGTAGCTGAAGTGGGATGATCTGGGTCCATCACCACAACGTTGTATTCTAGCTCTAGCAATAGTGGCAAATGTGGTCGGTCAAGTGCAAAAATGTGCTTCTCCAGCTTGGAGTTGATAAGCATCTGGATATAGGGTGCATAACAACATGAACGCTTCTGATCAGGAGCAACCCTCTTCACAGTCTCCACTATCAGATCCATCACTCTGAATATCGTGTGTTGATCTAGATGGAGCAGCATGATGATGGAATAGCCTCTTATCATCTTCTCATCTCCAGACTTAGGCATCAAGGTATGCCTCAATATAGTGTTGATCGTGCGTAGACCAGCCTGGAGGAAGTAAATGGATCCTAGCTTGTGAGACTTCAGATGTGTAGCAGGGATCTCATTGTACATGTTCTTCATGGCATTGTGGCTTGCCTTGGGCTCATTGTATACATTAATGTCACCATCTTCCACTTCTGGGACTCCTAAGATGGCAGCCCACTCCTCAATAGTGGATTCATACCTTGCACCTTCAGTCATCCATACAATTCTACCATCACCATAGAAATGAGCAGTGGAGTATAATTGCATGATCATTTCATCATTCCAAGCAGTAAACTCCTTACCAACAAACTCATCAAGTCCAATGCAATGAAAGTTGTCTTGCACACTTGGAAAGTAATCCTCATTGTTCTTGATGTACTTCCGGTCCACAAACCTCATATCACTCACAGTAGGGCTCTTATCAAGCAAGATTGTTTCATAGAAATCTTGTTGCTCCTTTGTATAGAACCTGTAGTCCACAGCAGTCTTCCTCCTGTGTGAATATGGATCAACAACTCTCCACTCTCTCAAACCTGAGTCCTTCCTTTTCTTCATATCCTCAGCAAACAAGTGGCTAGCATTGTGCTCTGGAAGGTGTGGTCTTAGCTTCATCAAAGCTGACATAGCATCATCCTCAGCTTCCCTAAAAGTAGAAGTCTTGTTCTTGGAAGAAGCTGGGATGTCTCTGGAGAACCTCTTGGGTTTAGGAGCAGCAGCCTTCTTGGGTGCAGTCTTGGTGCCTTTGGATGATGTATCCTTAGGCATAGCATCAGCCATGAGCTTCTTCTTCTTCTTAGGAGTAGCCTTAGCAGCCGACTCTTCCTCCTCTTCTTCTTCATCTAAATACTCTGGAGTAGAAGGAAGGACTTTAGCTTTAACAAATCTTGTCCTTTCTCTCTTCTTCTTCTCCCCAGCCTTCTTAGGCATAGACTTCTTTGAGGGCTCAACAGTCATTGTTACCCTAGCACTCTCTGGTGCTCTCACTGACCCTGATCTAGCATACTCTTTCCTTATAGCCTTCTTCTTGGAAGTAGTGGCAGCAGTAGTGCTCTTGGCAGTAGCATCTTTCTTGGGCAGCTCTTCTGGAATAAAGTCTTCACCCACGTCATCAGAATAGAGATTTCTTCTTGCCCTAGTTGCAGCCTTGGGCAGATCAGGTGAGCTAGGAACATCATCATAGCTCCCTTCAGGACTAGTGCCTGAGCTCATGTGAACATTTTGCTCTCTGAAATCATTCTGGCTATCATCTGAACCTGACATATCTGACCCTGTGAAATAGAGTATAGAAGAGTGGATAGGTTGAGTCATCACAAAATTGCAGAAGATTTTCTCAAATTTGAACTAAGATTTCTTAAGATTTGCATTCTGCCAAGTGAATTTCGGTACTACCGATGCAAACTTTTCGGACCCACCGAGACAAACAACCTGCTTAACAGAAACTTGGCACCACTTTCGGTGAGACCGAAAATGGGCACTCGGTTTCACCGAGGTTGTTCTCAGTCGACCACAAAAGGGAATCGGTGAAGCCGATTCTTTTGCTTCGGTGTCACCGAGATTCAGGTCGCGGACGGCAAACCCTAAAAACTCGTTCGTTCTCTACTCTAATGAAGTTTCTTGTGGATAGATCAATCTCAAACTTTGGCTGATCGATGGAAAAGTCCTAATGCACAACATTCAGAAGGGGAGCGCATGAGGGGTCGAAATTGTACCCTATCTTGGTGACGATCTCGCTACGGCGGCGACAGGGGGGGGGGGGATCCGTCGACGGCGTGGACTTCCAACGGCGGAGGCGCTCGGGAAGACAAAGGCGACGACCAGGTGTCCTTGTTTGGCAGCTTAGGGTTGGAGGAAACAGAATTTTGCGGTTGAATTTCAAAAGTCGGGTCCGCCAGGTAATATACCCTTTGCTGTTGGTGACACCAGTTCGAAATTATCGGTGCCACCGAGTTTCTCAACTGTCAGTTGACAGGGAAACTCGGTGTAACCGAGAATAAGGAATCGGTGTTTCCGAGATTGAAAACCAGATCAATCCTAGGCATTCGGTGAGACCGAGATTTTGGTATTGGTTCCACCGAGATGCACTTGGGAGGTTTTAATGGTCAGTCCTTTGTCGATACGGAACTCCGAGTGCTCCTCACACAGAGAGATTGAAAAGTCCTTGTTCAAATTTTGTGATGCAGCACGAATGGAATATGAGATGAGAAAGCATAGATAGCTAGAGAGTGGTCCTAGGCATTCTTGTCCATCCAATTGGCAAAAGAAAAAATCAAAAGCCAAATAGCAACAATTGGATGTCCTCAAATGAATAAAGAAATGCAGACCAACATGCTCACACAATAAGATGTCAAATGAAATCATGGCAAACATGCACATACATACTAGCATCTATCAAGCATTTTGGCGATGACGGAGTCATCTATATATGAGTATATTGACATAGGAGCCAAGTAAGAATACTTGATCATAGGTCATACTCATCGTTTAAGCACAAGTGGGGTTACCACTTTTACATAAAGCATTTAATGTTGTCACATCCTAAGAGATGCTTTAACTCAAGTCTTAGAGCAAACCTCCCCCTTTATGTGACATCCCCCATAGGAGGGATAAACTAACCTTGGGTTTGTCGTAGAAGACTTCATGTGGGTGATGTAGTGGTGGATGCTCAAGGTTAATGAAGATCACCAAGAGTTGGGAGCATCCTTGTTGTTTCCTTACTCTTCTCACCTACATGGGTTAGTCCCAACACACAAGAGACAAATACAAGGATATCTATGGACATGGAGTGCAAAGCATACATGATGATGTCCATGGATTTGTTGATTACCTTGTCCCTTGCTTACCTTTGAGGCAATGTGTGACTCCTTGAACTATTGCTTGATGTTGACGTTGATTGCAACTAGTTCTTGCCAATAATGAATGTGAGTGAATTTCATTGGCGGAATCACCCCTCAAGAACTTCTCTAGTTCTTCTTCTTGGGGACCCACATCAACTTGATGGGGATCCTTGGTGTTGAAGTGGCACTTGTAGAAGTTGAGCTTGAAGTAGCCTTGGGAACCCACTCCACCAAAGCTTGGGATTCATCTTCATATGAGTCAATGTCCTCTTGAAGCTTGTCCTTGCCCTTGAGCTTGTGGTCTTGTGGTGGAAGGTCATCTTGAGTGTTTGTTCCCTTGGGAAGAGTATGTTCATACTTCTCCCTTTGAGGAACAAACTTGGGCTTGGGGTATCGACCTTCTTCCCATTCAACTCCATTTGCGTTGAAGTAGCCAATGCCATGGTTCTTCCAGTATCCTCCGTGCTTGCGTACAATTTCCTCAAATTGCTTACACCCGACAAGACTCTTGTAGATACCTTTCTCTATAATTCCTTTCAATAAATTGTTTTCTTGCTCAAGTGTAACTTGGCTAAGAGAATCATCATTAGTGGAATCAATAGAACTACAAGAAGCAACATCATTAGATTTAGTATTTTTATTGTTGCTACTAGATGAAGAACCTTTCTTGCCTTTGTTACTAGTTTGTCTAGGTTTAACTTGTGGCATGAATGTAGACAAGAGTAATCGTTTGGCTAGATAAGATGAAGTCTTCTTTTGGAGATCGTCATTGATAGCTTTAAGAAACTCATGTTCTTGCTCCAAGGTGAGCTTCTCGAAGCATAGCTTCTCATGAGTCCTTACAAGCTCTCTATGATCTTCTAGAGTAGATTCATGGGCTAACTTAAGAGTGTTTAATTCCTTAGTTAGTCGTTCTATTTCCATCTTATCATCATCACACGACTTATCTTGACTACCATGAAAATTATCAAGTTCATTTTGACTAACATCACTAGTTTTATCAAAGAGCAAGTCATCATCACCAAGTAAATCATATTCATCACTATTGAAATCAAGATACTCGGGGTGTGATATCTTGGGGCCTTTAGCCATGAAGTAACTCCCACTCCCTTCATTTGGTGAATAAAATAGATCATAGGAGTTGGTAGTCACTAGTGCAAGTCCGGCAACACCTTCATCTTGACTATAGTCGGAGTTGGAGTGATAGCTTCTCTCGGAGTGGTTGTCGGATTCGGGGCCGGAAACCCATTCACCAACATGAGCTTGATGTCTTCTTCTTGAGTAGCTCTTGGTGTACTTGTCCTTCTTCTCCGAGTTCCTACTTCTCCTTGAGGGTCTTCATTCATAACGATCATCTCTACTCCTTCTCTCTCTTTGAGGTGATTCATTTCTTGGGCTTCGTCTTCTAGGTGACTCTTCTCTTCGTTTGTTGGGAGCCGTGCACTCATTTGAGTAGTGTCTGGGATTCCCACAATTGTAGCAGTTTCGGTCACGACTTGACGAACGCTTTTCTTCATATCTTGAGTTGGAGCTTCGTTCTTTGCCTCTATTCTTGTAGAACTTGTTGAATTTCTTGACCATGAGGCTTATCTCTTCATTGGTGACAAGGTTGTCGCTTGAAGTTGCGGGAGCATCACTTGTGGCTTTGTAAGGACCGCACTCATTTGAGTAGTGTCTGGGATTCCCACAATTGTAGCAGTTTCGGTCACGACTTGACGAACGCTTTTCTTCATATCTTGAGTTGGAGCTTCGTTCTTTGCCTCTATTCTTGTAGAACTTGTTGAATTTCTTGACCATGAGGCTTATCTCTTCATTGGTGACAAGGTTGTCGCTTGAAGTTGCGGGAGCATCACTTGTGGCTTTGTAAGGACCGCTAGACTTGTTGTGAAGCTCTTCTTTGTCCTTGAGTGTCATCTCATGAGCAACAATCCTTCCAATGACTTCCGTAGGCTTGAGATCTTTGTCGTTGGGCATCATTTGGATCAATGTGCACACGGTGTCGTATCTCTCATCCAAAGCTCGAAGTATCTTCTTGATGATGAATTTGTCGGTCATTTCTTCGCTTCCTAAGCCGGCAATCTCATTTGTGATGAGAGCTAGCCTAGAGTACAGCTCTGCGACTCCTTCACCATCCTTCATCTTGAACTTGTCAAGCTGACTTTGAAGAACATCCAACTTGGATTCTCTCACGGATTCGGTACCTTCATGCATATCAACCAAAGTATCCCAAATCTCTTTTGCATTCTCAAGACGGCTGATTTTGTTGAATTCTTCGGGGCATCGGCAGTTGAAGAGAATGTCACATGCTTGAGCGTTGTATTGTAACATCTTCAATTCATCCGCGGTCACTTCACGATCCGGTTCCTTTCCATCACCAAAGAATTCACCTTGCAAGCCAACACGAACAACAGCCCAAACGGCGGGGTTAAGACCAAGAATATGCATTTTCATTTTTTGCTTGCAATTAGAATAATTTGTGCCATCAAAGTACGGACCTCTACGATGATGATTTCCCTCACTATATTCCATACTCTCCTAGGTTGTGAGACCAATGCAATGGAGACCAACGCTCTGATACAACTTGTAGGATCGAAAGTATGTCTAGAGGGGGGGTGATTAGACTACCTGACCAAATAAAATTTCTACCTTTTCCCAATTTTAAGTGTTGGCAGATTTTAGCAATGATAGCAAGTCAAGTACACCCTACACATGCATGTCTAAGAGTATAGCAATGGAAAGTAACAACAATGATATGTAGTAGAGAGTAGGAAGGAAGATCAAACGCAATTTGAAGACATGAAGATTTTTCCCGTGGTTCCGATAGGTGGTGCTATCGTACGTCCACGTTTATGGAGTCTTCAACCCACAGAGGGTAACGGTCGCGAGAGTCCATGGAGGGCTCCACCCATAAGGGTCCACGAAGTAGCAACCTTGATATTCCATAACGGCTTCCGTCCATGAAGGACTAGCCTCACTATGGGTAGATCTTCACGAAGTAGGCGATCTCCTTGCCCGTACAAACTTCTTGGTTCAACTCCACAACACGAAGTAGGAGGCTCCCAAGCGATACCTAACCAATCTAGGAGGCACCACCCTCCAAAAGGTAATAGGCTCGGTAATATCGATGAACTCCTTGCTCTTGTGCTTCAAGATGATAGACTCCTCAACACACAATCACTCTCTCACAGATTTGGTTATGGTGGAAGAGATTGATTTGGTGGAAAGCAACTTGGGGAGGCTAGAGATCAAGATTCATATGGTAGGAATGGAATAGCTTGATCTCAACACATGAGTAGGTGGCTCTCTCTCAGAAAATAGGATGGGGCAAGTATGGAATAGTTCTGAGTGCTTCTCTTTCGAGTGGGTGGTGGTGAAGAGGTATATATAGGCATCCCCAAAAATCCAACCGTTACACCTAAAGTGACCAACCCGGTGACACCGAAGTATAAAACTCGGTGGTACCGAAGTGACCAAAAGGCAGTAACTTTTGAATCGGTGAGACCGATATATAATTCTCGGTGGTACCGATTTGATGACCAACGGTCAGATTACACAACTCGGTGAGACCGATTCTCAAATCTCGGTGGTACCAATTCTTGACAACGGCTAACCACAGAGTTGGTCCAAAAACTCGGTGAGACCGATTCACAAAACTCGATGGTACCGATTCTTGAGAATAGCTAACTAGGAAGTTGGTCCAAATCTCGGTGAGACCGATTGGCAAAACTCGGTGGTACCGATACTTGAAAATAGCTAACCAGAAAGTTGGCAACTGAACTGGGTGGCACCGAAGTGGAAAGTTGGTAGTAGCGAGATGGGTTTGGCTAAGGATCTGTCTAGGGTTTGAATCTTGGTGAGACCGAATAGGAATTATTGGTCTTACCGATTTGAGTGGTAGGGTTCTAGACAGGGTATTTGTGGAAGAGATTGTGGGTGTTTTTGGTGACTATCACTTGTGCACGTGGAGCATCTTGTTCACCAACAGTACCTTACCCCCTTTTAATAATATTGGCTTTCCTATGGGCTCAATGTGATTTCTCACAAAGTAAAATGTAGAGTCCTCTTGCTTGAAGCTTTGCCAATCCATTTCCTTGCATCTTGGGGTTTCTCCACAATCCTTTTGCCAACACATCATTGAACTTTTCCTGAAATATACTTAGTGGAAATATTAGTTCAATGATATATATGTTGTTATTAATTACCAAAACCACCAAGGGAGCAAATGTGCTTTAAAGGAGCTGGAGGACCGCGTCCGGCAGCGTACCAGGGAGCTGGAGGAAGGTCACAAGATTGCTTTTGACGCACTTTCCTCGGAGTCTGCTGCTCAACTGAAGAACGTAGATGACGAGCTGGCTATTGCATCTGCCGCCAAGGCCAAACTCGAAGCTCAACTGACCAAGCTGGCATAGGATCTTGCCGGGAGCACCAAGGAGATCGAGGCCCTTAAGGAAGAAGCGCGAAAGGTAGCAACGACTCTGGAAGAGGTGCAATCACAGCTTTCCTCCAAGAGCCAAGGTATTGATGCTGCCAACGACACCATTTCTGACATGAAATCCAGGCTTGCTTCCTTGGAGAGCGACCTTGAATCTGCCGGGGCCCGCAAGAAATTGCTGCTGACTGATGTGAACCGCGCGGCGACCCTCCAGAAGGATGCTGAAGAAAAGCTGGAGAACTTGGTTGAGCAATGCGACCTCTGGATCAAGAGCATGGTTGATATCGCTGAGCTTCTCACTGCCCAGATTGCTAAGATGAACATGAAGAGCTGGCCCTTCTCTATCGGCAAACCTGAAGCCCCAAGTGTTAAGCTGACACTCTTCTTCGACAACTTGATCAAGGGGTTGAAGACGTATGAGGAAGACAGGGCTGCCTGCTTTGCCAACGAATCCCGGAAGCTGGCACATGACGCCCTCTTCCTGGTCTTGAGCAACCTCGCCTTCTTCCACCCGGAGCTCGATCTCTCCGATGGCTTTAAGAAGCTGTCGTCGGGCGCCGATGCCTCAGTTGCCACGGAGAAGGCCGGTCCCCTCGCTGACAGGATCCTTAAAGTTCCAAGGACCCAGGGGAGCCACCGGAGTTAACTTTAAGCCTTCTTTATCGCCAAGTCGCCCTGTACTTAAGATACATTAGGTATCTCGTATTAGGGCCTGCAATTTCGGTATTTTAATGTTTGTTGAACTGATGTTTTTATGCAAACGTATGCTACCCCCTTCGTTTTCCTTCCGGTGTTCGTATGATAGTCATCTTTGCGCGTTCCAGTTACCCGCCAACGGCGTGTTGCCGCGATTGCTTTGAGGAACGGGTCCTTAGCATTCTGCTGGCAAAGGCACGCTGCCGGTGAGATTACCTTTGGCAGTGTTGACGCTGCCGCGCATTTGTTGAGCAGGCTCGAAAAAAATACGGGCGCGAACGAACACAGTAAGATTCCGTCACATGCAAGATTAATAATACGAAACCTTTGGTTCGACAAAGGGGCATGCAAATGTAAATCTTAATTGGGAGTTGATAATCACGCCAACTTAGCTTTCGTCATGGCTTCTCATTGTCCCCCGACGCGCGCTTGTTTATGCTCATGGCCTTTCCCTTTATCCATCGACGCCTTTCCTATTCTCGCTCCTTGTGGTGCGTGCGCAAGCGTGCGCTCACCGCTGTCCTGAAAGGAGGGAGGTGTAGAGAGGAGCGAAGTGGAGGTACTCGAAGGCCGGTTAAACATGAATATAGCCCGCAGCAGGGATCTGCCGGGTTAATGTATCATTCATAATCAATCGGGAATGGAAAAGAAAACTCGCATGTCCGAATCTTCCCTTCCTCCCTTCACACCCAACGGCCCCGTGGTGACCTACGCATAGGCAGACGGGGGCCTTGCCGCGGTTCGCCTGCTGGGAGCATCGATTAGCGGATGCGCTCTAGCATTCGGTTCGGGATTTATCCCTGGCGGGACAAATGCAAGACCAAACTTCATGCGAGCTCATCGACACTGACGATACCGCCGCCGCGCAGAGCTGACCATAGGCGGGGAAGGAAGAGGGAGAGGGGCATAGCTAGGTACCGCTTTCTTTCCTTGACCCATTGAATTACGCCACACCTCCTTAGGGTCGGGCGACCCCGTTTCCTTCCGGCGTTCCCTGCTCTGGCCTTAGCAGTGGGGAACGCGACGGCGGCGCCGCCTGCGCCAGCCGCGTCGCCCAGTACACCTTCCTCACTCGCTGCCGCCGCAACGTCCGCTGCGCCTGCAGCCGCATGCGGAGGAGACCTTGGAGTGGAGGGATGCGTGGTCGCGCCGGGCTTCTTCTTGGGAGCCATGGATGAAGAAGATGATGACGAAGATCGATTCGCCGTTCACGAACTCGGGTTTGCGCAAATGATGCACGCCCCCTACCTGGCGCGCCAAAGATGTCGGGGCACGGATGCTCACGATCACCTATGGGACCAGAGGCCCCTTTGTGGTTCGGCAAGAGGGGTCACGTTGCACAAAGAGTGGAGAGCATGAGACGGCGCGACAATCAGAACACTAGCATTTTACCCAGGTTCGGGCCGCTGCTAAGCGTAAAACCCTACTCCTGCTTTTGGTGGGTTGATCAAAGGAACACGAAGAACACACAACGCGTAACCCCAGCAAGAGCTGCTGTCGGGGTGAGCTACTACACGAGGACAAGTGTCCAAAGGTCCGAATCTTGAGCTAGGTTGCCTTGGGCCTCCTTTTATAGTGCAAGGGGTTACCACAATGGCAAAACAGTCATTATCTATCGATTAGATAGCTTAGCAGAGCTATCATACCTAACTCTGGCATTTAGGAAAAAATACCATGATTACTAGTCTAGGTGGCGCTCGGGGGGTGCATCCCCGGCAAGCTCTTGCCACCGCTTGGCTAGTCGTTGCTTATGGTCTTGACACGCTCCAGGGCGGGTGTCAACTGGGTATAACTTGCCTTCCGGTGCGCCGCCACGTGCTTAGAGAGAGCTGTTTAGCCGCTTGAGGGCTCGACACCGCATTGATAAGTGACTGGCATAGCGATGCGGTGGAGCGGTGGCTGGTTAGCTCGTGCCTGCCGGGGGACGGCTTGCCGGGTTTTCCAGAGATGTGAGCGCCTCGGTCCCCGGCAGGCTCCGGGGTGGCTGACGCGTTTTGGGCCCCTCCTGGGCCGTTGTGCTGGCGTTGCCGACGCTTTCTTGTCCTTCTGCAGGTTGTTGCTACCGGATGCTGGTTTTTGAATGCTTGCTTGGTGATGTGGTAGCCTTCCCAACGGGTTTTGCTCGCGAAGGTCGGAGGCTATCTGTCCGTGCACATGTCAGGGGGAACGAACACCCGTGTTTGTATACCCCGACAATTGATGATGATCTCGATTACAAGGGTGCAGAATTGCTAACCTAGCTCTTAAGGGTTTCTTTCTTACCTGATCTTTCTATCTCAAGGGCCCACCTTTATACATACAGGTTGAGACCCGAGGTTATAGTAGAGTCCGGGTCGTACTACGACCGTGACCCAATCTACTTTACTTGCCTTATCTTCCAAGCATACGTCGTGCTTTAGGATGACACCGTCAAGCCGGCTTTCCAAGTCCGGCCCATGAGCCGGCCTCCTTGGACAAGCCGCCCCCTTGGTCTTGGGCCTCTTAGCGCCTCAAAGTTCGTGTGTCGGCCTTGTTATGATCCACCGCCTGGTAGCCGGGTTAACTCCCTGGCAGGTCATCCTGTGGGGTATATCCCCAACATTAGCCCCCAGTTTAGCTTGGGTTCACCCATGTTAAACTCCTTCCTAAAAATGAAAGGAAAAACTCAATCTTGAAGTTTAAACTTTGAGATTTGTCTCAAGTCGGCATTCCTCTCGTTGTCGTTGTATATTTTTCTGGGTCAATATTGTGCTGGGTCATCTTCCGTTGTCCAAGACTTAGCTTCTTCTCGGCCACTGCCACCATGACGTCACCTTGCTGACCACTGACACTTTCATGTCATTATGGCGAATCTTTTTTAAAAAGTCATCAAATCAGGCCAGGCGCGAAAACCTAGGCGTCCTCTCATCCACAAATTACTGCGACCGTTCCATTTTTTACTGCACCGCTTCGAGCTCCCGCTCCCTTGTAAGTAGACTCCGAAAACCTCGAAGTTACTTTTTACCTTGTTCTTCCTCTCGCCTTCGTCCCGCAAAAGTCCCGAGCTCGCCGGAGTTCATCTTGAAACCGGAATCATCCACGCCGTCGTCCTCGCCAAACTCCAACTGCATCGAACGCGGCTTCCGCCAAAGAACACAAGCCCCCGACGCTTCTTTCATCTCGGATCCCATAAGTGCCGCTCTTCTCATTAGGTTTTCCCCGCATGCTTGATAGTTCATCAGAGCTTCCTTAGAAACTTGGTAAATCGATAGATGGAGCTTTTAATTTCCTACACAATCCTATTGATAGCACATACTCTTAGATCCGCATCATTTCTTGTTTTAGTGTAGATCTGTTTAATCCTTCCCATGGAAACTGTATGAATATGAACCTCTGGTTCCTCCACCACTATTTAGGGCATCTACCTTCTTTTTATTGTATTTTTTAGATCTGTCTATTCTTCTGTCTTCGTAGGAAATTGTTTGCTCATACGAAAAATATTGCCAAGACCTTTAGTACCTGTGTCGACTATTGGCCGGCTTATTAGTGGAAAACCGACTCATCTTTGCTCCTTGAGCCATCAATATGCAACCCGGTGTATTAGTCGGATTTATCAATTTGTTTCCATCTTATGAATTGTACTCCCGTAGGCGGCTCAAACATACACCGGCTTATTTTTCATTTTCACCTTTGTAGTTGATCTGCATAAACCGCAATGGCCCCCAAGACCACCAAAGCTTGTGGTTGGGTTAGATCCCAAGAGTCGGTGCTTACTTTGGAGAACCTCGTAGCTCAAGGTCTATAGCCGGCTCACAGTGAAATAAGCTGGCGGGCACCTGAAGAAGAATCCTCCCCTCAGCCTGAGCAGGGAGAGATTTTTGTTTTCACAGACCACCTGCATAGGGGTTTTCAGCCACCCGGCTCAAATTTCTTCAGGGACCTTATAATTTGTTTCAACCTCAGGCCCCAAGATATTGGTCCCAACTCACTGACAAATATGTGTCAATTCCAAGTACTTTGCGAAGTGTATCTCCAAATCGAGCTATCCGTGACTCTCATTAGAGAGTTCTTTTATATGAATCATCAAACTAAGGTGAAGCATGGCCCCAGTGTGGAACTTGGCGTCATTTCTGTCCAGAAGAGGAAAAACAATCCCTTCCTGAATCAAAACTGGCGAGTCATCCCAAAGGCTGGAACAAGTCTTGGTTCTATTGCAAGAACACTGCTCCTGAAGGCCAGAACCCTTTGTCGGGTTACAGATTGGAGCGGCTTGACGCCTGTCGGCGTTCTGGGAATGGGGGTACCCAGACCTACCTACCTGTGGCCCAGGGCATGGCCCACTTCATCAGCCAAGCACAACCAGACGTGGCCCAACTCAAGACAAGGCCCTCGCGAGGACCCTAGGCTCGCGAGGAGGAGCGGCGTCAAGACCGGCAAGGGATGGGCCTCCCCAGGCCCTCTCCGGAGCAGCGGAGATCTCTATGCAGAGCCCGGCCTCAGGAGTCAAAGATAACACAAGGAAGGACAGGCGGGCGCCAGCGCGCCAGGCGGAGCAATTTCCCGTTTGGTGCAAAGGGAGCAAGGACGTACGCGGGTTCCCAAAGCACCCCCAAAGGTTTCCATTCTGGTGTAACAAGACCACGACCACGAGCCCCGCAGGACGGATGTCATCGCCGAGCCCACCTCTGCGTCGTCGACAGCTACTTTGTAGGCGAAGACCGCCTTTGGACAGGGCGGAGATGTACTCCTGTCCCCCTTCAAATTTGGCCGTTGTGGGATCCCTTCCCACCATTGCGATAAGGGAAGCGGACCCGGGCCGCCGCCATATATAGAGGCTAGGCCGCACCGTATAGGAGGATCCGAAATCGGTCGATCCACTCATCCATCACCAAGCCGACAGAGGGCCTAGAACACCTCAGGAGCGCCCTCACGAGGCTCCAAAACACTGTACTAGTTCATCCACCACACCTCCTCGAGAGGCAATCCACCAAAGCAGGAGTAGGGTATTACGCTTCGCAGCGGCCCGAACCTGGGTAAACCACCATGTTCATCTTCTTCCTCGTCATCGCGCGAGTTCATCGTCTTGTCCATCGAGTAGAGAGCTAGGTAGGGCGAGGCTGCCGGGGATCCTCGCATATGCCCCTGTGTTCTAATCTTAAGGGTTTTACGGAGCCCGAAATCTGACATTTGGCGTGCCAGGTAGGGGGCGTGTCGGAGTCTTCCTCAAGCCGATATCTTCTCCCACCTCGCCGTTCCGATGTCTGACGCTCGCCGAGCCCGCGCCGAGCGCCGACCTGCCCGCGTCGCCCAGACGGTGCCTGTGGGCCACGCCGACGCGCGACAGTCACCCTCGCCTGTGGCCAACGTCGCCACAGGCCCGGACGCCCACGAGCAACAAGACTCCTCCCAGCCGGTCACCGCGCGGCGTGATGGCCACACCGCCCACGAGCAACAAGACTCCTCCCAGCCGGTCACCACGAGCAACAAGTCGTCCTCCCACGCTCGGCCCGGACCGGCGCGTGGTTCCGGCGCACTCGCCATGGCGAACGAGCTGCTCCACTACCGCTCCGCCCCCGACCGCTACGACGACTAGCTTCGGCGCATCGTGGAGCTCGTTAGTGCCGCCGGTGACGCTTCAGCGCTCTCCTACTCGCTTCACCCCCGACCGTCCCAGGCAGACGACGTGGCCCGCGATGCGCCGCCACCTCCTCCGCAACGCGACGCCGACCCCGAGCCCAGGCGAGAAGCGCGCCCCCGCGACCGGCCTCGCGAACCGCGCGCGAGGGCAAGAGATGAAGTAAGCTGCCAGGTGGTTCCCCGGCCACGCGTCGACGCGCGTGCGCTCCCCGCGCTGCCGACCCAGCGTCGCGACCGGGCACCACTCGAGGTGGCCCCACAGGAGCGTCAAGACCGGGTCCCTCCCGCGCACGCAGCACCCGTCGAACCGGTGGGGTGCCTCGCCATCGCCCCGGAGCTCCACCCAACCGCGTGGCCCTGCAAGTTCAAGCCTAACCTGCCCCCGCGTTACGACGGCACCCCGGATCCCGCTGAGTTCCTACAGCTCTACTTGGTGAGCATCCGGGCTGCCGGTGGAGACGACAAAGTCATGGCGTGCTGGTTCCCCATGGCACTCAAAGGTGGCGCGCTCTCCTGGCTCCTCAACCTCCCGAAGGGATCCGTCACCTCCTGGGACGACCTGCGCAAGCGCTTCATCGCCAACTTCCAAGGTACCCGCGACCGCGCTCTCACCGTGAATGACCTGTGGCGCATTAAGCAGCAGGATGGAGAGACCCTACACAAGTTCATACAGCGCTTCACGACTACGCGCCTCAAGATCCCGAAGGCGTCGGACGAGGCAATCATCACCGCGTTCACCGACGGCGTCACAGACCTCAAGATGAAGGAGGAGCTCGCCATGAACGACGAACTGTGCTCAGCCTTGGAGATGTTCAATCTGGCGAACAGGTGCGCCAAGGCTGAAGAGGGCCGCCTGTCGCTCCGCGGGCCTCCGGCGGCAGAGCCAGAGGAAAAGAAGACCAAGGCCAAGGAGGCGAAGCGCAAGGCCCCAGCAGTACTTGCGGCCGAGCCTGAGGCGAAGCGCAGCCGGGGTGAGGAACACCCCGCAGGGGGAAGACCGACCTGCATCTTCCATGGCACCAACAACCACGACACCGCCGACTGCCAGGAACTCACGCTGGTCCGCGCCGAGCACTTCGGCAGGCGCCCTGGACACGCTGACCGTGGCTTCGGACACGGCGGAGGCCGCGGTGGAGGCCGTTGGGACAACCGGGAACAGCGTCAAGGGTGGCGCGATCAGCCTCAGGAGGACCACTGGCGCGATCAGCCTCAGGGGGACCGTTGGCGCGATCAGCCTCAGGGGGACCGTTGGCGCGATCAGGCTCGGGACGGCCGCTAGCGCGATCAGCCTCGTGAGGATCGCTGGCGCGACGACCCTCCGGAGGGGTCACACTGCGGCCAGCCTCGTGAGGCCGGCCTGCCACCCTTTCCATCGCCACCCAGAAGGAAGGAAGAGGACAGGCAGGACGATGGGGCTGGGGGCTTCCAGGAGGTCAGGGCGGTGGCCTGCATCCTGGGCTGCGCCCAGGCCCCAGCGTCGAACCGTGCCTTCAAGCAGTTCACGCGGGAGGTGAATGCGGCTCTTCCAAAGCCCGAAGCAATGCGTCCCCTCAAGTGGTCCCAGGTTGCCATTACCTTCGACGCGAGGGATCAGCTCAGGTGCTCGGCCATGGCCGGCAAGCTCCCCATGCTGTGCACTCCAACCATCAGCAACGTCCTTGTCACCAAGACCCTCATCGACAGTGGAGCGGGGCTCAATGTCCTCTCCATTGAGACCTTCGAGACGCTCCAGGTACCGTACGAACAGCTCATGCCGACCAAGCCCTTCTCGGGAGTCACAGACGGGTCCACCGTCCCCATCGGGCAAGTGCGCCTGCCTTTCACCTTCGGCGGATGCGAGAACTACCACACCGAGATCATCGTCTTCGACGTCGCGCACATCCACCTCCCGTACAACGCGATCCTTGGGTAGTTGGCCCTCGCCAAGTTCATGGCGATGACTCACCATGGCTACAACGTCCTCAAGATGCCAGGGAGTGGCGGCGTCATCACCGTCGCTTGCGATGAGAAGGATGCTGTCTGCTCCCTCGAGCGTGCTTACCGCGCCGCGGCGGTCGAGCGCTCGGACGACGAGGAAGACGCCCTGCCTCGTGAGGACTCGCGCAAGAAGAAGAAGCAACCCCTTCCTGCGGGGCGTCCTGGAACCTCGGGCTCTGCGCCCAGGGATGGCGCGCTCGGCGCCCCTCTTGGGTCGTGCCTGGGGGCTCCCATCCGGGGAGCTTCCGGCTTAGCCTGTGAGACAGGGGAGGCACTCGGGCACAACACGAAGGCGCGTCCTGGCGCGCGTCTGCACGAGTCGGGAGCGCGGCGCGTGGCGCCGAGCTCGCAAGAGTCCGTCATCAGAGCGATCGAGGAGCTTCAGGGAGCGCAGGCCTTGCAAGGCGGGGACTGCCCAGCAACACCAATCGCAGCCGCCATCATCGGCACGGTCAACCAGCCGCGCATCTGCGTCAACACGCTCGCGATCAACAGGGCCGCGTCCCAAGGCCCCTTTTGGCCATCGCGTGCCGATCATGGATGGGTCTACCCGCACAACTACGTCCGCATGCCCTTCGGCCTGGCGAACGCAGGCGTCACGTTCCAGCACCTCGCCCGGGCCATGCTCATACCTTGCCTGGCGGGGCGCGGCGAGGAGTTGGAGGAGATGCTCGGACCAAGCGAAGGTCCCGAGCCCCGGGAGATGACGGACCCATGAGGGTCGCGCTCGTGGAGGTGTAAGATCAGGCTACGACGGCAGCTTCGACTCTTCCGCGACATGCCCGTCAGGTGACTTTTTGTTAGCCATTGCCAGGTAACTTTTTGGTTCACTATGTTTGAGGGCACCCACCAGGCCGCGTTGTCCTCAGGCGATCAGGGCATACCCCTGCAGCCGCCTCGTTTATGCATATTTCAATAGTTTCTCATGCATATGATCTGTTTCCTAACATCTTACCTTGCCTGCACGGCCCTTTGCCGGCGTGAATGTCGCCGCAACACCCTTTCTTAGTTGGTGTTTCGCAAGGGGTCGTGCGCTACGGCCCTCCCCGGGGCACCTCGGAGCTGGATAGCAAGGCCCTGTCGCCTCAGGGACTTGCACCTTTGGGCCGTCGGCCCCCGCTCGGGGGCTCCGACCGCAGTGCAGCCACCACAGTATGGAGTCTCGGGAGGCTCCAGGGCCTCCTGAGGCAGCAGCCGGCAGGACGGCAGGGGGGTTGCTCGAGCGTCAAAGGGGGCTCCTGAGCATCGCACCTCAGGAGCCTTACCGGTCATATAGCCACTCGCCCCTTGATGTCGTCCTTGGTGATCCGGTCGGCATCAAGGGTGTCGAGGCCTCGCCCCGTAGTTGCGTCCTTGGTGATCCGGTCGTACACTACGGCGGTAGGGAAATGTGCGGGACTGGGACCTGCCGACGTAGAGCCGCTTGGGCGTCAAAGGGGGCTTCTGAGCAATGCGCATCAGGAGCCTTACCGGTCATAAAGCTACCCGCCCCTTGATGTCGTCCTTGGTGATCTGGTCGGCATCAAGGGTGTCGGGGCCTGACCTCGTAGTTGCGTTCTGGTGATCCGGTCGTACACTGCGGTGGTCGGGAAATGTGCGGGACTGGGGCTTGTAGACGCAGAGTGCTGAAAGGGCTTCCACCTGCCTCACTCGTGAAGAAGAAGAAGTCAGCAGGACCTCGGACAGCACCACCTACGAGAAGACTCAGGCGCAAACCGCCTTTGAGGTAGGGACCTCGCGAGGCCAAAGCGCCCTCGCGAGCTCCCAGATACACCTCCCAGTTCTGCCGTGCAAACCACGCGTACGAACTCAATGGGCTGTATACGCCCGGAGCCCCCTGAGGAGGCGGAGGGGTTCCTTCCCACGCAATGTGGAAGCCACAGCTCTGCGCTGGCGGTTAACATGGTCCACCAATGACTATGCCCACGCAATGTGGAAGCCACAGCTCCGTGCTGGCGGTCAACACGGTCCACCAATGACTATGCCCACGCAATGTGGAAGCCACAACTCTGTGCTGGCGGTCAACACGGTCCACCAATGACTATGCCCACGCAATGTGGAAGCCCCACGCCCCGTGCGGGGGGATAAACAACTGAGGGCGCCCCAGCAGCTGCATCCAACCTCAGGAAGGTCCCTAGCGGCCCCCTTCTCGCTGCGTTCCCCAGGGATGTACGCGTGAGGGGGCTGCACGGGGGCTGCTACCCTGCCAAGCCTGGTACACGCCACCTTCCCAGGTCTGCCAAACCTGGTCTTCATGCGCCCACCTCTGGAAAAGCTGGCAAGGAAAGGTATGGGAGCCGCTCGTACGTCAAGGGGGACTCCTGAGCATCGCGACTCAGGAGCCTCACTGGTCCCGTAGCCCCTCACCCCTTGGAACCGTCCTTGGTGATCCGGTCTGCCCAACGGCGGCTATGGTATGCGCGGGGCCAGGCCCTGCCGACGCAGAGCTCGAAGCGCTCAAAAACCGATCAAAAAACCCTTAAGGAGGACGCTGGAGCTCGTACGTCAAGGGGGACTCCTGAGCATCGCGACTCAGGAGCCTCACTGGTCCCGTAGCCCCTCACGCCTTGGAACCATCCTTGGTGATCCGGTCGGCCCAACGGCAGCTGAGGTATGCGCGGGGCCGCGCCCTGCCGACGCAGAGCACAAGGTGTTTGAAATTTCCAAGTTAACCCAATCTTCACCGTGTTCCCTTCATGAGGGCTGCTCGTACGTCAAGGGGGACTCCTGAGCATCGCGACTCAGGAGCCTCACTGGCCCTGTAGCCCCTCACCCCTTGGAACCGTCCTTCGTGATCCGGACGGCCCAACGGCGGCTGAGGTATGCGCGGGGCCGGGCCCTGCCAACGCAGAGCATCACAGCAAGCAAGAAGGAAACAGGGCGAAGAGAGCAATCACACAGTTCAACAGTTATTACAAGCATTAAAAGTTTTCGCGGATACAAACAAGTTTAACGCCTCCACGAGGCACGATGGGCATTGCAGGAAAAGAACAAGGGAGAGGAATCAGGAGGAGCCGCCGCCACCACTCGTCCCGTCTTCGGGGAACTCGTCGTCGACATCGCTGGCGTCGTCTTCTTCGCCACCAACCCCTGCAGCGTCAGGAGGCGGAGGAATGGTGACGCGGGTGAACCTCTTCACCAGTGTCTCTACGGCGCCCTTCACCGCCGCGGCGTCGGCACGGACCTCGGGGGCGACCGGGCGGATCACGGAGTCGAAGTCGAACCCCGGCTCGCGAAGATGAAGATGGCTGAAGACGCGTGTCGCGGTCTCAGAAAAGAGGTCGCGGCACTCGCTCTCCAAGACCCCCTCCACCTTGACAACAACGCCCTCCAGCGCCTCGACGAGCTTCGAAGCGAGCACCGCGAAGCCGCTCTCTGGAGCCGCCAGGGGCTCGGCGACCCATCCCGGCAGAGGGAGTGGAGTGCTTGGCGAAGCTTGAGCTCGACGGTGGGAAAGACGCTCAGCTCCGCAGCCTTTTTCTCCTCAGCCGCGGCAAGAGTTTTTTCCCTGGTGTCAAGCAGGGCCTTCTCCGAAGCGACTTCCTTCTCCCGTGCGTCCAAGCGCTCCCGCTCCGTGGCCTAGCGGGTCGCTGCTTGGGATAGCTCGGAGTCCCGGGCGGCAGGCTTGGCCTCGCGGGTCTTGTGGTTTTCCTCCTGCTGACGCAACTGCTCCGCAAGCTCAGACTTCTCCTCCTGGAGAGCCTTCAGGCGGGCCTCCACCTCTTCGCAGCGCCTGGCGGCAGACGCCACTTCAGCCAGTGCCTCCTCGCTGGCTGCCATAGCAGACGTGGCTTCCTTCTCGCTCTTTGCCATGACAACCTCGGCCTGACCCCAAACCGCCACGGCAGAGGTGTCGGCCTGGAGCCACCCGGAGAGGAGCCTGAGGCGCCCATTCGCGAGGCGATCGTCGGTGCCCCCGAGAGCATCCCGAACTTGACCCAGAGCGGTGAAGGCCACGTCCAGGACATCGGTGCCGCGCGATGAAGGCATCAAGCCCACCTCCGGGGGAGTCGCCTGTGCGAGTGCGGGAGACGTTCCCGGGGAGACAGCAGCACGAGGAGCAGGAGGATCCGGAGGCCGCACAGCGACCGCAGACGCAGACGGATCGACGGACGGCTAGCCCTCAGGGGCTGGACCCCCGGACAGCGGCACCGCGATCATGCCAACAGGCATTGGGTGCTCAGGGGGCTCTACGACGATGACCAAGGGGGTTGCCTCGCGAGCCCCCACCCTCTCGGCCGCGGGCGCCTCGACTGGCGATGGCAGGACGGCAGGAGCGGGAGGTGCGTCGGAAGGCGCCTTCGGCTTGACGCCCGCCTTCTTCTTCCTCATCTTCAGCACGGCGGCGTTCCTGGTCACCAAGCAAAGGAAGGTCATCAACACACAAGCTATCGGCGGGCGACCAAGGCTGAGCCGGATCACTTACTCTTCAACGTCGACCCACTTCCTCTTCCTCTCCGCTCCGGCAACGACGGGGGCGCCCTCGCCTTTCTCGGTGAGGGCACCACCACGCGGGGGAGCAGAGGTGCTGTCCGCAAGGGCGGCCGCTAGAGGGATCGCCGTGGCCCCGGCCTCGCCCACCTTGCTTGCGAGCTGCGATTTGGGCGGGGGCGAGGCCGGCGCTTCAACCGCCTTGCCGGCAGAGGCAGGGCGCACCGGAGGAGACTCCGCTCCGCGCTTCCTGGGAGTCGACACGCAGGTAGACCGTGTGGCACGAGGGGCCGGCCCTAGCCCCCTAGGGGCCTTGGCGGCGCGTGAGGAGCCCGCAGCAGAAACTTCACCGACATCATCGTCGTCCTCGAGGTCGCGCAGAAGCGTGCTCTGCGATGGGGGAGACGCCCTTGCCGGGTCGTCGTCGGTCGTCTTCTCCGAATCATCCTTGCCCGTGGTGTCGCCGGAGGACACCATCACCGGGGAACCAAGGCCCTCAGCTGGGGAGAGCCCCAGTTCGTTGATGACAGGCACCGCGGCAACCAGATCGGCCCCGTCATCGCGGCAGTACAGCGGGGCGTGGGCGTCGGGGAGATCACCGGGGTCGCCGTTGAGCAGGGTCGTCACAGCCCTGCTCAGTTCCTCGGGGGTTATGCGTGCAGACCGAAGCCTGAGGTTGTCGCCGTTGCCCTGATAGTCCCACAAGGGCCTAGAGTGAGACTGGAGGGGCGCCAGGCGCTGCGCCAAGACCTCCTTCACTATCATCCCCCCAGTCAGCTTCCTGGCACTGATATCGCGGGAGAAACGCTCCAGGACGGGCCTGGCCCGGGAGTCGGAAAGCCTCGCGGAGCTCCACGCGGAGGTCTTCTCTGGCAGCCCCTTCGGCAGATCCAACCTGGGGTTCGGGTCTTTGAGGTCCATGAGGACCCAGCGGTGCCTGAAGTTCTCCACCTTCTTCCCGGCCTTTAAGAGCATGTTGCCGCTCTGGACCGCGACGAAGGAGACACACGCCGACCGTTGTGCGCCGTCGTGCACGCGCAAGCTGAAGAAATGGCGGAAGAGGGCCACCGAAGGCCTCATGCCCACGAAAGCCTCGCAGTAGAAGGCAAAGACGGACAAGAGCAGGATGGAGTTGGGCTGGAGATGAAGGGCTTGGATGCCGTAGTGGTCGAGGATGGCGGTGAAGAACGCGGAGAAGGGCGGGACGAGCCCGGCAAAGACGCTGTGGAGAAAGAAAGGGTAGACCGCCCTGGATGAGGGTCGCCTATCAGAGGAGCCGCACCATATCAAGGTCCGCCCCCACTCGTTGGTCTCGTCCGCCGTCGACGGGAGCACCGGGACGAGGTCCTCGTCCTTGGCAATGGTGGACCCCGAGAGCGCCGATGAGATGGGAGCGGAGGCTGAGCTCTGGACCTCTGGCTTCTGCTTGCCGGCAGGAGCCATCGGGATGTTTGCGGGGCCGAAGCGGCAAGGACGAGGACGGAGCGACGGCGGATCTGGACAGGCCTCTGCTAGGGCCGGGGATCTGGGAAGCAAGAGCAGGAACGTAGAAGGGGAAAGCAATAATGGCTTGACGCTGGAAGTCAGGTTCTTGTCGATTTGGGCGGTGGCCGAAGGGATGAAGGACACCCGACATCAACCGCACGACGCGCGCCAGCCTGGCCCGCAGGCGTTTGGGGCCCGCGGCGCTTCGGGCCGCCCTCAAGGCTTCGCCCGGAAGCCAGCTCGGGCGCGCCTTGGGCCCGGGGGCTACTGTCGGCGTTCTGGGAACGGGGGTACCCAGACCTGCCTGCCTGCGGCCCAGGGCATGGCCCACTTCATCAGCCAAGCACAACCAGACGCGGCGCCACTCAAGACAAGGCCCTCGCGAGGACCCTAGGCTCGCGAGGAGGAGCGGTGTCAAGACCGGCAAGGGATGGGCCTCCCTAGGACCCCTCCGGAGCGGCGGAGATCTCTATGCAGAGCCCGGCCTCAGGAGTCAAAGATGACGCAAGGAAGGACAGGCGGGTGCCAGCGCGCCAGGCGAAGCAGTTTCCCCTTTGGTGCAAAGGGAGCAAGGACATACGCGGCTTCCCAAAGCACCCCCCAAAGGTTTCCATTCCGGTGCAACAAGACCACGACCACGAGCCCCGCAGGACAGATGTCATCGCCGAGCCCACCTCTGCGTCGTCGACAGCTACTTTGCAGGCGAAGACCGCCTTTGGACAGGGCGGAGATGTACTCCTGTCCCCCTTCAAATTTGGCCGTTGTGGGATCCCTTCCCACCATTGCTATAAGGGAAGAGGACCCGGGCCGCCGCTATATATAGAGGCTAGGCCGCACCGTAGAGGAGGATCCGAAATCGGTCGATCCACTCATCCATCACCAAGCCGACAGAGGGCCTAGAACACCTCAGGAATGCCTTCACGAGGCTCCAAAACACTGTACTAGTTCATCCACCACACCTCCTCGAGAGGCAATCCACCAAAGCAGGAGTAGGGTATTACGCTTCGCAGCGGCCCGAACCTGGGTAAACCACCGTGTTCATCTTCTTCCTCGTCATCGCACGAGTTCATCGTCTTGTCCATCGAGTAGCGAGCTAGGTAGGGCGAGGCTGTAGGGGATCTTCGCATACGCCCCTGTGTTCGAATCTTAAGGGTTTTGCGGAGCCCGAAATCCGACAACGCCTCTGCTGAATTCCCGGGTTGGCCAACTGAACAGGAGAGGAAACACCCTGCGCCTGTGCTCTTAGTACTAAGGGCCTTGATTTCTCATGGCCTCACCAAAATTGACTTGATCCGGTGTTGGATAAGCTGGCGGATTCAGCCCCTCAGTCTAAGAGGCGACTTAATCTGAAATTACACACGCGAGTCAAGAGACGTTCAACGCTTCAGAAGGAAAAAAACTGTCTGATAGTGATATCAATAAGGCTACCAAAAAGTTCTTTGGCGATTCCAAGGAGAAGTGTAGCGTGACAGGATTGGCTCCATTCTGTTTGACTAACCCGGTTCCTCCGGTATGCATCTTGTGAACCTTGTTTATTTTCCTATTACGTTCTTCTTATTCATCATACTTATTTTCCGGCTTATATATTTTTATAGGCAAATTCTGACTGGTGGAAAGCCAGAGGCAGAACCTTCATCCATTCTAAGACTGAGCCGGCCGATGAGCCGTTAGATGAAAGTGACTCAGGAGAAGACTCTAAGGTAGAGCTTGACTCCCTTGGCCAATTATTTGTCGACCTTGCTGATGCAACTTCCTTTCAGGATAACACCGAAACGAGTCAAGCCGACAATGTTGAGGAAATTTCAATTTCCTCCAACTCATCAGAACCCTATATCCTAAAGAGGACAAGCATGCCGTCAGGAAGGTTAATTTTTCGCATCCAGACGCTTACTTAGATCCAAATTTTCTTTTGAAGAAAACTCAACACGCCAGCACATCAAAATGCAAGACCCAAAGCAGCTCTAGAGAGCTTTTCGTCGGCCTCCCTCTTGAGCCAGCATCTCGGAAGCAACGAGTTGAGGTGCCACATAGTCCAACTCCATCTCGTCCTCGAGCCGGACTTTTTAAACAACCTCTCAATCCTTCTGATTTGAATTACCAGGAAATGTCGCCCTCTTCTGGCGAGTCACCCGTAGCTCAACTCCCTGCCTTCACCATAAATCGCGGGTAAGTTTTAGCAGTAAGCCGATTTGACTTTATTTTACCATCACTTGTTATTTCGTTAACCCAAAATTTTGTTTTCATGATTGCAGAGCCAAGGACGTTGCGAAAAAAGGTGGGCGGGTCTTCCTCTGATGCTGTGAATCCCAACAGTCAGAATCCACCAGTAGATGAGGTGGTGACTCACATAGAGCCCAACAGCCAACATACTCCAGACTTGGAGTCTGATCCGGTTCGTGACGAAGAAATGGCTCATGTTGAAGGGCCAATAATACAGAAACGACTAAAGATCAGGCTGTGTCAAATGACCTGGCTTTTCAACCACCAAGTCCTCCTCCTTCAAGTCCTGTGCTCAACGTGGGTAGCGCCGCCCCATCAGCCGCCATTGACAATACATAAGTAGCCATTGTAAAAGAAGCTTCCCAAGCTCCTGGAACCGCAATTGCTTTGGCTAAACTTGTAACAAAAGATGAGTCGGAGGTGCTGGAGAAAGGAAAATCCAAGCTGGAGCTTTCAGAATTTTCTGCTCTTGATATTGAAGGCGTGTATCAACAATATCTGACCCGGCTATCTAAGAGCCGGGACATTGAGATGAACTTGGTCAATACTTTTGAAATGGAAATCTGAGGTAAAACTTTATCCTTTCCCATCAATCATGTATACTCTTGTAGCCCCCAAGGGTCAACTTAGTACACTAAGTACTGAGCTGGCTCTTTATTATAGTTTTAAGAAGCAACCGTAGCCCCCAAGGGCCGGGTTATTATGATAATAATGAGCTGGTACTTTTGGAATTACCTGAAGATAAGAAATGCCATCTGTAGCCCCCAAGGGCCAGCTTATCTCTTTGAGATAGCCGGGTCTTTCTGTTGTTTAGAAGAGAAGTAACTTACATTAGCCCACAAGTGCCATGTGGATTGCTTGCAACTGCATGTGATTTGTAAGATAAACCCATTTTTGAATGTTGTAGCCCCCAAGGGCCGGGTTGCCTGCCTATGGCGGCTCGGGGCTTGTATACTTTCTCTTACGCTTTGTATGTGCAGGAATCATTGAATGAGATTGAGTCCATTGTAGCCGGCTTACAGAGGCGGCTTAAACAAGAGAAAAAACTCAAGGTTGATGCAGAACTTTTGGCGGCTCGCATGCAAGATTCTGCGCGCCAAGCAAACAATCTGCTTGATCAAGCCAGGGTCAATTTTGATAAAGAAAGAGCCGCCTTACTAAAGCATGCAGAAGATGTCGAAAACAAGCTTGGGCATGTGACTGACGAGTAGAGGACGCTGAAAAAGAAAATCACTGACATGACTACTGCCATCTTTGGTACAATTGTTAATCTATCTACTTTTATAGTCCGGGTCATCACATTTGATGGCTTATGTTCATGCTTGTCTTCGTTGTGCAAGATGAAAAAGTCACAATCTTTTGCAGGAGCCAATATGCCTTTGCGCGAGATCTTGTGGCAATGCAAGGCGGGTTTCGGGAGTTTAAAATTGACGGCTCAGAGTTTTCGGAGGAAGATTATGCCAACTCCGTAAAGGAGACCCACCCACTGTCAACTCTTATTGCTGAGGAGTTGGATCTAATGAAATATCAACCCGCCTATTCATTGGAGAAAAAGCGCATAAGCCCGCCTAAGGACAAGCCATTTGAACTTGTGCCTCCTCGCCGTATGCAAACTTTTGCTTCTAATGTCGAGTCATCTGTTATCATGCCTGGCGACTCAAACATCAAAGCTCTGACCACAATCCAGTGCATTCAAAGGGACCTCCAGACCCAGCAAGATGAGCCGGCTCAGGCGAAACCAGAAGCCACAGGCGTAGAAGGCCGACATGAGGAGGCTTCGGGGAAGGACGCACAAGCCGGTCTACAGGAGTAGTTCTTTGGTTCTTTATGAAAAAACTTATGATATTTTTGTGGTTTCTGATGTGAGCCTATAATAGGGGTAACAAACTTGGTCCGTCTGCCATGCCATCGTGCACGTAATACTTCATGGACTTGTTATATATCTCTGGCAACTTATCAATGTGTTTGCTTTGCATAGTAACCCCTTTATCCAATGGGCCTCCTTTCTTCCGTATAGTACGAGCCGGCAGGATGAGGTCATCCATGGATATTCAAAATAGTCTTGACAAATTTATCAAAGAAGATAACTGGTCATTGTATGACCCAGTGTCATGACCCGGATGTCTAATATTGACCTGGTAAAAAGAAGATAAAATTTGTAGCCGTGAATTTGAAAATACTGAGCCATAAAAGGCCAGCTTATCAATTTTTTGCACTTTACTAAGCCTTAAAAGGCCAGTAAAGTGCAAAAAATTGATAAGCTGGCCTTTTAAGGCTCAGTATTTGAGACTGGCTTTCGAGGCTCAAGTCTTGCTTCAATGAAGCTGGCATGATAGCCCATGGTTTATCCTCGCTTTTTGTATGCCGGCTCTCACGTGACTCAAGCCGGTGTTTTAACCTGGATAAATTCAGGGTCCATATGGATTGACTTATCTTGAGTACATGGGGTCACCTTTTCAGAGTAGCATCTAGCAAACAGGCAGGTTTAACCAAGTTTGTAATGGCTTTTTAAGACGGGTCCAGAGGGATAATAACGGCTAACTCGTTGAGTCAGGAGCCCCCAAGTGACTTATGTTCAAAGAATAAAGACTCATGCAAAATTTTGTTGAGATGAAACGATAGATACCCCGAGTTTGAGGGGTGCTGGCTTTATTATATTGAACACAGAAATTAGATACATAGGTATGTACATTGATTTGGAGCCTGTAGCTCTAGGTATAGTAAGGCCGAAGGTGAGCAATGTTCCATGGCAGAGTAGTTTCCTCTTCAGAGGTGTACGATCCTTTGTGTATGTCAATCAGATAATGTGACCCGTTGTTGACGCTCTTGCTGATGACAGAAGGCCCTTCCCAAGGCGGTGAAAGCTTATGCTTCCCTGTTTGGTCTTGAATCAAATGGAGCACTAAGTCGCCTTCTTGAAAAGTTCGGCTGCGAACTCTACGACTGTGATAGCGACGTAGGTCTTGCTGGTATATAGTTGATCGAGCTACTGCTATATCTCGCTCTTCTTCTAAGGCATCCAAGGCATCTTGATGCGCTTGTTCATTGTTTGCTTCAACATATGTAGTAACCCAGGGGAGTCATGGCGAATATCGCTTGGTAACACAGCTTCTGCTCCATAAACCAGAAAAACGGTGTGTATCCTGTGGATCTGTTGGGAGTAGTTCATATGCTCCAAAGTACTGCAGGAAGTTACTCGACCCAACATCCAGGGGTTCGTTGTAACGGAACCATGAGCCTGGGTTTGATGCCTCGTAGTATCTCCTGATTAGCTCGTTCAGCCTGTCCATTAGATTGTGGATGTGCAACTGAGGGTAAATCAAGCCGGATGTGCTCGTGCTGACAAAATTGCTCCATTGCTCCCTTGGATAATTTGGTTCCATTGTCAGTGATAATTCTACGTGGATAGCCAAAATGAAAGATCAGCTTTTTCAAGAACTTGACTGTTGTCTTAGTGCCACATTGCTGATAGGCTCTGCTTTGACCCACTTGGTGAATTTATCGACTGTGACCAGGAGGTGAGTCTTTTGTCAGAAGATGGTTTGAACGGTCCTACCATGTCGAGCCCCCAAACTACAAACGGCCAAGTTATTAGAATCATCCGTAACTCTTGAGCCGGAACATGAGCCCGTCGAGCAAATTATGGGCAACCGTCACACTTTCGCACAATATCTTCGGCATCAGCGTGAGCTGTAAGCCAATAAAAACCGTGCCGAAAAGCCTTTGATACCAGGGACCGTGAGTCGGCATGGTGGCCACAATCTCCTGCGTGGATCTCATTGAGAATCTCTTGTCCTTCCTCAGGGAAAACACATCGCTGAAACACGCCAGTGCTGCTTCGACGGTGTAACTCGCCGTTAACAATTGTCATGGATTTCCTCATCTGGGAGCTCGCCGCGAGTCATATAAGACAAATATGACACTGTCCAATCAGGAATAGCATGAAGAGTCGCCACTAGCAGTGCCTCCGGGTCAGGAATAGCTATGTCTTCTTTTGATGGTAACTTGACAGAAGGGTGGTGTAGTACATCAAGGAACACATTGGGAGGAACCGGCTTACGCTGAGAGCCAAGGCATGACAAAGCATATGCCGCCTCATTGAGCCGACGATCAAAATAATCAATCTGATAACCTTGAAAATGCCCTGCAATGTCAGTGACTGCCCGTCTATAAGCCGCCATCAGGGGATGTTTTGAGTCCCAAGTCCCTGAAACTTGCTGAGCCGCCAAATCTGAGTCGCCTAAACATCTAACCCGGCTTAGGTTCATTTCCTTAGCCATTCGGAGCCCTTGTAGGAGAGCCTCATATTCAGCTGCATTGTTAGTACAAGGGAACATGAGCCGTAAGACATAACAAAAAATTTCACCTCGCGGAGAAGATAAAATAACTCCAGCCCCCGAACCTCCAACTGTCTGGATCCATCAAACTGTATTCTCCACTACGTGTTATCTGGCCTGTCCTCGGGGACTTGTAATTATGTCCAGTCATTAATGAAATCCACCAATGCCTGGGATTTTATGGTTGTTCGTGGTACATATTTCAGCTGGTGGGGACCAATCTCAATCGTCCACTTAGCGATCTGGCTAGTAGCCTCCCGATTTTGTATAATATCTCCAAGAGGAGCTGAACTGACCATAGTAATTGGATGCTCCTGGAAATAGTGCTTTAGTTTATGGCTGGCCATGAAGACCCCGAAGACTAACTTTTGCCAATGTGGGTACCGCTGTTTTGATAAGGTCAAAACTTCACTGACATAATAAACATGTTGCTGTACTGGGTACTCCTTTCCCGCCTCCTTTTGCTTGACTACAACTGCTACACTTACTGCCTTGTTATTTGCAGCAATGTACATGAGCATAGGCTCTTTGCCAGTCGGGGCAGCAAGAACGGGCGGCTCGACCAGCTGCCTCTTAAGGACTTCAAAGGCTTCGTTTGCAGCATCATTCCAGACGAAATTGTCTGTCTTCTTCAACAACTGGTACAGAGGAATTGCCTTCTTACCCGGGTGGCTTATAAACCGGCTTAAAGACACTATGTGACCTGCCATGCACTGAACTTCATTGATGTTGGCCGGCTTAGAAAGAGGTTACCGCCTTGATTTTATCCGGGTTGGCCTCGATACCACGCTCGGATACCAGGAATCCCAGTAATTTGCCTGCAGGAACACCAAAAACACATTTGGTCGGGTTAAGCTTCATCTTGTACACCCGAAGGTTATCCACCGTCTCTTTGAGATCATCCAATAGAGTCTCCTTCTTCTAGGATTTCACCACAATATCATCAACATAGGTGAAAGGACGTGGATGTCGCCTAGAGGGGGGGTGAATAGGCACTTTAAAATAATTACGGTTTAGGCTTGAACAAATGCGGAATAAAACTAGCGTTGAATATGTCAAGCACAACACCTAAAACAACTAGGCTCACCTATGTGCATCAACAACTTATGCTAAGCAAGATAAACAACTAAGTGATAGCAAGATATATAACATGAAACAATATGGCTATCACAAAGTAAAGTGCATAAGTAAAGGCTCGGGTAAGAGATAACCGAGGTACGAGGAGATGATGATGTATTCCGAAGTTCACACCCTTGCGGATGCTAATCTCCGTTTAGAGCGGTGTGGAGGCACAATGCTCCCCAAGAAGCCACTAGGGCCACCGTAATCTCCTCACGCCCTCGCACAATGCAAGATGTCGTGATTCCACTAAGGGACCCTTGAGGGCAGTCATCGAACCCATACAAATGGCAACCCTTGGGGGGCGGTCACCGAACCCGTACACTTTGGCAACCGTTGGGGGCGGTCACCGGTACCCGTACATATTGCTTGGGGGAATCTCTACAACCTAATTGGAGACCCCGACGCTTGCCTGGAGCTTTACACCACAATGATTGAGCTCTGAGACACCACCAACCGTCTAGGGCGCCAAGGCACCCAAGAGGAACAAGCTCTAGGGTGCTCAAACTACCAAGAGTAATAAGCTTCTCAAACTTCACTTCCACGTATCACCGTGGAGAACTCAAACCAATGCAATTAATGCAATGGCAAGAACACACGAAGTGGTCAAGTCCCTCACACTCAAATCCCACCACAACAACAAAAGCTATGGAGGAATATGAGAGGAAGAACAAGGAGCTCACTAAGAACTCCAAGATCTAGATCCAAGGGGTTCCCCTCACATAGAGGAGAAAGTGATTGGTGGAAATGTGGATCTAAATCTCCTCTCTCTTTTCCCTCAAAAAGGAGCAAGAATCATTGGAGGGATTGAGAGTTAGCAAGCTCTAAGAAGTTCAACAATGGAGGCAAACATGAGCTCAAAGGTTGAGAAGCATTGGGGAAAAGACCCCCTTAAATAGGTCCCCACGAACTACCCGTTATGTGCAGAATAACACAGGGGCGGTACAACCACTATGCGTACTGGTACAACCAGTCAAGGCAGACAAAACCTACCTGTAGGAAAAGCAATAAGTGGTACAACCGCCTGGGGCACCGGTAGTACCGGTTAAACCGGAACAACCGGCCCACAACCGCCCAAGAACCACTCCACAACAGAAACTAGTCCGGTGGTAGAGCGGTACATGGCTGGTACAACCTTGAGACCAATTTTGGAGCGGTACAACCGCTCCAAACACCGGTTGTACAGGTCGACCGATACAACCTCTCTATGAACTGGTACAACCTCTGTATGTAGAACGGGTAAGACTAAAACAGCCATAACTTTCGCATACGAGCTCCGAATTGAGCAAACTCAAGCTTGTTGGATAAAGGACAACAAGAGCTATCCAACAACGGCTAGTTATATTAAGAACAAGAAATGGAGAATAAATGCCACTAGGATAAAGAATATGACCTTCCCAAGAATTATCCGGCAAAATCTCCAACACCGAAAACACAAATATGATGCATACGAAATTCGTTTTTGATGACCTTGAGCTTATCATGAAGATGACCATAAGCTCCAAAACTCACAAAGTGAAAACCCAATAAAGAACCAAGAAAGATGATGATGCCAATATTGCAATGGTTTGAGCTCTCAACTAACGATATGATCAAGCTACTCACTTGAGAGCCCCCCTTGACAGTACGACTATGGATCCTATAACCCAGTCTCCCAACTACCACCATGAGACCGGTAAAATACAAAACCCTATCAAGGTCAAACCTTTGCCTTGCGCATAGTCCACTTGATCTAGATGATGACGATCTTGTCCTCCTCAAGATGGACCACTTTTCTTGATTGCGCCGGCTCGATAAAGACTAGTAGATTGCTCCCCCATACTCCACTATGGGTGAGCCACTCTTCGGCACATCTTCACAAGTCTATTTTCACCACAAAGGACGGCAAGATTCAAGCATTATCTCTTTGTGATGCTCCACTTGAACTTGCACACCGCAATCTTGATGACGATCACCACTTGATGTCATCCTCCATGGCTGTATGAGATCTTCCTGTTAACGCAAGCCCATGGAAACATACCTAACCCCGCATATAACTCTCACGTAGACCATGGATTAGTACACAAAGCGTAATGGACAATGCTTAACTTATCATGGGATCACTTGATCCCTCTCGGTACATCTTGTACACTTTGTATGTTGATCAACTTGATTCACTCTTTGACTTAGTCTCGATCAACCTTGTGTCTTATCTTCTCTCTTCATAAAGATGATGTCTTGAAGATAAACATGAATGCTCACACAATCTTCTTCTTCAAGACATGCTTGCAATAAGCTCAACTCTCACATGTGATGCCCTGAAGATAAACATGAATGCTCACATAATCTTCTTCTTCAAGACATGCTTGCAATAAGCTCAACTCTCACATGACCAATCTTTGGATAAAACCTTGAATACCACCTTGGTCACCATATGAACTCCTTGAAACCAACAGATGGACTTCAGGAAGTGCCTATGGACAAATCCTTCGAATATAACTCAAGGCAACCATTAGTCCATAGGGATTGTCATCCATTACCAAGACCACATATTGAGAAATATGCTCTTACAATCTCCCCCATTTTGGTAATGGATGACAATCCCTGCAGTTTATATAAGGAAATAAGCACAACCAAGCACACACATGCAAAGCAATAATGCATGCGTATGAGATGCAAATGCTTAAGCAACAAAAGAAAAACTCTCTAAACTTTCCAACCTAAACTCTCTAAACTTCTCCCCCATTGGCATCGATTGCCAAAATGGACGAAAAGCTTAGAAAGCCAATATAATAGGTGTTTCTCCCAAAAATTGTGTATTTCTCAAAATATGAGTGCAATGAAATACACATATCCAATGATAAGTAGTTGGAGGAAAACATGCTATATTGAGGACCCAAAGATTGCGAAAAGGATTGTATGGCACAAAGACATACAAAAGAGTGAGGGAAGCAATCAAAAGATACCAATTGGAACAAAAAATCACATGGTCCTACGAGCCACATGAGTAAAAGATATTATGATATGGCCAAGAGAGTGTTTTATAGAAACTAGAGAAGCTCCCCATGATTTGTGCACAATTAACAAATTTTGTATTTGGATACCAAGTGCGCAAAATAGGGTCATCACTCCCCCAAAATCAATAGAAACACACAACAAGTGCAAGCGAGTAGATAAGACAATAAGCATAGCTCTTGCTCCAAACATATGGTTGAGCAACATGTAAAAGAGGCAACTTAAGAATAGGCTCAACCAAAATGATATGCGTGAGTCATGGCAAAGCACTTAAGAAGACTAATATAATGATGAGCATTAAGCATCAACATAGTTTTGATGAAATGAGACACAAAGTGCAAGACATATCCTTCCCACACACACACAAACCACTGGCAAATGGGTCCACAAGCTTACTAATAAGAAAAGTAAAAACCAAATCTTGTGACAACCCATGGTGAACATATGATATAATAGCCTTGTCAAGAGGAGGGATACCAATCGAAATGGCAAAACCCTCGTCAAGACAAGCATGAGGAAAATAATCTTCACCACCAAAGAGTGCATCAAGATGCAAGGATATAGGATCCGCACTCAAGACAAATCCTTTCACGAATCCACCAAGAAAAAAGAGAAATCAACGATGGACGTGAAGGAAAAGAGGATATCAACTAGAGATGTAACTTCTCTCATGTGTATAAGATTCTAGGTAGAAGACAATCATGATGATATATCCACAAAGAATGATGTACACACAAAATAGTTACAAGAAGGAACGAACAAGATATCCAAAAGGAAGTCATAAATATACCAATAAGATTTTTGCTTGAAAGCATAGCACATGGCCTAATATTTTCTTATTGTACATAAATGAACTCCCAGCCACACGAACATCAAATACATCACAACTAGCAATAATAGATCATTGTTGGATGCTTTGAGAAAGGAAACAAGTATCGAAAAAACGAATCAATAAAATCATGTCATGGTGCAACCTACACAAGGTTGAATGCAAGAAATGTATGCATGAAGTAGATACTTGTTACCGAGATAGCATTGGAAGATGTAGTAGATAATGGTTCTTTGATCATCCTAGCTTGGCTCCGATAAGCACATGGTGTCAACACGTTCCTTGTAAGTGAGCCAAGCGTCCAATGCATCTCCAATTGTTCCTAGAACAACACCACAAACAAAGTGGTACCCAAACTCATTGGGACCAAAGAGTTAGTGGACCAACAATACATAGGAAAAACCCCACATAAATATGTGCATATAGATATGGAATTGAATTTCATGCACACTTTAGCCAATTTATGTCATAGTGGAGTTTCCCCTATATATTGGGTCAAGGAAAGAGAACATGCCAACGAAAGTACATATAGTAAATATGCATGCTTTTGGCTTTCAAGAATCAAATCAACACATAGTTGATAAGATACCAAAAGACAAGGTATCAAGTGAAAATAAGATACCAAACGAAGGATTATCACTTGAAGGATACCAATTAAACGCATAAAGAGAGTGTTCTAAAGAAAATAGGAAAGCTCCCCCAAGAGATGTGCATTATATAGAATTTGCATTTGAATACAAAATGCACAAGATGGGATCATCACTTTCCTTATATCTATATAAACACTAGACATGCTCAGGACGATCCACAAGAGGCAGGGAAGACAAACGATAAACAAAATCCAATGTAAAGATGATTAGCAATTTCTACCACTTGAAAGGAATACCAATTGTCAAAGGACAAGAAGTATTTGGAAATAATTCCCATTGGTAGATTGCAAAAAGACCCAACATCATCTTTACACCTAAATCACGAGAAAATGACACTTGTAGAGCTAACATGCCACCTAGAAACAAGATAATTTACAATATGAACTCTAAGTGGCAATACCTCAAATGTACACATTTTCTAGGCTTGTAATATGCAGATAGCATATTACTACCCCATAATGTGATAACCCAAAATAATTAACAAGTGGCAAATGAAATCCAACAATAGATAATTAATGGACCATTCTTGAATTTCTCATGAGAAGACATACCACATAGAAGCTAGATAATCTTGTAATGTCGATACTAAGTGGTATTCCTCAGTTAAACACATTTTTAGGATCGTGAAGTGCACAAAGCACATCACTACCCCAAAATGGGATGATCTATTAATCTCTCAAAAGAGCCAACTAAGATCCAAACAAAATGCAAAAAGGCTCAACACAAGACTCACATGTACATGATGTGCAAACCAACCATACATACTTGATTACTCAAGATAAACAAATAGGAAGCACAACATATACAAACACATGCAAGGTACAAAATCACAACATGCAAAGGGGCAAGTAACTATTAATGTAAACTTGAAGTACGAGTTACCACAAGGAGGCACATTGAATATAAGATAGAAACTTGATAATCCAAATGACTTGGCTTGAGATAATATGAATGATGAAGATCCCTTAATTCTTCATGATGTACGCAAGTCTCCAATGCCCTCCATCAACACCTATTGATCAAGTTTGAGCTTGTTGGTCCCCCAACCAAGTTGGGTCCTAAGATGTTAGTCACAATAGGCTTGGCTACCCAAATGGTTGTTTTGTTGACACCACTTTGAGTACCAACAAACTTGGTAAACACATTGCCAACCTTATCCTTCCCAGGAGAATAGATATCATCAATAACAATTGGGTTGGATAAGTTACCATTCATGCATGAACAAGCAAAGTGACCCTTCTCACGACAAAAGTAGCAACATCTACCCTTTACTTTCTTCTCAATTGATTTCTCAACTCGAGGAGCGTTGACTTCGGTCGTTTCGAGAAGATGCATTTCTTCAACTTGAGGTTGAGCATGCGATTGAACTTGTGGCCGCTTCCTTTGTTGCTAGTCACTATGGGGCTTCTTCCTCAACGGGCAAGATCTAACATGGTACCCTTGTATTTTGCACTTGAAGCAAATAATCTTGGCCGAATTGTTGACTTGTTCTTGGCCCTTCTTCTTGTAGCTTTTGGACTTCTTCTTATTGTTGGAGTTGAATCCTAGTCCACCCTTGTCATTTGGGGATTTTTGCACACTCATGATATTGTTGAGTGTGGACTTCCCTTCATGACACTTTTTCAAGTCTTTCTTCAAAGAAGTGACTTGGGCCTTGAGCTCTTGGATTTCCTCTACATGATTAGTATCAACACAAGTACTAGAGGAAGTATAAGCATCATTGTTAGAGCAATAAGGCAAGGAAAGTAATTCATCACAAGATGTACCAATGTTATGCTTAGATGAATTACAAGGACTAGCACATGGCAATATAGCATTTTGACTAGAAGTAGTGCTAATGTCCATATGAGGCTCACTAGATGTTACCTCGGTAGTAGTAGCCTCATGAGATAACTTTAGCACATCATGGGATACTAGAAGATCATCATGAGAGCTTGTGAGTGATACGTCCATTTTGCATCATGATTTCCTACTGTTATTTACTTTGTTTTGTTGAATAATAAAGCTCTGGGGAGTGATTCTAATGCCTTTTCTCTCATAATATGCAAGGTTTACACAAGGAGGGAGAATACCAGCAGCTGGAATTCTGGACCCAAGAAAAGAACGTCAGAGATACCTATTCTGCACAACTCCAATGAAGCTGAAATTTTACGGAGAATATTTTTGCATTTAATAAAAAATACTAGAGTTGAAAACCACCAGAGGGGGCCTTCCAGGTGGGGACAACCCACCAGGGCGCTCCCTGATGGGTTGTGCTCAGCCTGGCCCACCTCCGGTGCCCATCTTCTGGTATAAGGTCACTCTTGACCAAGAAAAAATTAGAGGAGGACTTTTGGGACGAAGCGCCGCCGCCTCGAGGCGGAACTTGGGCAGGAGCACTTTTTCCCTCCGGCGGAGCGATTCCGCCGAGGGAACTTCCCTCCCGGAGGGGGAAATCGAAGCTATCGTCATCACCAACACCCCTCTCATCTTTGGGAGGCCAATCTTCATCAACATCTTCAACAGCACCATCTCCTCTCAAACCCTAGTTCATCTCTTGTGTTCAATCTTTGTACCGGAACCTCAGATTGGTACCTGTGGGTGACTAGTAGTGTTGATTACCTTGCGTAGTTGATTACTATATGGTTTATTTGGTGGAAGATTATATGTTCAGATCCATTATGCTATTCAATACTCCTCTGATCTTGAGCATGATTATTATTTGTGAGTAGTTACCTTTGTTCTTGAGGTCACGGGAGAAGTCATGTTGCGAGTAATCATGTGAATTTGATATGTGTTCGATATTTTGATGATATGTATGTTGTGATTCCCTTAGTGGTGTCATGTGAACGTCGACTACATGACACTTCACCATTCATGGGACTAAGGGAATGCATTGTGGAGTAGTTATTAGATGATGGGTTGCTAGAGTAACAGAAGCTTAAACCCTAGTTTATGCGCTACTCCGTAAGGGGCTGATTTGGACCCACATGTTTAATGCTATGGTTAGACTTTGTCTTAATACTTTTCTCATAGTTACGGATGCTTGCGAGGGGGTTAATCATAAGTAGGTTGTTAGTTCAAGTAAGAACAACACCTTAGCACCGGTCCACCCACATATCAAATTATCAAAGTAGCGAACACAAATCAAACCAACATGATAAAAGTGACTAGACGAAATTCCCGTGTACCCTCAAGAACACTTTGCCTATTACTAGTGATTGTTCTGGCCTGTCCTTTGCCTCAAAAGGATTGGGCTACCTTGCTGCACCTTGTTTACCGTTACCGTTACTTGCTCACTATCAATTATCTTGCTATCAAACTATCTGTTACCTACAATTTCAGTGCTTGCAGAAATTACCTTGCTGAAAACCACGTGTCATTTCCTTCTGCTCCTCGTTGGGTTCGACACTCTTACTTATCGAAAGGACTACGATTGATCCCCTATACTTGTGGGTCATCAAGACTCTTTTCTGGCACCGTTGCCGAGGAGTGAAGCGCTCTTGGTAAGTGGAAATCGGTAAGGAAAAACTTATACTACGTGCTGAAATTTATTGCTACTTGCTACTATGGAGAACAATCCTTTGAGGGGTTTGTTCGGGGTATCTTCACCTCGACCAGAACCACAATTAGTTGCCCCTCAACCTACAACACCTACTAAAAATGTTACTTATGAAATTCCTTCGGGTATGCTAGAACAACTGCTTGCTAAACCTTATGCAGGAGATGGAACTGAACATCCTGATATGCACCTTTTATATGTGAACGAAATATGTGGATTATTTCAGTTTGCAGGTTTATCCGGAGATGAAGTTAACAAGAAGGTTTTCCCTTTATCTTTGGAGGGAAAAACATTGACATGGTATAGGCTATGTGATTATCTTGGATCGTGGAACTGGAATCGTTTGCAATTGGAATTCCATCAAAAGTTTTATCCTATGCATCTAGTTCATCATGATCGGAATTATATATATAATTTTTGGCCTCGTGAAGGAGAAAGTATCGCTCTAGCTTGGGGGAGGCTTAAGTCAATGTTATATTCATGCCCCAATCATGACATTCCGAGGGAAGTTATCATTCAGAATTTTTATGCTCGGCTTTCTCATAATAATCAATCCATGCTCGATACTTCTTGTGCTGGTTCTTATATGAAGAAGACTATTGAATTCAAGTGGGATCTCTTAGAAAGAATTAAATGCAACTCTGAAGATTGGGAACTCGATGAAGGTAATGAGTCAGGTATAAATCTTGAATTTGATTGTGTTAAATCTTTTATGAATACTGATACTTTTCACAAGTTTAGCACTAAATATGGACTTGACTCTGAGATAGTAGCCTCTTTCTGTGAAGCATTTGCTACTCACGTTGATCTCCCTAAGGATAAGTGGTTTAAATATCATCCCCCTATTAAGGAAGAAATTAAATAACCGATAATAGCTAAAGAAGAAACCATCTTTTACAATGTTGATCCAGTTGTGCCTACCGATTATATTGAAAAACCACCTTTCCCTGTTAGGTTAAAGGAACATGCTAAGGTATCAACTGTGGTTCGTAAGAGTAATATAAGGGCACCTAAACCCCCTGAGCAAATTAAAGTAGAGCCTAGTGTTGCTATGGCTAAAGATCTCTTGGTAGAAAATATTGATGGGCATGTTATCTATTTTTGTGATGAAGCTGCTAGAATTGCCAAACCTGATGAAAAGGATAAACATAGGCCCGTAGAAGGCTTGCCTGTTGTCTCAGTTAAAATAGGAGATCATTGCTACCATGGTTTATGTGATTTAGGTGCTAGTGTGAGTGCTATCCCTTTTACCTTATACCAAGAAATTATGGATGAAATAGCACCTGCTGAAATGGAAGACATTGATGTCACTATTAAACTTGCTAATAGAGACACTATCACACCACTTTGGATTGTTAGAGATGTTGAAGTCTTGTGTGGGAAAGTAAAATATCCTACTGATTTTCTAGTCCTTGGTTCCCCACAAGATGACTTTTGTCCCATTATCTTTGGTAGACCTTTCTTGAGCATTGTCAATACTAAGATAGATTGTGAAAAACAAACTGTCGGTGTCAGTTTTGGTAATGTGTCTGATGAGTTTAATTTTTCCAAGTTTAGTAGACAACCTCGTGATAAAGCTTTATCTAGTAAGGATGAAATAATTGGTCTTTCTTCTATTGTCGTGCCTCCTACTGATCCGTTAGAACAATATTTGCTTGACCATGAAAATGATAAGCATTTGCGTGAAAGAAACGAAATAGATCAAATTTTCTTCGAACAACAACCTCTCTTGAAACACAATTTGCCTATTGAAACTCTTGGAGGTCCTCCTCCACCTAAAGGTGATTCTGTGTTTGAATTGAAACAATTTCCTGACACTTTGAAGTATGCTTATCTTGATGAGAAAAAGGTATATCATGTTATTATTAGTGCCAACCTTTCAGAACATGAAGAAGAAAGATTATTGAAAGTTCTAAGGAAGCACCGGGATGCTATTGGATATACTCTTGATGATCTTAAGGGCATTAGTCCCACTCTATGTCAGCACAAGATCAATATGGAACCTGATGCTAAACCTGTTGTTGATCATCAACGGAGATTGAATCCAAAGATGAACGAAGTGGTAAGGACTGAAATATTAAAGCTTCTGGATGCAGGTATAATCTATCCCATTGCTGATAGTAGATGGGTAAGTCCCGTTCATTGTGTCCCTAAGAAAGGAGGTATTACCGTTGTCCCTAATGATAAGAATGAACTCATTCCACAAAGAATTGTCACTGGCTACAGAATGGTAATTGATTTTAGAAAATTAAATAAAGCTACTAGGAAAGATCATTACCCTCTACCGTTCATTGATCAAATGCTAGAGAGACTATCTAAGCACACACACTTCTGTTTCTTAGATGGATATTCTGGTTTCTCTCAAATACCTGTGTCACAATCTAATCAAGAGAAAACTACCTTTACTTGCCCTTTTGGAACCAATGCTTATAGACGTACGCCTTTTGGTTTATGCAATGCACCTGCTACCTTTCAAAGATGTATGACTGCTATATTCTCTGACTTTTGTGAAAAGATTGTGGAGGTTTTCATGGATGATTTTTCCGTTTAAAGAACTTCTTTTGATGATTGCTTAAGCAACCTTGGTCGAGTTTTGCATAGATGTGAACAAACTAATCTCGTCTTGAATTGGGAGAAGTGCCACTTTATGGTTAATGACGGCATTGTCTTGGGGCATAAAATATCTGAACGAGGTATTGAGGTGGATAAAGCTAAAGTTGATGCAATTGAGAAAATGCCATGTCCTAAAGATATTAAAGGTATTCGAAGTTTCCTTGGTCATGCTGGTTTTTATAGGAGGTTCATTAAAGACTTCTCTAAAATTTCTAGGCCTCTTACTAATCTTTTGCAAAAGGACATTCCTTTTGTTTTTGATGATGATTGTGTGGAAGCCTTTGAAACACTCAAGAAAGCCTTAACCTCTGCACCTATCGTTCAACCACCTGATTGGAACTTGCCTTTTGACATTATGTGTGATGCTAGTGATTATGCTGTTGGTGCTGTCTTAGGACAAAGAGTTGATAAGAAATTGAATGCTATCCATTATGCTAGTAAAACTCTAGACAGTGCCCAACGAAACTATGCCACTACTGAAAAATAATTTTTAACAGTTGTGTTTGCTTGTGATAAATTTAAATCCTATATTGTTGACTCCAAGGTTATTGTTCACACTGATCATGCTGCTATTAAATACCTTATGGAAAAGAAAGATGCTAAACCTAGACTCATTAGGTGGGTTCTCTTGCTTCAAGAATTTGACTTACACATAATTGATAGGAAGGGAGTTGAGAACCCCGTAGCTGATAACTTGTCTAGGTTAGAAAATATTCTTGATGACCCACTACCTATTGATGATAGTTTCCCTGACAAACAGCTAGCTGCAATAAGTGTCTCATACAACACACCTTGGTATGCTGATTATGCTAATTATATTGTCGCTAAATATATACCACCTAGCTTTACTTATCAACAAAAGAGAAAAAAATTCTATGACTTGAGACATTACTTTTGGGATGACCCACATCTTTATAAAGAAGGAGTAGATGGTATTATTAGACGTTGTGTACCTGAGCATGACCAGGAACAAATCCTACGGAAATGTCATTCCGAAGCTTATGGAGGACATCATGTGGGAGATAGAACTGCTCATAAGGTATTGCAATCTGGTTTTTATTGGCCTACTCTCTTCAAGGATGCCCGTAAGTTTGTCTTGTCTTGTGATGAATGCCAAAGAGTTGGTAATATTGGTAAGCGTCCGGAAATGCCTATGAATTATTCACTTGTTGTTGAACCATTTGACGTTTGGGGTTTTGATTATATGGGGCCTTTTCCTTCCTCCAATGGGTACACTCATATTTTGGTTGCGGTTGATTATGTCACTAAGTGGGTAGAAGTTATTCCAACTAGTAGTGCCGATCACCACACCTCCATTAAAATGCTTAAAGAGGTTATCTTCCCGAGGTTTGGAGTCCCTAGATATTTAATGACCGATGGTGGTTCACATTTTATCCATGGTGCCTTTCGTAAGATGCTTGCTAAATATGATGTTAACCATAGGATTGCATCACCCTATCATCCTCAATATAGTGGTCAAGTTGAACTTAGCAATAGAGAAATAAAATTAATATTACAAAAAACTGTCAATAGGTCTCGTAAAAATTGGTCTAAGAAATTAGACGATGCACTTTGGGCCTATAGAACAGCTTATAAAAATCCAATGGGTATGTCTCCATATAAAATGGTGTATGAGAAAGCTTGTCATTTGCCCTTAGAACTAGAACACAAAGCATTTTGGGCAATTAAAGAACTCAACTATGATTTCAATCTTGCCGGTGAAAAGAGGCTATTTGACATTAGCTCACTAGATGAATGGAGAACCCAAGCCTATGAAAATGCCAAGCTATTCAAAGAAAAAGTAAAAAGATGGCATGACAAAAGAATTCAAAAGAGGTAATTCAAAATAGGAGATTATGTTCTTTTGTTCAACTCTCGTTTAAGATTTTTTGCAGGAAAGCTTCTCTCCAAATGGGAAGGACCATATGTTATTGAAGAGGTTTATCGTTATGGAGCTATCAAGATTAATAACGCCGATGGTACTAACTCGAAGGTGGTCAATGTGCAAAGAATTAAGCATTATATCTCAGGTACGCCTATTAACATTGAAAGAAATGTTATCCAAACCATGACACTCGAGGACCACATAAAAGAAACCTTCCGGAACACTCCAGATTATTTAAAAATAGGAGTTATGTGATACGGTAAGTAAACGGACTCCGAAAAATCCGCAAAATCCGCAAAAATATTTTTTGTCAGTTTTGGAATATTTTATAATTTGGAAATAAAATAAATAAACCGGAAGGTGATCGAGGTGAGCACGATACACCAGGGCGTGCCAGGCACCCCTGTGTGCGCCCTGGTGGGTTGTGCCCACCTCGGATGCCTTCCCGACTCCGTTTTCCTTCCAAATACTTGTTTCCCAAGAATAAAAATTATCTATATATACCCCCAAATGTTTTGACGACCGTATCGCAGAGAAATCCTCTGTTCTTGTTTCTTGCTATTTTCTCATCAGATCTAGATCTCCATGGCTCCACCAAGCTCCTCCAAGGACAAGTTCTTCGAGAAGGTCATCAACCCGTACTTGCCGGAGGTGATGAAGCACCCTCAAGCCATTGAGATGCGTGAGGGGGTGCTCCACATCCGCGATGTTCAGGGACCCAAGAAGACCGGAAGCGTGGAGGCTAGGCTTGAGGCGGTGGAACAAGAAATCTTCAAGTGCCAGAAGATGGTGGAGCGTGGACTTAGTGCCAATCACTCCATGATCACAGAATTCACCCGTGATCAGACGGTGCACGGGCGGTCCGTGAGGGACATCATCTCTACCCTCAACGAGCAAATTAACTTTCTGCAGAGCCAAGTTTATGATCTTCAAAATCAAGTCTTTGAATATGAAGCGAGATTTAAAGGTATGAGTTTAGCTGCCAGTTGCAGGACTCAGGGGACTCTCGCGTCAACCTTTGATGGGGAGCCCTTGCCCTAGAAGCTGGAGGACAAGCATACTACATCTTCACCACCACCTACGTCAACACCTCCACCTTCTTCATCATGACCACCAAAGGAGACTTGAGCACACGGGTATGGGCACTCCCCTTGGCTTAAGCCAAGCTTGGGGGAGGTGCCCCGGTATCGTATCACCACCACTTTTATTCACCTTTACCTATTTTAGTTCGATCTTTAGTTTCCCTTTGCTTTAGTTGAATAAAAGTTTAGCATGATCTATTTTCGTGTGTTAGTTCCGTGATCTATCTATCTATGTAATCGTGAGAGTTATATAATAAAGTTTAGTTTGAGTTTTTGCCTCTCTACTTTCTTGTTGCAATCAAAATAAAGAAAAGAAAAACAAATGAAAAGAATCATAGGCTAATCCTATGGTGAGTAATGACATCACACAATGAAAAGTATAAGTAGTAAAATTTATTGGAGATTGACAAACATAGCTTTGGTCAATGATGCAATTCATGAAAGAATTAATAAAGGAAGAGAATATTCACATGCAAATACACCATCTTGGACATCTTTTATGATTGTGAGCCCCCATCAAATATTATATGTCAAAATAGTTGACGTTGGACAAGGAAGACAACATAATGACTTATGTTTGTTCATATCTACATAGAAGTTATATTTTCATAGATCCTTTAACCTGTGGTGCTTGCCCAATATCTTTGCTAGCCAAAAATTCCGCACTAAGTAGAGATACTATTAGTGCATCCAAAAACCCAAACCAAAACTCTTTCCTTCAGTGTCCACCATACCTACCTATGGATCGAGAAAGATCCTTCAAGTAAGTTGTCATCGGTGCAACAAGGCAATAAAAATTGCTTCTAAAAGTGTTTTGATCAATTAGTGTAAGAGAAAATTGAGCGTTATACGAACTTATGATGGCAAAGTAATAAAAGCGATGGACTGCATAATAAAAGTTGCTATCATAGGGGGCAATATAGCGTGACGTTCTTTTACATTAAGGGATTGAGGATACAAACCAGTAAGCGCATGACAACCTCTGCTTCCCTCTGCGAAGGGCCTATCTTTTACTTTTATGCACTTACTTTTATGCAAGAGTCAAAGTATTCTTCCCTATTCCTTTTTACTTTTTCTTTTGCAAGCATCATGTGGTGAGGAAAGATTTAGGCACATATATCCAGTTGGATATGGGTGGGCATGAGTTATTATTGTTGACATCACCCTTGAGGTGAGTAAGTTGGGAGGCAAAACTATAAGCCCCTATCTTTCTACGTGTCCAGTTGAAACTTTTTGTTCATGGGTATGCCGTGAGCGTTAGCAATCATGGAAGACCGAATGATGGTTGAGTATGTGGACTTGCCAAAAGGCTCCGACATGAGACCCTTCCTATAAATATGATGAATTGTAGTTGCAAATTTGACTGAGAACATAGTTTGTTGGTTCCCAATAAGGTTTATGCTTCGTACTTCTATGTTGTGATGAATTGTTACTTGTTCATGAGAAGCTTTATGATAAAAATGTATGGAAATAAGTTCTTATGTTAGAGTTTGTTGCTGTTATGTTAATAATCATGATGCTTCTATGTCCGTATTTTGTTTTTATCGATGCCTCTCTCTCAAACCATGTGGACATGCTTTTCGATATCGGCTTTCGCTTGAGGACAAGCGAGGTCTAAGCTTGGGGGAGTTGATACGTACATTTTGCATCATGATTTCCTACTATTATTTACTTTGTTTTGTTGAATAATAATGCTTTGGGGAGTGATTCTAATGCCTTTTCTCTCATAATATGTAAGGTTTACACAAGGAGGGAGAATACCGACAGCTGGAATTCTGGACCCAAGAAAAGCACATCAGAGATACCTATTCTGCATAACTCCAATGAAGCTGAAATTTTACGGAGAATATTTTTGCATTTAATAAAAAATACTGGAGCTGAAAACCACCGGAGGGGGCCTCCTAGGTGGGCACAACCCACCAGGGCATGCCCTGATGGGTTGTGCTCAGCCTGGCCCACCTCCGGTGCCCATCTTCTAGTATAAGGTCACACTTGACCTAGGAAAACTAAGAGGAGGACTTTCGGGACGAAGCGCCGCCGCCTCGAGGCGGAACTTGGGTAGGAGCACTTTTGCCCTCCGGCGGAGCGATCCCGCCGGGGGAACTTCCCTCCCGGAGGGGGAAATCAAAGCTATCGTCATCACCAACACCCCTCTCATCTTTGGGAGGCCAATCTTCATCAACATCTTCAACAACACCATCTCCTCTCAAACCCTAGTTCATCTCTTGTGTTCAATGTTTGTACTGGAACCTCAGATTGGTACCTGTGGGTGACTAGTAGTGTTGATTACCTTGCGTAGTTGATTACTATATGGTTTATTTGGTGGAAGATTATATGTTCAGATCCATTATGCTATTCAATACTCCTCTGATATTGAGCATGATTATTATTTGTGAGTAGTTACCTTTGTTCTTGAGGTGACGGGAGAAGTCATGTTGCGAGTAATCATGTGAATTTGATATGTGTTCGATATTTTGATGATATGTATGTTGTGATTCCCTTAGTGGTGTCATGTGAACGTCGACTACATGACACATCACCATTCATGGGCCTAAGGGAATGCATTGTGGAGTAGTTATTAGATGATGGGTTGCTAGAGTGACAGAAGCTTAAACCCTAGTTTATGCGCTACTTCGTAAGGGGCTGATATGGACCCACATGTTTAATGCTATGGTTAGACTTTGTCTTAATACTTTTCTCGTAGTTGCGGATGCTTGCGAGGGGGTTAATCATAAGTAGGTTGTTAGTTCAAGTAAGAATAGCACCTTAGCACCGGTCCACCCACATATCAAATTATCAAAGTAGCGAACACAAATCAAACCAACATGATAAAAGTGACTAGACGAAATTCCTGTGTAACCTCAAGAACACTTTGCCTATTACTAGTGATTGTTCTGGCCTGTCCTTTGCCTCAAAAGGAGTGGACTACCTTGTTGCACCTTGTTTACCGTTACCGTTACTTGCTCACTATCAATTATCTTGCTATCAAACTATCTGTTACCTACAATTTCAGTGCTTGCAGAAATTACCTTGCTGAAAACCGCTTGTCATTTCCTTCTGCTCCTCGTTGGGTTTGACACTCTTACTTATCAAAAGGACTACGATTGATCCCCTATACTTGTGGGTCATCAGTGAGCATTACATCACTTTCTTCCAATTTCCCATAATTGCCAGCACTACGGGAATCAGCTTCTTTGTCGTCCGCTATGGCGGACGGCAAAGAGCCATACCACGGATGACAAACGTCTTTGCCGTCAACTGGCTGACGGCCCCACATCCGGCGCTGAAAGTTTCGGTAAAGAGCTTCTGTGCCGTGTGCATTCTAGCAGTGGACGACAAAGAGCTTTGTCGTTGGCTGCGTTAGGTAGGCGGACGGCAACACTCCTGGACGGCAACGTACAGCTGCTAGCCCCGTTATATGGCTAACGGCAGACGTTGCCGTCCGCTGGCTGATGGCAAATGCACAGCTGCCTTTGTCGTCCGCATACTGACGTCAGCAGTCATGTGAGAGACGTCACTCCTGCCGCCTCCTTTGCCGTCTGCTAGACCGCTCTTTGCCGTCTGCCGGCAGATACAGCTGACAGCAAAGTGACCAAATGGGTCAGACCTGGTGCTCCCAGGTTGCACAGGTTGCTGCCACATGGTACCTTTGCCGTCCGCTTACTGATGGCAAAGGCCATTGTCGTCGGCTGGCACACGGAAAAGTGCCTATATTACCTCTTTTTAATTTGTTTTCTGTTATTTCTCTGCATTTTCACAACACATATGATATATATAGTTCAAGCAGTCACATAGGTCATCAAAAGAACCAATACATATTAAAAGAACCAATGCCAGCTGTTCATCCATACATAGTTCAAGCAGTCACATTGTTCATCCATATATACATACATACATAGTTTCACATTGTTCATCAACACAAATCAAAACAAAACTAAACATAGGCAGTCCATGAAGTGAATGAAATCTGCAAAATGGGAATAAGAAAGTTAGTAGAAGTAGGAGCAAAAGAAGAAGAAAAAGACTAGAAGAAGAAGAAGAAGACTAGAAGAAGAAGAAGGAGAAGAAGAAGAATAAGAAGAAGAGTAGAAGAAGAAAAAGAAGAAGAAGAAGACTAGAAGAAGAAGAAGACTAGAAGAAGAAGAAGAAGAATAAGAAGAAGCAGAAGAAGAAGAAAGAGAAGGAAAATAATAAGAAAAAGAAAGAAGAAGCTCATCTTTCTTCTCTTCTTCTAACTTTCTATCCTTTTCCTTCTCATTCTTCTACTTTCTTTTTTCTTTTTCACCTCTTTGTTCTTCTATTCCTTCTTTTTCTCCTCTTCCTTGTTTTTCTTCTTATTATTCCGTGTTTGTGTCATTTTATATCTAACTTAGGTAATAAGCTAACTATATGACATTTTGGAGGAAAATAAGCTAAGTATATGACATTTGAGCTAACCAAGGTTATTATGCCATTTTTGACCTAACTAAGCTAATTATGTCATAAATGAACTAAATAAGCTAAATTATGTCATTTTGGAGGATAATTAGCTAAGTATGTCTTTTTTGGGGAAAATAAGCTAAGTATGTGGCATAATAGGGCTAACTAGCATGTACGAAGCTAAGTATGCATTTATTAAGCAAAACACTAGAGGAAACTTACCATCGTCATCATCACGAATGTGAAGCACCAGGGTTCCTCGGGCCGCTTTCACCTGGAGAAGGGGTGTGCGATGCGGCTCGCGAGTTATTCTGCACCAAAGATCATTTGCAATGTCTCGTTAGCATGATGACACTCAAATGTTAAGACTAGCATGATGACACTGAAATAAAACTCAACGTTCCCGCCGCTGTAATGACTGGCATCGGCGGAGGGGTCTGACCGGTCTTCTTGCACACAGACTGCACATTTGGTTTTGACGAATCAGTCATATTAGTTAGTAATTAAACGATCATTTACGTGCATGATTTGGCTAATATGCAGAAGAAACTTACCACGAGGAGCTCGTACATGGCCCGGTGAGCCGCCTCATTCCGTGCCCTGTCCTCCTCCAACAACCTAGCCGCCTTCTCCTCAGCAGTCAGTTCCTTCTCCGCCGCCACCCGGTACCTCTCCTCCAGAAGCGTCTGGGTTGTCGCCCTCTCTTTCTGAAGAGCAGCCCGCAACACCACTACTCGTTAGCATTGTAATCATCGATGGCCACACACACAATGTAATGGAGGAAAGATATCTGAGTTCGTATAACTAACCTCGATGGCGAGATCGGCTGGCCGTGGACGAGTCCTTATCTCAGGACAGGAGCTCATTTGGCGCGACTTGATCTCCCGGAGGGTTCGAGGTCAACGTATCAATCCATCTCCAATGGCTATCGAGCCATGGGGCCTCCCGCCACCAGATATCATCACCAGCTCTGGATCGAAAGGATGCTGGCTCGGTTAAAGTCCTCCCTTTTCCTCGCCTTCCCCTCCTCGTTGTACCTCACAAGCTTGTGGTGGGAGGAGATGTTGGTGAACATTTCTGGATGGTCCAGGTCAGACTCAGAGAATGCCTTGGCCTTCTTGTACGAGGCAGTATGGGCCATGGCATAGATGTCGTACATCTCTGGAACCTCCATGTTATTGTGTCGTGCCTAAAAGAGAGGAACAAAGTATTAGTAAAGGGCTCAAGCTAGCATGAAGAATGAATTGCATGAATCATGAAGCAAACCACATACCCAGCTCTGCCCGAACTGAAATAAGTTGGCGCTGCCTTGATGGTGTGGCACACCAAACATTTGGGCACGCCGGTCCTTCGCACTGTCATGGACGGCTCGCCAGTGGTCTGTGCACCACTCATCCACCAACGCCTCCCAACAATCCATATTATCCGCACACCATCTAGGGGGCACCTAAGTTAGTAAAGAGAAATTTGAGTGCTACGCCTACGAATCAAATCAAGGAAACTAAGTACAAGGCCTTAAGAATAGGTAATTACCTTCATGTACTGATGCTTCTTCAGAAAGTTTTCGCGGCACGACGACTTGTCCTTCTTAACACCATGCACGGCGTAGTAGTCTCGAATAGCCTGCGGCCGAGCCTCATGTCGTAAGTTCTGTAATAGGTGCTTGCACTCGGTATCGATAACCTTTGCCGCCTCCTCCTCGTATCCCTCCTCACACCTGTAGAAGGTGTGCAATGAAATGAGACAACGCTGATTAGTACAATAACTAGCTATTGATAATTTTTAATTGTGTAAAGGAGAAATTACCAAAAAGCTTCTGATCACCATCTCAGCCCTCGTGAGGCACAAGACACCGTTGATCATCTCCTGCGGCGGGGCCTGGGCAGCCTTGTAGTGCTCCCAGCTCAATCCTAGCTGTGGAAGCTGACCCTCACCGGGCAACGTGACAAACCCCGGGAAATTTTGCCAGCAAAGCACACCAAGGACGGTGTTGGGCCTGCGGACTCCCTTACCGTGATCCCAACCCCTGTAGTATGACAAGGCCAACGCATTAGATATTTGAAGAAATGTGAAGGCAAAAGGTACAAAAAGAGTTAATGCACTTGCTTCTCCCCATCAGGCCTAATCACCGGCCTCTGCTTGCGGTTCGCCGGCAGGGGCGGGAGCCGTGTACTACCACGCTAGTACATAGTGACCCCCTCAACCACCTCGCCCTCACTATCAGTAAACTCATCCCCGCCACCATCAGCATGGCCACTTGGCCCCTCAGGCGGTTCCGGCCAGGTACCCCATCTGGACGTCTCCTCGGACGTAGCCCGATCCCCGTCATGGTCCGGAGTCTCGTGGACCGGAGTCTTGTGGGTCGAAGCCACTGGGACCGGAGTCTCATGGGCCGAAGGCCTGTCGACCTGAGGCTCGAGGTCCGGAGTCCCTGTAGCCTTCACCTCAAACGGGTCCACCCTAGCAGTCCTGTGCTCGGGTGAATGAGCCGGGGGTGGCGGCGAGGAAGGCGTAGCAGTCAGCCTACCTCTCCCGCGACCACGTCCTGTACCTCTCTTCTTCCCTCCCCGACCTCCTCTTCTGATGGGCAACATCGCCGACAAAGAAGCACCCGCCGGTGTCCCCATACTGTCTATCAACGCTCTCCGGAGAGATAGGGGTGGAATGGAAGTAGCCCTCCCGCGGGCCGCCGACAAAGAAGAACCAGCCGAGCGCTCTGGACCCACGCCCACCATCTTTCAACACCTGCCAGGACAAAAAGTAAACGAAATTAGTACAACATAAAAAATTGAATACCTGACATGAATAATAATATGTATATAATGTAAGTTGGGATGCATACAAACTAATAATCGTCTGGATCGTCAATAAATGCATCATCATCATCACTATCACGCGTGTCATTATTAATGACGTGCTCATCGGGTTCATCGGCATCAACAGGTGGAAGGCCTTTCTGTAATCGATCAAGCATTGACAGGTCATCCGCAGCAGTAACCTCTTCTTGTTCCGGCTCTTCTTGTGCCGGCTCAGGGGTGAAGTCGGATTCACTGTCGATGTCTACTTCCATGTTCTGGGGGTGAAGAAGTAGAGCGGTTCTTGAAACATTTTTTGGAAAGACGTGTCTCTTGGAAGAATTCTCCTTCATATGTGTCTGGGTTAATGTGAGCTTCATAATCCTCTTCATTGTGGGGAGGTGGTCTGTTACGTGGCGGCACTTCATAAACGACATACCAACCATTCAGATTTGTATTAGTTTGGCAGGCCTACGGTAGATAGAAAACTTGGGTCGCCTGTTGAGCCGTAATATCGACATCGGGAACATCTAAATGGGTGCTTTGTTTGATTTCGACTAGCCCTATATGTTCATGAGTCCTTCTAGTCTTCTTCGGCTGGAACCAATAACATTTGAAGACTACGACGTTCGGTGGGGTTTCACGATAGGATAGAAGTTCATAAATTGCTTCAACTCTTCCATAATACTCGGTACCTCCTTCACCGATAGCAGAGACACTAGAATTTGTAGATTTTCGGTCAGGCATAGATAGCTCTTTGCCAAAGGTACGAAAGCGATACCCGTTGATGTCGTATTTCTCAAATGAACGGACCGTATAGTCAAAACCATTAGCGACTTGTCTCAATTCGGCGTCCATAGACTCTGAATTAGACTACAAGTTTAATATGAAAGGATTGTTGCATTAGCCGCAAATTATACCAAAAATGAAATGGTATATTAATGGTAATTACCGTTTGTTTGAACCAAGAGATGAATCCGGGATAGCCGCCTCCATGCTTTGCGAGAAGCTCATACTCTTCGATGGAATCCTTTTGGATCACCGCTCCATCCGAGAATTTGGTGACGTATCGACCGTATCAAATATCCGGGAATAAGAGCAGTTCAAAGGAATTAGAAGTTGTGAAACAATGTACCGAGAACTTACTCGATGTACGGCCACACTTCTGTTAGGTTGTTGAAGATATACAACGAAATGGCCCGCCATTTTTCGACATCCAACGCTATTGGTTTCGAAGCACCGGCTGGTGTGAGCTTCCCTTTGAATAGGCTGAGGTTGGATCGACCTTTTTTACGGTCGTCAGCATTGTACCGAGGCTTCGGATTATGCAAATGATGATTTTTGGCTTCGTAGTGTGCTGTCACGAAGTTTGCTACCTCCTCAGTAATGAATGCCTCGGCCATCGATGCTTCAATTCTAAGTTTATTTTTACATTTTGCTCGAAGCGTCTTCTGCATCCTCTGAGTTGCATAGCACCAACGATTTTTCACGGGTCCCCCCAATCTTGCCTCGGTAGGGAGATGTAAAATCAAATGCTGCATTGGATTAAAGAAGCTCGGTGGAAAGATCTTCTCTAACTTGTAGAACAACTCTGGCGCAAACTTTTCCATGTCATCTAGCACGCCAGGCGATATTTCTTTCGCACAAAGAACATGGAAGAAATAACTGAGCTCAGCCAGTACTAGCCATTCATCCTCAGGGATAAAGCCACGCAACGTCACCGGCATTACCCGCTCAAGCCATATGTGCCAATCATGACTCTTGAGACCAAATATTTTCAATTTTTCAAGACTCGCTCCGCTCTTTAGATTCGCTGCATACCCATCGGGGAACATCAAGTGCATTTTCACCCACAAGATAATTTCCCTCATAGCTCCCCTTGTAAGATTGAACCAGGCCTTTGGCTTCATCCAGTTCTGCTTTCCTTTCGGTTGTCGCATGTTCTATAACGGTCTATCACATAGAGTCTGCTGATCGACTCGAGCCTTAGGATTATCCTTTGACTTCCCCTCTATGTCGAACAATGTACCAAAAAGGGCCTCTCTGATATTCTTTTCAGTGTGCATCACGTCGATGTTGTGTGGAAGAAGGGGGTCTTTGAAGTAAGGCAGATCCCACAAGCATGTCTTGTGAGTCCAGGCATGTTCCTAATTATACCCCTTGAAATACCCTGGATGCTCTGGATCAGGCTCGAGAGAGTTTAACTGATCCAGGATCTGTTGGCCTGTCAACACAGGTGGTGCAGAGTTTTTGACAACTTTACCTTTGATGAAGTTCTTCTTGTCTTTTCTGAACTTATGGCCAGGATCCAGGAACTGTCTATGCAAGTTGAAGCAAAAAAACTTGCGGCCCGCCTATAGCCAATGAAACTGAAGAGCTGCCTTGCATGTGGGGCACGGGAACCTTCCATGTGTACCCCAGCCAGTGAATAGCGCATACGCCGGCAAGTCATGCATCGAGTACATGTACCATACATGCATTTTGAAGTTTTCTTTTCAGCGGCATAGTATATCTTGGACCCATTAGCCCAAGCTTCTTGCAATTCATCCTTAAGCGGCTGCATGTACACATTCATATTCTTCCCTGGATAGTTGGGCCCTGGAATTATCAACGTCAGGAAAATGTTTTATCTTTGCATAATCTGTCCGGGGGGCACTACTGGAATCAGGATCTTTGCCGTCAGCCAGCTCTTTGCCGTCAGCTAGCTGACGGCAAAGAAGGTCTTTGCCATCAGCTTATAGAAAACTGACGGCAAACAAAGAGCTGACGGCAAACATCTCTTTTCCGTCAGCCATCTCTTTGCCGTCTGCTAGCTGACGGCATAGAAGCTTTGCCGTCAGCTAGCAGACGACAAAGAGGAAGGGTGGCCCACTAACGAGAACCACCTAACGGCCACTTTCTTTGCCGTCTGCTAGCTGACGGCAAAGCTTCTATGCCGTCAGCTAGCAGACGGCAAAGAAAGTGGCCAACTAACGTCCGTTCCCCCCCGGCCCCACCCCACTAGCTAGGCTCTTTGCCGTCTGCTAGCAGACGGCAAAGAGATTTGACCTATCTAAAATAGTCAGCACCCCGCGCCCCACCCCTCTCTCTCTCCCCTCACCTCACCCGCGCCGCCCCCGTGCCCGAGCCGCCGCCGCCCCGCGCCACCCCCCGGAGCCCGAGGCGCCGCCGGCCAGCCCCGCCCCCCGGAGCCCGCCCCGTCGCCGGCCGGCCGCCCGCCCCGCCCTGCCACCCCGCCCAGCGGACGCAGGCCGCGGCGGCCGCCCTGCCCCGCCCCATCGCCGGAGCCGCGCCACCCCGTCCCGCCGCCGGAGCCGCACCGTCGTCGGCCGCCCTTCCCCTCGGCCTCCTCAACCCGTGCCCCCTCCCCGTGGCCTGCCTCCTCAACCCGCGCCCCCTCCCCGTGGTGAGTTTTTCTGTTTTTTCTGTTTTTTTAGATTTAGTTTAGGTTAGTTTAGTTTAGTTTAGTTTAGGTTAGATTTAGTTTAGGTTAGATTTAGTTTAGTTTAGTTTAGGGTTTTTTTCTGTTTTTTAAGAATAAACAAGAAAGATGAAAAAAAAGAAGTAAAAGAAGAAGAGGAAGAAGAAGAAGAAGAGGAAGAAGAAGAAGATGAAAAAAAAGAACAATAAGTAGAAGAAGAAGAAGAAGAAGAAGAAGAAGAAAGAAGAAGAAGATGAAAAAAAGAGTAGAAGTAGAAGATGAAAAAAAGAAGTAGGAAAATTAGAAAAAGAGGGTCGCCGATGGTGATGCATTTATTGATGATGCTGATGAGCACGTCATTACTGATAGTGATGATGATTATGCATTTATTGATCCCGGAGCATATATAGACGATGAAGATTAATATTAGTAATGTCAGGTATTCAATTATTATTATGTACATATATATTATTAATTAGTTCATGTTATTAGGTATTCAATTTTTTTATGTTGTATTAATTTCGTTTACTCTTTGTCATTGCAGGTGTTGATGATGGTGGGCGCGGGTCAAGAGCGCTCCGAGCCTCCTTCCTCGGCGCGTGCTGGGAGGGGTGCTATTATTCCACCCGAGCACCTCCGGAGAGCGCTGGTACACAGTATGCAGACACCGGCGGGCACTTCTTCTTCGGCCAGGAGAGGTCGGGGGAAGACGAAGAGGGGTGCTAGAGGTGGACGTGGCGGCGGGAGAGGTAGGAAGGCTGCTGCGCCTTCCTCGCCGCCACCCCCAGCTGATTCTCCCGACCACTGGAGTGCTCCGTCTCAGGTGGACCCGTCTGACTTGGACCCGTCTCGGACTCCGGTCCACGAGCCTCGGGCCGACGAGCCTCGGGTCGCCGAGCCTTCGTCCCAGGAGACTCCGGTCCCAGAGTCTTCGTCCCAGGAGACTCCGGTCCCAGAGTCTTCGTCCCACGTGACTCCGGAGGCTAGTGGCCATGCTGATGGTGGCGAGGACAGCTTTTCGGAGGATAGCTATAGCGAGGGCGAGCTGGTTGAGGAGGGCAAGAAGGTCTACCAGCATGGTGGTACAAAGCTCCCACCCGTGCCGGAGACCCGCGATCAGAGGTGGTTGATTGTGCCTAATGGGGAGAAGTAAGTGCATTTACTCTTTTTTAACCTTTTGCTTTCATGTTTCTTCAAATTAATATCTAATGAGTTGGCCTTGTCATACTGCAGGGGTTGGAAACACGCCCCTGGTGTCCGCAGGCCCAACCAGGTCCTTGGTGTGCTTTGCCGGCACCATTTCCTGGGGTGGGTCACGTTGCCCGGTGAGGGTGAGGTTCGACAGCTAGCACTGAGCTGGGAGCTGTACGTGGCTTCCCCGGCCCCACCGAAGGAGAGGGTCGACGGTGTCTTGTGCGAGACGGTGGCCGACATTGTGATCCAGCGGTTTTGGGTAATTTCTCCTTTACAGAATTAAAAATCAACAGCACCTAGTGATTGTACTAATCAGTGTTGTCTTGTTTGATTGCAGACCTTCTACAGGTGTCTTGAGGAACACGAGGCGGACGCGGCTATTGTTCTCGTAGCCGAGTGCAAGCACCTATTTCAGAACTTACGACACGAGACTCGGGTGCAGGCTGTTCGAGACTACTACGCCTCGACTAACATTAAGAGGGCCAAGAAGAAGTGCCGCGCCAAGTTTCTGAGTAAGGAGAAGTACATGAAGGTAATTACCTATTCTTAAGGCCTTGTACTTAGTTTCCTTGATTTGATTCGTAGGCGTAGCGCTGAAATTTCTCTTGTCTAACTTAGGTGCCCCCGAGATGGTGTGCGGATAGGATGGACTGTTGGGAGGCGTTGGTGGATGAGTGGTGCTCTCCCCAATGGCTAGCCGTCCACAACAAGGCCAAGGATAAGCGTGCCCAAATGAAAGGTGTGCCACACCATCAAGGGAGATCCAACTTGTTTGAGTTTGGGGATCACTGGGTATGTGGTTTGCTTCATGATTCATGCTAGCTTGAGCCCTTAACTAATATTTTGTTCCTCTCTTTTAGGCGCGACACAACAAGAAGGAGGTGCCACCGCTGTTCGACCTCTATGCCATGGCCCATACTGCCCCGTACAAGAAGGCCAAGGCATTCTCTGAGGATGACCTCGATCATCCAGAGAGCTTCAGCAACATCTCCTCCCACAACAAGCTCGTGAGGTACAGAGATGAGGGGAAGACAAGGAAAGGGGAGGACTTCAACCCGAGCCAGAGTCCTTTTGATCCAGAGCTCGTGATGATATCTGGTGGCGGGAGGCCCCATGGCTCGATAGCCATTGGGGATGGACTGATACGTTGTCCTAGAACTCTCTCGGAAATCAAGAAGCGCCAGATGAGCTCCGATCTTGAGATAAGGCCTCGTCCACGGCCAATGGAGCTCGCCATCGAGGCTAGGGCCCAGGAGCTTCTGGCGGAGGCAAACAGGCAGGCGGCGGAGAGGGAGAGGGACATGGAGGAGAGGACGGCTAGGATGTGGGAGGAGGAGAGGAACCGGAACGACGCGTCTCACCGGGCCCTATACGAGCTCCTCGTGGTAAGTTTCTCCTGCATATTAGCCAAATCATGCACGTAATGTTCATTTCATCACTAACTAATATGACTGACTCGTGAAAACAAAATGTGCAGACCATGTGCCAGAACAACGGTCAGACCCCTTCGCCGATGCCCCAGATTGGTATAGCGCCCACGGTGAGTTTCATTTGAATGGTCATTAGTTACTACTCTTCACATTTCAGTTGCATCATGCTAACGAGACATTGCAAATGATCTTTGGTGCAGCATGCCTCCCGACAAGCATCGACCGATCCTTCTGCGTCTGCCGCAACCCCGACCGATCCTTCTTCATCTCACACTGGCGCAAACCCGACCGGTCCTTCACCTCCGTGATGATGGTAAGTTTTCCCAAGTGTTTTGCTTAACAAATGCATACTTAGCTTAAGAAATGACCTATTTAGCTCCATAATGACCTATACTTAGCTTATTTTCCTCGAAAATGACATAATAACCTTACTTAGCTCCAAAATGACATATTTTACCTAGGATAGCTATAAAATGACCTATACTTAGCATTTTTTTCCTCCAAAATGACTTAATATGCTTAGTTAGCTACAAAATGGCATAACTACCTAGGATAGCTCAATAATGATCTATACTTAGCTTAGCTAGTTCATTTATGACATAATTAGCTTACTTAGGTAAAAAATGGCATAATAACCTTGGTTTAGCTCCAAACTGTCATATCATTAGTTTATTTTCCTCCAAAATGACAAAATAACCTTACCTAGCTCCAAAATGACCGATTTTAACTAGGATAGCTCAAAAATGACCTACACTTACCATTTTGTCCTCCAAAATGAATAAATATGCTTAGTTAGCTAAAAAATGGCATAACTACCTAGGTTAGCTCAAAAATGACCTATACTTAGCTTCTTTAGTTCATTTATGACATACTTAGCATACTTAGGTCAAAAATGGCATAATAATCTTGGTTACCTCCAAAATGACATTGACTTAGCTTATTTTCCTCGAAAATGAGATAATAACCTTACTAACCTCCAAAATGACCTATTTACCTAGCTTAGCTCTATAATGACCTACACTTAGCATTTTTACCTAGCTTAGCTAAAAAATGGCATAATTACCTAAGTTACCTTCGTTAGAAGAAGAAGAAGATAAAGAAGATGAGAAAAAGAAAGAGAAGAAAAATTCTTCTACTTCTACTTCTACTTCTACTTCTCCTTCTTCTTCTTCTTCTTCTTCTTCTTGTTCTTCTTCTAACTTTCTTCTTTCCCAATTTGCAGATTTGCTTTAGATCACGGAAGCTTGCGTTGATGGAGTCTACTCTTCTCCTTGTCCTTCCTTTTTGTTTTGATTTTGTAGGATGAACAATGTGAAACTTGCTACCTATATATGTATGTATGGATGAAACCATTGTATGCTTGTTGTTGGATATATGTTGGCTATATATATATGTTGGATATGGACTTTTGAGTTGGTATGTATATGTGTTGGATGATCATATCCATATGGCAGGGATATGTATGCTTGTTGAAAGTATTTTCAAATGTATATATATATGTATCTGTGAAATTGATTGAATTTAAGAAAAAACAGAAAAAACAGGGGCAGTACAGGCACTTTGCCGTCCGCTGGCAGACGGCAAAGTTCTTTGCCATCTGCCGGCAGACGGCAAAGCTGCCACGTGGCAGCTACCTGTGCAACCTGGGGGGCACTGGGCTGGCCTATGTGGTTGCTTTGCCGTCTGCTAGCAGACGGCAAAGAACTTTGCATCTTTGCCGTCTGCCAGCAGACGGCATAGCGAGCCATGTGGCAGCTACCTGGGGGGAACCTGGGCTGGCCTATTTGGCCACTTTGCCGTCTGCTAGCAGACGGCAAAGCACGCCGTTAACCCCTTAACGGACCTAAGCTGCCACGTGTGCCGTCCATGCCCTTTGTCGTCTGCTGGCAGACGGCAAAGACCTTTGCATCTTTGCCGTCTGCCAGCAGACGGCAAAGTGCCCTTTACCATAGCTTGTTCAGCCGGATGTGGTGCCGTCTGCTGGCTGACGGCAAAGACCTTTGCCGTCCGCCATGCATGCCTTTGCCGTTAGCCATGGCAGACGGCAAAGATCCTGATTCCAGTAGTGGGGGGGGGATTGAGTGGAATGACAAATACAGGCCAACAACTGTATTGAGTTGCCGTCATACTAAATGGATTGAACCCATCCGTGGCGACGCAGGCTCGAGGATTCCTTGGATCTGCCGCTTTATCCTCATGTAATGCATCGAAGTGCTTCCACGCAAAAGCATCCGATGTGTGTACCAACATCCGATTCCCATCTGCATCTAGTTCGGTTCTTTTGCCCAATTTGTGCCATGTCATCTGTCTGGCCGTCTCTTCGACCATGAAAAGACCTTGGTATGATTGGCATGTAACGAAGAACATTAACTGGGATTTTGGTCTGCCTCTTCTCACCCATACCATTGTCTACCACAACATACCTCGAAGACTTGCAAATGGGACAATAGTTCAAGCCCGCATACTCAAGCCTAAATAAGGCACATCCGTTCTCACAGGCATCTATCTTCTCATAGGGCATCTTAAGTACACGGAGGATTTTGTCTGAGTGGTACAGGTTTGCAGGCATGACATGGCCTTTGGGTAGAAAGCGTCCAAATAGTGTCATCTTCCAATGATCACCACTACCCACCATATCATTACCTTGTGGCAATCCACATGTAGGTGAAGTAGATGAAGTTGAGAATACAACACGACCGTAGGTGGAGGGAGAACAATCATCCCTACAAATCTTAGACACACCATATCTATCTTGAAGCTTTGTCCACAACTCATGAACATCCCGGAACGACATGAGTTGAAATATAACTACATTGCTCAAAGCATCAAAAAGCACGTTAGAAGCTTGAGCATTGATATAAGAGTTTTTCTCATCCTCTAAATATATGTGTTGAGAATCCTTTGGAGGAGAAAAATCCATATCCATGACCCTAAAGAGATTAAGCATGCAAATTACCCAAACATCAAAATTTGTGCCATCAAAACTAAGAGTGTCAGAGAATCCTAATCCCCTAGTCGACATCCTTATTCTCTAGGTGGTAAATCCTAGTAATGAGAGACCTAGCTCTAATACCAATTGAAAGTATGTGGATGTCGCCTAGAGGGGGGGGGGTGAATAGGCGCTTTAAAATAATCACGGTTTAGGCTTGAACAAATGCGGAATAAAACTAGCATTTAATATGTCAAGCACAAAACCTAAAAAAACTAGGCTCAACTATGTGCACCAACAACTTATGCTAAGCAAGATAAACAACTAAGTGATAGCAAGATATATAACATGAAACAATATGGCTATCACAAAGTAAAGTGAATAAGTAAAGGGCTCGGGTAAGAGATAACCGAGGTACGAGGAGACGATGATGTATCCCAATGTTCACACCCTTGAGGATGCTAATCTCCGTTTGGAGCGGTGTGGAGGCACAATTCTCCCCAAGAAGCCACTAGGGCCACCGTAATCTCCTCATGCCCTCGCACAATGCAAGATGCCGTGATTCCACTAAGGGATCCTTCAGGGCTGTCACCGAATCCGTACAAATGGCAACCCTTGGGGGCGGTCACCGAACACGTACAAATGGCAACCCTTGGGGTCGGTCACCGAACCCGTACACCTTGGCAACCCTTGGGGGCGGTCACTCGTACCCGTACAAATTTCTCGGGGCAATCTTCACAACCTAATTGGAGACCTCGACGCTTGCCCAGAGCTTTACACCACAATGATTGAGCTTCGAGTCACCACCAACTGTCTAGGGCACCAAGGCACCCAAGAGGAACAAACTCTAGGGTGCTCAGACACCCAAGAGTGATAAGCTTCTCAAACTTCACTTCCACGTATCACCGTGGAGAACTCAAACCGATGCAACTAATGCAATGGCAAGAACACACGCAGTGGTCAAGTCCCTCACACTCAAATCCCACCACAACAACAAAAGCTATGGAGGAATATGACACTACAGGAATGAGATACTTTGCCGTCTGCCATAGCGGACGGCAAAGGACCAGGCCACGGACGGCAAACATCTTTGCCGTCTGCTGGCTGACGGTCCCACTTTTGGCACTGAAAGTCACGGTAATGGACTACTTTGCCGTCTGCAAAACTATAGCGGACGGCAAAGGCTTTTGCCGTCGGTCGTCCTAGCAAAGCGCACGACAAAGTTCCTTGACGGCAAAGTACAACTGTTAGCCACGTTAGGTGGCTAACGGCGGACTTTGCCGTGTGCCTGCGGATGAAAACGAGCACCTGCCTTTGCCGCCAGTCAAAATATTCTCTTTGTCGTTAGCCGGACTAAACTAGAAACGGCAAAGAAGTTTTTTTTATTAAAAAAAGATATTGTTTCACACACAACAAAAAAGAAATTGCTTCACACAAGACATGACTGCACGATCTGTGAGCGATACTCGATCCAAATCTTTCAGATCCAACACAACAATTGTACTGCACACATCCGAAAAAAACAATTGTACTACACACAACACGGACTAGTCACCACAGATCTAAATCTTTCAGATCCAACACACAACACGAACTGCACGCGGCGACGACGGTGGCCACGGTGGACGGGCGGGGCGGCGCCGGACGGACGGGCGAGGAGTGCGGAGTCCGGTTGCTCGGGAACGGGCGGACGGGCGGGCGCGGTGCCGGACGAACGACGAGGGGCGGAGTCCGGCTGGCCGGGGGCACCAGACGTGCGGGCGGGCGGTCGTTGGCCAGCGGCGCGTTGCTGCTCGGGGGCGCCATGGCCGGCTCGGGGCGACATGGGAGCGTCGGGGCCAGCGGCGCCATGGCGGGCCTCCTGTGGCTACGTGGGCGATGGGGGAGGGCCGGCGGCGCCATGGTTGGCCGCCTGCGGCTTCTCGGGGCGACGGTGGAGAGCCAGGGCCGGCGGCGCCATGGCCAGCCGCCTGCGGCTGCTCGGGGCGGCGAGGGAGGGGCGGGGCCGGCGGTGGCTGCTCAGGGCGGCAGAGGAGGGACGAGCCCGGCTCCGTGCTGCTGCTTGGGAGGAAGAGGGAGTGAGGGGAGGGAGGGAGAAGAAGTAGAGAGGAGGGAGAACGAGAAGGAGAGGAGGGCTCGTGCGACGCGGGGGTGCGTGCATCGTGGGTGGGTGGATAAGTGCGTCCGACAGGAGCGGTGGGATGGGCCCGTGCATTGTGGGCTGGTGTGGCTGAGATTTTGCCATGTCATTGATCCGCACGATGAATCTGTGTGTTGTTCTTCTTCTTTTCCGTCTGTCAAAAAAACACAGACGGCAAAGGGCCCAGTTTGCCGTCTGCCAATAAGAAAACAGACGGCAAAGATTCTTTGCCATCCGCGGATAAAAACACAGACGACAAAGATTCTTTGCCGTTTGTGTTTTTTTGGCAGACGGCAAACTAAGCTCTTTGCCATCTGTGATTTTTTGGCAGACGACAAAGAGTATTTTGCCTTCATACATTCTTTGCCGTCTGCAGGTGACGACAAAAGTTGTCTTTGCCGTCAGGCCCGATGAATAGCTGACGGCAAAGACCACCACACACAGCAAATTAGCTGATTCCTGTAGTGTGAGATGAAGAACAAGGAGCTCACTAAGAACACCAAGATCTAGATCCAAGGGGTTCCCCTCACATAGAGGAGAAAGTGATTGGTGGAAATGTGGATCTAGATCTCCTGTCTCTTTTCCCTCAAAAAGGAGCAAGAATCATTAGAGGGATTGAGAGTTGGCAAGCTCTAAGAAGGTCAACAATGGGGGGCAAACACGAGCTCAAAGGTTGAGAACCATTGGGGAAGAAGACCCCCTTAAATAGGTCCCCACGAATCTGACTGTTATGTGTAGAATAACACAGGGGCGGTACAACCGCTATGCGCACCGGTACAACCGGTCAAGGCAGACAAAACCTACTTGTAGGAAAAGCAATAAGCGGTACAACCGCCCGGGGCACCGGTAGTACCGGTTAAACCGGAACAACCGGCCCACAACCGCCCAAGAACCGCTCCACAATAGAAACTAGTCTGGTGGTAGCATGATACATGGCCGGTACACCTTCAGACCAATTCTGGAGTGGTACAACCGCTCCAAACACCGGTTGTACCGGTCGACCGGTACAACCTCTCTATGAACTGGTACAACCACTCTATGTAAAACAGGTAAGACTAAAACAACCATAACTTTCGCATACGAGCTCCGAATTGAGCAAACTCAAGATTATTGGATAAAGGACAACAAGAGCAAGCAATGGAGAATAAATCCACTACGATAAAGAAGATGACTGATACGTCTCCAACGTATCGATAATTTTTTATTGTTCCATGTTGATATATTATCATTCTAAGATACTTTTTGGGTCTTTATTTACCAATTTATAATATTTTTGAGCACTAACCTATTGACCCAATGCCCAGTGCCAGTTGTTGTTTTTTGCATGTTTTTTACTTTTCAGATTTACAGTAGCAAACGAAGTCCAATTGCCACGAAACTTTTTGATGATTTTTTCTGGACCAAAAGAAGACCTGGAAGCTTCGGGAGGAGACCGGAGGCCGCACGAGGGCACCAGCACGCTACAGGGTGCACCCAGGGGGTCGCCGCGCCCTGATGTGTGCTGGCCCCGTTGGGCGTCTTCCGACGCCCCTCTCTGGCCTATAAATTCTCTTATATTCCAAAAACCCTAGAGGCAGTCCCGAAACACTTTTTACGCCGGCGCAAGTCTCTGTTCCGTCGCAAGGCCATCTAGAGCTCCGTTCCGGCAACCTGCCGGAGTGGGGATCGATCACGGAGGGCCTCTTCATCAACCTTGTTGCCCTCATGATGATGTGTGATTAGTTCACCACTGACCTACGGGTCCATAGCTAGTACCTAGACGGCAATCTCTCTATCTCTTGATCTTCAATACAACGATCATCGCATCTTCGCTTTGATCTATCCGATGTAATCCTATTATGCGGTGTGTTTGTTGGGATCCGATGAATTGTGGGTTTATGTTCAGATTATTCATGAAAAGTATTTGAGTCACCTCTGAATATTAAGATTCTTATTTGCATGATCATTATAGCTTTGTAATTCTCTTTGAGCTATCGATGTGCTTTGGCCAAGTAGATTGATCTATCTTCACTGAGAGAGGTGCGTTGTGGTAGGTTCAATCTGGCGATGCTCTATATCCCAGTGACAGAAAGGGATAAGACACATCTTTGTTTTGTTGCTACTAAGGATAACACGATGGGGTTTATTCATATTGCTTGAGTTTACATTGTCTACATCATGTCATCGTTCTCCATGCATTACTCTGTTTTACTTAATACTCTAGATGCTTGCTGGATAGCGGTCGATGAGTGGAGTAATGGTAATAGGTGCAGGCAGGAGTCGGCCTATTTGTTTATGGACGTCATCCCTATATACACATGATCATTGCCGTGAAAATCGCATAACTATCCGCTTTTCTATCAATTGCCCAACAGTAATTTGTTACCCACCGTATGTTGCCTACATGAGAGATGTCGCCAGGGAAAACTATGCCCCTCGGGTATATTCACTTATAAATTCATAAACACTACTATTACCTCGCTGCCTTTATTTATCTTTTATTTTATTTACAATTATCTACACAACTCATTTGCTTGCAAATAACGAGATCAAGGGGATTGACAACCCTCTTGCCCGTGTTGGGTGCAAGTTGATTGTTCTTTTGTGTGCAGCCGCTGAAAACGGTTGAGGATTGATATTCCTATTGGTTCGATAAACCTTGGTTTCATAACTGAGGGAAATACTTACCCACTTTGTGCTGCAATTACCCGTTCCTCCTCACGGGAAAACCCAACACAGATCACAAGTATCAGGAAGGATTTCTGGCGCCGTTGCTAGGGAATATCATCACCAACTACCAAGTAACTTCACACAGATTATCATTCACTTGTTTATCTTTTTATTTGCTGTAATATTTAGTTTGTTTCATAAAAATCAAAAATACAAAAATATTTTTCTTTTATTGTTACTAGTTTACTCCTTTGCATGTTTTGCTTGCTTGAAAGTTGCTATCATGTATGATTTTGAAATTAGTGGTGTTTCTGCCTCTAGTGCGGACGCCCTTGAACATCCAACTTCACCTTGTGCTAATAATGCTAAAAGCCATCTTGATGAAGTTGCTAAGGAAAAACTTGATAATCTTGCGGATTCTACCATTAAGAAACCTCTAGGTAGGATTAATGATGTTCTCATTATTGCAAATAAAAATTATGTGCGTGTAGATTTTATTGTGCTTGATATTGATTGCAATCCTACTTGTCCCACAATACTTGGAAGACCTTTCCTACGAACTAAAGGTGCAATTATTGACATGAAAGAGGGAAACATAAGGTTCCAATTCCCATTAAAGAAAGGGGTGGAACACTTCCCTAGAAAAAGAATTAAACCACCTTATGAATCAATCATTAGAGCTACTTATAGGTGGAGTTTCAAAGATGACAACACTTGAAACTATGCATTATGCCTAGCTAGGGGCGTAAAACAATAGCGCTTGTTGGGAGGCAACGCAATAGTTATCTTTATTTTTTGCTTTTTTACTTTCTGTTTGTTTTTGATAACATGAATATTTCCTCTGTAATGATTATGTTTTTATGTTTAAATTAGTGTTTGTTCCAAGTAAAGCCTTTGGGATGACTCACAAGATGAGTAGAATCGATGCTGAAAAAAAACAAAAACTTTTGACTCCAGTACAGGAATTTTCATTTTTTAACGGAGCGTGATAATGATCGGAATGTTTTATACAATATTGCTACACAAATTTTCGAGGTTTTCCTAATTTGTAAGAATTTTTAGAGTTATAGAAGTATAGGTTCTCTATAGATTGCTACAGACTGTTCTGTTTTAGACATATTCTATTTTTGCTTGCATAGTTGCTTGTTTTGATTATGCTATGGATTGTATCAGGTTATAAGCCATGGAGAAGTTAGAATGCGGTACCTATTATGCAATTATGAAATAAGAATCAATTTATAACAGTACCTAAAGTATTCAATATGTTGCTTATACTAACGGATCTCACGAAGTTTTGTTGAGTTTTGTGTGATTGAAGTTTTCAAGTTTTGGGTGTTATCACGATGGACAAAGGAATAAGGAGTGGCAAGAGCCTAAGCTTGGGGATGCCCAAGGAACACCAAGGTAATATTATAAGGAATACTCAAGGATCTAAGCTTGGGGATGCCCCAGAAGGCATCCCCTCTTTCGTCTCAATTCATCGGTATGTCACTTGAAGCTATATTTTTATTCATCACATGATATGAGTTTTGCTTGGAGCGTCGTTTGTTTTTGTTTGCTTTCACTTCCAGTTTGCCACAATCATTGTTTGCTGGACACACCTATTTTAGAGAGACACGCCTTCATCATAATTTGTTACAATACTCTACGTGCTTCACTTATATCTTTTGAGCTTAGCAGTTGCTCAAGTACTTCACTTATATCTTTTTGAGCACGGCGGCGTGTAGATTTTATAGAAATAATTTCACTCTCGTTCTTCACTTATATTTGGTTGAGAGTTAATAAATAGTGATGGTAATTTGCATGGGTCATAAGACTATTCCAAAAATAATAGGTATTCAATGAGTGATAATCACAACCATCATGTAGCACATATAGAGAAATTGTGGGTTAATGATATTGATGTGGTAATATGAAAAAGCTGTGAGTTCATAATTGTTGATTCATAGAAGTGTCGATATTAAGAGAGGTTAACTTCTTGTTCGTCTAAAAATTTAAGAGGCATGGTGATGATGTGTGAGCGTTTCTATTCCTCGTTGAAATCCTAGTGTTGTTTCGGGTCGGAGGCACCTGATGGTTAACTCCTACCAACCTCCTCCCTCGGGGCATGCGAGTAGTACTTTGATTTGTGGTAAAACTAATAAAAAATTGCAATAAGTACATGAGTTCTTTATGACTAATGTGAAACCATGGACATACGCAATCTCACCTCCTCATATGCTAGCCTCTTCGGTACCGTGCATAGCCCATTCTCACCTTGAGGATCGGTGCAACTTTCGCCGGTGCATCCAAACCCCGTGACATGATACACTCTGTTGCACATAAGCCTCATTATATCTTCCTAAAAACAGCCACCATACCTACCTATCATGGCATTTTCATAGCCATTCCGAGATATATTGCCATGCAAATTCCATCGTCACTTCACATGACTAGTTCGCACATCATCATATTGCTTTGCATGATCATATAGAGATGACATAGTATTTGTGGATAAGCCACCGTTCATCATATTTTTGATACATGTCACGCTAGATCTTTGCACATCCTGGTACACTGCCAGAGGCATTCATATAGAGTCATATCATTCTATCAGTTCTTCATATCGAGTTGTAAGTAAATAAAAGTGTGATGTTTATCATTGTTAGAGCATTGTCCCAGTGAGGAAATAAAAATGGGGGAGGACAAATGAGCCAACCATTCAAAAAAATGAGAGAAAATGAGAGAAGGGACTTTGCTACTATCCTTTACCACACTTGTGCCTCAAAGTGGCACCTTGTTCCTCATATGGAGAGTCATGTTATGTCATTTTCATATGCTAGTGGGAATCACTTCTTCATTATTATAATCTTGGCTTGTATATTCCTATGACGAGCTTCCTCAAATGCTCGAGGTCTTCATGAGCAAGCAAGTTGGAAGCACACCCCACTTAGCTTCATTTGAGCTTTCATACACGTATAGCTCTAGTGCATCATTTGCATGGCAATCCCTACTCCTTGCATTGACATCTATCGATGGGCATTTCTATAACCCCTTGGTACGCCTAGTTGATGTGAGACTATCTTCTCCACTTTTTATCCCTTTGATATCTACCACCATATTCTATTCCACCTAAATGCTATGTCCAATGGTTCAAGCTCATGTAATGCGTGAAGAATAAAAAGTTGATGCATATTTAAAAGTACGATCCAATTGCTTGACTTGGACATCGTGGTGCTTGACATTTGTATTAATGTGGTGAAGATGGACCCATGCCTTGCTAATATAATAAGATGAATGGGGGGTAAACATTCTTTGAGGATCGTATACTTTTAAAGATTGATAATTTTGTTTCTTATACTTATAAGTATTTCTATGTTAATATTTGTCAATTCATCGTTTCTCAATGAGCATGCATGCAAAAGATTACATAATGGGTAGCATGTCACATCAAAAATTCTGTTTTTATCATTTACCTACTCGAGGACGAGCAGGAATTAAGCTTGGGGATGCTTGATACGTCTCTAACGTATCTATAATTTTTTAATTGTTCCATGTTGATATATTATCATTCTAGGATACTTTTTGGGTCTTTATTTACCAATTTATAATATTTTTGAGCACTAGCCTATTGACCTAGTGCCTAGTGCCAGTTGTTGTTTTCTGCGTGTTTTTTACATTTCAAGCTTACAGTACCAAACGATGTCCAATTGCCACGAAACTTTTGGATGATTTTTTCTGGACCAAAAGAAGACCTGGAAGCTTTGGGAGGAGACTGGAGGCCGCACGAGGGCACCAGCACGCAACAGGGCATGCCCACAGGGGTGGCCGCGCCCTGATGTGTGTTGTCCCCCTCGGGCGTCTCCCGACGCCCCTCTCTTGCCTATAAATTCTCATATATTCCAAAAACCCTAGAGGCAGTCCCGAAACCCTTTTTACGCCGCCGCAAGTCTCTGTTCCGTCACGAGGCCATCTGGAGCTCCGTTCCGTCACCCTGCTGGAGGGTGGATCGATCACGGAGGGCCTCTTCATCAACCTTGCTGCCCTCATGATGATGTGTGAGTAGTTCACCACTGACCTACGGGTCCATAGCTAGTACCAAGATGGAAATCTCTCTATCTCTTGATATTCAATACAATGATCATCACATCTTCGCTTTGATCTATCCGATGTAATCCTATTGTGTAGTGTGTTTGCTGGGATCCGATGAATTGTGGGTTTATGTTTAGATTATTCGTGAAAAGTATTTGAGTCACCTCTGAATATTAAGATTCTTATTTGCATGATCATTATAGCTTTGTAATTCTCTCTGATCTATCGATGTGCTTTGGCCAAGTAGATTGATCTATCTTCAGTGAGAGATGTGCGTTGTGGTAGTTTAATCTGGCAGTGCTCTATATCGCAATGACAGAAAGGGACAAGACACGTCTTTGTGTTGTTTCTACTAAGGTTAACACGATGGGGTTTATGCATATTGCTTGAGTTTACTTTGTCTACATCATGTCATAGTTCTCCATGCATTACTCTGTTTTACTTAATACTCTAGATGCATGCTGGATAGCGGTCGATGAGTGGAGTAATAGTAATAGGCGCTGGTAGGAGTCGCCTATTTGTTTATGGATGTGATGCCTATATACACATGATCATTGCCATTAAAATCGCATAACTATCCGCTTTTCTATCAATTGCCCAACAGTAATTTGTTACCCACCGTATGTTGCCTACACTAGAGATGCTGCTAGGGAAAACTATGGCCCCTGGGTCTATTCACTTATAAATTCATAAACGCTACTATTACCTTGCTGCCTTTATTTATCTTTTATTTTATTTACAATTATCTACACAACTCATTTGCTTGCAAATAACGAGATCAAGGGGATTGACAACCCTCTTGCCCGCGTTGAGTGCAAGTTGTTTGCTCTTTTGTGTGTGATGACCCACAAGTATAGGGGATCAATCCTAGTCCTTTCGATAAGTAAGAGTGTCGAACCCAACGAGGAGCAAAAGGAAATGATAAGCAGTTTTCAGCAAGGTATTCTCTACAAGTGCTTTAAGTAACGATAGTAGATAGTTTTGTAGCAAGATAAATCGTAACAAGTGACAAGTAACAATAGTAGCAAAGCTGCAGCAAAGTAGCCCAACCATTTTTGTAGCAAAGGACAGGCCTAAAAGTACTCTTATATTAAGCAAGCTCTCCCGAGGACACATGGGAATTATGTCTAGTCATGTTCATCATGTTGAGTTGATTCGTGTTCGCTACTTTGATAATTTGATATGTGGGTAGACCGGTGCTAAGGTGTTGGTCTTACTTGAACTAACAACCTACTTATGATTACCCCCTCTCGCAAGCATCCGCAACTATGAAAGAAGATATAAGATAAACCTAACCATAGCATGAAACATGTGGATCCAAATCAGCCCCTTGTGAAGCAACGCATAAACTGGGGATTAAGCTTCTGTCACTCTAGCAACCCATCATCTACGTGTTACTCCAGAATGACTTCCCTTAGGCCCATAGCATGGTGAAGTGTCATGTAGTTGACGTTCACATGACACCACTAAGAGAAGTACAACATACATATCATCAAAATATCGAACGAATACCAACTTCACATGATAACTTATAACATGACTTCTCCCATGTCCTCGGGAAGAATAGTGACTACTCACACCTCATCAACATGTTCAAGATCAGAGGTGCAATAATAATAATTAAGGATCTGAACATAATTTCTTCCACCAAGCAATCCAACAAGCATCAACTACAAGATGTAATCAACACAACTAGTAACCCACATGTACCAATCTGAGGTTTTGAGACAAAGATTGAATACAAGAGATGAACTAGGGTTGGAGATGAGATGGTGCTGGTGAAGATGTTGATGAAGATTGATCCTCCCACGAAGGAGGAAGCGTTGGTGATGACGATGGCTTCGATCTCCCCCTCCCGGAGAGGGATTTCCCCAGCAGAATCTGACTGCCAGAGTGCAAAAGGGCCTCTGACCAGGTTTCCGCCTCGAGACGGTGGCGCTTCATCCCGGAAGGTTGCTTATGATTTTTACTAGGGTAAAACACACCATATAGGAGAATATGGGCGTCGGGAGGCCAGTCAGGGCCCCACCACACATCAGGGCGCGGGCTGGGGGGGCGCCCTGATGGCTTTTGCCTGGCTGGTGTCCCCCCTCTGGTATATTTTTGGCCCATAAATTCACATATATTCAATAAAAATTCCTTGTGAAGTTTCAGATCATTTGTAGTCTGGTGTTTTTTCTGCCTTTTTCTCGGTTTTCCGGTCCAGAATTCCAGTTTCCAGGTAATCCCCCCTTTGTGATGTACCTTGCATATTTAGAGAGAAAATACATAAGAATTGTATCATAATAGGGAATAATGGACAAGAATAACGTAAATATGAATAGGAAATCATGATGGAAAATGGACGTATCAACTCCCCCAAGCTTAGACCTCGCTTGTTTTCAAGCGAAAGCCGTACTCGAGAGTAATGACCACATATTTTGAGAGAGAGGTGTCGATAAAAATAGAATACGGACATGGGAGCATCATGAGTATCATTATAGCAGCAAGCATTCCATCATATAACTTCTCATAAGCAAGTAAAGATTTCTTCACAATTATCGAAGTATGAAGCATAAACCTTATTCACAACCAACAAACGATGCTTTTAGTCATGGTGATAATCATAATTCATCATATTCGAGAGAAGAGTCTATATAAGAGCTTTCATTGTAGCAAACCCACATACTCAACTATCATTTAGTCATCTATGATTGTTGACACTCATTGCATATTTTTTTGAGCTAATGTTTTTGCCGGACACATAGGAAGATAGGGGCTTTATTTGCCACCCAACTCATTTACCTCAAGGATAGTGTCAACAATAATGAATCATGATTCCTTAAATTTAACCGGATATATAAACTTGGATCTTTCCTCAACATGTGATGCTTGCCACTAAGAGAGTTTAGAACTTCAAAGAAGGGAAAATATTAATGACTCTTTGGTAGAAGTACAAACTTTATGAAAGTGAAGGATAGGCCCTTCGCAGAGGGAAGCACATGTTCTCATGCGCTTTTATTTGGTTTGATATGCAATCTCTTAAAGCAAAGGAACTTCACCTTATATTGGCCCGTGTGATAGCAAACTTTATTATGCACTCCGTCGCTTTTATTTCTTCACCATCACAAGATCATACAAAACTTATTTTCCTTTTCAATAAAAGATCATACATGATTAGAAGCAATTTTTATTGCTTACGCATCGATGACAACTTACTTGAAGGATCTTATTCAATCCCTAGGTAGGTAAGGTGGACTCTTACAAAAATAAACTGGGTTCAAGGGGTTATGGATGCACAAGTAGTATCTCTACTTAGTGCGGAAATTTTGGCTAGCAAAGGTTCTAAAGGAAGCATCACGTGTTAAAGGATCCATGCCTATATAACTTCTATGCAAATATAAGCAATCATGACCATTAGGCTATCTTCCATGTCCAACTTCAACAATTGATCATTATTTAATATTTGGTAAGGGTTCGTAATCATAGATGATGTCCAAGATAGTATATTTGTATGTGAATCTTCTCCTCTCGATCATGATCTTGCATAGATTATAACAATGACTAAGGCTATGTTTGTTCTATTCCCAACAATTTTCATAGTTCATACTTTCTTTTTATGTGAAGTCATTACTTCCCATGGGATAAGCATATGATCTTTACTATTCTTTTTATTGTCTTGCTAAAATCATTGATGCAAGAGAGTAAAGCACACGAACTCAACTAATCTTTATTATATAACTCTCACACTCGGTTACAAGGATAGGTAGAACTCAAAGCAAAATCCTAAAAAAAGCAAATCTGAAACTTTATTTCTCCAAACCACGAAATAGCTAAAGATCAAACTAAAATAAAAGATGACGGTGAAAAAGTGATGGTGATACGATACCGGGGCACCTCCCCCAAGCTTGGGACAAGCTAGGGGTTGTGCCCATACCCATGTACTCAAGTGTTCTTCGGTGATGGTGGTGGTGTGCGAACATCCTCCATATTCCAAGGCATAGGCTCCCCATAATGGAAAGAAACTCTTGTCTCTGGAATCCTGAAATCAGCAGCGAGGCTCATCCTTTTAAACCTAGATTCATACTCATAGTTCTGGGTTTGGAGTTCATAGATTTGATCTTGAAGGTGTTCGATCCACTCTTGAAGTTTGAAGAGAGCTTCTCCTACGCTCCTTGTGTCAAGCTTGTTCTCGCGGATGAAGTTCGTGATCATAGAGTGATTAACACTCAGACCACGTTCATCCATCCCTTGGCACTTGAAGATCTGTTGCTACACTTCTGCAAGTCTGGCCTTGTCGCTTCCCTCCTTCTTGGGGCCTTGAACATCCCGGATTTGGAGCACCCCCTCACGCATCTCAATAGCTTGAGGGTGCTTCATCACCTCCGACAAGTAAGGGTTGATGACGTTCTCGAAGAACTTGTCTTTAGATAAACTTGAGGAAGTCATGGCGATCTAGATCTGTCAGAAAAACAGCCCGAAACAAGAACAGAGGAGAAACTCGTGATGCGGTGCTCAAAACATCCGGGAGTATATATAATGATTTTTGCTAGGTCAGAATACGTGTTCGGGAAGAAATCGGAGTCGGGGAGGCACACGAGGGCCGCACAACCCATCAGGGCGCGCCCCAGGGGGGGCACCCTATTGGCTCTTGCCTCCCTCGTGGGTCCCCCTGACTCCGTTTTTTTGGATTTTTTCTAAAATACTAAAACCAATAGAAATTATTTTTTTGGAATTTTTGAGTCGGTTTACTTACCGTACCACATACCTACCTCTTTTCAGGTTTCTGGAGTGTTCCGGAAGGCTTCCCGTATGTGTTCTTCCGGTGTTATTACTTGAATAACGTTAGTTTCTTCATTAATTGGCATACTTGTAATATAATGCTTGATTCTTTGCCCATTCACCACCCTCGGGTTTTTGCCTTCGAAGTTATTAATTTTTATAGCACCGGAGTGGTAGACCTCTTCGACAACGTATGGACTTCCCATTTGGATAGGAGTTTCTTGCAAAAAACCTGAAACAAGAATTGTACAAAAGCACAAGGTCTCCTACATTGAATTCCCGTTTTGAATCCTTCTGCCATGCCACCTTTTAACTTTTTCTTTAAACAACTTAGCATTCTCATAAGCCTGTGTCCTCCATTCATCTAGTGAGCTAATATCAAATAACCTCTTTTCACCGGCAAGTTTAAAATCATAATTCAATTCCTTAATTGCCCAATAAGCCTTATGTTCTAATTCAAGAGGCAAATGGCAAGCTTTTCCATACACCATTTTATATGGGGACATCCCCATGGGGTTCTTATAAGTAGTTCTATAAGCCCATAGAGCATCATCTAATTTCTTAGACCAATTCTTCCTAGATCTATTAATAGTCTTTTGCAAGATTAATTTTAATTCTCTATTACTCAATTCAACTTGGCCACTAGACCGAGGATGATAAGGTGATGCAATTCTATGGTTAACATCATATTTAGCTAGAAGTTTACGGAAAGCACCATCAATAAAATGTGAACCACCATCAGTCATTAAGTATCTGGGGACTCCAAACGTCGGAAAAATAGTTTCCTTAAGCATTTTAATAGATGTGTTATGATCAACACTACTAGTTGGAACAGCCTCTACCCACTTAGTAACGTAATCAACAGCGACTAAAATATTAGTATACCCATTTGAGGAAGGAAAAGGTCCCATAAAGTCAAAACCCCAAACATCGAATGGTTCAATGGCAAGTGAATAATTCATAGGCATTTCCTGATGTTTACCAATGTTACCAAATCTTTGACATTCATTACATAAAAGGACATACTTATGAGCATCTTTGAAAAGAGTAGGCCAACAAAAACCAGATTGTAATACCTTGTGTGCAGTTCTGTCTCCAGCATGATGTCGTCCGTAAGGTTCAGAATGACACTTCCATAAAATTTGTTCCTGTTCATGCTCAGGTATCCAACGTCTAATAATACCATCTACTCCCTCTTTATAAATATGTGGGTCATCCCAAAAGTAATGTCATAAATCATAAAAGAATTTTTTTTCTTTTGTTGATAGGTGAAACTAGGTGGGATATATTTAGCAACAATGTAATTAGCATAATCAACATACCATGGGGTACTACGTGAAGTATTTATAGTAGCAAGTTGTTCATCAGGAAAATTATCATCAATAGGCAGTGGGTCATCAAGAACAGTTTCCATTCTAGACAGGTTATCTGCTACGGGGTTTTCAGCTCCCTTTCTATCAACAATATGCAAATCAAATTCTTGAAGCAAAAGCACCCACCAAATAAGTCTAGGCTTAGCATCTTTATTTGCCATAAGGTATTTAATAGCAGCATGATCTATGTGAATAGTTACTTTGGAATCGACGATATAAGGTCTAAACTTATCACATGCAAAAATAATTGCTAAAAACTCCTTTTCAGTGGTGGCATAATTTCTTTGAGCAGCATCTAGGGTTTAACTAGCATAATGGATAACATTCAATTTCTTGTCTACTCTTTGCCCTAGAACAACACCAAGAGCATAATCACTAGCATCACACATAATCTGAAATGGTAGGTTCCAGTCAGGTGGTTGAACAATAGGTGCAGAAATCAAAGCTTTCTTAAGTATTTCAAAAGCTTCTACGCAATCATCATCAAAAACGAAAGGAATATCTTTTTGAAGAAGATTAGTTAGCGGCCTAGAAATCTTTGAGAAATCTTTAATGAAATGCCTATAAAAACCAGCATGACCAAGGAAACTTCTTATACCTTTGATATCTTTGGGGCATGGCATCTTCTCAATGGCGTCAACTTTAGCTTTATCCACTTCAATGCCCCATTCAGAAATTTATGCCCAAGCACTATACCTTCATTAACCATAAAATGGCACTTCCCCCAATTCAAAACAAGATTAGTTTCTTCACATCTCTGCAAAACTCGATCAAGGTTGCTCAAGCAATCATCAAAAGAAGTTCCATAAACGGAAAAATCATCTATGAAAACCTCAACAATATTTTCACAAAAATCAGAGAATATAGCCATCATACATCTTTGAAAGGTAGCAGGTGCATTGCATAAACATAAAGGCATGCGTCTGTAAGCATATGTTCCAAAGGGGCAAGTAAAAGTCGTTTTCTCTTGATCCTCTTTTGACACTGGTATTTGAGAAAACCAGAATATCCATCAAGAAAGCAAAAGTGTGTGTGCTTAGATAATATTTCTAGCATCTGATCGATAAAAGGTAAAGGATAATGATCTTTCCTAGTAGCTTTGTTTAATTTCCTGAAATCAATCACCATCCTATAACCAGTTACTATTCTTTGTGGGATAAGTTCATTTTTATCATTAGGGACAACAGTTATACCTCCTTTCTTAGGAACGCAATGAACAGGGCTTACCCATCTACTATCAGCAATATGATAAATTATACCTACCTCCAGAAGCTTTAATATTTTGGTTCTTACCACTTCCTTCATTTTTGGGTTTAAGCGGCGTTGGTGATCAACGACAGGTTTAGCATCTGGTTCCATATTAATATTGTGCTGACATAGAATGGGACTAATGCCCTTAAGGTCATCGAGAGTATATCCAATAGCAGCCCGGTGCTTCTTGAGAGTTTTAAGTAATCTCTTTTCTTCATGCTCTAAAAGGTTAGCACTGATAATAACAGGATATATCTTCTTTTCATCAAGATAAGTGTATTTCAAAGTATAAGGTAAAGTCTTTAGCTCAAACACGGGATCTCCCTTGGGTGGAGAGGGATCCCCTAAAATATCAACCGGTAAGTTGTGTTTAAGAACAGGCGTTTGTTTCAGAAATATGTCATCTATCTCATTGCGTTCATATGCATATCATTTCCATGGTCTAGTAAATATTGTTCTAACGGGTCGGTAGGAGGTACGACAATAGACGCTAGACCAATATTCTCATCTTTTCTTGATAATTCTTTCTGATGTGTTTTTTTACTAAACTTAGAGAAATTAAATTCATGAGACACATCGCCAAAGCTTACTTTAACCTTATCAGTAACACAATTGATTTCAGCATTAACAGTATTCAAGAAAGGTCTACCAAATATAATGGGGCAAAAGTTATCTTGCTCTGAACCAAGTACTAGAAAATCAGTGGGGTACTTGACCTTTCCACACAAGACCTCAACATCTCTAACAATCCCAAGTGGTGTAATAGTATCTCTGTTTGCAAGTTTAATAGTAACATCAATGTCCTCAAGCTCAGATGATGCTATGTCATTCATAATTTCTTGATATAAGGTAAAAGGTATAGCACTAACACTAGCACCAATATCACACAAGCCATGATGACAATGATCTCCAATTTTAATGGAAACCACAGGCATGCCAACAATTGGTTTATTTTGATCTAGTTCATCTTGCTTACGTCAAACAGGTTTTACAATTCTAGTAGTTTCATCACAGAAAAAGATAACCTGTCCATCAATGTTATCAACTAGAAGAACTTTGACCATAGCAATTTTAGGCTCGACATTTATTTGTTCAGGGGGCGTAGGTGTCCTAGCATGACTTTTATTAACCACAGTTGTAGCTTTAGCGTGTTCCTTAATCCTAACAGGAAAGGGTGGCTTCTCAATGTAAGCAGTAGGAACAATTGGATCAACATGATTAACAAATATTTCTTCCTTCTCAACTTTAACGGGTTTCTCTAATTGTTCTTAAATGGGTGGGTGGTACTTAAACCACTTCTCCTTAGGGAGATCAACATGAGTAGCAAATGATTCACAAAAAGAAGCTACTAACTCAGAGTCAAGGCCATATTATTGCTCATCTTATAGCAAACATCAGTTTCCATAAAAGATTTAACACAGTCGAACTTAAACTTTATTCCCGATTCTTTACCTTTGTCGAGTTCCCAATCTTCAGAGTTGCATTTAATCCTTTCCAAAAGATCCCATTTGAATTCAATAGTCATATTCATGAAGGAACCAGTAGAAGAAGAATCGAGTAGTACTTGATCGTCATGAGAAAGGCGAGCATAATTTTTTTGCATAATAGTATTTCTCGCAATCTCATGGTTAGGGCAGGTGTGCATCATAGATTTAAGCCTCCCCCAAGCTTGAGCAATACGTTCTCCATCACGAGGACAGCAATTATAAATAAAATTCCGATCACGATGAACTAGATGCATAGGATAAAACTTCTGATGAAATTCTAACTTCAAACGATTCCAGTCCCATGATCCAATATCGCCAATAGCCTATACCACATTAATGCCTTTCCCTCCAAAGATAAAGGGAAAACTTTCTTCTTAACTTTGTCTCCAGACAACCGTACAAGCTGAAATAATCCACAAACTTCATCGACAAATATCAAATGATAATCAGGATGAGTCGTTCCATCATATGGGTGTGATAAGAGTTATTCTAGCATACCAGAAGGAATCTCATAATAAATATTTTCAGTAGGTTCAGTAGGTTGAGGAGCAATTTTCTCATCTTCAGTTCAGGAAGAAGATGCCCCGAACAAGCCACTCAAAGGGTGACCGTTCATAGCAACAAATAACAGTAAATTTCAGCACGCATAGAAAATGTTTCCTTACCAATTCCACTTACCAAAGTTGCTTCACTCCCCGGCAATGGCGCCAGAAAAGAGCCTTGATGACCCATAAGTATAGGGGATCAATCGTAGTCCTTTCGATAAGTAAGACTGTTGAACCCAACAAGGAGCAGAAGGAAATGATAAGCAGTTTTCAGCAAGGTATTCTGTGCAAGTGCTGTAAGTAACGATAGTAGATAGTTTTGTAGCAAGATAAATCATAACAAGTGACAAGTAACAATAGTAACAAAGGTGTAGCAAGGTAGCCCAATCCTTTTTGTAGCAAAGGATAAGCCTGAAAGTACTCTTATATTATGCAAGCGCTCCTGAGGACACATGAGAATTATGTCTAGTCATGTTCATCTTGTTAAGTTGATTCGCGTTTGCTACTTTGATAATTTGATATGTGGGTGGACCGGTGCTAAGGTGCTGTTATTACTTGAACTAATAACCTACTTACGATTACCCCCTCTCGCAAGCATCCGCAACTACGAAAGAAGAATTAAGATAAACCTAACCATAGCATGAAACATGTGGATTCGAATCAGCCCCTTATGAAGCAACGCATAAACTGGGGTTTAAGCTTCTGTCACTCTAGCAACCCATCATCTACTTGTTACTCCACAATGACTTCCCTTAGGCCCATAGCATGGTGAAGTGTCATGTAGTCGACGTTCACATGACACCACTAAGAGAAGTACAACATACATATCATCAAAATATCGAACAAATACCAACTTCACATGATAACTTATAACAAGACTTCTCCCATGTCCTCAAGAACAATAGTGACTACTCGCACCTCATCAACATGTTCAACATCGGAGGTACAATAATAATAATTAAGGATCTGAACATAATTTGTTCCACCAAGCATCAACTACAAGATGTAATCAACACAACTAGTAACCCACAGGTACCAATCTAAGGTTTTGAGACAAAGATTGAATACAAGAGATGAACTAGGGTTGGAGATGAGATGGTGCTGGTGAAGATGTTGATAAAGATTGATCCTCCCACGAAGGAGGAAGCGTTGGTGACGAAAATGACTTCGATCTCCCCCTCCTGGGGAGGGATTTTCCCGACAGAATCTGACTGCCGGAGTGCAAAAGGGCCTCTGCCCAGGTTTCCGCCTCGAGACAGTGGCGCTTCATCCCGAAAGGTTGCTTATGACTTTTTCTAGGGTAAAACACACCATATAGGAGAAGATGGGCGTCGGGAGGCTAGCCAGGGCCCCACCACACATTAGGGCGCGACCTGGGGGGGCCGCGCCCTGATGACTTGTGTCTGGCTGGTGGCCCCCCTCTGATATATTTTTGGCCCATAAATTCACATATATTCAATAGAAATTCCTCGTCAAGTTCCAGATCATTTGGAGTCTGGTGATTTTTCTGCCTTTTTCTCGGTTTTCGGTCCAGAATTCCAGTTTCCTGATAATCCCCCATTTGTGATGTACCATGCATATTCAGAGAGAAAGGGCATAAGAATTGCATCATAATAGGGAATAGTAGACAAGAATAACGTAAATATGAATAGGAAATCATGATGCAAAATGGATGTATCAGTGTGTAGCCGCTGAAGACGGTTGAGGATTGATATTCCTATTGGTTAGGTAAACCTTGGTTTCATAACTGAGGAAAATACTTACCCAGTTTGTGCTGCAATTACCCGTTCCTCTTCACGGAAAACCCAACGCAGATCACAAGTATCAATGGCCTTCCCAAGAATTATCCGGCAAAATCTCCAACACCGAAAACACAAATATGATGCATAGGAAATCCGTTTTGGATGAGCTTGAGCTTATCATGAAGATGACCATAAGCTCCAAAACTCACAAAGCAAAAAGCCAATCAAGAACAAAGAAAGATGATGATGCCAATCAAGCTACTCACTTGAGAGCCCCCCTTGATAGTACTGTCAGAATCGGGGCTCCGGGGACCCAAGAGAGGTTCGAACTCTGGGTGCACCGGCTCTCCAACCTCGCTCTCTTTCCCTATCCTACGACGATGCTCCAGAGTACTTGAGCTTGGGGGGAAGGAACGATGAACACACGATCTACCCAGGTTCGGGCCACCTCGCGGTGTAAAACCCTACTCCTGCTTGTCTGAATTGCGTAGTGGTAGCAAATGAATACCGTGTCCTCCTACGACTGTTGCCTCCTCCCTTTATACAAGGCCTCGGCCCTCTTCCCGGAAAACTCTCGGCGGGAAGGGTTACCACAACGGCCAGTTTTGAAAGGGGACAGGACTGCGTCCCATCCTGACAAAAGTGGTCTCTGCCCGCCAAAGTTTTCCCCCATAACGTGTTGGTGGGCTCGAGGATGACCGCCTCTTGGCGAGCCCCCAGCTTTGGCCCTCTAACACCAAACGGGAAACCTTGGGCGCCACTTCAGGAACTGGAGGGCAGGGCCGCTCCCTTAACATCAAAAAGGAAAGGTCTTCCTGTCGCAGCGCCGGGCGACGTTAGGCAGGGCGCGGGCTGCCCTCGGGACGGGTCGGGCTGCGCGCCCCTGCTCAGCCATCGCAGACCTGTGCCTCACGAGGGCTGAGGGGGGTGCCTCCGGTTGGTCGCCTCATGAGGCGGGCCCCCCATGAAGCCCTTCTTCGTGACGCCATCTGGATGTGTTACCCTGGGCCCAGGCCCTGCGTCGTGACGCGGACCTCAGGCAAATGGGCCTGGGTACCCCCTGTCCTAGTGGCCCGATAGTAGCGCCTGAGCCTGCAGCGCGCGTGTCCTCGCCGGCTGGAGGGGCGAAGCGGTGCGGGCTCTAACTGCCTGTGGGCCAGTCGCGGCGCGTGGTGCACGCCGGGGCGCGGGTCGCCCCCACCTCCACGTGATGCCTCGACAACTGCCGAGGTTGGCATAAAGACGACCTGTGGTGCTCGGCCATCATTCCCTTTCCTTGCCCGGCGTCTGCCTCGATGTGCCTCCTTCGTCCGCCTGAGAATCCACCAGATCCAACCTCGAGTGAAGCACTCTTCTCCCTCTTTCGTTCGCCGCCCCGTTTCTCTCATGGCCCCGAGCGGGAAGAAGGCGAAGGCCAAGGCTTCGTCCGCAAGCCCCCAGGAGACCGGGGCAGCTCTCCTGCGCTCCTCCGTTGCCAAGGAAGGGGACCTAGACCTGGTGCGCCCGCTGATAGCGGGCGACCGGAATGAGTGGAAGGAAACCGTGATCTCCCCGGGTGCGGTGGCGCGGAGCGGTCTGGGTGCGTCCGCCTACGCCTTGTTCCTCCACAGTGTCTATGTCGGGCTGGTCCCGCCGTTCCTCGAGTTCTTCTACGCCATCCTCACCCATTACCAGATACACGCCCTGCACCTCCAACCCAACTCAATCCTCCTCCTGTCCATCTTTGCTTTTTACTGCGAAGCCTTCGTGGGCGTACGGCCCTGGGTGGCGCTCTTCCGCCATTTCTTCAGCCTGCGGTTTACCGCTCGGGACCAGCTCTCAGCGTGCATCTCCTTTGTCGCTGTCAAAGGCGCCAGCACCCGCCTGAAGGCCGGGAAGAAGATGGAGGGCTACCAGCAGCGCTGGGTTTACTTGGATGCCCTCCAAGTCCACCCGCTTCTGAGTATCCCTACTGCCCTTCCGGTGCAGCACTCTGGATGGAGCCATGTGCCGCTCTCTGACCCAGGAGCAGGGCCTATCCTGGAGCGGATTGCTTCGCACGGGAACACTCCGCTGTCGGGGGCGATAATCATCAAGCAATTCCTCGGGAAGCGCATTGCGCCGCTCCAGGCGCACTCGCGGCCGGTGTGGGAGTACGAGGGCACACGGGACCCGATGAGGCTACACCCGCCGGTCTGTCACGCGTCGAGTTTGAAGGGGCCGTAACGGCCCTGCTCGGCTCCATGCCCGGCGATCCTCCTGAGGCTATGGGCCCGCTATACGGCCAAGACGACCGAGCGGATCTGGTTGCTCTCATGCCCGCCTTCGACGAGTGGGGACTCGTGTCGAGCGGCAGCGAAAGGTCACGTAGGAACTCCCCCGTCAAGGCGTCGTCCTCCTCCGAAGACAGCGACAGCGAAGAATCTGAGGCGGTCGTCGGGGAAGAGGAGGAGGATGCCGGCCGAGGACTACCGCCAGACCACCATTGGTCCCTGCGTGACTTCGAGGATGATGATGACAACGATGCACCACCTCGGGCGACGCTTCCTCGGTCCTCCGACCTGGCTGTGGCAGTGTAGGCCTGCGCCACTGGCTCCCACACGCTGAACGTCGGGGTCCTAGCCGGCGAGGCGCCCAACGCTCCTGAAGCCACCGCCCTTTTGCAAGGGCCCCATAGGCCCTTGGGAAGAACGTGGACTCGACCGGACCCACTAGGGGTCACGCCGAGCGTTCTCCCGGCGTCCCCAAGGGGACGCCCGAGAGCTGCGGGGGCGTGCCTCCTACCGCCGAGAAGAAGCGGAAGTGTGCCGCCGAGGACGAGTAAGTGCTCGAGCTTGCGCTTCCGCCTTGCGCCTGTGAACTACTTGCTCATGCTAATTCTTCGTCCGTGCAGGCATCGAGGCAGCGGTGACGAGAAGAAGAAGAAGTCCGATGCCGTGGCAAAGGTGACGTGCGCCCCAGAGGCGACGTCGATGCTGGGCCGCAATCTTGGAGGGGCGGGGGAGCCCCGCACCAGGCCGACGCCGCGCCAGGGCGTGCGGGATGCGTAGCGACGCCCAACTTCTCCTCTACGCGGCCGGGGGACCGATCACCGAGGCAGTGATACGTCTCCGTCGTATCTATAATTTTTTATTGTTTCATGCCAATATTATACAACTTCCACATACTTTTGGCAACAATTGATATGATTTATTGGACTAACCTATTGATCCAGTGCCCAGTGCCAGTTCCTGTTTGTTGCATGTTTTTTGTTTCGCAGAATATCCATATCAAACGAAGTCCAAACGCGATAAAAAATTACGGAGATTTGTTTTGGAATATTTGTGAATTTTGAGAAGTGGAATCGACGCAAACGGAGGCCCACAACCCCCATGATACACCAGGGCGCGCCACCAGGGCCCAGGCGCGCCCTGGTGGGTGCTGCTCACCTCGTATGTCAGTTCGAGCTCTCCTTTGGCCTCAAGGAAGCTAATTTTTGGATACAAATCCTCTCAAAATTTCAGCCTGATCGGAGTTACGGATGTCCGGGAATATAAGAAACGGTTTTCGGCCAGAAAACAAAAACGTGAAACAGAAGAGAACAGAGAGGGAGATCCAATCTAGGAGGGGCTCCTGCCCCTCCGCCACCATGGCGGCCATGGACCAGAGGGGGAAATCTTCTCCCATCTAGGGGGGAGGCCAAGGAAGAAGAAGAAGAAGAAGGAGGGGGGCTCTCTCCCCCTCTCTCCCGGTGGCGCCAGAACGCCGCCGGGGCAAGCATCGTGACGGCAATCTACTCCAACAACTTCGCCGCCGTCAACACCAACTCTCTCCCCCTCTATGCAGCGGTGTAACTCCCCTTCTCCCTGCTGTAATCTCTACTTAAACATGGTGCTCAACTCCATATACTATTTCCCAATGATATATGGCTATCCTATGATGTTTGAGTAGATCCGCTTTGTCCTATGGGCTAATTGATGATCGTGGTTGGTATGATTGTATATTTTATTATGGTGCTGTTCTACGGTGCCCTCCGTCTCGCGCAAACGTGAGGGATCCTCGCTGTAGGGTGTTGCAATGTGTTCATGATTTGCCTATGGTGGGTTGCTTGAGTAATAGAAGCATAAACCTGAGTAGGTGGGTTGTTGCATATGGGAGTAAAGAAGACTTGATACTTAATGCTATGGTTGGGTTTTACCTTAATGATCTTTAGCAGTTGCGTATTCTTGCTAGAGTTCCAATCATACGTGCATATGATCCAAGTAGAGAAAGTATGTTAGCTCATGCCTCTCCCTCATGTAAAATTGCAAGAATGATTACCGGTCTAGTTATCAATTGCCTAGGTACAAATAACCTTCTTGTTTGACAAAAAGCTTTCTACTAAACAACTAACTTTTATTATCTTGCAATTTACTCTGAGTTTTATTTCCTGCAAAGTACTTCTAGTTTTATTCGAGCAAACTATCCTATCACCTACAAAGTAGTTTCATACTTGTTCTAGGTAAAGCAAGCATTAGCGTGCGTAGAGTTGTATCGGTGGTCGATAGAACTTGAGGGAATATTTGTTCTACCTTTAGCTCCTCGTTGGGTTCGACACTCTTACTTATCGAAAAAGGCTACAAACGATCCCCTACACTTGTGGGTTATCAAGACCTTTTTCTGGCGCCGTTGCCGGGGAGCAATAGCGTGGTGTGAATATTCTCGTGTGTGCTTGTTTGCTTTATCACTAAGTAATTTTTATTTTCAGTTATTAGTTGTTTTATATCTTTAGTTATGGATATGGAACACGAAACACCAAAAAAATTAGTGGTACTTGCTACTCATGGAGATGGGGAACCTCCTAAAACCCTCGATGCTAGTTATGTGGGACGCGTTAATTATTCCTTTGATAATCCTGAGAAATCCTCCTCGAACTTTATAATGGGAGACACGTTGGATCAACGTGAGTACTTTAGGGATTATCGCTTGTCTCAAAAAGGGAAACACTTATGGGATCAAATTAGAATATTGCAATGGTTTGCTTGGGATGCATGCTCGAGATGTGACTTTACTTGTTGCTCTAATATAGAAGCTCGACACCTTCCCTTTCAATGCAAATTTAATGATAATGAAACCTTAGCTTCTTATGCTAAAGGTATTTATGATTACTATGATGTGGAACGAATAGAAGAATTTGTTGCTTTTAAAGGTGCTTATGAAATTGCTTCTTTGCTTGAAAAGTATGATGATGATGTTCATTACGAATCTGAAATTTTATCCATACTTAAATATTGCTATGAGAATTATGATTGCAATGCTGATATTATTGAATTTATTGAAAGAATGACCGATGCCTTGGAAGAGACTAATATTTTGCAGGAACCTATGGAAGAAGAAGTTGCTGAAATTGTGAGCTCATTAAATGAAAAAGATGAGGAGGAGAGCGAAGAACAAAAGGAGGAAGAGCGGATTTGCTACCCGTGCCCACCTTCTAATGAGAGTAACTCTTCAACTCATACATTGTTTAATTTCCCTTCGCACATACCGAAGGATGAATGCCATGATGAATGCTATGATGATTGCTATGATCCCTTGGATTCATTTGAAATATCCCTTTTTGATGAACTTGATATTTGCTATGCTTGTGGCCATGATGCCAATATGAATTATGCGTATGAAGACGAAATTGCTATAGTTCCTTATGTTAAGCATGAAATTGTTGCTATTGCACCCACACATGATAGTCCTATTATCTTTTTGAATTCTCTCAACTACACTATATCAAAGAAGTTTGCTCTTATTAAGGATTACATTGATGGGTTGCGTTTTGCTACTACACATGATGATTTTGATGGATATAATTTGCATGTGCTTGCTGCTCCTACTTGCAATTATTATAAGAGAGGAACTACATCTTCACCTCTCTATGTTTCCAATTCGATAAAATTGCAAGAAACTGTTTATGCTATGCATTGGCCTTTACTTAATGTGCATGAATTGTTTTTGTATGACATGCCGATGCGTAGGAAGAGAGTTAGACTTCATTGTCACTTGATATATATCAATTTGTGCTCACTACTAAATTACAAATCATTGCTAATTAATATTGGCTTTGATATACCTTGGGATCCGGGTGGATCCATTACTTGAGCACTTTATGCCTAGCTTAATGGCTTTAAAAAAAGCGCTGCCAGGGAGACAACCCGAAAGTTTTAGAGAGTCATTTTATTCTGTTGTGTGCTTTTATAAAGTTTTAAAACAAAAAAAATATAGAGGGGAACCTAAAACTTCACAAAAAGAAAGGTGAAAGTGAGAAGAGATGATGAGCATCGTTGAAGTGGGGGACGTCCTTGAACTTTTGTTCATGCCCATGGAAACTTTGTGAATCTTGAATCACGGAAACTTTTCCAACAAAAATAATTATCCCCTTGTACAAATCCATTGTATTATAAAAATAATGTGCCAAGATTTGCCTTTAGGATGATTAGATTGCTTGTTGGTATGTGCGGTGTAAAAACAGAAACTTTGGCTGTAGTGCGTGAATTTTCCTTTTTTACTGGAACGTCAAAAGTTTCTGAATTTTTCCTATTTTTTCAGAATTTTTGGAGTTACAGAAGTATGGTCAAAGTTCAGATTACTACAGAGTGTCCTGTTTAAGACAGATTCTGTTTTGATGCATTGTTTTGCTTGTTTTGATGAAACTATCGATTTTATCGGTGGTGTAAGCCATAGAAAAGTTATAATACAGCAGGGATAATGCAAATATAAAATATGAATTGGTTTGCGACAGTACTTAAAGTAGTATTTTGCTTTATTATACTAACGGATCTTACCAGTCTTCTGTTATGTTTTGTGTGGATGAAGTGTTCAAAGATCGAGGAGGTATCGATATGAGGAGAAGAAGGAGAGGCAAGAGTTCAAGCTTGGGGATGACCAAGGCACCCCAAGTAAATATCCAAGGAGACTCAAGCGTCTAAGCTTGGGGATGCCCCGGAAGGCATTCCATCTTTCTTCAACAAGTATCAGTATGTTTTCGGATTCGTTTCATTCATGTGATATGTGCAAATCTTGGAGCATCTTATGTGTTTAGTATTCACTTTTCTTTCATGCACCATGCTGGTATGAGATAGTCCATGGTTGATTTATAGAATGCTCATTGCACTTCACTTATATCTTTTGAGTATGGCTTTATAGAATGCTTCAGGTGCTTCACTTATATCATTTGAAGTTTGGATTGCCCGTTTATCTTCACATAGAAAACCGTTATTTGAAGAATGCTATTTTGCTTCACTTATATTTATTAGAGCATGGTATTTTGTAGAAAGAATTAAACTCTCTTGCTTCACTTATATCTATTTAGAGAGTCAACAGGAATTGGTCATTTGCATGGTTAGTCATAAAATCCTACATAAAACTTAGGGATCACTGAATATGACATGTTTGATTCCTTGCAATAGTTTTGCGATATAGAGATGATAATATGTGGGAGGTACTAGTGGATGATCGTGTTTAGTAAGATATTGGTGTTAAGGTTTGTGATTCCCGAAGCATGCACGTATAGTCTCCCGTTATGCTAGGAAGTTGGAGCACAATTTATCCCTGGTGTGAAGGTCGGGGGCGCGCGATGGTTAACTCCTACCAACCTCCCCCCTAGGAGCATGCGTAGTAATACTTTGCTTTGAGAGAGCTAATAAAACTTTTGCAGTAAGTATGTGAGTTCTTTATGACTAATGTGAGTCCATGGATTATACGCACTCATACCTTTCCGCAATTTGCTAGCCTCTACGGTACCGTGCATTGCCCTTTCTCACCACGAGAGTCCGTGCATCCAAACCCCGTGATATGATACGCTCTATCACACATAAGCCTTATTATATCTTCCTCAAAACAGCCACCATACCTACCTATTATTGCATTTCCATAGCCATTCCGAGATATATTACCATGCAACTTCCACCGCCTCCGTTTTGATGACTTGAGCATTCATTGTCATATTGCATTACATGATCGTAATATAGCTAGCATGATGTTTTCATGGCTTGTCCTTTTTTTGATATCTTTGCTACGCTAGATCATTGCATTCATATAGGGTCATACTTTGTTCTACTATCATTGAAATATTGAGTCGTAAGTAAATAGAAGTGTGATGATCATCATTATTCATTATTAGAGCATGCCCCAGTGATGAAAGGATGATGGAAACTATGACTCCCCCACAAGTCGGGATGAGGCTCCAGACAAAAAAAAAAGAAAAAAAAGGAAAAGAAAAAAAGGAGAGAAGAAGGAATAGGGGCATGCTAATTCCACACTTGTGCTTCAAAGAAGCACCATGTTTTTCATATAGAGAGTCTCCTGTGTTGTCACTTTCATATACTAGTGGGAATTTTTCATATAGAGTTAGATGCATACCCACTTAGTTTCATATTGAGCTTTCATACACTTATAGCTCCTAGTGAATCCGTTGCATGGCAATCCCTACTCCTCGCATTGATATCTATTGATGGGCATCTCCATAGCCAGTTGATACGCTGAGTTGATGCGAGACTTTCTTCTCCACTTTTACCCCTTTGAAACCTACCACCATATTCTATTCCACCCATAGTGCTATATCCATGGCTTGTGCTCATGTATTGGGTGAGAGTTGAAAATGCTGAAGCGCGTTAAAAAGTATGAATCAATTGCTTGGCTAACACCAGGGTAGTACATGATTTATACTTTGTGTTGAGAAGACAGAGCATGACAAGGCTATATGATTTCATAGGGATAGCGATCTTTAGCCTTGATATTTTGAAAGACATTATTGTTTGTTGGGATGCCTGAGTATTAATGTCTTTATGTCAAAACTAGACTATTGCTTTGAATCACTTGTGTCTTAATATTCATGCCATGATTAGATATATGATCAAGATTATGCTATGTAGCATTCCACGTCAAAAATTATCTTTTTATCATTTACCTACTCGAGGACGAGCAGGAATTAAGCTTGGGGATGCTGATACGTCTCCATCGTATCTATAATTTTTGATTGTTTCATGCCAATATTATACAACTTCCACATACTTTTGGCAACAATTTATATGATTTATTGGACTAACCTATTGATCCAGTGCCCAGTGCCAGTTCCTGTTTGTTGCATGTTTTTTGTTTTGCAGAATATCAATATCAAACGAAGTCCAAACGCGATAAAAATTTACGGAAATTTGTTTTGGAATATTTTTGAATTTTGAGAAGTGGAATCGACGCAAACGGAGGCCCACAGCCCCCACGATACACCAGGGCGCGCCACCAGGGCCCAGGCGCGCCCTAGTGGGTGCTTCTCACCTCGTATGTCGGTTGGAGCTATCCTTTGGCCGCAAGGAAGCTAACTTTTGGATAAAAATCACCTCAAAATTTCAGCCTGATCAGAGTTACGGATCTCCGGGAATATAAGAAACGGTTTTCGGCCAGAAAACAAAAACGTGAAACAGAAGAGAACAAAGAGGGAGATCCAATCTAGGAGGGGCTGCTGCCCCTCCGCCGCCATGGCAGCCATGGACCAGAGGGGGAACTCTCCTCCCATCTAGGGGGGAGGCCAAGGAAGAAGATGAAGGAGGGGGGCTCTCTCCCCCTCTCTCCCGGTGGCGCCGGAACTCCGCCAGGGCAAAGCATCGTGACGGCGATCTACTCCAACAACTTCGCCGCCGTCAACACCAACTCTCTTCCCCACTATGCAGCGGTGTAACCCCCTTCTCCCTGCTGTAATCTCTACTTAAACATGGTGCTCAACTACATATAATATTTCCCAATGATATATGGCTATCCTATGATGTTTCAGTAGATCCGCTTTGTCCTATGGGCTAATCGATGATCGTGGTTGGTATGATTGTATATTTTATTATGGTGCTGTCCTACGGTGCCCTCCGTCTCACGCAAACCTGAGGGATCCTCGCGGTAGGGTGTTGCAATGTGTTCATGATTTGCCTATGGTGGGTTGCTTGAGTGACAGAAGCATAAACCCGAGTAGGTGGGTTGTTGCATATGGGAGTAAAGAGGACTTGATACTTAATGCTATGGTTGGGTTTTACCTTAATGATCTTTAGTAGTTGCGGATGCTTGCTAGAGTTCCAATCATAAGTGCATATGATCCAAGTAGAGAAAGTATGTTAGCTCATGCCTCTCCCTGATGTAAAATTGCAAGAATGATTACCGGTCTAGTTATCAATTGCCTAGGGACAAATGACCTTCTTGTTTGTGTCGGCCTCCTGGGAACGGGGTACCCAGACTTGCCTGCCTGCGGCCCGGGGCGTGGTCCACCTCGACGACCAAGTACGGCCCAGCGCGGCCTCACTCAGCACAGGGCCCTCGCGAGACCCCGAGCTCGCGAGGGAAACAGCGCCAAGACCCGCGGGGGATAGGCCTCCCCAGGCCTCCTCCCGAGCAGCGGAGATCTCTACGCAAGGCTCGGCTTCGGGAGGTCGAGGGTAACGCCAGCCAGGCCAGGCGGGCGCCAGCGCGCCAGAGGGGATAGTTTCTTCTTTGGTGCAAAGGAGACAAGGACGAGCGTAGGTTCCCAAAGCGTCCCCCAAAGGTTTCCCTTCCGGTGCAACAAGACCAAGACCCCGAGCCCCGGAGGACGGACATCATCGCTGAGCCCACCTCTGCATCACCACCGGCTACTTTGCAGGCGAAGACCACGTTTTGTCAGGATAGGGTGTACCTCATGTCCCCTTTCAAATTTGGCCGTTGTGGGATCCCTTCCCGCCATTGCGATAAGGGGAGAGGACCCGAGCCGCTATAAATAGAGGCTAGGCTGCTCTGTAGGGAGGGATCAAACACCACCCAAAACGCACTCGCGAGGCAACTCACCACTGTACTAGTTCATCCACAAACCTCCTTGTGAGGTAATCCACCAAAAGCAGGAGTAGGGTTTTACGCTTCGCAGCGGCCCGAACCTGGGTAAAGTCTCATGTGTTATCTTCTTCCTCGCCATCGAGCGGGGCATCGTGTTCTGAGCTTGGAGGGGGTGAAGCTGTTGGAGATCTTCGCACACGCCCCTGGGTTCGAACTTCTGAGGGTTATTCGGAGCCCGAAATCCGACATTTGGCGCGCCAGGTAGGGGGCTTCTCGGAGTCTTTAGCAAGCTTCGCTTCTTCTTCGCCCCGTCGTGTCAATGGCCGACGCCCGGCAAGCTCCTTTCGGCCTCGGCGGATCCGCCTTCACCAACCTCGCCACTGCCGTCCAAGACCCGCGGCACGGCAGCGAGATGCTGGGCGGTCGTTACCAGGCTACTAGCGTCGTTTCCACCGCCGTTGCTGCTCATGCCAACCAGGCGCGGGGCGGGCGAGCGGCGCCCACGGGACCGACATCGCACTGTACCCACATGGGAGACCTCAACGCGCATGATGCGCTGCTGATGGCGAGTGAGATGCTTCGCCACCGCCTGACGCACGGGGGCTTCGACGCCTGGGCCGACCACATCGCCGAGTTGGTCACCATTGCAAGGAGGGCTTGGCTTCCCCACCCCTCTTCGTGACCACTGGCGCTGGGCGCCGGGGGCTCATTCGCCGTGCCCGTCGCCTCATCTGCGGGTGGCGTGCCCGCTTCACTCCCGGGCAAGCCCGAGCAGGGCCCGCCGCACGCCGTACTCCTTCTCCTCCGGATCCCGGTGACTGGCTTCGGGGCGCCGCCCGGTCCTGTCAGTGGTGCCTTCGAAGAAGGTGATGGGCACTCCGCGCGCACCTCGACGCCCGCACACGTACCCAGATGGATCATCAACAGCCCGGGTCATCCCGACGGGAGCGCGCCAACCGGCCCAGGGAACAGGCGGCTCAGGCTTCCGGTCAGGCAGGTAACCGTAACGGAGGCGCGGTGGATAACCAAGGAGACAACCCACGTCAAGACACGCGCGGCCCACCCCACGGCGGCGGCAGAGGTAAGCAACTTCGGGCAGAGGCTCGCCGCAGGAGTGTCTGTGGGCCGCGCGCCCCGGGTGGTGTCATCTCGCCACCCGGGGAGGCTGCCCTTGGTGCGCGCGGGGACGACTCAGGAGGGGGCCAAGGCCTCTATACAGAGGCCTATGTTCCGAGCTACGTGATACCTGCGGAGGGCGCGGAGGATCAGGCGCCCCCCGCGGGTGCCAACACCCTCCCGGAGTAGGGAGATGTCCCGGACGCTCTCCCCAAGCCGGGCCTGGGGGCTTCCACAGAGGAAGTACCAGGCCAGGTTGATGCAAGCAGGGGGCGTCCCGGGATGCGCGGGGGCGCGACGCAGCCGCCGCCCCCACGAGCAAGCAGCACACAGCCAAGACCAGGACCACAGGAGCGACCGCCTGGGGGATCGACAGTATACAAGCAACGCGGGCCACCCGCGGCAACGGGAACGCCAGCGCGGCCCTCAGGGGGCAGGGCCTCGCGAGGTCCTCAAGCCGCGGCCCGGCCGGCGCCCCGACGCCTCACGAGGCGGCTTCACCAACACAACACCTCTATGGCTGCGCTGGGTGCATTGTGCTCATGTTTGGGCCGCGGGAGCGCAATCCCGCGGCTACGCGGGGAGCAATGCACTCAGGTTTGGGCTGTAGAGGCGCGCAACCATGCAGAAATGCGTGGGATGGCTCTTAACCGAGTTGGGAGCACCTGGGCCATGCGCCTGGGGGCTTGCCCAGCTATCTTCGGCTGTGACACTCTCACGTAATAATGAGTGGGCTGTATACGCCCGGAGCCCCCCGAGGACGCGAAGGGGTTCCCTCCCACGCCCAAGTGGAAGCCCCATGCTCCGCGCTGGCGGACAACACTGTCCTCCAATGACTATGCCCACGCAACGTGGATGCCCTACGCTCCGCGCTGGGGGAAGACGAAGGCGAAGACTAGCCTAGGTGCCGGACGCGGCTGTTGCTTGCTTCTTTTTGTGTTCATATTGCCACTCTTTGAAATGAAATTTGAAGATTTCGTAACTCTATTTTGAAAAGGGACGGGAATTTTTCTCTCTTCACAATTCCTTTTTCTGGCCTTGGAGTCTCTTTTCTTTGAATTGGCACCTTGCCGAGGCCCACGCACTTTGGCCTCCCCTCGTGGCCCCTCAGAGCAGGCCGGCAAGGACCTGTTGCCTCTGAAGCGCGCATCTTTTAACGGTCGACTCCCGCTTGGGGGCTCCGGTCGCGGCCCGGCGCGACATCACGGAACCTCAGGAGGCTCAGGCGCCTCCCGGAGCAGCAACCGGCGGAAAGGTATGGGAGCCGCTCGAGCGTCAAGGGGGACTCCTGAGCAACACGCCTCAGGAGCCACACTGGTCACGTAGCCCCTCGCCCCTTGGTCTCGTCCTGGTCATCCGGACACCCCAACGGCGGTCGAGGTATGCGCGGGATTGGGCTCCGCCGACGCAGAGCACCGCTTGAGCGTCAAGGGGGGGGGGGGTTCCCGAGCAATGCGCCTCGGGAACCTCGCCGATCACGTAGCTCCGCGCCCCTTGGTCTCGTCCTAGTGATCCGGACGCCCCAATGGTGGCCGAGGCCTCGCCCCTTTGGTCTCGTCCTGGTGATCCGGATGCCCCAACGGCGGTCGAGGTCTGCTCGGGATCGGGCCCCGCCGACGCAGAGTGCCGTAAGGGCTCCCGAACCATCCCGCACACAAGGAAGAAGCCCTCCCTGGTGGGATCCTCGACCACTCTGGACGCCCCAGCTACACCTCAGGACGCTCGAGCTCGCCACGACCCGATGAGCTAAGTACACCCATCGAATTGAGCAAAAACTTTCTGATCAGATGATAGCCCGAATGCCGGGCAAGAGGTGTGAGCGCTAACGTGAAAATGCAGGCACTACGGTCCGCTACGTATTCCCATCAGGATTCTTGTGGTCCCAGGAACAAGGAAGGGCAGCGCGAGGGAAGGAATCCGGCCACTCTGGGCGACGTCGCTAAGATTCTGGCCTTGGGGGCGGGACGCTCCTCCTCAGGAGGGCCCGCCCCGCGAGGGCCCAACAGGATGCCATCGCCGGTCATAGCGCGATACCCTCACAGACCTCTCGAGGGGCGCTGGGCCGCACCGGCAATAACTCAAGGCCCTGCGGGAGAGGCGAAGTCGTGCCACACAAAACGAACAATCGACGGCTTAAAAGAAGAAGGAGGAAGACGAAGGTAAAAACACAAAAGCTAACACCCTCAGGGGCCGAGTGTTGCTTGATATGATAGGAACCAGGGAGAGAAAACAGGGGAAGCCTAGGCGGAGGAGCCGCTGTCGCCATCCGGACCGTCGCCCGCCGCGGCACCGGATCCGTCGCCCTTGTCGGAGAGAGGCTCTTGGATGAACCGCTCCACCAAGGACTCCATGTGCGGGCGCACCTCGTCCCTGAGGGGCCTCTGGAGCTCCTCGGGCACCGGCTCCATGACGCGGGGAAGATCGAGCTTTGGGACGTGGCGGCGAAGGTTGGAGAAGACGCTCGTCAGCGCAAGGTCCAGGAGGTCACGTGCGCTAGACACGTTGTCCTCGTCCACCCGGGAGACGCCGGTCTCCAGTGCCTCCACCACCTTGCCGTAGAAGTTGAGGTAGCCCCCGTCGCCGTGCGCACACGGCAGCGCGGGGGCTTCCCCGACGAACTGGCTCACCGCGCCAACCGCGTGGTGGGCGCCTCCAGCATCTTCGCGTGGGCCGCCTCATCCTGGGCGGCCTGCACGGCGTCGGCGGCCCCCTTGATCTGGGTCTGGAGGGACGCCAGCTCCGCCTGGGCCTCCGCCTCACCCCTGAGCGCGGCCTGGAGGGCGGCCTCGGCGTCCGCTAGCTGGACCCTCAGCGCGTCCGTCTCCTCCTAGAGCTCGTCGAGCCTGCGCCTCTTGGGCGCGGGCGCCCTGGGAGGAGGGAACGGTCAGGACCGGCGCGACGGATGCGATTGCAAGAGAAGGGGGCGGGTGACGGAACACTTACTCATCGATGACGGCCCAGCGCCGGCGAGCTTGAGCCGGCCTCGAGGGTCCCCCACAGCTGCCTCCGGGGGCCGACGGTGGAGTCGGGGACCCCGAGCGCTTCCCCGCACCCGCTGCACCCCCACCAGACGGCATGAAGGAGCAAAGGGAAGGAGGAGGACACGGAAGATAACTTGGAAGGAAGAAAAGCAAGAGGGCGCATCAAGATGGCAAGACCCCCTGGGCGGGGCGGGTTTATAGGCGCAACCGCTGCCCAGGGGGCGTCGTGGGGAGTGGAGACGCCGTGCACTCCTCAAGCAACGCGTGCTAGACTCGATCGGCGTGCTACCCTGCCTCACGTCGCTTCATCTGCTCCCGTCCGGTCGCATCCGCGTGGCCCGAGGGGGGAGGACACAAGGAGACAACCGCATTCAAGGAAGAGCAATGATGGCCGGGGAGGCGCGCAGGCTTCGCATCAGCTCGACTCAGGGCGGTTCCCGACGTCTTCGGGGAGCCGGGACGCCCACGTCTCGTTGTGCGCCACGTGTCAAGTTGGGCCCGCAGGCGGTTGGGGCCCAAGGCGCTTCGGCCATCCTCCGTGGCTTCGCCCAGAAGCTACCTCGAGCGCGCCTCGGGCCCGGGGGCTACTGTCGGCATCCTGGGAACGGGAGTACCCAGACTTGCCTGCCTGCGGCCCGGGGCGTGGCCCACCTCGACGACCAAGTACGGCCCAGCGCGGCCTCACTCAGCACAGGGCCCTCGCGAGACCCCGAGCTCGCGAGGGAAACAACGCCAAGACCCGTGGGGGATAGGCCTCCCCAGGCCTCCTCCCGAGCGGCGGAGATCTCTACGCAATGCTCGGCCTCGGGAGGTCGAGGGTGACACCAGCCAGGCCAGGCGGGCGCCAGCGCGCCAGAGGGGACAGTTTCTTCTTTGGTGCAAGGGAGACAAGGACGAGCGTAGGTTCCCAAAGCGTCCCCCAAAGGTTTCCCTTCCAGTGCAACAAGACCAAGACCCCAAGCCCCGCAGGACGGACGTCATCGCCAAGCCCACCTCTGCATCACCACCGGCTACTTTGAAGGCGAAGACCACCTTTCGTCAGGATAGGGTGTACCTCCTGTCTCTTTTCAAATTTGGCCGTTGTGGGATCCCTTCCCGCCATTGCGATAAGGGGAGAGGACCCGGGCCGCTATAAATAGAGGCTAGGCTGCTCTGTAGGGAGGGATCGAACACCACCCAAAACGCACTCGCGAGGCAACTCATCACTATACTAGTTCATCCACAAACCTCCTCGTGAGGTAATCCACCAAAAGCAGGAGTAGGGTTTTACGCTTCACAGCAGCCCGAACCTGGGTAAACTCTCGTGTGTTATCTTCTTCCTCGCCATCGAGCGGGGCATCATGTTGTGAGCTTGGAGGGGGTGAAGCTGTTGGAAATCTTCGCACACGCCCCTGGGTTCGAACTTCTTAGGGTTTTGCGGAGCCCGAAATCTGACAGTTTGATAAAAAGCTTTCTTCTAAACAACTAACTTTTATTGTATTGCAATTTACTCGTAGTTTTATTTCCCACAAAGTACTTCTAGTTTTATTCGTGCAAACTATCCTATCACCTACAAAGTAGTTTCATACTTGTTCGAGGTAAAGCAAGCATTAGCGTGCGTAGAGTTGTATCAGTGGTCGATAGAACTTGAGGCAATATTTATTCTACCTTTAGCTCCTCGTTGGTTTCGACACTCTTACTTATCAAAAAAGGCTACAAACGATCCCCTAGACTTGTGGGTTATAAGGCAGCGGCGGGCCAGCCCCCTGCGCCCCGCATCGTAGCCGTAGCCTCCCATCCGATGGAGCCGGAGCTGGCGCGGTAGCCCCCCTCAAGTGTCCCCTCTCCCATAGTTGAGCATAGTGCGGGGAACCTCCAGGGGCCATCCCAGGCTGAGCTTGCTTCTGGGGCCGATGAAGCTGCCATGATGGCGGCGCCCGACGCGCCACGGGGGTCGACTGCTGGGGAAAAGCCAGAGCCTCCGGTGCCCCAGGCAGGGAACACTGGGGCCCTTTCAATTGAGGTAGCGACCAGTGCTGAGGCGCTGGTGCTCCGCCCGACTCTCGCGCTCATGAACCCTCATGCTCCGCTCGGGCAAGAGGGCCTATCCGATGCTCGGGCCGTGCTCAATCGGTTTGTGGGAGCCTCCCGGGATGCCGAAGCGCGCCTCACTGGGTAGCACCTAGAGCTCGTCGGCTTGCTGAAGCGGCTCTCTGCTGCCCTCGCAGAGAGCGAGCAGGACGCCATAAAAGCAAGGGAAGCCCGCGAGGGCACCCTTGCCGAGAAGGCGGAGGCCACCAAGCACTGCGAGGAAGCTGAGGCCAACCTGAAGACGCTCCGGGATGCACGGGCACAGCAGCTCCAACTTCGGGAAGACAACCTTGGGACCCGCGAAGCGCAACTCGCTGACGGCGACGCTGAGCTGACGAAGGTGGCGTCCAAGCAAGCCACGAAACGCGAGTGCCTGGAGGCGTTGCAACGCGAGATGATTGAAGTCCAGGAAGCCCACGCGAAGCGCGTCTCCGAGGCGAACTCCGTGCTGGATGCCAGGGAGAAGAAGGTCCAGGTCGATGCCGACGCGAGGGCGGCGGCGGATAGCACTGTCTTTTCTTCTCTTGAGCTCCGGCCTCGCAAGGCCTTCTAATCCTTGTGCAGGGGAGGCTTCGATGCTCCTCTCGCCACCCCTGACGCCGGCTAGATAAAGCTTTCTGCCAGGCTCGTGGGGGAGCTTACGGACATAGCGCGGAAGGTCGACGGCTTCCTAGAGGAGGAATGCCAGGACCTGTTGTTCGTGGCGGCGACTCGAGTCTTCAGCCACCTCCTTCTTCGCGACCCACACTTTGACTTCAACGAGGTGATAGGCCCCGTCCCTGAAGAATCTCGCGACCGCCTAGAGGCAGCCATGGAGGGCTCCGTGAGCACACTGCTTGGGAAGTTTACCTGCAACAACTGCGACGACGGTGGTGCCGATACTCCTTTCGCTGACCTGCAAGACTGAATCTGCCTCGAGGTAGTGTGAGACAATGGTTTTTATGTATTGAACATCATGAGCTTGTAATGACCGCCTGCTGTCTGCGAGCTTTCTTTCCATGCCCGGTTCTCCTCAAGCTTGCCTTTGCGCTCTGCGTCGGCAGGGCCCAACCCCGCGCATTTCTCAGCCGTCGCTGGGTTGCCAGGTCGCGATGCCTAGACAAGGCCAGGAGGTGAGGGGCTTCGGGAACTAGTGAAGGCTCCTGAGGCGCGATGCTCAAGAGCCCCCCCTTGACGTACGAGCGGCTTACGAGAGGAAGAACGCCCTGGCCAGATTGTGCCTGATTGTCACATGAGAAACTAGACACCAAGGGCCTTAGTGGGGTGACGTGCACGGGGGTAAGCCCGCGAGCCAGAGCCCGGTCCCTTGGATTTTGCAGCGCTGCTGGGACTAACCCGAGCACATGCACCGTGCCCAACCCCCGCTCGCGCGAGGCCCAGGGGAAAACTGGCTAGTGATCGGGGCGGGGCAGGATGACGCCCCCGACATGTTGGGGAACGTTGCATGGGAAACAAAAAATTTCCTACGCACACACAAGATCTATCCATGGTGATGAGCATCTACGAGAGGGAGAGTGAATCTACATACCCTTGTAGATCGCTAAGCAGAAGCGTTAAGAAACGCGGTTGATGTAGTCGAACGTCTCCGCGATCCAAATCGCAAGTCGTCCCTCGATCTGATCACGAACTAGTGCCAAACGGACGGCACCTCCGCGTTCAACACACGTACGGCTTGATGACGCCTTCACCACCTCGATCCAGCGAGCGATGAGGAAGTAGTAGATGAGTTTCGGCAGCACGACGGCATGGTGATGGTGGTGAGGAACAATCTCTGCAGGGCTTCGCCAAGCACTACGGAGATTTTGATGAGAGAACTAGAGGGTTGGGGTTGCCGACACACGGCTTGGGAAATCTTAATGTGTCCCGTGTGCTAGCCCTGCCCCTCTATTTATATGTTGAGCCTTGGGGTCTAAACTTGGAGTAAAAGCCTCCTCCAGGTCGGTTTTGCCCGCACAAGGTCGGTTTGGCCCGCAGGGAAAGAGTCCAACTCGGATCCTTGCAGTATCGCGCACAAGCGGTAGTACCGCTCACGAGCGGTAGTACCGCTTCACACAAGCGGTAGTACCGCTTACGCAGTAGTACTGCCTTACCAGCGGTAGTACCGCATAAGGCAGCAGCAAAACTTCCTTTTGCACTTTCCAATACCTCGTGGGCTTTACCCCTTTGGCTCATATAAAGTGTTGCTGCACCCGAACACTTCGGTAAACATCCGGAACCCCTTACGGTGAATTCCGGAACCCTTCCGGAGATCAAAACACTATTATCACATATATCAATCTTTACCTCCGGACTATTCCGGAGATCCTCGTCATGTCCGGGATCTTATCCGGGACTCCGAACAACCTTCGGTCACCAACACAATAACTCAACTATACTAATCGTCACCAAACGTTAAGTGTGTAGACCCTGCGGGTTCGAGAACTATGCAGACATGACCGAGACACCTCTACGGCCAATAACCAATAGCGGGACCTGGATGCCCATATTGGTTCCTACATATTCTACGAAGATCTTTATCGGTCGAACCTCTATGTCAAGGATTCAGTTAATCCCGTATACTGTTCCCTTTGTTCTACGGTATGTTACTTGCCCGAGATTCGATCGTCGGTATCTCTATACCTAGTTCAATCTCGTTACTGGCAAGTCTCTTTACTCGTTCCGTAATACAAGATCTCGTGGCTAACACTTTAGTCACATTGCTTGCAAGGCTCATTGTGATGTTGTATTACCGAGTGGGCCCTGAGATACCTCTCCGTCATATGGAGTAACAAATCCCAGTCTTGATCCATGCCAACCCAACAGACACCCTCGGAGATACCTGTAGAGCACCTTTATAGTCACCCAGTTACGTTGTGACGTTTGATACACACAAGGTACTCCTCCGATGTCAGGGAGTTGCATGATCTCATGGTCATAGGAACAGATACTTGACATGCAGAAAACAATAGCAATAAACTGACACGATCATATGCTACGTTCGTAGTTTGGGTCTTGTCCATCACATCATTCTCCTAATGATGTGATCCCGTTATCAAATGACATCTCATGTCCATGGCTAGGAAACCTTTCACCATCTTTTGATCAACGAGCTAGTTAACTAGAGGCTTACTAGGGACACAGTGTTGTCTATGTACCCACACATGTATTTGAGTTTCCAATCAATACAATTATAGCATGGATAATAAACGATTATCATGAACAAGGAAATATAATAATAACTAATTTATTATTGCCTCTAGGATATGTTTCCAACAGTCTCCCACTTGCACTAGAGTCAATAATCTAGTTCACATCACTATGTGATTTACATTGTAATGAATCGAACACCCATGCAGTTCTGGTGTTGTTCACGTTTAGCCCTTGGAAGAGGTTTAGTCATCGGATCTGCAACATTCAGATCCGTGTGTACTTTGCAAATATTTATGTCGTCCTCCTTGATGTAATTGCGGATGGAATTGAAACGTCGCTTTATGTGTCTGGTCCTCTTGTGAAATCTTGGTTCCTTGGCTAGAGCAATGGCACCAGTATTATCACAAAACAGAGTCATTGGGTTAAGCGCACTAGGCACTACTCCAAGATCTGTCATGAACTCCTTCATCCAGACACCTTCCTTCGCCGTCTCCGAGGCAGCGATGTACTCCGCTTCGCATGTAGAATCAGCTACCACGCTTTGCTTGGAACTGCACCAGCTAACCGCACCGCCATTAAGAATAAATACATATCCGGTTTGTGACTTAGAGTCATCCGGATCAGTGTCAAAGCTGGCATCGACGTAACCCTTTACGACGAGCTCTTGATCACCTCCATAAACGAGAAACATGTCCTTAGTCCTTTTCAGGTACTTCAGGATATTCTTGACCGCCGTCCAGTGTTCCACTCCTGGATCACTTTGAAACCCTCCGGCCATACTTATGGCAAGGCTGACATCGGGTCTTGTGCACAGCATTGCATACATGATAGAGCCTATGGCTGAGGCATAGGGGATGACACTCATCTTTTCTCTATCTTCTGCAGTCACTGGGCATTGAGTCTTACTCAACTTCACACCTTGCAATACAGGCAAGAACCCCTTCTTGGACTGATCCATTTTGAACTTCTTCAAAACTTTGTCAAGGTATGTGCTTTGTGAAAGTCCTATTAAGCGTCTCGATCTATTTCTATAGATCTTGATGCCTAATATGAAAGCAGCTTCTCCTAGGTCCTTCATTGAAAAACTCTTGTTCAAATATTCCTTCACGCTTTCCAACATTTCTATATTGTTTCCAATCAGTAATATGTCATCCACATATAATATTAGAAACGCTATAGAGCTCCCACTCACTTTTTTGTAAATACAAGCTTCTCCGTAAACTTGTATAAACTCGAACGCTTTGATCACCTCATCAAAGCGAAGATTCCAACTCCGAGATGCTTGCACCAGTCCATAAATGGATCGCTGGAGTTTGCAAACTTTGTCAGCATTCTCTGGATTGACAAAACCTTCTGGTTGCATCATATACAACTCTTCCTTAAGGAAACCGTTAAGGAACGCTGTTTTGACATCCATCTGCCAAATTTCATAATAGAAAAAGGCAGCTATTGCTAACATGAGTCTGACGGACTTAAGCATCGCTACTGGTGAGAAGGTCTCATCGTAGTCAACTCCTTGAACTTGTGAAAAACCCTTTGCCACAAGTCGAGCTTTATAGACGGTGACATTACCGTCCGCGTCCGTCTTCCTCTTAAAGATCCATTTGTTCTGAATGGCCTTACGCCCTTCAGGTAATACTTCCAAAGTCCACACTTTGTTTTCATACATGGATCCCATCTCGGATTTCATGGCCTCTAACCACTTCTCGGAATCCGGGCCCATCATCGCTTCTCCATAGCTCGTAGGTTCATCGTTGTGCAACAACATGACTTCTAAGACAGGGTTGCCGTACCACTCAGGAGCAGTACGCGTCCTTGTCGACCTACGAGGTTCGATAGTAACTTGATCCAAAGCTTCATGATCATTATCATTAACTTCCTCTTCAGCTGATGTAGGCTCCACAGAAACAACTTTCTGCGCTGCGCTATTCTCAGGTTGAAGTAAAGGTTCAACAACCTCATCAAGTTCTATCTTCCTCCCACTCAATTCTTTCGAGAGAAACTCTTTCTCAAGAAATGTTCCGTTTTTAGCGACAAACACTTTGCCTTCGGATCTGAGGTAAAAGGTATACCCAACTGTCTCTTTTGGGTATCCTATGAAGACGCATTTCTCCGCTTTGGGTTCCAGCTTTTCAGGCTGAAGCTTTTTGACATAAGCATCACATCCCCAAACTTTAAGAAACGACAGCTTTGGCTTCTTGCCAAACCAAAGTTCATAAGGCGTCGTCTCAACGGATTTCGATGGTGCCCTATTTAAAGTGAATGCAGCTGTCTCTAATGCATAACCCCAAAACGATAGTGGCAAATCGGCAAGAGACATCATAGATCGCACCATATCCAATAAGGTTCGATTACGACGTTCGGACACACCATTACGCTGTGGTGTTCCAGGCGGTGTTAGTTGTGAAACAATTCCACATTGTCTTAAGTGACTGCCAAACTCATAACTCAGATATTCTCCTCCTCGATTAGATCGTAGAAATTTTATCTTCTTGTTACGATGATTCTCAACTTCACTCTGAAATTGTTTGAACTTTTCAAATGTTTCAGACTTGTGTTTCATTAAGTAAATATACCCATATCTACTTAAGTCATCAGTGAAGGTGAGAAAGTAACGATAACCACCGCGCGCCTCAATGCCAATCGGACCGCACACATCAGTATGTATGATTACCAATAAGTCACTTGCCCGTTCCATTATTCCAGAGAACGGCGTTTTAGTCATCTTGCCCAAGAGGCATGGCTCACATGTGTCAAGTGATTCAAAATCAAGTGACTCCAAAAGTCCATCAGCATGGAGCTTCCTCATGCGTTTTACGCCAATATGACCTAAACGGCAGTGCCACAAGAAAGTGGTATTATCATTATTAATTCTACATCTTTTGGCATCAATGTTATGAACATGTGTATCATTACTATCGAGATTCAATAAGAATAAACCCCTCACATTGGGTGCATGACCATAAAAGATATTACTCATATAAATAGAACAACCATTATTCTCTGATTTAAATGAGTAACCATCTCGCAATAAACAAGATCCAGATATAATGTTCATGCTTAACGCAGGCACTAAATAACAATTATTCAGGTTCATCACTAATCCTGATGGTAATCGAAGAGCGAGCGTGCCAACGGCAATCACATCAACCTTGGAACCATTTCCCACGCGCATCGTCACTTCGTCCTTTGCCAGCCTCCGTCTATTCCGCAGTTCCTGTTTTGAGTTGCAAATATGAGCAACCGCACCGGTATCAAATACCCAGGCACTACAACGAGAGTTGGTAAGGTACACATCAATAACATGTATATCATATATACCTTGTTTGTTGTTGGCCGCCTTCTTGTCAGCCAAATACTTGGGGCAGTTCCGCTTCCAGTGTCCAGTTCCCTTGCAATGAAAGCACACAGTTTCTGGTTTGGGTCCAGCCTTGGGTTTCTTCACGAGAGGAGCAACTGCTTTGCCACTCTTCTTGGAGTTACCCTTCTTACCCTTACCATTTTTCTTGAAACTAGTGGTTTTATTGACCATAAACACTTGATGCTCCTTCAGAATTTCAGACTCAGCGGATTTTAGCATCGCAAACAGCTCGGCGACTGACTTGTTCATCCCGTGCATGTTATAGTTCAACACGAAGCTCTTGTAGCTAGGTGGCAATGATTGAAGAACTCTGTCAGTGATAGCCTCTAGCGGAAGGGGCATCCCCAATTCAGCCAGACGGGTGGAGTACCCAGACATTCTGAGTACGTGATCACTGATAGACCCGTTCCCCTCCATCTTGCAAGCATAGAACTTATCGGAGATCTCATATCTCTCGATCCGGGCATTCTTCTGAAAGATAAACTTCAACTCCTGGAACATCTCATATGCTCCATGACGTTCAAAACGTCTTTGAAGTCCCGGTTCTAAGCCATACAATATTGCACATTGAACTATTGAGTATTCTTCAGAACGAGCCTGCCAGGCGTTCACAACGTCTAGAGACTCAACTGGAGCGGGTGGATCACCAAGCGGTGCATCAAGGACATAAGCCTTCTGGGAAGCCGTAAGGATAATCCTTAGATTACGGGCCCAGTCCACAAAGTTACTTCCATCATCTTTCAACTTAGCTTTCTCTAGGAACGCATTAAAATTCAGGGGTGCTACTGCGCGAGCCATGATCTACAACATAAATATTGCAAAGACAACTTAGACTACTGTTCAAGATAATGAGTTTAGTTAATCATATTACTTTCAAAAAACTCCCACTCAAATTGACATCCCTCCGGTCATTCGAGCGTAACATGATCCAAATCCACCAACTCAAGTCCGATCATCACGTGAGTTGAGGTGGTTTCAATGGTGAACATCTTCATGTTGATCATATCTACTATATGACTCATGTTCGACCTTTCGGTCTCTTGTGTTCCGAGGCCATGTCTGTACATGCTAGGCTCGTCAAGTTTAACCCGAGTGTTCCGCACGTGCAACATGGCTTACACCCGTTGTATGCGAACATAGAGTCTATCACACCCGATCATCACGGCGTGTCTCGAAACGACGAACTTTCGCAACGGTGCACACTCGGGGAGAACACAATTTATCTTGAAATTTAAGTGAGGGATCACCTTATAATGCTACCGTCGTCCTAAGCAAAATAAGATGCATAAAAAGGATTAACATCACATGCAAATCATAAGTGACATGATATGGCCATGAACTTGTGCTTTTGATCTCCATCTCCAAAGCACCGGCATGATCTCCATCATCACCGGCATGACACCATGATCTCCATCATCTTGATCTCCATCAACGTGTCGCCATGAGGTTGTCGCGCCGACTGTTGCTTCCACGACTATTGCTAACTCATAGCGATAAAGTAAAGCAAAACGGCGAAAATAATTAAAGACAACTCTATGGCTCCTGCCAGTTGCCGTACTCATCGACATGCAAGTCGTGATATTCTATACAACACATGATCATCTCATACATCACATATATCTCATCATGTAATTGGCCATATCACATCACAACATACCCTGCAAAAACAAGTTAGACGTCCTCTAATTGTTGTTGCAAATTTTACGTGGCTGCTACGGGTTTGCAAGAACCGTTCTTACCTACGCAAAACCACAACGTGGTGTAGTGATTGCTTTTTGATCTTCTAAAAGAACCCTCTTCATTGAAATTGATTCAACTAAAGTGAGAGAGACAGACACCCGCTAGCCATCTTTATGCAACGAAGTTACATGTCAGTTGAAGGAACCTGTCTTGCGTAAGCGTACGCGTAATGTCGGTCCGGGCCGCTTCATCTCACAATACCGCCGAATCAAGTATCAACTAGTAACGGCAAGCATTATGTATACACCCACGCCCACAACTCATTTGTGTTCTACTCGAGATCTCATCTACGCATAGACCTAGCTCAGATGCCACTGTTGGGGAACGTTGCATGGGAAACAAAAATTTTCCTACGCACATACAAGATCTATCCATGGTGATGAGCATCTACGAGAGGGAGAGTGAATCTACATACCCTTGTAGATCGCTAAGCGGAAGCGTTAAGAAACGCGGTTGATGTAGTCGAACGTCTCCGCGATCCAAATCGCAAGTCGTCCCTCGATACGATCACGAACTAGTGCCGAACGGACGACACCTCCGCGTTCAACACACGTACGGCTTGATGACGCCTTCACCTCCTCGATCCAGCGAGCGATGATGAAGTAGTAGATGAGTTCCGACAGCACGACGGCGTGGTGATGGTGGTGAGGAACAATCTCTGCAGGGCTTCGCCAAGCACTACGGAGATTATGACGGGAGAACTAGAGGGTTAGGGTTGCCGACACATGGCTTGGGAAATCTTAATGTGTCCCGTGTGCTAGCCCTACCCCTCTATTTATATGTTGAGCCTTGGGGTCTAAACTTGGAGTAAAAGCCTCCTCCAGGTCGATTTTGCCCGCACAAGGTCGGTTTGGCCCGCAGGGAAAGAGTCCAACTCGGATCCCTGCAGTATCGCGCACAAGCGGTAGTACCGCTCACGAGCGGTAGTTCCGCTTGAGCGGTAGTACCGCTTCACACAAGCGGCAATACCGTTTATGCGGTAGTACTGCTTCACACAAGCGGTAGTACCTCTTACGCAGTAGCACTGCCTTACCAGCGGTAGTACCGCATAAGGCAGCAGCAAAACTTCCTTTTGCACTTTCCAATACCTCGTGGGCTTTACCCCTTTGGCTCATATAAAGTGTTGCTGCACCCGAACACTTCGGTAAACATCCGGAACCCCTTCCGGTGAATTCCGGAACCCTTTCGGAGATCAACACACTATTATCACATATATCAATCTTTACCTCCGGACTATTCCGGAGATCCTCGTCATGTCCGGGATCTTATCCGGGACTCCGAACAACCTTCGGTCACCAACACAATAACTCAACTATACTAATCGTCACCAAACGTTAAGTGTGTAGACCCTGCGGGTTCGAGAACTATGCAGACATGACCGAGACACCTCTACGGCCAATAACCAATAGCGGGACCTGGATGCCCATATTGGTTCCTACATATTCTACGAAGATCTTTATCGGTCGAACCTCTATGTCAAGGATTCAGTTAATCCCGTATACTGTTCCCTTTGTTCTTCGGTATGTTACTTGCCCGAGATTCGAACGTCGGTATCTCTATACCTAGTTCAATCTCGTTACTAGCAAGTCTCTTTACTCGTTCCGTAATACAAGATCTCGTGGCTAACACTTTAGTCACATTGCTTGCAAGGCTCATTGTGATGTTGTATTACCGAGTGGGCCCTGAGATACTTCTCCGTCATACGGAGTAACAAATCCCAGTCTTGATCCATGCAAACCCAACAGACACCCTCGGAGATACCTGTAGAGCACCTTTATAGTCACCCAGTTACGTTGCGACGTTTGATACACACAAGGTACTCCTCCGATGTCAGGGAGTTGCATGATCTCATGGTCATAGGAACAGATACTTGACATGCAGAAAACAATAGCAATAAACTGACACGATCATATGCTACGTTCGTAGTTTGGGTCTTGTCCATCACATCATTCTCCTAATGATGTGATCCCGTTATCAAATGACATCTCATGTCCATGGCTAGGAAACCTTTCACCATCTTTTGATCAACGTGCTAGTTAACTAGAGGCTTACTAGGGACACAGTGTTGTCTATGTACCCACACATGTATTTGAGTTTCCAATCAATACAATTATAGCATGGATAATAAACGATTATCATGAACAAGGAAATATAATAATAACTAATTTATTATTGCCTCTAGGGCATATTTCCAACATGACCAACCACCCAGCATGGAGCATGGGGCTTCCACTGGGCGTGGGCATAGTTGCGGTTCGACAGTCACTCCGCCAACGCGGGGCATGGGGCTTCCACTTGGGCGTGGGCGGGTGTCCTCCTGAGGCCGAGGGGCGGCGCTCCAGGAAGCTCCGGGGCGTGTACAGCCCCGACCTCATTATTACGTGAGAGGGTCACGTGCGGCGATAAGGAGGGGTCGGATATTCCAGGCACTGGGCTCAGGAATTCCTTCCTCCATCTTCAGGCGTTTTGCGCCTAGTCCATTTAGGGCGGCTGTGCCCTCATGCAATCTTGAGACACGGGGGTGATGCGCGTCGGACGGTCGTCCTAAGGCCACCATACGAAGGGGTTAGACACCGAGGACATAGTGAGGTGATGTGTGCGGGCCTGGCCCGCCAGACAGAGCTCGGTCACTCGGGTTTAGCGATGCTGCAGGGATGTACCCGAGCACAGACACCGTGTCAAGTTCCCTCATGCGATGACCAAGGAAGGAAACGCCTAAAGCGTAGCACCCGAGGTGGCAAAACACCTCACTGGCAGTTATCCAATATCGGGCCGCGCATTCGTTCGCCTTCCTGCGGTGGTTCCATGAAATGGGCGAGACAGCAAGGACCATGTGAGGTGACGTTTGGATTTATCAGCGTTCCAGGGACGAACCCGAGCACAGACGCCGTGTCCCGTCCCGATCATGAGATGACCGGGGGGAATGGTCACAAGGACGCGGTTAATGCAGGTGGTGGTGAAGCGCCGGGCGCAAGACTTAAGCAAGCATCTTGAATTCATTAAAGGATAATCAAATTCGTACACGACCAAAAGGTGCGGAGGCCACAAGGGGGAAACCCTCGGCTGCTCGAGGACAATGCAGCCCGGAGGGCGCCCTCAATTTTAAACAACCAAAAAGTCACTTGGTGATTATGTTACTGCAGGAGTGGTCGGCCGCATGGCGAATTGGGCCGTGGGGGTCCATCCCACAGGAACCAGGCGGCTCTCGAGGTCTTGAGGGCTGGTGGGGGGCGACGCCCCGCGAGGCGCCATCGCGAGCTGCATAAGTCTCTGGTAGGTGGCGCCAGCGTTCCTCAGACCAAAGGGCATGCGGGTGTGGCTGCCGGCACTACCCCGGCCTCGCCCGGCCTGTGGCGGCAGGAAGAGGCCCCGTGAGTTGGCGTCGTTGAGCCCCACGATGTCGACGCACATGCGTACCTTGACGAAATCCGCAGGAACTGACGCCGGCCCGTCAGGCCGCTCTAAGGAAGGTATGCCACGCATTGCTCGAGCTTCCCGTAGCCTACCGATTTCCCAGGCGATGAATTCCTACGCCCTTGGTGCCTGGCGCTGCTTCCTCCGTTCGCGGGGGTGTGTGTCGAAGCACACCTCCAAGTGGTGCTCGATCACCTCCCTCGGGACCCCAGTCAGGTCGGTCGGCTTCCATGCTAACACATCGGCGTTTTCCTGAAGGAACACAATAAGCTCACTTTCCTGCTCGGGGGAGAGCTCGACGCCAATGGTGAAGGTGTGGCTCGGGTCGGGACCACCGAACGACACTTTCTTCATTTCAGCTGTCTTGAGAAAACAACAACTTCTTTCTTTCAGTCACCGCCTCAGGAGAGTCCGCCTCGCTCCCGGCGGCTGGGTGTGCGGCCGCAGCAGCCTTGCGCGCGAGCTTGAGGGAGCCGACTACGCCCCTCTCGTCGCACTTGACAGTGATGACACCACCACAGCCGGGCATCTTGATGATGTTGTAGCCCGGATGGGTCGCAGCCATGAACTTGGTGAGCGCCTGGTAACCCAGAATAGCGTTGGACGGGAGGCCGATGGGCGCCACGTCGAAGTCGATGAGCTTAGTGCGGTAATTGCTACGGGTGCCGAAGGTGACGGGCAGGGGTATCTACCCCAGTGGGGCTGTAATCCCATCGGGTACTCCGGAGAAGGGCCTGGTGGGCCTCAGTAGCTCGCGGGGCACCTGGAGCTCCTCGAAGGTCGCGACGGAGATGCCGTTGAGCCCAGCACCCCCATCGATGAGGGTTTTGGTGACCGCGACGTTACTGATGGTCGGGGTGCACAACATGGGGAGGGCGCCTACGACAACAGTGGACCTTGGGTGGTCCGCCATGTCGAAAACGATGTCGCACTACGCCCAGCTTGGTGATGGTGCCGGTTCGCGCTCCCTGAGAGCGGTGCTCGCTTTGCACATGGCGGGCTTGAGATGCCGGCCTTCGGCGAGGGCCTGGGCCCCTCCGAGGATGCATGCTGCTGCACGCAACCCTCGACGAACTCCAGCACCCCCGTTTGGCGGGGGCTGGACATGTCGGGGTCGAGGCTTCCCGTGACCCGCGCCCCCAATGCGGCACGGCGGGGGGCAAGGCGAGCGAGGGGGCGTCTGAGCCCTCTCCATGACTGCGGCGGACCCGGCGATGCGCGCCAACCGGGCGGCCTGCTCGGCGCTTGCTGGTCGGAGGCGGTGCAGCTCGCGCACCTTGAGCGACACGGCCCGCGCGTGTGCGCGCTCATGGCGGGCGAGGGGGGGGGGAGACGGTGCCGGCGTGGCCGTCCCTCGGCATTGAGGGGTCCGTGGGGGAGCCCCGCTGCCCGCGGACTGCGGGGTCGACGGCAGCGGCAGCTTCGGCGCCGACCGGGTGACGGCGTCCGCTATGGCCCGCATGTGCTGTCTGGACGACGCAAGCCACCCGGCGCTCAGCGGGCGCACAGTGGGCGCCCGTCATAGGGTTGATGGAGCCGGTGCCCGAACAAGGCAGAAGAACAGTGGCACACCCCTACCTGGCACGCCAAATGTCGGAATCGGGGCTCCAGGGTCCCAAGAGAGGTTCGAACTCTGGGGTGCTCCGGCTCTCCAACCTCGCACTCTTTCCCTATCCTACGGCGATGCTCCGGAGTGCTTGAGCTTGGGGGAAGGAACGATGAACACACGATCTACCCAGGTTCGGGCCACCTCCCGGTGTAAAACCCTACTCCTGCTTGTCTGAATTGCGTAGTGGTAGTAAATGAATACCGTGTCCTCCTACGACTGTTGCCTCCTCCCTTTATACCAGGCCTCGGCCCTCTTCTAGGAAAACTCTCGGCGGGAAGGGTTACCACAATAGCCAATTTTGAAAGGTGACAGGACTGCGTCCCATCCTAACAAAAGTGGTATCCGCCTGCCAAGCTTCCCCCCCCCATGACGTGCTGGTGGGCTCGAGGATGACCGCCTCCTGGCGAGCCCCCAGCTGTGGCCCTCTAACACCAAACGGGAAACCTTTGGGCGCCACTACGGGACCTGGCGGGCAGGGCCTGCTCCCTTAACACCATAATTGAAAGGTCTTCCTGTCGCAGTGCCGGCCGACATTAGGCAGGGCGGGGGCTGCCCTCGGGACTGGTCGGGCTGCGCAGCCCTGCTGAGTCGCCGCAGGCCTGCGCCTTGCGAGTGCTGATGGGTGTGCCTCCAGTAGGTCGCCTCATGAGGCGGGGGCCTAATGAAGCCCTTCTTCGTGACGCCATCTGGATGGGTTACCCTGGGACCAGGCCCTGCGTCGTGACGTGGACCTCAGGCAGGTGGGCCTGGGTACCCCCTGTCCCAGTGGCCCGACAAGTACGGCTATCGATCCTATAACCCGGTCTCCCAACTACCACCATGAGACCGGTAAAATACAAAACCCTATCAGGGTCAAACCTTTGCCTTGCGCATAGTCCACTTGAGCTAGATGATGACGATCTTGTCCTCCTCAAGATGGACCACCTTTCTTGATTGCGCCGGCTCGATGAAGACTAGTAGATTGCTCCCCCATACTCCACTATGGGTGAGACACTCTTCGGCACATCTTCACAAGTCCATTGTCACCACAAAGGACGGCAAGCTTCAAGCATGATCTCTTTGTGATGCTCCACTTGAACTTGCACACCGCAGTCTTGATGACGATCACCACTTGATGTCATTATCCATGGGTTGTATGAGATCTTCCTCTTAACGCAAGCCCATGGAAACATACCTAACCCCACATAGAACTCTCATATAGACCATGGGTTAGTACACAAAGCGTAATGGACAATGCTTACCTTACCATGGGATCACTTGATCCCTCTCGGTACATCTTGTACACTTTGTGTGTTGATCAACTTGATTCACTCTTTGACTTAGTCTTGATCAACCTTGTGTCTTATCTTCTCTCTTCATAAAGATGATGCCTTGAAGATAAACATGAATGCTCACACAATCTTCTTCTTCAAGACATGCTTGCAATAAGCTCAACTCTCACATGTGATGTCTTGAAGATAAAAATGAATGCTCACACAATCTTCTGCTTCAAGACATGCTTGCAATAAGCTCAACTCTCAAATGACCAATCTTTGGATAAAACCTTGAATACCACCTTGGTCACCATATAAACTCCTTCAAACCAACAGATAGACTTCAAGAAGTGTGTATGGACAAATCCTTCGAATATAACTCAAGGCAACCATTAGTTCATAGGGATTGTCATCCATTACCAAAACCACATATGGGGAAATATGCTCTTACAATAGGCATCAACGTTGCGCCCAATTTGCTGGTGTAAGCAGTTCTGAACGCAGTGTTGATAAGTAGCCCCCGCGCTCTTAAGCCCAAAAGGCATAGAAACGTAGCAAAAATCTCCGAAGGGAGTGATGAAAGCCGTCTTCGCTTGATCCTCAAGAGCCATCTTTATCTGATGATAGCCAGAGTAAGCATCCAAGAAACACGAACGTTCACAACCAGCTGTAGAATCAATAATCTGGTCAATCCGAAGCAGAGCAAATGGGTCCCTAGGACAAGCTTTGTTAAGATCTGTGTAGTTAACAAACATACGCCAAGTGCCATTCTTCTTCAAAGCGAGCACTGGATTTGCCGACCACTCAGGGTAAAAAACTTCAATGATGAACTGGGAAGCTAGGAGTCGGGCCACCTCTTCTCCAATAGCCTTTCGTCTCTCCTCGTTAAAACAACGGAGGTATTGCCGCATATGTTTCATCTTTGGATCCACATTAAGGTGGTGTTCAGCGAGTTCTCTCGGTACTCCAGGCATGTCAGAAGGTTTCCATGCGAAGATGCCCCAATTCTCACGGATGAACTCGATGAGCATGCTTTCCTATTTGGGATCCAAGCCCGTCCCAATGGTGAACTGTTGGGATGAGTCGCCCGGCGTAACATCGATTTGCTTGGTATCCTCAGTCGGCTTGAATTTGAGCAGAGGCTCAGACTCAATGGTGGGTTTCTTGCGAGGGGTCATATCTGCCGGGTCAACATTAGTTGTGTAAAACTTCAACTCTTCTACTGCACAGGCTGACTCAGCATAAGCTGCATCTCCTTCTTCGCATTCCTGAGCTATTTTCCGGCTTCCGTTGTCACAGCCCTAGTTCTAACTTTTGTTGTGGTTGCATTCATGCATGCATATTTAAGTTTTAGATGAAAAAGAAATGAGGAGTGATCAAGCCTCACCATTCAATTTTTTTGTCAAATAAGCATTATAAAAAATCGCTTCAAATAAGTCCAAGAAAATGTTCCTGGTTCTCTAATAAAATATTTGATTGAGCTAAAAATGTCAACCAATATCTTTGGATCACAGAAACATTTTATATTGGGCATTTGGATTAATCAAACAATTATTTGAATTGGATTATATTTACTATATATAAAATATAGATCCAAATATTCTGAAAATTATTGTGTGGCACAGGATAAATCCATTTAGCCCAGATACAAATTTCCAGGATTTATTAAAATGATTTGCTATATTTTGCAAACTAAAACAAATGTCAGAAAAATGGAAAATACATAAATAGAAAAGCAGAAAACCTACCTGGCTTACTTGAGGCCCAGCAGGCCCAGCTGGCCCAGTGGCCAGTCGTCCTCAACCTCGTGCCAGAAGACACGAGGGAGTGTGCCCGACGCCCGCGACCACGCACCCGAGCCACCTCCTGCCTGCCTGTCGCTGCTGGAGGCCTCTAAGAGCGCCACTGACCTCCCTCTCTCCCCCGAGCTCATCCATTCCCCCTGCTGCACTCTCCTCTCCCCTGCTCTCTCTCTTCCCCCCCCTCGCACCCGAGAGGACCACCGCGGCCATTGACCTCGAGAAGCCCCTCCGCCGTGCCCCAGAGCTCCGTCGTCGAGCATTTCTTCCCCGCGCCAAAGGAATCGAGCCGGAGGGCCCTTCACCGCCGTCACCGTCGCTGTTTCCACCGCCGGTCACCGAAGCTCCCCGGCGTCGATTCGCCGCACGCAGGCCCTCCCCGAGCTAGCCGTCGACGCCATCGGGTCCGAGGTGAGCCACTGATGCACCTCCCCCTCTCCCCGTGGTCCCTCCCGTCCTCCAGCTAGCGTCCCCGCCGGAACCCGAGCTCCTCGCCGCCGGAAATGGCGTGGCCGTGGCCACAGCCTCCACGGCTCGCGCCGGAGCACCTCTGCGTGCTCCTGGAGCTCCAGTGAGTCCGCCCAGCCGCTTGCCTCGCTCGCCTGTGCACCGCAGCCCTCGCGCTCTTGTAGGCCGTAGCAGCGCCGATGCGGAAGTTGACGCCATCGACTGCTCCGGCCACCCCAGCTTCCCCTGTGGCCTCAGCAGGATGAGGCGCATCTCTAGCTCGCCGTAACGCCAAGCCGCCTCCCAAACCGAGGCATGTAGCACCGATTCAAAGAATTCCAGTGAGTCTCCGCCGTGTATTTGGTCGCCGCCGGCCAAAGTCCGGTGGGCGCCGACGTGGCATGGCCATTAGGGCCTGATTGCCTGTTAATTAAGCCCTCAGCCACTGACCAGTTGGCCCCTAAGGTGGGTCAAACCCCAGTCAGCGCGGGATTAGTCCCTGGGTCACTGACCAGTGGTCCCCACTAGTCAGGTTTGACTTGGGACCGGCGCCGTGACTGGCTGACGTCAGGGTGACGCATTGCTGACGCAATTAATGAATTTCTGTAATAAAAATAATCCAGAAAATGCCTAAAACTTTGGAAATTCATAGAAATTAATCCATAGCTCCAAATGAAATAAGTTATATATGAAAAATTATCAGAAAAATCCAATGAATCTGATGGTGGCATTTTCATGCATGTTAGAGCAACCTAAATAGGAGAACTTGGACATTTTGTTCCAAACACAATAGGCCACTTCACATATGGAGTTCATTTTGAACCCTGGGTTCAAACCTTCTTCATTTAACCTGTTGATAGATGCATTAGCTCAAACTAGCAACATATTGCCATGCCATTATCATTCATCATTGTGAAGCATCTGCCGTGCTTAATTTATACCTTGTTTGTACTTGACGATAGACTTGTGAGACGTAGATATCGACGACATCTAAGAACAGCTGTGTTCTTCCAATAAACAGGCAAGCAACCCCCCTTGAGCATATTCGATACAATCCCACTCTCCCACTCCTGCTCTCATTTCAATGCATTAGGACAAACGATTCAACTATTACTTGTGTTCCGGTATCTGAACCCACTCCTTTGCATGACCTGTCATTGTCACAGTAAATAGCTAAACCAAGCAACCTAGCATACCTGGTAGATGCTTGAGCCATGTTGTGCTATAACCCTATTATGCTTGCTATGCTTAGAGTTGTGTCAGGTCTGATTCATCTGGGTGATGAACTGGAGTGAAATGATTGTGTCCTGATGATGAGGGTTAAGTGTTGAACCTGTTTTGGTAAAGGTAGCGATGAGAGGCCGTGTAGGAGTACATGGTGGGTTGTCTCATTGAGATCGCTCATAGGAGCTGAGTTCCGTGTTTGTGTTCCAAGACTAGCTACTACCGCACATTGGGTTCCGGTAACTCGACCCCTCTCGGCCTATTAACCTACTCTGTCCTCAGTCCAGGAGTCGCAGTAGTTCGAAACATTGATAGGTGTGGCACGGCCTGCGAAGTGGATGAACGGCCCAGTCGGGACCGGCTTGGGGCCCTGCTCACAACGTTTGAGGTCGTATTGGAAACCTCGGCCGGACTTCCATTATGGGTTCCAACTCAGATAGGCGACTGCCTTGGGCGTGCGTCGTTGTAAGTTAACGTCCGTGGCCGACTCCCTCGCCTGGCTTTCGCTTGAAGGTTGTCGAGGTGCGTTTTTAACGTGCACATGGCAATAAGTGGCGGGAGCATGTGTGACGAAGTACACCCCTGCAGGGTAATCTATCTATTCAAATAGCCGCGTCCGCGGATATGGACTACTTGGAGACTCGCATTGTTCATAGACAATTTAAATGGATACTCTAAAATACTCAAGATAAGTGTGAGTGCTATGGATGGCTTCTTGTAGGAAGACGGGAGAGGATCCATAGTGGTGTATTGATATGGTGGATATGTGGACTCGTGTGTGCTCTCTCGTAGGGAGACGAGAGAGGTATGATACTTTGGATACATTGTCGTAGTCTAGTTTAGCCAAAGGTCAAAGCTGGTATTCTGCAGTAAACCCCACAATCCCGTTCATTGATACATGATGCATATGTAGATAGTTCTGATGTAAGACTTGTTGTTGGGGATATAACCCCGTGGTGAGACCCACCCAGGTGGGGCCGGGTCATGAGGTTGGTAGCTTAGCGATGAGGTTTGGAAGAAGCTTGCTTGATGGGCATGGAGGCCCAGAGGGAGAAGACAGTGTATGACCCGGTGGCGTAAGCCGCCAGGGGCGGCTTGTGCGACAAGGCAGGAGTAGTTAGAGGCAAGGTCGGTTATCAAGTTCAACCCGGCCCGGACTCTTGTAAGCCCAGGGTCTCGACCTGTGTATATAAAGGCGGGTTACCTGGGCGGCTTCGGGCACGAAACCTTTGATCGAGTAATAGGTCTAGCGAATCCGCTCCCTTGTAATCGATATCCAATCAATACAACTCAAAGAAGGACGTAGGCTATTACCTCCTTCGAGAGGGGCCAAACCTGGGTAAACCTGTGTCTTTCATCCCGACCAACCCCTTTGAGTTAACCGCCGAAGCGATGGCTCCGCACCTAAGTCCCGACACTAGGACATCTGCCGTGACAAAACCACGATTGTTGGCGCCCACCGTGGGGCCGATGCTCGGTGGTTTGGAGTACTCGAAGGGCTCTTTCCCAGGGATCGAGGGATACGCCGTTGGCAGGATGACCAAGAGTCGCCGCGGCAAGCTCTACATCGACGACGCTGGCTGGGGCCCCGAGGCCGACTCAATCGAGTACGGGTACCAGGTCCCCTTCGGCGAAATTCACGTCTTCATTGGCAAGATTGGTGGATCTAAGCCCGGGCCGGACATCTGCACCAACCTTGTCGAGCCGGCCCGGCACGCGCAACCCTCCCGGGTTAACCCGGGCCGGAAGCACGTCTTTGTCGGCTTGAAGGTTCTTGAAGGTTCTATGTCGCGGGAGGAAACCCTCATATGCTCAGAGGATGGATCCTCGAGCGGAGAGGCGGAATCAATCTACCAGCTTCACAACGGCGGGCTTGGGGGCTACTTCGAGGTCTACCCTGACCCGGAATACTATGAGCCACCAAGCCGAGCCGCTGTCTTTATGGCAGGATCGGCACCAGCTCCTGGCAGCACGGCTGCTGGGGCGACCGGATCTGGATCAGGCAGGCTGCCGGCTCAAGTTTTGCTGGATCTGATGAATGAACTTACGACTTTGATGGGAACCGAGGTCACGGCCGAAAACCAAGCAGCCCGTAACACGGAGATCGCGAGGTTGAAGGACCAGATGGCCGGAGTCCAAGAGGAAATCAATGCACTGAAAGCTCAGATGGATGCTGAGTCGGAGCGCCTCAGGGCAGAAGCTTTTCGCCTTGACCTAGAGTAACGAACCGCAGATGCAGTCCATCGAATGAGGCATCAGACCTATTTGCCGGATCAGTATGAGCCTAGGAATCTTTTCACCACGCCAGGGACAGGACAGAATGCACCTTTAACCATAACCCGGACGGCAGAAGTACCTGGGAGTAGGGCGGCGGTTCAGCATCAGCAGCCAGACCTGCCCCGCAGGAATCAGACCCCGCCACAGCACTTCCCGACACCACCCGGTCATTATTCTAACCCGGTGGAGAACATGGTGGCAGCGATAGTCCAGCTCGGCGCGCTCCCCATCCCTGATGGAACGCCCTTTGCAGAGGAAGCCCGGAATGCCATTGGATATTTGCAGACGGCTATGGCGCAACACCAGAAGTATACCTACAACCGGAGCCATGTGCACTCGACCCCTATCCCGAGCCGTAGTTACAGCCGGCGCATAGAGTCGCCTGCAATTTCTAGCAGCGAGCGACGTCAGAACCCGGCGCAAGATGACCCGCCTGCTCTTGATGCCCAGGCGCTGGTAGATCGTGCAAGAGCACAGCGAGAGGCGGCGGCGGCTGCGGTGGCTTATCAAGAACCCACTATAGCGCCTTCTGTTTTGGTAGGAGCCGGAATAACCTCCAGGGCTGTGGGAGTGCCGTGCTTAGTGCCGGCTTTAAGAAACGAACGCCTGCCGAAGGACTTCAAGGGTCCCCACAAGGTGCCAAATTATACTGCCAATCTGCCTCCGGAAGCTTGGATCGAGAGTTATGAACTAGCCATGGAGATGTTAGACGTCAGTGATGCAGTCTGCGCCAAGTATTTCATCATGATGCTGGAGGGGCCGGCTCGCACGTGGTTGAAGGGTTTGCCACCCAACACCGTTAATTCCTGGGCCGAGTTGAAGGCGAAGTTGATCAAGAATTTTCAAGGAACGTGCAAGCAGCCCATGACGATTGTAGATTTGGATCATTGCGTGCAGCGTGAGGATGAGTCCGCCCATCATTGGGTTCGGCGGGTCTCAACCATTATCCACTCCTCTGATAACATCACGGCGGCTCAAGCGGTTCTGATTCTGGAAAAGAATTGCCACTTTTTGCCCCTGAAGCAGAAGCTTGGCCGGCTCAAACGTTCATGCCAGGACATGGGGGAGCTCATGGCGGCTCTCACTAAGTATGCGGACTCTGACAGCACGAAGGACCCTGGTTCTGTTGATGATAAATCAGCTAAGGGTAAGAAGAATAGCAATGGCAAGAGTCAGCAGCAGAACGGGGGAGGAAATAATAACACCGGTAATGGTGGTAAACGGAAGCACCCGGATGGCGGGTCAGATTTGGTAGCCAACACTAATGCTGGGAGCAACCGTGGCAAGGGCAATGGTAAGCCGCCTTTCGGCAAATCCAAGCCTTTCAATATGGAGGCGATGTTGAATGCTCCTTGCCCGAAACATAGTGTTCCCGTTAAACCGTCCACTCATGCTTGGAAGGATTGTTGGGTCATGCGGGAATTCCGGAATTACAGCATTAACCAGCATAAGGGTGTCGGTAGTGGACCGTCTGGCGGGTTAGGATCCGGCTCTCCTGGGTCCGGCTTTGGTGGAGGCGGCTCAGGTTCTGGCTATCAAGGCCAGGGAAACCAGGGAGGCCATAATCAACAATCTGGCAGTGGAGGTCAGCAACAAAACAACCAGTCTGGGTATCAGAGTAACCCAAAACAGCTTAATGGAGGCCAATACCATGTTTTTACGACAAGCCTTGACAAGCGGGATCAGAAGGTGCGCAAGCGGGCGGTTAATGCGGTCATGCCGGCTCTCCCTCAGTACTTAAAGTGGTCTGAGTATGACATAACTTGGAGCAGGGAGGATCACCCGCCGCGTGTGGATAACCCGGGGCAGTTGGTCCTAGTGGTAGCCCCCCAAGTAGGGGGTTACTTGTTCACCAAAGTGCTTATGGATGGTGGCGGCAACATCAATATCCTGTATTATGACACGTTTCACCGGATGAACTTGCGTGATAAAGATCTCAAACCATCTTCAACAGTCTTTCACGGGGTAGTGCCTGGTAAATCAGCTTATCCAGTTGGGAAGATTGCCCTGGAAGTAGCCTTTGGTGATGAATTCAACTACAGGGTGGAGACCTTATGGTTTGAGGTGGTCAAAATCAAGAGCCCGTACCACCCTTTATTTGGGCGGCCGGCTTATGCCAAGTTCATGGCTAGGCCTTGTTATGTTTACTTGCAGCTGAAGATGCCCGGATTAAACGGAACGATTACAGTGCATGGTGATCGGGAGATTGCTCTTGAGTGCGAGGAAGGCGATGCTGTGTATGCAGAATCAAGTTGTGCAGAGGCGGAGCTCAAGTTTTATAAGGAGAATGTTGACCCGGCAGATATGACCCCGTTGAAGAAGCCCAGCACGGAATCTGAGCCACCCGTGAAGTTTGTGGCAGAAGATACCAAGCTGGTGGACTTTACTCCTGGCGACTCATCGCAGCAGTTCACTATTGGGGCTAATATGGATCCCAAATAGGAAAGCACGCTCATCGAATTCGTCTGTGAGAATCAGGACATCTTTGCATGGAAACCTTCTGACATGCGGGTGTACCGAGAGAATTCGCTGAGCACCACCTTAATGTGGATCCCAAGTTTAAGCCAGTCAAGCAGTTCCTCCGTCGTTTCAATGAGGAGAGGCGTAAGGCTATTGGAGAAGAGGTAGCCCGGCTCTTAGCAGCAGGGTTTATCGTCGAATTTTTCACCCGGAGTGGTTAGCTAACCCGGTGTTGGTACTCAAGAAGAACGGCACGTGGCGCATGTGTGTGGACTACACCGATCTTAACAAGGCATGTCCGGTTGATCCATTTGCTCTCCCACGTATCGAACAGATCATTGATGCAATGCCGGGTTGTGAGAGTTTATGTTTCCTGGATGCTTATTCGGGTTATCATCAGATCAAGATGGCAATCAAAGACCAAGAGAAGACATCTTTCATTACGCCTTTTGGAGCTATCTGCTATGTGTCTATGCCTTTTGGGCTCAAGAGCGCTCAGGCGACTTATCAGCGCTGTGTGCAGAACTGTCTTCATGGTCAAATTGGGCGCAATGTTCATGCTTACATAGATGATATTGTGGTCAAGTCAAGGAAGAAGGAGACTCTGTTGGCTGATTTGAAGGAAACTTTTGATAATTTGCGGGTTTACAAGATGATGCTTAACCCGGCAAAGTGTGTATTTGGTGCACCTGCAGGCAAGCTCTTGGGATTCTTGGTCTCCGAGCACGGCATTGAGGCTAACCCGGAGAAATAAAGGCCATCACTTCTTTGTCTAAGCTGGCGTGTATTAATGATGTTCAGCGCCTGGCGGGTCATATTGCTGCTTTGAGCCGGTTCATAAGCCGCCTGGGTGAGAAAGCTATTCCTTTATATCAGATGATGAAGAAGACAGATGACTTCGTCTGGAGTGATGCGGCTAATGAGGCATTTGAGGCGCTCAAGAAGCAGTTGGCTGAGCCGCCCGTCTTGGCTGCTCCAGTGGAGAAAGAGCCTTTGGTCCTGTAAGTGGCGGTTAACAACAGAGCCGTCAGTGCTGCAGTTGTGGTGGAGCGCAAGGAGGCGGGTAAGGAGTACCCAGTCCAGCGGCCAGTTTACTATGTCAGTGAGGTCTTGACGGAGTCCAAGCAAAGATATCCACATTGGCAAAAGCTGGTGTTTGGTGTATTCATGGCCAATCGCAAGCTGAAGCACTATTTCCTTGGGCATCCGATCACAGTGGTCAGCTCTGCTCCTTTGGGAGATATCATTCAAAACAGAGAAGCTACTGGTAGGATTGCTAAGTGGGCAATTGAGCTTGGGCCTCTCAATTTGAGATATGGGCCCCGGACGGCTGTAAAGTCTCAAGCCCTGGTGGACATTATCAATGACTGGAAAGAGTGTCAAACACCTGAGGAGAAGCCGGACAATACATATTGGACGATTCATTTTGATGGTTCCAGGCAATTGGAAGGCTCGGGGGCTGGAGTTGTTCTAACTTCCCCGTGAGGTGACAAATTCTGTTATGTTTTGAGGTTAATGTTTCCTTGTACTAACAATGCAGCTGAGTATGAGGCTTTGCTTCACGGGCTCCGTGTGGCCAAGGAGATGAATTTGAGCCGGGTTAGATGTCTTGGCGACTCAGACCTAGTGGCTCAGCAAGTCTCTGGCACGTGGGACTCTAAAGACCCCTGCATGGCGGCTTATCGCCAGGCGGTTGATGTTATCGCCGGCCACTTCAAGGGCAATCAGGTGGATCATATTGATCGGCGGAAGAATGAGGCGGCTGACGCATTGGCAAGACTGGGGTCTCAGCGTAAGCCGGTGCTGCCTAATGTGTTCTTGGACGTATTGCATCACCCGTCGGTTAAGTTACCGTCGGAGGAGGATCTGGCTATACCTGACCCGGAAGGACAATTGGTGGCGGCTCTCCGCGCAATCCTTGATTGGACATTGCCTTATCTGGCGTATCTGACCGGCGGCGAGTTACCTCAAGACGAGACTCTGGCACGGCAGATCATAAGGCGGTCTAAAGCCATGACTATTGTCAATGGCGAGTTACACAGGTGCAGTGTGACTGGCGTCTTTCAGCGATGTGTCTCTCCTGACGAGGGCCGCGAAATCCTGGAGGAGATACATGCCGGCGATTGTGGTCATCACGCCGGGTCAAAATCTTTGGTGGCCAAGGCTTTTCGACACGGTTTCTACTGGTTAACAGCTCATAAAGATGCAGACTACTTGGTCAGTAAATGTGACGGGTGCCAGAAATTTGGGCGACGTGCCCATGTGCCGGCTCAAGAGTTACGGATGATTCCAATCACCTGGCCGTTTGTAGTCTGGGGGCTTGATATGGTGGGACCTTTTAACAGGTCTAAGGACAAGAAGACCCACCTCTTAGTGGCGGTTGACAAGTTTACTAAGTGGGTTGAAGCTGAGCCGGTCAGCAAGTGTGATGCAGCAACAACAGTTCAGTTCATCAAAAAGCTGATCTTTCGGTTTGGTTATCCTCATAGTATCATTACTGACAATGGCACAAACCTGTCCAAGGGGGCTATGAAAGAGTTTTGCGATGGTGAGCATATCCGCCTCGATGTATCTTCTGTGGCTCACCCACAGTCTAATGGTCAAGCAGAGCGTGCTTACCAGGAAATTTTGAGAGGGATAAAACCACGGCTTATGGTTCCTTTGGAGCGCATGCCGGGCTGTTGGGTGGAGGAGTTACCTTCAGTTCTTTCGAGCATAAGAACCACCCCCAACAGGTCAATAGGCTATATGCCTTTCTTCATGGTTTATGGTGCAGAAGCTGTTCTCCCCAGTGATATTCGTCATGACTCGCCCAGAGTGGCGGCTTACGTGGAAGCTGATAATGAGGTGGCGCGTCGGGATGCTTTGGATGCCTTAGACGAAGAACGGGATCTTGCAGCGGCTCGGTCTGCGATTTACCAGCAAGACCTGCATCGCTATCATAGCCGTAGGGTCAAGACCCGGACGTTCCAAGAAGGCGACTTAGTACTCCGGTTGATTCAAGACCAGTCAGATATGCATAAGTTGTCACCTCCTTGGGAAGGGCCGTTTGTGATCAGTAGTAATCTCAACAATGGTTCCTATTATCTCATTGATATACGGGAGACCGACAAGTCACGAACCTCTGGTGAAGAGACTTCAAGGCCTTGGAATATTGCTCACCTTCGGCCATACTATACTTAAGCCGCTAGTCCGGCTCTCATCAATGTACATATTCCTGTCATTGTATATACCATCTTTTAGGATATAATAAAGTTGGCATCCCCATGATTAGGGGCTTCTGCCGTTTTTTCTGCACTAAGTCTCGTGCAAAGGAGTTGATCCTTCATCAGGTCACTTGGGGGCTTCCAACCCACTGGGTTTAGCTTTCATACCCTCTTGGCCAGGCTTTATATGCCATGTTCGAGTTAAACCTACCTGTTTGCAACTTGCTACTCCGCCATGTGACCCGCCGAACTCTTGACAGTCAATCTTGCTTAGAGACCCCGAACTTTCATAGTCAATCTCGCACAAAGACCCTGAACTTGTCAAGGTTTAAACGGCGGCTTTTGTCATGAGAGAGCCAGCTTACAATGAGCTAGGATAAACTCGCCTTGTCTGCTATAGTCTCTCCGCTATGTGGCCTGTTTGTACTCTTAGCAATATCAATCTTTTAAAGACCCTGAACTTTCTAAGGTTTAAACGGCGGATTTATGTCACGTGAGAGCCGGCTTACGAGGTTTTAGGCTTTTATGCCTAGCTTCTTCGGAAGCAATATAAAAAAATTTCTTGAAAAAATAAAGTTCTCCTGTCTTGTTGTGCCTTTAAAGCCGGTTTATTAGATAGGGGATATGCAAATGCATATTTGTTGCTTGTTTTTTGCAGGCATTTTTCATGATAAGATTCTAAGTTTTTTGGGTAACCCCGGCTTAGCATTGATCATGGCATACAACCCGTCGGGCGAGTCAAGGCAGTCGGACGATTATATATCAAGACAGTCCAGTCGCCGGTGTATGGGCTGAAAGAAGCTTAAAAAGTTCACGAAGGCACAAGAGCAGGCGATTAAGTGTTTTCTACTGCTATTACAAGGCTGTCAAGGAGCCCAAAATCTGCGGACTTAAGTTCTTTGTAGCAAAATATAACCCGACATATTAACAGGGCCGGGTTACCTTCACATGAAGCCAACTCTTCATTTAGCTCATCGCCGGATCATCCTGCACCGGGTCTATGGTTTCCCAGATCTGAAAATTGTCGACATCCCAGTTGCAGTTTGTTAAGGCCTCAAATTTGGCTTCGTCATGCATGATTGGAGATGGGTCAACATCAGGGGAAAAGAGGTGCTTACGGCGTTGAGGAATCGGGATTTTTTCTTCAAAGGTGGGCCCTCGAACTCGCTTATTATCCTCAGAGTAAGCCGCCTGATATGATGACAGGTCGGCATCTGCGGCTAGCCGGCTTGCCAATATTCGGGATGCCTTCATGCAACGGGCATAGTCCTCTTGAGTGAACTACGAGCCGTCGTCTTTCAATTGAGGAAAACCATCCATCATCTCGGCCGGGTTCAGCTCGGGCAGATGAGGTGCTTACGGGCCGTTGATCTCTTCAGCTCTTCTATCTGCTTTGGGATGGTACAAAGGACTTCTAGCACGCCCTTCATAAATTTTGGAATGCCCCGCTTAGTCATAACAGCTTTGATGGTGAAAAGGGATCCGGCATACAGCTATTCAGTAAGTGAATATAATGCCTTCAACTTCATCAGGCTGTCATCCGGAAGTTGGCGAGTTCGTTGGCCTGCAACAGAGATTGAGATCGTAAGTCGCCGGGCGAGTCTCCGTAGGATCATGTCAAAGCTTAATTACAAGTCAATAGATACTTACCAAAGACGGCTTCGGTCATCCGGTTTATGTGCCGCTTCAGGTCGGTCAGCTCTTCAGTCACCATTGTAAGACGGCCCTCTGCGTCTTCTGCGCGCTTGGTCAGGGCGGCTTGGCTCGTTTCAGCAGATTTTTTGAGTGTTTCGAGCTCAGTCTTGATTACCTCTAGCTCAGTCAAAGCGATCTGGTACTTGGCGTTGGCTTCCGCTCGGCCTTCTTGTTGCAGTGCCAGACTCTTCTTAAGGTCCGACACGTTAGACTCAGTGGCATTTAAAGATTCCTGCACAAGACAAGTCATAACAAGGCAACATTGTCAGTTTTAAGCCGCCTGTCCGGCTCATACTGGTTTTTAGAAGTTTGGCAGAGTCGTTACAAGTCCCACGCAGATTGCAAGCAATATACTTGATGCTTGGGGGCTAATGTGTCTCAGTTCTTTCTTATAGACCCAGATCATCTCTATGAAGATAACCCGGCCCTTGGGGGCTACACGTTGCTCTACAAGTCTAAGGATCAGGATTATAAAAAGTCCTGGGTCATTATTGGTACAATGATCTGACCCTTGGGGGCTACATCTGGCTCTTATTCTATGATTAAGTGCCGGCTCATTACTTACATAATGACTCGACCCTTGGGGGCTACAATTGGCTCTTATTCTATGATTGAGTGCCGGCTCATTACTTACATAAAGACCCGGCCCTTGGGGGCTACAGTTGGCTATTATTCTATGATTAAGTGTCGGCTCATTACTTACATAAAGACCCGGCCCTTGGGGGCTACAGTTGGCTCTTATTCTATGATTAAGTGCCGGCTCATTACTTGCATAATGACCCGGCCCTTGGGGGATGCATGGCGATTCATTCAAAGATTGCAAGTGATTGAAGACCCGGCAGACCTTTTGAGAGGTAAACCGGCTCTTGGGGGCTACATAAGTATATATATGGAAAGGCAAGGGAAGTGGAGTACCTCGTATTTTTTCTTCATCATGCCAACCAAGTTGGCCTCCATGTCCCGGCTTGCAGAGAGACGGCTCAGATAGCCAGAGTGCAACTCGTCGGCAGTAAGTTTTTCTAAGTTAGGAAGATCAGATTGAGTCTTTTCTTCCTTATGAGGAGCCGCCTCGTCTTCACTGGTATGTTTGGATAGTACGTTGGAGGGAGCTGGAGATTTATAAGCCGCCCCGGTAACAGTGACTTCTTCATGAGAAGCCACGTCTTCAGTTGTCGGCTGGGGGTTGGGCGGCTGAGGATCAGTTTCTGGATGGGCCTCACCAGCCTCAATATCCATAGCAGCCGGCTCATTATGCTGAGGAGCCTTTTCATGGGCGTCTTTGTCAGCCTCAGACGGCTCAATGTGAGCTTCAGGGGTGTTAGGCTTTGGGTTTGCCGAATCTGGAACATCAGGGGTGGTGGTTGACCTGCCTACTTTCCTCCATTTGGCTTGTGCCCTATGAGCAAAGGTGAAGTTACACGTCAATGAGCAAGGATAGACTATTAATGCACGGAGTGGGATATAAAACTACTCACCCCGGGTTGATGATAAGGGGAGGCAACTTTGAGGCGGTTGAGTCACCGGAAGAAGGAGGCGAGTCCTAGAAAGTTAGCATTGTCAAATACAAGTAAGTTGCAACACAAGATTAGCATACAGAAGAAATAAATTCAAGGCAAGAAAGTACTTCAGCGCGCCGTTTCCGAGGACCCGGATCATTTGGTAAGCCGGCTAAAAGATCTTGAGAGCCGGTGCTCCGGGTCTGACGTCTGTTGTCTTCTTGCCGCTTCTTCAAAAGAAAGTTGGGATCCAAGTGAGCAAAAGGGCGAGAACATTTTACCTTCCGTACAGCCCGCCGTATTCTCTTTACTGGTAAAAGTTCCGAGTCAGAAGAGATAATGGTTACCTCTGCAACATCAGCATGACTTGTTTCTGCTTCCTCCTGTGAGTAATCATTGTCAATGAGTTGCATAAAGAGAAGACCAAGGGAGTCAAGTTCTACCTCCGAGTCATCTAAATCGAATAGATCCTCGGTTGATTGCTTCTTCTTACGAGCCGGCGCCTTAGCTTTGGTCGGCTTGGTGACTTTGTTCTTCTTCTTGAAGGAAGCAGGTAACTTGTTGTTCCAGAAGGAAGAGCCGGCCTACATTATGATATGTGCGTTGACAGAAAGGTCAAAATACAATACATGAAGTACAGCATTTAAAGAATGAGTGAAGATAGGGTGAAAGGGTTCACCTCTAGAGCCAGGTCAAGTGCATAAAAGGGACTTAACCCCGTCTTGCTACATGCGGCTTGAGGTTCTCCCAGCAAAGACTTGACAATGGTATTGAGGTCCTGGTCTGTCAAGGGGGTCTGGTTGAAGCGTTGAGGGTCGTTCACCTCGCCGGTGTATTGGCACATTAGGGCGCTGCGGCGGCTCAACGGCAGAATCCTCCAAGAGACCCAGCAGCGGGTCAGATCAACACCTGTTAACCCGTTGGCTAACAGGGCCCTTATTTTTGAGAAAGTTGGGCCATATTGAGCACGCTCTGCGGCAGACATCCGGTCTGGAAGCTCTGTATCAATGCTAAGCCGGTAAGGACGGTAACCCGGCAGTGGGTTCTCCCCTTCTGGTGAAGTGTCTCTGCAATAAAACCAAGTTTTGTTCCATTCTTTGGGGGGACTCGGCAGAGTTGCTGCTGGAAAGAGTACATCCCTCTGTCTTTGAAGAGTGACGCCTCCGAGCTCGAGACTCAATCCGTCTGCCATCTCTGTTTGGCGGTTGATGTAGAAATATTATTTAAAGAGGTCAACGGACGGCTCTTCTTGCAGATAAGATTCGCAGAGGGTTTGGAACTGACACAGGTTGGTGACAGAGTTGGGGCCAATGTCTTGGGGGTGCAGGTTGAATGAGTGTAAGAAGTCTCGGAACAATTTAGACCCGGGAGGAGAGAAACAGCGGAGAAGATGGTTTGTGAACACAATAACTTCCCCATCCTCGGGCTTAGGAGTTGTTTCGTTGCCCTGAACCCGCCAGTGGATAACATCCTGAGCCGGCAAGACTCCCATGGTGACAAACTCTTTGAGTGATTCCTCAGTTACCCCGGACCTTACCCAGTTGCAGGTAGATGGGACTTTAGACATGGCGGCGGCTTAAGAGACTACGGAGGGGCATGAGTATTTGGCGGGTTAAAAAAGTATTATGACCAAGGTAGTTATGACTCTAAAAATGGTGACGGTATTTGTCGGGTCAGTATAAAATTATGAGCCGCCGAAGCAGGCAACAGTATGACAATGTGAGCCGGCAGTACGACGGCGGGTCAAGTTTGCCAATGAGTGTTTGAAAAATTGCTAAGTGTGGAAAAACAGATTTCAACAGCCACAGCTACCGAATCAAGATCTACGGGCGAGATAAAAGAAAATATTGCTAACCCTAAAAACCGGTGGAAGAACAGGCAACTTCTATACGGCTTAGAGTGGGCCAGAAATCTATAATGAGCATGGCCTGCCTATTGAGTGGATGGCCGCATGATTTGAGCAGCATTATAAAGCCTAAAGAAGTGTTCTTTCTCTGATCTACGAAGAATGCCCCGATGAGCAGTGATGAAAACGAAGAAAACCCGATGAACTCGGGGGAAATCCGTAAAGCTAGTGAAGATCTAGACAAGGGGCAACGATGGAACCTTGATGATGCAGGCGAATGCGGGAATGCTCTGGACGTACTCAGGGTGATGCAGCGGCCAATGTTGGAGACGACGGTGAGGCCCAGAAGGCGCCGCGAGCTTCGGCGGCGCGGGCATCATGAGGAAGAAGAAGGCAGCGGCGGGGAAAGTGAAAATAATGGGACCCCCCGTGCCTATTTATGAGGATGTGATGGAATAGCAACATTCTGGTGCGGGAATCGAGGAGACACGATGATGATTGACCAAGAAAGTGCCTCGATTCTCGGGCTGGTCATTTTAATGAAAAAGATTCGTTGTGATGTCAGGGGAATCTTTTTGATTTTCCTGATGATGTCATGGCGGGTCATGAAGATTTATCAGAGAATGCAAGATTCGCCAACCAGAAGACTTGAAGATTGACATGAACCGGTTCAAATCAATCTGGGGCCTAATGTTGGGGATATAACCCTATGGTGAGACCCGCCCAGGTGGGGCCGGGTCATGAGGTTGGCGGCTTAGCGATAAGGTTTGGAAGAAGCTTGCTCGATGGGCCTGGAGGCCTAGAGGGAGAAGACAGTGTATGACCCGGTGGCGTAAGCCGCCGGGGGCGGCTTGTCCGACAAGGCAGGAGTAGTTAGAGGCAAGGTCGGTTATCAAGTATGACCCGGCCTGGACTCTTGTAAGCCCAGGGTCTCAACCTGTGTATATAAAGGTGGGTTACCTGGGCGGCTTAGGGAACAAAACCTTTGATCGAGTACTAGGTCTAGCGAATCCGCTCCCTTGTAATCGATATCCAATCAATACAACTCAAAGCAGGACGTAGGCTATTACCTCCTTCGAGAGGGGCCGAACCTGGGTAAACATGTATCTTTCATCCCAACCAACCCCTTCGAGTTAACCGCCGAAGCGATGGCTCCGCACCTAAGTCCCGACACTAGGACATCTGCCATGACAAAACCACGACACTTGCTGAGTACCTTTGTACTCACTGTTGCTTATTTACATTTTTGCAGAGATAGACGTTGTTCACTTTATGTTTCTTCTGACGATGACATCGACGGATTAGCTAGGAAACCTAGACAGGAGTCTGGCTCCTTTGGTAGGGTCGTTGTAGCTTTTCAGGCTCTTCCAGCCGCTTTTATTAGATGTCTGTACTCAGACATGTAACTTCCGCTTGTTGTTTGTATGCTCTGAATGTTGGGTCATGTGACCCACCCTGCTTGTAACATCATACTATGTTGGCTCTTCGGAGCCATCAAAATAAATGTTATGTTGTAAATTTTTGTTGTGATGCCATGTTGTATCTACACATATCATGCATATTGCATGTATGTTTGAAATGCATTGGTATGTGTGGGATTCGACACCTAGTTGTGTGCCTTTAGTGGCCTACTTTACGGGGAAATGCCTCTTTGTGCTTCCACCGAGCCTTGGTAGCTTGCTACTGCTCCGGACACATTGATTGACCGGCGTGTATCCTTCTTTGCTACTGTGTCTGTCCCTACGGGGAAATGTCTCGCAGTGTAATGGAGTCCCTGTAGCCTGCTATGACTCGTCTATGTACCATTGATGACAGATATGTCTCACGACGTAATGGAGTCCATGTAGCTTGCTACGACTCGTCTACACACGCTGATGACCGACACCTGCATTGTTGGGTTACGTATGCCTGTCCCTGTACGGTTGTGCCACTTGGGTCTATGACTAGTCATGTCGACCCGGGTTCTTTGACGTGTGAATGCTAGCGACATGTTCATATCCGTGAGCCAAAAGGCGCAAATGGTCCCGGCCAAGGTAAGGTGGCAGCCGTGGGTTACCGTGCGTGAGGCCGCAAAGTGGTGTGACATGTTACAGGCTGGATTCATATGGCTTAGGATCGGGGTCCCGACATCCGTCCACAGTGATGGTGCCGTTCGGCCCGGGCATCTTGAGTTTGAGGTAAACATAGCAAGGACGAGACATAAAATGAGCATAAGTAGGCCGTCCAAAGAGGGCATTGTAAGGGCTCTTGATCTTGACCACCTCAAAGGTCAGGGACTCACATCTGTAGTTGTATTCTTAGCCGATAGCAACGTCGAGTTTGATCCGCCAAATTGGATATGCTGACTTCCCGAGGACAATTCCGTGAAACATCGTGGAGGAAGGTTGCAACTTACTCTCAGAGAGATTCGTTCACCGGAAAGTTTCATAGTATAAGATGTTGACGCTGCTTCCCTCATCCATGAGAACCTTGGTAAGAGTATAACCACCAACTTGAGGTGCCACCACTAAAGCAAGACCACCTGGATTGTCAACTCGGGGGGGGGGGGGGGGGGATGATCTTCTCTGCTCCAAGTGATTGGGTGCTCAGACAAGTTTAAATACCTTAGGACAGTCGGCTCAACCATGTTGATGGCCTTGTGCTTGAGATTGCGATCACGCCTGCAAGTTCTTGTGGTGAACACATGATACTGCCCACTGTTCAATTGCTTAGGATTGCTTTGAAATCTGGCTTGATTACTATGCTACTGATTGCCTTGTCCCGAGCATTGTTGTCCATTGCCATTATTGCCGTGATGCTGGAAACTAGCTCCTGAGCCGTCCGGTCCGTGGAAACCCGATCCTGGAAAGCCACCGGATGAGCCGACATGTGACCCGCCGGGGCCAGGATGACCCGGATTTCCACCACCATTGCCTCATCGATGACTCCAGAATGCTTGATTGCGGAACTCCTGCATGATGTAACAATTTTCCCACGAGTGGGTGGCCGGCTTATATGGGAAGCTATGCTTGGGACAGGGAGCTTTAAGTGCCTCCTCGTAATTGCGCCGCTTATTTCCATTGTAAGACCTGCCGGAGTTTTCATTCCATCGCTGATTCTTGAAGCCAGTATTGGTGTTGGCGACAAAATCTGACCCGCCCTCGGAATGCTTGCGCTTACCATTGTTGCCTTGGTTGCCATGAATTCCGTTGTGCCCAGGGTTTTGCTGATGACCCTTGCCACTATCATTTTTCTTGTTCTTACTAGCCTTGTCCTCATCCGAGCTAGGCTCCTTTGTGCTGTCTGACTCAGCATATCTGGTGAAAACATCCATGAGATCTCCCATATCTTGAACCTTTCGCTTTAGGTGCCCTAGCTTCTGAACAAGTGGTTGGAAGTGACAGTTTTTCTCCAAAATCAAGATGGCTTGGGCAGCTATGATGCTATCAGAAAAGTGGATGATCTCTGCGTCCCGGCGAGTCCAATGATGGGCAGATTCATCCGCACGCTAGATGCAATGCTGCAAATCAACAATCGTCATTGGGTGCTTACAAGTGCCTTGAAAATTCTTGACAAAACATTCCTTCAACTCTGCCCAAGTGTTGATGGAATTGGGGGGTAGATTATTCAACCATGTGCGAGCCAGTCCTTCCAGCAACATGGTCAAATATTTAGCGCACACGGCATCACCGACGTCAAGCATGTCCATAGCCAACTCATAGCTTTCGATCCAGGCCGCCAGCTCGAGATCAGCCATGTAATCAGGAACCTTGCGAGGACCCTTAAAATCCTTGGGCATGCGCTCACTGCAAAGGGCTGGTGCTAGACAGGGAATACCAATCGTTCTGCTGCTAAGTCCAGCCCCCAAGGACACTGGCTGGGGTGTGTGGGGAGGGACTTGACTCGCCCATGCTCCCACTGCTTCTGCTTCTGCTTGCCGCACGGCTTGGGCCTCATCGACCACTGCCCGCGTATCTGATAACACCGGCCGGGATAGGGAATTCTGGGCCCGCTGTCTGCGCCTGCTGCTAGAAACTGTCAGTGACTCTATGTGTGTCACACCCTATGTTTTGCCTCCCCTGATTAAGTCAACATAGCTCAAAATTAGGACCAATTAAAACTTTTTGTGTGCTTGTGATACTTGATTTGAATGTTGTTTGCTTGTGGCCTATTCCTTCTGCTCTCAAAACCCATCTCCTTGATCCAAAGCTTTGCCCAATGATCATGCCATGTGTATAGGACATAACACTATTTTTATAAAATATTATTTTGGCCAAAAAACATTTAGTCAAATTAGATTTTCAAAAAACCCTGAATTGAGGTTTGTACTACAAGTCCTCAAAATAAGGAGGATGATTTTCCCCAAAGACTTTATTTGGAACCTACTATATATAGAACTTCCCAAAACCACAAAATATTATATTTAAAGATTATTTTCCTATTTTATTTAAAGGCTTTTTCTTAAGATCAGAAATGGTATTTCATAGGGAAAAACTACTTTATGCTTCCAAAATATTTGAGAAAATTTAGGGAAACTCAGTGGGCATATATTTTCCATATATAAGAGTTTAAACACATGGTCATGTTCAAAATATTGGACAAAACCCTTCAAAACCCTTTCTGCATAATTCCTGTATTTGAAATATTTATATAAGAAATATTCTCAAATAAATCTAGGAAAATTCCAGCAAGTCACATATGCCATATGTGATGATCTTGCAAGATTTCATCTCAATCCCCATTGTTTTGATTCACCAAAATATTCCAAAACCCTCTCTTTCCAAATCCAAATTTGAGCAACTTTGTATTGTCAAGTATTTCCAAGTGACCTCAAACTTTGTGGACATGCCCTAATACCCAAATAATGACACTACACTAAGTGGTGCATCATGGGGATTAACTTAGCATGACCAGATCTACAGAAACTTGATTCTGTTGATTTCTAGGGTTTACCAAGTTTGTATTATCAACTTTCTTCAATTGAGCTGAAAACTTGTGATCAGTACCAACTAGATACCACTTAACCCTGGTAAATATCAAGACCATAGGATTCCTCTGCCTAGCCCAAACACAGCACAAACACCTTCAGCCATAAGCTTGTGGACAAGAAAAGTTGACCCAAAAAGAATCCCCTTGCCTCCAACTTTTTACCACAGTATGATCTAACCCCAATTTACCTCCAGTAACTTTGCCATGGCCTCTGATCAATTATTGGGGGGGGGGGGGTAAATCCCTTATTTTTACCTCTTTTTTACCATGGCAAGGCCTCTTCTTCCTCTCCCCCACTATTCTGTTCATGCAAATGCCCCCAAACCTTTCCACAACCTCATTTGCATACTCATGCATCTATCCAAGCCCAAAGGTGGCATGCTCATGTGGAAAATATGAGCAGTTCATCTAAACCTCCATTTTGGTAGCAAATGAGGCTTTGAACTACAAGTACCCTGTACATTGAACTCCCTGAGCTGGAATTTGGTGTGCATGTACTCCCTCCATGCCCATGACTACTAGACAAGGTTCTATCCAAAGTGACCTCTAGTAAACATTCTTTTTCTAAGCCCCAAGTTTGCTGCTGCAAATTTACCTTGTGTAGAAACCACATTTACCCAGCTCCATATGGGTCCAAATTTCACCAGAGGCCTTCTGCATGCATGCCTGACACCATGGACGACCTTTTTCAGCCAGGAAGATGTCCTGGACATGCAATGGCGTGGTGACCATGATGTTGACCTGCAGAAACGGTGCTCTGCCGACAGAGGTTGTCATGTAGCTCGTGTCCGGCAGTGGAAGAGTGCCCCAGCACGCCAAGCATCCCCCCTCGACCACCCATGCCCCTAACCGACGCCAACAACGTACCAAGGCTCCTCAGACGCGCGTGCTCACCGCGCCCGAGGTCCTTCGGCGGACAGCCGAGCCCCTCTCGGGTGCCCTCCCATATATGCCTTCCCCAAAGCTCCCCGGACGGCCCTAGCACACTTCTCTCCCTCTCACCAACCTCCCAGCGCCCCCCAATTTCCCTCTCATCCTCTGCATCGATGGCAATGGCCGGAGCTTTGCCGGCGGCCCCTCCTCAAATTAGAGCTCCCCGGCTCCCCTCCTCTCTCCTGAGCCTCACCTAGCCCCTCTCGAGCCTCCACCCTTTCCTCTATGACCCATTTCTCTCCTCCCGACGGCCGCAACACCGTGCCTACCATGACCAACGGCATCCTCCGCCGTGGTGGAAGCCGCGCTCGGCCGCGACCTCTCCTACACCCGAGGGCATCCCAGGCACACGCGGCACCCCGCCCTGAGCACTTCGGTGGCCGGAGCCACCGGATCTGGCACCGGCGTGCGCTAGGCCCCGCCTCTTCTGCCTCGCCCTGGCTCGAGCGGGGGGTGGGAGAAGACCTGCCGACGGGGCCCGCCTGTCAACCACCCAAAAGGCCGAGCCCGACATTTTTAAGTGGATACGGCTCCAGCCGTTTGCGCTTTCCCGTGGCGAAAACAGCTTTCCGCAAATACGCGTTCGGCGTCGCCCACACGGCTGAGCTGCTGCGCCGGCCCAGTTGTCTCTGCCTTTCATCCGGCCCACTTAGGTATACTTCTTTTACTTTTTCTTGTTATTTAAAGACTAAAACTTTTCCATAAGGCTTATTTCAAATCCAATTTTGGTGATTCAAATTCCTAGGTGCCCCTTAATTCATGCTCTATCACATGGTGTGTAGTGCACATTTTTCCACATAACATTTCTCCTCCACCAAATAATTTTGGGCATTTCTTTTTTTATAAAACCTACTTTGAAAATCCTTAGAGCATTCATTCTAGCTCCAAATTGGATGATTCCACTTTTCTTGTGCTCTATGCATAGGGACCTATTTATCTAGCTATGCTTAACATTTTTACCATGCAATATTTCTGTTAGAAAGAATAAATAGCTCCCCTTTTCATTAATTCCATATTAGAAATCCCTAGAATATTCATCCCAACTCCAAATGCAGTGAAACCACTTCCATAATTCTACTAAAATCATGCCCAAATTGATGAGTTCCTCTACTCATTTTTAGAAAAATATTTTCTATAGACTCCTTATAAAATCATTGATCCCTCCATTTCCATCATTCAAAAATCTGTGGCGATCCAAAATCCAGTAGAGCCATTTTAGATATTTACTTATGACCAGAGATGTCCAAGAAGAATAAAACTCCTATTTATAGAGCATTTTATTTCTCTGCTTGTTGTGTTACTTATTGTGGTTGTTTGCGGCGATAGTTGACGGAGTAGATGGTGTGGTTGGAGAAGACCAGAAGCTTGTGAAGACCTCGAATTCATTGCTAAGCCAGGCAAACAACCCTTTGACCATGTCTAAGAAACCATTTTATGCATGACATATGGCACTTTATTCCGTTGCATTGAATCATGATGAAACGGAGACCACCGTAGTGGGTTACCTCTGTTACTTTCCTCGTTGATACTTGCACTAAGCATGACCCTACCTTCCTATGAGGGTTGTGCGGGTGGGAAGTAGTTAGGATGCTGAGTAGTTGCTACGCAAGTGGGTTGGGAAAATGTATGGTGTCGGAAAGGAAATGATTTCAAATACTATTCGAAAACCCCGTCGAGTGCCACTAATCCCCGAGGGACATGAAGAGCTAGGTAACCATTTAATGAAGAAGTGGTGTACCGAGGCAAGTTGCGTGTGTATTTTCCAAAACGGATTAGATTTAAGGTCTACTGACCGTCCCAACCTTACATGTGCGACCACTCTACCCCTATATGGGAAGGGGCCTTGTTGATTACTTTGGTCGATGCTAGCAGAGAGCTCGCATTACTAGTGGTGGGAGTGACGTGGTCACTCCCGATACGGGGTCGTGCCAGGTAGGGCGACCATGGGCTGTTTTTACAGACACCGGGCACATCGTTGCATCCCTTCATGGATGGTACTATGTTGAGAAAGGCTCGTGTTTGCACATCATGAGGACGTGGGCCAATGAGTGGACTCTTTGTTTAGTATCGTCAAGGGAAAGGCATCGTTCGGGTGCTTACCTCGGGTACCTAAGGTACCGCGAGTCGTGGATGGCACGGAAGTTCCCCGAGTCTTGTGGGTAAAGCGCGCAACCTCTGCAGAGTGTAAAACTATTCGAATAGCCGTGTTGGCGGTCATGGACAGTTGGAGGTCCTTCTTAAACTACATCCAGATATTTTCAAAAAAACTTGGTGTGTGTGCGTGTGTGTGTGAGAAAGATGGTACTTGGGTTAAGTCAGATGACTTGGCATGATGATTGAACATGAGATGTTCATCCCCTGCTTATATTGATATCTGTAACTTGTTCATATGGACATCTCCAACGTGTTGATGCATGCTTTTACAAGTTGATTGTACATGTCATTGCACCCAAAAATTAGCTTTCTGCAACTTACCTACTTAGTGCTATATCACGCATTGTTAAACCTTGTTCCAAACATGGGTTGCTTGCGTGTACATTCAAAGTACTCATTGGCTGGCCACTGGTTATTTTATTGGCAGGCATGAAAGAACATGATATGATGAAGAGTACCTTGGTGACGAACATGCGAGCTAGGACGCTTCCCAGTCAAAATGCCTGTAGGGTTTAGGCAGATGACATGGGTTCACGCTATCGTTGAAGATTTCCGCTGCGAGTTTATGAAGACTTGGCCATAAAGGCCATATTTGAGTAAAACGGTATGTAATGGATGTAAGACTCTTGTTATTCAATTTCGGTGTGTTCAGTGAGCATTGATCTCTAGGATCACAGTGCACGTACATTCGGTGATCACGACTTATGAGTCAGGGTCCCCACAGAGCTGGTATCAGAGCCATCCTGACTGTATTAAGCCCTTAGTTAGCATGGACGTTAGTTAGGACAAAACTATTTTTCCAGACCCTTCAAATCACTTACAAAACTTCTATATTTCTTACCTCTCCTAAGATTTCAAATAAACCAAAGGTTTTTGCCTTACCACTTCCACCATTTTTCTCTTGGCTCACCTCATCTACTTTTCAAAACCTTGCAAATGGTCATTAGTACCCTTGTGCCCCTCACCACTGGATTCCTTGTAATCCTCGTGGGTAACCTGGAAATAAGCCACCATGCCAGACATTCACACAAGTCTGACGACACCACGACAAGATGATACCAACAGAAGATACTCTCTCGAGGAGTGAGGACAACAAGGCTCGGAAGATGGTGACACCCTCGACGCTGCCCCAGGATGATGCCACCTTGGCCTACGATGACCCGGGCATAAGACGTGCAATGTCATGGTATGCCTGGCTAATAGAGAAACCTTGTCCTTACCATTGTTGTGTCGGCAACCATCGGTGGATGAGAACCTTGCCATTTGGTCCGCCTCACCATAGTGAGCAGGAAAACGGTTCTCTTCATTCCCCGCTCTTGGTGTCGATATTATCATCAACATGACCGACAAGTTGGAACTCTATCATGCCTTGTGGATTTCATTGCATAAAGGGTTGCCCACTTGGAACTCTCGACGCCTTGAAGGACAAGAAAACATTGGCACGACTACGAAGACACCAGAAGACCCAATCGACGACGGCCATGAGGAATCACCTTCATCGTCAACTCACCAGATGCGAAGTTGTCAAGGACTCTTCAGGCACAACCAGGATCGTTTCAACAACAAGAGACATAGCGACACTTGAAGTAGACCCAGAAGACTGAGCGGACTCCTCTACAAGAAGCAAGCACGACTACTGAGTCCGAGAACCCCCTAGGGTAGGATGAGTCGTGTATTCCGCAAGCGAATTCGAGTCCGTGTGATGGTTCGAATGGAACCATGTTGTGTGTTGCTTGTTTTATCTGTTTGTGTTCTGGTATAAGATGCACTTTTTCCCTAGGCAACAAGTACGCGACTATACCACCTACCTTATCTTACTGGTTGTGTTTGGCCTTCTCGGCACTTGTTCGAATGCACTTGAACTATACCAACCCCTTAGGCACTCCCCTCTATGCTACTTTTCCTTCTCACCCTTCTCATCAACTGAAGACCAGCAAGGCAAGATGCACCAAGGATCCACCTCAACCAGCAACTAGCACTGAAGACTTTTGACGACAACCTATTGAACCAAGTGCTACCCATAGAGTTATGCTTTTCCCTCAAGATTGGAGATCCTTCCCTAGACCAACCTAGACCTCGGAAGTTACCCCAGGTCGAACCCTTAACCACGTGCTTAACATGTGGATTTGCAAGAGAAACAGTTGGCTTCAACAACCTTTGCTTAGCATTGGGTTCGTTGTGGAACTAGTGATCACAGTGAACAAACGCATTAGTTCTTGATCTAGCACTTTAACTGTGATGCCATAGGGAAGATCGTTTTGAGGATACGTGATTAGTAGACAAATGATTTGATGTAGCTATAATAGATATCTTGAGGATGTAGCTAAACCCCTTTGGTGGTTTACGAGACTTTCGTGATGATAGGTGGACTTGGTGGACCAAGTTAATAGAGTAGCATAACTTACTCCTCCCTTGAGTAAATTGGATTTAGTAGGACAATTGTAATCATAAGCTGAAATTCTTGGTGGAAAAATAATTTGACCTTGTCAAGTGATATTGATAGTGGATTGATGATGTTATGATGATGACTTGGAGGAACAAGTAGGGATTCTCGTTGGACATGAGATTTGGATTTAAATAGGTAATCCTAATAGGGTGTTGGCGATAAATGGGACTACATGGTTCGGAGTAATTTGGATTTAGTCTGATGATCTTGATCTTGATACCATGTTTCTCGGTAGTTGATAAGATAAGAAAATTGGAAGTTGTCGAAATTGATTTAAGGATCTATATAAGCTTGACCTTGGAGTTTACCCGATCCTAATATTGGAAGCTCGTGGAGACACTGCGATAATAGTCCTTTCAAGTTTTGCGAATTATAAGAACTCTAGGAGATATATGGAACATCACCGGTATTGGATTTGTAGCAGTAATGGATCATGTAATATTGGATGGTATTTGTGGATCGATTAATTTGATTCGTTGGAAGGAAACAAGATCTTGGATTGGTATGTTACACGTTTCCTTAGCATAGAAATGCAGTACCTTAGACCTTGGATAGGTTAGTATATGAATTGCATTTGTAGTGTCACAATCAAGCTTAGCAACTTGTATGCTTTCCCGAGGATTTTTATATAGTGATACATATGAGTTTGCTATAGTTTACATGTGAGATTTTGGTTTAGTCCTTCTGTCAAAACCATGGAGATATGAGTAGCATGAGTGATGTTGGAGTTGACTTATATGAGATGATACCTTCGATGATATAGGACGATTTCGTTTGGAGTAATGGGTAGTACTATTGGCATCTAAGAACTGTGCTCAAGGATAAGATGATAGACGTTCACTCACATCCTAAGTTCCTTGAAACTTCGAAGTTTACCAAGCCATAACACGGTCGGAATATGACCATCGACTTTGACTCTAAGTCAAAGGACTATGACCAATACTCCACCTCGACCACCATCAATCATGTCCATGAGGAAGGTGGACACGAAGAACTAGATTATGCTGGAACCAAATTTAGACCACAACCCCCTGGACAAGTGACCATCCGGAACAAATGACTGCTTCTCTCACATATCCCATGAACAAAGTGTTTAGGTGATAGTTGGAGGAATAGGTTGTTGTACCCATGGATGACATGCTTATTTTCCCAAGAAGAGCAAGGAAAACCTTAGTACTATTTGGATAAGCCCCAGAAGCACCGATTGCCATGCTTCTCAAGTGTAAAGTCTTACCTTGAAGAAGTTGGACTCCTCGAAGCACCCTCCCTGCAACAGAAGACGTTCTTGCCCAAGCAAGATGAAGAGCCTTGGGGAGCCACGACGAAGAAGGAGAAGCAAGGGAAGTCAACCACCGCTCCTCAGCCGGCTACATCAGCTAGACTATATCAAGAAGCACCGATGTTCAAGCACGATGAAACCCTTGGACATCAAGAGGATTTAAGATTCCCTTATTTTAATGGTCACATATCAGTTCCTGACTAGTATGGAACCGAGAAGTTGATAGCACCCTCACTCCACCACTTTGATGGTGTGCAATAAGCATGATGTCCCTACTCTCTCCAGATTCCTGGAACGGAATGGAGCGACTATCATGACTTCATCATTAGCCCCTTTTTGTCCAACCAAGGACGTGAATCCTGACTGGATGATGGTGAAACCCCTGTCAAAGGTGGTTCACCCCAATTGCCAAGCCTTAGACCTTGGGGATTGGATGGCTGGTCTATACTTTTGGGTAGCCAGCTCATCTAGGACCCCATTCCTAAAACCTTCCCACAAATGGCCGAAGATGAATGAAGAACATACCTGGGAAACTTACTCAAGCAGAGGATCTCGACAAGAAGCCCACGGTGACGCACTTCAACACTCTCAAGGATGAAGACCACCTGCAACTGAAGATCTCCTCCTTTAAAGATAAGGACTCCCCCGTCGACGGGAAGCTACACCAAGACTTTGACCCTTCTATTCTGATGCGAGACATCTAGATGTCACTAACCAATATGAGTAACACCAGGAATAGCACACAGACACACTACTTTGCCCCGTATTCTGACTTTGGAATACATGCACAAGCGAGACTTTGCTCGAGCCCCGTTCATCAAGCCCTTAGCTCCTAGTCAGACCTGGCATACCGCAGGAACCCGATTCACCTCTCAGACGAAGTCAAACGATGCACTCCAAGACGTATCGTCAAGCACTTCAAGGACCAGTGGAGCAACCACACCAGAGCAGAAGCAACATGGGACATGAATACTACCTCACCTCTGAATTTTTGTAGCTTTTCTACGCCTAGACTAGGAATCTCAGGGACGAGATTCTTGTAAGCGTGTAGGTCTGTCACACCCTGTGTTTTGCCTCCCCTGATTAAGTCAACATAGCTCAAAAATTATGACCAATTAAAACTTTTTGTGTGCTTGTGATACTTGATTTGATTGTTGATTGCTTGTTTGCTTGCTTGTGCTCTATTCCTTATGCTCTCAAATCACATCTCTTGATCCAAAGCTTTGCCAATGATCATGCCATGTGTATAGGACATAAAATTATTTTTATAAAATATTCTTTTGGCCAAAAAGGATTTATTCAAATTAGGTTTTCAAAAACCCCTGAATTGAGGTTTGTACTACAAGACCTCAAAATAAGGTGGATGATTTTCCCCAAAGACTTTATTTGGAACCTACTATATATAGAACTTCCCAAAACCACAAAATATTATTTTTAAAGTTTATCTTCCTATTTCATTTAAAGGCTTTTTCTTAAGACCAGAAATGGTCTTTCATAGGGAAAAATTACTTTTATGCTTTCAAAATATTTGAGAAAATTTAGGGAAACTCAGTGGGCATATATTTTCCATATATAAGAGTTTCAACACATGGTCATGTTCAAAATATTGGACAAAACCCTTCAAAACCCTTTCTGCATAATTCCTGTATTTGGAATATTTATATAAGAAATATTCTCAAAGAAATCCAGGAAAATTCCAACATGTCACATAAGCCATATGTGATGATCTTGCAAGGTTTCATCTCAATCCCCATTGTTTTGATTCACCAAAATATTCCAAAACCCTCTGTGTCCAGATCCAAATTTGAGCAACTTTGTATTGCCAAGTATTTCCAACTGACCTCATACTTTGTGGACATGCTCTAATACCCAAATAATGACACTACACTAAGTGGTGCAGCATGAGGATTAACTTAGCATGACCAGAACTACAGAAACCTTATTCTGTTGATTTCTAGGGTTTACCAAGTTTGTATTATCAACTTTCTTCAATTGAGCTGAAAACTTGTGATCAGTACCAACTAGACTTACCACTTAACCCTGGTAAATCTCAAGGCCATAGGATTCCTCTGCCTAGCCCAAACACAGCACAAACACCTTCAGCCATAAGCTTGTGGAAAAGAAAAGTTGAACCAAAAAGAATCCCCTTGCCTCCAAATTTTTACCACAGTATGATCTAACCCCAATTTACCTCCAGTAACTTTGCCATGGCCTCTGATCAATTATTGGGGGGGGGGGGTAACTCCCTCATTTTACCTCTCTTTTTACCATGGCAAGGCCTCTTCTTCCTCTCCCCCGCTATTCTGTTCATGCAAATGCCCCCAAACCTTTCCACAACCTCATTTGCATACCGATGCATCTATCCAAGCCCAAAGGTGGCATGCTCATGTGGAAAATATGAGAAGTTCATCTAAACCTCCATTTTCGCAGCAAATGAGGCTTTGAACTACAAGTACCCTGTACATTGAACTCCCTGAGCTGGAATTTGGTGTGCATGTACTCCCTCCATGCCCATGACTACTAGACAAGGTTCTATCCAAGTGCCCTCCTGTAAACATTCTTTTTCTAAACCCCAAGTTTGCTGCCGCAAACTTACCTTGTGTAGAAACCACATTTACCCAGCTCCATATGGGTCCAAATTTCACCAGAGCCCTTCTGCATGCATGCCTGACACCATGGACGACCTTTTTCAGCCAGGAAGATGTCCTGGACATGCAATGGCGTGGTGACCACGCTGTTGACCTGCAGAAATGGCGCTATGCCGACAGAGGTTGTCCTGTAGCTTGTGTCCGGCAGCGGCAGAGTGCCCCGGCACGCCAAGCATCCCCCCTCGACCACCCATGCCCCTAACCGATGCCAGCAACGTTCCAAGGCTCCTCAGACGCGCGTGCTCACCGCGCCCGAGGTCCTTCGGCGGACACCCGAGCCCCTCTTGGGCGCCCTCCCATATATGCCTTCCCCAAAGCTCCTCGCACGCTTCTCGCACGCCCCTAGCGCACTTCTCTCCCTCTCACCAACCTCCCAGCACCCCCCAATCGCCCTTCCATCCTCTGCATCAACGGCAATGGACGGAGCTTTGCCGGCGGCCTTCCTCAAATTAGAGCTCCCCGGCTCCCCTCCTCTCTCTCGAGCCTCACCTAGCCCCTCCTAAGCCTCCACCGTTTCCCCCGTGACCCGTTTCTCTCCTCCCGACGGACGCAACACCGTGCACACCATGAACAATGGCATCCTTCACCGTGGTGGAAGCTACGCTCGGCCGCGGCCTCTCCTGCGCTCGAGGGCAACCCAGGCACATGGGGCACCCCGCCTGTCGTGGTTTTGTCAACCCGACAGATGTCCTCGTAACAGGACTTAGGTGTGAGGCTATCGCCGCTTGGTGGCGACTCGAAGGGGTTAAACGAGAGAGATAGTCGGGTTTACCCAGGTTCGGCCCCTCCTATGGAGGTAATAGCCTACGTCCTGCTTTGTGTGTATTTGATGAGTAGATCTTGATTACAAGGGTGCAGAATCGCTAACCTAGCTGTCGAGAGGTTATAACTTGAGTCTTTCGGCCCTAGGGGCTTGCCTTTATATACAGTTCAAGCCCTAGGGCTTACAATAGAGTCCGGGTCACACCATGACCTGTGACCTACGACATCTCTAATTTGTCCTGCATCTTAAGGAAACTTAACCGGAGTCTTTCGCTTTATGGGCTTTGAGCCGCCGTCTTCAGGTGTTGGGCCACTCGGCGTCTTGGTCAGCCGCCACCTTGTCTTGTACTCAGGACACGGCCCATTTAAACTTGGTTGCAGAGTTGTTGATATGTTTAACCCGGCCCAATATGGCGGGTTACACCATGGAGTTATATCCCTAACATTAGGCACCCGATTGACTTGAATCCATTAATGTCAATAGATCTTTCCTTCCTTTGGCGGCTCATCCTTGGAACGTTATCTTGTATGAATTTCATGACACCAGCTTGTTTTGCCCCCAAACTTGACATTTCCTCCAGCTCATACTTGTTGTGACGTCATCCTTGCCGACCGTTGTTCTCCAAAGTCATCATAATGTATCCATTCAAAAACTGCGCCAAATCTAGGTGGGCGCAAAAAACTGAGGCGCACTTGTAGCCACAAATTTACCTCGGTCGCTTCATTTTTCTCAGCGCCGTTTCACTTTCTTTCCCCTTATAAATAGGCCCCGCTGGCCTCCACAGTAACCTTTCCTCATCGTCTTCCTCCTCCTGCTTCTCCATTGACTAAACACCACCAGAGCTCCCAAGGCAACTCCGAGGTTTTTCGATTCCATTGCCAGCGTCGTCAAGCCTTCTCGCGACCGCCAAAGCGAACTCGATCATTCCCGCATCGGCTCTGACGCCACCTGGTATGAACCCTTACTATCTAGGGTTTCGGCATTTCCAGTGTTCTTACCGCCTCCAATGCGTTCATTTGAAATCGCGTTCAGTAGATCCATATATTTATCCACTCACTTCTGTGTATTCTTAGATCGATCTCCACTCCATTTTCCTTATAAGCAGATCTAAAACGAGCCACCAAGGGTTATCCTTTGGACTGCTGCAGTTTCGGTTGTTCCGTCGGCTAGAACATATATCTCACTGTTTTTCTTCGTTTAATTAGATCCGCCTAGAGGGAAACTTTCATAGAATCCTGTTTGTGATCCAATGTTTCTGCTTAGTGTTGAAGATATCCCTTCGGTCTTCTTAAATTTCACCGGCTCATAACAATACCTTAGTGTAGGCGGCTTATAATCTGCTCCGGCTTATCTTTTCCATTATTCTTATAGCTACTTCATAACGCGCCATGGCTCCGAAAAACTCCAAAGTTTGTAACTGGGCAAAGAGCAAAGAGTCCAAGCTCACCTTGGAGAACCTTGTGGATCAAGGCTTCTTGCCGGCTCGAAAGACTATAAAGTGGCGAGCTCCTGAAGGTCGTCCCCACAACCACAACTAGGGGAGGTTGTAGTGTTTACTGATCATTTGCACAGGGGCTTCCGCCCTCCTGGCTAAAAATTCTTTAGAGACCTCTTGCACTTCTTCAAGCCTAGGTCTCAAGACATTAGTCCGAACTCCATGAAAAATATTTGTCAATTTCAAGTGTTATGTTATGTGTACCTTCAGGTTGAGCCGTCTGTCACTCTGTTCAGAGAGTTCTTCTATCTTAACCGTCAAACGGAAACAAAGAATGGTGCTTCCTGCGAGCTCGGTGGTATTTCCATCCAGAAGAGAAAGAAAATCACCTTCCCAGAATCAAAGTTGGCGAGTCACCAAAAGGGTGGAACAAAACCTGGTTCTATTGCAGAGACACTTCACCCGAAGGGGAAAATCCCTTGCCGGGTTTCAGATTGGAAAGACTTAGTGGTAAAATGGAATTCGCGGGTTGGCCAACTGACGAAGCGAGTGCAAATTTAGCGCCTCTTCATGCAAAGTTGAGAGCCCTGACCGCACATGGCCTGACCGGGATAGATCTGATTCGTTGCTGGTTAAACTGGCGGATCCAACCCGTCAGTTTGAGGGGCAGCTTGATGTGTGCTTATTCAGGCGCCTCAAATGATCCTCAACGGTTTTCTCGTGAAAATCTTACTGTCAATGCTCTTACCATGGAAACAAAGAAGTTTTTCTCTGACTCAAAAGAGTTGTGCAGCGTCACCGGCTTGGGTCCGTTTTACCTTCTCAACCCGCCGCCTCAGGTATTAACTGTTTCCATTGTCTCTGGTCCATGTCTTTCTTGACTCGCCATTTACTTATTATATGCTTTATATATATGCAGGCGGATTCTAACTTTTGAAAAGTTGCACCTCAAGCCTCCCTTCCTACTACGGGTAAAAAGAATGCCCCAGTCTCCGTATCGTCTTCAGAGGAGGAATCTGAGGTAGAACTTGACTCTCTCGGTCTCCTATTTAATGAACTTGCTGACGGACCTTCTTATCAGGGCGACTCGGAATTTAGCCAAGCCGGCGTAAATGAGGTAACTCCAATTTCCCCCAGTCCTTCGAAAATGCTTGTTCCTCGGAGACCAAGACAAGTTGTTCGGAAAGTTAAATTATCACACCCAGAAGCTCTTTTGGCTCATGATTTTCTTTTGAAGAACACACAATTTGACGGCTCATTAAAATGCAAGACTTGGGATGATGAAGACCCTAGTTTATCTCACACGCCGCCGGCTCGCAAACCACGCCTTGAGGTGCCCCATAGTCCAACTGATTCTCGCCCTAGAGCCGGTTTGTTTAAATAACCTCTCAGTCCTTCAAATTCCCTTTATCAAGATTCTCCTTCAACATCAGGCGACTCAAGCACGTCACAGCTTCCCCCTTTCAATGTCAATCATGGGTAAATGTTTATCTTTGCAAAGTCCGTATTGTATCTTTCATTGTTTTGATCTCAACTTGTAATAACTTTTGTTGTACTAATAATCCAGAGCCAAAGTTGTTGTGTCCAAACAGATAGGCGGGTCATCCTCTGGGACATCAAACCAAGAAATGCCAATTCTTCTGAAGATGACTCCAATGGTTGATTCTTCTGGAGAAGAACTTGATGTGAGGGTAGAGCCGGAGGCTGCCACTAAGATACCCGGAGCAAACGAGCCAGTTTTTATGGATGCTCCTCCTGAGATTGAATCATCCATCTTTCCTTCCAAATCAGCTTGCGTAGATGAACTTATGGCGTCAGCTGACCACAACATTCCAGACGTTGTGTTTGTTAAAGAAAATTTGAAAGCCCCCATTACTTCCACTTCCTTAGCTAAAATCGTGAGCAAGGATGAATCAGTGACTTTGGATAAGGGAAAAGCCAAAATGGAATTCCTGGATTTATCCGTACTTGGTGTTGAAGACCTGTATCAAGAATACTTGACCCGGCTGTCTGAGAGCCGAGAAATTGAGAAGAGCATGATAAATGTTATGAAGGAAAAAATATGAGGTAATCTTCTTATTTTACCATTATCCTGCATACTACCATTAGCTTCCAAAGACCAGCTTGTTATGATAAGTTGGTTTTATAGAATGACTGAAAGCCCATAGTAACCGTGTAGCCCCCAAGGGATGACTCATCTTCTTGAGATGAGTCAGGTCTTTTTAATATGAAAGAAGTTCGACCTGTAGCCCCCAAGGGCCGACTCATCTTCTTGAGATGAGTCGGGTCTTTTTAATATGAAAGAAGTTCGACCTGTAGCCCCCAAGGGCCGACTCATCTTCTTGAGATGAGTCGGGTCTTTTTAATATGAAAGAAGTTCGACCTGTAGCCCCCAAGGGCCGACTCATCTTCTTGAGATAAGTCGGGTCTTTTCAATATGAAAGAAGTTCGACCTGTAGCCCCCAAGGGCCGACTGATCTTCTTGAGATAAGTCGGGTCTTTTTAATATGAAAGAAGTTCGACCTGTAGCCCCCAAGGGCCGACTCATCTTCTTGAGATGAGCCGGGTCTTCTTCCCTATCTTAGTTTCAATAGAACCAAAATACATTAGCCCCCAAGTGTCAAGGACATTGCTTGCAATCTTCTTGGAACTTGTAAATATAATTACTGATGCCTGTTGCTCGTCCATCAGGGATATTACGAAGATACTGAGTCTGTTGCTGTGAGACTGCAGAAGCGGCTCAAGGAGGAAAAAGATTGAAAACTGAAGCCGAGTCCATGGCGGCTCACTTTGAAAATTATGCTCGTCAGGCGAACGAACGTCTGGAATAGGCCATGAAACTGTTTGAGACGGAAAAGGCTGTCCTGACCAAAAGTGCAGAGAAGGCTGAGAAGAACTTTGGCCCCATGAAAGAGAAATACGCCATTCTCGTCAAGCAGATCAATGATATGTTGACATCAATCTTCGGTACGTGTTCTGACCCGCCTTTGTCAATGTGCCGGTTTATGAACCTTGTGGCGACTTATTTTGCTTTGCCTTATGTGCAGGGCGAAAAAACCACAACCTCGTAGAGCTGCCAATTGTAAAATTGAAGATCATTTTCACGTACGTAGAGCAGTTGTTTACAGGCTCCGTATATTCCATCATGGCTGTGAAGAACCTGAAGCATCCACCGAGAAGTATCAAAGTCATGTTGAAGCAGCTCTCTACCGTGCCACAGTGGGTGATTGAAACTCGGAAATCAGCGGCTCGTGTAAGAGCGAACATGGCACTCGCTCGGGCAAAGGCGTATCTGCCAGAATTGGATGTGGAGCTTCTGAAAAGCGGCTTCCCGGAGTTTAAACTTGACGAGTCAGCATTCACTCATGAAGATTACGCAAGGTGCCTTTTGGAGACCTGGCCACTGTCGTCTTTGATAGCCGACGAGGTAGATCTTTCAAGATATCATCCAGCCTACACCGCTGATAATGAACGCATTAGCGCACCCTAGGACGAGCCGTCTGATCTGGTGCCGCCTCGCCGTAAGACACTTTTGCTCCTGACATTGACGCGTCAGCTCTTTTTGAAGGGACCGAAATTTTTGAATCTTTGCTCTCAATTCGTTGGCAACAGAAAGGCCAGCAGGTTGATGATGACGAGCCAGCGGGATCAGATCCAGAGGCGGCTCATGACAAAGCTTGAAGACGGCCTGGAAGCTAGATGAGTCACCTCGTCAGACGAGCCTCCTGGTGTAAGAAACTTTTTGTGAAGGATTAATTGGCTCCACAATGAGCCTATAATAGGAGTAGTACTCTTCATAACTTTGAATTTGCTCTGTCGTCCCATCATGCACGTTGGCGCCTTTTGCTAGTGTTGAACTCTGATGTGACAAGCTTCTGTTAATATGCTCACGGCATTGTTTATCCCCGCACCTTTCTTGCTTAATGTCTGATAATTTTTGTCCATAAAGCAAATCTGGAGTAAGCCGGCAACATAACTTGGTCTTTCGAAACTCAAGGCAATCGATTTCCTTCAATGATATTGAAGACGGATGATCCGGAAACTGGTCATGATATGAACTCAGTTATGAAACCCGGCCATCAAAATATAAGCCGGTGGCAAGGGTAATATTGTACCTGAAAAATGTAAGTATATATATGTGTGTATATATTTTTTAATAATCTGGCTCAATGAGACTTGGAAAAAAGGAGACTCGCTTTCGAGGCTCAAGTCTTGCTTCCATGAAGCGGGCATAATAACCCATGGTTTGTCCTAGCTTTCTGTATGCCGGCTCTCACATGACTCAAGCCAATGTTTTAACCTTAAAAGTTCAGGGTCCAGAAAAGGATTAACTTTTAAGAGTACACGGGGTCATCTGATCGGAGTCGGATCAAACATACAGGAAGGTTTAACTATATTTTAGTGGCGTCTTTGCCGGGTCAAGAGGATGAGAAAGCTAAACTCGATGAGTTGGTAGCCCTCAAGTGACCTATGTTTCAAACAGTAAAGACTCATGCTCAATTTATAGGCTGAAATAGCAGAGACCCCGAGTTTCGGGATGCTGGCTTTATTATATTTTAACATAAAGAAGTATATACAGAATTTTGCAGAGGGGGGGGGGGAAAGAAAAAATTATAAAAAGGTGAGCCGGTGGCTCCTAAGTGTAATAAGGCCCCTGGTGTGCAATATTCCAGGGCCGCGTCGTTTCCTCCTGAGAAGTGTATGAACCCTCTCGTAAGTCGACCAGATAATATGAACCATTATTGAGGTTTCGACTGATGATGAAAGGACCCTCCCAAGGCGAGGAAAGCTTGTGCATCCCCATTTGGTCTTGAATCAGGTGGAGAACTAAGTCGCCTTCCTAAAAAGTACGGCTTCGGACTCTACGGCTGTGGTAGCGATGCAGGTCTTGCTGGTATATTGCAGATCTTGCCGCTGTTAAGTCACGCTCCTCTTCCAAGGCATCCAGGGAATTTTTGGAGTGCTTGCTCATTATCCGCCTCGACATAGGCAGTCACCCGAGGCGAGTCATGACGAATATCACTTGGGAGGACCGCCTCAGCTCCGTAAACCAAGAAAAAAGGAGTGTACCCTGTGGATCTGTTTGGCGTTGTTCGAATACTCCAAAGTATTGAGGGGGGTTCTTCAACCCAACAACCCGGCGTTCGCTCAAGGGGCACCATGAGCCGGGGCTTGATTCCTCTCAAGATCTCCTGATTGGCTCTCTCAGCTTGCCCGTTTGACTACGGGTGTGCTACTGCTACTAAATCGAGTCGGATGTGCTCCCGCTGGCAGAATTGTTCCATGGCTCCCTTGGACAGATTGGTACCATTATCAGTAATGATGCTTTGGGGGTAGCCAAAACGGAAAATCAGCTTCTTTAGAAACTTGACCGCGGTCTTCGCATCGCAATTGCTGACCAGCTCTGCCTTAACCCACTTAGTAAACTTATCAACCGCCACTAATAAGTGGGTCTTTTTATCAGAAGACGGCTTGAATGGACCAACCATATCCAGCCCCCAGACTGCAAATGGCCAAGTAATTGGAATCATACGCAACTCCTGAGCCGGTACACGAGCCTGTCAACCAAACTTTTGGCAAACATCACATTTGCGCACAATCTCCTCAGCGTCGGCATGAGCCGTCGGCCAATAAAACCCATGCCGAAAAGCCTTGGCGACCAATGATCGTGATCCGGCATGGTGTCCACAATCGCCAAAATGGATTTCGTTAAGTATTTCCTGGCCTTCCTCAGGCGAAACACACCGTTGAAACAAGCCAATGCTGCTTCGGCGATGTAACTCGCCATTGACGATCGTCATGTACTTTGATCGCCGAATGATTTGACGAGCGTCGACTTCCTCTTCTGGGAGCTCTCCTCGGGTCAGATAAGCCAAATATGGCACGGTCCAATCAGGGGTGACACGCAGAGCCGCCACCAGGTGTGCCTTCGGGTCAGGGATAGCTATATCCTCTTCCGACGGTAACTTGACAGATGGATTGTGAAGGACGTCCAGAAAGACGTTAGGCGGCAGCGGATTTCTCTGTGAGCCAAGTCTAGACAAAGCATCAGCCGCCTCATTGAGCCGGCGATCTATATGATCGACCTGATATCCTTGAAAATGACCCGCCACATCAGAGACCACTCGTCGATAAGCCGCCATAAGAGGGTCCTTAGAATCCCAAGTCCCTGATACTTGCTGTGCTACTAGATCTGAGTCACCCAGACATCTGACCTGGCTAAGGTTCATCTCTTTGGCTATCCGAAGCCCATGTAGGAGTGATTCGTACTCAGCTGCATTGTTAGTACACAGGAACATGAGCCATAAGACATAACAAAATTTGTCACCTTTTGGAGAAGATAGCACGACCCCGGCCCCCGAGCCTTCCAGCTGTCTAGACCCGTCAAAGTGTATAGTCCAGTACGTGGTATCTGGCCTATCCTCTGGAATCTGTATCTCTGTCCAATCGTTGATGAAATCCACCAACACTTGAGACTTGATGGCGGTTCGGGGCATGTACTTCAAGTGGTGGTCACCAAGCTCAATGGCCCACTTGGCTATAATGCTCGTGGCCTCTCGGTTCTGTATGATATCACCAAGAGGCGCCGAACTAACCACAGTTATCGGGTGTTCCTGGAAATAGTGCTTCAACTTCCGGCTCGCCATGAAGATCCCGAAAACCAGCTTCTGCCAATGTGGGTACCGCTGTTTGGATAGGGTTAAGACCTCGCTGACAAAGTAAACCAGGTGCTGAACTGGATATTCCTTTCCCTCTTCTTTCTGCTCGACCACAAATGCAACACTTACCACCTTGGAGTTGGCAGCAATGTAAAGGAGCATAGGCTCTTTTTCCGTGGGAGCAGCCAAGATGGGCGGGTTAACAAGCTGCTATTTGAGCACTTCAAAGGCCCTGCCAGCTTCGACTGTCCACTTGAAGTTGCCTGATTTCTTTAATAATTGGTAAAAATGGGTCGCCTTCTCCCCTAGGCGGCTTATGAACCGGCTTAAAGCGGCAATGCATCCAGTGAGCCGCTGAAGTTGATTCACGTTTGCCGGCTCGGATAATGATGTCACGGCCTTGATCTTGTCCAGGTTGGCCTCGATGCCCGCTCAGAGACCAGAAACCCTAACAATTTGCCTGCAGGAACGCCAAAAACGCACTTCGCCGGGTTAAGCTTCATCTTGTATACTCGAAGATTGTCAAAGGTTTCCTTGATGTCATCCAAGAGTGTCTCTTTCTTCTGAGATTTCACCACGATGTCATCAACGTAGGCATGAACATTACGTCCTATTTGTGGCTTAAGGCAATTCTGGACGCAGCGCTGGTAAGTCGCCCCGTCGCTTTTGAGCCCAAAAGGCATTGAGACATAGCAAAAAGCCATCTTGATCTGATGATACCCAGAGTATGCATCCAAAAAGCATAAACGCTCGCAACCGGCCGTAGAATCAATGATCTGATCAATACGTGGGAGGGCAAAAGGATCCTTGGGACAGGCTTTGTTGAGGTCTGTGTAGTCGACACACATGCGCCAAGTGCCATTTTTCTTCAAAACCAGCACCGGGTTAGCCAACCACTCACGATGAAAAACTTCCACAGTGAACCTAGCAGCTAGGAGCCGGGCCACTTCTTCTCCAATGGCCTTGCGTCTCTCCTCATTAAAACAACGGAGGTACTGGCGCACTGGCTTCATCTTGGGATCTACATTAAGGTGGTGCTCAGCAAGTTCTCTCAGAACTCCACGCATGTCAGATGGCTTACATGCAAAGATGTCCCGATTCTCACAGATGAACTTGATGAGCGCGCTTTCCTATTTGGGATCCAGGCCGGTCCCAATAGTGAACTGCTTGGACGAGTCACCCGGTGTGAAGTCGATATGCTTCGTATCCTCAGCCGGCTTGAACTTGAGCTCGGGTTCTGACTCAGTATTGGTTTTTTTGAGCGGGCTCATGTCAGCCGGGTCAACATTGGCGGTGTATTACTTCAACTCTTCTGCCGCACAGGCTGACTCGGCGTAGGCCGCGTCTCCTTCCTCACATTCCTGAGCTATCTTCCAGTTTCCGTCCACGGTTATGGTCCCTTTGAGTCCCGGCATCTTGAGCTTGAGATAGACGTAACACGGGCGGGCCATAAAACGAGCGTAAGCCGGCCGCCCAAAGAGAGCATGATAAGGGCTTTTTATCTTGACAACTTCAAACATCAATGACTCGCACCTGTAGTTGAACTCATCTCCAAAGGCCACATCGAGCTTGATCCGCCCAATCGGATAAGCCGACTCTCCAGGAACGATCCCATGAAAAACCGTCGTCGAAGGGAGCAAAGTGCTTTCTGATAAATTCATTCGACGGAAGGGCTCGTAATACAATATGTTTATGCTGCTGCCTCCATCCATGAGAACCTTGGACAGAGTGTACCCTCCAACTTGCGGTGCCACCACCAAAGCCAAACCGCTCGGGTTGTCAACCCGGGGGGATGATCCTCTCTGCTCCAGGTGATCGCGTGTTTGGGCCAGTTAAGGTACCTAGGGACCGCCGGCTCAGCCATGTTGACAGGCCTGATCTTGACCTTGCTGCCCCGCTTGCAGGTATTGGTGGTGAACACGTGGTATTGACCACAATTTAGCTGCTTCGTATTTTTCTGAAAAGTACATTGGCCATCATGCTGCTGGAGCTCCGCTCCTGAGTCGTCGTGCGCTTCATCAGAGCCGCCAAGGGCTCCGGATGTAAGTGACACCTGCGCCGCCATACTTATCATAGCATGACCCGGAATCTGCTGGGGGAGATCACGACGTTTCTCGCAAGTCTCCGTCCTGGGTGAACCTCCAAATTTCGAATCCGAGTTGATGACGATTGTTTCCTCGACGGCCGTCTCGTCCAGAGGGCTGACCCGCCGAGAAGATCCGACCACGTCGTGACTTCGGCCGGCTTGACGCCGGTCGGATTGAGTATGCCGAGCCGGCTCGACGATGTTGGAGCAGATGTCCGGCTCGGGCACCGTCGCGCCAATCTTACCGATGAAGACTTGGATCCTACCAAAGGGGACCCGGTAACCATACTCAATTGAGTCGGTAGCGGGGCCCCAGCCAGAGTCGTCGATGTAGATTTTGCCGCGGAGGCTCTTGGTCATACGACCGACCAAGTAACCCCCGAACCCTAGACGGGCTCCCTTCGAGAACTCAACTCCACCGGGCGGCAGCCCCACGGTGGGCGCCAACTGTCGTGGTTTTATCAACCCGGCAGATGTCCTCGTAACATGACTGAGGTGTGAGGCCATCGCCGCTTGGTGGCGACTCGAAGGGGTTAAACAAGAGAGAGAGTCGGGTTTACCCAGGTTCGGCCCCTCCTATGGAGGTAATAGCCTACGTCCTGCTTTGTGTGTATTCGATGAGTAGATCTTGATTACAAGGGTGCGGAATCGCTAACCTAGCTGTCGAGAGGTTATAACTTGAGTCTTTTGGCCCTAGGGCTTGTCTTTATATATAGGTCAAGCCCTAGGGCTTACAATAGAGTCCGGGTCCACCATGACCCGTGACCTACGACATCTCTAATTTGTCTTGCATCTTAAGGAAACTTAAGCGGCGTCTTTAGCTTTATGGGCTTTGAGCCTCCGTCATCACGTGTTGGGCCGCTCGGTGTCTTGGTTAGCCGTCACCTTGTCTTGTACTCAGGACACAACCCATTTAAACTTGGCTGCAGAGTTGTTGATATGTTTAACCCGGCCCAATATGGCGGGTTACACCGTGGAGTTATATCCCCGACACCGCCCTGAGCACTCTGGTGGCCGGAGCCACCGGATCAGGCGCCGGTGTGCGCTCGGCCCCGCCTCCCCTGCCTCGCCCTGGCTCGAGCGGGAGATGGGAGAAGACCTGCCGGCGGGGCCTCCCTGTCAGCTACCCAAAGGTCGGGCCCAAACATTTTTAAGTGGATACGCCTCCAGCCATTTGGGCGTTCCCGCGGCTGAAACGGCTTTCCGCAAATACGCCTTCGGCGTCGCCCGCACGGCCGAGCTGCTGCGCTGGCCCAGTTGTCTCTGCCTTTCATCCGGCCCGCTTAGGTATACTTCTTTTCCTTTTTCTTTTTATTTAAAGACTAAAACTTTTCCATAAGGCTCATTTCAAATCCAATTTTGGTGATTCAAATTCCTAGGTGCCCCTTAATTCATGCTCTATCACATGGTGTGCAGTGCACATTTTTCCACATAACATTTCTCCTCCACCAAATAATTTTGGGCATTTCTTTTATTATAAAACCTACTTTGAAAATCCTTAGAGCATTCATTCTAGCTCCAAATTGGATGATTCCACTTTCCTTGTGCTCTATGCATTAGGCCCTATTTATCTAGCTATGGTTAACATTTCTACCATGCAATGTTCCTGTTAGAAACAATAAATAGCTCCCTTTTTCATTAATTCCATATTAGAAAATCCCTAGAATATTCATCCCAACTCCAAATCCAGTGAAACCACTTCCATAATTCTACGAAAATCATGCCCAAATTGATGAGTGCCTCTACTCATTTTTATAAAAATATTTTCTGTAGACTCCTTATAAAATCATTAATCCCTCCATTTCCATCATTCAAAAATCTCTGGTGATCCAAAATCCAGTAGAGCCATTTTAAATATTTTCTTATGACCAGAGATGTCCAAGAAGAATAAAACTCCTATCTATACAACATTTTATTTCTCTCCTTGTTGTGTTGCTTATTGTGGTTGTTTCTGGCGATAGTTGACGAAGTAGACGGAGTGGTTGGAGAAGACCAGAAGCTTGTGAAGACCTCGAAGTCATTGCTAAACCAGGCAAGCAACCCTTTGATCATGTCTAAGAAACCATTTTATGCATGACATATGGCACTTTATTCCGTTGCATTGAATCATGATGAAACGGAGACCACCATAGTGGGTTACCTCCGTTACTTTCCTCATGGATACTTGCACTGAGCATGGCCCTACCTTCCTATGAGGGTTGTGCGGGCGGGAAGTAGTTAGGATGTTGAGTAGTTGCTACGCAAGTGGGTTGGGAAAATGCATGGTGTCGGAAAGGAAATGATTTCAAATACTTTTCGAAAACCCCGTCGGGTGCCACTAATGTCCGAGGGATGATGACCCCCAAGGATAGGGGATCAATCGTAGTCCGTTCGATAAGTAAGAGTGTCGAACCCAACGAGGAGCCGAAGGAAATGACAAGCGGTTTTCGGCAAGGTAATTTCTGCAAGCACTGAAATTGTAGGTAACAGATAGTTTGATAGGAAGGTAATTGGTAACGAGCAAGTAACGGTACCGGTAAATAAGGTGCAGCAAGGTAACCCAATCCTTTTGTGGCAAAGGATAGGCCAGAACAATCTCTAGTACTTGGCAAAGTGTTCTTGAGGGTACACGGGAATTTTATCTAGTCACTTTTATCATGTTGGTTTGATTCGTGTTCGCTAGTTTGATAATTTGATGTGTGGGTGGACCGATGCTTGGGTGCTGTTCTTACTTGAAAAACCTCCCACTTATGATTAACCCCCTCGCAAGCATCCGCAACTACGAGAAAAGTATTAAGATAAGATCTAACCATAGCATTAAACGTTTGGATCCAAATCAGCCCCTTACGAAGTAGCACATAAACTAGGGTTTAAGCTTCTGTCACTCTAGCAACCCATCATCTAATAACTACTCCATAATGCATTCCCTTAGGCCCATGAATGGTGAAGTGTCATGTAGTCGACATTCACATGACACCACTAAGGGAATCACAACATACATATCATCAAAATATCGAACACGCATCAAATTCACATGATTATTTGCAACATGACTTCTCCCGTGACCTCAAGAACAAACGTAACTACTCACAAATAATAATCATGCTCAAGATCAGAGGGGTATTAAATAGCATAATGGATCTGAACATAGAATCTTCCACCAAATAAACCATATAGTAATCAACTACGCAAGGTAATCAACACTACTAGTCACCCACAGGTACCAATCTGAGGTTCCGGTACAATGATTGAACACAAGAGATGAACTAGGGTTTGAGAGGAGATGGTGCTGTTGAAGATGTTGATGAAGATTGGCCTCCCAAAGATGAGAGGGGTGTTGGTGATGACGATGGCTTCGATTTCCCCCTCCGGGAGGGAAGTTCCCCTGGCGGAATCGCTCCGCCGGAGGGCAAAAGTGATCCTGCCCAAGTTCCGCCTCGAGACGGCGGCGCTCCATCCCAAAAGTCATCCTCTTATTTTTTTCTAGGTCAAAAGTGATTATATACGAGAAGATGGGCACCGGAGGTGGGCCGAGGAGGGCACAACCCACCAGGGCGCGCCTAGGGGGGCCTGGCGCGCACTGGTGTCTTGTGCCCACCAGGGTGGCCACCTCTGGTAGTTCTTTGCTCCAGTATTTTTTATTAATTCCAAAAACAATCTCCGTAAAGTTTCGGCTCCATTGGAGATGTGCAGAATAGGTATCTTTGACGTCCTTTTTCAGGTCCAGAATTCCAGCTGCCGGTATTCTCCCTCTTTGTGTAAACCTTGCGTATTATGAGAGAAAAGGCATTAGAATCACTCCCTAAAGTAGTATTATTCAACAAAACATAATAAATAATAGTAGGAAATCATGATGCAAAATGGACGTATCAACTCCCCCAAGCTTAGACCTCGCTTGTCCTCAAGCGAAAATCCGAAATTGAAAAGCATGTCCACATGGTTTGAGAGAGAGGTGTCGATAAAAACAAAATACGGATATAGAAGCATCATGCTTATTATCATAACAGCAACAAACTCTATCATAAAACTTATTCATATACTTTCATCATATAACTTCTCATTCACAAGTAACAATTGATCACAACATAGAAGTATAAAGCATAAACCTTATTGAAAACCAACAAACTATGTTCTCAGTCAACTTTGCAACTACAATTCATCATAATTTGAGGAAGGGTCTCATGTCGGAGCCTTTTGGCAAGTCCACATACTCAACCATCATTTAGTCTTCTATGATTGCTAACACTCACAACATACCCATGAGCAAAAAGTTTCAACCGGACACATAGGAAGATAGGGGCTTATAGTTTCGCCTCCCAACGTATTCACCTAAAGGGTGATGTCAACAATAATAACTCATGCCCACCCATATCCAACTAGATATATGTGCCTAGATCTTTCCTCACGACATGATGCTTGCAAAATAAAAAAGTAAAAAGGAATAGGGAAGAATACTTTTGACTCTTGCATAAAAGTAAATACATAAAAGTAAAAGATAGTCCCTTCGCAGAGGGAAGCAGAGATTGTCATGCGCTTTTTGGTTTGTATGCCTAATCCCTTAATGTAAAAGAACATCACGCTATATTGCCCCCTATCATAGAAACCTTTATTATATAGTCCGTCGCTTTTATTACTATGCCATCATAAGTTCGTATAGCGCTCAATTTTCTCTTACACTAATTGATCAAAACACTTTTAGAAGCTATTTTTATTGCCTTATTGCACTGATGAAAACTTACTTGAAGGATCTTACTCGATCCGTAGGTAGGTATGGTGGACTCTCAAAGAATGAATTTGGCTTTGGGTTTTTGGATGCACAAGTAGTATCTCTTCTTAGTGCGGAATTTTTGGCTAGCAAAGATATTGAGCAAGCACCACATGTTGAAGGATCTATGACAATATAACTTCTATGTGGATATGGACAAGCATAAATCATTATGTTGTCTTCCTTGTCCAACGTCAACAATTTTGACATATAATATTTAATGGGGGCTCACAATCATAAAAGATGTCCAAGATAGTGTATTTGCATGTGAATCTTCTCTTCCCTTATTAATTCTTTCATGAATTGCATCATTGACCAATGCTATGTTTGTCAATCTCCAATAAATTTTACTACTTATACTTTTCCTTATGTGATGTCATTACTCACCATAAGATTAGCATATGATTCTTTTCATTTATTTCTTTTTCGTTTATTTTGATTGCAACAAGAAAGTAGAGAGGCAAAAACTAATCTAAACTTTATTATATAACTCTCACTCGATTACATAGATAGATAGGCCACGAAACTAACACACGAAAATAGATCATGCTAAACTTTTATTCAACTAAAGCAAAGGAAAACTAAAGATCGAACTAAAATAGGTTAAGGTGAATAAAAGTGATGGTGATACGATACTGGGGCACCTCCCCCAAGCTTGGCTCAAGCCAAGGGGAGTGCCCATTGTCGGCGTTTTGGATACCGGGGTACCCAGACATGCCTGCCTGCGGCCCAGGGCTTGGCCCACCTCGACGACCGAGTACGGCCCAACGCGTCCTCGCTCCACACAAGGCCCTCGCGAGACCCCGAGCTCGCGAGGGAAACAGTGCCAGGACCCGCGGGGGGTTAGGCCTCCTCAGGCCTCCTCCCGAGCGGCGGAGATCTCTATGCAACGCTAGGCCTCAGGAGGTCAAGGGTGATGACAGCCAGGCCAGGCGGGCACCAGCGCGCCAGAGGGGACAGTTTCCTCTTTGGTGCAAAGGAGAGAAGGACGAGCGCATGCTCCCAAAGCTCCCCCCCCCAAATGTTTCCCTTCTGGTGCAACAAGACCAAGACCCCGAGCCCCGCAGAACAGACATCATCGCTGAGCCCACCTCCGCATCACCATCGACCACTTTGCAGGCGAAGACCACCTTTCGTCAGGATAGGGTGTACCTCCTGTCCCCCTTTGAATTTGGCCATTGTGGGATGCCCTCCCGCCATTGCGATAAGGGAGGAGGACCCGGGCCACTATAAATGGAGGCTAGGCTGCTCGGTGGAAGGGGGAACCAACGCACTTGCGACGCAACTCACCACTGTACTAGTTCATCCACAAACCTCCTCGTGAGGCAATCCACCAAAAGCAGGAGTAGGGTTTTACGCTTCGCAGCGGCCCGAACCTGGGTAACCTCTCGTGTGCCATCTTCTTCCTCGCCTTCGTGTGGGGTTATCATGTTGTGAGCTTGGAGGGGGCGAAGCAGTTAGGGATCTTCGCACACGCCCCTGGGTTCGAACTCCTTAGGGTTTTGCGGAGCCCGAAATCCGACATTTGGCGCGCCAGGTAGGGGGCGTGTCGGAGACTTCAACAAGCTTCGCTTCTTCTTCGCCCCGTCGTGTCGATGGCCGACGCCCGACAAGCTCCTTTCGGCCTCAGAGGATCCGCCTCCGCCATCCTCGACACTGCCACCCAAGACCCGCGCCACGGCAGTGCGATGTTGGGCGGTCGTTACCAGGCCACCGGCGTCGTTTCCACCACCGACGACGCTCGTGCCGGCCAGGCGCATGGCGGACGAGCGGCGCCCATGGGACCGGCGTCGCACTGCACCCACGTGGGAGACCTCAACGTGCATGACTCGCTCCTGATGGCAGGTGAGATGCTTCACCACCGCCCTAAGCGCGGGGGTTTCGACGCCTGGGCCGACCACATCGCCGAGTTGGTCGCCGTCGCAAGGAGGGCCTGGGTCCCCCACCTTCCTTCGCGACCACCGGCGCTGGGCGCCGGGAGCTCGCTCGCCGTGCCCGTCGCCCCACCTGCGGACGGCGCGCCCGCTCCACTCCCGGGAGAGCCCGAGCGGGGCCCGCCACACGCCGTCCTTCTCCTTCTCCGGATCCCGATGACCGGCTTCGGAGCGCCGCCTCGTCCCGCCAGTAGTGCCTTCGAAGGAGGTGCTGGGGCGCCCCGTGCGCACCTCGACGTGCGCACCCATACCCAAATGGATCATTAGCAGCCTGGCTCGTCCCGGCGGGAGCGCGCCAACCAGCGCAGGGAGCAGGCGTCTCAGGCCTCCGGCCAGGCAGGTAACCATAATGGAGGCACGATGGATAACCAGGGAGGCAACTCACGTCAAGACACGCGCGGCCCACCCCACGGCGGTGGCGGAGGTAGGCAGCTTCGGGCGGAGGCCCACCGCAGGAGGGTCTGTGGCCCGCGTGCCCAGGATGGTGTCATCCCACCACCCAGAGAGACTGCCCTCAGTGCGAGCGGAGACGACTCAGGAGGGGGCCAAAGCCTCTATACGGAGGCCTACATTCCGAGCTACATCATACCTGCGGAGGGCGCGGAGGATCAGGCGCCCCTGCAGGTGCCAGCACCCTCCCAGAATAGGGAGATGTCCCGGACGCTCTCCCCAAGCCGGGCATGGGGGCTTACACGGAGGGAGCACCAGGCCAGGTTTACGCAAGCAGGGGAGAGGGGGGGGCGTTCCGGGAAGCGCGGGGGCGTGACGCAGTCGCCGCCCCCACGAGCAAGCAGCGCACAGCCGAGCCCAGGACCCCAGGAGCGACCACCTGGGAGGACCGGCAAGGTACGAGCAGCGTGGGCCACTCGTGGCAATGGGAGCGCCGGCACGGCCCTCTGAAGGGGAGGGCCTCAGGAGGCACGCAAGTCGAGGTCCGGCCGGCGCCACGACACCTCACAAGGCGGCTTCACCGACACAACACCTCTGCAGCCACGCTGGGTGCATTGCGCTCATGTTTGGGCCGCGGGAGCGCAATCCCGTGGCTACGCGGGGAGCAATGCACTCAGGTTTGGGCTGTAAAGGCGCGCAACCGCGCAGTAATGCGTGGGACGGCTCTTAACCGAGTTGGGAGCACCTGGGCCGTGCGCCTGGGCCGTGCGCCTGGGGGCTTGCCCAGCTATCTTCGGCCGGGACACTCTCACGTAATAATGAGTGGGATGTATATGCCCGGAGCCCCCCGAGGACGCGGAGGGGTTCCCTCCCATGCCCAAGTGGAAGCCCCATGCTCCGCGCTGGCGGACAACACTGTCCTCCAATGACTATGCCCACGCAACGTGGATGCCCTACGCTCCGTGCTGGGGGAAGACGCAGGCGAAGACTAGCCTAGGTGCCGGACGCGGCTTTTGCTTGCTTCTTTTTGTGTTCGTATTGCCACACATTGAAATGAAGTTTGAAGATTTCGCAACTCTGTTTGAAAAAGGGGCGGGAATTTTTCTCTTCACGATTTCTTTTTCCAGTCTTAAAATCTCTTTTCTCTGAATCGGTACCTGGCCGGGGCCCACACACTTTGGCCTCTCCTCGTGGCTTTTCAGAGCAGGCCGGCAAGGACCTGTCCCCCTCGGGGGCACTCATCGCTTAAGCGGTCGACTCCCGCTCGGGGGCTCGGGCCGCGGCCCGGCATGACATCACGGAACCTCGGGAGGCCCAGGCGCCTCCCGGTGTGGCAGCCCGCGGGAAGGTAAGGAAGTCACTTGAGCATCAAGGGGGACTCTTGAGCAACGCGCCTCAAGAGCCTCACCGATCGCGTAGCTCCGCGCCCCTTTGTCTTGTCCTGGTGATCCGGACGCCCCAATGGTGGCCGAGCCCTCGCCCCTTTGGTCTCGTCCGGTGATCCGAATGCCCCAACGGCGGTCGAGGTTTGCTCGGGATCGGGCCCTGCCGACGCAGAGCGCCGCTTGAGCGTCAAGGGGGGGGATCCCGAGCAACGCGCCTCGGGAACCTCACCGACCACGTAGCTCCGCGCCCCTTGGTCTCGTCCTGGTGATCCGGACGCCCCAATGGTGGCCGAGGCCTCGCCCCTTTGGTCTCGTCCTGGTGATCCGGACGCCCCAACGGTGGTCGAGGTCTGCTCGGGGTCGGGCCCCATCGACGCAGAGCACCGTAAGGGCTCCCGAACCATTCTGCACGCAATAAAGAGCCCCCCCTGGTGGGAACCTCGACCTCTCTGGACGCCCCAGTTACACCTCGCGACGCTCAAACTCGCCACGACCCGATGAGCTAAGTACACCCACCTAAAGGAGCAAGGACCTTTTGGTCAGATGATAGCCCAAATACCGGGCAATGGGAGTGTGCGCTAACATGGTGACGCAGGTACTACGGCCCGTTGCATATTCCCACCAGGATTCTTGCGGTCCCAATAGCAAGGAAGGGCAGCGCGAGGGAAGGAATCCGGTCACTCACGGCAACGTCTCTAAGATCCTGGCCTCGGAGGCGGCACGCTCCCCCACAGGGGGCGCCGAGCCGCGTCGGCCACAACACAAGGCCCCGCGGAGGAGGCGAGAACGCACCATGCAAAAGATACAATCAATGGCTAAAAAGAGGAAGGGAAGGAGGAAGGAAAAGGTAAAACACAAAAGTTAACGCCCCCAGGGGCCGAATGTTGGTTAACATGACAGGACCAGGAAGAGAAAACAAGGGAAGCCTAGGCGGAGGAGCCGCTACTGCCGTCCGGACTGTCGCCCGCCGCGGCACCATAATCGTCACCCTCGTCGGAGAGAGGCTCCTGGACGAACCGCTCCACCAAGGACTCCACGTGCGGGCGCACCTCGTCCCTGAGGGGCCTCTGGAGCTCCTCGGGCACCGGCTCCATGACGCGGAGGAGATCGAGCTAAGGGGCGAAGCGACGAAGGTTGGGGAAGACGCGTGTCACTGGAAGGTCCAGGAGGTCGCACGCGCTGGACACATTGTCCTCGTCCACCCGGGAGATGCCAGTCTCCAGCGCCTCCACCACCTTGCCAAAGAAGTTGAGGTAGCCCCCGTCGCCGTGCGCGCACGGCACCGCGGGGGCTTCCCCGACGAATCGGCTCACCGCGCCGACCGCGCGGTGGGCGATGTCCAGATACTGCTTTGCGTGCTGCGTCTCCAGCATCTTCGCATGGGCCGTCTCATCCTGGGCGGCCTGCACGGCATCGACGGCCCCTTTGACCTGGGTCTGGAGTGACTCCAGCTCCGCCTGAGCCTCTGCCTCACCCCTATGCGCGGCCTGGAGGGTGCCCTCGGCATCCGCTAGCTGAACCCTCAGCGCATCCGCCTCCTCCTGAAGCTCGTCGAGCTTGCGCCTCTTGGGCACGGGAGCCCTGGGAGGAAGGAACGATGAAGACCGGCGCAGCAGATGCGATTACAAGAGAAGAAAGCGGATGACGAGGCACTTACTCGTCAATAATGGCCCGGCGCCGGCGGGCTTGGGCCGGCCATGAGGGTCCCCCGCCGCTGCCTCCGGGGGCCGCCGGCGGAGCCGGGGGCTCCGAGCGCTCCCCCACGCCTGCCGCGCTTCCACCAGACACCATGGAGGAGCAAAAGGAAGGAGGAGGACAAGGAAGATAACTTGGAAGGAAGAGAAGCGAGAGGGCGCATCAAGATGGCAAGGCCCCCCGAGCGGGGCGGGTTTACAGGCACAACCACTGCACGCAGGGTGTCGTGGGAAGTGGAGTCGCCAGGCACCTCGAGCGGCGCGTGCCAGACTCGACCGGTGTGCTATCCTGCCTCACGTCGCTTCCCGTGCCCCCGTCGGGTCACATCCGCGTGGCCCGAGGCGGGGGAGGAGGCAAGGGGTCAGCAACATTGAAAGAAGGGCAATGATGGCCAAGGAGGAGCGCAGGCCTCGCGTCAGCCCGGCTCAGGGCGGTTCCCGACGTCTTCGGGGAGCCGAGACACCCACGTCTCATGGTGCTCCACACGTCAAGTCAGGCCCGCAGGCGATTGGGGCCCATGGCACTTCGGGCCATCCTCCGTGGCTTCACCCCAAAGCTAGCTCGAGCGCGCCTTGGGCCCGGGGGCTACTGTCGGCGTTCTGGAGATCGGGGTACCCAGACTTGCCTGCCTGCGGCCCAGGGCGTGGCCCACCTCGACGACCGAGTATGGCCCAGCGCGGCCTCGCTCCACACAAGGCCCTCGCGAGACCCTGAGCTCGCGAGGGAAACAGTGCCAGGACCCGCGGGGGGTTAGGCCTCCCCAGGCCTCCTCCCGAGCGGCGGAGATCTCTATGCAATGCTAGGCCTCAGGAGGTCAAGGGTGACGACAGCCAGGCCAGGCGGGCGCCAGCGCGCCAGAGGGGACAGTTTCCTCTTTGGTGCAAAGGAGACAAGGACGAGCGCAGGCTCCCAAAGCGCCCCCCAAAGGTTTCCCTTCTGGTGCAACAAGACCAAGACCTCGAGCCCCGCAGAACAGACGTCATCGCCGAGCCCACCTCCGCATCACCATCGACCACTTTGCAGGCGAAGACCACCTTTCGTCAGGATAGGGTGTATCTCCTGTCCCCCTTTGAATTTGGCCGTTGTGGGATCCCCTCCCGCCATTGCGATAAGGGAGGAGGACCCGGGCCGCTATAAATGGAGGCTAGGCTGCTCGGTGGAAGGGGGAACCAACGCACTTGCGACGCAACTCACCACTGTACTAGTTCATCCACAAACCTCCTCGTGAGGCAATCCACCAAAAGCAGGAGTAGGGTTTTACGCTTCGCAGCGGCCCGAACCTGGGTAAACTCTCGTGTCCCATCTTCTTCCTCACCTTCGTGCAGGGTTATCGTGTTGTGAGCTTGGAGGGGGCGAAGCAGTTGGGGATCTTCGCACACGCCCCTGGGTTCGAACTCCTTAGCGTTTTGCGGAGCCCGAAATCCGACACCCATACCCGTGTGCTCAAGTCTCCTTTGGTGGTGGTGATAAACAAGGTGGTGGTGATGATGTAGCCTTCTTCTTCAACTTATATTTAAGCATAAAATTTCCCCCCCTTAGATCATCATTCTCCAACTCGAGCTTTAATATCGTTTTGCATAATACCGCCATGCTCTCCTGCAGAAAACGAGATGGGATAAATTGGACCTCAGTTTTGTATCCTATAGGGAGGCTTGACTTCTTGAATTCCACATGCATGTCTCGGGGTTGAGGTAATGGATCATCCTCTTCCTCAGAGCTATCATCCTTTGTTTCCTTCATGGCAACATAGTCAGCAACATAGCTCTCCCCCTCTGAATCTTGAGACGACATATTCTCATATCTGTCAGGAAAACATCATGAAACAAGAACAGAGGATTTTTCTACGATGCGGTCGTCAAAACAGTCGGGGGTATATATAGAGAATTTTTATTCTTGGAAAACAAGCATACAGAAGGAAAACGGAGTCGGGAAGGTGCCCGAGGTGGGCACAACCCACCAGGGCGCGCCCTGGGGGGCCTGGCGCGCCCTGGTGTATCGTGCCCACCTCGACCACCTTCCGATTTATTTCTAAATGTCCAAAATTTTCTAATATTCCAAAACTGACAAAAAATATTTTTGCGGATTTTTCGGAGTCCGTTTACTTACCGTATCACATACCTCCTATTTTTCCGAATTCTGGAGTGGTCCGGAAGGTTTCTTTTATGTGTTCCTCCGGTGTCATGGTTTGGATAACATTGCTTTCAAGGTTAATAGGCGTACCTGAGATATAGTGCTTAATTCTTTGTCCATTGACTATCTTCGGGTTAGTACCTTCGGCATTATTAATCTTGATAGTTCCAGAACGATAAACCTCTTCGATAATATATGGTCCTTCCCATTTGGAGAGAAGCTTACCTACAAAAAATGTTAAACGAGAGTTGAACAAAAGAACATAGTCTCCTATTTTGAATTCCCGCTTTTGGATTCTTTTGTCATGCCAACTTTTTACTTTTTCTTTGAATAGTTTGGCATTTTCATAGGCTTGGGTTCTCCATTCATCTAGTGAGCTAATATCAAATAGCCTCTTCTCACCGGCAAGTTTGAAATCATAGTTGAGTTCATTAATTGCCCAAAATGCTTTATGTTCTAATTCTAGAGGCAAATGACAAGCTTTTCCATATACCATTTTGTATGGAGACATACCCATAGGATTTTTATAAGTATTCTATAGGCCCAAAGTGCATCATCTAATTTCTTAGACCAATTCTTTCGAGACCTATTGACGGTTTTTTGTAATATCAATTTTATTTCTCTATTGCTAAGTTCAACTTGACCACTATATTGAGGATGATAGGGTGATGCAATTCTATGGTGAACATCATATTTAGCAAGCATCTTACGGAAAGCACCATGAATAAAGTGTGAACCACCATCGGTCATTAGATATCTAGGGACTCCAAACCTCGGGAAGATAACCTCTTTAAGCACTTTAATGGAGCTGTGGTGATCAGCACTACTAGTTGGAATAGCTTCTACCAACTTAGTGACATAATCAACCGCAACCAAAATATGAGTGTACCCGTTAGAGGAAGGAAAAGGCCCCATATAATCAAAACCCCAAATGTCAAAAGGTTCAAAAACAAGTGAATAATTCATAGGCATTTCCTGATGCTTACCGATATTACCAATTCTTTGACATTCATCGCAAGACAAGACAAACTTACGGGCATCCTTGAAGAGTGTAGGCCAATAAAAACTAGATTGCAATACCTTGTGAGCAGTTCTATCTCCCGCATGATGTCCTCCATAAGCTTCGGCATGACATTTCCGTGGGATTTGTTCCTGTTCATGCTCAGGTACACAACGTCTAATAATACCATCTACTCCTTCTTTATAAAGATGTGGGTCATCCCAAAAGTAATGTCTTATGTCATAGAAGAATGTTTTCTTTTGTTGGTATGTGAAGCTAGGTGGTATATATTTAGCAACAATGTAGTTAGCATAATCAGCATACCAAGGGGTGTTTTGAGAAACACTTACTGCAGCTAACTGTTCGTCAGGAAAACTATCATGAATAGGTAGTGGCTCATCAAGAATATTTTCTAACCTAGACAAGTTATCAGCTACGGGGTTCTCAGCTCCCTTCCTATCAACGATATGTAAGTCAAATTCTTGAAGCAAGAGAACCCACCTAATGAGTCTAGGTTTAGCATCTTTCTTTTCCATAAGATATTTTATAGCAGCATGATCATTGTGAACAGTAACTTTGGAGTCAACAATATAGGATCTAAATTTATCATAGGCAAACACAACTGCTAAAAATTCTTTTTCAGTAGTAGCATAATTTCGTTCGGCACTATCTAGAGTTTTGCTAGCATAATGGATAACATTCATTTTTTTATCAACTCTTTGTCCTAGAACAGCACCAACAACATAATCACTAGCATCACATATTATTTCAAAAGGCAAGTTCCAATCAGGTGGTTGAACGATAGGTGTAGAGGTTAAGGCTTTCTTGAGTGTTTCAAAGGCTTCCACACAATCATCATAAAAAACAAAAGGGATATCCTTTTGCAAAAGATTAGTAAGAGGCCTAGAAATTTTAGAGAAGTCTTTAATGAACCTCCTATAGAAACCAGCATGACCAAGGAAACTTCGAATACCTTTAATATCTTTAGGACATGGCATTTTCTCAATTGCATCAACTTTAGCTTTATCAACCTCAATACCTCGTTCGGATATTTTATGCCCCAAGACAATACCTTCATTAACCATAAAGTGGCACTTCTCCCAATTCAAGACGAGATTAGTTTGTTCACATCTCTGCAAAACTCGATCAAGGTTGCTTAAGCAATCATCAAAAGAAATTCCGTAAACGGAAAAATCATCCATGAAAACCTCCACAATCTTTTCACAAAAATCATGGAATATAGCAGTCATACATCTTTGAAAGGTAGCAGGTGCATTGCATAAACCAAAAGGCATACGTCTATAAGCATAGGTTCCAAAAGGGCAAGTAAAGGTGGTTTTCTCTTGATCGGATTGTGACACGGGTATTTGAGAAAAACCAGAATATCCATCCAGAAAACAAATGTGTGTGTGCTTAGATAATCTTTCTAGCATTTGATCAATGAAAGGCAGAGGGTAATGATCTCTTCTAGTAGCTTTATTTAACTTTCTAAAATCAATTACCATTCTATTACCAGTGAAAATTCTTTGTGGAATGAGTTCATTTTTATCATTAGGAAAAACGGTAATACCTCCTTTCTTAGGGACACAATGAACGGGACTTACCCATCTACTATCAGCTATGGGATAGATTATATCTGCTTCCAGAAGCTTTAATATTTCATTTCTTGCCACTTCTTTCATCTTAGGATTTAATCGTCGTTGATGATCAACAACGGGTTTAGCATCAGGTTCCATATTAATCTTGGGCTGACATAGAGTGGGGCTAATGCCCTTAAGATCATCAAGAGTATATCCAATAGCAGCCCGGTGCTTCGTTAGAACTTTTAATAATCTTTCTTCTTCATGTTCTGAAAGGTTAGCACTAATAATAACAGGATATATCTTTTTCTCATCAAGATAAGCATACTTCAAAGTATCAGGCAATTGCTTTAATTCAAACACATGATCACCTTTAGGTGGAGGAGGACCTCCAAGAGTTTCAATAGGCAAATTGTGTTTCAGGAGAGGTTGTTGTTAAAAGAAAATTTGATCTATTTCATTTCTCTCACGCAAGTGCATATCATTTTCATGCTCAAGCAAATATTGTTCTAATGGATCAGTAGGAGGCACGGCAATAGAAGCAAGACCAATTATTTCATCCTTACTAGATAACGCTTTATCGCGAGGTTGTCTACTAAACTTGGAAAAATTAAACTCATGAGACACACCACCAAAACTGACACCGACAGTTTGTTTTTCACAATCTATCTTAGTATTGACGGTGCTCAAGAATGGTCTACCAAAGATAATGGGGCAAAAGTCATCTTGTGGGGAACCAAGAACTAGAAAATCAGTAGGGTATTTTACTTTCCCACAAAAGACTTCAACATCTCTAACAATCCCAAGTAGTGTGATGGTGTCTCTATTAGCAAGTTTAATACTAACATCAATGTCTTCTATTTCAGCAGGTGCTATTTCATCCATAATTTCTTGGTATAAGGTAAAAGGGATAGCACTCACACTAGCACCCAAATCACATAAACCATGATAGCAATGATCTCCTATTTTAACTGAGACAACAGGCATGCCTTCTATGGGTCTATGTTTATCTTTTTCATCGGGTTTAGCAATTCTAGCAGCTTCATCACAGAAGTAGATAACATGCCCATCAATATTTTCTACCAAGAGATCTTTAACCATAGCAACACTAGGTTCTACTTTAATTTGTTCAGGGGGCTTAGGTGCTCTTATATTACTCTTACGAACCACAGTTGGTACCTTAGCATGTTCCTTTATCCTAACAGGGAAAGCTGGTTTTTCAATATAAGCGGTAGGCACAATTGGATCAACATTGTAAATGGTGGTTTCATCTTTAGCTATGACCGGTTCTTTAATTTCTTCTTTAATAGGGGGATGATATTTAAACCACTTCTCCTTAGGAAGATCAACGTGACTAGCAAATGCTTCACAGAAAGAGGCTACTATCTCAGAGTCAAGTCCATATTTAGTGCTAAACTTGTGAAAAGGATCGGTATTCATAAAAGATTTAACACAATCAAACTCAAGCTTTATACCTGAATCATTACCTTCGTCGAGTTCCCAATCTTCAGAGTTGCGTTTAATTCTTTCCAAGATATCCCACTTGAATTCAATAGTTTTCTTCATATAAGAACCAACACAAGAAGTATCGAGCATGGATTGATCATTATGAGAAAGCCGAGCATAAAAATTCTGAATGATAACTTCTCTCAGGATGTCAAGATTGGGGCATGAATATAACATTGACTTAAGCCTCCCCCAAGCTAGAGCGATGCTTTCTCCTTCACGAGGCCAAAAATTATATATATAATTCTGATCACGATGAACTAGATGCATGGGATAAAACTTTTGGTGGAATTCCAATTGCAAACGATTCTAGTTCCACGATCCATGATCATCACATAGCCTATACCATGTCAATGATTTTCCCTTCAAAGATAAAGGGAAACTTTCTTCTTAGCTTCATCTCCGGGTAAACCTGCAAGCTTAACTAATCCACAAATTTCGTTCACATATAAAAGGTGCATATCAGGATGTTCAGTTCCATCTCCTGCATAAGGTTTAGCAAGCAGTTGTTCTACCATACCCGAAGGAATTTCATAACTAGTATTTTCAGTAGGTGCAGTAGGTTGAGAGGCAACTAATGGTGGTTCCGGTCGAGGTGAAGATACCCCGAACAAACCCCTCAAAGGATTGTTTTCCATAGTAGCAAGTAGCAATAAATTTCAGCACTTAGTATAAGTTTTTCCTTACCGATTTCCACTTACCAAGAGCGCTTCACTCCCCAGAAATGGCACTAGTAAAGAGTCTTGATGACCCACAAGTATAGGGGATCAATCGTAGTCCTTTCGATACGTAAGAGTGTCGAAACCAACGTGGAGCAGAAGGAAATGACAAGCGGTTTTCAGCAAGGTAATTTCTGCAAGCACTGAAATTGTAGGTAATAGATAGTTCGATAGCATGGTATTTGGTAACGAGCAAGTAACGGTAACGGTAAATAAGGTGCAGCAAGGTAGCCCAATCCTTTTGTGGCAAAGTGCAGGCCAGAACAATCTCTAGTAATAGGCAAAGTGTTCTTGAGGGTACACGGGAATTTCATCTAGTCACTTTTATCATGTTAGTTTGATTCGTGTTTGCTACTTTGATAATTTGATATGTGGGTGGACCGGTGCTTGGGTGCTGTTCTTACTTGAACAACCTCCCACTTATGATTAACCCCATCGCAAGCATCCGCAACTACGAGAAAAGTATTAAGATAAAATCTAACCATAGCATTAAACGTTTGGATCCAAATCAGCCCCTTACGAAGTAGCGCATAAACTAGGGTTTAAGCTTCTGTCACTCTAGCAACGCATCATCTAATAACTACTCCACAATGCATTCCCTTAGGCCCATGAATGGTGAAGTGTCATGTAGTCAACGTTGATATGACACCACTAAGGGGATCACAACATACATATCATCAAAATATCGAACACATATCAAATTCACATGATTACTTGCAACATGACTTCTCCCGTGACCTCAAGAACAAAGGTAACTACTCAGAAATAATAATCATGCTCAAGATCAGAGGGGTATTGAATAGCATAATGGATCTGAACATATAATCTTCCACCAAATAAACCATATAGTAATCAACTACGCAAGGTAATCGACACTACTAGTCACCCACAGGTACTAATCTGAGGTTCCGGTACAAAGATTGAACACAAGAGATGAACTAGGGTTTGAGAGGAGATGGTGCTGTTGAAGATGTTGATGAAGATTGGCCTCCCAAAGATGAGAGGGGTGTTGGTGATGACGATGGCTTCGATTTCCCCCTCCGGGAGGGAAGTTCCCCCGGCGGAATCGCTCCGCCGGAGGGCAAAAGTGCTCCTGCCCAAGTTCCAACTCGAGACGGCGGCGCTCCATCCCGAAAGTACTCCTCTTATTTTTTCTGGGTCAAAAGTGATTATATACCATAAGATGGGCACCGGAGGTGGGCCGAGGAGGGCACAACCCACCAGGGCGCGCCCAGGGGGGCCTGGCGCGCCCTGGTGTCTTGTGCCCACCGGGGTGGCCCCCTTCGGTAGTTCTTTGCTCCAGTATTTTTGATTAATTCCAAATATAATCTCCGTAAAGTTTCAGGTCCATTGGAGATATGCAGAATAGGTATCTCTGATGTGCTTTTTCAGGTCCAGAATTCCAGCTGCCGGTATTCTCCCTCTTTGTGTAAACCTTGCATATTATGAGAGAAAAGGCATTAGAATCACTCCCTAAAGCATTATTATTCAACAAAACATAATACATAACAGTAGGAAATCATGATGCAAAATGGACGTACCAAGGGACATGAAGAGCTAGGTAACCACTTGATGAAGAAGTGGTGTACCGAGGCAAGTTGCGTGTGTGTTTTCCAAAACGGATTAGATTTAAGGTCTACTGACCGTCGCAACCTTACATGTGCAACCACTCTATCCCTATATGGGAAGGGGCCTTGTTGATTACTATGGTCGATGCTAGCAGAAAGCCCGCATTACTAGTGGCGGGAGTGACGTGGTCACTCCCGATATGGGGTCGTGCCAGGTAGGGCGACCATGGGCTGTTTTTACAAACACCGGGCACACCGTTGCGTCCCTTCATGGATGGTAGTATGTTGAGAAAGGCTCGTGTTTGCACATCATGAAGACGTGGGCAACCGAGTGGACTCTTTGTTTCGTATCGTCAAGGGAAAGGCATCGTTCGGGTGCTTACCCCGGGTACCTAAGGTATCGCGAGTCGTGGATGACACGGAAGTTCCCCGAGTCTTGTGGGTAAAGCGCGCAACCTCTGCAGAGTGTAAAACTATTCGAATAGCCGTGTCCACGGTCATGGATAGTTGGAGGTCCTTCTTAAACTACGTCCAGATGTTTTCACAAATACTTGGTGTGTGTGCGTGCGTGTGTGTGTGAGAAATATGGTACTTGAGTTAAGTCATGTGACTTGGCATGATGATTGAACATGAGATGTTCAACCCCTGCTTATATTGATACCTGTAACTTGTTCATATGGACATCTGCAATCTGTTGATGCATGCTTTTACAAGTTGATTGTACATGTCATTGCACTCAAAAATTAGCTTTCTGCAACTTACCTACTTAGTGCTATATCATGCATTGTTAAACCTTGTTCCAAACATGGGTTGCTTGCGAGTACATTCAAAGTACTCATTGGCTTCCACTGGTTATTTTATTGGCCAAGCATGAAAGAACATGATATGATGAAGAGTACCTTGGTGACGAACATGCCAGCTAGGACGCTTCCCAGTCAGAATGCCTATAGGGTTAAGGCAGATGGCATGGGTTCATGCTATCGTTGAAGATTTCCGCTGCGAGTTTATGAAGACTTGGCCATAAAGGCCATATTTGAGTAAAACGGTATGTAATGGATGTAAGACTCTTTTTATTCAGTTTCTGTGTGTTCAGTGAGCATTGATCTCTGGGATCACTGTGCACGTACATTCGGTGATCACGACTTATGAGTCGGGATCCCAATAATGTGCCGGCTCTTGATGTGGCTCGCATAAGGCGTAGAGTGCATTCGATCCCGGCGGTAAGAATACTGCGCCTGCCGGGTCACAGCTGTTTTTAACATCTCGATGGTGTTCCAGTCCTCGATCTTTATTGGGGTGTTTCCTGGGATGGGAAGTGCTTCAAGGTTACGAGTCGCCGCTAACACATTAGCCACAGGGTTAGAAAAGTGAGCCATGGGCGTCTGGAAGTGCCAAGACGGCGATTGAGCCGGGGTCTGGCGAGGCGGCTCATGTTGTTGATCCAAGCGCGTCTGACCCGCTGCCGACGAGGGTTGAGGTGTGTCGAACAAGCATGCGGGCTCCAAATTGTGGGGAAGCCGGCTCAAATGTCTCTTCTGGTGGACCGCATCCGAGGCATCCCGACGAAGGCCCAGCTGCCAGGCTTCCGCTTTCAAGCGCTCAGCTTCGCTATGGATGTGAGTCTGCAACTCCGCCATGCGGGTATTTTCAACATCGATTTCCTCTTGGATCTTAGCCACCTGCCCACGAAGCGTGGTCAGCGCCGCGTTGCGTACCTCCTGATTCTCCATGGTTACCGGCGTCTCCAAGAGCTTTGTCATCTGTGCCATCAGATCGGCCATGGCTTGAGCCGACGATCTGCTTGACCCAGCCGTTCTTGAAACTGGGCCAGTCCCGGTCGTCGCACCAGCCATTGCCGAAACATGGGTCGCCACTGTTCCTGCCATGAAGACGGCGGCTTGACGAGGCGGCTCATGTATCTCTTCTGTGATCTTATCCTCTGAGCATCCCACGAGCTTGCCATCAAAGCGGGGGCAGATCGACTCGGTATCTCCCATCGAAGACTCGCCATCGGAATTGACGAAGGTGTCTTTGCTATCTGCCACATCATCCGCGAAATCGACTCCTTGAGTAAACCCGATGAAAACGTGGTGCCTGCCGACAGGTCGCCGGCCGGGTTAAGCGCGCCGAGCCGGCTCGATGATGTCGGTGCAGGTGTCTGGCTCGGGTCCTGATGCACCGATCTTGCAAATGAAGACGTGGATCTTGCCGAAGTGGACCAGGTATCCATACTCGATTGAGCCAGCCTCAGGGCCCCAGCCCGAGTCAGCGATGTAGAGCTTGCCATTGTGACTCTTGGTCATCTGACCAACCGTGTATCGCTCGAATCCTAGGAGAACTCCCTCCAAGAACTCAACTCCACCGTGCAGTGGCCCCACGGTGGGCGCCAACTGTCGTGGTTTTGTCACGGCAGATGTCCTCGTGAGAGAACTTAGGTGTGAGGCCATCGCAAATAGGTGGCGACTTGGACGGGGTTGATCGGGAACGAAAGACAAGGGTTTAATCAGGTTCAGCCCCTCGAATGGAGGTAAAAGCCTACGTCCTGCTTTGTGTATATTGATGATGATCTCAATTACAAGGGTGCGAAATCGCTAACCTAGCTCTCGAGGGTTTCTTTCTTACCTGATCTTTCTATCTCAAGGGCACACCTTTATATATACAGGTCGAGACCCGAGGTTACAATAGAGTCCGGGTCGTACTACGACCCCTGACCCAATCTACTTTACTTGCCTTATCATCCAAGTATACGTCGTGCTTTATGATGACACCGTCAAGCTGATAACCCACAAGTATAGGGGATCGCAACAGTTTTCAAGGGTAGAGTATTCAACCCAAATTTATAGATTCGACACAAGGGGAGCCAAAGAAAACTTGAAAGTATTAGCAGTTGAGTTGTCAATTCAACCACACTTGGAGATTAAATATCTGCAGCAGAGTGATCAGTAGCATAGTAATATGATAGTTTGATAGCAGTAGTGACAGTAACAGTAGCAGTAACAGTAGTAGCAATAGTTTTGTAGTAGTTGGAACAGCAGCAACAGCAATAGTAACTTAGCAAGAACAATAAATGGAAAGGTCGTAGGCACTGGATCGGTAACTCGTTGGATGATATTCATCATGTAACAGTCATAACCTAGGGCGATACAAAACTAGCTCAGTTCATCAATGTAATGTAGGCATGTATTCCGTAAATAGTCATACATGCTTATGGAAAAGAACTTGCATGACATCTTTTGTCCTAACCTCCCGTGGCAGCGGGGTCCATAAGGAAACTAAGGGATATTAAGGCCTCCTCTTAATAGAGAACCGGAACAAAGCTTTAACACATGGTGAATACATGAACTCCTCAAACTACGGTCATCACCGCGAAGTATCCCAAATATTGTCACTATGGGGTTGACGGATCATAACACGTAATAGGTGCATATGACTAGGCAAGATCGGATCAAGAACATGGATATAGAGATGATAACATAAACGGTTCAGATCTGAAATAATGGCACTCGGGCCCTAGTGACAAGCATTAGGCATAGCAAAATCATAGCAACATCAATCTCAGAATATAATGGATACTAGTGATCAAGCCCTAACAAAACTAACTTGATTACATGATGAATCTCATTTAACTCCTCACCAACCAGCAAGCCTACGAAGGAATTACTCACTCCCGGTGGGGAGCATCATGGAATTGGCGATGGAGAAAGGTTGGTGATGATGAAGACCGAAAATTCCCCACTCTGGAGCCCCAAACGGGCTCTAGATCTGGCCTCCCGATGAAGAACAGGAGGTGGCGGCAGCTCCGTATCGTGAAACATGATAATTCTTTCTCTCTGATTTTTTCTCCAAAATTAGGAATTTATAGTGGCGGAGTTAGGGCAAGTGGGGCCATGAGGTGGGCACAATCCACCAAGGCAAAAGAGTGAGGAAAAGTAGATACGTTGGAGACGTATCAACTCCCCCAAGCTTAAACCTTTGCTTGTACTCACACAATTCAGTTGACAAACTGAAAGTGATAAAGAAAAACTTTTATGAACTCTTGTGTTCTTGTTTACATATATATGCTTAAGTAGTACCCAGGTTTTCAGCAACGATTATGACTAACCATGTCAACAATAACTCTTGGAAATTATATTTACTGATAACAATAGCATAAGCAACTAGCGAGCAACAATAAGATATCTCAAGTGCCAACACTTTGTCAAAACAATCATGATACAATATGACAATAGTGGTATCTCGCTAGCCCTTTTCGAGACCGCAAAACATAAATGCAGAGCACCTCCAAAGTTCAAGCAGCGACTAAACATTGTAATTCATGGTAGAAGAGATCCAGTCATGCTGCACCCAACATCAACTATACAGAATGCATGAGGATGACAATAGTGCTCTCAGCTCTGGCGCTTATTCGAGAAGATGATGACTCAACATAAAAGTAAATAGATAGTCCCTTCGCAGAGGGGAGCATGGATTTGCAGAGGTGTCAGAGCTCAAAGTTTAAAACAGAGATAGATATAATTTTGGGAGGTACACCCTTCCTGTCAACGTCACGACCAAGAGTTATCGATATCTTCCATGCTAAACAAATTAGCGGCGGTTCCCAAGCGATAAAAGTAAAGGTTTACTCCCCCTCCACCAACAATCACACTCCACGGCGAGCCACATCCACGGGTACCGTCCAAACCACCAGCATTCCTGGGGGAGTTTTGTTTAATTATTTTTGATTTTTGATTTCGGGACTGGGAACCCCTATTACCGCCCCTCTCGTGTAAGGACAAGTGAATAAACACTCATCATGAGAATAACCCGCTTAGCATGGAAGATACTGACCACCCCCTGTCGCTCCATGAGCGTTCCAGGAACACAAAACAGATGTTCATTTGAATTTTTAGAGGTGGCACATGCAAATTTACTTGGAACGGCAGGGTTATAACGCATATAGGTAGATATGGTGGACTCATCTGGCATAACTTGGTTTAAGGGTTTTGATGCACAAGCAGTATTCTCGCTTAGTACAAGTGAAGGCTAGCAAGTAGATTGAGAAGCGGTCAGCTAGAGAGCGAAAACGGTCATGAACATGCATTACATATAATCAACATTGAGTACTAGCATGAGTAGGATATGGACATCATGAACATAAATATCATGAAGGCTATGTTGGTTTTGATTCAACTACATGCGTGAACATGTGCCAAGTGAAGCCACTTGAAACATTCAGAGGAGGATACCATATCATCATACCGCATCACAACCATTTTAATGCATGTTGACACCCAAGATAAATCATTATCCACTCCTAACTACTTAAGCATGGCATGAACAACTATAATCTCTAATGGTCATTGCAAACATGTTTGATCATAATGAGCTGAATCAAGGGATACTAGGTTAAACATATTTACAAAAACAAAAACAAGTTGAATTCATACCCGCTTTTCTCTGCCACAGTCAATTCATCAAATGTCGTCATTATTGCCTTTCACTTGCACGATCGAACGATAAGAAGATAATAATAGTGCAAGAGTGTCGTGGACTAAGCTGGAATTTCCAAACATTTTATTCAAGAGGAGAAGACAAAGTAATATGGGTTCTTTGTTATATAAACGATAGTGCTGATGAGAGCCACTCAACAATTTCATTGTGGTCTTCTCCTTGGTACGACTCAAACAAAAAAAGAAAAGAATTTCAGAGAAACACACAGAAATATTTTTGGAGTTTTTGGTTTTTCTTGAAGAAAGCAAATTAAAGAGAAAAACAAAAACTAGAAAAAACTATTTACACGGGAAAGCTCCCAACAAGTAAAAGAAGAAGCGAGAAATCTTTTTGGGTTTTCTTTTGATGCAACCATTAAACTAAGCTAGAAAGAAAAACTAAAAAGAAGTAGGAAATATTTTTGGATTTTCTCGAAGTTTTTCAAACACACAAGAAGAAAGCGAGAAAACAATTTTAGCATGGATATTACAATGAAAAAGTATGGACACCGACAACTAGAATAAAATGGGTGAACATGAATGTAATGTCGGTGGAAATACGTACCCCCCCAAGCTTAGGCTTTTGGCCTAGCTTGGTAATCACCATCCGTAGTAGCCGTCCAGTCCCAAATGATAGTGAGGCGGAGGCAGCACCTGAGCATCCCACCCCTGGGGCTCCTCCTCAGCAGCTGCTAGGTTGTTCCGGCAGGCTATAATGTCGTCTAGCATAATCCTGAATCCGTTCCTGGCAATAGAATCAAACAAAGTAGGTGCAGGCAACGGAATAATATCACGTGTCTCCTTGCTAAATACTAGGTTATAATGAATATCACGGGGAGAGTCAGGTACATCAAGGAATTGGTGAGCCTGCGGTGACTTATGATCAAGGTAAACCCGGGATAAGAGATAATCATGTGGGCGAAATGGGATTCTAAAGTGGTTCGCTAAACGAGTAGCATAAATACCCCCATGTATCTTTCCATTAGTTTTTTTTAAAATGTAAGCGTCGAGCAATAATAGCTCCCATACTAAAGGTGTGATCATCATAAAGTGCACGACGTAAAATAGCAAGGTCGGGAGCACTGAGTGCGCCGACCTTCTCCCTAGCAGTTAAGCACTTAGTGATGACCAAAGCGAAATAATGTACTGAGGGAAACTGCAAGCTAGTAGCAGTGGCGCTCGACACGCCTCTATCCTCACCCACAGTTAACGCGAGGAGAAAATCCTCAAACTCAGATGGCCTAGGTTCTCTCAAGTCCCCATCAGAAGGGATCAAGCATATGTTGCAGAAGTCAGTTAGCGACATTGTGTAAGTTTCAGCATAAAGATTAAACTACACTTCAGGAGGGTTGTTCTCCCTAGATAATTAAAGCTTTGCACGAAGGAATTTGTAAGGATGTCATATTGGTCACACTTAGCTGCGAGGAACTCGGTCAACCCAGCGTTTGCAACAAACTGAGCGAACTCTTGATGGAACCCGGCCTCCTCCATGAAGGCGTCATGCGGCCATTCACACGGCCGCACCTCCAACTTTCTTGGGGTGTGAAGGTCATTTTCCAATGACTCCCTTGGCATTTTTCTTTGAGGATAACTTCCTAAAGAGTTGCATTTTATTCCTATAAAAATTCTGAAAAAAAATTAGTCCACAAAAATTTGTCAACAAAACTCCTATGCATGCATAGAGGCCATATTGAGCATTCAAACTACTTAGAACTCTAAGAATTCAACATGCAAGCTCATCTACAGCAGCACCAAGAGTAGCTAATTACTCTAAAAATAACCCCTAAAACAAAAACTAATTGGAGCAATGGAGGAGTCACATACCAAGTAGCAATCCCTCCAAAAAGTTTCAGAAACGGAGCTTCGAGCAAAGAGATCAAAATCCGCGGGTTTGAGAGCAAGAACACGAAAATGGTGGTTATGGTGATTTTTTGCTGGAGGTAGGTGATGATGTGGGCTAAAGAGATAAATGAGGGGGCCCACGTGGGGGCCACAACCCACCAGGGCGCGCCCTGGTGTCTTGTGGGCACCAGGTGCACCCCCCTCTGGTGTTATTTACACTTAAAATTCATAAATACTCGGAAAAAATCGTGTTAAATTTTCAGGGCTTTCTGAGAATTTTTATTTTTGGGTCATTTTTTATTGCATGGAGAAAACAGAAAATAGGATACTCATGGCATTTTATTTTATTTAACTAATCTAAAACAGAAAATAAAAGGTGGGAGCAGAGAGTTGTGCTTACTAGATTCATCGACGTCATACCTCTCAAAAATGATTCATTAATAAGGTTGATCAAGTCTTATTAACAACCGCTTCTGATTAGCATGAAACCGAAGAACTTTCGTAAAACACTAAGTTACCTCAATGGGGATGTGCATATCCCCTACAATAAGTATAGCATATTTCTTTTTGGCAGTAGGTAGAGGTAATTGGAAACTCCCAATAGTGATGGTCGGAGATTCTTCAATAACATTTATACCATTCACTTGGAATTGTTTCTTCGGAAAGTGCACCGTGTGCTCATTACCATTAATATGAAAAGTGACTTTGCTTTTATTGCAATCAATAACAGCCCCTGCAGTATTCAAAACGGGTCTACCAAGGATAATCGACATGTTGTCGTCCTCGGGCATCTCAAGAATAACAAAGTCCGTTAAGATAGTAACATTTGCAATAACAATGGGCACATCCTCACAAATACCGATAGGTGTGGCCGTTGATTTGTCAGCCATTTGCAATGATATCTCAGTAGGTGTGAGTTTATTCAAATCAAGTCTTTTATATAAGTAGAAAGGCATAACACTAACACCGGCTCCCAAATCACATAAAGCAGTTTTGACATAGTTTCTTTTGATGGAGCAAGGTATAGTTGGTATTCCAGGATCTCCAAGTTTTTTAGGTACTCCATCCTTAAAAGAATAATTAGCAAGCATGGTGGAGATTTCAGCTTCAGGTATCTTTCTTTTATTTTTGATGATGTCTTTCATATACTTTGCATAAGGGGCCATCTTCAAGATATCGGTTAAACGGGTACGCAAAAAGACTGGCCTAATCATCTCAGCAAAGCGTTCAAATACTTCATCATCCTTTTTCTTAGATGGCTTAGGTGGAAATGGCATGGGTTTCTGAACCCATGGCTCTCTTTCTTTACCATGTTTCCTAGCCACAAAGTCTCTTTTATCATACCATTTATTTTTAGGTTGTGGGTTATCAAGATCAGAAGAAGGCTCGATTTCAACATCATTATCTGGTTCTTTATCATGACTAGGTTGAGCATCATCATTATCATTATCATTATCACTAGGTTGATGTTCACTACCAGATTGAGTTTCAGCATCGGAAATAGAGACATCACTATTATCAGGAGGTTTTTGTGTCTCAGGTTCACTAGAGGTATGCAAAGTCCTATAATTTTTCTTTTTCTTTTTCCTCTTAGAAGAACTAGGTGCATCAGTATTAATTATCTGAGAGTCTTGTTCAATTCTTTTAGGATGACCCTCGGGATAAAGTGGTTCTTGGGTCATTCTACCTCCTCTAGTTACTACTCTAGCAGCAAAATCATGCATATTACTATTCATTTCATCAAGCAATTCTTTTTGAGACTTAGCAACTTGTTATAACTGAGTTTGAACCATAGAGGCATGCTTTCCTACACCTCTAACATCGTTACTGATTCTAAATAGCAAGTCACTCATGCGAGCAATCATATCAGAATTATATTTCAATTATTTCAGAACATGAGCATTGAAATGATCTTGCTTCATAATATAGTTGTCAAACTCATATAAGCATTGAATAGGATGTTTATTGTGAGGGATGTCACTTTAATTAAACTTTAATAAAGAATTTACCTCTACCACCTATGGAGGTGGTGGTGTGTCAAGGCCATGTATTTCTTCAGTAGGTGGCAAATTCTTAACATCCTCAGCTTTAATACCTTTTTCCTTCATAGATTTCTATGCCTCTTGCATATCTTCAGAACTGAGAAATAAGATACCCCTCTTCTTTGGAGTGGGTTTAGGCGGTGGTTTAGGGAGAGTCCAATCATCATAATTCTTCAATATGTTATTCAATAATTCATCAGCTTGTTTCAACAGTTCGTTCCCTGAAAACACAACCAGCACAACTATCTAGGAAGTCCCTGGAAGTATCGGTTAGTCCATTATAAAAATATATCAAGTATTTCATTTTTCTTGAGAGGATGATCAGGCAAAGCATTAAGCAACTGGAGAAGCCTCCCCCAAGCTTGTGGGAGACTCTCTTCTTCAATTTGCACAAAGTTAAATATTTCCTGTAAGGAAGCTTGTTTCTTATGAGCAGGAAAATATTTTTCAGAGAAGTAGTAAATCATATCCTGGGGACTACGCACACAACCAGGAGCAAGAGTATTGTACCATCTCTTAGCATCACCCTTTAATGAGAACGGAAATAACTTAAGGATGTAATAGTAGTGAATCTTCTCATCATGAGCAAAGAGGGTGGCTATATCATTCAGCTTAGTAAGGTGTGCCACTACAGTTTCAGTTTCATAGCCAGGGAAAGGATCATATTCAACCAAAGTAATTAACTCTGGGTCGACAGAGAACTCATAATCCTTATCAGTAACAAAGATAGGTGAAGTAGCAAACTTCGGATCACATTTCATTCTAGCATTCAAAGTCTCTTCCTTATACTTGCGTAGCAATTTCTTAAGATCGTCTCTATCCTTACAAGAGAGAATTTCTCTAGTTATCTCCTCGTCCATAACGTAACCTTCAGGTATCTTAGCCATTTCAAACTTAGGATAGCTAGGACTAATAGGTGTTTCACAATCATCATCAGTTTCATAAGCTTCATTTATTTCAGCAGTCTCAACAATTTTAGTAGTTTCATTCTCTTTAGCTCTAGCAATTTGTTCATCAAGAAATTCTCCTAGTGACACATTATCATCAAGCATGGTACTAGCATCATCATAAGCATCATTCATAGCAGAAGTAGCATCATCTATAACTTGCGACATATCAGGATTACTAGCATGTGTTGGTGTTGCAAGCTTACTCATAACAGAAGGTGAATCAAGTGCAGAGCTAGATGGCAGTTCCTTACCTCCCCTCATCTTAGAGGGAAAAATCTTGGTCTTTGTATTCTTCAGATTCTTCATAGTGGTAAATTAATATAAATCCCAAGTGACTCAACAAATATTGCTATGCTCCCCGGCAACGGCGCCAGAAAAATGTCTTGATAACCCACAAGTATAGGGGATCGCAACAGTTTTCGAGGGTAGAGTATTCAAGCCAAATTTATAGATTCGACACAAGGGGAGCCAAGGAATACTTGAGAGTATTAGCTGTTGAGTTGTCAATTCAACCACACCTGGAGATTAAATATCTACAGCAGAGTGATCAGTAGCACGGTAATATGATAGTTTGATAGTTGTAGTGACAGTAACAGTAGCGGTAATAGTAGTAGCAATAGTTTTGTAGCAGTTGGAACAGCAGCAGCAACAACAATAGTAACTTAGCAAAGAACAATAAGTGGAAAGGTCATAGGCACTGGATCGGTAACTCGTTGGATGATATTCATTATGTAACAGTCATAACCTAGGGTGATACAAAACTAGCTCAGGTCATCAATGTAAAGTAGGCACGTATTCCATAAATAGTCATACGTGCTTATGGAAAAGAACTTGCATGACATCTTTTGTCCAACCCTCCCGTGGTAGCGGGGTCGATAAGAAAACTAAGGGATATTAAGGCCTGCTTTTAATAGAGAACCGGAACAAAGCATTAACACATGGTGAATACATGAACTCCTCAAAATACGGTCATCACCGCGAAGTATCCCAAATATTGTCACTATGGGGTTGACGGATCATAGCACGTAATAGGTGCATATGACTAGGCAAGATCGGATCAAGAACATGGATATAGAGATGATAACATAAATGGTTCAGATCTGAAATCATGGCACTCGGGCCCTAGTGACAAGCATTAGGCATAGCAAAGTCATAGCAACATCAATCTCAGAACATAATGGATACTAGTGATCAAGCCCTAACAAAACTAACTCGATTACATGATGAATCTCATCCAACTCCTCACCGACCAGCAAGCCTACGAAGGAATTACTCACTGCCGGTGGGGAGCATCATGGAATTGGCGATGGAGAAAGGTTGGTGATGACAAAGACCGAAGATTCCCCTCTCCGGAGCCCCAAACGGGCTCCAGATCTGGCCTCCTGATGAAGAACAGGAGGTGGCGGCGGCTCTGTATCGTGAAACGCGATAATTCTTTCTCTTTGATTTTTTTCTCCAAAATTAGGAATTTATAGTGGCGGAGTTAGGGCAAGTGGGGCCACGAGGTGGACACAACCCACCAGGCCACGCCCAGGGGGCCTGGCGCGCCCTGGTGGGTGATGCTCACCCTGGCCCCCCTCTTCGGTGGATTTTGGCTCCAATAATTCTCATTTATTCTGAAATAATTCTCCAAAAAGTTTCGTTCCATTCCGAGAACTTTTATTTCTACACAAAAACAACACCATGGTAGTTCTGCTGAAAACAACGTTAGTCCGGGTTAGTTCCATTCAAATCATGCAAATTAGAGTCCAAAACAAGGGCAAAAGAGTGAGGAAAAGTAGATACGTTGGAGACGTATCACAAGCCGGCTTACCAAGTGCGGCCCATGAGCCGGCCTCCTTGGACAACCCGCCCCCCTTGGTCTTGGTCCTCTTAGCGCCTCAAAGTTCGTGTGACGGCCTTGTTATGATCCATCGCATGGTAGCCGGGTTAACTCCCTGGCGAGTCATCCTGTGGGGTATATCCCCAACACTATGGCTGTGAGTCTACAATTCCATCATGAGGGTATTTTCTGCATCGATTTCCTCTTGGATCTTAGCCATCTGCCCACGAAGCATGGTCAGCGTTGTGTTGTGTTCCTCCTGATTCTCCACGGTAACCGGCATCTCCAAGAGCTTCGTCATCTCTTACATCAGATCGGCCATGGCTTGAGCTGGCGATCTGCTTGACCTAGCCGTTCCTAAAACTGGGCCAGTCCCGGTCGTCGCACCAGCCGTTGCTGAAACATGGGATGCTGCTGTTCGGGCCATGAAGACGGCGGCTTGACAAGGTGGCTCATTTATCTCTTCAGTGATCTTATCCTCTGAGCAGCCCCCGAGCCTGCCATCAAAGAGGGGGCAGATCGACACAGTATCTCCCATCAAAGACTCGCCATCGGAGTTTACGAAGGTGTCTCCGCTATCTGCTGCGTCATGATACATCTCCAACGTATCTATAATTTTTGATTGTTCCATGCTATTATATTATCTATTTTGGATGTTTTATATGCATTAATATGCTATTTTATATTATTTTTGGGACTAACCTATTAACCTAGAGCCTTGTGCCAATTTCTGTTTTTTCCTTGTTTTTGAGTATTGCAGATAAGGAATATTAAACGGAGTCCAAACGGAATAAAATCTTCGATATGATTTTTCTTGGACCAGAAGAAACCTACCAGACTTGGAGAGGGGGGCGGGAGACCTGCCGGGAGACGACAAGCCTGCAGGGCGCGCCCTAGGGGGGGCGCCCCCCCTAGCTTGTGGCCCCCCTACAGGCCTCCTAACCCTAATCTTCCTCCTATAAATTCCCAAATATTCCCCCAATACCAAAAAGGGCAACGAAAATACTTTTCCTCCGTCGGAAGCCTCTGTTCCCGTGAGATCCCATCTTGGAGCCTTTTCCGGTAATCTGTCAGAGGGGGATTCGATCACGGAGGGCATCTACATCAACTCCATTGCCCCTCCGATGATGCGTGAGTAGTTCACCTCAGACCTTCGGGTCCATAGCTAGTAGCTAGATGGCTTCTTCTCTCTCTATATTCTTCGATACCATGTTCTTCATGATCTTCATGGAGATCTATCCGATGTAATATTCTTTTGCAGTGTGTTTGTCGAGATCCGATGAATTGTGGGTTTATGATCAGATTATCTATGAATATTATTTGAATCTTCTCTGAATTCTTATATGCATGATTTCATATCTTTGCAAGTCTCTTCGAGTTATTGGTTTGGTTTGGCCAACTAGATTGGTAATTCTTGCAATGTGAGAAGTGCTTAGTTTTGGGTTCAATCTTGCGGTGTCCTCACCCAGTGACAAAGTAGGGGTAGCGAGGCACGTATTTGTATTGTTGCCATCAAGGGTGAAAAGATGGGGTTTTCATCATATTGCTTGAGTTTATCCCTCTACATCATGTCATCTTACTTAATGTGTTACTCTGTTCTTCATGAACTTAATACTCTAGATGCAGGCAGGAGTCGGTCGATGTGTGGAGTAATAGTAGTAGATGCAGAATCGTTTCGGTCTACTTGACACGGACGTGATGCCTATACGCATAATCATTGCCTTGGATATCGTCATAACTATGCGCTTTTCTATCAATTGCTCGACAGTAATTTGTTCACCCACCGTATTATTTTCCTTCAAGAGAGAAGCCTCTAGTGAAACCTATGGCCCCCAGGTCTATTTTCCATATTATATTTTCAGATCTATATACCAAAAATACTTTGCTGCAATCTTTTTACTTTTGTTTTACTTTTCATTTTAGTAATCTTTTATATCTATCTCTATCGGATCTCATCCTTGCAAGTAACCGTGAAGGGATTGACAACCCCTTTTTAGCGTTGGGTGCAAGTGTTTGATTGTTTGTGTAGGTGCAAAGATTGGGGCCTTGCTTGTACCTCCTACTGGATTGATACCTTGGTTCTCAACAACTGAGGGAAATACTTATCTGCTTTGCTGCATCACCCTTTCCTCTTCAAGGGAAAACCAACGCAAGCTCAAGAAGTAGCAAGAAGGATTTCTGGCGCCGTTGCCGGGGAGATCTACATCAAGCCTACCAAGTACCCATCACAAACTGATCTCTTGCATTTACATTATTTCCATTTGCCTCTCGTTTTCCTCTCCCCCACTTCTAAAACGATTTTCAGAAAAAAAAACCAAAAGGATTTGCCTTTTTATTCGCCCTCTTTCCGTTCGTCTTTTCGTTTGCTTTTTGTTTGCTTGTGTGCTAGATCGATTCGTTCCCACCATGTCTGAACCTAGGAAGGTTATCATTGAAAATTTTGAGGGTATTGCTAGTACAAATCTTGAGTAAAAAATTGGATCTTACTCTCTAGATCATGGAACGGAACCTCCTCCTAATTATAAAGCTAAAACTTTTCAAGTGGGAGACGGTAATATTATTGGGAAGAGTGTTATTCAAGAGTTCTTTGATTGTACGGGAGTAATGCCTATGAATAAGATATCTATTCTTCTTAACACAAATTATTATGCGGATGCTATTGTCATGCTCGTTGAAAAATTGGAAAGAAAATTTGTGCACGTCCATCCCGCTTTGCAAAAGGTGTTTTATGAACTTCCTAAAATTAATCATCCTAAGGCTTAAAAGATTGCTACTATCATCCTTATGCGTGAATTTGATTTTATCATACATGAAGCTAGGGAAATTTTTGCTTTCTATAAAAAGGATATTGAACACCCTCCAATTGAAGAAATCTTGCACGATAAAGAAACCTTGCGTGGCTTTGAGTCTAGGGATTATCAATCTTACCGTGATAATCTTAGAAGAAGAGTTCCCTATCTCGAAATTACCCAAACTATTTACCTTGAAACCTATGATGAATATGCTGGAATTACCAGGGGCATTTATGTAGGATTCAATAATGATTGGTTAGAAGAAAAAATCAGGGAACCCATTAGAAATGAGATACGCGTTTTATATGATGATATTTATGGTGATGATCCAGATTATGAGTTTATGAATGTCAAAGTTACTAATCAAAGTCCTTTTCATGAACTAAGTTCTCCTATTAGAGAGGAAATAAAAGAAATAAAGGATTTTCTAAAAAGAGTTTTGGAAGATATGGTTGAGGATGGATTGCATACCAAAGATGACAATACCTAGATCTATTGCGTTATGCCTAGCTAGGGGCGTTAAACAATAGCGCTTGTTGGGAGGCAACCCAATTTTATTTTATGTTTTTATTTTTGTTTGTTTTTGTTTCTGTTATTGAGTGTTTTACACATTATTACCTCTGTAGTAATTGTGTTTTATTGTTTTAATTAGTGTTTGAGCCAAGTAAGACCTTTGGGATGGTCTACGGTGATTGTTGATTTGATTTTGCTGAAAAACAGAAACTTTTACGCTCAGTCCAGGAATTTTATAAATTCACCAGAGCGTCGAATGAGTCTGAAATTTTTACACAAGATTGATATACAACTTTCCCAGATTGTCCTAATTTTTCAGAATTTTTGGAGTTACAGAAGTATTCGAAGTTTACAGATTGCTACAGACTGTTCTGTTTTTGACAGATTCTGTTTTCTTTGTGTTGTTTGCTTATTTTGTTGTATCTATGGGTTGTATCGGGGGGTATGAAGCATGGAGAAGTTGGAATACAGTATATATTACACCAATATAAATAAAGAATGAGTTCACAACAGTACCAAAAGTGGTGATTTGTTTTTCTTATACTAACGGATCTCACGAGTTTTCTGTTGAGTTTTGTGTTGTGAAGTTTTCAAGTTTTGGGTAAAGATTTGATGGACTATGGAATAAGGAGTGGCAAGAGCCTAAGCTTGGGGATGCCCAAGGCACCCCAAGCCATATTCAAGGATACCAAAGAGCCTAAGCTTGGGGATGCCCCGGAAGGCATCCCCTCTTTCGTCTTCAATCCATCGGTAAATTTACTTGAGGCTATATTTTTATTCACCACATGATATGTGTTTTGCTTGGAGCGTGTTGCATGATATGAGTCTTTGCTTTTTAGTTTGCCACAATCATCCTTGCTGCACACATCTTTTGAGAGGGACACGCATTAATCTTGAATTTATTAGAATACTATATGTGCCTCACTTATATCTTTTGAGCTAGGCAATTTTGCTCTAGTGCTTCACTTATATCTTTTTAGAGCACGGTGGCGTTTTATTTTATAGAAATAATTGAACTCTCGTACCTCACTTATATTATTTTGAGAGTCTTTAAACAGCATGGTAATTGGTTTAGGTTATGAATTTAGTCCTAATATAATGGGCATCCAAGAGGGATATAATAAAAACTTTCATATAAAGTGCATTGAATACTATGAGAAGTTTGATTCCTTGCATATAGTTTTGAGATATAAAGATGGTGATATTAGAGTCATGCTAGTAAGCAATTGTGGATTGGTAGAAATACTTGTGTTAAGGTTTGTGATTCCCGTAGCATGCACGTATGGTGAACCTTTATGTAACGAAGTCGGAGCATGATTTGTTTAATGATTGTCATCTTTTGTGTGAGGGTCGGAAGCGCGCGATGGTTAACTCCTACCAACCTATCCCCTAGGAGCATGCGTCTAATACTTTGCTTCGATAACTAATAGACTTTTGCAATAAGTATGTGAGTTCTTTATGACTAATGTGAGTCCATGGATTATACGCACTCTCACCCTTTCACCATTGCTAGCCTCTCTAGTACCGCGCAACTTTCGCCGGTGCATTAAACCCACCTTCCTCAAAACAGCCACCATATACCTTCCTCAAAACAGCCACCATACCTACCTATTATGGCATTTCCATAGCCATTCCGAGATATATTGCCATGCAACTTCCACCGTTCCGTTTATTATGACACGCACCATCATTTTCATATTGCTTTGCATGATCGTAAGATAGCTAGCATGATGTTTTCATGGCTTGTCCCTTTTTTGATGTCATTTGCTATGCTAGATCGTTGCACCTCCTCATACACCACCGGAAGCATTCATATAGAGTCATATTTTGTAATTCTTGAGTTGTAAGTAAATAAAAGTGTGATGATCATCATTAGAGCATTGTCCCATGAGAGGAAAGGATGATGGAAGCTATGATTCCCTCACAAGTTGGGATGAGTCTCTGAACTTTACAAATAATAAAAGAGGCCAATGAAGCCCAAATAAAAAAAAGTGGCCAAAGATGCCCACCAAAAAAATGAGAGAAAAGAGAGAAGGGACAATGCTACTATCCTTTTTCCACACTTGTGCTTCAAAAGTTGCACCATGATCTTCATGATAGAGAGTCTCCTAATTTGTCACTTTCATATACTAGTGGGAATTTTTCATTATATAACTTGGCTTGTATATTCCAATGATGGGCTTCCTCAAATTGCCCTAGGTCTTCGTGAGCAAGCGAGTTGGATGCACACCCACTTAGTTTCTTTTTGAGCTTTCATACACTTATAGCTCTAGTGCATCCGTTGCATGGCAATCCCTACTCACTCACATTGATATCTATTGATGGGCATCTCCATAGCCCGTTGATACGCCTAGTTGATGTGAGACTATCTTCTCCTTTTCCTCACAACCTCCGCCATATTCTATTCCACCTATAGTGCTATATCCATGGCTCACGCTCATGTATTGCGTGAAAGTTGAAAAGGTTTGAGAACACAAAAGGTGTGAAACAATTGCTTGACTTGTCATCGGGTTTGTGCATGATTTAAATACTTTGTGTGGGGAAGATGGAGCATAACCAGACCATATGATTTTGTAGGGATAACTTTCTTTGGCCATGTTATTTTGAAAGGGCACAATTGCTTTGTTAGTATGCTTGAAGTATTATTGTTTTTATGTCAATATTAAGCTTTTGTTTTGAATCTTACGGATCTGAACATTCATGCCACAATAAAGAATATTACATGGATAAATATGTTAGGTAGCATTCCACATCAAAAATTCTGTTTTTATCATTTACCTACTCGAGGACGAGCAGGAATTAAGCTTGGGGATGCTTGATACGTCTCCAACGTATCTATAATTTTTTATTGTTCCATGCTATTATGTTATCTGTTTTGGATGTTTTATATGCATTAATATGCTATTTTATATTATTTTTGGGACTAACCTATTAACCTAGAGCCTAGTGCCAGTTTCTGTTTTTTCCTTGTTTTTGAGTATTGCAGATAAGGAATATTAAACGGAGTCCAAACGGAATAAAATCTTCGAGATGATTTTTCTTGGACCAGAAGAAACCTACCAGACTTGGAGAGGGGGGTAGGAGACCTGCCGGGAGACGACAAGCCTGTAGGGCGCGCCCTAGGGGGGCGCCCCCCTGGCTTGTGGCCCCCCTGCAGGCCTCCTAACCCTAATCTTCCTCCTATAAATTCCCAAATATTCCCCCAATACCAAAAAGGGCAACGAAAATACTTTTCTTCCGCCGGAAGCGTCTGTTGACGTGAGATCCCATCTTGGAGCCTTTTTCGGTAATCTGTCGGAGGGGGATTCGATCACGGAGGGCATCTACATCAACTCCATTGCCCCTCCGATGATGCGTGAGTAGTTCACCTCAGACCTTCGGGTCCATAGCTAGTATCTAGATGGCTTCTTCTCTCTCTATGTTCTTCAATACCATGTTCTTCATGATCTTCATGGAGATCTATCCGATGTAATATTCTTTTGCAGTGTGTTTGTCGAGATCCGATGAATTGTGGGTTTATGATCAGATTATCTATGAATATTATTTGAATCTTCTCTGAATTCTTATATGCATGATTTCATATCTTTGCAAGTCTCTTCGAGTTATTGGTTTGGTTTGGCCAACTAGATTGGTAATTCTTGCAATGGGAGAAGTGCTTAGTTTTGGGTTCAATCTTGCGGTGTCCTCACCCAGTGACAAAGTAGGGGTAGCGAGGCACGTATTTGTATTGTTGCCATCAAGGGTAAAAAGATGGGGTTTTCATCATATTGCTTGAGTTTATCGCTCTACATCATGTCATCTTACTTAATGCGTTACTCTGTTCTTCATGAACTTAATACTCTAGATGCAGGCAGGAGTCGGTCGATTTGTGGAGTAATAGTAGTAGATGCAGAATCGTTTCGGTCTACTTGACACGGACGTGATGCCTATATGCATAATCATTGCCTTGGATATCGTCATAACTATGCGCTTTTCTATCAATTGCTCGACAGTAATTTGTTCACCCACCGTATTATTTTCCTTCAAGAGAGAAGCCTCTAGTGAAACCTATGGCACCCGGGTCTATTTTCCATATTATATTTTCAGATCTATAAACCAAAAATACCAAAAATACTTTGCTGCAATCTTTTTACTTTTGTTTTACTTTTCGTTTTAGTAATCTTTTATATCTATCTCTATCGGATCTCATCCTTGCAAGTAACCGTGAAGGGATTGACAACCCCTTTTTAGCGTTGGGTGCAAGTGTTTGATTGTTTGTGTAGGTGCAAAGATTGGGGCCTTGCTTGTACCTCCTACAGGATTGATACCTTGGTTCTCAACAACTGAGGGAAATACTTATCTACTTTGCTGCATCACCCTTTCCTCTTCAAGGGAAAACCAACGCAAGCTCAAGAAGTAGCACGTCATCCGTGAGATCGACTCCATGAGTAAAGCCGATGAAAACGTGGTGCCGGCCGGCTTGACGCCGGCCGGGTTGAGCGTGCGGCTCGATGATGGGCGCAGGTGTCCGGCTCGGGTCCTGATGCATCGATCTTTCCAATGAAGACGTGGATGCCAAAGGGGACCCGGTATCCGTACTCGATTGAGCCGGCCTCGGACCCCCAGCCCGAGTCATCGATGTAGAGCTTGCCACGGCAACTCTTGGTCATCTGACCAACCACATATCCCCGAACCCTGGGAGAGCTCCCTCCAAGAACTCAACTCCATCGTGCAGTGACCCCACGGTGGGCGCCAACTGTCGTGGTTTTTTCATGGCAGATGTCCTCGTGAGAGAACTTAGGTGTGAGGCCATCGCAACTAGGTGGCAACTTGGACGAGGTTGATCGGGAACGAGAGACAAGGGTTTACCCAGGTTCGGCCCCTCGAATGCAGGTAAAAGCCTACGTCCTGCTTTGTGTATATTGATGATGATCTCGATTACGAGGGTGCGGAATTGCAATCCTAGCTCTCGAGGGTTTCTTTCTTACCTGATCTTTCTATCTCAAGGGCACACCATCATATATACAGGTTGAGACCCGAGGTTACAATAGACTCCGAGTGGTACTACGAACTGTGATCCAATCTACTTTACTTGCCTTATCTTCCAAGCATACGCCATACTTTATGATGACACCGTCAATCCGGCTTACCATGTACAGCCTATGAGCCGGCCTCCTTGGACAAGCCGCCCCCCTTTGTCTTGGGCCTCTTAGCGCCTCAAAGTTCGTGTGACGGCCTTGTCACCACCTGCTAGCTGGGTTAACTCCCTGGCGAGTGATCATGTGGGGTATATCCCCAACAGTTGCTTCACGATCCGGTTCCTTTCCATCACCAAAGAATTCACCTTGCAATCCAACACGAACAACAACCCAAATGGCGGGGTTATGACCAAGAATATGCACTTTAATTTTGTGCTTCCAACTAGCAAAGTGTGTACCATCAAAATATGGACCTCTACGATGATAATTTCCCTCACTAGACGCCATACTCTCCTAGGTTGTGAAACCAATTCAATGGAGACCAAAGCTCTGATACCACTTGTAGGATCCAAAGTATGTCTAAAGGGGGGTGATTAGACTACTTGACCAGATAAAAATCAAGCCTTTTCCCAGTTTTAGATGTTGGCAAGTTTTAGCAATTATATCATGTCAAGCACACCCTACACATGCAAGTCTAAGAGTATAGAAGAGGAAAGTAAATACATGCACATATAAGTAGAGGGAAGGGATAGGATGATCAAACACAATTGGAGACACGAAGATTTTTCCCGTGGTTCCAATAGGTGGTGCTATCGTACGTCCACGTTGATGGAGACTCCAACCCACGATGGGTAGCGGTCGCAAGAGTCCACGGAGGGCACCACCCAAAAGGGTCCATGAAGTAGCATCCTCGTCTATTCCATCACGACTTACGTCCATGAAGGACTAGCCTCACTCGGGGTAGATCTTCACGAAGTAGGCGATCTCCTTGCCCTTATAAACTTCTTCGTTCAACTCCACACATGAAGAGGGAGGCTCCCAAGCAACACCTAACCAATCTAGAAGACACCACTCTCCAAAAGGTAATAGATGTGGTAACAATGATGAACTCCTTGCTCTTGTGCTTCGAAAGATAGTCTCCTCAACACACAATCACTCTCTCACATATTTCGCTTGGTAGAAGAGGTTGATTGAGTGGAAAGCAACTTGGGCAGGCTAGAAATCAAGATTCATATGATTGGAGTGGAAGATCTTGATGTCAACACATGAGAAGGTGGTTCTCTCTCAGAAAAATGGATGGGGCAAGTGTTGGACTGTTATGAGTGCTTCCTCTGCGAGTGAGAGGTAGGTGGAGGGGTATATATAGGCATATCCAAAAATCCAATCATTGCAACATTATTGCCCAACTCGGTGAAACCGATCCAAAAACTCGGTTGCATCAACTAGTGCAAAATGTGGCAACTTTTGGCGTTTCGGTGAGACCAATATATAAATCTCGGTGGGACCGAATTGGCTGACCTAGGCAGTTACTAAAACTCGGTGAGACCGATTCCTAAAACTTGGAAATTCCAATTTTTGGAAATAGGATACCAGAGAGTTGGTCACTGATTTCGGTTTCACCTAAATGAAAGTTGGTGTCACCGAGACCTTAGGGTTTGGCTTAGAATCTGTCTTGGCTGAAACTCGTTAGGGCTGATTTGGAAATATTGGTGGGACCGAATTTGAGTGGTAGGGTTTAGACAAAGTATTTTGGGAGAATTTCATGGGTATTTTTGGTGGCTAACTCTAAGCACTTGAGCAACCAGATCATCATAGATACATCATCTCCTTTTAATAGTATTGGCTTTTCTATGGACTCAAATGTGATTTCTCACAAAATGCAAAATGTAGAGTCTTGAAGCTTGTTGCCAATAGATGTTCCTTGCATCTAGGGAATCTCCACACAATCCTTTGCCAATCCATTCATTGAACTTTTCCTAAAATATACTTGGTTGAATCATTAGTCCAATGAAATATATGTTGTTATTAATTACCAAAACCACCTAGGGAGAAGTTGTGCTTTCAGACTCGTGATGTTATTGTGTTGCCTGCACCTTCTTTGTTTAACAATCATGCCAGGCACAGATATGTCGTCATGTGATACGTCTCCAACGTATCTATAATTTTTGATTGTTCCATGCTATTATATTATCATTCTAGGATTCTTTTTAGGCAATTACTTGTTGTTTTATATTATATTTGAGCACTAGACTATTAACCCGGTGCCAAGTGCCGGTTGTTGTTTTCTGCATGTTTTTGGCTTTTCAGGAATACTGTAACAAACGAAGTCCAAATACCCCGAAACTTTTTAATGATTTTTTCTAGACCAAAACAAGACATGGAAGCTTTGGAAGAAGACCAGAGGGCACATGAGGTGTCCCCAAGCCATAAGGGCATGCCCAGGGGGGTGGTCGTGCCCTGATAGCTTGGGGCCACCTCCCCGACCCTTTGGCATCGTTCTCTGGCCTATAAATTCTCTAATATCTAGAAAACCCTAGAGAGCCTCCCGAAACACTTTTCCGCCGCCACAAGTCTATGTTCCACCGTGTGCCCATCTAGAGCCCTGTTCCGGTGCCCTGCGGGAGGGGCGATAGATCATGGAGGGCCTCTACATCAACCTTGCTGCTCCCATGGTGATGTGTGAGTAGTTCACCGCAGACCTACGGGTCCGTAGTTAGTACCCAGATTTCTATCTCTCTCTATATGTTCTTCATTGCCAAGATCACCACGATTCCCGCGGTGATGTATCTTATGCAATCAATCTTTGCGGTGTGTTTGTTGGGATCCGATGAATTGTGGGTTTATGTTTGTCGGAATCGGCGCTCCGGGGACCCAAAGAGTTTCAAACTCTACGGTGCGCTGGTTCCCCCGCCCCACTCTACCTAGCAACCTCACGGCGACACTCCAGCGTGCTCGAGCTAAGGAAGAAGAAAAGTGGACACGGCAGTTTACCTAGGTTCGGGCCACCTTGCGGTGTCAGACCCTACTCTTGCTTGTCTGGATTGCTTGAGGGTGAGAGGGAGTACAAAGGTGGTTCTGGCTAGCTTCCGGTTGATCCCCTTCTACGACAGCAGCCTGCCCTATCTTATACTGGCCCCGGTCCTTTTCCCCCGAAAACACAAGGCGGGAAGGGTTACCACAACGGCCAGTTTGAAGGGGGACAGGACTGCAGCTTATCCTGACAAAAATAGTCTTCGCCTGCAAAAGCCTCTTGCCGTGACGCGCTGGTGGGCTCGGGGATGACCTCCGTCCTGGCGAGCCCCCGGCCTTGGTCTTCTTGCACCAAACGGGGAAACTTTGGAGATTGCTTTGGGAACCGGCGAGCTGGCCTTGCTCCCTTAGCACAGAATAGGAAAGCCTCCTCATCCGTGCCTGCTCGCACAGCTCCTGGCACCACTCGGCATGGCGTGCGTCACCCACGTGAAGATGCAGGACCGCGCGACACTACCGGGCCACCCTTGATTAGTCCGCCCCGCGAGGGCCTCAGGGGCAGCCTCAGGAGGCAACCTGATGAGGGGGGGCTTCGCTAGGCTCCTGACGATGCTTGATGACGTGTGCCTCGCGAGGCGGGTGCCCTCACGAGGGTCTTGCTTGTGAAGTCCAATGGTGGGCCATGTCGGGTCCAAGGCATGCGTCGCGTCTTGAGCCGCAGGCAGACGGGCCTGGGTACCCCCAGTCCCATGGGCCCGGGTACCCCCGGTCCCACGGGCCCGACAGTAGCCCCCGGGCTCGCGGCGTGGACGATTCTTCCAGCTGGAGGGGCGAAACGGTGCGAGCCCCAACCACATGCGGGTCAGGCGCGACGTGTGGCGCACGATGGGGCGCGGGACGCCCCTACTTCCCCACGACACCTCGGCAACTGCTCAGGCTGGCATAAAGCCTGCGCGCAGCGCGGGGCCATCATTGCTCTTCCTTGCCTTGCATCCATCTTGTTGCGCCTCTCTTCTCTGCGCGAGACTCCTCTCGATCCAATCTCATGCGAGGCGCCTCCCCCGCCTCATTCGTGACCATGATACGCATATGGCGCCAGCCGGCAAGAAGGCGAAGGCCGCGGCCCCAGCCGCAAGCCCTCCTGCTGTCGGGCTAGCTCTCCTGCCTTCCTCCGTCGCCACGGAGGACGACTTGGGCCTGGTGCTCCCGCTGATACCCGGCGACAAGAGTGAGGGGTAGGCGACCGAGATCTGGCCGGGTTCGGTGTCGCGAAGCGGCCTGAGGGAGTCCGCCTACCCCTTCTTCTTCCATAGCATCTACGTCGGGCTGGTCTTGCCGTTTTATGAGTTCTTCTATGCCATCCTCTCCCATTACCGAATCCAGGCCCTTCACCTTTAGCCGAACTCCATCCTCCTCTGGCTATCTTCGCCTTCTATTACGAGGCCTTCGTGACCGTAAGGCCCTCAGTGGCGCTCTTTCGTCACTTCTTCAGCCTGCGTTTCACCGCCCACGACCAGTGCTCCGCGTGCATCTCCTTCGTCGACGTCAAGGGTGAGAATATACGCCTGAAGGCCAGGAAAAAGGTGGAGGGCTATCGGCACCATTGGGTCTTCATGGACGCGTGTCGGGTCAGCCCACTCCTGATGACCCATGCGGCCCATCCTGAGTAGAACTCCGGGTGGGGCCACAAGAAGCTCACCGACCCGAGGGCGGAGCCCGTCCTGGAGCGGATCGCCGCGCACAGGGATGCCCAACTAACAGGGGCGATGATCGTCAAGGAATTCCTAGGGCAGTGCATCGCGCCGCACTAGGCGCACTCGCAGCCCGTGTGGGAGTACACTAGCGCAGGGGACGTGATGAGGCTGCACGCAGCCGGCCTGACATCCGACGAGCTCGACGGGGCCCTGGGGGCTCTGCTCGGCTTCATGATACGTCTCCAACGTATCTATAATTTTTGATTGTTCCATGCTGATATATTATCATTCTAGGATACTTTTTTGGTCACTATTTACCAATTTATAATATTTTTGAGCACTAACCTATTGACCCAGTGCCCAGTGCTAGTTGTTGTTTTCTGCGTGTTTTTGCCTTTGCAGGTTTACTGTACCAAACGAAGTCCAATTGCCACGAAACTTTTTGATGATTTTTTCTGGACTATATGAAGACCTAGAAGCTTTGGGAGGAAGCCGGGAAGCGCACGAGGGCCCCACCACACATCAGGGCGCGCCCTGATATGTTGTAGCCCCCTCGGGCACCTCCCGACGTCCCTCTTCGGCCTATAAATTCTCTAATATTCTGAAAACCCTGGAGACAGTCCCGAAACCCTTGTTCCGCCGCCGCAAGTCTCTATTCCGTCGCGAGGCCATCTGGAGCTCCGTTCCGGCACCGTGCCGGAGGGGGGATCGATCACGGAGGGCCTCTTCATCAACCTTGCTGCCCTCATGATGATGTGTGAGTAGTTCACCATAGACCTACGGGTCCATAGCTAGTACCTAGATGGTAATCTCCCTCTCTTATGATCTTCAATACAATGGTCATCGCATCTTCGCTTTGATCTATCCGATGTAATCCTATTGTGCGGTGTGTTTGTTGGGATCCGATGAATTGTGGGCTTGTGTTTAGATTATTCATGAAAAGTATTTGAGATGCCTCCAAATTATATTATCTCTTAAGTGCATGATCATTATAGCTTCGTAATCCTCTCCGATCTATTGATGTGCTTTGGCCAAGTAGATTGATATTTCATCGGTGGGAGTGGTGCGTTGTGGTAGGTTCAACCTGGCGAGTTTCTATATCCCAGTGACAAAGTAGGGGACAAGATGCGTATTTGTGTTGTTGCTAATAAGGATAAAACGATGGGGTTCATTCATATTGTTTGAGTTTACTTTGTCTACATCATGTCATCGTTCTCCAATCATTACTCTGTTTTACTTAATACTCTAGATGCATGCTGGATAGCGGTAGATGACTGGAGTATTAGTAATAGGTGCAGGCAGGAGTCGGCCTATTTTCTTATGGACGTGATGCCTATATATACATGATCATTGCCGTGAACATCGCATAACTATCCGCTTTTCTATCAATTGCACAACAGTAATTTGTTTACCCACCGTATTATGCCTACATGAGAGATGTCGCTAGGGAACACTATGGCCCCCGTGTCTATTCACTTATATATTCACAAACGCTATATTTACCTTGCTGCCTTTATTTATTTTTTATTTATTTTGCAATTTATATTTATCAAAAATTATCTACACAACTCATTTGCTTGCAAATAACAAGATTAAGGGGATTTACAACCCTCTTGCCCGCGTTGGGTGCAAGTTGTTTGTTCATTTGTGTGCAACCGCTGAAGACGGTTGAGTATTGATATTTCTATTAGTTAGATAAACCTTGGTTCCATAACTGACGGAAATACTTATCCGCTTTGTGCTGCAATTACCCGTTCCTCTTCACGGAAAACCCAACGCATATGACAAGTATCAGGAAGGATTTCTGGCGCCGTTGCCGGGGAATATCATCATCAACTACTAAGTAACTTCATGCAAATTTTCATTCACTTGTTCTTCTTTTTATTTGCTGTTATATTTAGCTTGTCTTATAAAAATCAAAAATACAAAAAAAAATTACCTTTGCTTGTTACTAGTTTACTTCTTCGCTTGCTAGTTTGCTTGTTTTGCTTGTTACTTTTCTTGCTCGGTCACCATGTCTCAAGATACTACTAAGTTGTGTGACTTCTCAAATACTAATAATAATGATTTTATTAGTACACCTATACCACCCACCACTAGTGCGGAGGCTTTTGATATTAATGATGCATTGCTAAATCTTGTCATGAAAGATCAATTTTCGGGAAGTCCTAATGAGGATCCTGCGTCACATCTTAATACCTTTGTTGAATTATGTGACATGCAAAATAAAATGGATATGAATAATGATATTGTAAAATTAAAATTATTTCTTTTTCGCTAAGAGATAAAGCTAAAGCTTGGTTTTCATCTTTACCTCGTAATAGTGTTGGAACATGGGATAAGTGTAAAGATGCTTTTATTGCCAAGTATTTTCCTCCTGCTAAGATCATCTCCCTTAGAAATCAAATAATGAATTTTAAACAGCAAGATCAAGAGCATGTTGCAAAATCTTGGGAGATAATAAAATTAATGATAAGGAAATGTCCAACTCACGGTTTAAATATGTCGATGATTATCCAAAACTTCTATGCTGGACTAAACTTTCTGTCTAGAAATCTTCTAGATTCTGCTGCAGGTGGTTCATTTATGGATGTGACCTTAGGAGAGGCCACAAAACTTCTGCACAACATCATGACAAATTACTCTCAATGGCACGCCGAAAGGGCTCCAGCCGGTAAGAAGGTAAATTTTGTTGAAGAAATCGCTACTTTGAGTGAAAAGGTGGATGCTCTTATGAATATGGTTGCTTGTAAAAATGCTCATGTTGATCCCAATGATGTTCCCTTGTTTACTTTCATTGAGCAAAATAATGATGCTATTTATGTGAACTTTGTCTCGCGAAATAATTTCAATTACAATGCTTATAGAGAAAATTTCAATTCTAGGCCGTATCCCAGTAATTCCTCTAACAACTATGGAAACTCTTATGGTAATTCTTATGGCAATTATTCTACAAATGCTAATAGGATACCCTCTAATCTTTAGAACACAATTAAAGAATTTATTAATTCTCAAAAGGTTTTCAACACTATGGTAGAAGAAAAATTGCATCTAATTGACAACTTGGCTAAAAACATGGATAGAATTGCTCTTGATGTGGAAACTCTTAAAAATAAAGCTTTGCCACCCAAGCATGACTTCAATGATGCCATTAAATCTATCCAAATATCTATCAATGAAAGTAAGAAGATTACCGCTAAGTTGAGAGCTAAGCGGGAATTCTTAGAAAAAGCTCTTCCACCCGGTTTTTACCGGAATCGTGATGAAGATCTTAAAATGATTGGTGTTTCTCCTATTGAATCTTTATTTAATTCTCTGAATATAAATGACAAAGGGACTGGAGATGAGTCAACTTTAGTATAGGAGCGTCCCGTTTGCTTGGAGGGTGATGATTTTAATGCTAAAACTGAAAAATGTGGGTTTGGAGAGGTCAAAGCTATAACTAGTGATGAACCCACTATTTTGGATTACAGGAACTTTAATTATGATAATTTCTCTTTAGTAGAATGTATTTCCTTGTTGCAATCCATTATTAGCTCAGCCAATGCTTATGAACAAAACAAAGCTTTTACCGAACACATAGTAGAAGCTATGATAAAAGCTTGTGATGAGAAACTTGAACTTGAAGTTTCTATTCCTAGAAAATTGCATGATGAGTGGGAACCTACTATCAAAATAAATATCAATAAATATGAATGCAATGCTTTGTGTGACCTTGGTGCTAGTGTTTCAACTATTCCTAAAACTCTTTGTGATGTACTCGGTCTCGCTAATATTGAAGATTGTTCCCTCAACTTGCATCTTGCAGATTCTACCATCAAGAAACCTTTAGTTAGAATTAATGATGTGCTTATTATTGCAAATAAAAATTATGTGCCTGTTGATTTCATTGTGCTTGATATTGATTGCAATCCTTCTTGTCCCATAATACTTTGAAGGCCTTTTTACGAACTATAGGTGCAATCATTGACAAGAAAGAGGGAAACATAAGGTTCCAAATCCCACTAAAGAAAGGGATGGAACACTTCCATAGAAAGAGAATTAAACCACCTTATGAATAAATTATGAAAGCCATCTATGGGTGGAGTGTCAAAGATGACAATACTTGAAACTATGCATTATGCCTAGCTAGGGGCATAAAACAATGACGCTTGTTGGGAGGCAACCCAATAGTTATCTTTAATTTTTTGCTTAGAACTTTCTGTTTATTTTTAATAGCATGATTATTGCCTATGTAATTATTATGTTTTTGTGTTTAAATTAGTGTTTGTTCCAAGTAAAGCCTTTGGGATGACTCACAAGATGAGTAGAATCGATGCTGAAACAAAACAGAAACTATTAACTCTAGTACAGGAATTTTAATTTTTTTCTGGAGTGTGATAATGTTCTGAATTTTTACACAGAGTTTCTATACAAATTTTCGAAGTTGTCCTAATTTTTCAGAATTTTTAGCATTACAAAACTATAGGTTCTCTACAGATTGCTACAAACTGTTCTGTTTTAGACAGATTCTGTTTTTGCATGCATAGTTGCTTATTTTGATTAAACTATGGAATGTATCGGGGGGTATAAGCCATGGATAAGTTAGAATAAAGTACCTATTATGCATTTATGAAATTTGAATCAATTTACAGCAGTACTTAAAGTATGCAGTATGTTTCTTATACTAACGAATCTCACGAGGTTTTGTTGAGTTTTGTGTGATTGAAGTTTTCAAGTTTTGGGTGTTATCTTGATGGAGAAAGGAATAAGGAGTAGCAAGAGCCTAAGATTGGGGATGCCCAAGGCAGCCCAAGGTAATATTTTAAAGGAGACTCAAGCGGCTAAGCTTGGGGATGCCCCGGAAGGCATCCCCTCTTTCGTCTCAAATCCATTGGTATGTCACTTGAAGCTATATTTTTATTCATCACATGATATGAGTTTTGCTTAAAGCGTCGTTTGCTTTTGTTTGCTTTTACTTTCAGTTTTCCACAATCATTGTTTTCTGGACACACCTAGTTAAGAGAGACACACCTTCATCATAATTTGTTAGAATACTATATGTGCTTCACTTATATCTTTTGAGCTTAGCAGTTGCTCTAGTACTTCACTTATATCTTTTTGAGCACGGTGGTGTGTAGATTTTAAAGAAATGATTTCACACTCGTTCTTCACTTATATTTGTTTGAGAGTTAATAAATAGTGATGGTAATTTGCACGGGTCATACAGACTAGTCCATAATATTAGGTATTCAAAGAGTGATAATCAAAACCATCATGTAGCACATATAAAAGAAATTGTGGGTTAATGGTATTGATGTAGTAATGTGAAATAGGTGTGAGTTCATAATTGTTAAACCGTAGAAGTGTCGATATTAAGAGGCTTTGACATTTTTGTTCATCAGATTAGTCCAAAAATAATAGGTATTCAATGAGTGATAATCAAAACCATCATGTAGAACATATAGAGAAATTGTGGGTTAATGATATTGATGTGGTAATATGAAAAAGGTGTGAGATCGTAATTGTTGATTCGTAGAAGTGTCGATATTAAGAGAGGTCTACTTCTTGTTTGTCTAAAAATTAAAATGGCATGGTGATGATGTGTGAGCATTTCTATTCCTCGTTGAAATCCTTGTGTTGTTTCGGGTCGGAAGCGCGCGATGATTAACTCCTACCAACCTCTTCCCTCGGGGCATGCGATTAGTACTTTGATTTATGATAAACTAATAAAACTTTGCAATAAGTATATGAGTTCTTTATGATGGATGCGAAACCATGGACATACGCAATCGCACCTTTTCATAATTTGCTAGCCTCTTCGGTACCGTGCATAGCCCGTTCTCACCTCGAGGATCGGTGCAACTTTCGTCGGTGCATCCAAACCCCATGACATGATACGCTCTCTTGCACATAAGCCTTATTATATCTTCCTCAAAACAGCCACCATACCTACCTATCATGGCATTTCCATAGCCATTCTGAGATATATTGTCATGCAAATTCCATCGTCACTTCACATGACTAGTTCGTTCATTGGCATATTGCTTTGCATGATCATATAGAGCTAACATAGTATTTGTGGCAGAGCCACCTTCATAATGTTTTTGATACATGTCACGCAAGATCATTGCACATCCTGGTACACTGCCAGAGGCATTCATACAGAGTCATATCTTCATATCAGTTCTCCATGTTGAGTTGTAAGTAAATAAAAGTGTGATGATCATCATTGTTAGAGCATTGTCCCAGTGAGGAAAGAATGATGGAGATAATGATTCTCCCATAAGTCAAGATGAGATTCCGGATGAAAATAATGATGGGGGAGGCCAAATGAGCCCACTATCCATTCAAAAAAATGAGAGAAGGGACTTTGCTACTATCCTTTACCACACTTGTGCCTCAAAGTGGCACCATGTTCCTCATGTAGAGAGTCTCATGATATATCACTTTCGTATGCTAGTGGGAATTACCTATTCATTATTTGAAACTTGGCTTGTATGTTCCTATGACGGGCTTCCTCAAATGCCCGAGGTCTTCATGAGCAAGCAAGTTGGATGCACACCCCACTTAACTTCATTTGAGCTTTCATACGCTTATAGATCTAGTGCATCATTTGCATGGCAATCCCTACTCCTTGCATTGACATCTACCGATGGGCATCTCCATAGCTCGTTGGTACGCCTAGTTGATGTGAGACTATCTTCTCCACTTCCTACCCCTTTGATATCTACCACCATACTCTATTCCACCTAAATGCTATGTCCAATGGCTCATGCTCATGTATTGCGTAAAGAATAAAAAGTTGATGCATATTGAAAAAGTACGAACCAATTGCCTGACTTGGACACTGTGGTGCTTAACATTTGTATTAATGTGGTGAAGATGGAGCCATGCCTTGCTAATACAATAAGATGAATGGGGGGTAAACATTTCTTAAGAATCGTATACTTTTAAGATTAACAATTCTGTTTCTTACACTTTGAATATTGCTATGTTAATATATGTTGATTCATCTTTTCTCAATGAGCATACCTGAATAAGATTGCATAATGGACAGCATGTCACATCAAAAATTCTGTTTTTATCATTTACCTACTCGAGGACGAGCAGGAATTAAGCTTGGGGATGCTTGATACGTCTCCAACGTATCTATAATTTTTGGTTGTTCCATGCTGATATATTATCATTCTAGGATACTCTTTGGGTCATTATTTACCAATTTATAATATTTTTGAGCACTAACCTATTGACCTAGTGCCCAGTGCCAGTTGTTGTTTTCTGCATGTTTTTGCCTTTGCAGGTTTACTATACCAAACGAAGTCCAATTACCACGAAACTTTTTGATGATTTTTTCTGGACTATATGAAGACCTAGAAGCTTCGGGAGGAAGCCGAGAAGCGTATGAGAGCCCCACCACACATCAGGGCGCTCCTTGGGGGACCGCGCCCTGATATGTGGTGGCCCCCTCGGGCACCTCCCGACGTCCCTCTTCGGCCTATAAATTCTCTAATATTCTGAAAACCCTGGAGGAAGTCCCGAAATCCTGTTTCCGCCACCGCAAGTCTCTGTTCCATCGCGAGGCCATATGGAGCTCTGTTCCGGCACCCTGCCGGAGGGGGGATCGATCACGGAGGGCCTCTTCAACAACCTTGCTGCCCTCATTATGATGTGTGAGTAGTTCACCACAGACCTATGGGTCCATAGCTAGTACCTAGATCGCAATCACTCTCTTATGATCTTCAATACAATGGTCATCGCATCTTCGCTTTGATCTATCCGATGTAATCCTATTGTGCGGTGTGTTTGTTGGGATCCGATGAATTGTGGGTTTATGTTCAGATTATACATGAAAAGTATTTGAGATGCCTCTGAATTATATTATCTCTTAAGTGCATGATCATTATAGCTTCGTAATGCTCTCCAATCTATTGATGTGCTTTGGCCAAGTATATTGATATTTCATTGGTGGGAGTGGTGCATTGTGGTAGGTTCAACCTGGCGAGTTTCTATATCCCAGTGACAATGTAGGGGACAAGATGCGTCTTTGTGTTGTAGCTACTAAGGATAAAATGATGGGGTTCATTCATATTGTTTGAGTTTACTTTGTCTACATCATGTAATCGTTCTCCAAGCATTACTCTGTTTTACTTAATACTCTAGATGCATGCTGGATAGCGGTCGATGAGTGGAGTAATAGTAATAGGTGCAGGCAGGAGTCGGCCTATTTGCTTATGGACGTGATGCCTATATATACATGATCATTGCCGTGAACATTGCATAACTATCCGCTTTTCTATCAATTGCCCAACAGTAATTTGTTTACCCACCGTATGCTACCTACATGAGAGATGTCGCTAGGGAACACTATGGCCCCCGGGTCTATTCACTTATATATTCGCAAACGCTATATTTACCTTGCTTCCTTTATTTACTTTTTATTTATTTTGCAATCTATATTTATCAACAATTACCCACACAACTCATTTGCTTGCAAATAACGAGATCAAGGGGATTGACAACCCTCTTGCCCGCGTTGGGTGCAAGTTGTTTGTTCATTTGTGTGCAGCCGCTGAAGACGGTTGTGGATTGATATTCCTATTGGTTCGATAAACCTTGGTTTCATAACTGAGGGAAATACTTATCTGCTTTGTGCTGCAATTACCCGTTCCTCTTCACGAAAAATCCAACACAGATCACAAGTATCACTTCACCCCGGAGAATCCTCCTGAAGCTGCATCCCCGCTATACAGCTATGATGACAAGGCGGAGCTAGTCGCACACATGCCCGCCTTCAACGAATGGGGGCTCGTCCCAAGCGGTCGCGTTGGGTCGCACAAGGGCTCCTCCATCGTCGTGCCATACCACTACTAGGGAAAGCCTTATACACAGAACCTTAGCAGTAGCGCTGGATAAAAAGAAGCGCTACTGCTAAATAGTCGTAGCGCGCGTCAAGATAAGGCGCTACTGCTAAGTTCTTAGCAGTAGCGCGACGTTAGAAAAAGCGCTACTACTAATATTGCCCCACCGTTGCCGCCAGGCTAGGTTTAGCAGTAGCGCTAGTTCCTGAAACGTGTTATAGATACGTCAGGTAGCAGTAGCCTTGTTTCCTAAAACGCGCTACCGCTATCTTGACATAACCCCGTCCCGCGCCGGCTCCTCCTCCACCTCTTTCCTCCATATCCGCATTCCCCCCCCCCTATTCGATCCCTCTCCTCCGACGCCGCCGTCGCCGTCCGTCGCCGCCCGCGCGCCCTTCGTCGCCTCCCGCTCCGCCACCCGCACCCGTCCGTCGCCGCCCGTGCCCCGTCCGTCGCCGCCCGCGCGCCCTCCGTCTCCCCCGAGCTCCACCTTGCCGCTGGCATCTCCCTCGAGCTCCACCTCGCCGCCGGCATCTCCCCCGATCTCCACCTCACCGCCGACGTCTACCCTAGCCCCTTGTAAGTCCTCTGCCCCTCCTTCTCTCTCTCTGTCTCTCTAGGACAGATTAGGACATATTAGGTATGTAGTATGAATTAGTATGAACCCTAGGACAGATTAGGTAGTATGAACCTAGTTAATTAGTATGAAATTAACTAGGTTTTCAAATTAGGACAAAAATTTAGCTAGGCTGAATTTATTTTCAAATATTGTGAAGAAAAACCTTATTGCATTTTCTTCGATGTTTCTACGGTACGCAACGATGACAAGTGGTTTTTTGTAAGTAAGCATTACTTCTGTTTCTTTGCTTCAACGTGTAATTTCTGTTTTATACAATTCGACTAGTTCATCCCATGTCATGCAAGACGGTATTTCTTGGAGAGGCTCGGTTTCGAAGAGCACGAGAGTTTCGAGACGAGGAGAGCCAACCTGAGGACTAAGCATCGTCACACATTTCTGGTCAAAGTAATGAATGCAGTTAATAACACAGAATTAGGGTGCTCAAATTGGGAAGCTCTTGGCAAGGCATATGGATTTCAGGAGGATATGGAAATAACCTTCGATCTTCGTCCTGAAGATCATATTGAAGGTAACATCGACATTTGGGTGGATGTCGATATGCTTCCTGTTTTACCTCCATGTGAGTTTATCAACCATTCATATTTGTCAAGTAATTTGCATTCTATATTTAAAAATAGTTGGTGTTCATCCATACTAAATTTGTTAATTTATAATTTACAGCTTATTTCGTTTCTTTGAGTGAAACACAGAAAATAATTGACACGGCACACTACACTTATGGATCACATCTAACTTGGGAGGAGAAGGATGATCTTATCAACTTTGTTATCGGTGTCCCAGTTGGTAGGGAGATCTTTCCGTATAATTTGGGAACTGTCCCAAATTATACATTGTACAGGACACTAGTGCATAGGTTGAGGGCGGATGACATTCGCCGAAATATCTTGGTAAGAGTTGCTAATTAAGTACACTACTATTGCGTAAATGGTATTGATTACATTGCTAACCAGGCTACTATTATGTTCTTCAACAGAAACTGCCAAATGAAGTTGTGCCTCCGTTGATGCAAGCCGAGGGTAATATGACAATTAAAAGCCCTATGAGGCCCCAGTTCTCTTTCACATACTCGACTAAGCGCAAACCATCAAGACGGCTCCAAATTGAAGCATGGGGAGAAATAAAGAAGGATCGCAAGCCACAAGTTGGAGACCATTGGATGTCTTTGCTTCATCATGGAGACATAGGTGTTATTCTGTTTTATGTCATTTTACCTAGGAGGGAGGACTAGGTCCTATGAGAGAGAAGTTTTTCTGGTTTATTTTAACTTGCATGATCGATTAGGATGATTACTATTATGATGTTTTTCTGATTTATGAGATTTTAACTTGGTATGATTAGATGAGTAAGATGATGATGAGTTGTTAGATGAGTAAGATGATGATGAGTTATATGACATATATTTGATTAAGGTGGATGGATGCAAGTGATCATGTTGAATTAGAGGAAAATATGATGTTGCGATTGGCAACATCATATTTTCTTCTAATTCAACATGATCACTTGCATCCATCCACTTTAATCTAAATGTAGTTGCTCGCACAATAATTATTGATGTTGTATATTAATATGTGTAACCGTGTGTATATACAACATAAATATAAAAAAAGGAATATATGCGTTTAACAGTGGCGCGGGTTAGAGAAGCGCGCTATTGATAACTCGGTTAGCAGTAGCGCCGGCTAAGAGGCGCTACTGCTAAACTTTAGCTGTAGCGCTGGGTGACCAGCGCTACTGATACAAGTTAGCTATAGCGCCTTATCAGTAGCGTATGTTCCCGCGCTACTGATACACCTAAAAACCGCGCTGCTGCTAGGCTTTTCCCTAGTAGTGTCCTCTAGCGAAGGTGACGGCGGCGAGGACTCGGAGGCGACGGAGGAGGAGGAGGACGCCGGCCCGGCACAGCCGCCGAATCACTGCCGGTCCCTGCACGGTTTTGGGGACAACGATGACGACGTAGACGAGCAACCCCGGGTGACGCCTCCTCGGCCTGTCGACACGATGGGGGGAACGGGACCCAACCCCGCAACCGCCCAGATACCAGTGGCGGGGGCCCTCGTCGGTGAGGCGACAATCGCACCCGTGGCGGCTGCATCCCCTCAGGGGGCTTCCCAGGCCCTCAGGGAGGAGGGAGACCCTGCTGGACTCATCGGGTACCACGCTGAGTGCTCCTCGAGTAGCACCGGAGCGGCCCACGAGGGCAGCGAGGACACGCTATCTGCCGCTCAGAAGAAGAGGAAATGGGCCGTCGAGGACGAGTAAGTGCCCCAGTCCATTCTTATGTCGCACACCTGTGATCCGTCTATTCATGCTAACCCCTCGCCCATGTAGGTGCCAGACTGGCGGCGAGGAGAAGAAGAAGAAGGTGATTGCGAGGGCAAAAGTGATCCTTGCCACGAAGGCGGCATCAGCACTCACCCGTTGTTGGAAATATGCCCTAGAGGCAATAATAAATTGGTTATTATTATATTTCCTAGTTCATGATAATTGTTTATTATCCATGCTAGAATTGTATTGATTGGAAACTAAATATATGTGTGGGTATATAGACAACAATGTGTCCCTAGTATGCCTCTAGTAGACTAGCTCGTTGATCAAAGATGGTCAAGGTTTTCTGACCATAGACATGAGTTGTCATTTGATAACAAGATCACATCATTAGGAGAATGATGTGATGGACAAGACCCAACCGTAAGCATACCAGTTGATCGTGTCAGTTTATTGCTACTGCTTTATCCATGTCAAGTATCTGTTCCTACGACCATGAGATAATGCAACTCCCGGACACCGGAGGAATGCCTTGTGTGTATCAAACGTCACAACGTAACTGGGTGACTATAAAGGTGCTCTACAGGTATCTCCAAGGGTGTCTGTTGGGTTGGCATGGATCGAGATTGGGATTTGTCACTCCGTATGACGGAGAGGTATCTCTGGGCCCACTCGGTAATACAACATCACAAGAAGCTTGCAAGCAGTGTGACTAAGGAGTTAGTCATGGGATCTTGTATTACGGAACGAGTAAAGAGACTTGCCGGTAACGAGATTGAACTAGGTATGGAGATATCGACGATCGAATCTCGGGCAAGTAACATACCAATGGATAAAGGGAACTGCATACGGGATTGTCTGAATCCTTGACATCGTGGTTCGACCGATAAAGATCTTCGTAGAATATGTCGGAACCAATATGGGCATCCAGGTCCCGCTATTGGTTATTGACCGTGGAGGTGTCTCGGTCATGTCTACATGATTCTCGAACCCGTAGGGTCGCAGGCTTAACGTTCGGTAGCGCTAGGGTAGTATTGAGATATTAATAGTGGAAAGTCCGAAGGTTGTTCGGAGTCCCGGATGGGATCCGGGACATCATGAGGAGCTCTGGAATAGTCCGGAGGTAAAGATTCATATATGGAAAGTTGTTATCGGGGTTCCGTAAAAAGTTCGAGTTTTTTCGGTATTGTACCGGGAAGGTTCTAGAAGGTTCCGGAGTGGGGTCCACCTGCATGGGGGACCCACATAAACGTGCGTAGTGGGTAAAGTCCCCACAACCCTGGTCTAGGCGCACCAAGATCCTCCTTTAAAAGGAATAGATTCATATCCCAAGGGGATAAGATCAGGATCCCTAAAAAGGGGGGATAGCAATCGGTGGGGAAGGAAAGGTGGGATTTCCTTCCTCCCCCTTTGGCCAACGACCCTAGGGCCTTGGAGGGCAAGCCACCAGCCCCCTCCATGCCTATATAAAGGTGGGGAGGCGTTGGGGGCAGCCACCCTTCGACCCTTGCCCGTTACCTCCCCCAACTCCTCCCACGTTTCACCGGTACGCGCTTGGCGAAGCCCTGCCGGAATTCCGCTGCCGCCACCACCACCATACCGTCATGTTGGTCCCGATCTCATCTACCCCCTCTCTCTCACTTGCTGGATCAAGAAGGAGAGGACGCCGCCGAGCCGCACGTGTGCTAAACTCGGAGGTGCCGTCCGTTCGGCACTTGATCGGGAGTTCGTGGACGGATCATGATTGGATCGCAAAGACGTTCGACTACATCAACCGCGTTTCTTAACGCTTCCGCTTAGCGATCTACAAGGGTATGTAGATCCAACTCTCCCTCTCATAGATACTCATCACCATGGATAGATCTTGCGTGTGCGTAGGAAAATTTTTGTTTCCCATGCAACGTTCCCCAACAGTGGTATCAGAGCTAGGTCTATGCGTAGATGAGATCTTGAGTAGAACACAAAGGAGTTTGTGGGCGTTGATATTCAGATTGCTTCCTCCCTTAGTCTTTTCTTGATTCAGCGGTATTGTGGGATGAAGCGGCTCGGACCAACCTTACTCGTACGCTTACGAGGGACCGGTTCCATCACTAACATGCAACTTGTTGTATAAAGATGGCTGGCGGGTGTCTATCTCTCCCACTTTAGTCGGATCGGATTTGACAAAGGCGGTCCTTGAGAAGGTTGAATAGCAATTTTTGTATCACCGTTGTGGTTTTTGCGTAGGTAAGAATTGTTCTTGCTAGATACCCGTAGCAGCCACGTAAAACTTGCAACAACAATTAGAGGACGTCTAACTTGTTTTTGCAGGGTATGTTGTGATGTGATATGGCCAATTACATGATGAGATATATGTGATGTATGAGATGATCATGTGTTGTATAGAATATAATGACTTGCATGTCGATCAGTACGGCAACCGGCAGGAGCCATAGGGTTGTCTTTAATTATTTTCGCCGTTTTTGCTTTACTTTATCGCTATGAGTTAGCAATAGTCATGGAAGCAACAGTCGGCGCGACAACCTCATGGCGATACATTGATGGAGATCAAGATGATGGAGATCATGGTGTTATGCCTGTGACGATGGAGATCATGCCGGTGCTTTGAAGATGGAGATCAAAAGCACAAGTTCATGGCCATATCATGTCACTTATGATTTGCATGTGATGTTAATCCTTTTATGCATCTTATTTTGCTTACGACGATGGTAGCATTATAAGGTGATCCCTCACTTAAATTTCAAGATAAATTGTGTTCTCCCCAAGTGTGCACCGTTGCAAAAGTTCGTCGTTTCGAGACACCACGTGATGATCGGGTGTGATAGACTCTACGTTCACATACAACGGGTGCAAGCCAGTGTTGCACGTGCGGAACACTCAGGTTATAACTTGACAAGCCTTGCATGTACAGACATGGCCTCGGAACACAAGAGACCGAAAGGTCGAACATGAGTCATATAGTAGATATGATCAACATGGAGATGTTCACCATTGAAACCACCTCATCTCACGTGCTGATCGGACTTGGGTTGGTGGATTTGGATCATGTCACACTTAGACAACCTGAGGGATGTTGATTTGAGTGGGAGTTCGTAAGTAATATGATTAATTGAACTCTTTATCATGAACATAGTCAAAGTGTCTTTGCAAATTATGTTGTAGATAGCTCGCGCTGTAGCTCCCCTATATAATTGATACGTTCCTAGAGAAAAAGTAAGTTGAAAGATGGTAGTAGCAATTATGCGGACTTTTGTCCGTGATCTGAGGATTGTCCTCGTTGCTGCACAGAAGGCTTATGTCCTTAATGCACCGCTCGGCGCGCCACCCAACTAGCGTCGTCTGTGGATGTTGTGAACATCTGACAGGCACGTTGTGAGAACTACTTGATAGTTCAGTGCATCATGCATTACGACTTAGGATTGAGGCTCCAAAGACGTTCTTGAACGTCGCAGAACATATGAGATGTTGCAAGAGCTGAAATTGGATTTCAGGCTCGTGCCCGTGTTGAGAGGTATGAGACCTCCAACAAAAATTCTTTGCCTGCAAGATGAAGGAGAATAGCTCAATCAGTGAGCATGTGCTCAGAATGTCTGAGTACTACAATCGCTTGAATCGAGTGGGAGTTGATCTTCCAGATAAGATAGTGATTGATATAGTTCTCCAAGTCACTGCCACCAAGCTACTAGAGCTTCGTGATGAACTATAACATGTCAGGGATGGATGATCCCATGAGCTATTCATGATGCTTGACATCTCGAAGGTAGAAATCAAGAAGGAGAATCAAGTGTTGATGGTTGGTAAAACCACTAGTTTCGAGAATGGCAAGGGTAAGAAGGGAAACTTCATGACTGGCAAGCCAGTTGCTGCTCGAGTGAAGAAACCCAAGGTTAAACCCAAACCTGAGACTAAGTGCTTCTACTATGAGGGGAACGGTCACTGGAGCAGAACTACCCTAGATACTTGGTAGATAAGAAGGCTGGCAACGTCGACAAAAGTATATTTGATATACATGTTATTGATGTGTACCTTACTGAGTACTCCTAGTAGCACTTGGGTATTAGATACCGGTTCAGTTGCTAAATGTTAGTAACTCGAAATAAAAGCTACGGAATAAACGGAGACTAACTAAGGGCGAGGTGATGATGTGTGTTGGAAGTGCTTCCAAGGTTGATATGATCACCATCGCACGCTCACTCTACCTTCGGGATTAGTGTTGAACCTAAATAAATGTTATTTGGTGTTTGCGTTGAGCATGAACATGATTAGATCATGTTTATTGCAATACGGTTATTCATTTAAGTTAGAGAATAATGGTTATTCTGTTTACATGAATAATACCTTCAATGGTCATGCACCCAATGTGAATGGTTTATTAAATCTCGATCGTAGTAATACACATATTTATAATATTGATGCCAAAAGATACAAAGTTAGTAATGATAAATACCACATACTTGTGGCACTGCCGCGAAGGTCATATTGGTGTAAAGCGCATGAAGAAACTCCATGCTGATGGATCTTTTGACTCACTCGATTTCGAATCGGTTGAGACATGCAAACCATGCCTCTTGGGCAAGATGACTAAGACCCCATTTTCCGGTATGATGGAGCGGGCTAGTGACTTATTGGAATTGATACATGTTGATGTATGTGGTCCAGTGAGTGTTGAAACACGCTGTGGATATCGTTATTTTCTTACCTTCACTGATGATTTGAGTAGATATGGGGATATTTACTTAATGAAACACAAGTCTGAAATGTTTGAAAGGTTCAAGCAGTTTCAGAGTGAAGTTGAAGATCATCGTGACAAGAAGATAAAATGTCTACGATATGATCGTGGAGGTGAATATCTGAGTTACGAGTTTGGTATGCAACTTAAGACAATGTGGAAATTGCTTCATAGCTCACGCCGCCTGGAACACCATAGAGTGATGGTGTGTCCAAACGTCGTAGTCTTGCCCTATTTGATATGGTTCATACTATGATGTCTCTTATCGTTTTGCCACTATCGTTTTTGGGTTAAAGCATTAGAGACAAATACATTCACTTTAATAGGGCACCATCTAAGTCCGTTGAGATGACACCGTATGAATTATGGTTTGGCCGAAACCTAAGCTGTCATTTCTTAATGTTTGGGGCTGCGACGCTTATCTGAAAAAGGTTTTCACCTAATGAGCTCAAACCCAAAGCGGACAAATGCATCTTCATAGAATACCCTAAGGAGACATTGGGTATACCTTCTATCTCAGATCCAAGCACAAAGTGTTTGTTGCTAAGAACGGGTCCTTTCTCGAGAAAAAGTTTCTTTCGAAAGAATTGAGTGGGAGGAAAGTAGAACTTGATGAGGTTGTTGAACCGTCACTTCAGTTGGATGGTAGCACAACGCAGAAAGATGTTTCTGGGGTGCCTACGCCAATTGAAGAGGAAGCTAATGATGATGATCATGAAACTTCGGATCAAGTTACTACCAAACCTCGTAGGTAGACAAGGATACGTACTGCACTGAGTGGTACGGTGATCATGTCTTGGAAATCATGTTGTTAGACAACGATGAGCCTACAAACTGTGAAGAAGCGATGGTGGGCCCGGATTCCAACAAATGGCTAGGAGCCATGAAATCCGAGACAGGATCCATGTATGAAAACAAAGTATGGACTTTGGTAGACTTGCCCGTTGAACAGCAGGTCGTTGAGTACAAATGGACCTCTAAGAGGAAGACAAACGCTGATGGTAAATGTCACCATTTATAAAGCTCGACTTGTCGCGAAAAAGGTTTTCGACAAGTTCAAGGAGTTGACTACGATGAGACTCTCTCACCCGTAGCGATGCTGAACTCTGTTGGAATTATGTTAGCAGTTGCTGCATTTTTCGATTATGAAATCTGCCAGATGGATGTCAAAACATCGTTCCCTTGAGGAAAGGTTGTATGTGATACAACCAGAAGGTTTTGTCAATCCTAAGGATGCTAAAAGGTATGCAAGCTCCAGCGATCCTTCTATAGACTGGAGCAAGCATCTCGGAGTTGGAATATACGCTTTGATGAGGTGATCAAAGTTTTTGAGTTTATACAAAGTTTATGAGAAACTTGTATTTGCAAGAAAGTGAGTGGGAGCACTATAGAATTTCTGATATGTATATGTTATTGACATATTGTTGATCGGAAATAATGTAGAATTTCTGGAAAGCATAAAGGGTTGTTTGAAAAGAGTTTTTCAAAGGAAGACCCGGATAAATGCTATTAGTATATTGGGCATCAAGATCTATAGAGGTAGATCAAGACGCTTGATAAGTCTTTCAATGAGAACATACCTTGACAAATTTTTGAAAGAGTTCAAAATGGATCAGACAAAAAAGGAGTTCTTGCCTGATTTGTAAGATGTGAAGTTGAGTAAGACTCAAAACTCGACCACATCAGAAGAAAGAGAAAGGACGAAGGTCGTCCCCTATGCCATTAGCCATAGGCTCTATATAGTATGCCATGCTGTGTACCGCACCTGATGTGTGCCTTGCCATGAGTCTGTCAAGGGGTACAAGATTGATCCAGGAATGGATCACTGGACAGCGGTCAAAATTATCCTTAGTAACTAGAGGACTAAGGAGATGTTTCTCGATGATGGAGGTGATAAAGAGTTCGTCGTAAAGAGTTACGTCGATGCAAGCTTTAAACACCAATCCGGACGACTCAAAGTAGCAATCCGGATATGTATGGTGGGGTAGCCATTTGGAATAGCTCCAAGTGAAGCGTGGTAGCAACACCCACAGTATAGAGAGTTACAAAGTACACACGGATCTGAATGTTACAGACCCGTTGACTAAAACCTCTCTCACAAGCAAAACATGATCAAACCCCAGAACTTATTGGGTGTTAATCACATGGTGATATAAGTGTTAATCACATGGTGATGTGAGCTAGATTATTGACTCTAGTGCAAGTGGGAGACTGTTGGAAATATGCCCTAGAGGCAATAATAAATGGGTTATTATTATATTTCCTAGTTCATGATAACTGTTTATTATCCATGCTAGAATTGTATTGATTGGAAACTAAATACATGTGTGGGTATATAGACAACAATGTGTCCCTAGTATGCCTCTAGTAGACTAGCTCGTTGATCAAAGATGGTCAAGGTTTCCTGACCATAGACATGAGTTGTCATTTGATAACGAGATCACAACATTAGGAAAATGATGTGATGGACAAGACCCAACCGTAAGCATAGCAGTTGATCATGTCAGTTTATTGCTACTGCTTTATCCATGTCAAGTATTTGTTCCTACGACCATGAGATCATGCAACTCCCGGACACCAGAGGAATGCCTTGTGTGTATCAAACGTCACAATGTAACTGGGTGACTATAAAGGTGCTCTACAGGTATCTCCAAGGGTGTCTGTTGGGTTGGCATGATTCGAGATTGGGATTTGTCACTCTGTATGACGGAGAGGTATCTCTGGGCCCACTCGGTAATACAACATCACAAGAAGCTTGCAAGCAATGCGACTAAGGAGTTAGTCACGGGATCTTGTATTACGGAACGAGTAAAGAGACTTGCCGGTAACGAGATTGAACTAGGTATGGAGATATCGACGATCGAATCTCGGGCAAGTAACATACCGATGGACAAAGGGAACTGCATACGGGATTGTCTGAATCCTTGACTTCGTGGTTCGACTGATAAAGATCTTTGTAGAATATGTAGGAACCAATATGGGCATCCAGGTCCCGCTATTGGTTATTGACCGTGGAGGTGTCTCGGTCATGTGTACATGATTCTCGAACCCGTAGGGTCGCACGCTTAACGTTCGGTAGTGCTAGGGTAGTATTGAGATATTAATAGTGGAAAGTCTGAAGGTTGTTCGGAGTCCCGGATGGGGTCCGGGACATCACGAGGAGCTCCGGAATAGTCCGGAGGTAAAGATTCATATATGGAAAGTTGTTATCGGGGTTCCGGAAAAAGTTCGAGTTTTTTCGGTATTGTACCGGGAAGGTTCTAGAAGGTTCCGGAGTGGGGCCCACCTGCATGGGGGACCCACATGAACGTGGGTAGTGGGGAAAGTCCCCACAACCCTGGTCTAGGCGCACCAAGATCCTCCCTTAAAAGGAATAGATTCGTATCCCAAGGGGATAAGATCAGGATCCCTAAAAAGGGGGGATAGCAATCGGTGGGGAAGGAAAGGTGGGATTTCCTTCCTCCCCCTTTGGCCAACGACCCTAGGGCCTTGGAGGGCAAGCCAACAGCCCCCTCCACGCCTATATAAAGGTGGGGAGGTGTTGGGGGCAGCCACCCTTCGACCCTTGCCCGTTACCTCTCCCAACTCCTCCCACGTTTCACCGGTACGCGCTTGGCGAAGCCCTGCAGAATTCCGCTGCCACCACCACCACCATACCATCGTGTTGGTCCCGATCTCATATACCCCCTCTCTCTCGCTTGCTGGATCAAGAAGGAGAGGACGCCGCTGAGCCGCACGTGTGCTAAACTCGGAGGTGCCGTCCGTTCGGCACTTGATCGGGAGTTCGTGGACGGATCGTGATTGGATCGCGAAGACGTTCGACTACATCAACCGCGTTTCTTAACGCTTCCGCTTAGCGATCTAAAAGGGTATGTAGATCCAACTCTCCCTATCATAGATGCTCATCACCATGGATAGATCTTGCGTGTGCGTAGGAAATTTTTTGTTTCCCATGCAACGTTCCCCAACACCCGTAGCTTCGGCGGGCGTGGGGATGCATCGCGTCGGCCCGACGCTACGCTCGGGCGCATGGGCGGCACTACATCTGGGTGCGCGGGCGCCGCGCAGTGCCTAGCACTTCCACAACACGGCGAGGGGGTCCGATCGCCGAGGCCGCGACGGCCTAGCCCCCGGTGCCGCCCGCCATGGCCGTGCCGGCACAGCCTACGGAGGAGGGGGCGCCTCAGCATTCGTCGACTACCATTACCCCAGCAGCCGGGCGTGACGCAGGGTGTGCCACGGGGCGACCCCAAGCTGTGCCCACTCCCGGGGCCCAGGAGGTCGGCGTGGCAGTCCCCCCGGGCGCGCCACAGGAGCCTAGCACGGGGGAGGACCCGGAGCCCCCTGCACCACAAGCAGAGGACGCCGGGACCTCTCCGGCCGTGACGACAACAAGCGGCGAGACACCCCCCCCCCCCGCCAGGCTCTTGCCCTCGTGAACTGCAGCTCCTTGCTCAGGCACGGGGCCTTAACCGATGCTCGGGCCGCGCTCGACCGTATCGGGGCAGACCTACAGGATGCCGAAATGCGTCTTGCCAAGGAGCGCCTGAAGCTCGCCACAGGGTGGCGCCAGCTCGACACCGCCGCTAAAGAGGCCCAAGTCCGGGCCGAGGCCGCCATCGCGGAAGGCAGGAAGGAGGCCATCGAGGCGAAGGCAGCTCGTGAGAGCGTGCTCGCCGAGGCGGGGGCGGCCGCCAAGTGCTGCGAAGAAGCGGAAGCCAGCTTGTAGGCGCTTCAGGACGAACGGGCCGCGTACGCGCATCATCTCGAGCTGCGAGAAGATGACCTCCAGGCCCGCGAGGCGAAGCTCGCGGATCACGACTCCGAGTTGGCTAAGGTGGCGGCCGAACAGGCCACGGAGCGCGGGCGTCGGGAGACGCTGCAGCGCGGGGTGACCGAGGCCCAAGAAGCTCACGCCAATCATGTCTCTGAGGCCAACGCTAAGCTGGATGCCAGGGAGAAGAAGATTCAGGCCGATACCGATGCGAAGGCGGTGGCGGACCGCACCGCTTTCTCTTCCCTCGAGCTCAGGGCCCTCAAGGCCCTGAGTTCAATATGCAGGGAGAAGTTCGAGGCTCCCCTTGCATCCCACGGTGCCGGCTATGCCGAGCTTTCCCCCAAGCTAGTCGAGGAGCTCGAGGACACGGCTCGGAAGGTGGATGGCATCCTGGAGGAGGAATGCCGCGACCTCTTCTCCGTGGTGGTGACCCGCGTCTCCAGCCACCTCCTTCTCCGTGATCCTGGCTTCAACTTCGGCGAGGTGATAGGCCCCGTCCCCGAAAAATCTCGCGACGACCTGGCGGAAGCTATGGAAACCCACATGGGCGTGATGCTTGGGAACTTCTCCTACAACGGCGGCGAGGAGCCTGGCGAGGTCGCGGTGGGCTACGGCAATGGTAGCGGCAACCCTTCTTCCTGAAGCTTCGTTTTATCATCCTTCAATAGACTGATTCTGCCTCGCAGAGGTGTAAGACAACGGTTTAATTTGTGATCCGCGGGTTTCCTTTCTGTGCTTGGTTTCTCTCTTGCCTGCCTTCGTGCTCTACATCGGTAGGGCCCAGCCCCATGCACCTCAGCCGTTGTTGGAATGTCAGGTCGCGGTGCCCGGACAAAGCCAGGAGGTGAGGGGCTCTTAGAGCTAGTGAAGGCTCCTGAAGCGCGATGCTCAGAAGTCCCCCCTTGATGCGCAAGCAGCCCGTGAGAGGGAAAATGTTGGCAATGGCGAGGCTGCCCCGGGGGGTTCTCATCCTTAGCTCTTTGCAACGCCAATAGTTTGTCACTTGCCGGGCGTGCCTTGTGAGACCCCTGGAGTGATCCATCCCGAGGAAAAATCCTGCGCACAAAGCCTTCATTTTGAATGACGAGCGCTCGCTAGCTTGCGCTTGGGTGTCACGTGAGGCGACCAGACACCAAGGGCCTTGGTGGGGTGCCATGCGCGGTAGCAGGCCCGCGAGCTAGAGCCCAGTCCCTTGGGTTTTTCAGCGCTGTTGGGACTGACCCGAGCACAGGCACCGTGTCCAGCCCCTGCTCGCGTGAGGCTCAAGGGGAAGCTGGCGAGCGCGTGCCGCGGAAGAAGGTCGGTGGCCGCTGTCTCAGGCACGATTCACCCTGAGGTCGGTGTGGCCCGTGAGGCGCTCTCAGTTGACTATCCACCCGCACGGAGCATGGGGCTCCCACTTGGGAGTGGGCATGATCATAGTTTGATTGTTCCGCCAGCGCAGGGCATGGGTCTTCCACTGGGGCGTGGGCATGGTCGCAGTTCGACTGTTCCGCCAGCGCTGAGCATGGGGCTTCCACTAGGGCGTGGGCGGGAGCTCTGTTCCAGAGTCTCCTGGGCATGTACAGCCCCATTTCGTTCGCACGCGTGGCGGGCACGGCAGAACTGGTGGACGTGTCGGATGCTCCAGGCACAGGGCTCAGGAGATCCTTCCTCGGTCCTCAGGCGGTTTGCGCCTAGCTCTTGACACAGCTGCGTGCTCATGTAACATGCGACATGGGGGCGACGCACGTCGGGCGGCCGTCCCGAGGCCATTGCATGAAGAGGTCGGACACCGAGGACCCAAACGAGGTGACGTGTGCGGGTCTGGCCCGCCAGACAGAGCTCGGTCACTCGGGTTTAGCGACGTTGCAGGGACGGTCCCGAGCACAGATGTCGTGTCGAGTTCCTCCATGGAATGATCAAGGGAAAAGTCGCCAGACTCGTTGATAACCCACAAGTGTAGGGGATCGTTTGTAGCCTTTTTCGATAAGTAAGAGTGCCGAACCCAACGAGGAGCTAAAGGTAGAATTAATATTCTCTCAACTTCTATTGACCACCGATACAACTCTACGCACGCTAACGCCTACTTTAACTAGAACAAGTATGAAACTACTTTGCGGGAATAAAACTAGAAGTACTTAGTAGGTGTAATAGATAATTTTGCAAGACTCAATATATGTAAAGCGTAGGCACGTGGATCGGTGATGGATAATGATTTAAATGACATTGATCATATAACAGTTACACACTAGGGCGACACAGAACTAGCTCCAATTCATCAATGTAATGTAGGCATGTATTCTGTATATAGTCATACGTGCTTGCGATAAGAACTTGCATGACATCTTTTGTCCTACCCTCCCATGGCAGCGGGGTCCTATTGGAAACTAAGGGATATTAAGGCCTCCTTTTAATATAGAACCGGAACAAAGCATTAACACATGGTGAATACATGAACTCCTCAAACTACGGCAATCACCGGAAAGAATCCCAATTATTGTCACCTTGGGGTATGCGGATCAAGACACGTAATAGGTGCATACAACTTGCAAGATAGGATCCAAATCAATCTTATATTCGTGAAAACATAATATGTTCAGATCTGAAATCATGGCACTCGGGCCCTACTGACAAGCATTAAGCATAGCAAAGTCATAGCAACATCAATCTCAAAACATAGTGGATACTAGGGATCAAGCCGTATCAAACTTAACTCGATTGCATGATCAATCTCATCCCATCCCACCACCGTCTAGCAAGCCTACAAAGGAATTATTCACTCCCGGTGGTGAGCATCATGGCGGTGTTGATGGAAACGGATTGGTGATGACGGCGGCGAAGTTGTTGGTGTAGGTCGCCGTCACGATGGATGCCCCGACGGCGCTTTGGTGCCACCGGGAGTGAGTGGGAGAGAGCCTCCCTCCTTATTCTTCTTCCTTGGCCTCCTACCTAGGTGGGAGGATGGTTTCCCCTCTGGTCCATGGCTGACATGGTTCCCGGAGGGCAGGAACCCTCCGAGATTGGATCTCTCTCTCTGGTTCTCTTCTGTTTCCGCGACTAGTTTCTGACCCCTTCATCGTTTCTTAAATATCTGGAGATCCGTAACTCCGACCGGGCTGAAATTTTGAGGGGAATTTTATGGAGAAAATATCTTGCTTGCGGCAGAAGGAGAGCATCTACCGACCTAAGGGCTTGTGTCGGTGTCAAAACCGGCGGATCTCGGGTAGGGGGTCCCGAGTTGTGGGATTAGGATCGATGGGTTGCAGGAGACGAAGGAGACGGTGTTTACCCAGGTTCGGGCCCTCCTATGGAGGTAAAACCCTATGTCCTGCTTGATTGTATTAACGTGTATGAGTATTACAGAGTCGATCTACCTCGAGATCAAGTGGTCAAAACCCTAGATGAGCTTCTCTGCCCTCTACAATCTAAACCCTCCGGTTTATATAGACACCGGGGGTACCTAGGGTTTACACATGGTAAGCTTCCAGCCGGAAATAGAGGCGCCGATCTTCTCACCAAAACTTGGAGTGCATGCCTCGTCTTCGGAGGTTTCCTTCTTGAATACGGGGTCACCACCTATCCGGCCATTCCCATGTTAATCAGAGAGCGGCCCACCAAGCCGACCTGTGAGAGATAGGCCGGTGGCCCAAGGACCCCTTAATCCAAGACTCCCTCAGTAGCCCCCGAACTAGCCTCCAACGCCAGGGGTCATGATACCAGCAGCTTCGCGTGATCAGAGTCTTCGGCTTGCGGGGCGAGTTCTTTTCCTCCTTTATGAGCGGCAGGCTTCAGTCTGGCTTCCGATGATACGTAGTTATCCGAACAAGAAATCATCCAGATGCCATAAAGTGCTTAACCTTGAAGGCCAAACGTTAAAGTGTGAATAGTGTTCCCTGTCAGCCTTTCTGACGAAGGTCCGCGGCCTACCACGACCGCCGAGCCAGTCAAAAACTCGATTCGCGGTTCGAGGCAGTTTCATTGGCACGTCTTATCAATGTGCAGATCGTGTCCCGTTTCTCATGGGGTTTGATTAATCCTTTGGGTTATCCCACGCGCGCATAACGGCATGACTATTTCGGGAAGTGGCGAAGCCTGCGGCGCAGCAGAGGGGAGGCTCTTGGTATTACGGCACCCATAAAAGGGAGAAAACCCCCAAGGCCTAATCACGCTCTCTATTCGCATCCTTTGCTTTCTCAACTTTCCCCAGCTCCAGGAGCCCAGATCCAGTTCCTCCCCCATCTTCCCTCTGAGTACTGCCATGGCCGGTTCTGGTTCCATGGGCAAGTGGGAGGCCTCCTCCGTCACCGACAACGACATACGGGAGTTAAAGCGCGCCGGCTACCTCTCCGCCGACATCGCCCACCGCGCCCCAGAGGCGAATCAGGTGGTTCTCACGCCGAGGCAGGGCAAAAGGGTGGTGTTCGTTCCCCCATTTCCTCTGAGGACTAGGCTTCGCGCTTCACCCCTTCGTCCGGGGCCTCATGTTCTTCTACGGGTTGGACTTCCACGACCTCCCCCCGAACTCCATCATGCACATCTCGGCCTTCATCCTCGTCTGTGAAGCCTTCCTACGGGTACAGCCGCACTTCGGCCTGTGGCTCAAGGTCTTCAACGTCAAGCCGAAGACAGACATGGGCGCGCATGCGGACTGTGGAGGGGCCGTCATCAGCAAGCTCCCTCGTGTCGAGTGGCCGGAGGGCACCTTCATTGACACGGTAAAGATCTGCAAAAAGAGTGGTTCTACATCACTGAACCGAGGAGCGCGGACGGGATGGCGCCTGCCGAGTTCAGATCCGGACCCCCCGCGAGGCTAACCTTGTGGCTCAAGAAGGGCCTTAACTGGGGGTCGGCCGAAGAGGTGAAATTGCAGCAGAAGCGCATCTCTTCGGTGATCGAGACCAATATCAAGCTGACCAGCGTGGTCCAGGTCATGCTTCGTCGCTGTCTCCTTCCCTTCCAGCACCGGGCCTCCCCAATGTGGGCTTACCAGCCCGAGGACCCGGACACCGTACGTCAGTTCTTCCGCACCACCCACGAGAAATTGTGGAAGGTGTTGTTCAAGCCTCAGGAGAGCTGGCCGGCCGAGGAAGAGGACACCGGACTCGATGCCGCAAACCCTCCCACCAAGGTAAGGTAGAAATTTTTTAATTATGCGGCTCTATCTCTTAACAAAGAGCTGAATCCCTTCTCCCTTATCTCTACAGAAATGGCTGAGGAAGGCCGAAAAAATTGACTGTCCGGCCCCGCAGCCCGAAGATCCTCGGTCAGACCTGCTGACGGAGATGCTGGTCGTGGCGCCGTATTCGGCGCCATAGAAGAAGGAGAATAAGAAAGAAGAGAAGAAGGGAGCCCGAGAGGGTCTCCATTCAAGGGGTCTCCCGGACACTAAATCCGAGGAGAGTCACGCCTCTTCCGCTCACGAGGAGGAGCACGAGGACGAGGGGGAGTGCGACTCTCCCCTCGCAAGGAAAAGGGCGGCGTCAGCGGACGTCATGGAGGGCCTACCTCCTCCTGCCCGAAAGAGGACCTGTCGAACAAAGGTGGTCCTAGCCGACGACAGCTCGGACTCCGACGAGGAGTCGAAGACTTCCGAAAATGTTCCCCAAAGGAACCCCAGGGTTAAGCCCCCAGCCCAGAGGTATGAATCCGAAGACCTTCTGGATTGTTCGCGTGGAGTTTTCAATGCTAAAATGAGTGAACGCATTTCGATTTTCAGCCCACTGCGCGATCTTCCTACCGACCAATTCTCAGACGGGGAGCCCCTGCCCGCCGATCTGGCGGAAAGCAGGACCGCGTCGCATCCGACGCCTCCAGAGGCTTCGAAGGAGGCTGCGGAGGTGTTGTCGCGCCCGGCTCCCTCTGAGCCGAACACCGGTGGTAGCGGCGACGAAGTCATGGCTGAGGTTAACGCCTCGGCCGCCGAAGACCGGGAGGAAGAACATCCTCTGGCGACTAAAGAGAGGGGACGAAGCCCGGTCTGTCCCTCTCCGAAGACATCTCCGGAGCGGTCTACACCTCCGGAGCAGCTCGCCCAATCCCCCGCAAGAGGGAGGGCTGCCAGACCCCCACCGGTGCCACCCATGACTGGGTGGCCGGCGCAGATGGAGGAAGCTCTATCCAGCTCCTCCATCGCCGAGGATCACCGCGCCCTTGTGGGTGCGGTTTTGCAAGGCATTCAGTCCGTAGATAACGGACTGAAAGAGGCGTTCAACGGTCTCTTGACGGGCTTCCAGGTAAGCCACGTAATATTCTTTTCCTAAGAGAAAGTTAATTTGCTTATTTTGTAAAATCCTTATAAGTGTAGCAGCCCCCGAGCCTTGGGTGAGTTTTGAAAAAAAAACACCCGGGGGCCAAACGTCCGAACAATAGTGACGATGCTCAAGGCATCCTTTGTCCCCCATTATCCGAAGAGCTCCGAAGAGTACCTAGCGAAGGGGTCGGAATCCGATAGCCCGGGAGTTTTAATGCACATAGTTTATTTTGTAGGCTTCGTCATCGGCGGCGGCCGCTAATGCAATGCAGCTTGCCAAATTAAACCGGAAGCTCAAGAGCTTCGATGAGGAGCTCCATCGTTTGAACAAGAGGTTCGACAAGACGCAAGGTGAGTCTGAATTGGGACAGTCGGGCTATTGTCTATCCTTATTGATTGAGATAGTCGAATTATTCAAAATTTTGCATTTATTTATTGTTACCACAGCTGTGGCTACGGAGGTCGAGAACCTCAAGGCCGAATTGGCCAAGGCGAAGCAGGAGGCCGCAGATGAAAAGGCGGCGGCCGAACGGGCGGCAGCCGACCTATCGGCATTAAAGGTCGAGAATGACAAGCATGAAGCCCGGGTGGTGGAGGTGCAGCTGGAGCTCAAGGATGCCAGCACAAAGTGTGAGGCCCTTGAGCAGAAGATCGGAGACCAGGCCGCCGAGCTATCCACGCTTAAATCCGAGCTGAAATCGGAGCGTGTTGATAGGCGGTTCTTTGAAGAAGAACTCTGCCAAGTCAGGGCGATCGCCAATGGTAAGCCATACTTGCTGCAATGTGCCTTTGGTGGTAACAGGTTTGCCTTGCTCACCCGGGTGTGACGTTCCTCATGCGCCTTTGCGGACTTCCCGAAGAGTTCAGCGGACGCGAACAAATACTTCGCCTCCCGGGATGGGGAAGTTGAGCAACGGTTGTTTTGGGCTCAGTTTCAAGCCCCCGAGCACCCTCCGCTCCTGAGCAAGCAGATGAAACAGTTGATGGAGCTGCACCGGATGGCAGAGCCGGCCATGAGGGACCTCTGCATCCGGCTATGGCCTATGGAGCCGATGCCGAGTAGTTACTTCGGCCTGGTGCAGAAACTATGTAATGCTGCGCCTCGGATTGACATGTTGAAGCATTCTACATGCATCGAGGGAGCTCGGATGGCCTTTGCAAGGACCATGGTGCATCTGCTGGGGCTCAAGCCGATAGAAATGGCTACCGCGCCTCCACCACCTGGGAATGAGCATAGGCGCCCCGAGAAGTACTTTTCCGCCGTGATGGACGGTGCTCGGGCAATAGAAGCTCAGTGCCCGAAAGATGTAATTTATGAATGAATGAATGAATGTTCTGTCATGTATCCGATGACTTCTCCGCTTTATAATGCGGTTGCATGGTTTATCATGTCTTTTTAATTTTTGTATTATTTTGACTCCTGTGTGGCCGTTTTATCAGAAAGTTGCGAGTCGTCGGCTTCAGCCCCTATGTAGATACTACACGGGGTGTTTTCTACCTCCGCACTATGACCCTTAGCCGAAGTATCGGTGCCCGAAGGCGGTAGTGCGAGGGGAACAAGGCAATCGGACAATATTGCTTTAGTGCTTTCACTTAGCCGGAGGAGCTTGAATGCGGGGGCTGATGACGAGCCCCCAGTGTTTTGTGATATTCGGATACACCAAGGTTGACACCAGCATCACATGATTTTTAATAGTACAAACCCCTCGTATAACACGGAATAACCTCTATCGATTTTTAGTTTGACACTTATGCTTGGATTGCAGACCGGTTCTCGCTTATTATGACAGTCGGTTTTCGGCTTTCTCCACTGAGGTGCTTAACCAAGCGAGCCGGAAGCACAATCGCAGTGGTTCTCCCTTTACCCTTTTAGCCGAACGAGCAGAACGTAAGAGGGCAAGCATAGGAGCCGGGCAACCCAACCATTGACCCAAGACATAATTCGGAATCAATTCATATAAAGCAAAATCCGAGACACCGAACACCTAAATAGTAGTGTCGGGGTGATGCTTGGGGCGATTTTTATATTCGAGCCCCCGGTCTATAAGCCGGTCGCATCATAGTATATACCGAACAGCTTTTTGCTATAGGCGCCAGCGAGTAGAGAGCAGGGTATGTGCCATAAAGTATCGTAAGGAGGGCGCAAAGGATGCTCTTTATTTCAGATGAATTCTTACAACTCAAACTGCCGAAGCAACTGTTACAAGTATTTTGGAATGAAAAAATAAGGTGCACTAAGGAGAGGCTTTACCCGGGGTCTTCGATGGGTGGCTTGACGTCCTCGATGCGCCCTGTCGCCTGTCTACTCCTTTGCCCCTGAGGGGGGTTGCATTCCTTTAGGGGTAATTGTTATCGGTGAACGGACCTTTGGAAGAAGATCTTGAGAAGTTGCCATGGTGTGAATGAGCTTTACGCTTGGCAGGTCCTAGATGGTACCTATTAACCTCTGAAGTCCGGGACGGAAACGGGAAGCCGCGACGCAGCAAAAACAGGTCTTCGGGGTTATGACTTCGCCGAGCTAGCCAGTTATCCTCGCCCGCGCAAAAGCGGGTCATTACTAAGGTTAGGGTGGACATTTTCCTCGGCTTGTCCTGGCCGAGCTGTCGAGCCAACCATTCGTCCCGGATGTTATGCCTGAAGGAGGCTATTGCCTCGGCGTCTAGGCAGTCAACGATCTGGTTTTTCTTGGTCAAGAACCGATTCCAGAATTGCCGAGCAGATTCTCCTGCTTTTTGGACAACATTGCTCAGGTCGGAGGAGTCCGGTGGCCGGACATAAGTGCCCTGGAAGTTAGATCGGAAGGCATCCTCGAGCTCTTCCCAGCTCCCCATGGAGTTTTCGGGGAGACTGTTGAGCCAGTGTCGAGCTGGCCCCTTAAGTTTCAGGGGCAGATACTTGATGGCGTGGAGGTCATCTCCTCTGCCATATGGATGTGGAGGAGGAAGTCCTCAATCCACACGGCTGGGTCTGTTGTCCCGTCGTATTGTTCTATGTTAACGGGTTTAAACCCTTCAGGGAACTGATGCTGCATCACCTCGTCTGTGAAGCACAGTGGGTGGGCAGCGCCTCTGACCCGAGCTATGTCATGCCGACGATCGGCGGTAGGCCTGGTCCGGTATTGTTCCCGGCCTCTACTGTTACGGTCGAGCCAAGACCGGTATCCGTCCCGTCTAGCGGGGGGGGCGGGGGGTACGCCCTAGATCCGTAGAAGGACCTTGTGTGGCCTGCTCTGTAGTCTAGGTCCTGTTGTAAGTCATATCTTTCTTTGCGCCCCGCTGGTTCTTTTCCTCTCCTGCGGGGTGCTTCAGGCTTGTACTCAGCCTCACCGGCCATTCTATCCCATCCTCGGGGAGGGCGGTCGGGTTGGTCGTACGGAGTATGCCTGGGAGGCGATGTTTCGAAGGCTTCGTCGTCGAACTGTGGCAGTAGCCGCCGGCGAGGGTAGCTCTTGTGTTGGTCCGGCGAGTTGGTGTCGTACCCTTCCTCGGCTGCCAAGACCCTCGTCCATCTATCATTGATGGTGTCTTGTTCGGCTTTGAGCTGCTGTTGTTTTGCCTTTAGGCTTCGGGCGGTGGCTAGAAGCTGCCGCCTGAACCGTTCCTGATCCGTAGGATTATCGGGGACCGTGAAGTCTTCGGCCCCGAGGTCGTCCTCTTCCTCGGGGGGGGAGATAGTTATCGTCCTCGGAATCATTAGGGTACTCAGTGTCGTTCCGATCTTCGGGCTTTTCCTGGTCCTCCAGTGGCTGGTCGGGGTCGCCAAGGTCTTCTGGGGTATCTTCCCCGGTGCCTGCAATGGCTTCCCTTCCCTCATGTGCCTTAGATCGCTTGCACTGTTTCCGGCGCCTTGATGGCGCCTCACCGGATTTATCGCCATTATTTTGAGGGGTGCGATTGCCCTTATCATCGGGGGTGTCCACCATGTAGACGTCGTAAGTCGAGGTGGCCGTCCATCGCCCCATGTTAACAGGGGCAGGGGCGCCGTCCTCTTCATCCATGTCTTCTACCTCCTCGGAGGCGTAGTCCAGCATATCGGTTAAATCCTCGATAGTGGCTACCAAGTGGGTGGTGGGTGGGCTGAAAAATTCCCAATGACCCGCCTCCGGACCAATCTGAGCGTGGGTCGAGGTCGGGTAGTCTCTGGTTTTTATCGTTAGGGTCCGATCCAGTGCCTCGCTAAGTGCTGAGAGCTCGACCAGACCAATCTGCCTAGGACCTCCGGAGCTGACCTCCGACGTGTCCGTACAAAGAATATGTTCGGCAGGGGCCGACCTCCGGCCCTCAGGTGCTATGACCGGTTCAGGGCTAGGAGCCAGATCAGCGGCAGGGATGGACCCGAGAGCGGAGTCAAGAAGGAAACCCAAAGTTAAGGCTTCGGAGACTTCGGGCTCGTCTGGCGAAACCGCGAGCCTGGCGAATGAAAGGTCGCCCCGGGAGTCTATGGGGAACTCTAGGTTCCCGAATCTTATCTCTTGATCGGGGGCAACCATCCCGATCTGACCAAGGTGGCTAGCCGGGTCAGCGTGCAGCACGATGCTGCCGAAAGCGAGAAACTATCCAGGGACGAAGGAGTCCCCGTTACGGACTTCATCGCTAAGGATTAGGCGAGCCATCAATTCCTCTTGTGATCCCGCAGCGGAACTCTCAATGAAAGCATCAATGTCGGTGTCAAAACCGGCGGATCTCGGGTAGGGGGTCCCGAGCTGTGGGATTAGGATCGATGGGTTGCAGGATACGAAGGAGACGGTGTTTACGCAGGTTCGGGCCCTCCTATGGAGGTAAAACCCTACGTCCTGCTTGACTGTATTAACGTGTATGAGTATTACAGAGTCGATCTACCTCGAGATCAAGTGGTCAAAACCCTAGATGAGTTTCTCTGCCCTCTACAATCTAAACCCTCCGGTTTATATAGACACCGGGGGTACCTAGGGTTTACACATGGTAAGCTTCCAGCCGGAAATAGAGGCGCCGATCTTCTCACCATAACTTGGAGTGCATGCCTCGTCTTCGGAGGTTTCCTTCTTGAATACGGGGGTCACCACCTATCCAGCCATTCCCATGTTAATCAGAGAGCGGCCCACCAAGCCGACCTGTGAGAGATAGGCCGGTGGCCCGAGGACACCTTAATCCAGGACTCCCTCAGCTGGCCACAAGCCATCAGGGAGTGCCACACCCCCCCCCCCAGGCCGCGCCCTGATATGTGGTGGGGCCCTCGGGTGTCGTTTTGCGTTGATTCCGACTCCCAAAATTCACATATATTCCAAAAAAAATCTCCATAAATTTTGATCGCGTTTGGACTTCGTTTGATATGGAATTTCTGCAGAACAAAAAACACACAAAAAACAGGAACTGGCACTGGGCACTGGATAAGTAAGTTAGTCCCAAAAATAATATAAAATGTTGCAAAAAGTATATGAAAGTTGTAGAATATTGGCATGAAGCAATCAAAAATTATAGATATGATGGAGACGTATCACGCGTGCTGCCCGAGGTGGCGAAACACCAAACTAGCGGTCATACAAATTGGGTCGCGCCCTTACTCACTTACTCGCGACGGTTCCATGAGAGGGCGGGACACCAAGGACCTCTGTGAGGTGACGTGCGCGGGAGCAGGCCCGCGAGCCAGAGCTCGGTCGCTTGGATTTATCAACACTGCAAGGACTGACCCGAGCACAGACGCCGTGTCCAGCCCCCAATCATGGGACGGGCGAGGGAAGAGTCGCGAGGGCGCGGTGATTTCAGACGGTGACGAGGCACCAAACGCAAGGCTTAAGCAAACGACATAAACTCCACGAAAGATAACCAGATTCGCTACACAACCAAAAAGTGAGGATGCTGCAGGGACGGACCCTTGCCGGCTTGAGGATAATGCAGCCCGAAATGCGCCCTCAATTTGAACAAACTGAAAAGTCACCTAGCAATCATGTTGCTGCAGATGCATCGGGCTGCTCGGCGAAGCGTGCCATGGAGGTTCACCTCTCAGGGAACGGTTGGCCCCTGAGGTCTTGAGGGCTGGTGAGGGCCTGGCATCTCGCGAGGCGCCATCGCAAGCTGCGCCAGCCATTGGAAGGTGGTGCTAGCGTTCCCCAAGCCGAAAGGCATGCGGACGTAGTTGGTTGTGACGCCCCTGCTCAGGCCAACATGCGATGGCCAGAAGGGGTCCTGGGAGCCGGCCCTGCTAAGGCCCGCGATGTCGCCGCACATGCGCACCTTGCTGTTCTCCCCGGGAGCGGCAGCCGAGCTGATGGGCCGTCCCGAATGACGCTCGCCATGTATGGCCCGAGCTTCTCGCGGCTTGTCAATCTCTTGGGTGATGAACTCTTGTGCCCCTGGCGTCGTATTCCTTGCTTGCGGGGACGCGCGTCGAAGCACGCCTCCAAGTGGTGCCCAAGCACCTCCCTCATCACACTGGTCAAGTCAGACGCTTTCCAGGTGGAAGCACCCGAGCCTGGCCTGAGGGAGGCATCGGGCGTGCCTTCCTATACTGAGGGGAGACAGGCGCCGGCAGCGGGCACGGGGCTCGCAGCACTGGCGTCGGGCGCTGCATTCTTCGCCTTGGCGGGGCCTTGGACGGGTAACAACTGCTTCTTTCTTGGGGGCGCGGCCTCACGAGGCCCAGCGCCTCCCTCGTCATCTGAATGCTCAGTCGTGGCAGCTTTGTAGGCAGGCTCGAGGGAACAGACTAAATCCTTCTCGTTGCAAGCGATGGTGATGACGCCGCTGCAGCCAGGCATCCTGAGGACTTTATAGCCGTGGTGGGTCGCCGCCATGAATTTGGCCAACGCCGGGTATCCCAGGATTGCATTGTATAGGAGTCCGATGTGTGCCACGTCGAAGTCGATGAGCTTGGTGTGGTAGTTGTCGCGCGTGCCGAAGGTGACAAGGAGGCAGACTTGCCCCAGGGGAATGGTGGAGCCATTGGTCACCCTAGAGAATGGCCTGGTAGGCATCAGCTGGTCGTAGGGCACCTGGAGTGTCTCGAAGGTCTCGACAGAGAGCACGTTGAGGCCGGCGCCTCCGCCGATGAGGGTCTTGGTGACTGAGACGTTGTTGATGGTGGGAGTGCATAGCATGGGGAGCGCACCCGCGGCAGGTGTGGACTTGAGGATGTCCTTGAAGTCGAACGAGATGGCGTACTGCGACCACTTAAGGGGCCACACGACCTCCGACCTCGGGAGGGCAGCGTTCACCTCACGTGAGAACTGCTTGAACAGGCAGTTTGACGCAGGGGCATGGGCTCCCCCGAGGATACAACCTATCACGCGAGGCTCCTGATAGCCCCCAGCCCCTCATCATGCTGGTGGTTGTCGTTCCTCCTGGGCGGCGGCAGCGACGGAAGAGCAGCGTTGTCCTGAGGGCATGCCTCGCGAGGCTATTCACGCCAAGCGCCCTCACGAGGCTGATCGCACCAGCCGTTCTCGCAAGACTGCTCACGCCAGCCCTAGTGGGGGTTGCCATTGCGGTTGTCCCACCTGCCGCCACCGCGGCCGGTGCCGCGGTCGTTGCGGTCTAGACGCTGGCCGAGGCGTTCGTCGTGGAGGGACTTGAGCACCTGGCAGTCTTCGGTGTTCTGGGTGTGCACGTTGTGGTAGACACAGAGAGGGCGGCGGTCCTTCTCGGGAACATCATGGTCACAGTCGCGTTTCTGCTCAGGCTCCGCCGCGAGCACGGCAGGGCCCTTGCGCCTGGCCTCCTTGCCCTTTGCCTTGCTGTCGTCGGGCGTGGCATCAGGGTCGTTATGGATGAACAGGCAGCCCTCTTTGGCCTTGGCGCACTTATCAGTGATGTTGAACAGCTCCAGAGCCGAGCTCAGGTCGTCATTGATGGCGAGCTTCTCGCACATCCGTACGTCCTTGACACCGTTGGTGAACGCCATGATGATGGATTCATCCGAGGCACGCGGGATCTTGTTGCGCACCTGGCTGAAGCATTGGATGTACTTGCGTAGGGTCTCTCCAGGGCGCTGCTGCACGCGCCGCGGGTCATTGACGGAAAGGGGGTGATCATGCGTGCCCTTGAAGTTGGCGACGAAATTCTCATAGAGCTCGCTCCATGAAGAAATCGACTCCTTGGGCAGGTTCATGAGCTAGGAGCGCGCGCCATCCTTGAGGGCCATGGGGAACCAGTTCGCCATGACCTTGTCGTCATTGTTCACCGCCTCAATGCTCAGCGCGTACAGGTGGAGGAACTCCATGGGGTCGAGGATGCCATCGTAGCGCGGGGGCAGCTCAGGCTGGAACTTCATGGGCCACACCACCCGGCACAGCTCGCGAGTGAAGGCCCGGCAGCCTACGCTGCTCGAAGGGACGCCACGCGCAAGGGCGGCCCGGTTCTGGTGCCCGGCCGTCGCGAAATCCTGGACCATACGGTCCTGGCGCTGGCGCTGTTGCTCGACGATCACGCGCGTGATACATCTCCAACGTATCAATAATTTTTGATTGTTCCATGCTGATATATTATCGTTCTAGTATACTTTTTGGGTCTTTATTTACCAATTTATAATATTTTTGAGCACTAACCTATTGACCCAGTGCCACTTGCTATTTTCTGCGTGTTTTTTACTTTTCGGGTTTACAGTACCAAACGAAGTCCAATTGCCACGAACTTTTTGATGATTTTTTCTCGACCAAAAGAAGACCTGGAAGCTTCGGGGGGAGACCGCAGGCCGCACGAGGGCACCTGCATGCTACAGGGCGCATCCAGGGGGTGGCCGTGCCCTGATGTGTGCTGGCCTCCTCGGGCGTCTCCTGACGCCCCTCTCTGGCCTATAAATTCTCATATATTCTAAAAACCCTAAAGGCAGTCCCAAAACCCTTTTTACGCCGCCGCAAGTCTCTATTCCGTCGCGAGGCCATCTGGAGCTCCATTCCGGCACCCTGCCGAAGGGGGGATCGATCACGGAGGACCTCTTCATCAACCTTGCTGCCCTCATGATGATGTGTGAGTAGTTCACCACTGACCTACGGGTCCATAGCTAGTACCTAGATGGCAATCTCTCTATCTCTTGATCTTCATAACAATGATCATCGCATCTTCTCTTTGATCTATCCGATGTAAACCTATTGTGCAGTGTGTTTGTTGGGATCCGATGAATTGTGGGTTTATGTTCAGATTATTCATGAAAAGTATTTGAGTCACCTCTGAATATTAAGATTCTTATTTGCATGATCATTATAGCTTTGTAATTCTCTCTGATCTATCGATGTGCTTTGGCCAAGTAGATTGATCTATCTTCAGTGAGAGAGGTGCGTTGTGGTAGGTTCAATCTGGCGGTGCTCTATATCCCGGTGATAGAAAGGGACAAGACACGTCTTTGTGTTGTTGCTACTAAGGATAACACGATGGGGGTTTATTCATATTGCTTGAGTTTACTTTGTCTACATCATGTCATCGTTTTCCATGCATTACTCTGTTTTACTTAATACTCTAGATGCATACTGGATAGCGGTCGATGAGTGGAGTAATAGTAATAGGTGCAGGCAGGAGTCGGCCTATTTGTTTATGGACGTGATGCCTATATACACATGATCATTGCCGTGAAAATCGCATAACTATCCGATGTTCTATCAATTGCGCAACAGTAATTTGTACCCACCGTATGTTGCCTACATGAGAGATGCCGCTAGGGAAAACTATGGCCCCCGGGTCTATTCACTTATAAATTCATAAACGCTACTATTACATTGCTGCCTTTATTTATCTTTTATTTTATTTACAATTATCTACACACTTCACTTGCTTGCAAATAACGAGATCAAGGGGATTGACAACCCTCTTGCCCGCGTTGGGTGCAAGTTGTTTGCTCTTTTGTGTGCAGTCGCTGAAGACGGTTGAGGATTGATATTCCTATTGGTTCGATAAACCTTGGTTTCAGAACTGAGGGAAATACTTACCAACTTTGTGCTGCAATTGCCCGTTCCTCTTCACGGAAAACCCAACACAGATCACAAGTATCAGCGCGCGTCGGGCGGCGCGCGGCGGACGATCTGGCAGTTGGCCTCGTCTTGGGCCTGTGAAGGTGCTCTGCGGGGCTGGTCTTTGCGTAGGGGAGGTGGTGGAGGCGCTCCATGCGCCACGTCCCCAGCGCGAGACGGTGGAGGGCGAAGCGAGCGAGAGGGTGTCGGGGCTTCTCTAGCGGCGATGACGAGCTCAGTGATGCGGCCCAGCAAGGCATCGTAGCCAACGTCCGCCGGGCGGTAGCGAAGCAGCTCGCGCGCCATAAGCAGTGCGGCCTGCGCATTCATGTGCCCAAGGCTGACGTGGGAGGAGGAAGGCGTGGCGGTGCGGCAATCCTGCTGCACGGAAAGGTGCAAGGAGGAGTCCTGCTGCTCTCGGGCAGCAGGGTCGGTGGCAGCGGCATCCGCGACACCGGCGGAGTGGTGGCGACCGTCGCGGCCTACACGCGCGGTCTGGGCGACACGGGCCACCCGACGCTCGGCACGCACACGGTGAGCGTCAGCCATAGGGTTGGTGAAGCTGGAGCCGAAACGGAGCTCGAGAACAGCGACGCACCCCTACCTGGCGCGCCAAATGTTGGAATCGGGGCTCCGGGGACCCAAAGAGGTTCGAACTCTAGGGTGCGCCGGTTCCCCCGCCCTACTCTACCTCGCAACCTCACGGCGACACTCCGGCATGCTCGAGCTAAGGAAGAACAGTGGACACGGCAGTTTAACCAGGTTCGGGCCACCTTGCGGTGTAAGACCCTACTCCTGCTTGTCTGGATTACTTGAGGGTGAGAGGGAGTACAAAGGTGGGTTCTGGTTGTTGGAAATATGCCCTAGAGGCAATAATAAAATGGTTATTATCATATTTCCTTGTTCATGATAATCGTTTATTATTCATGCTATAATTGTATTGATTGGAAACTCGGATACATGTGTGGATACATAGACAACACTGTGTCCCTAGTGAGCCTCTACTAGACTAGCTCGTTGATCAAAGATGGTTAAGGTTTCCTGACCATGGACATGAGTTGTCATTTGATAACGGGATCACATCATTAGAAGAAAGATGTGATGGACAAAGACCCAATGGTAAGCATAGCATTTGATCGTTCTAGTTTATTGCTACTGCTTTATCCATGTCAAAGTATCAGTTCCTACGACCATGAGATCATGCAACTCCGGAACACCGGAGGAATGCCTTGTGTGTATCAAACGTCACAACATAACTCGCTGACTATAAAGGTGCTCTACAGGTATTTCTGAGGGTGTCTATTGGGTTGGTGTGGATTGAGACTGGGATTTGTCACTCCGTATGATGGAGAGGTATCTGTGGGCCCACTCGGTAATACAACATCACAATAAGCTTGCAAGCAATGTGACTAAGGAGTTAGTCACGGGATCTTGTATTACGGAACGAGTAAAGAGACTTGCCGGTAACGAGATTGAACTAGGTACGGAGATATCGATGATTGAATCTCGGGCAAGTAACATATCGATGGACAAAGGGAATTGCATACGGGATTGATTGAATCCTTGACATCGTGGTTTGACCGATAAAGATCTTCGTAGAATATGTAGGAACCAATATGGGCATCCAGGTCCCGCTATTGGTTATTGGCCGTACAGGTGTCTCGGTCATGTCTGCATAGTTCTCGAACTCGCAGGGTCTCCACACTTAACGTTCGGTGACGATTCGGTATTGTTGAGTTATATATGTTGGTGACCGAAGGTTGTTCGGAGTCCCGGATGAGATCCCAAATGTGACGAGGAGTTCTGGAATGGTCCGGAGGTAAAGAATGATATATAGGAAGTTCTATTTTGGTCACCGGAAGGAATTCGGGCGTCATGGTAGTGTATCGGGAGTGCCAAAGGGTTCCAGGGGTCCACCGGAAGGGGTCCACACACCCCGGGAGGCCACATGGGCTGAGGGGGGACGCACCAGCCCCTGCTGGGCTGGGCGCCCCTCCCACAAAGGCCCGTGCGGCCAAGGGGCTGGTGGGGGGCAAACCCTAAAGGGGGTGGCCACCCAAACTTGGGGGCCAGGCCACACTTGCTAGGCCGCCGCACCCCCTAGGGGGGAACCATAGGGCGCCACCCTCCTCCCTTCCCCCTATATATACTAGAGGAGAGGGAGGGCAGCCGCACCACAAGCCACGGTACAGCCCTCCCTCTCCTTCTAGATTGGTTTCTCATCTAGTTTGTCGCGGTAGCGCTTGGCGAAGCCCTGACGGGACAGCTCCACCACCACTGCCACCACGCCGTCATGCTGCCGGAGAACACATGTACCTCTCCGCCCTCGCTTGCTGGATCAAGGAGGCAGAGACGTCGTCAAGCTGTACGTGTGCTGAACGCGGAGGTGTCGTCCGTTCGGCGCTAGATCAGGACGGATCGTGATTGGATCGCGGGACGGATTGTGATTGGATCATGAAGACGTTCGACTACATCAACCGCGTTTCTTAATGCTTCCTGCTTAGCGATCTACAAGGGTATGTATATGCACTTCCCCACTCTCGTTGTTGTTGATCTCCATAGATAGATCTTTGGTGTTCGTAGAAAAAAATTTGTTTCCCATGCAACATTCCCCAACAGTGGCATCATGAGCTAGGTCTATGCGTAGATAACATGCACGACTAGAACACAAAAGAGTTTGTGGGCGTTGATGTTTAGGTTGCTTACTTCCTTAGTCTTATCTTGATTCGGTGGTATTGTGGGATGAAGCGGCCCGGACCAACCTTACTCGTCCACCTATGAGACACCGGTTCCACCGACTGACATGTAACCTAGTTGCATAAAGGTGGCTGGCGGGTGTCTATCTCTCCCACTTTAGTTGAATCGGATTCGACAGAGGCGGTCCTTGTAGAAGGTTAAATAGCAACTTGAATATCACCGTTGTGGCTTTGCGTAGGTAAGAACGGTTCTTACTAGTTGCCCACAGCAGCCACGTAAAACTTGCAACAACAAAGTAGAGGATGCCTAACTTGTTTTTGCAGGGCATGTTGTGATGTGATATGGCCAAACACATGATGTGATATATGTGATGTATGAGATGATCATGTTTTTGTATAGATTATCACGACTTGCATGTCGATGAGTATGGCAACCGGCAGGAGCCATAGGGTTGTCTTTAAATATTTTCGCCATTTTTGCTTTACTTTATCGCTATGAGTTAGCAATAGTTGTAGAAGCAATAGTTGCCGCGACAACCACATGACGACACGATGATGGAGATCATGGTGTCATGCCGGTGACGATGAAGATCATGTTGGTGCTTTGGAGATGGAGATCAAAAGCACAAGATGATGATGGCCATATCATGTCACTTATATGATTTGCATGTGATGTTTATCCTATTTATGCATCTTATTTTGCTTAGAACGACGGTAGCATTATAAGATGATCCCTCACTAAAATTTCGAGATAAATTGTGTTCTCCCCGAGTATGCACCGTTGCGAAGGTTCGTCATTTTGAAGCACCTCGTGATGATCGGGTGTGATAGACTCTACGTTCGCATACAACGGGTGTAAGCCAGATTTATACACGCGGAATACTTGGGTTAAACTTGATGAGCCTAGCATGTACAGACATGGCCTCGGAACACAGGAGACCGAAAGGTCGAACATGAGTCATATAGTAGATATGATCAACATGGAGATGTTCACCATTGAAACCACCTCATCTCACGTGATGATCGGGCTTGGGTTGGTGGATTTGGATCATGTCACACTTAGACAACCTGAGGGATGTTGATTTGAGTGGGAGTTCTTTAGTAATATGATTAATTGAACTCATTATCATGAACACAGTCTAAAGTTGTCTTTGCAAAAATTATGTTGTAGATCAATGGCTCGCACAGTAGCTCCCCTGAATTTTAATGCGTTCCTAGAGAAAGCTAAGTTGAAAGATGGTGGAAGTAACTATGCGGATTGGGTCCGTAATCTGAGGATTATCCTCACGGCTTCACAAAAGGCTTATGTCCTTGATGCACCGCTTGGTGTGCCACCCCCTCCAGCATCGTCTATAGACGTTGTGAACGCCTGGCAGGCACATTCTGATGAATACTCTATAGTTCAGTGGGCCATGCTGTACGGCTTAGGCGTTTTGAACGCCATGGAGCATATGAGATGTTCCAGGAGTTGAAGTTAGTATTTCAAGAAAATGCCGGATCAAGAGGTATGACACCTCTGATAAGTTCTTCACCTGCATGATGAAGGAGAATAGTTCTGTCAGTGAGCACCTACTCAGAATGTCTGGGTACTACAACCATTTGAATGATTTGGGAGTCTAGCTTACGCCCGAAACGGTCATTGACAGAATTCTCCAGTCACTGCCACCTAGCTACAAAGGCTTTGTGATGAACTATAATATGCAAGGGATGGAAAAGTCTGTCTCCGAGCTATTCGCGATGCTGAAAGTCGAGGAAGAAGAAATCAAAAAGGAGCATCAATTGTTGATGGTGAATAAAACCACTAGTTTCAAGAAACGCAAGGGAAAGAAGCGAAACTTCAAGAAGGGTGGCAAGCAAGTTGCCGCTCCGGTGAAGAAACCCAAGGCTGGACCCAAGCGTGAGACTGAGTGCTTCTATTGCAAGGGGACTGGCCACTGGAAGCGGAATTGCCCCAAGTACCTGGTTGATAAGAAGGCTGACAACGTCAACAAAGGTATATTTGATATACATGTTATTGATGTGTACCTTACTAGCTCTCGTAGTAGTGCCTGGGTATTTGATACCAGTTCGGTTTCTCATATTTGTAACTCGAAGCAGGAACTATGGAATAAATGGAGGCTGGCAAAGGACGAAGTGACGATGCACGTCGGGAATGGTTCCAAGGTTGATGTGATCGCCGTCGGCATGCTCGCTCTTCAATTACCATCGGGATTAGTTATAAACCTAAATAATTGTTATTTGGTGCTTGCGTTGAGCATGAACATTATATCTGGAACTTGTTTATTGCGAGACGGTTATTCATTTAAATCAGAGAATAATGGTTGTTCCATTTATGTGAGTAATATATTTTATGGTCATGCACCCAATGTGAATGGTTTATACTTGTTGAATCTCGATGGTGGTGATAGACATTCATAACATTGATGCCAAAAGTTGCAAAGTTAATAATGATAGTACCACTTTCTTGTGGCACTGTCGCTTGGGTCATATTGGTGTAAAACGCATGAAGAAGCTCCATGTTGATGGACTTTTAGAATCACTTGATTTTTAATCGCTTGATACTTGAGAACCATGCCTCATGGGCAAGATGACGAAAACCCTGTTCTCCGGTACAATGGAACGGGCAAATGACTTGTTGGAAATCATACATACTAATGTGTGCGGTCCGATGAGTGTTCAGGCGCGCGGTGGATATCATTATTTTCTTACCTTCGCTGATGATTTGAGTAGATATGGGTATATTTACTTAATGAAACACAAGTCTGAAACATTTGAAAAGTTCAAGCAATTTCAGAGTGAAGTAGAAAATCATCGTAACAATAAGATAAAGTTCCTACGATCTGATCATGGTGGAGAATATTTGAGTTATGAGTTTGGCATGCATTTGAGACAATGTGGAAATGTTTCACAACTTACGCCACCTGGAACACCACAACGTAATGGTGTGTCCGAGCGTCGTAATCGTACTCTATTGGATATGGTGCAATCTATGATGTCTCTCACTGATCTACCACTATCGTTTTGGGGTTATGCATTAGAGACAGCCGCATTCACTTTAAATAGGGCACCATCAAAATCCGTTGAGGTGACACCGTATGAATTATGGTTTGGCAAGAAACCTAAGCTGTCGTTTCTTAAAGTTTGGGGCTGTGACGCTTATGTGAAATGGCTTCAACCTGATAAGCTCGAACCCAAAGCGGGCAAATGTGTCCTCATAGGTTACCCTAAGGAAACAGTTGGGTGTACCTTCCATCTCAGATCCAAGGGCAAAGTGTTTGTTGCTAAGAACGGGTCCTTTCTCGAGAAAGAGTTTCTCTCGAAAGAATTGAGTGGGAGGAAGGTTAAACTTGATGAGGTTATTGAACCGTCACTTTAGTTGCATAGTAGCACGACGCAAAAAGATGTTTTTGCGGCGCCTACACCAAGTGAAGGGGAAGCTAATGATGATGATCATGAAACTTCATATCAAGTTACTAATGAGCCTCGTAGGTCGACAAGGAATCGTACCGCCCCTGAGTGGTATGGCAATCCTGTCTTGGAGATCATGTTGTTAGACAACAGTGAACCTATGAGCTATGAAGAAGCAATGGTGGGCCCGGATTGCAATAAATGGCTAGAGGCCATGAAATCCGAGATAGGATCCATGTATGAGAACAAAGTGTGGACTTTGGAGGACTTGCCATGTGATCGTAAGGCCATACAGAATAAATGGATCTTTAAGAAAAAGACGGACGTGGACGGTAATGTCACCGTCTATAAAGCTTGACTTCTTGCAAAAGGGTTTTCACAAGTTTAAGGAGTTGACTACGATGAGACTTTCTCTTCCGTAGCGATGCTTAAGTCCGTCAGGATCATGTTAGCAATAGCTGCATTTTTCGATTACGAGATATGGCAGATGGATGTCAAAACAGCGTTCCTTAATGGTTTCCTTAAGGTAGAGTTGTATATGATGCAACCAGAAGGTTTTGTCGATCATAAAAATGCTGACAAAGTGTGCAAGCTCCAGCGATCCATTTATGGACTAGTGCAACATCTCGGAGTTCGAATCTTTGCTTTGATGAGGTGATCAAAGCGTTTGGGTTCATACAACTTTATGGAGAAGCTTGTATTTACAAGAAAGTGAGTGGGAGCTCTATATCGTTTCCAATATTATATGTGGATGACATATTGCTGATTGGAAACAATATAGAACTTTTAGAAAGCGTGAAGATATATTTGAATAAGAGTTTTTCAATGAAAGACCTCGGAGAACCTGCTTTCATATTAGGCATAAAGATCAATAGAGATAGATCAATACACTTAATAGGACTTTCACAAAGCACATATCTTGATGAGGTTTTGAAGAAGTTCAAAATGGATCAGTCCAAGAAAGGGTTCTTGCCTGTCTTACAAGGTGTGAAGTTGAGTAAGACTCAATGCCCAACGACTACACAGGATAGAGAAAAGATGAGTGTCATCCCCTATGCTGCAGCCACGGGCTCTATAATGTATGCGATGTTGTGCACAAGACCAGATGTCAGCCTTGCCATAAGTATGGCCGGAAGGTTTCAAAGTGATCCAGGAATGGAACACTGGACAGCGGTCAAGAATATAATTAAGTACCTGAAAAGGACTAGGGAAATGTTTCTCGTATATGGAGGTGATCAAGAGCTCGTCGTAAAGGGTTACGTCGATGCTAGCTTTGACACAGATCCGGATGACTCTAAGTCTCAAACCGGATACATATATATTCTGAATGGTGAGCGGTAAGCTGGTGCAGTTCCAAGCAAAGCGTGGTAGCTGATTCTACATGTGAAGTGGAATACATCGCTGCTTCGGAAGTGGCAAAGGAAGGAGTCTGGATGAAGGATTTCATGACAGATCTCGGAATTGTGCCCAATGCACTGGATCCAATGACTCTCTTGTGTGATAACACTGGCGCCATTGCTCTAGCCAAAGAGCCCAGGTTTCACAAGAGGACCATACATATAAAGCGCCGCTTCAATTCCATCCGCGATTACATCAAGGAGGAGGACATCAATATTTGCAAAGTACATATGAATCTGAATGTTGCAGACCCATTGACTAAGCCTCTTCCACGGGCAAAACATGATCAGCACCAGAACTCTATGGGTGTTAGATTCATTACAATGTAAATCACATAGCGATATGAACTAGATTATTGACTCTAGTGCAAGTGGGAGACTGTTGGAAATATGCCCTAGAGGCAATAATAAAATGGTTATTATCATATTTCCTTGTTCATGATAATCGTTTATTATCCATGCTATAATTGTTTTGATTGGAAACTCAGATACATGTGTGGATACGTACACAAAACTGTGTCCCAAGTAAGCCCCTACTAGACTAGCTCATTGATCAAAGATGGTTAAGGTTTCCTGACCATGGACATGAGTTGTCATTTGATAACGGGATCACATCATTAGAAGAATGATGTGATGGACAAAGACCCAACCGTAAGCATAGCATTTGATCGTTCTAGTTTATTGCTACTGCTTTATCCATGTCAAAGTATCAGTTCCTACGACCATGAGATCATGCAACTACCAAACACCGGAGGAATGCCTTGTGTGTATCAAACGTCACAACATAACTCGGTGACTATAAAGGTGCTCTACAGGTATTTCCAAGGGTGTCTATTGGGTTGGCGTGGGTCGATACTGGGATTTGGCACTCCGTACGACGGAGAGGTATCTCTGGGCCCACTCGGTAATACAACATCACAATAAGCTTGCAAGCAATGTGACTTAGGAGTTAGTCACGGGATCTTGTATTACGGAACGAGTAAAGAGACTTGCCGGTAACGAGATTGAACTAGGTATGGAGATACCGACGATCGAATCTCAGGCAAGTAACATACCGATGGACAAAGGTTAGTGCATGCGGGATTGATTGAATCCTTGACATCGTGGTTCGACCGATAAAGATCTTCGTAGAATATGTAGGAACCAATATGGGCATCCAGGTCCCGCTATTGGTTATTGGCGTAGAGGTGTCTCGGTCATGTCTGCATAATTCTCGAACCCGCAGAGTCTGCACACTTAACGTTCGGTGACAATTCGGTATTGTTGAGTTATATATGTTGGTGACCGAAGGTTTTTCAGAGTCTCGGATGAGATCCCGGACATGACGAGGAGTTTCGGAATGGTCCGGAGGTAAAGAATGATATATAGGAAGTTCCGTTTTGGTCACCGGAAGGAATTCGGGCGTCATCGGTAGTGTACCGGGAGTGCCGAAGGGTTCCGGGGGTCCACCGGAAGGGGCCCACACACCCCGGGAGGCCACATGGGCTGAGGGGGGCCGCACCAGCCCCTGGTGGGCTGGGCGCCCCTCCCAGCAAGGCCCATGCGGCCAAGGGGATGGTGGGGGGCAAACCCTAAAGGGGGTGGCGACCCAAACTTGGGGGCCAATCCACCCTTGGGGCGCCGCCCCATCTAGGCCGCCGCGCCCCCTAGGGGGGGGAATCCTAGGGTGCCACGCCTCCTCCCTTCCCCCTATATATACTAGAGGAGAGGGAGGGCAGCCGCACCACAAGCCCCGGCACAGCCCTCCCTCTCCCTCTAGATTGGTTTCTCCTCTAGTTCGTCGCGGTAGCGCTTGGCGAAGCCCTGTCGGGACAGCTCCACCACCACCACCACGCCGTCGTGCTGCCGTAGAATTCATCTACCTCTCCGCCCTCGCTTGCTGGATCAAGGAGGCGGAGACGTCATCGAGCTGTACGTGTGCTTAACGCGGAGGTGCCGTCCGTTCGGCGCTAGATCGGGACGGATCGTGATTGGATCGCGGGACGGATCGTGATTGGATCGCGAAGACGTTGGACTACATTAACCGCGTTTCTTAACGCTTCCTGCTTAGCAATATACAAGGGTATGTAGATGCACCTCCCCTCTCTCGTTGTTGTTGATCCCCATAGATAGATCTTGGGTGTTCGTAGGAAAATTTTTGTTTCCCATGCAACGTTCCCCAACACTGGCTAGCTTCCGGTCAATCCCCTTCTACGGCGGCAGCCTGCCCTATCTTATACTAGCGCCGGTCCTCTTCCCCCAAAAACACAAGGCGGGAAGGGTTGCCACAACAGCTAGTTTGAAGGGGGATAGGACTGCAGCTTATCCTCACAAAAGTAGTCTTTGCCTGCAAAAGCCTCCTGCCGTGACGCGCTGGTGGGCTCGGGGATAACCTCCGTCCTGGCGAGCCCCCAGCCTTGGTCTTCTTGCACCGAATGGGAAACCTTTGGAGATTGCTTTGGGAACTGGCGAGCTAGCCTTGCCCCCTTAGCTCAGAAGAGGAAAGCCTCCTCATCCATGCCTGCTCGCACAGCTCCTGGCGCCACTCGGCGTGGCGCGCGTCACCCACGTTAAAATGCAGGACCGCGCGACCCCGCCGGTTCAGCCTTTATTAGTCCGCCCCGCGAGGGCCTCCGGGGCAGCCTCGGGAGGTGACCTGACGAGGGAGGGGCTTCGCTAGGCTCCTGTCAATGCTTGTTGATGTGCGCCTCGCGAGGGTCTTGCTCATGAAGTCCAATGGTGGGTTGTGCCGGGCCCATGGCATGCGTCGCGTCTTGGGCCGCAAGAAGACGGGCCTGGGTACCCCAAGTCCCACGGGCCCGACAATGTTCAGATTATTCATGAAAAGATATTGAATACTTGCTAGTATTTTATTTGCATGATTGTTATAGCTTTGTAATGCTCTCCGATCTATCGGTATGGTTTGGCTAACTAGATTGATTTATCTTCAATTGGGAGAGGTGCGTTGTAGTGGGTTTAATCTTGCGGTGCTCAATCCCAGTGACAGAAACGGACATGACACGTATTGTATTGCTGCCACTAAGGGTAAAATGATGGGGTTTATTCATATTGATTGGATTTACTTTGTCTACATCATGTCATCCTCCTCCAAGCATTACTCCGTTTTTACTTAATACTCTAGATACATGCTGGATAGCGGTCGATGGGTGGAGTAATAGTAGTAGATGCAGGCAGGAGTAGGTCTACTTGTTTATGGACGTGATGCCTATATACATGATCATTGTCGTGAATGAATATTGCATAACTATGCGCTTTTCTATCAATTTCCCAACAATAAAAATTTTACCCACCGTGTGCCTTATTCGAGAGAGAGAAGCCTCTAGCGAACACTATGGCCCCCGAGTCTCCTCACAAATATAATTACAAATACTCTAAATACCTTGCTGCCATTATTTAGTTTTTATTTATTTTCAATTTATGTTTATCAATATCTATCTATCACTACTTATCGCTTGCAAATAACGAGCTCAAGGGGATTGACAACCCTATTGCCCGCGTTGGGTGCAAGTGTTTGCTCTTTTGTGCGTAGGCGCTGAAGACAGGAATTTGCATGGTTCTCCTATTGGTTCGATAACCTTGGTTATCACTGTGGGAAATACTTACCTACACTTTGCTGCATCATCCCCTCCTCTTTGGGGAAAATCCCAACGCAGTTTACAAGTATCAGGAAGGATTTCTGGCGCCATTGCCGGGGAGTATCACCATATTCTTATCAAGTACCTTCTCTCCAATTATCATTCACTTGTTCTACTTTTTATTTTCTGTTATATTTTGCTTAAAAATTAAAAATACAAAGATATTTATCCTTGCTAGTTTACTTGTTTGCTTGCAATAATCATATCATCATACAAAAACAAAAGGTAAAGACTTATGGATCCACTTAAAGTTTTCTACTTGGATCATCTTCGATCCATTTGTGCTCGTGTTGAAACCCCAACTAGCTTAGTTCAGGGAAAATCATTGAATGAGCATGCATATTTTGTGCGTCACCGGTTGTCTCAAAAAGGGAGACTCTTATGGAATCAAATAAATTGTTTACTATGCTATATATGCTTGGAATCTGTGTGAAATATATGATTTTACTTATTGCTCTGAGAACCCTAAAAAACACCTTCCCTACCTTTGTGAGTCTAATAATAATGAAATCTTATCTTCTTATGCCAAGGGTGTTTATAGTTACTATGATATCAAACAAATTGAAGAATTTGTTGCTTTTAAGGGTGCCTATGAAGTTGCTTCTTTGATTGAAAAGCATGATGCTACTCTCTACAAATCTAAAAATTTTGCCATACTTAAATATTGCTCTGAAAACTATGCTCATAATACCTATGTTAATGAATTTATTGGGAGAATGGCTATTGCTTTGGAAGAGAATGATAATATGCAAGAATCTATAGATTATGATCTTGTTGATTCGCTTGAAATAACCCTTTTTGATGAATGTGATGCTTGTTATGCTTATGGCCATGATGCCAATATTAATGATGCTTATGAGGATGAGCTTGCTATAGTTCCTTATGTTAAAAATGAAATTATTGTTGTTGCACCCACACTTGATAGTGCTATTATCTTTTTGGTATCTCCCAACAATAGTATACCAGAGAAGTTCGCACTTATTAGGGATGATACTAATGGGTTGCGTTTTACCATTTTACATGGTGATTTTTTCATGCCTAGTAATTATTATAATGATCATGATTGGGGTGATTACAATGCTATGAATATTAAAAGTGCATTTGGAAGAGTGTAAACTTTAGAGAATTCCACTACCTTGGAGAACAACCAATCTTATGAAATTTTTGATAAAAGTGGGTTTGGAGAAGTCATGACTTTAGTTAATGTTAATCCCACTATCTTGGAAGATTATAAAACTCTTATGCATGTGGATCATGAAGATAATATTTTATATGATAGCTATATTGTTGAATTTGATTATGATCCTACATGTAATTATGATGAGAGAGGAAAATATGGTTGTAGAAACTTTCATGTTATTCAATTACCTCCCTTGATGTTGAAATTATTAATGCATCATTCTGCCTATTTGCATATGCTAGATATTATTTGTCTCAATAATTTGTTTTTCTATATAATGCCAATGCATAGGAAGAGGGTTAGACTTAAATGTGTTAAATACATGCTATATGATGCTCTCTTTGTGCTTCAATTCTTGTCCTTTATGTGAGCATCATTATTATCACAAGCCTATCTTAATGGTTGTAAAGAAAGAGCTTGTTGGGAGACAACCCAATACTTTATGTATTGGTGTGATAACATGATTATTTCTACTGTAATGATTGTGTTTTTATGATTAAATTAGTGTTTGTGCCAAGTAAAGCCTTTGGGATGACTTGCATGATAAGTAGAATTGATACGGTGCAAAAACAGAAACTTTTGCGTCCAGTGCCGAATTTCTCAGATTTTACTGGAATGCTTTTTTGATCTGATTTTTTTTCAAAGTATTAGTATAAAAATTCCCCAGGGTTTCCTAATTGTTCAGAATTTTTGGAGTTACAAAAGTATGGTTATTGCACAGATCATTACAGATTGTTCTGTTTTAGACAGATTCTGTTTTTTTTCTTGCATAGTTTGCTTGTTTTGATGATGCTATGGATTGTATCAGGGGGTATAAACCATGGACAAGTTATAATACAGTACCTTATGCAATAATAAAATATGAATCAATTTATGACGGTACTTAAAGTTTTTGATTTGCCTATCATACTAACGGAGCTCACGAGTTTTCTGTTGAGTTTTGTGTGTTGAAGTTTAAGTTTTGGGTGCTATCACGATGGATGAAGGAATAAGGAGCGGCAAAAATCCTAAGCTTGGGGATGCCCAAGGAACCCCAAGGTAAATTCTAGGAAGATTCAAGCGTATAAGCTTGGGGATTCCCCGAAAGGCATCACCTCTTTCGTCTCTATCCATCGGTATGTCACTTGGAGCTACATTTTTATTCATCACATGATATGAGTTCTGCTTTGAGCATCTTGGGTTTTAGTTTGCTTTTGTTTTAGTTTCCCACAATCATTGTTTGCTGGAAACACCTATTTGAGAGAGACACATGATCACCGTAATTTATTAGAATACTCTATGTGCTTCACTTATATCTTTTGAGCTAAAAGTTGCTCTAGTGCTTCACTTATATCTTTTTAGGGCACGGTGGCGTATAGATTTTATAGAAATAATTGCACTCTCAGTCTTCACTAAAATTTGTTGGAGAGTCTAATATATAGTGACGGTAATTTGCATGGGTTATAATACTAGTTCAAAAATAATAGGTATTTAAGGAGTGCATAATCAAAACCTTCATGTACCACATAAAAGAGAAATTGTGGGTTAATGATATGGATGTGGTAATATGAAAGGGCGTGAGTGCATGGTTGTTGGTTTGTAGAAATATTGATAGTTAAAGGGTGTTAATTTTATTTTCATCTAAATATTGGTTATTGCATGGTAATGATGTGTGAGCATTCTTATTCCTCGTTGAAAACCTAGTGTTGTTTAGGTCGGGGGCGCGCGATGGTTAACTCCTACCAACCTCCTCCCTAGGGGCATGCGAGTAGTACTTTACTTAGAGAGAGCTAATAAAGCTTTGCAATAAGTATGTGAGTTCTTTATGACTAATGTGAATCCATGGATGTACGCACACTCACCTTTTCACATATGCTAGCCTCTTCGGTATCGTGCATTGCCCATTCTCACCTCGAGGATCGATGCAGCTTTCGCCGGTGCATCCAAACCCCGTGACATCATACGCTCTGTAGCACATAAGCCTCATTAGATCTTCCTCTAAACAGATACCATACCTACCTATCATGGCATTTCCATAGCCATCCCGAGATATATTGCCATGCAACTTCCACTGTTACATCATATGACTTGTTCACTCATTGTCATATTGCTTTGCATGATCAAGTAGATGACATAGTATTTGTGGCAAAGCCACCATTCATCATTGTTTACATGTTACGCAAGACCATTGCACATCCTGGTACACTGCCAGAGGCGTTCATATAGAGTCATATTGTTTAGTAGTTTTTGATATCGAGTTGTAAGTATAAAAGTATGATGGTTATCATTATTAGAGCACTGACTCAGTGAGAAAAGGATGACGGAGACAATGATTCCCCCACAAGTCGAGATGAGCTCCGGACAAAAAATAAAATAATGGGGGAGGCCAAATGAGCCCACCAAGAAAAGAAAAAGAAAAAAAGAAAAAAAGAGAAAAAAAAAGAGAGAAAAAAGAGAAAAAAAAAGAAAAACAAAAAAAGAGAGAGAAAAGAAATAAACGAGAGATAAAGAGAGAAGGGACAATGCTACTACCTCTTTTCCACACCTATGCTTAGAGAAAGCACCATGTTTTTCATATAGAGAGTCTCATGTTTTGTCATTTTCATATACTGGTGGGAATTTTTCATTATAGAACTTGGCTTGTATATTCTGATGACGGGCTTCCTCAAATGCCCGAGGTCTTCATGACCAAGCAAGTTCGATGCACACCCACTTAGTTTCATTTGAGCTTTTATACACTTATAGCTCTAGTGCATCCGTTGCATGGCAATCCCTACTCCTCGCATTGATATCGATTGATGGGCATCTCCATAGCTCGTTGATCCGCCTAGTTTATGCAAGACTTTCTTCTCCACTTTTACCACTTTGAAGCCTACCACCATATTCTATTCCACCTATATGCTATGTCCATGGTTCACGCTCATGTATTGAGTGAGGTATAAAATGCTAAAGTGCGTGAAAAAATACGATCCAATTGCTTGGCTTAATACCGTGGTGCTTGGCATTTGTATTTATGTGGTGAAGACGGAGCCATGCCATGCTAATATGATAAAGTGAATGGGGGGTAAACATTCATTAAGGATCGTATATTTTGAAAGTTGATGATTGTGTTATTTATGCTTATGGATATTACTATGTTAATGTTTGTTGATTCATCGTTTCTTAATGATCATACCTGAAAAGATTACATGTTGGGTAGCATGTCACATCAAAATCTCTATTTTTACCATTTACCTACTCGAGGACTAGCAGGAATTAAGCTTGGGGATGCTCATATGTTTCCAACGTATCTATAATTTTTGATTGTTCCAGGCTATTATATTATCATTCTAGGATACTTTTTAGGCAATTACTTGCTATTTTATATTATTCTTTAGCACTAACCTATTAACCCAGTGCCAAGTGTTAGTTGTTGTTTTCTGTGTGTTTTTGGCTCTTCAGGAATACTGTACCAAACGAAGTCCAAATACCCCGAAACTTTTTGATGATTTTTTCTGGACCAAAATAAGACCTGGAAGCTTTGGAGGAAGACCGGAGGGCACACGAGGTGCCCCCAAGCCATCAGGGCACGCCCAGGGGGTAGTCACGCCCTGATAGCTTGTGGGCACCTCCGCAGCCCTCTGGCATCGTTCTCTGGCCTATAAATTCTCTAATATCTGGAAAACCCTGGAGAGCCTCCCGAAAAACTTTTTCCGCCGCCGCAAGTCTCTGTTCCGCCATGTGACCATCTGGAGCCATGTTCCGGTGCCCTGCCGGAGGGGGGATCGATCACGGAGGGCCTCTACATCAACCTTACTGCTCCCATGGTGATGTGTGAGTAGTTCACCGCAGACCTACGGGTTCGTAGTTAGTACCTAGATGGCTATCTCTCTCTATATATATATGTTCTTCATTGCCAAGATCATCGCGATTCCCGCGGTGATCCATCTTATGTAATCAATGTTTGCGATGTGTTTGTTGGGATCCGGTGAATTGGGGGTTTATGTTCAGATTATTCATGAAAAGATATTGAATACTTGTTGTTATTTTATTTGCATGATTTTATAGCTTCGTAATGCTCTCCGATCTATTAGCTTGGTTTGGCCAACTAGATTGATTTATCTTCAAGTGGGAGTGGTGCGTTGTAGTGGGTTTAATCTTGCGATGCTCAATACCAGTGAAAGAAAGGGACATGACACGTAGTGTATTGCTGCCACTATGGGTAAAACGATGGGTTTTATTCATATTGATTGGATTTACTTTGTCTACATCATGTCATGATCCTCCAATCATTACTCCGTTTTTACTTAATACTCTAGATGCATGCTGGATAGCGGTCGATGGGTGGAGTAATAGTAGTAGATGCAGGCAGGAGTCGGTCTACTTGTTTATGGACGTGATGCCTATATACATGATCATTGTCGTGAATAAATATTGCATAACTATGCGCTTTTATATCAATTGCCCAACAGTAATTTGTTTACCCACTGTATGCGTTCTTCGAGAGAGAAGCCTGTAGTGAACACTATGGCCCCCGAGTCTCCTCACAAATATAATTACAAAAACTCTAAATACCTTGATGCAATTATTTACTTTGTTATTTATTTTCAATTATATTTATCAAATTATCTATCTATCACTACTTATCGCTTGCAAGTAACGAGTTCAAGGGGATTGACAACCATCTTGCCCACGTTGGGTGCAAGTGTTTGCTCTTCTGTGCGTAGGCGTTGAAGACGGGAATTTGCGTGGTTCTCCTATTGGTTCGATAACCTTGATTCTCACTGAGGGAAATACTTACCTACGCTTTGCTACACATCCACTCCTCTTCGGGGAAAATCCCAACGCAGTTTACAAGTATCATCATGCCATCGGATACAATCGCTTACCGGAATGAGTTGGCTACGGCGGAGGCCGAGCCTCGGGCTTGGGACGCTCAAGTGCCTCAGCCTAACTACTTACCACCTGGACCTGATGGCTACTATGGATGGTGATTGCCAAGCCATGCCAAAAGACTAAGCTTGGGGGAGTACATAATTGTCACCGACACTACATTCATGTTCACACATTTCATTTGAATTGTCGGTGTTCATCCTCTTTCATTGTATATCCATGTTAGTTTTATTTTGGCTTTCTTCTTGTGTGTTTTAAAAACTTTGAAAATCCAAAAATATTTATTGCTTCTTTTCTGTTTTTCTTTCTTGTTTCATTAGTTTGTAGTATTAAAAGAAAACCCTAAAAGATTTCTCGTTTCTTCTTTTACTGGTTGAGAGCTTTCCCATGTAAATAGTTTTTCTCACTTTTTGTTTTTCCTTCGTTAATTTGCTTTCTTCAGAAAAACTAAAAACTCCAAAAATATTTCATTGTGTTTCTCTGAATTTCTCTTCTTTTCACTGAGTCATTGAAAGGAGAATACCACGATGAAAATGTTGAGTGGATCTCATATGCTATATTGTAGACCTAACGAAGAGCCAATATTACCTTGTCTTCTCCCTTGTGTAAACGGTTTCGTAGATTCCAGCTTAGTTCACGGCACACCTGCACTATTATTATTATTTTCACATCATTCGGTCATGCAAGTGAAGGGCAATAATGACGATATTTGATGAAGCGATCGTGACAAAGGAAGATGGTATGAACTCTCTTGTTTTCCGTTTTTGTAAATATGTTTAGCTTGTTTGATCTTGATTCAACATATTATGGGTAAACATGTTTATGATGACAATTAGAGATTATAGTTGCTCATTCCATGATTAAATAGCTAGGAGTGGATAATGATTTATCTTATGTGTCAACATGCAATAAAATGGTTGTGATGTGGTAGATGTGGTATGTTAGTATGGTATCCTCCTCTGAGTAGTTCGAGTGGCTTGACTTGGCACATGTGCCAACATGTAATTGGTTCAAATCCAATGTAGCCTTAATGATATTTATGTTCAGAGTGTTTATATCCTACTCATGCTAGCGTTTAATGTTAACTATTCTCAATGCATGGCTATGACCGTTTTCGCTCTCTAGCTGGTCGCTTCTCAACCTATTTGCTAGCCTTCGCCTATACTAAGCGGGAATACTACTTGTGCATCCAAAATCCTTAAACCCAAGTAGTTCCAAATCAGTCCACCATATCTACCTATATGTGGTATTACCCTGTTATTCTAAGTAAATTTGCAAGTGCCACCTCTAAACATTCAAATAAAAATATGTTTTGTGTACTCGTAACGCTCATGGAGCGACGGGACATTCAGTATCTTCCATGCTAAGTGGGTTATTCTCAAGAAGGGTGTTTATTAGTCTATCATTGCACAAGAGAGGCTGGTAAAAAGGATGCCCAGTCCTGCATAATCAAAATTAAATTAAGCAAAACTCTCGGGACAGTTCAAATGTTGGAGGGCATCCATGGATTCGGTCAGCCATGCCTTGTGTATGTATGGTGGATGGGAGTAAACTTTACAATTCCGCTTGGGAATCGCCAATAATGTGTTCAGCATGGAAGATGCTGAAAACTCAGTCATGACGTTGACAGGAAAAGTTTACCACTCAAAATTACAATTTCATCTCAGTTTTAAACCATGAGCTCTGGCACCTCTGCAAGTCAAGGTTTCCCTCTGTGAAGGGTCTTTATATTTACTTTTATGTTATTTTCATTTTATTCTTAAGTCATCATCTTCTCGCTAAAGCACCAGACCTGAGAGCACTATTTTCATTTTATTCATTGAGTCTAGCTAGTTAATGTTGGGTGTGAGCATGACTGGATCATCTCTACCTTGAATTACAATGTTTAGTTGCTGCTTGGATCTCAGAGGTTCTCTGCATTTATATTTTGCGGTCTCGGAAAGGGCTAGCGAGATACCATATCATCATATTATATCACGATTGTTTTGACAAATTGTTGGCACGTGAGATATTTTATTACTGCTCACTAGTTGGTTATGTTATTGCCATGAGTAAATATAATACCTATGTGTTATCATCGATATAGTTATTTATGAATTTTGCTGAAAACTTGAGCGCTAGCTAAGGATATATATAGCAACGAGAACAAAAGAGTTTGTAAAAGTTTTCTTTATCACTTTCAATTTATCAACTGAATTGCTTGAGGACAAGCAATGAGTTAAGCTTGGGGAGTTGATACGTCTCCAGCGTATCTAGTTTTCCAAACACTTTTGCTTTTGTTTTGGACTCTAATTTGCATGATTTGAATGAAACTAGCCCGGATTGACGTTATTTTCAGTGGAACTACCATGGTGTTATTTTTGTGCAGAAATAAAAGTTCTCGGAATTGGATGAAACTTTTTGGAGAATTTTTCTGTAATATATAATGAATATTGGAGCGAAGAACCGCCGGAGGGGGGCCACCACCTACTGGCAAGGCAACAGGGTGCGACCCACCCCTAGGACGCACGCTCTTGCCTTGGGAAGGGCACGTGGCCCTGCAGGCCCTAATTCTAGTCCTATAAATTCCTATTTGCCGAGAAAAAAATAGGAGAGAAATTTTCATTGTGTTTTCTGAGATGAAGCTGCCGCCACCTCCTGTTCTTCCTAGGGAGGGCTGATCTAGAGTCCGTTTGGGGCTCCGGAGAGTGTAGATTGTCGCCGCCGTCATCACCAACCCTTCTACATCAACAATTCCATGATGCTCACCACGGGGAGTGAGTAATTCCTTTGTAGGCCTGCTGGATGGTGATGGGATTGGATGAGATTGATCATGTAATCGAGTTATTTTGATAGGGCTTGATCTCTAGTATCCACTATATTCTGAGATTGATGTTGCTATGACTTTGGTGTGCTTAATGCTTGTCGCTAGGGCTCGAGTGCCATGATTTCAGATATGAACCTATTATGTTTCCATGAATATGAGAGTGTTTTAGATCCTATCTTGCAAGTTGTATGCACCTATTACGTGTTATGATCCGCATACCCCAAGGTGACAATAATTGAGATTCTTTCCGGTGATGACCGTAGTTTGAGGAGTTCATGTATTCACCATGTGTTAATGCTTTGTTTCGGTTCTCTATTAAAAGGAGGCCTTAATATCCCTTAGTTTCCATATGGACCTCGCTACCACTAGAGGGTAGGACAAAAGATGGCATGCAAGTTCTTATTATAAGCATGTATGACTATATACGGAATACATGCCTACATTATATTGATGAATTGGAGCTAGTTCTGTGTCGCTCTAGTGTGTAACTGTTACATGATGAATGTCATCCATATCAATCCATCACTGATCCATGGCCTACGCTTTTCGCTTATTGGTTTTTGTTAAGTTACTTTCGTTAATACTACTATTACAATCACTACAAACTGCTACGTTTCGTTATATCCATTGCTATTTTTACTATGCTACTAAAAAAATTGTTGCAGAAAGAAATCCAGGTGTGGTTGAATTGACAACTCAAGTGCTAAGACCAATAAATATTCTTTGGCTCTCCTTGTGTCGAATCAATAAATTTGGGTGAAATACTACCCTTGAAGACTGTTGCGGTCCCCTATACTTGTTGGTTATCACGCCGCGCTATACTTACACACACTCTGCAATCTCACTTTCTCGCCGTTTGTTTATGTTGTGTGGCCATGTCGAGCGATAGTGAGGACGACAGTTCCGCCAGTCTGGCGCCCAATCTGGGGTCAACCTCAGAATCATCGCGCTCGTCTTCCATGAGTTCGGTGTCGAGCCCTGGCCTCCATTTTATCCGGCTCATGGAAGGAACGCCGCCGCCCGAGTCATCGGATGACGACCAGATGGACGAGGAGCCGCTGAAGGACGAAGAAGACGACAACGATGATGAGGAGGAGGAATGGTTGAACAAGGAGAATGACGACGAGGACATCAATGACGATGGTAACGACGATGAGGACACCGACAAGGACATCAACGACAATGGTGACGCCGACGAGGACATCAACGGCGATGGTGACGACGACAATGAAAAGCCAACGGCCAACGGCAAGGAGCGTCTACGCCAAGACGATGTCGCGAGGCAACCCAACAAGAAGAAGAAAAAGAAGTAAAGGAGACTGTATATCTCTGTTGCCATTTGCTCATATTAATTCCTTAACTCTGTTTCCCCTATCAATCGCATCACAAACGGTTAAGAATACAGATTCGACAGTGATCATTCAGATTATCGCACACAGTTGGTTTCTTCAATTGTGTGCCCTGTCGAGCACACAATTCAGAACAACAAATCATATGTGTTGTCTAGAAAAATCGCACACGATTCTAATTAGCGAACTGTTTGCAGCGTATCACACACACCTTGTTACGCCAAACCGTTTGTGTTCTTTCGGATCATCATAAATAGTTCATCTGAGTGAATTGTATGCCTAATATCGCACACATCCGGATCTGCGTAACCGTTTGCGTATATTGGATCTTCGCAAACAGTTTTACTGTGTGAACTATAGACCGTACATCGCATGCATGTGTGTTTGCTTAACCGTTTGTGTTATTTTGACTCATCACAAACAGTTCATAAATGTCAACTGTACGCCACATATCGCACATGCACCTCTTATCTGAATCGTGGTTGATGGATCAGCCATCGCACACAATTTGTTTTATTGGCGACGGAGATAGAACTATACCATTTGTGATTCGTGCATCGCACATATTTTCGTTAAAGGGTCTCTGATACAAGTGTCTGTTGGAAATATGCCCTAGAGGCAATAATAAAATGGTTATTATTATATTTCCTTGTTCATGATAATCGTTTATTATCCATGCTATAATTGTATTGATTGGAAACTCAAATACATGTGTGGATACATAGACAACAAAGTGTCCCTAGTAAGCCTCTACTAGACTAGCTCGTTGATCAAAGATGGTTAAGGTTTCCTGGCCATGGACATGAGATGTCATTTGATAACGGGATCACATCATTAGGAGAATGATGTGATGGACAAGACCCAAACTATAAACGTAGCATATGATCGTGTCAGTTTATTGCTATTGTTTTCTGCATGTCAAGTATGTATTCCTATGACCATGAGATCATGTAACTCATTGACACCGGAGGAGTACCTTGTGTGTATCAAACGTCGCAACATAACCGGGTGACTATAAAGATGCTCTACAGGTATCTCCGAAGGTGTCTGTTGAGTTGGCATGGATCAAGACTGGGATTTGTCACTCCGTATGACGGAGAGGTATCTCGGGGCCCTCTCGGTAATACAACAACACAAGAAGCTTGCAAGCATGTGACTAATGAGTTTGGTCACGGGATCTTGTATTACGGAACGAGTAAAGAGACTTGCCGGTAACGAGATTGAACTAGGTATGGAGATACCGACGATCGAATCTCGGGCAAGTAACATACCGATGGACAAAGAGAATTGCGTACGGGATTGACTGAATCCTTGACATCGAGGTTCGACCGAAAATGATATTCGTAGAATATGTAGGAACCAATATGGGCATCCATGTCACGCTATTGGTTATTGACCGTGAAGGTGTCTCGGTCATGTCCACATGATTCTCGAACCCGTAGGGTCGCACGCTTAACGTTCGGTAGCGCTAGGGTAGTATTGAGATATTAATAGTGGAAAGTCCGAAGGTTGTTTGGCATCCCGTATGGGATTCGGGACATCACGAGGAGCTCCGGAATAATCCGGAGGTAAAGATTCATATATGGAAAGTTGTTATCGGGGTTCCGGAAAAAGTTCGAGTTTTTTCGGTATTATACCGAGAATGTTCTAGAAGGTTCCGGAGTGGGGCCCTCCTGCATGGGGGATCCACATGAACGTGGGTAGTGGGGAAAGTCCCCACAACCCTGGTCTAGGCGCACCAAGATCCTCCCTTAAAAGGATTCATATCCCAAGGGGATAAGATCAGGATCCCTAAAAAGGGGGGATAGCAATCGGTGGGGAAGGAAAGGTGGGATTTCCTTCCTCCCCCTTTGGCCAACGACCCTAGGGCCTTGGAGGGCAAGCCACCAGCCCCCTCCACGCCTATATAAAGGTGGGGAGGCGTTGGGGGCAGCCACCCTTCGACCCTTGCCCGTTACCTCTCCCAACTCCTCCCACGTTTCACCGGTACGCGCTTGGCGAAGCCCTGCCGGAATTCCGCTGCCATCACCACCACCATACCGTCGTGTTGGTCCCGATCTCATCTACCCCCTCTCTCTCGCTTGCTGGATCAAGAAGGAGAGGACGCCGCCGAGCCGCACGTGTGCTAAACTCTGAGGTGCCGTCCGTTCGGCACTTGATCGGGAGTTCGTGGACGGATCGTAATTGGATCGCGAAGACGTTCGACTACATCAACCGCGTTTCTTAACACTTCCGCTAAGCGATCTACAAGGGTATGTAGATCCAACTCTCCCTCTCATAGATGCTCATCACCATGGATAGATCTTGCATGTGCGTAGGAGAAAATTTTTGTTTCCCATGCAACGTTCACCAACAGTGGTATCAGAGCCAGGTCTATGCGTAGATGAGATCTTGAGTAGAACACAAAGGAGTTTGTGGGCGTTGATATTTATATTGCTTCCTCCCTTAGTCTTTTCTTGGTTCAGCGGTATTGTGGGATGAAGCGGCTCGGACCAACCTTACTCGTACGCTTACGAGAGACCGGTTCCATCGCTAACATGCAACTTGTTGCATAAAGATGGCTGGCGGGTGTCTGTCTCTCCCACTTTAGTTGGATCGGATTTGATTGAGGTGGTCCTTGTAGAAGGTTGAATAGCAATTTGCATATCACCGTTGTGGTTTTGCGTAGGTAAGAATCGTTCTTGCTAGATACCCATAGCAGCCACCTAAAACATGCAACAACAATTAGAGGACGTCTAACTTGTTTTTGCAGGGTATGTTGTGATGTGATATGGCCAAAGACATGATGTTATATATTTCATGTATAAGATGATCATGTTTTAATAGTTCATATCGACTTGCATGTCGATGCATACGGCAACCGGCAGGAGCCATAGGGTTGTCTTTAATTATTGTATGACCTGCGTGTCAATCATTAAGCGCTATGTAATGCTTTACTTTATCGCTAAAGGGTAGCAATAGTAGTAGAAGCATGGTTGGCGCGGCAACCCCGATGGCGACATGTTGATGGAGATCAAGATGATAGAGATCATGGTGTCATGCCGGTGACGATGGAGATCATGCCGATGCTTTGGAGATGGAAATCAAAAGCACAAGTTCATGGCCATATCATGTCACTTATGATTTGCATGTGATGTTAATCCTTTTATGCATCTTATTTTGCTTAGGACGACGGTAGCATTATAAGGTGATCCCTCTCTAAAATTTCAAGATAAAATTGTGTTCTCCCCGAGTGTGCACCGTTGCGAAGGTTCGTCGTTTCGAGACACCACGTGATGATCGGGTGTGATAGACTCTACGTTCGCATACAACGGGTGCAAGCCAGTGTTGCACATGCGGAACACTCGGGTTAAACTTGACGAGCCTAGCATGTACAGACATGGCCTCGGAACACAAGAGACCGAAAGGTCGAACATGAGTCATATAGTAGATATGATCAACATGATGATGTTCACCATTGAAACCACCTCATCTCACGTGATGATCGGACTTGGGTTGGTGAATTTGGATCATGTATCACTCGGATGACCGGAGGGGTGTCAATTTGAGTGGGAGTTTTAAGTAATATGATTAATTAAACTCATTATCTTGAACAATAGTCTAAGTTGTTTTTACAAAATTTATGTTGTAGATCAATGGCTCGCGCAGTAGCACCCCTGAATTTTAATGTGTTCCTAGAGAAAGCTAAGTTGAAAGATGATGGAAGTAACTTTGTGGATTGGGCCCGTAATCTAAGGATTATCCTTACGGCTTCCCAAAAGGTTTATGTCCTTGATGCACCGCTTTGTGATCCACCCACTCCAGTAGAGTCTCCAGACGTTGCGAACGCCTGGCAGGCTCGTTCTGATGATTACTCAATGGTTCAATGTGCAATGTTGTATGGCTTAGAACCGGGACTTCAAAGACGTTTTGAACGTCATGGAGCATATGATATGTTCCAGGAGTTGAAGTTTATCTTTCAGAAGAATGCCCGGATCGAGAGGTATGAGACCTCCGATAAGTTCTATGCCTGCAAGATGGAGGAGAACGGGTCTGTCAGTGAACACATACTCAAAATGTCTGGGTATTCCACATGTCTAGCTGAATTGGGGATGCCCCTTCCAGCAGAGGCGATCACTGGCAGAGTTCTTCAATCTTTGCCGCCTAGATACAAGAGCTTCATGTTGAACTATAACATGCACGGGATGAACAAGTCAGTCGCCGAGCTGTTTGCAATGTTGAAAGTCGCTGAGTCTGAGATTCAGAAGGAGCATCAAGTGTTGATGGTCAATAAAACCACTAGTTTCAAGAAGAATGGCAAGGGTAAGAAGGGTAACTCCAAGAAGAGTGGCAAAGCAGTTGCCCCTCCCGTGAAGAAACCCAAGGCTGGACCCAAGCCAGAAACTGAGTGCTTTCATTGCAAGGGAACTGGTCACTGGAAGCGGAACTGCCCCAAGTATTTGGCTGACAAGAAGGCGGCCAACACCAAACAAGGTATATATGATATACATGTTATTGATGTGTACCTTACCAACTCTCGTTGTAGTGCCTGGGTATTTGATACCGGTTCGGTTGCTCACATTTGCAACTTAAAACAGGAACTGCGGAATAGACGGAGGCTGGCAAAGGACGAAGTGACGATGCGCGTGGGAAATGGTTCCAAGGTTGATGTGATCGCCGTCGGCACGCTCGCTCTTGGATTACCATCGGGATTAGTGATGAACCTGAATAATTGTTATTTAGTGCCTGCGTTAAGCATGAACATTATGTCTGGATCTTGTTTATTGCGAGACGGTTACTCATTTAAATCAGAGAATAATGGTTGTTCTATTTACATGAGTAATATCTTTTATGGTCATGCACCCAATGTGAGGGGTTTATTCTTATTGAATCTCAATAGTGATGATACACATGTTCATAACATTGATGCCAAAAGATGTAGAGTTGATAATGATAGCACCACTTTCTTGTGGCACTGCCGTTTAGGTCATATTGGTGTAAAACGCATGAAGAAGCTCCATGCTGATGGACTTTTGGAGTCACTTGATTTTGAATCACTTGAGACATGTGAACCATGCCTCATGGGCAAGATGACTAAAACCCCGTTCTCTGGAACAATGGAACGGGCAAGTGACTTGTTGGAAATCATACATACTGATGTGTGCGGTCCGATGAGCATTGAGGCGCGCGGTGGTTATCGTTACTTTCTCACCTTCACTGATGACTTAAGTAGATATGGGTATATTTACTTAATGAAACACAAGTCTGAAACGTTTGAAAAGTTCAAGCAATTTCAGAGTGAAGTTGAGAATCATCATAACAAGAAGATTAAATTCCTACGATCTGATCGAGGAGGAGAATATCTGAGTTATGAGTTTGGCAGTCACTTAAGACAGTGTAGAATTGTTTCACAATTGACACCGCCTCGAACACCACAGCGTAATGGTGTGTCCGAACGTCGCAATCGAACTTTATTGGATATGGTGCGATCTATGATGTCTCTTGCCGATTTGCCACTGTCGTTTTGGGGTTATGCATTAGAGACAGCTGCATTCACTTTAAATAGGGCACCATCGAAATCCATTGAGACGACGCCATATGAACTATGGTTTGGCAAGAAGCCAAAGTTGTCGTTTCTTAAAGTTTGGGGATGTGATGCTTATGTCAAAAAGCTTCAGCCTGAAAAGCTGGAACCCAAAGCGGAGAAATGCGTCTTCATAGGATACCCAAAAGAGACAGTTGGGTATACCTTCTATCTCAGAACCGAAGGCAAAGTGTTTGTCGCCAAAAACGGAACATTTCTTGAGAAAGAGTTTCTCTCGAAAGAATTGAGTGGGAGGAAGATAGAACTTGATGAGGTTGTTGAACCTTTGCTTCAACCTGAGAGTAGCGCAGCGCAGAAAGATGTTTCTGTAGAGCCTACATCGGTTGAAGAGGAAGTTAATGATGATGATCATGAAGCTTCGGATCAAGTTACTATCGAACCTCGTAGGTCGACAAGGACGCGTACTGCTCCTGAGTGGTACGGCAACCCTGTCTTAGAGGTCATGTTGTTGGACAACGATGAACCTACGAGCTATGGAGAAGCGATGATGGGCCCGAATTCCGAGAAATGGTTAGAGGCCATGAAATCCGAGATGGGATCCATGTATGAAAACAAAGTATGGGCTTTGGAAGTATTACCTGAAGGGCGAAAGGCTATTCAGAACAAATGGATCTTTAAGAGGAAGACGGACGCGGACGGTAATGTCACCGTCTATAAAGCTCGACTTGTGGCAAAGGGTTTTTCACAAGTTCAAGGAGTTGACTACGATGAGACCTTCTCACCCGTAGCAATGCTTAAGTCCGTCAGAATCATGTTAGCAATAGCTGCCTTTTTCGATTATGAAATTTGGCAGATGGATGTCAAAACAGCGTTCCTTAACGGTTTCCTTAAGGAAGAGTTGTATATGATGCAACCAGAAGGTTTTGTCGATCCAGAGAATGCTGACAAAGTTTGCAAACTCCAGCGATCCATTTATGGACTGGTGCAAGCATCTCGGAGTTGGAATCTTCGCTTTGATGAGGTGATCAAAGCGTTCGGGTTTATACAAGTTTACGGAGAAGCTTGTATTTACAAGAAAGTGAGTGGGAGCTCTATAGCGTTTCTAATATTATATGTGGATGACATATTGCTGATTGGAAACAATATAGAAATGTTGGAAAGCGTGAAGGAATATTTGAACAAGAGTTTTTCAATGAAGGACCTAGGAGAAGCTGCTTTCATATTAGGCATCAAGATCTATAGAGATAGATCGAGACGCTTAATAGGACTTTCACAGAGCACATACCTTGACAAAGTTTTGAAGAAGTTCAAAATGGATCAGTCCAAGAAGGGGTTCTTGCCTGTATTGCAAGGTGTGAAGTTGAGTAAGACTCAATGCCCAGTGACTGCAGAAGATAGAGAAAAGATGAGTGTCCTCCCCTATGCTTCAGCCATAGGCTCTATTATGTATGCAATGTTGTGCACAAGACTCGATATCAGCCTTGCCATAAGTATGGCCGGAAGGTTTCAAAGTGATCCAGGAATGGAACACTGGACGGCGGTCAAGAATATCCTGAAGTATCTGAAAAGGACTAAGGACATGTTTCTCGTTTATGGAGGTGATCAAGAGCTCGTCGTAAAGGGTTACGTCGATGCAAGCTTTGACACTGATCCGGATGACTCTAAGTCGCAAACCGGATACGTATTTATTCTCAATGGGGGTGCGGTAAGCTGATGCAGTTCCAAGCAAAGCGTGGTAGCTGATTCTACATGCGAAGCGGAGTACATCGCTGCCTCGGAGGCGGCGAAGGAAGGTGTCTGGATGAAGGAGTTCATAACAGATCTTGGAGTAGTGCCTAGCGCACTGAACCCAATGACTCTGTTCTGTGACAACACCGGTGCCATTGCTCTAGCCAAGGAACCAAGGTTTCACAAGAGGACCAGACACATAAAGCGACGTTTCAATTCCATCCGCGATTACATCAAGGAGGAGGACATAAATATTTGCAAAGTACACACGGATCTGAATGTCGCAAACCCGTTGACTAAACCTCTTCCAAGGGCTAAACATGATCAACACCAGAACTGTATGGGTGTTAGATTCATTACAATGTAAATCACATAGTGATGTGAGCTAGATTATTGACTCTAGTGCAAGTGGGAGACTGTTGGAAATATGCCCTAGAGGCAATAATAAAATGGTTATTATTATATTTCCTTGTTCATGATAATCGTTTATTATCCATGCTATAATTGTATTGATTGGAAACTCAAATACATGTGTGGATACATAGACAACAAAGTGTCCCTAGTAAGCCTCTACTAGACTAGCTCGTTGATCAAAGATGGTTAAGATTTCCTGGCCATGGACATGATATGTCATTTGATAACGGGATCACATCATTAGGAGAATGATGTGATGGACAAGACCCAAACTATAAACGTAGCATATGATCGTGTCAGTTTATTGCTATTGTTTTCTGCATGTCAAGTATGTATTCCTATGACCATGAGATCATGTAACTCACTGACACCGGAGGAGTACCTTGTGTGTATCAAACGTCACAACGTAACTGGGTGACTATAAAGATGCTCTACAGGTATCTCCAAAGGTGTCTGTTGAGTTGGCATGGATCAAGACTGGGATTTGTCACTCCGTATGACAGAGAGGTATCTCGGGGCCCTCTCAGTAATACAACATCACAAGAAGCTTGCAAGCATGTGACTAATGAGTTTGGTCACGGGATCTTGTATTACGGAACGAGTAAAGAGACTTGCCGGTAACGAGATTGAACTAGGTATGGAGATACCGACGATCGAATCTCGGGCAAGTAACATACCGATGGACAAAGGGATTTGCGTACGGGATTGACTGAATCCTTGACATCGAGGTTCGACCGAAAAAGATCTTCGTAGAATATGTAGGAACCAATATGGGCATCCAGGTCCCGCTATTGGTTATTGACCGTGAAGGTGTCTCGGTCATGTCTACATGATTCTCGAACCCGTAGGGTCGCACGCTTAACGTTCGGTAGCGCTAGGGTAGTATTGAGATATTAATAGTGGAAAGTCCGAAGGTTGTTCGGAGTCCCGTATGGGATCCGGGACATCACAAGGAGCTCCGGAATAGTCCGGAGGTAAAGATTCATATATGGAAAGTTGTTATCGGGGTTCCGGAAAAAGTTCGAGTTTTTTCGGTATTATACCGGGAAGGTTCTAGAAGGTTCCGGAGTGGGGCCCACCTACATGGGGGACCCACATGAACGTGGGTAGTGGGGAGAGTCCCCACAACCCTGGTCTAGGCGCACCAAGATCCTCCCTTAAAAGGAATAGATTCATATCCCAAGGGGATAAGATCAGGATCCCTAAAAAGAGGGGATAGCAATCGGTGGGGAAGGAAAGGTGGGATTTCCTTCCTCCCCCTTTGGCCAACGACCCTAGGGCCTTGGAGGGCAAGCCACCAGCCCCCTCCACGCCTATATAAAGGTGGGGAGGCGTTGGGGGCAGCCACCCTTCGCGCTTGGCGAAGCCCTGCCGGAATTCCGCTGCCACCACCACCACCATACCGTCATGTTGGTCCCGATCTCATCTACCCCCTCTCTCTCGCTTGCTGGATCAAGAAGGAGAGGACGCCGCCGAGCCGCACGTGTGCTAAACTCGGAGGTGCCGTCCGTTCGGCACTTGATCGGGAGTTCGTGGACGGATCGTAATTGGATCGCGAAGACGTTCGACTACATCAACCGCATTTCTTAACGCTTCCGCTAAGCGATCTACAAGGGTATGTAGATCCAACTCTCCCTCTCATAGATGCTCATCATCATGGATAGATCTTGCGTGTGCGTAGGAGAAATTTTTTGTTTCCCATGCAACGTTCACCAACAGTGTCGTCTTAGGACCTTCTTGCAGTAGTGGTTGCTAACTCTCTAGATGGTTAGGCATGAAAGTCTTAAGCACGCAAGAGTCATTGTGGTTCACGAAGATAGCCTGTGAAGGTTATGGACATTTCCCGAAGTATGTACCTCAAGTTATCGACACAAGTTGACGAACTTATTGTCAGGGAGAATAGGATTAAGAGAGTTTATTTTCTGTGTTAAATCACAAGCCCCTCCAACTAAACGTAGCTCTTTTGCATAAGAGTGAACTAGTCTAACAAATACCTTGTTTCCATCGAGCACCACGGGTTTCATCTTCGCCCCCCACAATACTTTCAATAGTTTATCTTCTGTAGTATTTCAATCATCTGATTTATCTTCGATACTCGTAGTCATTTTGTTTCAATCTCTCATCTATCTGTTCCAAGAGGTTTTATTTCGGATATTTGCTTTTGTTTAGTTTATTTTTCACTATTATGTACTAAGATATTTCAAGTTTCCAAAAGAAATTTAAAATCTCTCATTCACCCCTCCCCCTCTCCTCGATATACTCTCGATCCTACAATGGTGATGGTTTAGATGTTTATGCTAGAGTCTTCTGCATTAGGTTGATGGCGTGGTGGAGCCCTTCTGCCGATTCCCACTTTGGGTCCATTCCCGAGGCTAGGGCCTACGTTCTGGTGCTTGTTATGATCTCTTTGTGTCTCCTCCTCGATATCCGAGGGCACGAGGTTGAAGTAGTTGACCAGGGGTGGCGGCGGCGCATGGTGCGAGCGGGCACGCTAGTACCAGATGCCGTCTTTGCCTCTGGAAGCGCCATTGCAGCTACTTTTTTATCACTTGGTAGTTGCTCCATATGTAGGTTAGTATCACGCCGATTTGCGTGATTTTTACCCACATAGTGATGTTCTCTTATTTAATGCCTCAAAGCTCATCTTTTATTAGATTCCTGGTAGAATCATCCAAAAAGGATTGGGGATTGCGATATCCCAAAAATCCTACAATTATGATGCAAAACGTGAAAGAAATATAATGCAAAATCGGACTCATCACCACTACAAAATGGAAAAGGCTTGGTTATCTGAAGACTCAGGGAGTTTTTGTTTGGTTTATTTCAACTCGTAGGATAACCTATACGTCGTCATACACCGCGAGCTCTATGGCCTGCTCCAGGAGCAGCCCCAACGCGATCAGGAGTACCATTGCCTCGGCTGGCAGTGGAGCTTAGCGCTCAGTCGTGTTGCAGCAGCGGAGGGCACTTGGAAGAGCATTAGCGGGATGTGGAAGCAACATCGAAGGGTGGGGGGGAGGGGGGGTCAACGTGCAGCAACAATAGTGACTCGCGCTCAGGTGGAACCGTGCAACGACATGTGTTGCTTGGATGCTTCGCATGCTCTGGTGCTTTTTTTTAGACTTTATCCTTCGGGGATGTGAACGTACAACACAATTTGCCATGTGAACATCAGACGCAATTTTTGGTAGTTTCGCAATGTGATGACTCCAAACAATTTTTAAATTTTTCCATGCACTTGAATAACAATTTCCCCTTATTTTCCGCGTGACCATTACAATTTTGATAAGTATTTTCCATGATTTTAATAAGCACATTTTCTTTTTGTTAAATCGCCATGTGATTTATATACAAACATGCGGCATTTTTTGCTCTATGACATGGCAAATTTGTTGTGCATAAGATGCATTTTTTTAATTCATCAATGTTGAAAATTGCCAAACATTTGTTAACATATACGCAAATTTTGATCACGAACATGGCTCACTTCCTCATGTGCTTTTCATATGAACGTGACTTATTTTATACTACTAGATATTGTTTTGCTTTTTCTAAGATACTCTGTAGACATGGCAATTTCAGAAATGTTTTCTCCTGGTCACATGACAATTTTTTTATCTTTTTCAAACATGGAAAATTATTTGAACATACCATGGCAATTTTGTTGAACATACCATGGAAAATTATCTAAACATACCATGGCAATTTTGTTGAACATACCATGGAAAATTATCTAAACATACCATGGTAAATTATGTGAATATTCACAAATTTTACTTTAATCTTTTTTTGCCATCATCTTATGAAACAATTTTTTTGGTAACTCTGGCTACCTGATGAGTGATGAGTACCAAAAAGAATCGAAATTTCCCATGCTCTTGAGGAACAATTTCCCCTTACTTTGACACGTGACCATTACATTTTTTCTAAATCTTTGCCATGATTTTTTTAGTAAACACATTTCCTTTTTAAAAATTACCATCGATTTTAATATCCAAGCATGCGGCATCTTTATGCTCTATAACATGGCAAATATGTTGTTTATAAGATGACAATTTTTTAATTAATAAATCTTTTTTTAACATATAGGTGAATATTTAGCACGAACATGGCAAACTTCCTTGTGTGTTTTTCATATGAACATGGCTAAACATAACTTATTTTGTACTAACTAGATGCATGACAACACTTTTTTCATACCACATGACAAACTATATACATATATGATGGCATATCAATTTGTCTATTACCAGATGGCAGATTTGTAGGGAATCTGTTTGTACTACTCACATGGGAAAATTTAATATTTTCCCTACCACCCATGGCAAATTATTGATTTTTCATTGTGTTTGTCTACAGACGATTTGGCAATTACTTGTTGTATATCATGGCAATTTGTGTGTTTTACTTTTTTCTGACATATATTTTTGTAATACTGTCTATTTTTACCTACACCATGGCAAATCTTTTTTTTCTTGATTTTGTTGTTTCTTCTTTTTTTTGTGGGGGGGGGGGGGGGGGGGGGGGGGGCGTAATTTTCTTCATTTTGTTGTATAAGGGAATGGAATGATTTGTTTGCGCTGGGATCTCCCAGGGGGAATGTCAGTTTCCCACTGACGTCCAAAGGAAAAACCGAAAGCAAGACAATGTTAAGCCTTATTTCTGAAATAGCATCACACGGTTTATGTAGACCTCGAACCGATCTTGAAATCGGTAGCATCTGCCGGTCTAATTTGAACATTGCACTGTAGCAATAAAAGTAGTGAGTTGCTACTACTGTGAACACGGAGACTAACGTTGAGCTGTACCGTTGTCCGTGGGCCTGCGACATGCCCGACAGTGGTCACCTGGGCGCTCTGCCCGGCTGGGCCTGCTTGCCTGACTGAGAGCGATGTGGGCCACGCGGACGTGGGTGGTAGGCCCGGCCCGGGCGAACCTGCATGAATGATAGAGAAACGGCTCGCTGGTGAGTCAGGCCGGCCGGCAGCCGCGGCAGAGAGAGGCAGGGGCAGGGGCAGGGGCAGGGCAGGCAAGCTGGCTTTGCAGCGCTGCCCCCTCGCGCTTTGCGTGGCGGCTCCACACGGGCCTGCACGGTGGACCTCGTCACCCAATCGCAAGCGCGGATTTTGTACCTTTTGCACAGTTTCGTATTTCAAATCAAAATTTGCTTTTGCTTGCCTAACCTAATTTACTCTAGTCTTGCTCAATTAGAGCAACTCCAACCGGACGATCCATTTCATCCGCGTGTGTTTGTTTGAGTCATCGTGAACACAAAACTCGGCCCAACTAGCGGGTCTAAATGGACTCGCGTCCGTTTTTGTCAGCCCGCGACCCGTTCCAGGCCCAAATTTGGGCGGCATTTGCATCGACGCGGACATGAAGCGGACACGAGCCTCGCCCGTGTGCTCCTTCCCCTGGCCCGTCAGTCGGCGACACAGTCTTGCCTTTTTATCCCCTTCCTCCATCCGTCGCCCTGACTCGGCGCTGGGCCAGAAACTTGCTGGCTCACCATTGTCGTTCATAAAAGTGGGACGACTGCCCGTTGCAGGTCGTCCGACGCGTTTTTTGAACACCGAAACATCCGGGTTGGGTGTTCGTCAAATGCACAAACGACGGGTATGATTTTCATTCGGTCTTTTGCTCTTTGATTCGATGCAATTTTGGTAGCTTATTTGCTCCATTTTTTTGTGATTAAAATGCATTAGATGAAATAAAAATAACGTTTAAATCCCAAATAAAAGAAAATGTATGATTAAAAATGAATGTCGGCCGGTCGTGAGGATGAGATTTGAGTCCTTCCGTTGGGCGCACAGCCGACCCATTTATAAAAGGGACAAACATGTCAATCTAAACAAATAAAAGAGGATAAAATGCGCGTCTATTTGGATCGGCTGGTTGTAGTCGCTCTTGCTAAATTACGATGTACTGATGCTTTGCCGAAGAGAAGCGTCTGAATTTTCCCTAAAAAATAAAAGAAAAGGCAGAAGCATGAAAGCATCAGCTGTGCTTATAACGCCCCGGCAGCTGGAATAATGGCGAGTTAAAAACTAGCCGGTGCAGGCCGCGCGCGGCACGTGCATCGCCCAGGCTGCGCACTGCCTCGGCTCGCCTGCGCTCGCTCATGCTTCGTCTGCTCTTCTCCCAACGGACTGCCCGCCCGCCCCCGAGACGGTATGATACGAGGTTTGGCAGGCAGGCCGTACGTGCGATGGGACACACCATCTTGAGCTTTAGCTGCCCACGCTCCTCACATTGAGCTTTGCCTGCCACCGTCTCAGCGGAAGACAGCGAGCGGCGCAGCACCCGCCGGGCAGAGAACGGTGGTACTCCTACATGCATGCAATGAAGGATGCATCCATCCACGCCTGTGCCACGTGAACCTCTCTGTCGCCGCCGCAGAGGCCCGTCCTGTGTGCCTGCTCGGCAGGCGACGGAGGGCGGCCTACGAGTATGTTTGGATTGCCATTAAAGTACATTGATGTTAATTTGGACCATTCACGCATCTCCAACGCCCTCTGTTAAACTGTACTCCCTCCGTTCCATAATGTAGTGCGTTTTCGGTTTTCGAGCTTGAACTTTGATTATGAATTTAACCAACGAGACCGATTGCGGCGGAAGTAAAAACTATACCACTGAATTATACGAATTCAGTGGTATAATTTTTTCACCCGCCGTAATCGGTCTCGTTGGTCAAATTCATGATCAAACTTAGATTTCGGGAAGCGCGGGCGCACTACATTGTGGAACGGAAGGAGTAGTATGTAAGAGCATCTACGGCCAGAACTTGCAAATCTAGCCCCTTAAACGTCCGCGGACACGCCCCGTCATTGCAAATTTGGCCCCTCAAACGCCCGCGGACACGCCTGGTCAGTGACCGGGCGTGTCCGTTTTGAGCCCTTACTTTTTCGTCCGCGCAGCCGCACTTCTCATATTCTTCCTCATATGTCCGGTCACTTGCACGTGATTGGTGGAGAATAAGAGAGAGAGAAAAAAAAGAATGAATAAAGAAAGAAAAAAGGTGGTCCGGGGTGGGGTCGCGTCCTACGTGGCGGACCGACCGAGTGTGCCCGGGCGCGTCCGTGAGCCCTCATATCGTCCTCATATTTGAGATGGATATGAGGGGTGCCGGTCAGTTCGGACGTTTAAGATGGGTACGAGGGATCCGTCTGGGTTGACTTTTTGTGACCGGTCAGTGACCGAGCAAGCCGCCCGTGTGTTTAAGATGGATATGTGGGGTCCGGCTGTAGTTGCAAATCCGGCTCCTCAAACGTCTGCGGACACGCCCGGTCAGTGACCGGGCGTGTTGGTTTTGAGCCCCTACTTTTTAGTCTGCGCAGCCATACTTCTCATATTTTTCCTCATATGTCCGGTCACTTGCATGTGATTGGTGGAGAAGAAGAGAGAGAAAGAAAAGAATGAATAAAGAAAGAGAAAAGGTGGTCCGGGGTGTGGTCACGTTCTACGTGACAAACTGACCGGGCTTGCCCGGGCGCGTCCGCGAGCCCTCGTATCGTCCTCATATTTGAGATGCATATGAGGGGTACCGGTCAGTCCGGGCGTTTGAGATGGGTATGAGGGATCCGGTTGGGTAGATTTTTTGTGACCGGTCAGTGACCGGGCAGCCTGCCCGGGCGTTTGAGACGGATATGAGGGGTCCGACTGTAGATGCTCTAAACGTCTGGATTGTGCGGTCCGGAGTCCTCCGGACACCTTGAGCCCATCCGTCGAATGTTTGTGGACTGGTCTATACATTTGAATTTCCACAAACCGGAAGGGAATTGGGGGAGCTTTACGAAGTCCGGACATTCGTCACGTCGGACTCTCACACTCCCATCACATAAAAAACACACCCGAAGCCCCACTTTTCTTACTCGTCCCTCCCTCTTTGTCCCATGTTCTTGTTCTGTGTCTGTGTAGGCCGACACCGTCACCGCCGTTGTACTACCCGCTCTGTCATCCAGGACTAACCGGACCTTTGCCGCTCGACCTGGGAGACACCCGACGTGCCTACGCCTCCCTTCCACCCCTGGTCCGGACGCCGCTCAGGTACACTCCGTCCCTGCACATTGTCGTTCATGGCGGACACCACACCCGGTAAATGTTCGGCCAAATGTTACTTTGAAGCAAACACGATGAATTCGACCTCAGAGTATTTCTACGCCGGGTTCATGGATTCATCCTCATCGGATGAGGACATATGTGAGCATGAAACGTCGATGATGCATTCGGTTCTTGAAGATGCCCAACGTGCGGAGGAGCGTGTTCTCAACTTCAAGAGATCAATCAAGGGTCATCGAGTGTTGACTCTGAAGAGGGCACGAGGGCATATGATGTTGGTGAATGACTACTTTGAACACCATCCGTTATTCTGGTGCTTTTTCCACAGTCGATTCTGGATGAGGTGAAATGTGTTCGATCATCTCTACAAGGGTGATTGGGCATATGATGACTTCTTCGTATTGTAGAAGGATGCCATTGAAAACATTGGATTCTCTAGTTAACAGAAGATAATGATTGCCTTGAGGATGCTTTCCTATGGCATGACTACAGATTCGTGGAATGAGTACCTCTCGATGTCCGAAACCATATGTCTCGAAGCCATGGTCAAGTTTGCTACTGCGAGGGTGAAGGTGTTTCAAGTGGAGTACTTGAGAGAACTAGCAGGGGAAGACACCGACGACTCATGGCACCGTTGGAAGTAAGAGGGTGGTCAGGCATGCTTGTATCCCTGGATTGCATGCGGGGTAAATGGAAGAACTGCCCATATGCTTTCAAAGGGCATGCAATATGAGGGCCATTGCAAGAAGCCCACCATCATTCTTAAACCAGTAGCATACAAGACCTATGGATTTGACACTATTTCTTTGGGATGTCCAGGTCTCACAATGACATCAACGTGTTGTAACAGTCTTCGTTGTTTGCAAGGTTGTGTGCCGGACAAGCTTCTCCGTGTAACTACAACATTAATGATCATGGGTACAACATGGGCTATTATATTTGTGATGGTAGATATACTTTGTGGGCGACCTTCGTCAAGACCATCTCTAAGCCAAGGGGTGAGAAAATATCTCACTTAGGCCAACGACAAGAAGAAGCTAGAAAGATGTCGAGAGGCCATTTGGAGTGCTCAAAGCCCATTCTGCAGTTGTTCGAGGAACTACAAAAATATGGGCCACATAAACATTGTGGGAGGTGATGACAACTTGTGTGATTATACACAACATGATTGTGGACGACCAGGGTGACAAACTACGCCACGGTGTGTAATTTGAGCAAATGGTCCCATCGATTTTTCTTAGCAGAATCTGGCGACATTCAGGAAATTTATCCAAATGCATCAAGAGATTCACCATCGAGCAACTCCAAAGTGATCTGATTCAACATTTGTGGGCGATTCGAGGGGAGAATGAAAAAATACGTCCAAATAAGTTGAATTCAAATTTGAACCTTTTAATTGTAAAACGTCATGTTTGGGTTGTACTATTTACATTTTAGCTATTGTTGTCTTGACATATGCGCACAACATGATTATGGACGGAGGATGATATTTAGCTTACTTATTTTAAGTGTTTTGGATGTAGGATAAAAAAAGGGCGGGCATGTAATGTATAGGATTGATGATCACCCCTCTATCCGCTATTCGTGGATATGTTCAAACATTTGATGTATAGGGTTGGATGACCGCCTTTCTATGTGTTGTTCGTGTTTTAGATGTTTATTTTGATGGACATTGTTCGAGATGTCCTTACCAACTTTTTGACATGTTAATGCTTGTTTGACAACTCTAGTTCATTGTTTTAGTCAATGTTGGTTTATTCACGAGCAAGCAAAAGATCATCTTTTCTTGTGAGGAAACTCAACCAAAATTGTGTAGGACATACTTTTTTGAACACAGTACAAACGCAAGCGCTCATATACACGCGCATACACTCATCCCTATGAACGCACACACGAACACCCTACCCCTATGAGTACCTCCGAGAGACTGAGCCGGCATATCATCTTGAAATTTACGAAGTCACCGTAGGCACCTCGTCGTCGACGGGAACGTCTCCTCCCACTGAATGCACATCGCTGGAAATCCCGAAATAAATTCAGAAATAAATGCGAGCATCAGGATTTGAACCCTGGTGGGCTGGGGATACCACTGTCCCTCTAACCATCCAACCACAGGTTGGTTCGCGTGTAGGACATACTTAGATATAAAACCAGACACACTCTACGTTTCATGTATCCAGTGATGGAGCCAAGATTTTCCATATTGGTATTTACGCCAATTCGGCAGAGTGATGTAAGACATGTTATTTTATAATAATGATAATGATACTCTGCGTTACTGAGTGTTGCAACTTACAATAGATCAATTAATTAAAGCCGCAGGTCCGCCTCCTCTCCGGTGGCCCTAGGGCCATGGGGACACGGTGGATCTCGGCAAGGGCCGGCGGGAGGGCTCCGTTTTTAGTCGTTTCTTTCAGTTTTGCTAGGGTTTGTGTCCTGCTCAGGAAGACGAGACGGCGGCGGCTCCCTGAAGATGGAATAAAGGTCTCCCCGCCTAGCCCCCGTTCCGGCGGTGCGTCTAGCATCGTTGGTGGGCGTGTGGAGGTGTGTCTCCGGCGGATCTATCTTTGGTGGATTTGCTCGGATCTCGTTCGTCTACGTTCGTGTGTCTTCGGATTGGATCTTTCTGATCTACGTTATTCTTCATCTGCGGCGGTTGCTGTTCTGGTGCGCTGGTCCTACGGGGCCTTAGCACGACGACTTCCCGACTGTCTACTACAACAAGTTGTGCCCGACTCCGACGATGGAGGGGCGATGACGGCGGCGCGCCTTCGGCTCGCTTCAGTGCTGATAGTCGTCGCTAGGTGGTCTACGGATCTGGATGTAATTTCTATTATTTCTGGTATTCGTTGTACTGCCATGATTGAAGATGAATAGATCAGAAATTTTCTCGCAAAAAAAAGATCAATTAATTAAAAATAAATAAAGATAATCCTATAATCTCCATTGAAAATTCAAGGCTAATAAAAGTTAACGTAAACACAATTTAATGATGGGCATAATTACACCGCCTTGATGACTTGATTGTTGGATGTCACATGCGTCATGCGTGTCGTGTTGCTGTAGAGTGCAGAGGACGTGAACATGGGATCGCTCGACGGCGATTCGTGCCGGCCGATGGACGACCTAGCACCCTGACGCCAAATACGGCGATTGCCCCAATTTTACGCTGCAATTTGTAGTAAGCTCGACAAGAATCGCGTTCGTTTTTATCTTCGCACTCGCTGGTGGGGGTTGATGTTTTCACTGCGTTCGTTTCTTCTAGTTTTTATCTTTTTTTTCCTTTTTTCTGTTTTTATTGGGTTTCTTTATTTTTTTACCTGTTTTGATTGTTATTTTCTTGACACCACAGTTTTTTATTTTATTTTTTGATTTTTGTTTCCTTCTCGGTTTTCTAATTTTTTTACTTTTCTTCCTTTCTGCATTTTTCGTCATTTTTGTTTTTTTCTTTCTTGGTTTTCATTGGTTTTCTTGGTTTTTCTTGGTTTTCATGTTTTTTGCATTGTTTTTCTTCGGTTTTCATTTCATTTCTTTGGTCTTCTTCGTTTTTATTGGATTTTCTTTCTTTTCTTATGGATTTGTATCGATTTCTTTTTTGCTCAACACATGTCAACTTTTTCCAGTATACATTCGACAATTTTCGTATACATGAAAAATATATTGTATATACATATTTAACATTTTTTTAATACATGGTTAACATTTTTTGAAAACTTATATATTTTGATCTCTACTTTTTTTAATACATATTGTACATTTTTTATATATCTAATTTTTTAATACACGTTAGTGTTTTGCTAATACAATATTAACATTTTTTGAATATAGAGTCAACATTTTCCAATACAGGGGGGACATTTTTTTACGACAATAAACATTTTTCCGCACATAATGTACATTTTTCATATACATCCGAAAAAAAATTATATACATGTCTCTTAGTATACATGAATGAAAGAGCATGGTGCCCCCATATTAGGTTTTTGATAATTGATGATAATTTCTATGGACTAATGATTGCCTTAAGTTATATTTGAATGGTTTGTCAAGACAATGCTTGAAGACCATTTGTTGGCTTCAAGGTTGAAAGAAGGGGATTATGTGATGATCAAGGTGCTATTCAAGGATTTATCCAAAGATTGGTCATGTGAGAGTTGAGCCTATTGCAAGCATGTCTTGAAGAAGAAGATCATGTGAACATTTGTGGACCTTTAAGATCATCTTTATGAAGAGAGAAGACAAGATACAAGGTTGATTAAGACTAAGTCAAGAGTGGTTCAAGTTGATCAACACACAAAACACAGAAGATATACCGTGCTTATTTCCATGGGCGTGCATCAAAAGGAAGATCTCATATGATCCATCGAGGATGACATCAAGTGATGATCGTCATCAAGGCTGCGTTGTGCCAGTTCAAGTTGAGGATCATGAAGAGATCACATGATTGAAGCTTGCCGTCCACTATGGTGACCATGGACATGCGAAGATGTGCCGAAAAGAGGCTCACTCATAGTGGAGTACGTGGGAGCAATCTACTAGTCTTCATCGAGCGACCGCAATCAAGAACGATGGTCCAACTTGAGGAAGTCAAGATGGTCATCATCTAGCTCAAGTGGTCTATGCGCAAGGCAAATGTTTGACCTTAATAGGCTTTCTATTTTACCGGTCTCGTTGTGTTTTAGTTGGGAGACCGGGTTATAGGTTTGATTGTCGTACTATCAAGAGGGCTCTCGATTGAGTAGCTTGATTATATCGTTCGTAAAGAGTTCAAACCATCGCATCCTTGGCATCATCTTTCTTGCTTCATGTTTGTTTTTTCTCTCTCTGAGGTTTTAGAGCGTGTGGGTATCTTCGTATAAGCTCTAGTTCATCGAAAACAGGTTTCGTACGCATTTTCTATTTGTGTTTTCGGTGTTGGAGATTTTACCGGTTCTTATTTGAGAAAGATTTCTTATCCTTTAATTTTGGTATTTTCTCAATATCTAATTCTTAATATTTCTATCATTGTTGAGTTAGCTTCCGTCATTATCTTTCCAACAAATTTGAGCTCGTTAAGTTCGAAATTCATTTATAAAAGTTACAACATTTTTAGTTTCTCTAGACCTGGTTCGACCGGGTCCGGATGTCCTTGGTCCCAAGTCCAGATGCCCGGGGTCACCCGCATGGGGGAGCTAGCACTTGTCACACGCATGGTCCTCCCAATGTGAACGGCGTCGTTCACTTGGGGGGTGTTTGATTCCCTACTGCATGTGGCTCGCACCCACCATGCAAAAATTGAATGTTTGGTACATTGCATGGGCTTTTGAGCCTGGCCCGCTGGATGTAAAACTAGGCCTCTCAGCCAGGCTGAGGGAAACGCAAGTTTCCTGCATAGCTCGCGTGCAGGTCGTTGCATCGCTCGTTCCTTTCTTTTCCCAACTTCTGTCCACAGCCGTCGCCGTCCTTGTTCGTCCTCCACCAAGCTCCGCCGCCGTCCTCCACCCAGCTCCGCCGCCGCCGTCCTCGACGAAGCTCCGCCGCCACCATCCTCTACCAAGCGGCGCCGCCGCCCTCGTCAAGCCGCCGCACGCCGGATCCTGCCGCCTCGCGTGGCCACACGCTAGATCCTGGCGCCTCGCGCTGCCACAGGCCGGATCCCGTCATCTGGAGCCGTTGCCGCACCCTCTCCAAGCACCAGCACCGCCTTTGTCAAAGCTCCGCAGTCCTCGGCTGTCCTCCTCAAGCGCCGACGCCGCCCTTGTCAAAGCGCCGCAGTCCTCGGTCGTCCTCCTTAAATGCCGGTGACGCCCTTGTCCAAGCGTCGGCGCCGCCCTTGTCCAAGCGCGGTCGTCGTCCTCGTCAAGCACCATCTGCGCCATCTGGAGTTCACCTCATACATCCATATCATGCAAAGTTCACCAAACACTATCTCGGCTCATCGTTGCATCAGTCCAACCAGGCCACACTCACCCAGCATCCTCCATGCGATGCAGCCTAAAACTACACAGGGAACCAAACACGCCCTTGCTGGATCCTTCGAGCGAGCACGGCCTGTCATACCAGGGATGGTAGGGTGCGTACATCTGCATGCTATGAGGGCCATTTCTTTTTCGAAATGACACACTCACGTTCTTGGGAGCACTCGCTAGCAGTGCACAAATGATATCTATCACTCACGCGGATCATCCATTCGTGTCCATGAGTGGGTCGTCCCATTAGAGGCAACCAAGTCATAAAGCTTTCGTCGATTTTAGAAAGCTTCTCACACGGTTTTGAGAAGCTTATATTTTTTTTCATTTCTCGGCGTCTTCTTTGTTGTTTTTCTGTTGATTTATTTTTTTATTTTTCTACTTACTTTTTGTTTATTTAGCTTTTTAAAAACATATTTTTCCATTCTTGCTTCGTTGTAGAATACAAGAACATTTTAAGTTCATGATTTTCTTCAAATTCATGAATATTCTTAAAAAATTGAAATACTTTTTAAATTTGTGTGAATTTCAAATTCAAATTCGCATACATTTTCCTAAATCTTGATTTTTTTGCAAATTATGAACATTTTTAAATTCTTGAACATGTTTTAAATGAATATTTTTAAACATTTTTTGAATTTGTGACAAATTTTAACTTCGTTAATAATTTTTAAATTTAAGAACATTTTTTAAATTATCGAACCTTTTTTTAAATTCACATATATTTTGCAAATTCATGAACATTTTTGAGATTCATGTATATTTTAAAAATATATTTTTAAAACTGACAATTGTTCTAAAAACTTCTTAAACACTTCAAAGACATTGTAGTTGAAAAGATCAAACTTTAGACATTTCATTTGAAAATATGAATTTTTGAATTTGTATAACACTGTACTACAACAAAGTACCTGTTTGTTGCCCATCAAAATGGGCAGAAGATAAGTTTTCTTTAGAAACACGCAAAAGCAGCGCCCGACTTTAAATTAATAAAAGCATCAAGGCTAGGGCAACATCATAGTTTTACAAACCAAAGTCTGAAGTTAAAACTGTTGGAAATATGCCCTAGAGGCAATAATAAATTAGTTATTATCATATTTCCTTGTTCGTGATAATCGTTTATTATCCATGCTAGAATTGTATTGATCGGAAACTCAGATACATGTATGGATACATAGACAACACCATGTCCCTAGTAAGCCTCTACTAGACTAGCTCGTTGATCAGAGATGGTCAAGGTTTCCTGACCATAGACATGAGTTGTCATCTGATAACGGGATCACATCATTAGGAGAATGATGTGATGGACAAGACCCAACTGTAAGCATAGGATATGATTGTGTCAGTTTATTGCTACTGCTTTATCAATGTCAAGTATCCGTTCCTACGACCATGAGATCACGCAACTCCCTGACACCGTAGGAATACCTTGTGTGTATCAAACGTCACAACGTAACTGGGTGACTATAAAGGTGCTCTACAGGTATCTTTGAGGGTGTCTATTGGGTTGGCGTGGATCGAGACTGGGATTTGTCACTCCGTATAATGGAGAGGTATCTCTGGGCCCACTCGGTAACACAGCATCACAAGAAGCTTGCAAGCAATGTGACTAAGGAGTTAGTCACGGGATCTTGTGTTACGGAACGAGTAAAGAGACTTGCCAGTAACGAGATTGAACTAGGTATGGAGATACCGACGATCGAATCTCGGGCAAGTAACATACCGATGGACAAAGGGAACTACATACGAGATTGTTTGAATCCTTGACATCGTGGTTCGACCGATAAAGATCTTCGTAGAATATGTAGGAACCAATATGGGCATCCAGGTCCCGCTATTGGTTATTGACCGTAGAGTTGTCTAGGTCATGTCTACATAGTTCTCGAACCCGTAGGGTCTGCACACTTAACGTTCGGTGACGATTTGGTATTGTTGAGTTATGTATGATGGTGACCGAAGGTTGTTCGAAGTCCCGGATGAGATCCCGGACGTCACGAGGAGTTCCAGAATGGTCCGGGGGTAAAGATTTATATATGGGAAGTCATATTTTGGCGACCGGAAAAGTTTCGGGTTTTTCCGGTATTGTACCGGGAAGCTTCTAGAAGGTTCCGGAAGCTTTCGGAGGAGCCCGGAAGTCCACCAAGGGTTCCACCACGTCCCAAGGGTTTGCATGGGCTGAGGGGAGGCACCCTGGCCTTATTGGGCGAGGCGCACAAGTCCCTCAAGGCCCATGTGGCTTGGGAGAGGTGGAAAGTCCACCTGTTTATGGAAAGGGAGGGAATTGGACTAGGAGTCCAACTCCTCCCCCTTGGCTGCGCCCTAGGACTTGGAGGGGCTGATCTCCACGCCCCTCCACCTATATATAGAGGGGAGGGGCGCCCCAAGAGGACACACGAAGCCCTTGGCGCCCCTCTCTCTCCCTAGATCGTTTTCACCTTTGTTCACGGTTTCGGTAGCGCTAGGCGTAGCCCTGCCGGGATAGCACCACCACCACCGCCACCACGTCGTCATGTTGCCGGAGAACTCATCTACTAATCCGAGCTTGCTCGCTGGATCGAGGAGGCGGAGACGTCATCGAGCTGTACGTGTGCTGAACGCGGAGGTGCCGTCCGTTCGGCGCTAGATCGGGACGGATCGTGATTGGATCGCGGGACGGATTGCAATTTGGATCGCGAAGATGTTCGACTACATCAACCGCGTTTCTTAACGCTTCCCTCTTAGCGATCTACAAGGGTATGTGGATCCGATCTCCCCTCTCGTAGATGCTCATCTCCATGGATAGATCTTGTGTGTGCGTAGGAAATTTTTTGTTTCCCATGCAACGTTCCCCAACAATGGCATCATGGGCCAGGTCTATGCGTAGATGAGATCACGAGTAGAAGACAAAGGAGTTTGTGGGCGTTGATATTCAGATTGCTTCCCTCCTTAGTCTTATCTTGATTCGACGGTATTGTGGGATGAAGCGGCTCGGACCAACCTTACTCGTCCACGTACGAGAGACCAGTTCCATCGACTGACATGTAACTTTGTTGCATAAGATGGCTGGCGGGTGTCAGTCTCTCCCACTTTAGTTGAATCGGATTCGACAGAGGCGGTCCTTGTAGAAGGTGAAATAGCAACTTGTATATCACCGTTGTGGTTTTGTGTAGGTAAGAATCGTTCTTGCTAGATACCCATAGCAGCCACGTAAAACATGCAACAATAAATTAGAGGACGTCTAACTTGTTTTTGCAGGGTATGATGTGATATGATATGGCCAGAAACATGATGAGATATCTGTGATGTATGAGATGATCATGTTTTGTATAGATTATCACGACTTGCATGTCGATGAGTACGGCAACCGGCAGGAGCCATGGGGTTGTCTTCAATTTATTTTCCCCTTTTTGCTTTACTTTATCGCTATGAGTTAGCAATAGTCATAGAAGCAACAGTTGGCGCGACAACCTCATGGCGGCATGTTGATGGAGATCAAGATGATGGAGATCATGGTGTCATGCCGGTGACGATGGAGATCATGCCGGTGCTTTGGAGATGGAGATCAAAAGCACAAGATCATGGCCATATCATGTCACTTATGATTTGAATGTGATGTTAATCCTTTTATGCACCTTGTTTTGCTTAGGACGACGGTAGCATTATAAGGTGATCCCTCACTAAAATTTCAAGATAAAATTGTGTTCTCCCCGAGTGTGCACCGTTGCGAAAGTTCGTCGTTTCGAGACACCACGTGATGATCGGGTGTGATAGACTCTACGTTCACATACAACGGGTGCAAGCCAGTGTTGCACATGCGGAACACTCGGGTTAAACTTGACGAGCCTAGCATGTACAGACATGGCCTCGGAACACAAGAGACCGAAAGGTCGAACATGAGTCATATAGTAGATATGATCAACATGGAGATGTCCACCATTGAAACCACCTCATCTCACGTAATGATCGGACTTGGGTTGGTGAATTTGGATCATGTAACACTCGGATGACCGGAGGGATGTCAATTTGAGTGGGAGTTCTTTATTAATATGATTAACTGAACTCATTATCATGAACATAGTCAAAATGTCTTTGCATTATGTTGTAGATCAATAGCTCGTGCCGTAGCTCCCCTGTAATTTTGATACGTTCCTAGCGAAAAAGTAAGTTGAAACATGATGGTAGCAGTTATGCGGACTGGGTCCGTGATATGAGGATTGTCCTCATTGCTGCACAGAAGGCTTATGTCCTCGATGCACCACTCGGTGCGCCACCCCCTCAAGCGTCGTCTGTGGATGTTGTGAACGTCTGGCAGACACGTTCTGATGACTACTTGATAGTTTAGTGTGCCATGCTTTACGGCTTAGAATTGAGGATCCAAAGACGTTTTGAGCGTCACGGAGCATATGAGATGTTTCGAGAGCTGAAATTGGAATTTCGGGCTCATGCCCGTGTTGAGAGGTATGAGACCTCTGACAAAGTTCTTTGCCTGCAAGATGGAGGAGAATAGCTCAATCGGTGAGCATGTGCTCAGAATGTCTGGGTACTACAATCGCTTGAATCAAGTGAGAGTTCATCTTCCAGATAAGATAGTGATTGACAGAGTTCTCCAGTCACTATCACCAAGCTACTAGAGCTTTGTGATGAACTATAACATGCAAGGGATGGAGATAGTGATCCCGGAGCTGTTCGCAATGCTTAAGGCCGTGAAGGTAGAAATCAATAAGGAGAATCAAGTGTTGATGGTTAACATGACCACTAGTTTCAAGAAGGGCAAGGGCAAGAAGGGAAACTTCAAGAATGGCAAAACAGTTGCCGCTCCAGTGAAGAAACCCAAGGTTGAACCCAAACCCGAGACTAAGTGCTTCTATAATAAGGGGAACGGTCACTGATAGCGGAACTACCCCAAATACTTGGCAGATAAGAAGGCTGGCAACGTCAACAGAAGTATATTTGATATACGTGTTATTGATGTGTACCTTACTAGTACTCCTAGTAGCACCGTGGTATTAGATACCGGTTCAGTTGCTAATGTTAGTAACTCGAAATAAAAGCTACGGAATAAACGGAGGCTAGCTAAGGGCGAGGTGACGATGTGTGTTGGAAGTGTTTCCAAGGTTGATGTGATCACTATCGCACGCTCCCTCTACCTTCGGGATTAGTGTTGAACCTAAATAAATGTTATTTGGTGTTTGCGTTGAGCATGAACATGATTAGATCGTGGTTATTGCAATACGGTTATTCATTTAAGTCAAGAGAATAATGGTTATTCTTTTTACATGAATAATACCTTCAATGGTCATGCACCAAATGTGAATGGTTTATTGAATCTCGATCGTAGTGATACACATGTTCATAATATTGATGACAAAAGATGCAAAGTTAATAATGATAGTACCACATACTTGTGGCACTGCCACTTAGGTCATATTGGTGTTAAACGCATGAGGAAGCTCCATGCTGATGGACTTATGGAATCACTCGATTTTGAATCGCTTGATACATGCGAACCATGCCTCTTAGGCAAGATGACTTAAACCCCGTTCTCCGGTACAATGGAGCGGGCAACTGACTTGTTGGAAATCATACATACTGATGTGTGCGGCCCGATGAGTGTACAGGCGCGTGGTGGATATCGTTATTTTCTTACCTTCACTTATGATTTGAGTAGATATGGGTATATTTACTTAATGAAACACAAGTCTGAAATGTTTGAAAAGTTCAAGCAATTTCAGAGTGAAGTTTAAGATCATCGTGACAAGAAGATAAAATGTCTACGACATGATCGTGGAGGTGAATATCTGAGTTACGAGTTTGGTATGCAACTTAACACAATGTGGAAATTGTTTCACAACTCACGCCACCTGGAACGCCATGGTGTGATGGTGTGTCCGAACGTCGTAGTCGTACTCTATTGGATATGGTGCGTACTATGATGTCTCTTACGGATTTGCCACTATCATTTTCGGGTTATGCATTAGAGACAACTACATTCACTTTAATAGGGCACCATCTAAGTCCGTTGAGATGACACCGTATGAATTATGGTTTAGCAGAAACCTAAGCTATCGTTTCTTAGAGTTTGGGAATGCGATGCTTATGTGAAAAGACTTCAACCTGATAAGCTCGAACCCAAAGCGGACAAATGCATCTTCATAGGATACCCTAAGGGAACAGTTGGGTATACCTTCTGTCTCAGATCCGAGGGCAAAGTGTTTGTTGCTAAAACGGGTCCTTTCTCGAGAAAGAGTTTCTCTTGAAAGAATTGAGTGGGAGGAAAGTAGAACTTGATGAGGTTGTTGAACCGTCACTTAAGTTGGAGAGTAGCACGACGCAAAAAGATGTTTCTGTGGCGCCTACACCAAGTGAAGAGGAAGCAAATGATGATGATCATGAAGCTTTGGATCAAGTTACTACCAAGCCTTGTAGGTCAACAATGACTCGTGCCGCCCCTAAGTGGCACGACAATCCTGTCTTGGAGGTCATGTTATTGGACAACAGTGAGCCTACGATCTATGGAGAAGCAATGGTGAGCCCGGATTCCAACAAATGGCTAGGAGCCATGAAATCCGAGAAAGGATCCATGTATGAAAACCAAGTATGGACTTTGGTAGACTTGCCCGATGAATGGCAGGACGTTAAGTATAAATGGACCTTTAAGAAGAAGACAGACGCTGATGGTAAATGTCACCATTTATAAAGCTCGACTTGTCGTAAAGAAGTTTTCGACAAGTTCAAGGAGTTGACTACGATGAGACTTTCTCATCCGTAGCGATGCTAAAGTCTGTTGGAATTGTGTTAGCAGTTGCTGCATTTTTCGATTATGAAATCTGGCAGATGGATGTCAAAACAGAGTTTCCTTAACGGTTTCCGTGAGGAAAGGTTGTATGTGATACAACTAGAAGGTTTTGTCGGTCCTAAGGATGCTAAAAGGTATGCAAGCTCCAGCGATCCTTCTATGGACTGGAGCAAGCATCTTGGAGTTGGAATATATGCTTTGATGAGGTGATCAGTGCTTTTGGGTTTATACAAAGTTTATAAGAAACTTGTATTTACAAGAAAGTGAGTGGGAGCACTATAGAATTTTTGATAAGTATATGTGGATGACATATTGTTGATCGGGAATGATGTAAAAATTTCTGGAAGACATAAAAGGTTGTTTGAAATGTTTTTTTTCAAAGGAAGACCTCGATAAAAGGCTACTTAAATATTGGGCATCAAGATCTATAGAGATAGATCAAAACGCCTGATAAGACTTTCAATGAGTGCATACCTTGACAAGATTTTGAAGGAGTTCAAAATGGATCAATCAAAGAAGGAGTTCTTGCCTGATTTGTAAGGTGTGAAGTTGAGTGAGACTCAAAAGCTCGACCACGGCAGAAGAGAGAAAAAGGACGAAGGTCGTCCCCTATGCCTTATCCGCAGGCTCTATATAGTATGCCATGCTGTGTACCGCACCTGGTGTGTGCCTTGCCATGAGTCTGTCAAGGGGTACATGAGTGATCTAGGAGTGAATCACTGGACAGCGGTCAAAATTATCCTTAGTAACTTAAGGACTGAGGAAATATTTCACGATTATGGAGGTGATAAAGAGTTACGTCGATGCAAGCTTTGACACCAATCCGGATGACTCTGAGTAGCAATCCGGATACGTATAGTGGAGCACCATTTGGAATAGCTCCAAGTGGAGCATGGTAGCAGCATCTACATTATGACATAGAGATTTGCAAAGTACACACGGATCTGAATGTTGCAGACCCGTTGACTAAAATCTCTCTCACAAGCAAAACATGATCAAACCCCAGAACTCATTGGGTGTAAATCACATGGTGATGTGAACTAGATTATTGACTCTAGTCCAAGTGGGAGACTGTTGGAAATATGCCCTAGAGACAATAATAAATTAGTTATTATCATATTTCCTTGTTCGTGATAATCGTTATTATCCATGCTAGAATTGTATTGATCGGAAACTCAGATACATGTGTGGATACATAGACAACACCATGTCCCTAGTAAGCCTCTACTAGACTAGCTCGTTGATCAGAGATGGTCAAGGTTTCCTGACCATAGACATGAGTTGTCATCTGATAACAGGGTCACATCATTAGGAGAATGATGTGATGGACAAGACCCAACCGTAAGCATAGCATATGATCGTGTCAGTTTATTGCTACTGCTTTATCAATGTCAAGTATCCATTCCTATGACCATGAGATCACGCAACTCCCTGACACCATAGGAATACCTTGTGTGTATCAAACGTCACAACGTAACTGGGTGACTATAAAGGTGCTCTACAGGTATCTTTGAGGGTGTCTGTTGGGTTGGCGTGGATCGAGACTGGGATTTGTCACTCCGTATGACGGAGAGGTATCTCTGGGCCCACTCGGTAACACAGCATCACAAGAAGCTTGCAAGCAATGTGACTAAGGAGTTAGTCATGGGATCTTGTGTTACGGAACGAGTAAAGAGACTTGCGAGTAACGAGATTGAACTAGGTATGGAGATACCGACGATCGAATCTCGGGCAAGTAACATACCGATGGACAAAGGGAACTACATACGAGATTGTTTGAATCCTTGACATCATGGTTCGATCGATAAAGATCTTCGTAGAATATGTTGGAACCAATATGGGCATCCAGGTCCCGCTATTGGTTATTGACCGTAGAGTTGTCTCGGTCATGTCTACATAGTTCTCGAACCCGCGGGGTCTGCACACTTAACGTTCGGTGACGATTTGGTATTGTTGAGTTATGTATGTTGGTGACCGAAGGTTGTTCGGAGTCCCGGATGAGATCCCGGACGCCACGAGGAGTTACGGAATGGTCCGGAGGTAAAGATTTATATATGGGAAGTCTTATTTTGGCAACCGGAAAAGTTTTGGGTTTTTCCGATATTGTACCGGGAAGCTTCTAGAAGGTTCCGGAAACTTCCGGAGGAGTCCAGAAGTCCACCAAGGGTTCCATCATGTCCCAAGGGTTTGCATGGGCTGAGGGGAGGCGCCCTGGCCTTATTGGGCCAGGCGCACAAGTCCCTCAAGGCCCATGTGGCTTGGGAGAGGTGGAAAGTCCACCTGTTTATGGAAAGGGAGGGAATTGGACTAGGAGTCCAACTCCTCCCCCTTGGCTGGGACCTAGGGCTTGGATGGGCTGATCTCCACGCCCCTCCACCTATATATAGGGGGGAGGGGGCGCCCCAAGAGGACACACGAAGCCCTTGGCGCCCCTCTTGAGGGAGTCCTGGACTAAGGGGTCCTCGGGCCGTTGGCCTGTCTCTCAATAGGCCGGCTTGGTGGGCCGCACTCTGACTGTCGCGGGAAGGGCCGGATACATCGAGACCCTGTGTTCTAGAAGGAAGTCCCGAAGGCGCATCGTGCACTCCAAGTCAAGATGAGGGAATCGACGTCTCCATTCTCGGAAGGAGTCTTGTCATGTGTAAACCCTAGGTACCCCCCGCTGTCTATATAAACCGGGTTTTTTTTAGATTGTAGGGCAGAGAAACTCATCTAGGGTTTTAGCTAGTCGATCTCGAGGTAGATCAACTCTGTAACCTTCATACCATCAATATAATCGAGCGGGACGTAGGGTTTTACCTCCATAGGAGGGCCCGAACCTGGGTAAACGTCATCTCCTTCGTCCCCTTGTTACCATCGATCCTAAACTCACAGCTCGGGACCCCCTACCCGAGATCCGCCGGTTTTGACACCGACATTGGTGCTTTCATTGAGAGTTCTGCTGTGATCTCCAAAGGAATCGATGGCTCGCGTTGTCATTAACAAAGAATTCCGGAACATGGACTCCTTCGTCCCTGGACAGATCTTCGCTTTCGGCAGCATTGTGCTGCACGCTAACCCGACCGGCCGTCTTGGCCGGGTCGGGAGTTTTGCCCCTTATCAAGAGGTCAGGTTCGGGAACCTAGAGTTCTACGTAGACTCTCGGGGCGATCTTTCGCTCACCGGGCTCGCAGTCTCATCTGACGCACCCGAGGACTCCGAGGCCTTAACCTCGGATGTCGCTTTCGACCCCGCCCACGGGACTAACCCCGACGATGATATGGCTTTTAGTCCGGATCCAGCCATAGCGCCAGATGGCCAGGTACCAGCTCCTGCCGAACACACTTCTTGTGCGGACGCATCGGAGGTTAACTCCGAAAGCGCCGAGCAAGTTGACATGATCGAGCTCTCGACACTCAACGAAGCTCTAGATCGGATCTTATCGATGAAAGTTACTGACGACCCAACCCCGATCCACGTTCAGATCGGTCTTAAGGCAGGTCAAGAGGAATTTTTCACCCCACCCACCACCCACTTCGTAGCCACTGTCGAAGACTTGACCGATATGTTGGACTACGCCTTCGAGGAGGCAGACGACATGGATGAAGAGGATCGCGCGCCCACCCCCGTCAACACCGGGCGATGGACCGCCACCTCCACCTACGACGTCTACATGGTGGATACTCCATCCAATAACGGCGAGCGCACACCTGCGAACAATGGTGATAAACCGGGTGAATCACCGTCAAGGCGCTGGAAACCGCGCAAACGATCAAAGACGAAAAAGGGAAGGGAAGCTATTGCTGGCACCGGGGAAAACGATACCCCGGAAGACCTCGGCGATCCTGATATTCCCGAGCATCCGTTAGAGAACCAGGAAAGGCCGGAGGACCAGTGCGACCCCGAAGATCCAAACGATTCCGAACATGACAACTACCTCCCCCTGTAGAGGAGGAGGATAGCCCGGAAGCCGAAGATTTCACCGTCCCCGAAAACATTGAGGATCAGGAACGGTTTAGGCAACAGCTTATAGCCACTGCCCGAAGCCTAAAGGCAAAAGAACGGCAGCTCAAGGCCGAACAAGACACCCTCAATGATAGATGGACGAGGGTCCTGTCAGCCGAGGAAGCATACGGTACCGGTCTATTGGACCAACCCAAGAGCTATCCACGCCGATGGCTGCTGCCACAATTCGATGACGAACTCCCTAATACACCGTCCCCCAAGCACACTACATACGACCAGCCGGACCGCCCTCCCCGAGGACGAGATAGGACGGCTGGCGACACCGGTTATAGGCCGGCGATACCCCGCAGAAGGGGAAAGGAGCCAATGGAGCCTGAGGACGGGTACGACCTGCTGCACGACCTGGATTATAGAACAGGCCGCACGAGATCCATCTACGGATCTAGAGGGTACTCCCCCGATAGACGGGAAGGGTACAGGCCTTGGCTCGACCGAAACAATAGAGGTCGGGAACAAAACCGGGCCAGAACAGACGCCGACTATCGGTGTGACATAGCCCGGGTCAGAGGCGCTGCCCACCCACTGTGCTTCACTGACGAGGTGATGCAACATCAGTTCCCGGAAGGGTTTAAACCCGTGAACATAGAGCAATACGACGGAACAACTGACCCAGCAGTGTGGATCGAGGATTTCCTCCTCCACATTCACATGGCACGAGGAGACGATCTCCACGCCATCAAATATCTACCCCTTAAACTTAAGGGGCCAGCTCGGCATTGGTTAAACAGTCTCCCCGAAAATTCTATCGGGAGCTGGGAGGATCTCGAGGATGCATTCCGATCTAACTTCCAGGGCACCTATGTATGGCCTCCGGACTCCTCCGACCTAAGCAACGTCGTCCAAAAGGCAGGAGAGTCCGCTCGACAATTCTGGAATCGGTTCTTGACCAAGAAAAACCAGATTGTCGATTGCCCAGATGCCGACGCTATAGCCTCTTTCAGGCACAATATTCAGGACGAATGGCTGGCTCGCCAGCTCGGTCAGGATAAACCTAGGACCATGTCCGCCCTTACATCACTCATGACCCGCTTTTGCGCGGGCGAGGATAACTGACTAGCGAGACGAAGCCACAACCCCGAAGACCCCGGCACCTCCGAAGCTCGGGATGGAAATGGGAAACCACGACGCAACAAAAATAAATGCCGGCACAACACTAGTGATGCCGACGACACGGCCGTCAACGCCGGCTTCCTCAACCCTCGATCCGGGCAGCGGAAGAAGCCTCCTAAAGGCAATCGCGATGGACCCACCCCGCTGGACAAAATCATGGAGAGGCCTTGCCAGATCCATGGCACTCCAGACAAGCCCGCCAACCACATCAACCGTAACTGTTGGGTGTTCAAACAAGCCGGCAAACTCGCATCCGAGGAGCAAGGCAAGGGCCCACGCAGCGAGGACAATGATGAGCCCCGCGGTCCGATCAATGGTGGACAGAAGCAGTTCCCTCCAGAGGTAAAAACTGTGAACATGATATACGCCACTCACATACCCAAAAAGGAGAGGAAGCACGCCCTTCGAGAGGTCTACGCCGTAGAGCCCATAGCCCCGAAGTATAACCCATGGTCGGCGTACCCGATCACCTTCGATCGACGAGACCATCTGACCAGTATCCGTCATGGGGGATCAGCTGCCCTCGTCCTAGGTCCCATTATCGATGGGTATCACCTCACTAAAGTCCTAATGGACGGAGGAAGTAGCCTCAATTTGATTTACTCAGATACGGTGAAAAAGATGGGTATAGATCCATCAAGGATCAAACCCAGCAACACTACCTTTAAAGGAGTGATCCCAGGCGTCGAAGCCCGGTGCACGGGCTCTGTGAGCCTGGAAGTGGTGTTCGGTTCGCCCGATAACTTCCGTAGCGAGGACTTGATCTTCGACATCGTACCTTTCCGCAGTGGTTATCACGCCCTGCTAGGCCGTACATCGTTCGCTCGCTTCAACGCCGTCCCACACTACGCATACCTCAAGCTCAAGATGCCCGGGCCCAAGGGGGTCATCACTGTCAACGGCAACACAGAGCGTTCCCTCCGAACTGAGGAGCATGCATTGGCCCTGGCGGCCGAATTCCATTACGAGGACGGTCGGCAAACACCGAAATCTGCCATAAAGGCACGTAAGGTTGACAAACGAGCTCGGTTTCAATCCGAACTCCCAGAATCTTCTTCTCCCCAGAAATAGGGACACGCTCCCCATTGCACAACCCTAATGACCGTCAAACACGTGCCAAGAAGGCACAACTTCGCACTCAAGATTCCATGGGCAGCAGTGGGGAACAACCATTAAATGGTAAGTGTTCGGCTGGACCGAACCATTACCAGTACACGTCCTCGGACATAACACAGGTACCATCAAGGACCTGCTAAGGAGTAAAGCTCATCCATACTTCGGCGACTTCTCAAGACCTTCTTCCCAAGGTCCGCTCGACGACAGCTTCACCCTTAAAGGAATGCAACTCCCTAGGAGGCACGGGAGCAGACTGACGACATGGCACATCGAGGACGTCAAGCCACCAATCGAAGATCCCTGGTACAACCTCTCCTCTGTAAATTCTATGTTTTATCTTCAAAATACCTGTAAACAGTTGCTTCGGCAATTTGAGTTATAAGAATTATCGAGCAAATAAAAGACCATTATACATGGCCCGTCCGCTGTATTTTATGGTACATACTCTGTTCTTGTCAACGCCTTGATGGGGATGTGTACCTAGGGTAGGGTCATAGGCCTGACCTACCTGCTCTACCCAAGGACACTGCCCCAGAAAGCATAAGGGCTACAAGGAGATCTCCGACTGAAATTACCAAGGCATACCAGTCACTCGACAATATCCACTCGGAGATTACCTTTTCACTCGACGGGTACCATTCACTCGGAAGACCCGGAAGACAGTCGACCGCAGAAGACCAGAAGCCACCCCAGGGAGGACAACGGGCAGGCGTTCATCTGTCTCATTAATAGCACTTATTACGTACATTACCAGTAATGTACGTCTTTATAGCCACGATCTGATCCTTAGATGCCGGACACTTATGAGGGGCAGCGCACTCTATATAAGCCACCCCTCCCCTCTGGCACAAGGGTCCGCATCCCCTGTAATGACACCTATATTTCACTCGACAAGAGCTCCCGAGCACTGAGACGTAGGGCTTTTACCTCCACGAGAGGGGCCTGAACTCATACATCCGTGTGTACACCCTCGCCGTAGCTAGGACTCTGCCCTCTCCTTACGTACCCCTACCTTCTACTTTCAGGCTCATTCCCACGACAGTTGGTGCCCACCGTGGGGCGGCATCTAAGCGACTTCCGGCGAGGTTGCTTTTGTTTTCCTTCGTCATGTCTTCCGGCGGTGATTTGTTCTTGGGCCGCGAGATCCGTCTCGGAGCGCTCACCTTCATCGCCGACGATTCGGCATGGCTCCAGGAAGCGCCTCTAGATGTTGAGGCGCTCCCAATACGCGGAGCGACGCACTTCTGCGCAAGCTCCTGCGGTGTTCTTCTCCTTCAGCTGTCGACTCCGTACGTGTCGGCCCTCCATGCTGTTCATCGCCGCAAGCGATCCGGTCGTTCACGGCTACAGCGTTGGGTGCGACATGCGGCGGCCCGCCAGGCTTCGTCCCCGCAGATTGCGGCCATCGAGCCCGCCGAGTCACTTCTCGGCGTGTTCGACTCGGCGTCAGATCGGTCTGACGTTCCCTTCGAGTGCGAGAGCTGCGATCCTGCGGCTGAAGTTCTTATGGCTGGCTCTCATCAGAGTCCGCCGCCTGGCTTCAACCACGCCAGGCGCGAGATTGGTGGAACGTCGAATGAACAGCAGCGCCGGGACGAGGATGTTCTCCATAATCCCATCGTCGGCACGACTGCTGAGGCCCAGGCCATGGAGGCGACTCGCCTTCGACTCAAAGAGATGCAGAAAGCACTCGACGAGCGTGCTCGACAGCGTCCGCCGCGTCCCAATCGACATCAGCGACAGTTATTTCTGAGTGGGTCTCGGAATAACGTCGAGGTATTCCGTACTCCAGTGTTGAATGTTGCAGCTGCTGCTAGGATTGCAGATTCTATACAGCCGTCACGATTGGAAGCTGGTAGAGGTTTGCAACAGATCAGAACGTTGCTCGAGGCAGCGCAGCAGCAGAATGCGGCTGTTTCTCAGTCGCAGAACAGGTTACATAGCAATTCGCCCAGGGTGGAAACAGTTCAGTCGGCCCACAGCCCTGGGTCACCCCTGCGCCACAGAGGCGGAGACTTCCGCGAAGGTCGGTACAGAGATCAGGGGCGAGATCAGTTTGCTCCCCGTTATCACCGCGATGACCGCCGTCGAGTGCTTTCTCCTCCGCGGAGTGGTTCATATGTGCCCCGGCACAATGATGATAGGCGCCCGTTCGGTGATGAGCGGAATCCTGGATTTGACGCAAGGGATGTCCTTTCTCAAAGACGGGTCGACAGAGGCAGAGCCCACAGAGATGGTTATAACGGAGACTATTCGAGTGGAAGTGGAGCTGTTGTGCCTGGTCCCGAGTGTTTTAGCAGAGCCATTCGCTCTGCAGAGATTCCCCCCAACTTCAGGTTGGCAGCTGGAATTAGCAAGTTTTCTGGCGAGTCGAAGCCCGAGACATGGTTAGATGATTACCAAGTGGCCGTGCAGATTGGTGGAGGAAACGACAACATAGCCATGAAGCACTTGTACTTGATGTTAGATGGTTCGGCCAGAGCTTGGTTGAATCGTTTGGCTCCCTCTAGTATCTATTGCTGGGAGGATTTGGCCCGAGTGTTCATCAGAACCTTTGAGGGCACCTGCAAACGTCCGGCTGGTTTGATTGATTTGCAGCACTGTGTTCAGAAACCCAATGAGACCTTGCGAGACTACATTCAGCGCTGGTCCACCCTGCATCACACGGTGGAGAATGTTTCTGAACATCAGGCTGTTTGTGCCTTCAAGGCTGGTGTTAGATACAGAGAGCTCTATCTGAAGTTTGGTCGCACTGGTGATATTTCTCTGAGTAAGATGATGGAGATTGCCACTCGGTACGCCAATGGTGAAGAAGAGGTCCGCCTCCGAAGCGGTAAAGGAAAACCAGTCGACAATGATGCGGGCGGAAATTCCAATCGGAAGCAGAAGCGCAAGGCTGATCCCCCTGCTCAGGCAGAAGCGGCCGCTCTGGCGGCACAAGCCAAAAATAAAGGAAAGTCCAAAGCTAAGTTCACCCCCAAGAAGTCAAAGAATCAATCGGGTACAGATGTTATGGATTTACCGTGTGCAATCCACACGAGGAAAGATGAAGAGGGTAATTTAATATTGCCAAAGCATACCACTCGACAGTGCCGTTTGCTTATCCAACAGTTCAAAGAGAGCCAGTCGAGTGAAAAAGACCCTAAAAAGGGAGATGAAGAAGATAAAGAAGAGTTTCCTGAGGTCAATGCCACTCTGTTGATTTTTGCTGATGTTGAGAGCAAGAGTCGACTGAAAGTTATCAACATGGAGGTTAACATGGTGGTTCCCTCTACCCCCACATATCTCAAGTGGTCTCAGACTGCTATCACGTTTGATCAGTCAGATCACCCTGCGCATATCGCTACCCCCGGGCGGCAAGCGCTGGTGGTGGACCCAGTTGTGGGGGGCACTCGACTCCGCAAGGTTTTGATGGACGGTGGGAGCGGTCTGAACATCCTATATGCAGATACCCTCAAGGGGATGGGCATTCCGATGTCCCGACTCAGTGAAAGCAACATGCAGTTCCATGGCGTCATCCCTGGGAAAAAGGCCCATTCACTCGGTCAAATAGCGTTGGATGTTGTGTTTGGTGACAATAAGCATTTTCGCAAGGAAAAATTGACATTTGAAGTGGTGGACTTCCAGAGCGCATACCACGCCATCCTTGGTCGTCCGGCTTATGCCCGTTTCATGGCCCGTCCATGTTACGTGTATCTCAAGCTGAAGATGCCCGGACCCAAGGGTGTGATCACAGTCACTGGCAATCGACAGAGGGCTGAAGAGTGCCTTCAGCAGGGCTCCAAGATCGCCGATCATCAGATGGCTATGGTTGAATTGGAAGAATACAAGAAAAACGCTGATCCTTCCGACCTGTTACGCGCTAAGAAGCCCGCTTCTGAATCAGCTTTTCAGTCGGCAGGAGAAGTGAAGAAAGTGAACATTCACCCGACAGATCCAACTGCTGCCCCGACCAACATCTCGACGACACTCGACAGCAAATAGGAAGCCGAGCTCATCCAGTTCCTCCGTGAGAACTGGGACATCTTCGCATGGAAGCCTGCTGACATGCCTGGTGTACCCAGGGAACTGGCTGAGCACCGATTGAGAGTTGACCCAAAGGCCAAGCCTGTGAAGGAGCATTTGCGTCGGTCGGCAACGGAGAAGCGAAAAGCAATCGGCGAGGAGGTGGCTCGTCTCTTGGCGGCTAAGTTCATACGTGAGATTTACCACTCCGAGTGGTTATCGAACGTCGTTATGGTCCCTAAGAAGGACAAGTCACTCCGCATGTGTATTGATTTCAAACATATCAATCGGGTCTGCCCGAAAGATCATTTTCCACTCCCCCGCATTGATCAGATTGTCGACTCAACTGCGGGGTGTGAGCATCTATCTTTTCTGGATGCTTACTCTGGTTACCATCAGATCCGTCTGTTTGGTCCGGATGAAATAAAGACAGCCTTCATCACCCCTTTCGGGTGTTTCTGTTATATCACCATGCCTTTTGGTTTGAAGAACGCTGGTGCTACTTTCATGCGCATGATTCAAAAATGTTTACTCGATCAGATCCCTCGGAATGTTGAAGCGTACATGGATGACATTGTCGTCAAGTCTCGCAAAGGTTCTGACCTGTTGTCTGACTTAGCTGAAACATTCGCCAATCTGAGGAGATATGACATCAAGCTAAATCCGACTAAGTGCACTTTCAGTGTTCCTGGCGGCAAATTACTCGGTTTTCTCATTTCCAAAAAGGGAATCGATGTTAATCCTGAAAAGATCGGTGCCATCACCCGAATGAAAAGCCCTGAGCATGTGCACGATGTCCAAAAGCTCACAGGTTGCTTGGCAGCATTGAGTCGATTCATTTCTCGTCTCGGTGAAAAGGCATTGCCTTTATACCGACTGATGAAGAGGTCTGATACATTCGAGTGGACTCCAGAAGCTGAAGCAGCGTTTGTCGAGCTCAAAGCTCTGCTTTCCACCCAGCTGGTGCTTGCTGCTCCGCTCAATAAAGAGCCATTGCTATTGTACATAGTGGCTACTAATCAGGTCGTCAGTACAGTTCTCACTGTCGAGAGGGAAGAGGAAGGTAAAGCTTACAAAGTCCAGCGTCCTGTTTATTACATCTCTGAAGTGTTGACTCCTTCAAAGCAAAGATATCCACATTACCAGAAGCTCGTGTATGGTATATATCTGTCAGCTAAGAAGGTGGCACATTATTTTCAAGGTCACTCAATTTCAGTCGTCAGTGATGCTCCATTGTCTGAAATTCTCCACAATCAAGATGCGTCCGGTCGAGTGGCCAAATGGGCTATTGAGCTACTCTATTTTGACATCAAGTTTGAAGCAAAGAAAGCAATCAAGTCTCAAGCCCTCGTTGATTTCCTGGCCGAGTGGACTGAACAGCAGCAGCCGATCCAAGTTTACTCGGCACACTGGACCATGTTCTTTGATGGCTCAAAGATGCTGAATGGGTCTGGTGCTGGCGTAGTACTGGTGTCCCCAAAAGGCGACAAACTCAGTTACGTCTTGCAGATTCACTTTGATTCCTCCAACAATGAAGCTGAATATGAAGCACTCTTGTATGGGTTGCGTATGGCCATTTCACTCGGCGTCCGGCGCCTGATGGTATATGGCGACTCTGATTTGGTGGTCAATCAAGTGATGAAAGAGTGGGATGTCAGGAACCCCGCTATGACTGGATACTGCAATGCAGTAAGGAAACTCGAGAAGAAATTCGAAGGCTTGGAACTCCATCATGTACCCCGAGTGAAGAATCAAGTAGCTGATGAGCTGGCAAAGATTGGATCCACTCGGAAGCCTGTCCCCAGCAATGTATTTCTCGAGCACCTTCATTCTCCTTCGGTGCAGGAAGATCCCTTCACTAAAGAGCCCCCGCAGGCAAAAAGCGCCTCTGATCCGACTGAAGTCGATGTCCCAGCTGTCATTGATCTGGTGATGGAGATTTTAGTGATCACGCCCGACTAGACTGTACCCTATATTGCGTACATTCTTAGGAGAGAACTCCCGGATGATGAAGATGAAGCTCGACAGATAGTCCGCAGATCCAAGGCTTTTACTGTTATGGACGGACAACTCTACAGAGAAAGTGTGACTGGCGTGACTCAGCGGTGTGTTTCTCCTGAAGAAGGTCGACTGATTTTGGAGGAAATTCACTCGGGAACTTGTGGTCATCATGCGTCCTCTAGGACGATTGTTGCCAAAGCTTACCGAGCGGGTTTCTTCTGGCCGCGCGCCAATGAGATGGCTAAAGATATAGTCGATCACTGCGAAGGATGCCAGTTCTATTCGAACCTGCCACACAAACCTGCATCTGCCTTGAAGACTATTCCACTCGTCTGACCGTTTGCTGTATGGGGCTTGGATATGGTTGGACCCCTTAGAACAGGCCAGAGTGGATTCACTCACTTACTGGTTGCAGTCGACAAGTTCACTAAGTGGATTGAAGCTAAACCCATCAAGAAGCTGAACGCCCGCACTGCTATCAAATTCATGAAAGAGATAACATTCTGGTATGGAGTCCCCCACAGTATCATTACAGACAACGGCTCTAATTTTGACTCGGAAGAGTTCAGATACTTTTGCTCCTCTCAAGGCACTCGGGTGGACTACGCGTCCGTTGCACACCCCCAGTCTAACGGTCAAGTTGAGCGAGCGAACGGCCTTATCCTCCAAGGACTGAAGCCTCGGCTCATGCGAGATCTTGATCAGGCTGCTGGAGCTTGGGTCACTGAATTGCCGTCTGTTCTGTGGGGCTTGAGGACGACTCCAAACCGGTCGACGAAACGCACTCCTTTCTTCCTTGTGTATGGAGCTGAAGCCGTTTTGCCAAGTGACGTCCTTCACAATTCTCCCCGAGTGGATCTTTACTCTGAAGACGAAGCTGAGCAAGCAAGACAAGATGGGGTGGATCTCCTTGAGGAAGAACGAGAGATGGCCCTGATCCGGTCGACTGTATATCAACAAGACCTTCGCCGCTTCCATGCGAGACACGTCAAGAGCCGTTCATTCCACGAAGGTGATCTGGTGCTCCGAGTGGATCAGCAGCGACCCCACAAGTTGGCCCCAGCGTGGGAAGGTCCATTCGTCGTCACCAAGGTGCTGAACAACGGAGCGTACCATCTTTTCAACTTGAAGAAGAATATTGATGAGCCACGCGCCTGGAACGCGGATTTGCTTCGACGCTTTTATACTTGATGACTGAGTTATTTTGATGTAATGAGAGTGCTCCAGACGATGTCGTTTGTTAAGTTATGACTTCCGCAGTCTATTGTCGATTCCGATCGCACGATTTCGCATTCAAAGACTTCTCCGAGTGAAGAGCAACCCTCTTGCTCGGGGGCTTAGCTGCGAACCCGTTTCGCCTAAGTTAAAAACCCTTCCGAGTGTATAACATTCAATACACTCGGAGACTTAGCCGCGAACCAGTCTTCGCCTAAGTTCAGAAAACTTCTCCGAGTGTAGAGCAACCCTCTTGCTCGGGGGCTTAGCTGCGAACCCGTTTCGCCTAAGTTAAAAACCCTTCCGAGTGTATAACATTCAATACACTCGGAGACTTAGCCACGAACCAGTCTTCGCCTAAGTTCAGAAAACTTCTCCGAGTGAAGAGCAACCCTCTTGCTCGGAGGCTTAGCTGCGAACCCGTTTCACCTATGTCAAAAACCCTTCCGAGTGTATAACATTCAATACACTCGGAGACTTAGCCGCGAACCAGTCTTCGCCTAAGTTCGGAAAAATTCTCCGAGTAAAGAGCAACCCTCTTGCTCGGGGGCTTAGCTGCGAACCCGTTTCGCCTAAGTTAAAGACCCTTCCGAGTGTATAACATTCAATACACTCGGAGACTTAGCCGCGAACCAGTCTTCGCCTAAGTTCAGAAAACTTCTCCGAGTGTAGAGCAACCCTCTTGCTCGGGGGCTTAGCTGCGAACCCGTTTCGCCTAAGTTAAAAACCCTTCCGAGTGTATAACATTCAATACACTCGGAGACTTAGCCGCGAACCAGTCTTCGCCTAAGTTCAGAAAACTTCTCCGAGTGAAGAGCAACCCTCTTGCTCGGGGGCTTAGCTGCGAACCCGTTTCGCCTAAGTTAAAAACCCTTACGAGTGTATAACATTCAATACACTCGGAGGCTTAGCTGCGAACCCGTTTCGCCTAAGTTAAAAACCCTTCCGAGTGTATAACATTCAATACACTCGGAGACTTAGCCGCAAACCAGTCTTCGCCTAAGTTCGGAAAACTTCTCCGAGTAAAGAGCAACCCTCTTGCTCGGGGGCTTAGCTGCGAACCCGTTTTGCCTAAGTTAAAGACTCTTCCGAGTGTATAACATTCAATACACTCGGAGACTTAGCCGCGAACCAGTCTTCGCCTAAGTTCAAAAACTTTTCCGAGTAAAGAGCAATCCTCTTGCTCGGGGGCTTAGCTGCGAACCCGTTTCGCCTAAGTTAAAGACCTTTCTGGGTGTATAACATTCAACACACTCGGAAACTTAGCCGCGAACCAGTCTTCGCCTAAGTTCAAAAACTTTTCCGAGTAAAGAGCAATCCTCTTGCTCGGGGGCTTAGCTGCGAACCCATTTCGCCTAAGTTAAAAACCTTTCCGGGTGTATAACATTCAATACACTCGGAAACTTAGCCGCGAACCAGTCTTCGCCTAAGTTCAAAAACTTTTCCGAGTAAAGAGCAATTCTCTCACTCGGGGGCTTAGCTGTGAACCAGTTTTCACCTAAGTTAAAAAATCCTTCCGAGTGTAAGGTATTCCTAACACTCGGAACTTAGCTGCGAACCAGTCTTCGCCTAAGTCCTAAATTCTTTCGAGTGCAGAACACCCGTTCCATTCGAGAATTAAATAAATTCAGCCAAGCAAAATGTCGGAAAGCAAAGTGCGAGTAAGACTAGAATCTCTAGCGCAGCAAAAACTTGTTCGCGCAAAGGGAAGTTCTCAGGCTTAAGGCCTGAACGAAGTTTTAATCGGTTACACCATCACTCGGCATACCGAGGCAAATAAAGTGTTAACTAAAAGCAACGTACTTTTTCAAGCTCCGGTAGGGCTTGAAGGCTCGACAAAGGTATCCAGGTCAATTCCGTCGGCGATCCGAGTAGCTGCTTCGATGAAAGTCTCCATGAAATCTTCAAATTGAAGCTTCTTTGTGTTGATCACTCGGAGGGCCTTCAGTTTGTCCTCCCTGGCCTCCTTGCAATGAACCCTGACGAGTGAAAGTGCCACATCGGCACCACAACAGGCAGCGGACTTCTTCCACGCCTGCACTCGACTTGGAATTTCGTTGAGGCGAGTCATCATATACTCGAGGTCAGTCTGGAGGGGGTCTTCAGGCCACAGTTCCTTGTCGACTTTCTCGAATGCAGCCCTCAGCCGAGAAACATATCCCTGGACATTCTTAAGACGAGCTTCAAGTCGAAACATATCCATAGCCACGGCGTCTCCGACGAGTGACTTCGTGGGGTCCAGATTGGGATCGATCTCTTCGGTTTCCTCCTCAAAGTCTTGACAGAATTCTGCGTGAAGAGAAAGGGAGAAGGTGATCACAATGCCGTTCTGAAGAAATCAAAGAAATTCATTAGACAGAAGAAAGTCACCTTCAAGCATGCTGAACATTTTCTTCGCAAAGTCTCCTAAGTGTTTTTCCAGAGCACTCTTTCCCTTGGTCTGCACTTCAAGTTTTTTGATCCAGTCGGATCGTTCCTGCTTGAGTTTGGTGTTCTCTTCTTCCAGTTTTCTGGCTGCAGCAAGTTTCTTCTCAGCAGCTTCAGTTTTCTCCTTCGCTTCCTTCTGAGCATCAGCAAGTGATTTGTCCTTGTCCTCGAGCGCCTTCTTCATGGTATCTAAAGAAATAACATGGTTGAGTCGCGCTCGGAGGTGACGGTTCTCAGCACGTACGTCTGTTCGAGTGGATTCACTCGGTTCAAAGGATGGAAGATGAAAGTGATAATACAATTGATCGACAAGGATTACCTCCCAAAGTCTTCAATTCAGTTTGTGCTCGGTCCAGGTTGTTGTTCGTCAGCTCCAGATCCAGCAGAAGTCGATTCTTTTCTTTTTCCAGCTCGACGTACTTGGTCCCGAGCCCAATGGCTTTCTGAAATCAGCAAAGAAGGGGTTCAGTCGACATAAATGTTTCTCTACTCCCGAGTGGAAAAGTACAAGTGCAGTCGACTAAAAGGCGGCCCGCCGTCCCACCCCACAACCCTATACAGCGTCATATCGTGGTTGATGGAAATGATGTCCATGAAACCTGCAAAACAGTTCTTAAGACTACTCCCCATCGTAAACGATCGGCAGTAGTCTCGGGGACTACACCCAGTGGGTGCACTCAGCGTGCCCCCACTGGACAGGAAATTACTCGACCAGGTCCGCCCTGTCCGAGTATATGTTTCTATCAGACCCCCGCCGATGCACGCACTCGACGGCGGTCTCGGGGACTACACCCAGTGGGTGCACTCAGCATGCCCCCACTGGACCAGAGAATACCTGATCTACTTGCGAAGAAAACACCCAGTGGGTGTAAAATCAAGACGGACAGGAACTCAATTGGAAATGAACTTACAATAGCACTTACTCAGACGTTGGCTTGAAGCGCTGAGCTGGCATCATAGGCTAACTTGCTGGCTTCATACGCCTCCTTTGTTCGCAGCATCATCTGCCCAGCCTGAATCATGGCTTCCTTGGCAGCTCCAGTTTGGTCCTCCGGGACGTGATACAAAGGGTATGCGGGCGTCGAATGAGTTGGTACTGTAACTGAGGCAGCAGGAGGTGCTTCAGATTGTCCAATAGGTGCTGAAGCCACCAGAATTGAAGTGGCTGGCGGAGCACTCGACAGCGGGGCCACAAGAGCTGGAGGTGTCGCAGCAGTCGACCCACGGGGCGTCTGTCCTGACGATATTCTCCGAGTGTGTACGCGTGGAGCCCCCAGAGGCACAGCTTCATCCTGCGTTCCTCGCTGCAGCTCCTCGTCATCTTCCAGTTCGATGACTTCGTCAGCTATCTATCGGCAATTTTAATCAAGTCACTCGACGATTATTCTTCAAAAAACAGAGTAGAGTGTGAGTTTGTTATACCTCATTGGGAGGTGGCCGCATCAGGAGTGTCCACTTCCATATGGTCCCCATCATTTCGCTGGGGCGACGTCACAGAGGTAGCAGCTCTGGCGGATAAACTCCACTCGGTCAGCAGAAACATGAAGTGCCACAATCACAATTGCGGGAAAATAAACACTCACGTTGAGGCAATGGGCACAACAATCTTGATACGAGGCAGGGCCTTCCGAGGTTTTGGTGCGTCCGGCTTGAGTTGTTTCGCAGCTTTTTCAGTCGACCCCGATGTTGCGGCACGGTCACGCTTTGGGTTCCTTGTGCTCGACGCCACAGTTTTGCTCGGAGCAACCTCTGGGTCTTCCTGCTGCTTGGTGCGACGCCCGGTGCGCAGAGGGACCTGAGCTTCTACCTCGCCTTCCTCCAGGTCGTCATCGCTGCTCTCGCTGTCGTCGGCGTAATCGCCGTCTGCGCTGCCATCTACGCTCCCTTCTTCTTCGTCAGGTTGTTCTCCGTTTGGCACGGGCGAATACATGTTTGTAATTCCTGCAAGATACAAGCTTCAAAGTCAGTCGACTGAAGATCCAGTTACTCGACAAATATTAAAACAATCGACAGAGGTATAACTCACCAAATTCGTTGGTGGGTTCAAAGCAGAAAAAGGCGGAATTCGCTTGGCTCCCTCGGGATTATCACAGGCTCCGGTGATGCTCCTGAGCCACTGAGAAACGGTCTCGTCGGAAACTTCTTCAGGATGAGTCCGAGTGGTATCCTCAGGGCCCGAGTAATGCCACATGGTGTGATCCCGAGCTTGGAGGGGCTGGATCCGTCGACTGAGAAACGTTTCAAGGAGATCCAAGCCAGTCACTCCGCTGCGGATCAGATCAGATACATCGTTCACTAGGATCCCTACTTGGATTTTCTCTACCTTTGTCACGTACAGAGGTTTGGGGGTGGTAGGTCGATCCAAGGTGAAAGGAGGAAGTCCAGTCGACATATTTGGTGATGCGACATCCTTGCAATAGAACCATGTCGACTGCCAACCCCGGACAGAGTCAGGAAAGGTCATAGAGGGGAATGCACTCCTACCTCTCTTTTGGATCCCTAAGCCACCACACAGTTGGATTACGTGGGTTTTGCTATCACTGGGATTGGCTTTCTTGGCGGATTGGGATCTAACAGAGAATATGTGTTTAAACAAACCCCAATGCGGAGGACAGCCCAAGAAGCATTCACACAGGGTTATGAAATAGGAAAGATAGGCAATTGCATTCGGAGGGAAATGGTGGAGCTGCGCCCCGAAATAGTTCAGGAAACTACGGATGAATGGGTGGGGTGGCATGGAGAAACCTCGTTCGACGTGGGTGAGAAGCAGAACTCGCTCGCCGTCGCGTGGCTCTGGCTCGGTCTCCCCCTTCGGCAATCTCCAGGACTCCGCAGCTATCAACCCGTCGTCGACGAGATTTTGCACATCCTCCGCCGTGACCGTCGATTGGAGGAAATCCCCCTGGATCCACCCCGGCGGCACCGTCGACCGGGCGCCCGACGGCTTCTTCGCCTTGGCTCCTCCCTTCTTGGCGCGCTCGAGCTTCTCCGTCTTGCCCTTCGTCATGGCGGCGACGGTCGCTGAAGCGGAGCTGAGCAGAGGAGGAGGAGGAGAAGAGCAGATTTGGGGGAAGAATATTGTACCAGCGCCGACGTCGTTGCCTCTTATATCCGCCCGTGTGGGTCACTGACCTGCGGGCCCGCCAGATCTCCGAGTATCCCGAATTCAGAGGAGGCGCACCACATGGCGATTTTGGCGGCGCGGTAATCGAGGCGTCGTGTCCCCACTTGCCTTTGCGGTTGCGTCATCCCCGCTCGGCGCGCGTTTATCCAATTTTCGAATCCCGTAAAATCCGGACCCGACGGAGCGAACCGTCACATCAGAAGACTCTCAGTTTCACTCGGACCTGATTTCGAGCTCAGTTTCACTCGGATATACTTCAAGACAGAATCGATCAGGGCGAACGACAAAGGTTCCAATCGACGCAGATTTCTAAGAAGCCTCAAAATGCACTCGGAATTTTTGTGTCTTGTCAGAACTTGTATTGACACCTTTTACACTCGGACCCCGATCCATTCGGGGGCTAATGATGCGGATGTGTACCTAGGGTAGGGTCATAGGCCTGACCTACCTGCTCTACCCAAGGACACTGCCCCAGAAAGCTTAAGGGCTACAAGGAGATCTCCAACTGAAATTACCAAGGCATACCAGTCACTCGACAATATCCACTCGGAGATTACCTTTTCACTCGACGGGTACCATTCACTCGGAAGACCCGGAAGACAGTCGACCACAGAAGACCAGAAGCCACCCCAGGGAGGCCAACGGGCAGGCGTTCATCTGTCTCATTAATAGCACTTATTACGTACGTTACCAGTAACATACGTCTTTATAGCCACGATCTGATCCTTAGATGCCGGACACTTATGAGGGGCAGCGCACTCTATATAAGCCGCCCCTCCCCTCTGGCACAAGGGTTCGCATCCCCTGTAACGACACCTATATTTCAGTTGACAAGAGCTCCCGAGCACTGAGACGTAGAGCTTTTACCTCCACGAGAGGGGCCTGAACTCATACATCCGTGTGTACACCCTCGCCGTAGCTAGGACTCTGCCCTCTCCTTACGTACCCCTACCTTCTACTGTCAGGCTCATTCCCACGACACGCCTCTCGCGCAATTGTTTGGTATACATTACGATGCAACCGGCTAATAGACCGGGGGCTTGAATTTAAAATGTCGCCCTGAGCATCACCCCGACACAACTGGTCGTGTGTTCGGCGTCTTGGATTTTGCTTTATATGCATCGGATCCGAACTATGTCTTGGGTCAATAGTTGGGTTGCCCGACTCCTGTGTTTGCCCCCTTACGTTCCGCTCGTTCGGCTAAAGGGGCAAAGGGAGAACCACTGCGATTGTGTTTCCAGTTCGTCTGGTCAAGCACCTCAGGGGAGAAAGCCGAAAACTGACCGTCATAGTAAGCGAGAACCGGTCTGCAAATCCGAGCATAAGTGTCATACTAAAAAATCGATAGAGGTTATTCCGTGTTATACGATGGGTTTTGTGCTTGTACAAACCATGTGATGCTGGCTTCGGCCCCGGTACATCCGCACATCACAAAACACCGGGGGCTGGTCATTAGCCCCCACATTTTTTTACGCTCCTACGGCTAAGTGAAAGCGAGAAAGCATTATAGTCCGATTGCCTTGTCCCCCTCGCACTACCGCCTGCGGGCACCGATACCTCGGCTAAGGGTCACAGTGCGGAGGCAGAGACACCTCGCGTAGTATCTACGTGGGGGCTGAAGCCGACGACTCGCAACTTTCAGATAAAACGGCCACATGGGAGTCAAAATAAACACTAAAGACTTATAAGACATGATAAACCATGCAACTCTGATTATAAAGCGTTAAAAGTCTTCGGACATATTACAATGCGCTCATTCATAAAGAACATCCCTCGAGCATTGGGCCTCTATCGCCCGAGCACCCTCCATCACTGCGGAGAAGTATAGCTCGGGGCGCCTATGCTCCTTTCCAGGGGGCGGAGGTGCAGTGGCCATCTCGGTCGGCTTGAGCTTCGGCCAGTGCACCATGGTCTTTGCAAAGGCCATCCGAGCTCCCTCGATGCATGTAGAACGCTTTAGCGCGTCAATCCGAGGCGCAACATCGCACAGTTTCTGCACCAAGCCGAAATAGCTGCTCGGCAACGGCTCTTCAGGCCACAGCCGGATGCAGAGATCCGTCATGGCCGGCTCCGCCATCCTGTCCAGCTCCATCAGTTGCTTCATCTGCTCGATCAAAAGAGGAGAGCGCTCGGGGGACTCAAACTGTGCCCAGAATAGCCGAGCCTCATCATCCTCCCCCCGCGAAGCATAGAACTTGTTCGCGTCCGCTGCACTCTTCTGGAGATCCGCACAGACGCCTGAGGAACGCCACACCTGGGTGAGCAAAGCAAACCTGCTACCACCAAAGGCGCATTGTAGTGAATACGGCTTACCATCTGTGACATCCCGGACTTGGCGAACCTCCTCTTCAAAGGATCGTCTGTCCACCCACTCCTTTTGAAGCTCGGATTTCAGCGCGGATAGATCGGTGGCTTGCTCTTTGCATTTCTGCTCAAGGGCCTCGCACTTTGCGCTGGCGTCCTTGAGCTCCTGCTGCACCTCCTCCACCCGGGCCTCCTGCTTAGCACTCGCAGCTTTCAAAGTGGAGAGTGCGGCTGCTGCCTGTTCGGCGGCCGCCTTCTCATCTGCGGCCTCTTGCTTCATCTTTTTGAGCTCGGCCTTGAGTTTTTCAACCTCCACAGCTGAAGTTGTGGAAGCAATAAATAAATAATTACACTGGGTTACCAGTGCGGATTGCTAACAATATACAGCCCGGATGTTACAATTCGGCTTACCTTGTGCCTCGTCGAACCTCTTGTTCAGGCTCTCAAGCTCCTCTTCAGAGATCTTGAGCTTCCAATTTAGCTCGGTAAGCTCAGCGGCATTAACGGCCACCGCCGAGGACGAGGCCTACAAAAAATAAAAAAAACATACATCCGGTTATGTGCGTTCCAACCCCCGAACCATCAAGGATATGACCCTATGCTCGGTCCTGTTAAGGGCTTTTTAGAACATTGTGGGACTAATGGTGCCTTGCGCATCATTGGTCACTCGTGAGTATCTGACCCCCGGGTGCGTTTTTGCCAAAACCACCCGAGGCTCGGGGGCTACTACATATATAAAGATAGCATAAACTTAATAAAATTAAGATTGTTCGGGAAAAGGTTATTACGTGACTCACCTTGAAGCCCGTCAAGAGACCATTGAAGGCCTCTTTCAGTCCGCTATCGACGGACTGAATGCCTTGCAAAACCGCACCCATAAGAGTGCGGTGATCCTCGGAGATGGGGGCGCTTGATAGAGCCTCCTCCATGACCGGCCACCCAGTCGTCGGTGGCACCGGTGGTGACCGGCCAGCCCGATCTCTCATCGGGGACTGAGTCGGTAGCTCCGGAGGCACAGCATGCTCCGGAGATGTCCTCGGAGGGGACTAGACATCCCTCTGCCCTTCCTCCTCAGCGGCCAGGGGAGTTTCCCTCCCTGGTCTTGAGCGGCCGAGGCATCGACCTCGGCCATGGCGTGGTCACCCCCACCGCCTGTGTTCGGCTCCAAAGGAGCCTGGCGGGATGACACCTCCGCGGCATCCTTCGCGGCCCCGGGAGGTGTGGGGTGTGACGCAGTCCCACTCTCCGCCAGCTCGGCGGGCGGAGACTCCCCATCCGATAGTTGGTCAGTAGGGAGAACGCGCGGTGGGCTGCAAATTAAAAGATGTTCTTGCATTTAAAACATTGAAAACTTTACATAAATAACCCAGGGAGTCTTCGGATTCATACCTTTGAGCTGGGGGCTTAACCCTTAGGTTCCTTCGGGGAACCTTCTCAAAATCCTCGGACACTGCATCAGAGTCCGAGCTGTCGTCGGCCAGGATCAACCTCGGCCGACATGCCCTCTACAGGGTAGGAGGAGGTATATCCTCCGCAGCGTCCGGCGATGCTGCCCTCTTTCTTGTGAGGGGGGAAACGCCTTCCCCCCGTCTTCATGCTCTTCCTCATGGCTAGAGGAGGCATGGGTTTCCTCGGACATGGCGTCCGGCTGGTCCTTTATGCGGAGACCTTCTCTGGCCTTCTTCTTCTTCTCCTTCTTCTCGGGCACCGAGTACGGCGCCACGACGAGCATCGCCGTCAACAACTCCGACCTGGGGTCTTCGGGTTGTGGTGCGGGACAGTTATCTCTCGCGGTTTTACTCAACCATTTCTGCAAAAATGAGGGGGAAGGCATTCAGTCTTTTTGTCAAAGAAACAGAGTCAATGGATTAAAATTATACCGTACCTGGGTAGGTGGGTTATTGGTGCTTAGACCCGAATCCTCTTCCTTGGCCGGCCAGCTTTTCCAAGGCTTGAATAATGCCTTCCACAACTTCTCGGAGGTAGTGCGGAAGAGCTGGCGCACGGTAGGCTCATCCTCAAGCCGGTAAGCCTACATTGGGGAGGCCCGGCGCTGACAGGGGAGAATACGGCGGTGGAGCATGACCTGGACCACATTGACCAGTTCAACCTTGGCCTTGATCACCGAGGTAATGCGCTTCTGCAGCAATTTCACCTCTGCATCCGACCCCCAGTCAAGGCCCTTCCTGAGCCACGAGGTCAATCTCGTAGGGGGTCCGGATCCGAACTCGGCAGGCGCCGCCCAGCTCTCATCTCTTGCTTCGGTGATGTAGAACCATTATTTCTGCCAGATCTTGATTGTGTCGATAAAGGTGCCAGTTGGCCACTCAACGTGGGGGAGCTTGCTGATTACCGCCCCTCCACAGTCTACGTGCTCGCCCGCGATAGTCTTCGGCTTGACATTGAAAACCTTGAGCCACAGGCCGAAGTGCGTCTCGACCCGCAGAAAGGCTTCGCAAAGAATGATGAAAGCCGAAATATGCATAAAGGAGTTCGAGGGAAGATCATGGAAGTCCAACCCGTAGAAGAACATGAGGCTCCTGACGAAGGGGTGAAGCGGGAAGCTCAGTCCCCGGATGAAATGGGGGACGAATACCACCCTTTCGCCTGGCTTAGGGGTGGGGACGACCTGGTTCGCTTCTGGAGCGCGGTGGAAGACGTTGGCGGGGAGGTAGCCGGCGAGCTTTAGGTCCCGGATATCCTTGTCGGTGACCGTGGAGGCCTCCCACTTGCCCATAGAGCCCGAACCCGCCATGGCTAGGCTCGGAGGGGAAGTTGAGGAAGAACTGGATCTGGGCTCTCGGAGCTTGGGAAAATTGGGAAAGCAGAGGATGCGAATGGGAAGCGTGGATAAGCCTTGGGGTTTTACCCTTTTTATGGGGCGTAACACCGATTAACCTCCCTTTACTGCGCCGCAAATCTCTCCGCTTCCCAAGACGTGTGTACCGTTATGCACGCGCAAAAGGAACTTGGGATGCTAATCATATCATGTGTGAAACGGAGCACGATCTATACATTGATGAGTCGTGCTAATGTAAAAACGGCCTCGAACCGCGAATCGAGTTTTCATAACTGGTTCAGCGGTCGTGGTAGGCCACGACCCTTCGTCAGAAAGGTTGTTAGAAAAAAACACTGTTTACACTTTGACGTTTGGCCTTCGGGACTGAACAACTCATGGTGTTCGGGCTATCGTGTGATTGGAAACCGGACAGGTATCAGCCGATCTTTAATGGGAAGAAGAACTCACCCCGCAAGCCAAAGACTCTGATCAAGCAGAGCTACCAAAGTTGAGACCCTTGGCGTTGGGGGCTAGTTCGGGGGCTACTGAGGGAGTCCTGGACTAAGGGGTCCTCGGGCCGCTGGTCTGTCTCTCAATAGGCCGGCTTGGTGGGCCGCACTCTGACTGTCGCGGGAAGGGCCGGATACATCGAGACCCTGTGTTCTAGAAGGAAGTCCTGAAGGCGCATCGTGCACTCCAAGTCAAGATGAGGGAATCGACGTCTCCATTCTCGGCAGGAGTCTTGTCATGTGTAAACCCTAGGTACCCCCCGGTGTCTATATAAACCGGGGGGTTTTAGATTGTAGGGCAGAGAAACTCATCTAGGGTTTTAGCTAGTCGATCTCGAGGTAGATCAACTCTGTAACCTTCATACCATCAATATAATCGAGCAGGACGTAGGGTTTTACCTCCATAGGAGGGCCCGAACCTGGGTAAACGTCGTCTCCTTCGTCCCCTTGTTACCATCGATCCTAGACTCACAGCTCGGGACCCCCTACCCGAGATCCGCCGGTTTTGACACCGACACCTCTCTCTCCCTAGATCGTTTTCTCCTCCGTTCGCGGTTTCGGTAGCGCTAGGCGTAGCCCTGCCGGGATAGCACCACCACCACCGCCACCACGCCGTCGTGTTGCCGGAGAACTCATCTACTACTCCGACCTCGCTCGCTGGATCGAGGAGGCGGAGACGTCATCGAGCTGTACGTGTGCTGAACGTGGAGGTGCCGTCCGTTTGGCGCTAGATCGGGACGGATCGTGATTGGATCGCGGGACGGATTGCGATTTGGATCACAAAGATGTTCGACTACATCAACCGCGTTTCTTAACGCTTCCCGCTTAGCGATCTACAAGGGTATGTGGATCCGATCTCCCCTCTCGTAAATGCTCATCTCCATGGATAGATCTTGTGTGTGCGTAGATTTTTGTTTGTTTCCCATGCAACGTTCCCCAACAAAAACAAGGATACAAGGCGCGACTCGAAAACGAGAGCTAAGTTGCAAGAAAAACGACAAAGATGCGCCAACTTAGCCACTCTTGTAGACTAGGTAGAGATGTTTGATTTTCGTCATGATTGCCGCCGTTGCCTCACATTCCTTCCTCTTCCCCAGAGGACGCCATTGCTGAAAATTATAGCCCAATTGAAAATATAGTTAGCAAGGTGGGAAGGGATAATCCCCTTAATGTCTAGTTTGTTCTTGATCGTGCGAGTTTGAAGAATGACAAGCATGTACGACATGAAGGAGGGGTTCCAATTAATGCCAAAGCAATCCCAAACACAACTACATAGAATTCTAGCCTGAGAGCACCGAAATAAAATGTGACCAGCGTCTTCAGGCACTCCACAAAGGGCAAAATTACCATTGCCCGGATCATTGCGTTTTTGGAGGATGATCGCCGAAGGCAAGCGGTCGAGAGCTACTTGCCAAAGGAAAATACACACTTTGGGCGGCACCCTAGCTGCCCACAAAGCTTTAGCATAGTTGATTTTAGGGCCAGAGGCAAGCTTGGCGTAGGTAGATTTGACTAAAAATTGCCAGAGGGTTTGAGGGCCCACAAAATCTTATCCTTAATCATCGTTAGATGGCACGAACACATATAATTTTGCAGGGCCACAATTGCCGCTTGTTACTCCTAATTTAAATCTTTGAGGAAACCCAAATTGGTAATCCAGTCGTTAAGCATGTCACAAACCATGTTGTGGTAGTTCGCCACGATGGTCTGGGATGTATTGCATACAGAGGCTTGTCCGCACGCCAGGCTCTCGCATCCCTGATTTCGAATTACATGCCAAGGAAGAAAAAAAATCCTTGCATTTCTGGATCCCATTCCAGATTTGAGATCTCTTAGACACCGAGGAAAAAATGAACAGTCCGAGAAATATTTATCCTTCAAGATCTTAGCCCACATGTCGTCGTCGTTTTGGGCAATTTTCCAAATTCACTTGGTAACCAGCTCTAAGTTCGTCTTTCTGGTGTTCGAAATACCTAGATCACACAAGCTTTTGGGCCGACAAAGGTCAACACACATAATCATGTGATATTTGCGCTTCTTGGCATCTGCCTCTCAATAGGACCTAGCCTGAATTTTGTCAAAATTTAAGTGGACACCTTCGCGCTAATAGAAATAAACATATCGCAAAAGTAGTGATAGCCAAGAGACACACAATTGTAAGGACAAGTCTTGCCACGGACGACATCAATTTACCTTGCTAGGGCTTGCAACAGGCTGGGACTGGACTTTGAGCACCGCGAGTCCCAATTTGATTCAATCATTGCTCTATCCGAACAAGGCAAGCCAAGGTAAGTCATAGGAAGCTCAGATTTTTTTTTGCAATTGAGCACATTAAGTATCCTGATACCGTTGTTAGAGCTCATCCCCATTGTAAAGACTTTGCTTTTCGCATAGTTAATTTTTATCCCAGACATAGCTTCAAAATAGATAAGACTAATCTTAATCGTGGCTAGGCTGAGGCCATCGTGCTGGAATAGAAGCATCGTGTCATCTGCATATTGGAGATGGGACACCCCTCCCGGGATAAGGTGAGGGACCACACCTTCCAGGTGGCCCATGAAACATGCTTTGTGAAGAATCCCTGGGAGAGAATTGGCCACGATGTTAAAAAGAAAGAGGGAAATAGGGTCACCTTCACGGAGACCAAGTTTGCTACGAAAATAACCCCCAACCTCCCCGTTAACCGAGATGGCAGTCTGCCCGCCCTGTACATGCTGCATTATTTTGTGAATGAAACTAGGCGCTAAGCCTTTGCGGTGCACCACCTCCGAGAGGAAGGACCAACTGACCATGTCGTATGCTTTCTCGAAATCTAGTTTCAGAATAACAATCGGTAGTTTCTTTCTCTTTAGTTCATGGATAATTTCGTTAAGGCACATTACCATTTCCAAAATAAATCGCCCCTTAATAAATGACGTTTGGGCACGATCAACAATTTTTTTCGCAATGGGACCCAACCTAAGATTAAATCATTTAGCTGCCAGTTTAAAAAGAACGTTGATTAATGCAATTGGGCGGAATTGACCTATCTTGTAGGCCCCAACGATTTTCGAGATAAGGGCCAGAATGCAAATGTAATACGACTACTATCGACGTGGCCCAAGGCGAAAACAGTTAGCTATTTGTATGACTAGTAAAAGTGCACGTGCAACGCACGTATAGTCTTGAGAGAAAAAAACTTACATATACACATATTTTTTGCATGTAATACGTAGTATGTGGATTCTATAAAATAAAGGAAGTCAAGTACTTCCGGGGCATGGAGAGAAGGGATTCTGGCATGATACAATAATGCTAACTAACATGGTGAAGAATTATACCCCCTCTGTAAAGAAATATAAGAGCATTTAGATCACGCTCTTATATTTCTTTACGGAGGGAGTATTTGTTAACAGATTGAAACTACAAAAGAATTATGGACTAACATGGAGCAGGGCGGCCTAGAACCAAATATGGTTACTGCTAGCTGTGTCTTCTCATAGAGATCTTCCGCGCCTTCTGGTGAAGAATGAAGTCAGTAAAGCGGTGAAAATAAAAAATATAGGAGACTGGTAATTTTGGCATAGGACATTTGTTTCATAGTAAGGCGGGCTCGCTTCAATATCCAATCCAAATGCACGTGTCTCACTTAGAATTGCTACATGATCGGGTAATTATGAATGTAACCTTAGTTTTCCAGAACACAGGGGGCTCATGCCTATTAGAAAACGAATTGGTAAGATGTAGAGCTGCCTACTTTCCAACACCTTCAAATGTGACATAAAAAATACAGAACGAAACTTGCAGACAATACTGAAACAAGAAAATATCGAGTGGTGATACAACTCGGAATACAAATATCTCCATGAGAGACTAATTTGATTATAATTAGAGGAGAAGAGGGCATAAAAAAGTTGCTTGTCTGGCAACAGGGGACCTTCAAATTGTCAGTATTCCCCATCGGATTTTAAGTACTCCTGAATTAGTTGACACCAAAAGTTACTATAGCACAGTGTGGATGTGGATTCTCTTGTCATTTTGAAGTTAAACTGTGATCAGCATATATGCATAGGAAGTGCACAGAGATGAGGAAAAAGTCAAATTTTCTTTGCTAATTTGCTATGTACTGAAATACATGGAGTGCATCTATAGACTCTGAATCAAACTAAGAGCCCGTAGTTAATTAGCACCACCACCACTTTATTAATGAGAAAATACCACCCAGTGGATATGCGTGCTCTTGCAATTCTATTTGAGCACATCATCTTACCATGCACTCCAAACACACCCAAACAGACTCTGAATAACACTAATGTTTGTCAGCGTGAAGACCGCCTCGTCACAGGAGGGCCATCTACATCGGTGTTCAAGAGGGGCCCGTCGGTGAGTTGCGCGTGCGCAGCACAGCAGGTGGGGGGTGTGCGCTGCGGAGAAGTTGGACTCGGCAGCCTACAAACGATGAGGAGGAGGCTAGCATACAGAACCTGGGACGCTCAGTAGAATGAAATGGATTTGCGTCTGGTTGGCTAGTCTTCTGCGATGAAATGATGAACTGCATTGTTAGAAATTATTTGAAAATGCACACGGCCCAAATCCTATCGAAAATCCCAAGGCTGTTGAAAATGCATAAGACCCAGTATCACACATGAGTTCAACATGACAAGAAATAAATATACAGAGTTGATCCGAGGGACATTAGAATAACTACACACATAATCCAGTTTCAGAATCGCAACCTATGAACTGGACAGGAATTGTTGGCAACCATTAATAAGTAAAAGAAACTCTTATTAAGTATGACAGCATCAAGGCAGCTAAAAAGAGCGGGGCTGTCCATGTATTCTTGCTTATTACATGATGCATCCCCAAATTTCACCTGGATCAGCAGCATATAATGTCTATGTGTTCCTGCTTGTTACAGTAAGTTCAGATGTAGAACAGCAAAAATGGCATCACAGCCTGTAAAGTTTAATGCAGTAAGGCGAGATGCAAACTAATGAAGGAAAATCCACTACGTGTTGCGCTTATGCTATTTTTCTTGTCATGCTTATCGTTTATTGGTATTGTAGGCTCTCATTTGGGGGACAGACAAAGATATATCTAAGTACACATAATCATCATCATTTTATTAAAAAAAATTAAATCTGCAACTTAAAAATAACTTTGAAATATATACCTCAAAGTGTATTAGAGATCCATTTTTTGATTCGATTGATTCATAAGTAGTTTCCTTGGCCAGATAAAAATGACCCCTCAACGATGCAGCTGAAACACGGGCTCCATGTTGTCCAGCAGAAATGCACTTTCAGTTTGTTAGAAGGTGTGGACTGTAGACATCAGCACCATAGAATTCCCGTGATTGTGTTGCCTAATAGTTACTACCAAATGGGTTAAATGATACATGGAGCTTGGTGGTATGGTGGAATACCTGGAATAGCAGCCCACATTGTATCATTGCTCCCTCATGATATTGTTATTAGACAAGAACGCGGCAGTTGAACCTTGCCCCTTGCCGGCGATATGGACAGCCCACGAACACAATAACATGCAGTCAAACAAATTCATTACCAAATCACCGTAAGGATCATGACACGCTTAACTCACTACATAGTGGGTGTGGTGGTCGCCGAAGCGGCGGAGGCGGCGGCATATGCGGTCAAGGTTGAAGCCGTCGTCGGAGTCGGTCCCAGCACCGCGCGGCATGCTCGAGCACTCGTAGTCGCGGAGCCGGTCCATGTAGTCCAGGAAATCCACGAGCTGCCCCTCTTCGCCTCCTCCTCCACCAGCCATCGCGGATACGCGGCGGCGTCGGCTGTTGCTGTTCCTCGGTAGCAGAACCCGAGACCAGCAGAGGAGAACTGGGAGGGGGGCCGCCATGCGGCAGGTTCGCAGCAGGCGCCCGGGCGATGAGGCGACGCCGGTCGAAGTGCGCAGCGCTGCGGCGAAGCGGGGCCAAGGCGTGCCAGTAATGGGCGGCGACACGAGGTGCGGCGTGATGGGCGGCGCGCCCACCGGAGCTAGTGCTGGGCAGTGGAGGGAGGTGCATCTGTGGTGGGTGGCACGGCAACAGAGCTAGCGTTGGGAGGCGGAGGCAGGTGCGGCGCGGGGTGGCAGTGGCTGCAGGTGGAAGCGGTCAGTCACGAAGAGAAACACGAAAATTTTGGTTTGTTCCGGTAATTAAGTGATTGCCATCGCCGGATTTGTTCGCTTCCATCCCTAGCAGACTATGGCAGAACATTGACTGTGAACCGTCAGATCGGATGGCAGACCACTAAAACAATATTGGCTCTTAGATCTAGTTCGACAGATCAGATCGAATGGTCCTGGTTATCCTGTGTACGGTTTCTTGTGTGACATTAGGAGAGTTTATGTTTGCTCTTTTAATAATAGTAGAGACTAGAGGCTTGAGCCAAGACCAACATCGTTTGAAGAAAGCAACAGGGAATCCATCTGGACCCGGATCCGTGTCCGTTTTCATGGCGTTCAAAGCTCGGTCGATTTCTTTGTCCGAAAAGGACAAAAGAATAGCGGCGGCATTGTCCTCATCGGAAGACTTTTTTTGTAAGGGCCCCAAATAGTTGCTACTAAGCTAGCATGCTAGGCCCGGTCTACACCGATCAGGAGATAAGTTGTGTGGCTCCTCCAACAGACGACGCCCAAAACATATTTGCGTGCGATTTGTTATGATTTGGTTGGCTAAATTGTACTCTTTTTGTGCTCCTGTCTTTATACGAGAGATGCAAAAGTCAAGTCTTGTAAAAATGGTTAAATGGATGGATGGAGTATCTGCTTGATGCCTGCTTGCTGTGGAGGGACGTGCTATGATTTTTTTGATGTGCTTATAAATCTGTTGAGTCGCCTCACTTACATTGCTAGTGAGAATCTGGTAGCGCATAGTATGCCTCGAGCGAGCCATTTATTTATGACCAAAGATAGATAGGGTATCTTTGCTAAGGCCCATACCCTCGAGAGAAAGTGGTGTGGCCCGCTGGCACGCTCTGCATCATCACAGCTATAGAGCTCACTCGTGCTACCTCCCAAACCATCCTGAAAACCCTGGTTCTCTCACAACACATGGACGAAAGATCTAGTGCTCTATCGCCATGTCTCTCACGACTGACGGTGGCGACGAAACGAGGGATGCCAACGGCGTCAGAGGTTAGCCTCCCATCGCCCTCTCTTCCCCCAACCCCTCTCCCCACTCTTCTCTCCCATATCGCATGCCTCATGGCGCTTACGTTAAGACGTGTGACCGCGATAGAGCATGCATGTGCGACATCAAAGGTTAGTCTAATTTTCAAATTAGCGAACATTTTTTAATTCGTGAACATTCTTTAAAAATGATAAAAAAAACTATAACTTATGTTTTTTTAAAATCTGTACACATTTTTCTAAACATTATGGTTGAAAAAGATCACAATTTAAATATTTCGTTTGAAAATTATGATTTTTTTTTGAGTTTGCATAACATGCTCGTACAAGGAATGTAGCTGCTTGCTGCACTTAAAAAGGGAAGAAGTTGTGTGGCACCGCATACAGAGGTATTAATACAGGGAGTTGAGCGGGCTTCACATTCAAAGGAGGCTGCATGCAAGATTTACACGATGCCCAATACATATTGGCATGCACTTTTTTACGATCTGGTTTGCTAAACCCTACTTTTAAGACATGCCCCCTTTGCACCGAGTAACTACTTATTGCTCATTCCTGCTTGCTGCAGAGCAACGTGCAATGTTTTTTTTGATGTGCTTGCACGTCTGTTGGGTCGTCCAAATTACACTGCTAGTGAGAATCTGGTAGCGCATAGTCTGCCGCGCGCTAACCATTTACGGTCCAAGATAGATAGGGCATCTTTGCTGAGGCCCAAACCCTAGAGAGAGCGTGATGTGACCCGATGTGGCTTGTTGTGCATCACATCAACTATAGAGCTCGCTCGTGCCACTCCCCTAAACCACCTCTGGAAACCTAGTTCTCCAACCTCACACGAACGAAAGACGCTCTCTAGGGACTGGCGGCGGCGACTGAACAAAGGCTTTTGGCGGTGGCAGAGGCTTGCATTTCTTCTCCCTCTCTTCTCCTTAACCTCTCTCCTCTCTCTTCTCTCCCATCTCATGTGTGTCATGTCGCTAACGTTAGGACGCGCGGGTGGTGGCAGAGGTTGTCTATTTTTAAAATCCGTGAACATTTTTAAATTCATGAACATCCGTTTAAAAATGCCAATTTTTAACTCATGGTTTATTTTAAAATTTGTAAACAATTTCTAAACATTATGATTGAAAGATATCACAATTTGGACATTTTGTTTGAAAATTATGAATGAATTTGCATGACACACTCGTACAATGAATGTAGCTACTTGTTGCCCTTAAAGAAAGTGAGGAGAGAACTTATGTGGCACCGTGATTAATAGAGGGAGTTGAGCGGGCTACACATTTAAAGAAAGCTACATGCGAGATTTACAAGGTGCCAAACACATATTGGCGTGTAACTTGTTAGGATTTGGTTGGCTAAATCCTATTCTAAGAATCTGTCCCCCTTTTGCACTCCTGCCTTTCTATTGAGCAATTTTTGCACTCCTGCCTAGACAAGAGAGATTTAAAAGTCAGGCCTTGTGAAAACTAGATGATGCCCCGCGCGTTGCTGCGGGACTTCTAACTTCTACTTTTTGTAAACAACTTGAAAGAAAAACATAGAATACTTGAAACAGAAAGAAGCAAAGTTGACATCAAATAAAGATTAGACGAAATATTGACATTTCCCTGTGAAATGTTGAAGCACACCTGAATACATGTTATGAACTTAGACTTAGCATTGACATGGGCATAGTCATGTATACATGAGCATAGTCATATATTATTAGCATATACCAGAGATTTAAAAGGTATTGAGGTTGTTCGCTTAGACCAGAGTTTAAAAAGGCATTTAAATTTACTTGTACCCAAATAATAAATCTTAAAGAATTAACCACGCTGAATTAGAGTATAAAACAGGTCCATATGAAATTGAAGATTGATTTCGCTCTTGTGCTCTTGAATCAAAGGAATTCAAATCGTAACAAAATCTGAATAATTCACGCATGCAAATATTGTGATACCATGCTGAACTAAAGTATAAATGGGGCCATATGAAATTGGAGATTGTTTTCGCTCTTATGCTCTTTTTTTTTGCGAGAAAACTTCCGATCTATTCATCTTCAATCATGGCAGTACAACGAACACCAGAAATAATAAAAATTACATCCAGATTCATAGACCACCTAGCGACGACTACAAGTACTGAAGCGAGCCGAAGGCGCGCCGCCGTCATCGCCCCTCCATCGCCGGAGTCGGGCACAACTTGTTGTAGTAGACAGTCGGGAAGTCGTCGTGCTAAGGCCCCATAGGACCAGAACAGCAACCGCCGCCGATGAAGAATAACGTAGATCGGAAGGATCCAATCCAAAGACACACGAACGTAGAAGAACAACGACGAGATCCGAGCAAATCCACCAAAGATAGATCTGCCGGAGACACACCTCCACACGCCCACCAACGATGCTAGACGCACCGCCGGAACGGGGGCTAGGCGGGGAGACCTTTATTCTATCTTCAGGGAGCCGCCGCCGTCTCGTCTTCCTGAGCAGGACACAAACCCTAACAAAACGGAAATGGACGACTAAAATCGGAGCCCTCCCGCCGGCCCTTGCCAGGATCCACCGCGCCCCCATGGCCCTAGGGCCACCGGAGATGAGGCGGACCTGCGGCAGCGCCGGCGAGAGGCAGGAACCCTAGCTTTTTTTTGGAGGAGGAGGAGGTAGGAGAGTTGTATTGGAGCTTCACGTTGAATCAAAAGAATTCAAAATGCAAAAAAAACTGAATAATTCACGCATGCAAATATTGCAATACTATGTTCACATGCTTTAGGGTATGGCAAACAAATCGGGGCACTACTATTTGGTATTTAGCTCACCCCTTTTTTTCCGCTAGACACAAATGAATGCATTCTTAATAAAATCAGAAATATGGTTTCTTTTGCTTACGAAGTGTGCTGTATTGGCAGTACTGGATATTATTATGTAATAATGTAAAGCGATAGAATAGGAAAAAATACACCAAAGTTTGAAATCAAGCAACCGAGAGAGAGAGAGAGAGAGAGAGAGAGAGAGAGAGAGAGAGAGAGAGAGAGAGAGAGAGAGAGAGAGAGAGAGAGAGAGAGAGAGAGAGAGAGAGAGAGAGAGAGAGTCATGAGCAGCCATGTCACTTGTTTGTGGGCAGAGCTCCACTCCACGCAACGTGGGCGAGGCGCCCGATGCCGCTGCAACAGGCCGCAGACGGTCCGGCGTAACTGTGCGCGTATGTCAGTCATGGGCCCACGACGGAGTTCACCTTGCCGCAGGAGATGAATGCGTCCATGGCATAATGGGCCGTGAGGAGCATCGCGGCCACCAGGGCGACCACCACGAGAAGAGCAGCGGCAGCGCGGGCCATAGCTTCTCTTGAGATAGCAACAATCGTGATGAGCTGAGCTAGGTTTGCTATGGAGAAATCAACAGTGGTGAGAACTCAGGAGGATACGAGTGCATGCTGGACATTAAAGTTTGAAACAGCCCGACCCCCGCGTCGCCCCAGGCGACTCGGGGGAACCCTAGCCGCCGGGCCGCGGGCGCCGCCCTCTCCCTCCTCCCCCCCTCGCCGCGGACGGCGGCGGCGGGGAGCTTTTCTTCTCGGTGGTGGGAGGCGCTCGTCCCCTGGCTCGGCGGCCTGCCGCGGCGTCTCCCCGGTGTGGCGGCGGCGGATCCGGCGCTTCCAGGACCGGCCGGCGCGGGTGTGGTGGGGTGGCGGCCCTCCTATCCCTGCTCGTGGGCGGTGGCTGCGGCGGCTCCGGCGGCTCGGCGGTGCGGCGTCGGATCTTCCGCTCCAGGTCCGGCCGGCGCGGGTGAGGTGAGGTGGCGGCCCTCCTACCCCTTTTCGTGGGCGGCGGCGGCCGCCGCTCCGGCGGCTCGGCGGTGGCGGCTCCGGCGCGGATCTGGTTTCGGCCGGCGCGGGTGCGGAGTGGTGGCGGCTCTCCTACCCCTGCTCGTGGATGGTGTGCTCGCGTGCGTGCTGGTCGGTGGGGGATTGCGGATCTGGCAGGCGGCCAGATCTGGCTTACCGGTGCTGCTGGCGCGGTATTTTCGTGGAGGTGGATGGTCCAGCGGAGGTGCTTTGCGTGAGGGTGTCGGTGGTGACGGGTGTTCCGGGCGAAAGCTTGCCGGATTCTTGCCGGCCGATGGCATCGGCGTCTATGGGCATCGTTTCACCTCCTTGGAGGCGTCATCGTGGAGCCTCGTGTCCGCCATCCTCGGATCTTGCTCTTCGGGTGAAAGCCTAAGGCCCGTTCGGGCCGGGCGACGGTGTCGTCATCGTCGCTTACCCCCTTGGGGGCGTCGCCTTGAAGAGCACTTGGTCCCGGTTGCACGCTTCATGGGCTGGACACTCGCGACATTACGGGCGGCAGGTGTCCGGCCGGCGATGTGTGGAGGTTTGCGCGGCTTCCTGTGTGGCAACGATGACAGCTTCGAGCGGAGTTGGCTTGTTGATGGGTCTTGGTAGTCGGTCTCTTCCGGCGTGTTCGAGGGGTTGCCGTGCTTCGCTTTGTCTTCCTGAAGTCGGAGCTGCTAAGGAGGGGCCCTTGTGGCGACGATGACACGAGATGGGCGGTTGGCTCTGGCGCTGGCTCGACGCAAGCCCAACACTGTTTTCCCTGCAATGCTCGACGACAGAGTCGGAGCTACCTGGTCGCCGGCGTGTGTGGCTGACTGTTTGGCATCGGCCGACGCAGGCCTCGACGCTTGTGTGCGGTGAGGGCTTCTTGGGTGGTCGTCGATGGTGGAGTCGGAGTCGCCCTCGCGGAGGTGTGATGGCGATGACGCCGGGTTGCAACCTTGACGATGCTTTCTTCTCGGCGGCGTGTGTGCGTTCTTGTGTGGGTTGCCAGGTCGCCCAGTGTGCCCGGTTTTCGCGGGCGTGTTGTAACGGTTTTCGTCCGGTTTTCCGTTAATTAACCGGAAAATTCTCTTCTTCTTTATTAATGAGATGAGGCAAATCTTTTGCCTCCGTTTCGAAAAAAAAACAGGGTTTCCAATGAAGAAGAGATCCACGGCGTTTACTATCAAGCAGCATATCATCGTCGATGAATGATGGAATCGATGGGACCGACATGACGTAGTTAATTAAATTCTCGGCATATGCATCCATGACTCGACGGGTGGCAGCAACGCAGCGTTGACTTCAATGGCAACAGATCAGATCAACTGTACCTGCAGACCAATGGATAACAAAATTTGTGATGAAATACAAGAAAAATCAGATTACATTTCTGGGAACGCAGGACCCAGATGAGATGGAATCACTGAATGAAAATGTGATGCAAGGCTCATCTACTTTACTTTGAATCTACGGAAGGCGAAAAAAGAACTTCAAATCTGGCTTCCCATATTCAGATCAGGGCTCCTTCCTTCCATATGGGCGATGCGAGAAGTTAGCACCGCTGGCTACTTCTCCGGCAGGGTGCAGCGCATTAGTAGATCGTTGATCCTCATTAACCACTGACACGGCGGCCGCCAAGGCGCACAGGGGCCGACAGAAGGATATGGTGGAGAAGACAGAGTGCGCCACAAGGCAAAGAATTGCGAGGAGAGATTATAAGGTCGAGAGATAGGAGAGGATGCAGCTGGTGGTGAATTTTTGTGGTCGGGAGTAAAATCGCTTCGCTAGACTAACTCGTCGGTTACAGAAGGCCGAAGAGCAGTCTATTATCTCTTCGGTGACCGTCTGACCGGGAGATGGCTTGGAAGGAGGAAAACTGAAGCGACAGGGAACTGGATGGACTTTCCCACCTCCCTCGATGAAAGCCATAAAGAAGCGAAACTGAAGAAGATGAAGAAAGGTGTTGTCGATTGACTGCTGCAAACGGAATGACCGGTGGATAATTGATGACGTGGATTGATACTTGGAAAGATAGCTTAGTTGGCATGTGTGCATGACTTAAATGTATTGCTTAGTAGGACAATGAGGTGGACACCTTGCATGTTAAGAGAATTGGGACCAACTTCTTAAAAATGTACTTTCTCCGTCCTAAAGTAAGTGTCGCTGTCTTAGTATTATATTTGTATTAACTTAGTACTAAATTTTTGACACTTATTTTGGGACGGAGGGAGCAAGATGGATGGAGTTTGAGGGCAGTCGGCCCAATTACCCTGTTAGTGAGAATTAGCCCATAGTCTGCCGCGATCCAGCCATTTACGGCCCAAGGGCATCTTTGTTGCGGCCCAGACCCTAGAGAGACCGCGAAGCGGCCCGCTGGCCTGCTGCACAAGACAGCACCCGTTCGGTCGGTCGCTCGCGCCGCTGCCCCTAAACCACCCCTGAAAACCCTGGTTCTCCCACCTCACACCAACGAAAGACCTAGCGCTCTCTCCCTCTGCCTCTCGCGACTGGCGGCGGCGGTCGAACGAGGGCACCCGGCGGCGGCAGAGGTCAGCCTCCCACCTCCCCCTCTTCCCCCAGCCTCTCTCCTCTCTCTTCTCTCCCATCTCGTGTGTCGCGCGGCCCAGCGCCAGGACGCGCGTCCGGCCGCGGCGTACGGATTCGCCGGGGAGTTTTGTGCTGGTCGATTCTTCCGCCCTTCTCCTGTCATTTCTCTTCGCACTGACCTGTAATTTTTTTTGTTTTTGCAGCGAATAGGTGCTTTCCGAGCCTAGACAGAGGCCTCAATCCCTTCCCCGCGCGGCTCGGGTTGGATCGGAGGAGGATGAGCAAGATGGGGGCGATCAGGGTTCCCAAGACCATGCGCGCCAAGCGCGAGCTCCTCAAGCACGCGCCCAAGCTCGTAAGCTTCTCTTCCCTTCCACCCTTTCTTCAGCTGTTGCAAGCGTGCCTCCAGTTGCATTACCTGAAGAACACTATCCCCGTTTAATTGTTATAAATACGGACATTACAGTAAGAATAAATCATTGTCGTGATATATAGGTACAACGAAGTATGTATATTTTTTTATGTAGTATGACTGTTATTGTCTTTGTGACTGTGGCCAAGCGTAGACTGGCATCTTCCAGCGATTTCACAAACAAGTTTCAGAGTAGTGTGCTGCAACACTGTATATTTTTTTATAGGAACCGAGTTACACACAAAAGGAATGGCCATATTTTCTGGCAGATGTTCTATGCTTTGTACAGATACGCATGTAAATCTTAATTTAGTTGCTTAACCACATGTACTACTGCTTAATCCAGGTTGAGAATGGCAAGAAGATGCTTATTCTCCATGGTACAAAGACTAGCGCAGTTTTGAACTCTGTGCTGGCAGATCTTTTTCACCTGAAGCGTGACCATGCTGTGAAGTACACCAAGAAGAACGACAGCATCAGGCCATTTGAGAGCGGGGGTGAAACTTCCCTGGAGTTCTTCTCCCTTAAATCTGACTGCAGCCTCTTAGTGGTAAGTAGTTATATTATGCTGCCTTGATTTGTTATGCAGTTCGTGTGAATGAGGAATTGTTATTCATTTGAGAAAATTAATATCAAATCGATCATTTTCTCAGAAGTAAAATTACTTAATAATGAGCCAGATAGTGACTTTCTAAGCACCTGTATGGAACCAATCTGGAACTGTTTCCATGTCTGTTATAATGATGTTTTTTCATTTTCCTTGGCATAATAAACTTACAGAATATTATTCTCCATTATTTTTAACTGTAACTACTTATGTGTTTGCAGTATGGTTCTCATTCAAAGAAGAGGCCCAATAATCTTGTTTTGGGAAGGACTTACGATCACCACATATATGACCTTGTTGAAGTAGGAGTTGAGAACTACAAATCCAAATAATCCTATGCATATGATAAAAAGTTGGCACCTAAACTTGGGACAAAGCCTTTCTTTGCTTTCATTGGGGAGCACTTTGAGAGTGTTGAAGGACTGAAGCATTTGAAGGAAATGCTGCTTGATCATTTCAAAGGAGAGGTATGCATCTTTATAGATAAAGTTGGCATGTAGGATATATAGGATAGTCTCTTGAGCTTAATCAGTAACCAGTTTATTTTTGATACAGGTGGTAGAGAATCTGAACCTTGCTGGTGTAGATCGGATATTCGTGTGCACAGCAATTTCTCCTACTACCGTCTACATGATGCATTGTGCTCTCCGTCTAAAAAGGTCAGGCACATCTATTCCTAGAATGGAGCTGGTTGAAGTTGGGCCTTCAATGGACCTGGTACTTAGGTGGCACAGACAAGCAGCTGAAAGTTTACAGAAAGAAGCTATGAAGGCTCCTGGTCATGCGAAGAAGGTAATTCCAATGGAACAACTGCCTTTTGCTCATCCGATTTTGTTATCCTGATGGTTATGTTTCTAGCTGGTGCCATTAGCCCTAGACAACCATACTTTCTGCACTAATTTTCTCACTGAGAACTTGTATGTCAGTATGTATTCACAACTGCATTAACATCTTTGCAGGTGAAAAATGTCACGAATCATCCAGTTGAAGGCAAGCGGGGCAGGATCTACATTCCAGACCAGGAGGTTTGTGTCTAATTTGTCTTGTCTGCAGTTGAAGTTCGAATTTAACCTATTTGCATACTAATCTGATTCATTGTTTTTTGACTGGAAGGTTTCAAAATTGACCATAACAAGCAACATAAAGGGTCTGAAGCGGGAGCGCCGTGATGCCAAGAAAAACAAGGAGAACTCGAAGAAGCAAAAGGTGGCCGAAAACCGAGTGACCACTGGAGAAGCCTAGTATCATCTCTAGGCTATCAAACCCGTGTACGGACCTCAGCATCAGTATCGTGGCAGCTTATCTATCAGAAGCATGGAATTTTGGAGCAACATATGTTACAAGTATTTTTGTTTTACTGTTGTTATTAGCCCCTGATATTAGCCGACGAGAGAAGATTCTTGTGATGACACGGTTAAGTTTGGTTATCATGGACATTGTGCCTCTTCTGAATCCGCATATTCTCGGTTTTTGCAACCTTTTCTTTATCCATGGCGTTGTTAATCCTGTAGGCTCTGTGAAAGTGCAGCTTACGCTGAACTACATATCTGGTAGGCAAGAGTGCTGCGTGCAGCTTCCTACGACCTGTAGCTTTTTGCTGAGGGCTGGCTCAGCTGATGATGCGTCGAGACCCTGTAACCGTGAAAATGTTGTGGGCAAAATTTCCTGTGCTAGTCTCTCTTTGGCCGAGACCTTGTAACTGTGAAAATGTTGTGGGCAACATTTCCTGTGCTAGTCTCTCTTTGGCCTGTGCAGAACAATTTAGCACCGACAATTATGAAATCTGTCTGCATATCTTCTTCCATGGCCTCAATGGTAATAGTGTTCAGCTTAAAAAGGACTGCAATATATCCTTAACCTTAAGGAGCACATTTGTTCAGCATCATCTTTTGTTCTCTTCGCCGCGTTAGACTTGGCGACAACTCACTGAAGCTTCTCTTAAAAATGCAGGAATTGCTCCGCCAGATCTAACTCAGTTCCACATCACCAAGATTACTGGGTGACCACTTTCTGAAGCCATATGCGAAATATTAACTAAGACTGGTTAGCTAGCAATTGAAATATACTAGCCCCACGCAATCAAGTTGGCACGATCAAACGTTTCTTTATCATAGGCATTGATGCCAAAGAATCTCTCTTCTACTCTTAATCTTAGAGACCTGCCAGGGGAGGTCAAGTAAGCTTCTCATCTCAATTTTGAATTAGCGCTATTCGTCAACACCAATAAGTTATAGCTCTCCACAACCTCAAAATAATGCATAAGCAAGCTACCATTCGTTTTTTTAATGAGGTGGAAGCAAGTTGCCAACCGTTGACACGATGCACAGCTCGCTTCCTTCTTCTTCTTCTTCTTCTTCCAAGGCATAGCAGAAGGGCAGCGTCCATTATAACTAGTAGTACTCCTGTGACTTTGATTCTCCACCATTCCAAGCTCCAGCCACCATGAAGCTCATTTTTGCACTCTCCATTCTCTTTCTCTCCTGTATCCATGGCGCGAGCTCCGACTCACGCTTCTTCACCGCCATGTATTCCCTCGGGGACTCCTACATCGACGCGGGCAACTTTGTGATCATGGCTGCTGCGATGGTTCCGGCTGTGCCTGTCTGGCATGACAAGCTTCCTTACGGCATGACCTTCTTTGGCCACCCCACAGGCCGGCTCAGCGACGGCAGAAACACCATCGATTTCATCGGTAAGTTGTCGAGCCATCCGATCCATTGTACCAGGCGATGGTTCACTTTATGAACCTATCGTTTTGATACGATTTGCCTCTTAAAGCATTCAATGAACTTTCATTGAAGTTTGAGTGCACGTTGAGTTCTGATTCGGTTACCCAATGGTTGTAATGTAGCCCAAAAGTTTGGTCTCCCCTTCTTGGACCCTCCCTGCTGAATAACTACGACGCCTCCAAAGGCGTAAACTTTGCTGTCGGCGGCGCACCGGCGATCGACGTCGACTACATCGAGAGGAACAATATAGTTTCGTTTAAGCTGCTGAACAATTCTCTGAGCGTGCAGCTGGGTTGGTTCGAGGAACTCAGGCCAGCGATTTGCAACGAGACCGAGACTGCAGGTCCGGGTCTTGCTCTCCAGTCTATATATTATACAGTATTATGGGCTTATGGTGCAATCACTTACTGTCTAGTACAAGTCAAATGCTGAGCAACCTGTTAATGCAGGGTGCGGAGGTTGCTTCAGTAAGGCCCTCTTCTTCGTTGGGGAGTTTGGAGTGAACGACTACAACTTCCTATGGTTTGCCGGCAAGACCGAAGACCAAGTGAGGTCGCATGTACCTAGAGTTGTCAAAAACATTGACACGGCCGTGGAGGTATACTTGAGTGACCAGCATACCATTGCCATTTTTGCTTTGTACTCCCTCCGTCCCAAATTAAGTGACTCAAAAATGACTTAACTTTGTAAACACACCAGATTTTCTGAGAGCCGTTTGTTTACCACCATATGATCTAACTAGTAGGGTGATCTCTAACCTCTTAGAAGGCAAGAGTTGACTTTCACCTTCAAAGGGTTTATATTGTCTTTGCACATCACATCTCAAATTAGCTTCTTTATCTTGAGATGCACACCTCACCTCAGGATGATCTCTAGCCTCTTATAAGGTAAGGGTTGACTATGACCTATATTGTCTTTGCACATCACATCTCAGATTAGTTTCCTTATTATGAGACGCACATCTCACATCAGTTTTTTAGGCAAACCTCACATCAGTTAGAAGTAGTCAAATGAGCCAAGCGATTTTTTCAAAGGCAAGGAACTAATTAGAATTATTGTTATCCTTCGCACGATTGGCATAAACACGATAGGATACATGTTTTTTTTGTGGGAAAGAGGATTCGATTAATTAGGTAATGTGATTACAATCAGCGGTAACAATGCTCGCAATCAACCAATCTTGATTATTTGAACCCTCCTTTCTTGAGACAGAATTGATCTGATCTCCATAACTCTGTGGGTGTATGCTGAACGACATAAACACAAAATGATACACGTGTGTTTGATAAAAAAGGATTATGGACTGAATGATTCAAATGAAATATAGATTTAGCATTTAGATTCCAAATTATTTTTAAAATAGAATATAGTTTAAAAGTTAAATGTGACACAATTATCTTGAAATCCTTTTTCTAGAAAGAGAAAGTACTACATTTTAGTCCTTGATTGTGGACTGTTTGGATATGGTTGTCTGGAAGGATATACCCACCTAACATGGTACTCTTTGAGGTGTGTACCTTGATTAACTGTTACTATCCTGACTAGAGGTCTAGATTGACGGCTTAGACCGAGACATGCTCTTACCTCTAGACTGGTAAGGAGTGCACCCACCCTGATGAAGATCTTCTATATATTTTACCATGCTGCCAGACTTTCTTTCTGTTTCAAAGAACTTAGTATAATGCATTCAGGCTCCGTACTTATCAGCACTGAGTTTTGCACCTGAACCGGCGGTGGCGGCCTAAACGCATACCTTTTTTTTCGATAAAGGACATTTCATTCAATTGATATATCGAGGTGATACAAAGCATCGAAAGAATGCCCGGCCTCTGCATAGCTCGATGTACACAGCCAATAAGTCCAACCGTCCCAAAAATAAAAATTGTTTTACAGCTCAAAAATAAATAAATCTGTCCAGCCTATGATGTGGCAGATCCTAACCGGAGATCACACCGCCATCCATGGGGGTAGAAAACCTCCCTGGCCGTACGCTCCAGCCGCGTAGACGCCATCATAAATAGGTCCCTGTCCTCCGGCCGCTGCAGGATAGACCAAGTACGGAGCCATCGCGTACATACATGAATAACCTGCATAGGAGATGAAACATATTTTTTATTAAAAATCACATCATTCCTGGTAAGCCACAATGCCCATCATAAGGCAGCCGTCCCCACAAGAATATGTGCAGAAAATTGTTTATCAATACCCCTCAACCAGTTGTCGAACATGTTACGTGCACTACGTGGGTGGTATAAATTTGAAGCTACTTGAACTATAGCCCAAACCGACCGAGCAAACTTACACTCAAAAAATAAGTGTTTAATAGACTCGTCATGTTGGCAAAAGACACATGTCTTGGTGCCTTGCCAGTTGCGTCGTGCCAGATTATCTCTAGTTAAGATGACCCCTCTGTTTAGGAACCAGAGGAATATCTTCACTCTTAGAGGGATTTTAAGCTTCCACAATTTCCTGTTATCAACCGGAACATCACAATGAACCATTGCATCATACATGGATTTGACTGTAAACTTGCCATTCTGATGCAACTTCCATCGAAAGATGTCCGGTTCATCTGACAGCTGAATAGCCACCAGACGTATGAGTAACTCATTCCAAGCTGCCAGGCGAGGTCCTAAAAGGTCCCTACGGAAAGAAATATCAGGGTTTTCTTGCCCCAAAACTTGTTTGATGGTGACAAATTTATGTCTAACAATCCTATACAAGCTCGGGTATTGCACCATTAGTGGTGTGGTCCCTAGCCAGGTGTCTTCCCAGAATCGAACCTGGGAACCGTCCCTAACCGAGAAAGTTCCAAATTGGAAAAAGAATTCCTTAACCTTCATGACATCAGACCAAAAATGTGAGTCACCAGGTTTCCAATAGACTTGAGAAACGGCTTTGGATCCCACGTACTTGTTACGAATGATTTCCTGCCATACTCCATTCTCATTGAGTAGTTTATAAACCCATTTGCTGAGAAGAGCAATATTTTTAATCTCAAGGTCTTGAATTCCAAGTCCCCCTTGACTTTTAGGTCGACATAATACAGTCCACCTAGTCAGTCGATATTTCTTGGATTCATTATCACACTGCCAAAAAAATCTGGATCTAAAGTAATCGAGACGCTGAAGAACCCCTTTCGGAAGATGGAAGAATGACAACATATATAGAACCATGTTGCTGAGGACGGAATTGATCAATATCAATCGCCCCCCATATGACAAGAGTTTGGCTTTCCAACTGGCTAGTCGCTTCTCAAGTCTCTCTTCCACGTGCTTCCACTCAGCGATAGTTAAACGCCGATAGTGTATGGGAATACCTAGATACCTAATCGGGAACTGCCCGAGCTGGCATCCAAAAATGTCAGCATACTCAGGTGCAGATTCTGCAGCATCTCCAAAGCAAAAAAGTTCGCTCTTATGAAAATTGATTTTGAGGCCTGAGAGTTCCTCAAAAGCACATAAAAGCAGCTTGAGGTTTCTTGCTTTATCTAGATCATGATCCAAGAAAAGTATAGTGTCATCCGCATATTGTAGGATAGATAGACCCTCTTCTACCAAATGAGGAATGACACCGCTAACTTGACCGGCCACTTTAGCCCGCTCAACAAGGGTAGCTAACATGTCGGCCACAATGTTAAACAAAATGGGTGATGCGGGGTCCCCTTGGCGAAGCCCCTTCCTTGTCTGAAAATAGTTGCCAATCTCATCGTTAGCTTTGATGGCGACACTACCTCCAGAAACAAAACTCTCTACCCATCGACACCATTTTGGTGAAAACCCCTTCATGCGTAAAGTTTTCAACAGAAAGGGCCATTTAACTTTATCATAGGCTTTTTCGAAATCTATTTTAAAGATCACTCCATTCAACTTTTTACGGTGAAGCTCATGTACAGTTTCATGCAACACAACAACTCCATCTAGTATGTTGCGTCCTTGCATAAATGCTGTTTGAGTGGGCTTGACGACATGGTCAGCCACCCCGTTCAACCGGTTAGTTGCGACCTTCGTAAAGATTTTGAAGCTTACATTTAGAAGGCAAATCGGTCGATATTGTTGAATACAACTGGCCTCCTTAATCTTGGGCAGTAGGATAATCTCCCCAAAGTTTAAGCGGGAAATATCAAGGTCTTCGGTATGCAGTTGGTTAAACAACTGAACCAAGTCCGCCTTGATCACGTCCCAAAAGCATTGATAAAACTCCGCCGGAAATCCATCCGGTCCCGGAGCCTTGTTGTGTTCCATTTGAAACAACGCGGTTCGAATTTCCTCCTCAGAGAACGGAGAGGTTAAGAATTCATTTTCCACTTCCGAAACTTGAGGGATGTCATGAGTGATAGACTCGTCCATCTCAAAAAGTGTTTGAGTGGAAGGACCAAAAAGCTCTTTGTAATACTTAGTAATATAATCTCTGAGCGGTGCGTCCCCCTCGATACGGCCTTCCTCCTGGTCAAGAGCAAAGATACGTTTCTTTCTATGTCTGCCATTGGCCAGCATTTGAAAGTATTTCGTATTATCATCACCTTGAACGAGCGAGTCGGCCTTGCAACGTTGGTACCACTTAATCTCTTCCTCACGGAGCAGGCGGGCAATCTGCTCATTTAGATGGCTTTTTTGCTCAATCTCAACAGCAGAAAGAGGCCTCACCTCCGCAATTTTATCGAGGGTATCGATTAAAGTAGATAGTCGCAACTTTTCTTTTTTGTAAATGCCAGCAGTGTGCTTAGCCCATCCACGAAGGAATCGATGCAAGGCGCGAATTCGATTGTTCCATCGTTGAATGGGTGTGTTACCGCGAGGTTGACGCGCCCACACTTTCTTGACCAGGTCGAGAAATCCCTCTCTAGTGAGCCATCCCAGTTCAAATTTAAACTGATGACGGTTAGAACTTGGAGTTGTTTGTCCAAAATCGGTTAGCAATGGAGCGTGATCCGATAAGGCCTCAATTCTTTCTAGTGCCCGTACCGAGGCTAAGGGATATTTATATTCCCAGTCGGTGGTAACCAGCACCCGGTCAAGTTTTTCAAAAGTTGGAACTGATCGGTTATTGGCCCAGGTATACTGGCGGCCAGACATAGTGAGCTCCCGCAGGTCTAGGCTGTCAATAACAGCATTGAAGAGGAATGGCCACCTAGTATCAAACCGGTCATTGTTTTTTTCCTGCTGATATCGAAGGATATTGAAATCCCCCCCGATTAGCATGGGATGGGGATTGTCTCGGCAGGTATTAACAAGTTCCTTTAGAAAAGCAGACTTAAACTCCTCCTGAGCGGCGCCATATACAGCCACCAGGCTCCAAAGGAAGTTGTCGAACTTATTTCGAAGGTGGAATTTGATATGATATTCCCCCTTTGACGTGGACAAAAGTTCCAAGTACGTGGAATGGATGCCTAGCAAGATTCCACCGGACCTCCCAGACGGGGGTAAGACGTGCCATTCATAATCGTAACCACATGAAAAGTGGTCAAGATCACGTGATGGGAAGTCACGTTTGCCCGACTCAGTGATAGCCACAAAGTCCAACGCATGATCCTTTACACAATCGGCAATATGTTTGTGTTTAGCCAAGTCACCAAGACCTCTGCTATTCCAAAACATGCCTCTCATGATGAACCATTTTTTTGTTGTTTAGAGGCCTTTGTCCTCTTAGGTGGGTGCCCTCTTTTCTTTGCTGAATTAGACTTGTTCTTTCGTACCGACGCGACCAGCTCACATAGCGTAATATCACGTACAGTATCATCCAAGTCTACCTCAGTTGTGTCTTTAACTAGATGGGAGAGAAGCTTGCCTTCATGATTGGCATCAGCATCCTCATCCTCCTCATCTGACACAAAAGGGTCCGCAAATGTCGACAACTTAGGAGCAACCGTAAGCCGGTCGAACTCCACTTGTTTAAGAGCCCTAACAGAAAAATCTACCTCTTTCTCATTTCGTCCTAATGTAACTCCAAGGCTAGTAATATTTGAATGTACTTTGGATTTATCAAAAGACAAAAATGATTGACGAGAGGAGGTACCTTCAAAGTCGAGGTTGCGGACAGCCGTCCTGCGCATGGCCCTCACTAGAGAGTCCTCATCGGTGGCTGCTGTACCATCAGTTCCGATGGAGTGGCGACCGCTGCGCCTCAGCGATGATGGAGTGAGATCGGTAGCAGTGGCAGCCCCGGTGGCCCCGAGTGGTGGAGTAGACGGGTGCGGCGACGATGAAGAAGACCGTGAGGGCTGCAAGTCAGCCTCCGGCTCGGCGAGAGCCCTGGATGTGGGCGCCCCTCCCGTCGTCAGAGGCGTAGAAGACAAAGCTCGCAACTCCGCCATTGCCGACTCATGGTCAGCCCTAACAGACGGGGAGAACATCACTCCTCGTCGGGTAGGTGACATAGGTGTGGGCGACGGTGGCGGCGAAGCCACACACACAGGAGCCTCCTCAGGCGCGAGCCCCTCAAGGTGAGTCCAGTCCTGGCTCCCCTCTTCGAGGCGAGGCGGTGCAACTAGCTGAGTCGGAGTCGGCGGCGTCGCAGACTGTGGCGCCGACGTCGTCAAAAGAGCCGGCGCAGTGTTCGCCGGGGCCGTCATAGACGAAGGTGCTGAAGGTGTCATGGCCGACGGTGGAGACGTAGAAGCAGCCTTGGAATGCAGACGTCGATTAGGGTTAGGTGGTGTGACAGCGATGAAGAACTTATCCGGCGTCGACCCCCCCGAGAGAGGCGTGGACGAGTTCATCTGCATGGGCACCATTCCACCCGAAGTAGGAGGAACCGAGGAGTCGTTGGACGATGAAGTGGGTTTGGGCCTCTTATCATTGGCCCTCTCTATATCCTACCTGTCATGTCCTTTGTCGCCCCCTGGATCATCTCCGTGCTCCCATACACGAGGCACGAAATCAGCATCAACACGGAAATCTGATTTTTCCAGGCTGTATCGTAGCTCATAACCCTTCCTTTGAACAACCACGTCAGAAGAAAGAGAATCAACTGTGCTCCTCTTGAAAGCATCGAGGTTCAGCACCGCTACCTGAATATGAACAATTCCTCTTCGACGCAAACAGAGAAGGTCAACGTCTAGAGTAGCGCCAATCACCGAGCCGACCGCCCAAAGACCCAAGAAGTGACGAAGAGCGTGAGGCACCCCATGCACATGCACCCAGATAGGTAGTAGCTCGAAACGATGTGGTATCTCCTCAGACTTCCAGGCCTTGAACTCTAAAGTGATGTTGTGAGACTTGATGAAGACAGCAAACCCAGTTACCCTCTGTAAAACCTCCTCGCTTGGAAAAGACATAAGAAAAGCGTCCTGGCCATGCGGAATAGCCTCCCAATTCCAGTGCTGCTGAAACTGAGCAATCTTAGCAACCTCTGCCTCCACAATACTGGGAGTGATAGAGCCGCCAGAAATCGTGACCAACGCCGTTGGTGAGTCTTGTGGTGAAAGATCCTCCCTACAGACATTGTTAGGCATCTGAAAGAATGCCATATTTTCAGTTCCATATCCACAAAGCATCGCCACCGGCTTCGGCATCTTAAGAGCAGGACACCGACGCATGGTCATTGGGTGGTTTGTCTTGTTACAGATAAAACAATACTGCTGCGTCTCACAGTCATCCGATAAGTGTCCTGCAGACTGACATCTAGTGCACCATAATTTTCTTGGCGCCGTTGCAACTCCAGCTGTCCCGACAAGCTGAGCCGGAAGAGTTGGCTGGTTCTGTGTAAGAGCCACCTGCCCTTGTCCCGTTGGCAAAGTTGGCGTAGAGGCAAAGACGGGCACTGCTCCCTGTTGCAATGGTGGAGTCATCAAAGGTGCAGCTTGCAGAGGAGCAACTGGTGCAGACGGTGCTCCCTGTTGATGTTTGTGATGGCTGCCTTTGTCGCCCTTTGGCTTGCGAGGACAAGCAGAGGCAGCGGACCCAGCGGGAGCAGCGCTGTACGCCGGCCTGGCATTGAAAGTGGCCGCCGGCATACCGGCAAGCTGGCCATGCTGCTGCATATGACTCCCTGATGGCTGATAAGAGAGCACAGCCGGCTGCTGTTGGTGCTGAACGAAGCCACCCGAGGGTTGAACTAGATATGGCTGCTGTTGCACGAACTGACCCGAGTTGCCGGTGAACTGCTGCTGGAACGGCACCTGGTACATCTGCTGTTGCTGCTGCAATGGCGTTTGATACACCAACGGCGGTTGAGGCGGCGCAAAAGAGGCCGGCGGCGCATAGGACTGCGTCGGCTGCACCGGCTGGTATACCCCGGGGGCGAAGCCCGGAGCACCTCCCGACGTAGAAGGATCGAGTGGTTGGGCGGCTCCTGTAGTCGGCTGAGGTTGGTGGCCAGAGGTGAGACCGGGCGGCGCAGCCGGATCGCCTCGCGTCATGGCTGGAGAGCGGACGACGGCCGCGAAGGAACGAGTGAAATCAGGGTTTGCAGCCAGCCCCGTCCGGTTCCACAAATGACCAAGCCAACGACTTAGATTAACCATGCGAAGTGGACGTCCAGGATTTGTCCGATCACGAGTCTGGTCTGGCCTGCCGCAAACGTTGGATCGGATAAGAGAATTGCACTCGAGCAGGCGCTCCGTCCTGGCAGGCCAGATGATGTCGCCGGCGAACTGGACTTCTGCGCAGCCTCGTCGTCGCCAAGACAGGCCCGCGGTAGATGATCACCGAGCGTCCTAGGAGGCGAAATCCGAGGAGGCGGGATCGGGCCGATCCAAGGTTTGATGAGCGCCCGAGACCGCGCCGGCACCCCGACGACACCGCGCGCAGCCGCGGCCGGCGTCCGTGGTGAGACCTCTGGCGTGATCGATATGGAGATCGCCGCATCCTCCTTCGCGTTTCTCGACGGCGAATCCCCGTGTGCCTCCGACCTACACACACGAGACACCTCACCTGCCCGTCGGGACGACGGTCTCTCCCACACCCTCGACGCCGGCGTAGGGTAACCAATGTCCGCTCAGAACTCGTTGGCCAGCTCCTCATTGGACTTCCTCCGTCTAGCCGCAGAAGGTAGCGTAGAGTTGCCGTCGAGCGCCGGACCTTCACCCACCTGCGTGGCATCCACAGCCTTGTCCGTCTCAAGGCAAGAAAACCTGGATCCGAATGCTGCGGACGTCGCCGGCGACCAGCACGGCGCCAACGTTAGTCGCCGCCTAGAGGCGATCCGCATTCTATGGAGCCGTCAGTTAACACAAACAGATCTCTGAGATGGATATGTGCGCTTATAATTAAAAAAATTGGGGGAGAATTTCACTTCCCCGGCCTCTGCACCAACTAGGGATGCATACGACCATTTTAATATGAGTACCAAGATAGACATGGTCCTCAGAATTTTTTTAAATGAGTATCAAGATATTTTTTTGATCAGTGGTTTCACCACACACCAAACTTGATCCTCAATGAATGGGGAAAAACCCCTGTGCATCACCTGTCAATTCTAGGAATTGAACTCGGGTCGTTAGGCTGCACAACCGCATGCCCAACCACTGAGCCAAGGCTCTCTTTGCATTAAAAATTGGGGGAGAATTTCACTTCCCCGGCCTCTGCACCAACTAGGGATGCATACGACCATTTTAGTATGAGTACCAAGATAGACATGGTCCTCAGAATTTTTTTAAATGAGTATCAAGATATTTTTTTGATCAGTGGTTTCATCACACACCAAACTTGATCCTCAATAAATGGGGAAAAAACCCTGTGCATCACGTGTCAATTCTAAAAATTGAACTCGGGTCGTTAGGCTGCACAACCGCATGCCCAACCACTGAGTCAAACGCATACCTAAACTAGTGTGTTCGTTCACCTTGGCACCGCAGGGGCTCATCAAAGGAGGCGCGGTTTACGTGGTCGTGCCGGGGAATCCACCGCTGGGGTGCTCACCCACCATGCTGACGAGCCGCTCCGGCCTCAACACGACGGAGTACGACGACATGGGCTGCCTTGCCGACATCAACCGCGTGGCCAGGCACCACAACTCACTGCTCCGTGCTGCAATCGTCTCTCTCAGGGGCAAGTACCACCGTGCCACCATCATCTCCGCCGACTTCTACAGCCCCATCATCAAGATCCTCCGCAACCCCATCCGTTTCAGTAAGAGCGCTCGTGTGTCTTGACTCTTGACCTTTGCTTGCTGCGGCGCGGCCAACCACTGAGCTGTCTGGGAATTTACAGGAGTGGCGGAGACGGACGCTCTCCGGGCTTGCTGCGGAGCCGGCGGCCCGTACAACTAGAACGGCAGCGCCATCTGCGGCATGCCGGGGGCGACCGCGTGCGAGGACCCGTCGGCGTTCGTGAACTGGGACGGGGTTCACTACACGGAGGCCACCAACGGGTACATCGCGGATTGGTGGCTCAACGGCACTTTCGCCGATCCGCCTATAATGAGCGTTGTTCGCTACTAAGTCAAGTGGAGGAGAAACTTGAAAACCGTTACAGGCGACGTATGAACGTCTCTCAGTGTCGCGGATGAGAGCAAAAGTTATTATCACCAATGTACTGATTGATATTTGGATTGGAACGAGGTCTTCTTTTTTACACATGGAGGGCCGAAGCAAACTTGCCGGTGATATTCAGCAGGGAATAACTTCTTTTCCAAATCTACTACGATTCAAATCAATGAAATAATTACCCAAATGATAACGCCTACACGTATGTGACATTTTAACACTTGGTTTACACAACCTAATCGCCGTTGGTTCTGAATTACACGAATCTTGCAGGGATCTGTTGGAATTTCAGTGCCACGTAGGCATAGTGTGCTATGTGAGGGTTAGAGCGCTCGCCCACACGGCCTTGCACGACCTGCAGCGCGCGGTTGCCAGCTTCGCCATGCGGGTGAACTGGTCCTTGCCCACACGGACATCATCCAGTCCACGCCGTGTGGGTGAACTGCTTTTCGCCCACACGACGCTCGTACGGTGATAGATGGCAACTATAATTGTGCATATGTGGCAATTAGTTAATCACACATGACAACTATGGTTGACCATACATGGCAACTATGGTTGGACCACACGTGGCAACTAGTTAATCACACATGGCAACTATGGTTGACCATACATAGCAACTATGGTTGGACAGCACGTGGCAACTAGCTAATCACACATGGCTACTATGGTTGAGCATACATGACAACTATGGTTTGATCAGACATGGCAACTACCATTAATTAGACATGGCAACTATAGTTAACCAAAACAGAGAAGTTGCCATGCTTTACAACTAAAGTTGCCATCCGTAACTAAAGTTGCCATGAAAAAATGTCAGGGCGGAATTGCTTCCTGGTACATGTACGGGGTGGGGATGAGTAGTTGTTGTTGGGCGTGTAGCACGAAGTAGCTACGCCGGACGTGTGGACAGTTCTAATGTTCGCCCACACAGGATCGTGTTGGCTGCCTCCTGGATATGCTTCGCAGGACCGTGTGGTCGGCTGTCTATTATGCCCCGCGTGTGGTGAATATCGCGACCCAATAATTATCCTTCCTCATGATCTCTAAATCTTGAGACATGCACAACTAAATTTTATTTGAACTATGTTATATGTATTGAGGCTAAATGACTTGCATTTTTTTTTGCGGTGTGGTGGCTAAGGCCAATTTCAATGCGCGACCAGACATGACTTTTGTCTGGTTTCTGCTTGCGTTGGCAAAACGGACACGGGCGTCCGTTTGCGGTCGTTCGCCCGTTGATGCACCCAACCAGCCGCCACATTTCAAATATTTCTTCTTATTTCAGACTTAAATTAAAAAAAGACATTACAAATAATTAAAAATGATATATATATAACGTTAACTTAATCGTCTATAAATTCACAGATGAACATTGAAATTATACTTGAAATTAGAAAAAGATAAAAACTGGAAACCCTGGATCGGGCCGTCTTCAGTCACCGCCGTCCTCGTCATCGTCGTCCATGGTGAGGTCGATGTACGGTGGTGGCTGTCAAAGGTGGGCTGGCGGCCCCTTCGGGGGCTGCCAAAGTGGGGCGGGCGACGACTACTTTGGCTATGGCGCGGCCAATGACCACGGCTCTGCGCCCACCCACGAGGCCGACAGTGAAGGTGGATTGCATGGCAGTGTGGATGTCCACGTCTAGGACTGCCCGACCAAAGCCGTGTTCCAGGACGCGGTGGGAGGCTCCTCAACCACCTTCTCCTTCACATCCAGCCAGGGGTCGACATAGGCATCATCACGTCCATGCCCTCCCACTGGGCGCGATCGTGCTCCCTCTCGGAGTCCTCGAGCACCCTCCTCACCAGCTCCTCCTCCTCTTGGACAATCATGGTGGGAGCTGGTGGTGGCGGGGATTATGAGGGGAAGGGTGTGGGCATGCGCGGGTGCACCCATGCGCAGCCGCGTGACCGGGGCGGGCTGGGAGCCCGCAAACGGGGTGCGGTAGAGCGCGCCCGAGGATGGCTTGGAGCACGACCGACAAAAATGTCTGCCGCCATAGGTCGTTTCCCGGAACCAAGTGTCCCACATGGCTCTATCGATGGTGTACCTTGGGTGGTTGACGAAGTCCGGAGGCAGGCGGGCACGCCGACGGTTGATCTTCAAGAGGCGGGCACGGCCGCTCGCGGGGATGACGGGCATGGGCACCTAATCCAGGCTTAGATGCAACCCATTGGGAAGGTGCGCATCGGAACACAGAAGCGGGGATACCGTCTCCCAGTACTACCGGCAAATCTCCACCTTCTCATATGATCGAAAGCGAGGTGGGACCGCCGAGGGGAAATGGAGAAGGTGGGTAGCGAGGTGGAGTTTGCTGCAACACTCCTCGACAAGGCAGAGGACCATGTTTCATGGTCGTGCTTCCCCTTCTTGCCGGGGATCCACTTCCACATCCCCATGCCGGTGGCCGGCGGGGAGCAAGGAGGGAAGAGCGAGGGGCGGCACTAGGGTTCAGCTTGTCGGGGCAGGAGGTGGCAGTGGAAGAGTGTGGACGAGACTCGAAAGTGGACTAGCCGGTCGACGGCTTAGCCATAAAAAAGGACACGTCCGAGGTGGGCTGGGAGGCTCACGTGCGGGCCGGTCCACCTATGCAGATTGAATGGGGCCGATGGGAAACAGTTGCACGGCCGACATGCGTGTCTGATGGTGGATAATGAGATGACATGTGCGCATCCGTCCAGTGTCCGCCTGGCCGCAAATCCGGCCCAAAATTGCACCGGATTTGGGTCAAAGCGGACACAAGACGAACATATTTGGGGTTTGCTCTGGCGCATTGAGCCGCCACATTTGTCCGTTTCGACGCAAATGGACGGGGGCAGACGAAATGAGGCCACATGTTGGAGTTGGCCTAACATCCGGGAATCACACCACTGCCACCATGACTACCTAATACATTTACGACCAATCATAAAAACACACATATATTAATTTTTTAAGACCAGGGACATCCTGAAAATGTTTATTGTTTTTCTTAAAACATAAAATGCTTTATTCAGAGAAGAAATTGAATAATTCCATGTGACGACCAGGTCCAAGTAGGGATCTAAGCCTTGATAATACAATTGAACCAATGGGACTGCCTGTCCTAAGTTCAAGTTGAAATTGATAGCTGAGATTCATTAGGTGGTTGAAAGTTCCTCTTATCCCATTTTATTGGGTGGTGACTTTATTTTGGATAGAGAAGTCAAAGATAAAATAATGGGGTTATTAATGAATAACTAGCCTTTTTGTTCAATGACTAATGACTGGGTTAACACATGGAGCCTTTTGAAGATTACTGTTGCTAATAGAAGTTTTTTTCCGAAACGGAGGCAAAATCTTTGCCTCATCCATTAAATAAGGAGAGAATAGAGTTTGCTACAACACACACCCAAAATTCGACATGAATGATTACTCCCGCACTAAGATAGACCCTAACTTCTTTGCCCCGGCGGCTATCCAAAGGATCGCCTCATTTGTGATAGTTTGTAGCAAGATTGGTGGTGGAGCGCTCTTTTGCAGTAATACTCTTGCGCTTGTCTCATTCCAGGCGGTCCACGACACAATCATGGTAAGTGAAGCCATAACTTTTCTGTTGTGGGTGCCCTCGACGCTTGTACGAGCCCACCAATCCTCAACGGATTCCTTCAAGTGCCATGCGGAGGTGTCCATGTCAACAATTTTGAATTTTTCAATGACCAAGTTCCAAAGCCTTAGGGTGAAACGTCAAGAGAAGAATAGATGATGTCCACATTATTCCACCCTCTTACACAGGGGGCAAAGACCGCAGTTGGGCCAGTCACGTTTTGCTAGTCTATCGACAGTCCAAATCCTGTCCTGAAGCGCGAGGCAAGCAAAAAACTTGACCTTTGGGGGGCCCAAACCTTCCAAATTATTTGGTCCATGGTGAGAGCACCATGCCCAGAAATTGTGCTCTCTAGGCGGAGGCTGTCGAGTAGAGCCCACATGTCGTATGCTTCCAAATGATATCATCCTCGGCATGTTCATCAAGATGAACCTCATGCAAAAGCATCCATAGAGTAAAGAATTGACGAATGTGCTCAACCGAAATAGCGCTGGGAGGCCTAATATTGAGGATCCACGTGTTCTCTCTGTGGGCCTCCCGCACCTTCCATTTTTCGACGAAGAGGCCTCGTGGATGAGGGGGGCAATGTCTTTGGGATTGCACCCAAGAAGCCAAGGAGAATCCCCAAAGGGGGTCTTCATGCCATTACCGACAATAATGGTGGTAGAGGCATAGAAAAAGTTTAGATCCTCCTCGTCGCATGGTTTTCCCATGCCCACCCACATCTTGGTCCGCTCTTTCCATTAATACCAAGTCCAACGAAGGCACAATGCACACGCGAACTTGTTGGTGTTGAGGATCCCAAACCCACCATATTCTTGCGAACGACACACAATTTCCCAATTAACCTTGCATTTTGCCCCCGTCGTCTTGTCCGAACCGCCCCAAAGAAAAGCCCTCTCATGCTTGGTGACACTGTGAAGTATGCTTGGCAGAATGACAAGAGGTGTGATGAAGTAGATAAGTTGGGAAGTCATGACGAACTTGACAAGAGCCGCCCGCCCAATGGTGTGATATTTTGACACTCCTAGGTTCTTAATCTGCTCGCGACCTTGTCAACGAGGAGTTGCAAGTCTACCAACTTGAGCTTCCAAACAAAGAGGGGGAGCCCCAAATAACGTAGTAGGAAGGAAGCTCAAGTTTTTGACAAACTTTGAGTGATGTGCACCAAGTCGAGGTGGTTGCAACGAATGGGGACCATCGAATTCTTATGGAAGTTAGTGCAAAGGTCCGTGATGTCCCCATAGTCTCTGAGAATGGCCGCAAGATTATCAACATCTCTCTTTATGAGAGGCATGAACAAGTCGCGTCGTCCTCATAGAGAGAGGTGCGCATCATGACACCCCTTCCTCTGATCTTATGAAGAAGCCCCTTTCTCATCTCCACATCAGGAATTTGCTGCAGAGGGTCAATGGCAATGACAAACAAAATAGGGGATAGGGCCTCCCCTACCATAGCCCACGACCATGCTTAATCGAAGAGACGACCACTTTGTTTAAAATTATCCTCGAAGATGATGAGCACAAAAGAGCTGTGATCCACTCCCTAAATTTGCCTGGGAATCCTCTCTGTGCAGTAGATCCAGGATGTACTCCCACTTGACTGAGTCAAAGGTCTTTCGAATATCGAGCTTGAATAGCAGGGATGGGATCTTGTCCTCGTGGAGACGGCGCGCTAGGTTACGAACATACATGAAGTTGTCATGGATACTTCGCATTTTGATAAAGGCACTCTGAGCATTGGAGATGAGGGTAGACATGTGCGGCCCAAGCCTTATGAATAGAACCTTCTCAATGATCTTGGCGATAGCTTTGATGAGGCTAATGGGCCTATAATCACCAATCCTCTCTCCCCCTTCTTTCTTTGACAGAAGCACAACATTAGCAGAGTTAAGCCATTGGAGGTTTGTTGTGTGTTGGGAATCAAAGCACTCAACCACCCTCATGAGGTCATGTTTGATGATGCCCCAACACTTTTTTAAGAAGAGGACCGTAAAGCCATTCGGTCTGGGTGTCTTGTTACTCGGCATGTCATTGATTGCCTCTTGGACCTCCTTCTTGATAATGGCTTGGTCAAGCTCGTGCAAGTTGACCGGCTCAGAATGAAGCTCCTCCCAGTAGAAGTCTTTTGTGCTCGTCCCACCCTTTTTCATGACCAACAAGAAGTGGTCCTTAATTATTTTCTTTTTGGCTTCATGCTTGGTCACCCATCCATGCGTGTTCATGATTCTATGGATATGGCTCTTCCGCCTCCTTGCATTGACCCGACGGTGGAAGAACTTTGTGTTGGCATCCCCTTCTTTGATGTTGGAAATCCTAGAACACTACTTCTTCCGTGCTTTCTCAATCATGCCAAACAGAAGATTCTCTTCTTGAGCCTAGCCCGAAGGCCACTCTCCTCAGTTGAGAGCTGTCTCCCCTCTTGTGCGATGTCCAGGCGAAGGATCACTAGAAGAGCGGCATGTAGATGAACTTGAGCCTTCGAGAAAAGGCTTATACTCCACTCGGAAAGGCGGAGAGCTATCTTATTAAGTTTGTGGAATAGGATGATATAAGGTTCAATGTGGCCAACCGGCTCATTCCAAGCCTTTTGCACAATGTCGGAGAACTCGGGAATCGATGCCCAAAAGTTTTCGAATTTGAAGGTTCTAGGCCTCCTAGGCCCCTTGTCACTGGCAAGCAGTAGCGGGCAGTGTTCGGAGGGGGGGGGGGGTCATAGGGCATGAAGCACGTGGGTGCCGAAGGTCGTGTCCTATGTGACATTACAAAAGAATGAGTCAAGCTTGCACAAGGTTGGGTTTTCCCTCTCGTTACTCCAGGTGAATCTCCAATTCTGGAGATGAATTTCTCTGAGCTTGCAACTACGGAGGGCTGCCCGAAAGCGGTTAATCCGGCTGCAGTCAACATTTCTCTTGTTCATGTCCCTCGCCTGATAAATTTGGTTAAAATCTCTGGAGGCAAGCCAAGCCATGCCCGGAGGCGGCTTCTGGCCTAGGAGCTCGATGAAGAATGCATCTTTGCGGGATGAGTCGGTAGGACCGTACACGGATGTGATCTTGAATTGCACCTTAGTCTCTCTAACCCGCACCTGGCGAAAAGGCAGAAGGTTGTGATGGTGATGTTCACTTGGAGTAATAATCAAGACTTGCCTACTTTTGCCACTATTGATAGAGTTTTTGCTCTATGGATTGGGATGCTCACTTTCCCGTGTCTTCCCTTTCTGCCCTACCTAGTAATGGGGGAACGGGGAACATATTACTTACCGGAGCGGTTGCCACCGAAGGGAACGCCGACCGCAGACCAAACCCTGGCAAGTACAAGGGTCCGGCCGATGCGGATGACATGGACGCCGCTGCCGAGCTCCTCGTCAATGGCCGCTACATGAGGGAAAATGGCGCCACCGTTGACGCGCGGACCGCGCTCCCCTCGGCTTGTGATGGAGCATGGAAGAAAACCCTCACAGGAGGGGTTGGAGGTAAAAAAAACCACCCAGGCACGACCGATGGGCTTCCCGCTACCGTCGTCGTTGCCGACGTGCTGCCCGCAGCCATACCGACCAACACGAATGCCAATAGTGAGTTAAATCGCCGCTGACCGGATAGCTGACATGAGATCAATGCCCTACCGGGCCAGGCCGGCCGTCCACCACTCCTGGATTGGGTTGCTACCGGCGAGGATGGGTGTGGGGCGACGCAATTGTGGGTCTGACATCGGAGGAACCATCGGGGCGGTGTGTGTGTGTGTGTGTGTGTGTGTGTGTGAGAGAGAGAGAGAGAGAGGAGGGAGGGAGTGTGGTGTCAATTGGAGTGGGCGGTGACGGAAGAGAGGGGAGGGAGTTATGTGATGCCCCGTCGTCTCCCGTGCTTTCCAATGCATGTAGACAAGAGCCACACGTGGCTTGAGGGGGCCCGGCTCATGAAAAACTGCCGATTCGGCCACCCTCTTCAGGCTGGCCCGAACGTGCATACCGAAAAACGTATACAGTCGAGCCTATCAAACATTCGAATTTTGCACCGCAGCTAGTTAGGCCTCCCGCAGGGTGCCAAACACGTCCCAAGTGTTCTTCTTCATCAATGGAACGTGCGTTCATGACCGGTCGGTGCTGCTGTTTGAAATGCCTACGCCTACTAGTTCATCGTCATGGGAAACTTCTTCTGATCGGAGGCGACATACAAGGAGCGCCATTAGATCATGATCGCCTATCAACTGGTTCGCACGGGACTGATTCTCTCGGGTGTTTTGCTGCAATGGGCCCTGTGGTTCCTTTTGACACTTCTATGTATCTGTGCATCTCCAGAAACCTGAAACTGTGTGTAATAAGCTTTGTAGCTCAGTCAAAAACTGCTTGATAAGTACCTAATTCCAAAATGGATCGGGGAACCCCTGTGTTTTTTTTTAAAGCACATAGAGGAGAACACAAGTCTGTGTTTACGTCTACTCGACTTTAAACGGAAGTCCTTACTCGATCTTAATTAACTCTAGTACTCTGTACTCCTGAGACGTAACACTAACATTAGCCATGGACCATGGCAGTGGCGGAGCTTCACGAAAATACATGGGTGGGCCAACGGGTCCTTGCTGAAGGGGATTACTGCTAGACTGTTATTCCATGGTTGAATAGTAGGCATAGATTAACACGAGCTGGGCAGGCCAAGGCATGGCCCAGCCGTAGCTCCGCCACTGGACCATGGTATTGGCTCGGGAAAATATCAGGTGCTACCGGCTCTCTGGTGATACCGTGATACGAGATTTTGGACCGTCGGATCTGAGATCCGATGGCTCCTGTGAGCTCTTGAACATTTTGCAAAAAACCCTTTCGAAAGTTTTAAATTTGCGTGTAGATACAACAGCTTCTCAGACACCGTCGGATCTAAGATCCAATGGCTCCTAGAAGCCCGTATCATGGTATCACCTAAGGCCTGGTAGCACCTAATATTTACCCGTATTGGCTCGTACCAATTCCGGGGCTCTTATCTTAGTTAGTATTACAAACACAATAACTCCACAACCACAAACCCTATTCAGAAAGCGACAGCACACCACTCGGCCGACTAACAAAGCAAGACCATTTCCTTTTCGAGAATAGCAGCCGGGGCTGCTCCTTTCACTATAATTAGCCCTCGCGGGCCATTTATTTTTCTCCGGCATTCAAGTTTTAGCAGCCATGGGACTCGCTCTCGCGCTCTCCTTTCTCCTCTGCTTCTGTCTCCATGGAGTGAGCTCCGGCTCCCCTTACTTCACCTCATTGTTCACCCTTGGAGACTCCTACATCGATGCCGGCAACTTCGTGATCATGGCTCCTCCGGCGGTGCCCGTGTGGCATGACAAGCCTCCTTACGGCATGACCTTCTTTGGGCGCCCCACTGGCCGCCTCAGCGACGGGCGAGTCACCGTGGATTTCATCGGTAAGTTGAGCCATCTTGTGCGTTGCATCAAGGGAATAATTTGCCCACGGTTAGACTTGATGGGATCTGAATATCTGGACATGCATGCATCTTTTTTTGGAGTGAGTAGACGTCCTGTTTTTTTGGTACCAGCTGAGCAGTTTGGCCTCCCTCTTCTTCGAGCATCCCTGCTAAATAGCTCAGACGTCTCCAAGGGCGTCAATTTCGTTGTCGGAGGCGCGCCGGCGATTGACGTCGACTTCTATGAGAGGAGCAAATTGGTCCAGTTCAAGCTTATAAACAATTCTCTGAACGTGCAGCTGGGCTGGTTCGAGGAACTCAAGCCGACGATTTGCAACAAGACCTTAGGTATGTGCCATGCTCTCCAGCGTCCAGCCTAGCCATTACAATACTTAATCCCTGCCGGTTACATACTGAAAAACTGTTTGATACGTACAGGGCGTAGAGGTTGTCTCAGTAAATCCCTCTTCTTCGTTGGGGAGTTTGGAGTGAATGACTACAACTTCGTGTGGAATGCCGGGAAGACTGAAGACGAAGTGAGGTCCTATGTACCCAAAGTTGTGAAAAATATTGGCGTGGCCGTGGAGGTACATTATTGTGCAACTTGATCAGTTTTGATTTGGATGTTTTTAAAGTGTTTTTTTAACACAACACACCATGCTAAACTAGTGTGTTTGCTTTGGTACCCCAGAGGCTCATCAAAGAAGGTGCAGTTTACATCGTCGTGCCGGGGAATCCACCGAACGGGTGCTCACCCACCATGCTGATGACCCGCTCGAGCCTCAACAAGCCGATGATGTACGACCGCGTCGGCTGCCTAAGCGACATAAACCGCGTGGCTAAGTACCACAATTCCATGCTCCGGGCAGCGATTGGCGCTCTTAGGGGCAAGTACTCGCATGCGAGGATCATCTACGCCGACTTCTACGGCCCGATCATCACGATCCTCGAAAACCCCAGCCGTTTCGGTAAGGTTTCGATAGTTTGCAGTGATTGTGTGTCCATGCTGCTGACCCTTGCTTGTTGTTGTGGGGTCACCGAGTCCTCTAACAAGATCGATCAATCTGCAGGAGTAGCCGGCGGCGACGCTCTACGGGCCTGCTGCGGAGGCGGTGGGGCATACAATTGGAATGCCAGCGCTCTGTGCGGCATGCCGGGGGTGACGGCCTGCAAGGATCCTTCGGCGTTCGTTAACTGGGATGGGGTTCACTACACGGAGGCTACATACCGCTTCATCGCCGAAGGGTGGCTCCATGGTCCTTTCGCTGATCCGCCCATACTTAGTGCCCTTCACTACTAGAGAGAAGACTTAACCAAAACCATTACACACAACACAAGAAGTTCATGAGTATGTTAATATCATATTTTATAAAGAACTAATAGTGATAGGATGAGAGGCATAGAGGATCCACGATGATGTTGTTGGGGAACGTTGCATGGGAAACAAAAAAATTCCTACGCTTCACCAAGATCAATCTAGGAGATGACCATCTAGGAGAGGAGAGATTGCATCTACATACCCTTGTAGATCGCTAAGGGGGAAGCGTTAAGAAACGCGGTTGGTGTAGTCGAACGTCTTCGCGATCCAATCACGATCCGTCCCGCGATCCAATCTTGATCCGTTGCGATCTAGCGCCGAACGGACGACACCTCCGCGTTCAGCACACGTACAGCTCGATGACGTCTCAGCCTCCTTGATCCAGCAAGCGAGGGAGGATAGGTAGATGAGTTCTCCGACCGCACAACGGCATGGTGGCGGTGGTGATGGAGCAATCTAAGCAGGGCTTTGCCAAGCGCTGCCGCAGATGCGTTTTCGGTGGAGAAACAGATCTAGTGAGAGAGGGAGGGCTGCACCTATGCCTTGGGATGCGGCTGCCCTCCCTCTCCCTCTCTATATATAGGACGAGGGGGTAGATGGGGCGCAGCACTAGCCCTTCCTCCAAGGAAGGGGGCGGCGGCCAGGAGGGAGGAGTCCTCCCTCCCCAAGGCACCTCTTAGGTGCCTTCCCCTTTAGGGTTTCCTACCCCCTAGCCGCATGGGCCCTTGGGGGCTGGCCCAACAAGGCTTGGGCGCCCCCTTACAGCCCATGCATGTCCTAGAGGCTAGAGGGACCCTTACGGACTCCTCCGGAACCCTCTGGAACCTTCCGGAAGCTTCCCGGTACAATACCGGAAAAACCTGAAACTTTTTCGGTAGCCAAAATATGACTTCCCATATATAAATCTTTACCTCCGGACTATTCCGGAGCTCCTCGTGACGTCTGGAATCTCCTCCGTACTCCGAACAACTTTCGGTCACTAACATACATAACTCAACAATACGAAATCGTCACCGAACGTTAAGTGTGCAGACCCTGCGGGGTTCGAGAACTATGTAGACATGACCGAGACACCTCTACGATCAATAACCAATAGCGGGACCTGGATGCCCATATTGGTTCCTACATATTATACGAAGATCTTTATCGGTCTAACCACGATGTCAAGGATTCAGACAATCCCGTATGCAGTTCCCTTTGTCCATCGGTATGTTACTTGCCCGAGATTCGATCGTCGGTATCTCCATACCTAGTTCAATCTCGTTACTGGCAAGTCTCTTTACTCGTTCCGTAATACAAGATCCCGTGACTAACTCCTTAGTCACATTGCTTGCAAGCTTCTTGTGATGTTGTATTACCGAGAGGGCCCAGAGATACCTCTCCGTCATACGGAGTGACAAATCCCAGTCTCGATCCACGCCAACCCAACAGACACCCTCGGAGATACCTGTAGAGCACCTTTATAGTCACCCAGTTACATTGCGACGTTTGATACACACAAGGTACTCCTCCGGTGTCAGTGAGTTGCATGATCTCATGGTCATAGGAACAGATACTTGACACGCAGAAAACAATAGCAATAAACGTGACACGATCATATGCTACGTTCATAGTTTGGATCTTATCCATCACATCATTCTCCTAATGATGTGACCCCGTTATCAAATGACAACTCATGTCAATGGCTAGGAAACCTTGACCATCTTTGATCAAGGAGCTAGTCTAGTAGAGGCTCACTAGGGACATAGCGTTGTCTATGTATCCATACATGTATCTGAGTTTCCGATCAATACAATTCTAGCATGGGTAATAAATGATTAGCATGAACAAGGAAATATGATAATAACTAATTTATTATTGCCTCTAGGGCATATTTCCAACAGATGTCGTGGAGCTCGGCGGCACCACAGGAGAGAGGCTAAGTCTAGTGTTCGAATGACAAGCAGTTATACTTTCTTATAGTGGATTGTTGAGAATGTCATTAATCGGAGGCGGTTTCACAAGGAAACCCACATTAGTAACATATCTATGTGACTTCTCCAAGGAAACCATCATAAATGTAATAGTTTTTTAGTTAATTTCTCGGACAAGAGATTTGTTCGAGTCGGTGGCCATATAGAACTCGCATAGGAGATATAATTTGTATCGGCTGATATTTCCCCCGTCAAAAACTGACTCAAAGGACAGACTCCCACACCAAGATTTGCAGAGCGAAGGTGGGGCAATTCTCATTTGAACCTAACTCATGCCAATCACAGCCACCCAGGTGGGCACACCTGTAATGATCAACAACCTAGCAGCATCAACAAAACTTTAAATGAGAGGGGACTTTGACATAGACGTCTTCAAATAGCGGAATTCCCATTATTTCACTTATTATTGAATTAGCAATTATCATGCTCAAAGTAATCGAGAGGGAACAAGAGTAATGGAACTGTGTATTCTTTATTAGATGAGATCTGCTATTTATACAAAGGGAAGAGACACCACTAGGAAGGCGTCTGTTCAGGGAGATGCCTATTCGGTAGTGAACCAATGCGACATATGCAACTGCCTGCGGTTAGTAAAAGCAGGGATGCTGGAACAGCGACTGGTTATAATAAGAAGTGACAGGGGAGATATGCCTAACATATATAGATGAGAAACCTCTATGAATGAAGAACCGGCATAAACTCCAACACCGAAAACATCATATTGGTTCCTACATATTATACGAAGATCTTTATCAGTCGAACCACGATGTCAAGGATTCAGACAATCCCGTATGCAGTTCCCTTTGTCCATCGGTATGTTACTTGCCCGAGAGTCAATCGTCGGTATCTCCATACCTAGTTCAATCTCGTTACTGGCAAGTCTCTTTACTCGTTCCGTAATACAAGATCCCGCGACTAACTCCTTAGTCACATTGCTTGCAAGCTTCATGTGATGTTGTATTACCGAGAGGGCCCAGAGATACCTCTCCGTCATACGGAGTGACAAATCCCAGTCTCGATCCACGCCAACCCAACAGACACCCTCGGAGATAACTGTAGAGCACCTTTATAGTCACCCAGTTACATTGCGACGTTTGATACACACAAGGTACTCCTCCGGTGTCAGTGAGTTGCATGATCTCATGGTCATAGGAACAGATACTTGACACGCAGAAAACAATAGCAATAAACGTGACACGATCATATGCTACGTTCATAGTTTGGGTCTTATCTGTCACATCATTCTCCTAATGATGTGATCCCGTTATCAAATGACAACTCATGTCAATGGCCAGGAAACCTTGATCATCTTTGATCAAGGAGCTAGTCTAGTAGAGGCTCACTAGGGACATAGTGTTGTCTATGTATCCACACATGTATCTGAGTTTCCGATCAATACAATTCTAGCTTGGATAATAAACGATTATCATGAACAAGAAAATATGATAATAACTAATTTATTTTTGCCTCTAGGGCATATTTCCAACAGATGTCGTGGAGCTCGGCGGCACCACGGGAGAGAGGCTAAGTCTAGTGTTCGAATGACAAGCAGTTATACTTTCTTATAGTGGATTGTTGAGAATGTCATTAATCGGAGGCGGTTTCACAAGGAAACCCACCTTAGTAACATATCTATGTGATTTCTCCAAGGAAACCATCATAAATGTAATAGTTTTTTAGTTAATTTCTCGGACAAGAGATTTGTTCGAGTCGGTGGCCATATAGAACTCGCATAGGAGATATAATTTGTATCGGCTGATATTTCCCCCGTCAAAAACTGACTCAAAGGACGGACTCCCACACCAAGATTTGCAGAGCGAAGGTGGGGCAATTCTCATTTGAACCTAACTCATGCCAATCACAGCCACCCAGGTGGGCACACCTGTAATGATCAACAACCTAGCAGCATCAACAAAACTTTAAATGAGAGGGGACTTTGACATAGACGTCTTCAAATAGCGGAATTCCCATTATTTCACTTATTATTGAATTAGCAATTATCATGCTCAAAGTAATCGAGAGGGAACAAGAGTAATGGAACTGTGTATTCTTTATTAGATGAGATCTGCTATTTATACAAAGGGAAGAGACACCACTAGGAAGGCGTCTGTTCAGGGAGATGCCTATTCGGTAGTGAACCAATGCGGCAGATGCAACTGCCTGTGGTTAGTAAAAGCAGGGATGCTGGAACAGCGACTGGTTATAATAAGAAGTGACAGGGGAGATATGCCTAACATATAGAGATGAGAAACCTCTATGAATGAATAACCGGCATAAACTCCAACACCGAAAACATCATAGAAGATGCATAGATGAACTCCGTTTTCGATGACCACGAGCTTGTCATGAAGATGAACAAAAGCTCAAAGACTCACCAAGAGAAACACCAAACAAGAACCAAGAAAGATGTTGCAAGGATGCAAAGGTTTGAGCTCTCGACGAACGATACGATAAAGCTACTCACTTGAGAGCCCCCCTTGATAGTACGGCTATCGATCCTATAACCCGGTCTCCCAACTACCACTATGTGACCGGTAAAATAGAAAACCTATCAAGGGCAAACCTTTGCCTTGCGCACAGTCCACTTGAGCTAGATGATGACGATCTTGACCTCCTCAAGTTGGACCACCTTTCTTGAATGCGCCGGCTCGATGAAGACTAGTTGATTGCTCCCCCATACTCCACTATGGGTGAGCCGCTCTTCGGCACATCTTCACAAGTCCATTGTCACCACAATGGACGGCAAGCTTCAAGCAGTGATCTCTTCATGATGCTCCACTTGAACTTGCACGCCGCAATCTTGATGACGATCACCACTTGACGTCAGCCTCCATGGGTTGTGTGATATCTTCCTTTTGATGCACGCTCATGGAAACAAACCTAACCCCACAAAGAACTCTCGCATAGAACACGGGTTAGTACACAAAGCGTAATGGACAATGCTTACCATACCATGAGATCACTTGATCTCGCTTGGTACATCTTCTACGCTTTGTGTGTTGATCAACTTGAATCACTCTTCATATGTAGTCTTGATCAACCTTGAATCTTTCCAACTCTCTTCATTAGGATGATGTCTTGAAGGTAAACATGAATGTTCACACAATCTTCTTCTTCAAGACATGTTTGCAATAGGCTCAACACTCACATGACCAATCTTTGGATAAATCCTTGAATAGCACCTTGGTCAACATATATTCTTCTTCTAATAACCTTGAAACCAACAAATGGTCTTCAAGCAATGCCTATGGACAAACCCTTCAAATATAACTCAAGGCAACCATTAGTCCATAGAGATTGTCATCAATTACCAAAACCAAACATGGGGGCAGCACATGTTCTTTCAGACGTCTTCGCCTCCTTGATCTAGCAAGCGAGGGCGGAGAGGTAGATGAGTTCTCCGACAGCACAACGGTGTGGTGGCGGTGGTGGTGGAGCAATCTCAGCAGGGCTTCGCCAAGCGCTGCCGCAGATGCGTTTTCGGTGGAGAAACAGATCTAGGGAGAGAGGGAGGGATGCACCTATGCCTTGGGGTGTGGCTGCCCTCAGTCTCCCTCTCTATATATAGGAGGAGGGGGTATATGGGGCGCAACCTAGCCCTTCCTCCAAGGAAGGGGGCGGCAGCCAGGAGGGAGGAGTCCTCCCTCCCCAAGGCACCTCCTAGGTGCCTTCCCCTTTAGGGTTTCCTACCCCCTAGCCGCATGGGCCCTTGGGGGCTGGCCCAACAAGGCTTGGATGCCCCCTTACAGCCCATGCATGTCCTAGAGGCTGGAAGGATCCTTCCGGACTACTCCGAAACCTTCCGGAAGTTTCCCGGTACAATACCGGAGCCCGAAACTTTTCCGGTAGCCAAAATATGACTTCCCATATATAAATCTTTACCTCTGGACTATTCCGGAGCTCATCGTGACGTCCGGAATCTCATCCGGACTCCGAACAACTTTCGGTCACCAACATACATAACTCAACAATACCAAATCGTCACCGAACGTTAAGTGTGCAGACCCTGCGGGTTCGAGAACTATGTAGACATGACCGAGACACCTCTACGGTCAATAACCAATAGCGGGACCTGGATGCCCATATTGGTTCCTATATATTATACGAAGATCTTTATCAGTCGAACCACGATGTCAAGGATTCAGACAATCCCGTATGCAGTTCCCTTTGTCCATCGGTATGTTACTTGCCCGAGATTCAATCGTCGGTATCTCCATACCTAGTTCAATCTCGTTACTGGCAAGTCTCTTTACTCGTTCCGTAATACAAGATCCTGCGACTAACTCCTTAGTCACATTGCTTGCAAGCTTCATGTGATGTTGTATTACCGAGAGGGCCCAGAGATACCTCTCCGTCATACGGAGTGACAAATCCCAGTCTCGATCCACGCCAACCCAACAGACACCCTCGGAGATACCTGTAGAGCACCTTTATAGTCACCCAGTTACATTGCGACGTTTGATACACACAAGGTACTCCTCCGGTGTCAGTGAGTTGCATGATCTCATGGTCATAGGAACAGATACTTGACACGCAGAAAACAATAGCAATAAACGTGACACGATCATATGCTACGTTCATAGTTTGGGTCTTATCCATCACATCATTCTCCTAATGATGTGATCCTGTTATCAAATGACAACTCATGTCAATGGCCAGGAAACCTTGATCATCTTTGATCAACGAGCTAGTCTAGTAGAGGCTCACTAGGGACATAGTGTTGTCTATGTATCCACACATGTATCTGAGTTTCCGATCAATACAATTCTAGCATGGATAATAAACGATTATCATGAACAAGAAAATATGATAATAACTAATTTATTTTTGCCTCTAGGGCATATTTCCAACAGATGTCGTGGAGCTCGGCGGCACCACGGGAGAGAGGCTAAGTCTAGTGTTCGAATGACAAGCAGTTATACTTTCTTATAGTGGATTGTTGAGAATGTCATTAATCGGAGGCGGTTTCACAAGGAAACCCACCTTAGTAACATATCTATGTGATTTCTCCAAGGAAACCATCATAAATGTAATAGTTTTTTAGTTAATTTCTCGGACAAGAGATTTGTTCGAGTCGGTGGCCATATAGAACTCGCATAGGAGATATAATTTGTATCGGCTGATATTTCCCCCGTCAAAAACTGACTCAAAGGACGGACTCCCACACCAAGATTTGCAGAGCGAAGGTGGGGCAATTCTCATTTGAACCTAACTCATGCCAATCACAGCCACCCAGGTGGGCACACCTGTAATGATCAACAACCTAGCAGCATCAACAAAACTTTAAATGAGAGGGGACTTTGACATAGACGTCTTCAAATAGCGGAATTCCCATTATTTCACTTATTATTGAATTAGCAATTATCATGCTCAAAGTAATCGAGAGGGAACAAGAGTAATGGAACTGTGTATTCTTTATTAGATGAGATCTGCTATTTATACAAAGGGAAGAGACACCACTAGGAAGGCGTCTGTTCAGGGAGATGCCTATTCGGTAGTGAACCAATGCGGCAGATGCAACTGCCTGCGGTTAGTAAAAGCAGGGATGCTGGAACAGTGACTGGTTATAATAAGAAGTGACAGGGGAGATATGCCTAACATATAGAGATGAGAAACCTCTATGAATGAAGAACCGGCATAAACTCCAACACCGAAAACATCATAGAAGATGCATAGATGAACTCCGTTTTCGATGACCTCGAGCTTGTCATGAAGATGACCAAAAGCTCAAAGACTCACCAAGAGAAACACCGAACAAGAACCAAGAAAGATGATGCAAGGATGCAAAGGTTTGAGATCTCGACGAACGATACGATAAAGCTACTCACTTGAGAGCCCCCCTTGATAGTACGGCTATCGATCGTATAACCCGGTCTCCCAACTACCACTATGAGACCGGTAAAATAGAAAACCTATCAAGGGCAAACCTTTGCCTTGCGCACAGTCCACTTGAGCTAGATGATGACGATCTTGACCTCCTCAAGTTGGACCACCTTTCTTGAATGCGCCGGCTCGATGAAGACTAGTTGATTGCTCCCCCATACTCCACTATGGGTGAGCCGCTCTTCGGCACATCTTCACAAGTCCATTGTCACCACAATGGACGGCAAGCTTCAAGCAGTGATCTCTTCATGATGCTCCACTTGAACTTGCACGCCGCAATCTTGATGACGATCACCACTTGACGTCAGCCTCCATGGGTTGTGTGATATCTTCCTTTTGATGCACGCTCATGAAAACAAACCTAACCCCACAAAGAACTCTCGCATAGAACACGGGTCAGTACACAAAGCGTAATGGACAATGCTTACCATACCATGAGATCACTTGATCTCGCTTGGTACATCTTCTATGCTTTGTGTGTTGATCAACTTGAATCACTCTTCATATGTAGTCTTGATCAACCTTGAATCTTTCCAACTCTCTTCATTAGGATGATGTCTTGAAGGTAAACATGAATGTTCACACAATCTTCTTCTTCAAGACATGTTTGCAATAGGCTCAACACTCACATGACCAATCTTTGGATAAATCCTTGAATAGCACCTTGGTCAACACATATTCTTCTTCTAATAACCTTGAAACCAACACATGGTCTTCAAGCAATGCCTATGGACAAACCCTTCAAATATAACTCAAGGCAACCATTAGTCCATAGAGATTGTCATCAATTACCAAAACCAAACATGGGGGCAGCACATGTTCTTTCAGACATCTTCGCCTCCTTGATCCAGCAAGCGAGGGTGGAGAGGTAGATGAGTTCTCCGACAGCACAACGGTGTGGTGGCGGTGGTGGTGGAGCAATCTCAGCAGGGCTTCGCCAAGCGCTGCCGCAGATGCGTTTTCGGTGGAGAAACAGATCTAGGGAGAGAGGGAGGGATGCACCTATGCCTTGGGGTGTGGCTGCCCTCCCTCTCCCTCTCTATATATAGGAGGAGGGGGTATATGGGGCGCAACCTAGCCCTTCCTCCAAGGAAGGGGGCGGCAGCCAGGAGGGAGGAGTCCTCCCTCCCCAAGGCACCTCCTAGGTGCCTTCCCCTTTAGGGTTTCCTACCCCCTAGCCGCATGGGCCCTTGGGGGCTGGCCCAACAAGGCTTGGACGCCCCCTTACAGCCCATGCATGTCCTAGAGGCTGGAAGGATCCTTCCGGACTCCTCCGAAACCTTCCGGAAGTTTCCCGGTAAAATACCGGAGCCCGAAACTTTTCCGGTAGCCAAAATATGACTTCCCATATATAAATCTTTACCTCTGGACTATTCCGGAGCTCCTCGTGACGTCCGAAATCTCATCCGGACTCCGAACAACTTCCGGTCACCAACATACATAACTCAACAATACCAAATCGTCACCGAACGTTAAGTGTGCAGACCTTGCGGGTTCGACAACTATGTAGACATGACCGAGACACCTCTACGGTCAATAACCAATAGCGGGACCTGGATGCCCATATTGGTTCCTATATATTATACGAAGATCTTTATCAGTCGAACCACGATGTCAAGGATTCAGACAATCCCGTATGCAGTTCCCTTTGTCCATCGGTATGTTACTTGCCCGAGATTCAATCGTCGGTATCTCCATACCTAGTTCAATCTCGTTACTGGCAAGTCTCTTTACTCGTTCCGTAATACAAGATCCCGCGACTAACTCCTTAGTCACATTGCTTGCAAGCTTCATGTGATGTTGTATTACCGAGAGGGCCCAGAGATACCTCTCCGTCATACGGAGTGACAAATCCCAGTCTCGATCCACGCCAACCCAACAGACACCCTCGGAGATACCTGTAGAGCACCTTTATAGTCACCCAGTTACATTGCGACGTTTGATACACACAAGGTACTCCTCCGGTGTCAGTGAGTTGCATGATCTCATGGTCATAGGAACAGATACTTGACACGCAGAAAACAATAGCAATAAACGTGACACGATCATATGCTACGTTCATAGTTTGGGTCTTATCCATCACATCATTCTCCTAATGATGTGATCCCGTTATGAAATGACAACTCATGTCAATGGCCAGGAAACCTTGATCATCTTTGATCAACGAGCTAGTCTAGTAGAGGCTCACTAGGGACATAGTGTTGTCTATGTATCCACACATGTATCTGAGTTTCCGATCAATACAATTCTAGCATGGATAATAAACGATTATCATGAACAAGAAAATATGATAATAACTAATTTATTTTTGCCTCTAGGGCATATTTCCAACAGATGTCGTGGAGCTCGGCGGCACCACGGGAGAGAGGCTAAGTCTAGTGTTCGAATGACAAGCAGTTATACTTTCTTATAGTGGATTGTTGAGAATGTCATTAATCGGAGGCGGTTTCACAAGGAAACCCACCTTAGTAACATATCTATGTGATTTCTCCAAGGAAACCATCATAAATGTATTAGTTTTTTAGTTAATTTCTCGGACAAGAGATTTGTTCGAGTCGGTGGCCATATAGAACTCGCATAGGAGATATAATTTGTATCGGCTGATATTTCCCCCGTCAAAAACTGACTCAAAGGACGGACTCCCACACCAAGATTTGCAGAGTGAAGGTGGGGCAATTCTCATTTGAACCTAACTCATGCCGATCACAGCCACCCAGGTGGGCACACCTATAATGATCAACAACCTAGCAGCATCAACAAAACTTTAAATGAGAGGGGACTTTGACATAGACGTCTTCAAATAGCGGAATTCCCATTATTTCACTTATTATTGAATTAGCAATTATCATGCTCAAAGTAATCGAGAGGGAACAAGAGTAATGGAACTGTGTATTCTTTATTAGATGAGATCTGCTATTTATACAAAGGGAAGAGACACCACTAGGAAGGCGTCTGTTCAGGGAGATGCCTATTCGGTAGTGAACCAATGCGGCAGATGCAACTGCCTGCGGTTAGTAAAAGCAGGGATGCTGGAACACATCAACAAGAAAGATTAACAAAACCGGTAACGAGGATAACAGTATAGTAGGCATGTGCATGACTCAAGAAGATACCGATGCATTTAGGGTTTTGTAAAGTATCGTGAAGCAAAGGGAATATCACATGATAACCAAAGGTTCACTCGAATACCATTCGTGTACTCATAGGGATCGATATGGACGTCCATGGTTCCGCTATCCATCATTCAACGAAGGGATTTTGTTCATGTCTATGAGTTACCTAACCTACGGGGTCACAAGCTGAAGGTAATCACGATCTGCTGAGTGTTAGTCATGCAGGAATACTGAAAACATATTTATGAAACTGTTTCATTAATATTCGAAATAGTTTCGAGAGGATCCGCAAGCGTTTCGGGGTCACCGGAAGCATTTCAGAGGCTATCAGGCAACACGGGGTATTATCAATAAATAATATATAGCTGGAAAATGTTTCTGGAGATGTTAAATTAATAACAAAAGATTGTAATAATAGTTAGAACGCTTTTATAATTAATTTAATATCAACGTGCATTAAAAGGCCAAGTGGTGGAAAGAGAATTAGGCCACAAGGGCCCAATAGGGAGGCGCCCTCTTCTCCTCATGGAAAGGAGACAGGGAGGCCGAATTGGAAGGGGTTTCCCCCTCCTCTTGGCCGGCCAAAGGGGGAGGGTTTCCTTCCCCCTTGTGGCTCCCCTCCTCTCCCCTCCAACCTATATATACTAGAGGATTTTGTGCCTTTGGTACATAAAACTTTTGAAGTCTTCTCTAGTCCTCTAGTTTAGTTCTAGTTGATCCTGATTGATCAATTAGAGCTAGACCTAGATCCTCGAATCCTCATAATTAGAAGCCCATTATGGTTCTAATATCCTCCCTCTAATTCTCTGGCGACGATTAGCTTTGGATGGCGAAACGCTGCCGGGTTGTGAAGACCGTACGCTTGCAACCAGGTAGAGATGTCATGATTTCGGTCTTCAGTTCGAGGGATCGTTCGTGGGCGGTTCACGGGATCGTTCATCTACGGTTCTAGGGACTTCATCAACGATCTACACCAATTCGTCTTCTTTCGTTGCAACTCGGAGTTGGTAACGATCCGATCCCAACTGTTATTGTATCTTCATAGTGTTCCTGGTTGATCTTAGGGAGATTTTTTTGTTTTCTACTACGTTTCCCAACATCTTATTCGTTGTATCAAGGGAACATTTTGCTCACAGCCTCTTGACTGGCGGTGTCCCACTCCATGTTCACATCCTTGTCGGTTCAGTGGATGACAGTAAGTAACTAGCGCAATGGTAGGAGGCAATGATGCACTAATCATACCAATGCTCTACTACACACTGCCATGATCAGGGCACCATATCACTAATCATAGCAATGCCCAATTACAACTGCCATAATGAGGAACAATTGGGCATTGTTATGATCTAGCAATGTCCAATTGCAACCCCCCATGATCATGATAGTTGCAATTTGGCAGTGTTATGAACCGATCATAGCAATCCCCAATTGCAACTGCCGCTGATCATGGCATTTCTATGATCAATGCATCATAGCACCGCCTAAAATGCATGCACATTTGTCCTAGGGTGATTATGCATGCTTATTTGTCCTACTTTTTATAGGGTGCATATGCATTTCCCTTCTATGATCATGCAAGAACGTAACACCTACTATGATCATGCACACAACAAAAACCTAGCAACTATATTGTTCATACCAACAACCTAGCAACCATTCCGATTATAGCAACACCGCCCTAACTAGCATTGTGATTATAGCAAGAACAACCTAGCAAGCAGTATGTGCAATGCAAGAACACCTTACCAAGCAATCTGTGAAATGCAAGAGCATAACTACCAATCTAGAATATTGTCATAATAACAAGAACAACTTAGTAAGCACTCTCTAAGCAGGCACATAGCATAGGTCTGAATCGATTAAAATCGAAGGGAACGCCGGCCGCTGACCAAACCTTGGCATGAACAAGGGTCGGGCCGACGAGGATGACACCACCACAGCTGCTGCCACCGAGTTCTTCGTCAATGGTCGCTGGATGAGGGAAAAAGGTGTTGTTGTCGACGCTTCGGCTGTGCTCCCCTCAGCGTAGCCCGGAGCAAGGGAAGAAAAGACTCGCATGAGGGGGGTAAAATCCCACACTCAGGCGCGATCGATGGGCTACCCGGCGCCGCTGCCGCTGCCGCACAGACCGACACGAACGCCGAGGGTGAGTTAATGACCGTTGACTGTGGCCTAGTGTAGATAGGGACGACACACGGATAGTCGACATGAGATCAATGCCCTGTCGAGTAAGGCTGGGCAGCCATCATTCCTTGATTGGGTTGCTACCAGCAAGGATGGAAGTGGGGCGACACAACTATGGGTCAGTCATTGGCGAAACTGTCGGGGCGCTGAGAGAGAGAGAGAGAGAGAGAGAGAGAGAGAGAGAGAGCGAGGGGTGGGACAGAGGGCAGGGAGGGAGGGAGTTATGAGACGCCCAGTCGTCTCCCACGCTTCCCAACGCGTGTGGGCGAGAGCCGCGCGAGAGAATATCATATGGAAATCAAGTTTCAGTGCAAACCGGTGAAAACCACATGGAAACAATGTTTTAAAGTTTCGAAAAAATCTCAAAAAAGTATGAGATGTTAAAAGTGTGATGTTCTATTAGCATGTGAAATTCCTAAGTTCAAATACATTAGCATTTACGAGGTACAAAAGAAAAACAAAATCAGCATTGAATAGTGCTGAATAGCAAACGTCACTATTCATTGCTGAATTTGTTATTTTCATAGCTCGTAAATGGCAATGTGTTTGAACTTGAAATTTTTCATGTCAATAAAACATCACCCTCTTAACATCACGTATTTTTCTCAGTTTTTTTTCGAAACTTTTAAATGTGGTTTTCACGGAGTTTTCTTTGAAACTTGGTTTCCATAGGATATCCCCCCTCAGCCTAGCCCGAAAGTGCTTTAAGATTCGTGCGGGTCAAAAAACGCATGTAGCCCAACCAACCAAACGCTCAATTTTTACACCATGGAAGCCTGCTTGGACCTCCAGTAGGCTACCGAACGCGTCCCAAGTGTTTTTCTTCACACATGAAACGTGCTTTGCTACTATGACCAGTCAGTGCTGCTGTTTGAAATGCGTACGCCTGCTAGATCGTCGTCGTGGGGAGCTTCTTCTGATCGCCTGGGTTTAACGGTTCCGCTGGAGGCGACATACAAGGAGCGCCGTTAGATCTTGAATCGCCCACAAACTGGTTCGGGCGGGACTGCTTCTCTCAGGTGCTTTGCTGCAATGGGCCCGGTGGTTCCTTTTGACACTTCTATGTGTCGGTGCATCTCCAGAAACCAGAAACTGTGTGTAATAAGCTTTGTAGATCAGTCAAAAACTGCTTAATAAGTACCTAATTCCATTCCAACATGGCTGGCTGCTCAAGTCTGACCTGGAAACTTCTCTACTCTGTATGAATCGTTGATTCGTTTCGATAGGATGGAGCGGGGAACCCCTGTGATCTTTTTAAAAGCACATAGAGGAGAACACAAGTCCGTGTTTACGTCTACTCGTCTTTAAACGGAAGTCTTTACTCAATCTTAATTAACTCTAGTACTCTGTACTCCTGAGACGTGACACTAACATTAGCCACGGTATTGGCTCTTAATTAACCCCACAGCTACAAAGCCTATTCAGAAAGCGACAGCACGCCACTCGGCCGGGCAGCCTCTCACTATAATTAGCCCTCGATGGCCTTTGGTTTTTCTCCAGCATCCAAGTTTTAGCAGCCATGGGACTCGCTCTCGCGCTCTCCTTTCTCCTCTGCTTGTGTCTCCACGGCGTGAGCTCCGGCTCGCCTCGCTTCACCTCATTGTTTGCCCTTGGAGACTCCTACATCGACGCCGGCAACTTTGTGATCATGGCTACTCCGGCGGTGCCCGTGTGGCATGACAAGCCTCCTTACGGCATGACCTTCTTTGGGCGGCCCACGGGCAGCTTCAGCGACGGGCGAGTCACCATCGATTTCATCGGTAAGTGGAACAATTAGACTTGTTGGAATGAGAGAAACGGAGCAAACATCCCCCCCCCCCCCCCCCCCCGCGCCGCCCCGCTCGGGCGACTCGGGGCGAAAACCCTAGCCGCGCCGGTCCCCCCTCCTCCTCCCCAAGCCTCCCTCGTCGCCGTCGGGCAAGCCCGGGATGCCACCAAGGATGGTGGCGGCGAGGCCTCCTGCTGCCCTGCTCTCCCGCGGGGAGCTTTGGATCTGGAGCGGCGGCTCCCCCGGTGAGGCTCTGCCGGCTCTGCGGCGAGCGGCGGGGCGGGCGTTGGACCCGATGCCCTTGGCCGCGCGGGCGGTGGGAGCTCGGTGGTTGCGAGTGACGCGTGGTGGCTGCTCCGTCATCCGGCGGCGCCAGATCTGGCGCTCTCCCTCCCTTCCCCGCTGGGCGTGCATGCTCCCCTGGCTTGGTCGTGCTCCCTCGGGTCGACGGTTTCGGGCAGGGGTGCTGCTGGTGGTGGGGAGCTCAGGCCCGGAGAAATCCTTGGCCGGCCATGGCCGGTCACGACGGCGGCACCTGAGGGCGCCGTTCCCCTCCCTGGAGGCGTCGGTTTGGCCTGGCTCCCCCACTTCCCCATCTCCTTGGTCTCCCGGGCGAAAGCCTAACTCTGTTGGGCGGCGGCGGCGCTCTCAGCGCCGTTCCCTTCTTGAAGGCGCCGCTTTGGGAGCCGGTGGGTGGTGGGCGCCTTTGGGTGGAGAGTGGCGGCGTTGGTGTGGCCCTCTTCGTCTTTGTCCTGGCGTGAAGCTTCCCCTCCTCCGGTGCTGGATGCGTGCAACGGCGATGTTCTGCTCAAGGAGAGTCCCCGGCGGCTCGGCGGGGATGCGCTGAACCCCTGTATGTGACCATCTTCCGGCGGCATCCACCCCATCCTGCGACGGTGCGGCGCCTTCGATCCAGGCGAGAAGGTAGTGGCCTTCTTCGAGTATGGTGTGTTGGATGTGCCGTGCCGGGATCCGTAGCTATCGAGCGACGGCATGCCTTGCTGGTGTTGGGCCCTCTCTCCTTCGAGCCACTGTGCTCTTGTTCCTGGTGCAACATTCACGGAGGAGGACCTCGACGTCTTCGGCTCCTCTCCTCATTGAGTATCTCCGTTGTTCGTAGCGTTGTAGGCTTGGTTTGGCGCTGTCCAATGTCTTTGTATCTTACCGCATTGTATGTCTTTCTCTTTGCCCCTCGGGGTGTGCTTGTAATCCTGGCCGGTTGATGGCTTTGTTAATTCAAAGTCGGGCTAGGCTCGAGCCCCATCTCGGGCTCGGTTGATGCCTTTTCTTTAAAAAAATTAGACTTGTTGGAATCTGAATATCTGGTCATGCATGCATCTTTTTTTGGAGTCTGAGTACATATCCTGTTTTGGTTTGACTAGCAAACATGCCCGTGCGTTGCAACGGAAAAAAGCAACCCTGACACGTTCTTACCCACTAAGCATGGCTAAAGATCTCACTCATATGCCCCTAACATAATAAACATGACTAATACTTCATTCTCAGGTCCACATCCTCCATTTCAATATAACACCAGACCCATGTTTTCGCTTGTCCTTTTTGTCGTCCTCGCCGCCGATGGTCACAGTACCAGTTGGCACTAACCAAGGTTGGGCAGGTCCAATAGCTGGATCGTTGAGCCTCCTTCGTGTCCGGCGAGATCAAGAGTGTTGAACAAAGACTTTTTTTATCACTTGGCTAATATAATAGGAAAAGGTATTGCACATAATATAGTGTTATCATGTAAATTGAATAGTTTGTGTCAGATAGACCATGAAACTTTAGTTGAACTCTCATGTATTTTGACGGGTGACACTGGACCGAGCGAGGTTGGTCGTACGTGAAGACGTGGCGGAGAAAAGATTCCTTTCATATCCCTAGTTTAATAGATTGAACTAAAACAATGCATCCATGGGCATATTTCAAAATTTCACCCAGTTTTATTAATATCTATAGATTAAATGAAATGTTAGCTACAGTACATCCCAGATTTTTTGCGGGTAGTACATCCCAGTTTTCAAAAATTGTTCATGTTTTGAAAAATGTTTGCCTTTTCAAATTCAAAGTTCAATTTTTTGTGTGTATTTAGAAAATGTTCCAAAATTAAAAAAACAATACAGTACCTCCAAGTTTCTAAAAAATATTCAGTTAAAAAAATAAAGGCGAAATATTGTTCTATTTAAAAAAAATGAGTTTAATTATTATTTTGGAACTTTGCAAAATATTTGCGTTTCAAAAGATATTCACCTTTTCGAAAAAAAAATCGTTTGCTCTCAGTACCTAACGCGACTCTTAACTTAATTTTAACTTTCTCGCTGCCAGTTAAGCACCAAGTCTTGTTTAGTCCAGTGAATAGCATTGTGAGTAGTCTGGTGTGAGAGTGCAGTTTCGATTCCTCCGGGTGCATTACTTTTTGTTGGACATTTTTCACTGGCGCGTTGGTACGCTAATGGGCCGGCCCAACACGGCTATGTGCGACCTGGTTGAAACGAATCGGGGGAAGGAGAAAACGCATGTCCCTGACACAATAAGCGCAACGTTCGTGCTTTGCTTTGGAGAAAACATCAGTTGACATGAATCAAGGTATAAATAAATGCCTGCATGAAGGACAATTTTTATGTGTCGACAGCCGGTGCCGGTGCAGGTAGTCATTAAAGGCACACACGAAAATCATAACCAAACTTTTTTTTACTGTATTTGGAAGCCATTCGACTAAAGACTAATGTTTGGCTTGAATATACTGGTTATACATGTTTATGTACACATATTTCTTCTAATGTGGTAGAGATGAAAAAAAAATATTTGAGTTGGACCCGTGATGATGCATGGAGCATGGTGTCCGATTGATTTTCTGGCCACTGACGGCATGCATGGCCCGTGGTTGTGCTATGCGTTTTTTTTCCTTTTGACTGCGAACAGATGCGTGCATGTTCTTAGTGGGGGCTCAGTTTTTCTTTTAAGAAGCTTTAGTTGAGGCTGATTTATTGCACGGGCGCTCACTGGGAGGAAGAAACGTACATGTTTTTTTGTGCGCGTATAGAAAGCAACAGGTGTTGTTTTAGTTCAGTGATTAGCTTTCTAGTGTATCTGCCGTGAGCGCCCTGGTTCGAGTCCTCGGCGTGCAGTTTTATTCTATGTGTCGTATGATTTTTTGGCAGGAGAGACGAACGAAAAAACGACTGGTCCGACGGACGAAAGATCACCTGGGCCCATCATAGACGAAAAAATATGGAGAAACAATCCTCCATTTAATATTAGGTATAGATATCAGCCGAGCAGTTTGGCCTCCATTTTCTTCGAGCCTCACTGCTAAATAGCTCAGACGTCTCCAAAGGCGTCGATTTCGCTGTCGGCGGCGCGACGGCGATCGACGTCGACTTCTATGAGAGGAACAAATTGGTCCCGTTCAAGCTTCTAAACAATTCTCTGAACGTGCAGCTGGGCTGGTTCGAGGAACTCAGGCCAAGGATTTGCAACAAGACCGTTGGTATGTGGCATGCTCTCCAGCCTAGACATTACTACAATGCTTAATCCCTGCCGGTTACATACTGAAAAACTGCTTGATTGGTACAGGGCGTAGAGATTGTCTCAGTAAAGCCCTCTTCTTCGTTGGGGAGTTTGGAGTGAATGACTACAACTTCATGTGGAATGTGGGGAAGACTGAAGACGAAGTGAGATCCTATGTACCCAAAGTTGTGAAAAATATTGCCGTGGCCGTAGAGGTACATTATTGTGGAACTTGATCAGTTTCCATTTGGATGTTTTTTGAGTGTTTTTTACACAACACACCATGCTAAACTAGTGTGTTTTCTTTGGTACCACAGAGGCTCATCAAAGAAGGTGCAGTTTACATCGTCGTGCCCGGGAATCCACCGAACGGGTGCTCACCCACCATGCTGACGACCCTCTCGAGCCTCAATAAGACGATGATGTATGACCGCATCGGCTGCCTAAGCGACATAAACCGCGTGGCCAAGTACCACAATTCCATGCTCTGTACAGTGATTGGCGCTCTCAGGGGCAAGTACTCGCATGTCAGGATCATCTACGCCGACTTCTACGGCCCCCGATCATCACGATCCTTGAAAACCCCAGACGATTCGGTAAGGATTACTACCTCCGTTCTGGTTTATTGGTCCTATTTGTATTTTGTGAGAACTTTTTACCATGGATTTAACTAACATAATGTTAATGCATGTCATAAAAAATTATATCATTGGATTCGTATTTGAACATAGTTTCCAATGATACTAGTTTTTGTGACATTCATCAACATTTTATTCGTTAAATATGAGGTCAAGGTTTCGCATAAAATACGAGAGGACTAATAAACCAGGACGTAGGTTGTAGAAAGTTTGCAGAGATTGTGTGTCCATGTTGGTGACCCTTTCTTGCTGTTGTGGGATCACTGAGTTTTCTATAAAACATCAATTGATCTGCAGGAGTAGCCGGCGCCGACGCTCTACGGGTTTGCTGCGGAGGCGGCGGGGCATACAACTGGAATGCCAACGCATTCTGCGGCATGCCGGGGGTGACTGCCTACAAGGATCCATCGGCGTTCGTTAACTGGGATGGGATTCACTACACAGAGGCTACATACCGCTTCATCGCCGAAGGGTGGCTCCATGGTCCTTTCGCCGATCCGCCCATACTTAGTGATCTTCGCTACTAGAGACAAGATTTAACCAAAACCATTATAGACAACACAAGAAGTTCATGAGTATGTTAATATCATATTTTAGAAAGAATTAATGGTGGTGGTGATGAGAGGCATAGAGGATCAACGATGACGTCGTGAGCTCGGCGACGCCATGGGAGAGAGGTTAAGTCTAGTGTTCGAACGACAAACAATTATGTTTTCTTACAGTAGATTGTTGAGAATGACATTAATCGGAAGCGGTTTCACATGGAAAACCACCTTAGTAACATATGCATGTGATTTCTCCGAGGAAGCCATTAAAATTTAATATAATAGTTTTTCAGTCAATTTCTCGGACAAGAGATTTGTTTGAGTCGGTGGCCATATAGAACTCGCATAGGTGCTATAATTAGTATCGGCTGAAATTTCCCCTGTCGAAAACTGACTCAAAGGATGGACTTCCGGACAAAGGATCAGTTATTTTGATGACTTTTTTGGACTTCTAGAATAAGCTGCCCCTACCGAGCTTATTCTAGAAGCCCAAACAAAATGGACAACTTATTCTAGAAGCTCAAACAAAATTATATTTTTAGAAGCCTACTAGTCAAATCTCAATTAGTAGGCTTCTAAAAAATCAAATTTGATTGGGCTTCTATAATAAGCTGGATAGAGGCAGCTTATTCTGGAAGCCAGCAAAAAAAACTGGCACTAAGATTTGTAAAGCGAAGGTGGGACAATTCTCATTTGAACCTAACTCATGCCAACCACAACCACCTAGGTGAACACACCTGAAATGATCAACAACCTAGCAGCATTAACAAAACTTTAAATGAGGTGAGACTTTGACAGAGACGTCTTCAAAGAGAGGAATTCCCATTATTTCACTTATTAAATTAGCAATTACCAAACATTTATTTACACCCTTCCTTACACATCCCATCACTTAGTCTACTTAGTCTACACCGTAGACGATACAATACTAGAAAAAGATTATAGAAAAAATATAACAACACAAGTAATAATAATTACTCAACACACGAGTGCACACACGTATCAAATATTCAAGCCTCTGCATAGAGGTGAGCCGGAAGCTTGGGCTCCACGACGGCCTCCAGCGGGAACTTACGTGGTGTGGACAACCCGAAGATCTCCTCCATGCTCAACTCTACACCGTCAGGGAGCCTCCATGTGAACCCATGCAGCAGGTTTGCCAGGCTTACCTGGATCACCTTTAGTCCCAGACTATACCCGGGGCACATCCTACGTCCTGACCCGAATGGAAGCAACTCATAGTTCTGCCCCTTGACGTCGAGTTTGCTGTCGAGGAACCGCTCTGGCATGAACTCCTCTGGCGCCTCCCACAACTCTGGGTCGCGGCCAATAGACCACACCATGACTAGCACCCGTGTGCCGGCAGGGATGTCATAGCCGTTGATGGACGTGTCCTCACGGGAAAGGCGGGGTACAAGCATCGGTGCTACCGGGTGCAACCGCATGGTCTCTTTGACGATGGCATCCACGTAAGGAAGGCTCGGAATGTCCTTTTCGGTGACCCATCGGCCTCGCCCCACCACGCGGTCCAGCTCCTCGGTGGCCTTGGCGAGCACCTCTGGCTTTTTCAGGAGCTCTGAGAGGGCCCATTCCACTGTCACCGCTGAGCTCTCCGTGCCGCCAGCAATGAGATCCTACATGCGCACGTTTCGAAATGGTGTTGATTAGTGTGCGAAGTCGGAATTACTGGCAATGTGTATACAGTTAATAAAATCAGTTGTGAGTCTTGTGACTAAGTAGTTAACTGTGTGCATTATCTTTTTTTTTTGTCAACTGCATGCATTATCTACATGAATTGCAATGTCACGATTGAATTTGAGGGTGTCGCTGTTGCCATCTGGTCTGAAAAGTTTATTTCTCTACTGTTTTTTGGTGGATCTCTCTACACCATGGTGGGACGTGCCTATCAACAAGCCCATTATTTTCCCCAGAGTTCAGATAATGGAATTATTGAAGACAAAGTAGAGAATAGAACAGACGATAGCAACAGGGGATAACCATAATTAATTCAGTGCAGGAAGGAAAGCAATAGAACTCACTTGAGTGAAAGCCTTGACGCCCTCTCTGTTGAGCTTGACCTCAAGACCGGGATCGCTGGCGAACTGCAGCAGCACGTCCACCATGTCATTGACCACGAAACTCTCTCCCTCGCGGCGCCGACGCTCGCTGTGCTCGTCCACGACGTGCTCCAGGAACCGGTCGAACATCTTGCTCAGCTTCTTCATCCTCCTGATGTACCCCTGCAGGTCCATCCAGTCCAGCCACGGGATGGAGTCGCCGATGTTGAGCACGCCGTTGAGCAGGAACAGCTCGTCGATCATCCACTTGAACTCCTCGGGCGTCGTGATCACCGCCCCAGCCTCGTCTCTCACCTCTTTCTCCAGGTACTTCTTGCCCATCACCATGCGCGTGATCACGTTCAGGCTCACCGTGGACAGGTAGTCCTTGAGCACCACCACGCGGCCGGCACCGGCGCAGCCCCGATACAGGTCGCCGAGGAGGGCGAGCACCTCTTCCTTGCGGATGTACTCGTACGACTCGAGCCGCTTGGCGCTGAAGAGCTCAGTGAGGCACATCTTGCGGGCCTGGCGCCAGTAGGCGCCGTAGGGGGACCAGGTGATGTCGCTGTAGTTGTAGGTGGTGTACCTGCCGGCTGCCGTCTTGGGGCGGTCGGTGAACACCACGTCGTGGGTCTTGAGGAAGAACTTGGCCATCTCGACGGAGGAGCCGACGACGACGGGGAAGGAGCCGAACTGGAGTTGCATGAGCGGGCCGTACTGCTTGGAGAGCGCGTGGATGGAGCGGTGCGGGAGCGTGCCGATGAGGTTGAGGTTGCCGATGATCGGCCAAGGCTTGGGGCCCGGAGGGAGGTTGTACTGGCGGCGGCGGCGGAGGACAGCCTTGAAGAAGAGCACCGTGGCCAGGACGACGCCGAGGAAGGACGCCCACTGAGGAAGCTCCATTGGGATCGAGGTGGCAGTGGCTCAGTTTGTGATCGATGTAAGTGGCTTGCGTGAGCGATGTCTTCAAGCTTGAGCTGGCTGTTGAGCTGGTGGTGGTGCTGCTTCAGACTGCGTGTGACCTACTTATAGATGGCGAGGTGGAAGTGGAACTGGAAGAGCGCGTGCGTGGTGCGAAGTGGAGGTATGACTTGGTGGGAAAGCGCCGGGAAATCGGAAGAGGACTTGGGAGAACTTACATACCTTGACTAGGACATGGATGCTGACGTCCATTTCGTGGGAGAAACATGCTTAGAGTTAGCTGACGAGGTGGAATCGGAAGAAACGTGCTCGCTATTTCATTACGGGGTCTAAAGAAACAGCGCGGGATCACCAGATCATGACTAGTGTAATTTAGCTGCTAAACATGCCTGTGTTAGAGCATCTCCAAACAGGCGCGCAACGCGCGGCGTCCAAAAAACCGATTTGCAGTGCGCAAATTGCGTTTTTTAGCGCGCCGGCGAGCGCCGGCTCCGGCGACCGCAGCAAAATTGTGCGCACGCGCGGCGTTCCAGCAGACGCGCTAAAGCGCGCACAGAATATATTCTTTTAATGCTATTGAAATTTGCTTAAACATAGTTCAACGATACATATATAGATAAAACATGCATAGATAAAATAAAAACATGCATAGATAAAACATAGCTAGTAGATAAAATAAAATAAAATACATAGACACTCTAAAAACTACTCGTCGTCCTCCGAATCCGTAGCAAAACGTCCTCCTTCGAATCGTCCGTATCCGAAATATCGAGGAAGGCATCAAGAAAGCGGTCATCGTTGCGGTCCCATGTCGACGCTTCTCCAAGCTCGATGTTGAAGTCCGTGGCCGCCTTCCGCGTACGCTTGTCGGCGCGATAGGCGGCTCGCTCCGCCCTACTCTCCGTCCTCCTCTGCGCCCTCCTCTCCGCCCTCCTTTGCGCGAAGAACTGGCGCTCGTCGATGACGTCATGCGGAAACCGTTCGCGCCACGCTGCCATGGCCACCTCGTCCGTCTCGGCGATGCCGAGGCGGCGCTCGCGCCTCTGGTTCTCCCGATGGTCCTCGTCGGTGACAAGCCGCGGGGGAGGTGCGAGACTCTCCGCCCGCTCCCGTGTCGTCACGTCTGGGAAATTCATCTCCCGACGAGGCCGCCGGAGGCGCCACGCCGCCGCGTCGTACGCGCGGGCGGCCTCGTGGGCGGTGTCGAAGGTGCCGAGGCCGAGGCGCATGTCGCCGGATCATATCTCCGCGGAGAAGGCGCCGGACGGGCGCTCCCGGACGCCGCGGAAGCCCGAAGATCCCCGGCGGCGCGGCGGCATGGCGGCGAGGTGACGAAGGCGCGAGAGGAGCGGCGGCAGAGCGCGAGGGGAGCAGGGGCAGAGCGCGAGGGGAGCGACGGCAGTGCGCGAGAGGCGTGGGAAGAGCGCGTCTCCGGCGCTCGATTTATAGAGCGCGCGCAGCGTCGCGCGCCAAAACTACCGCGCGCAGGGCCTCCTTTTCGCGCGCGCGCAAACCCTTCCCCGCGCGCGATTTTCCCGCGCCCACTGGAGCGCGCGAAATCGTTCGGCGCGCGCTAAAAACGCCTTTTGCCGCGCACGCTTTTTTCAGCTTCGTTTGGAGATGCTCTTAGGTTGCAAACTACAGTCTCTCAAACAAATTGACGCATGTATAAGAAAGGCTGTCATTTTTCAGATCTACACCATTTCTGCATTCTATTTATTTTCTAGAATGCAGCATGTTTCTTGCTTGATCAGACTCAACCATTAATTTTCATTTCACACAGACACAGAGGCGATGTCAGTCCTTGCGTCGCCCCCCTCGGGAGACTCTGGGGCGACTAGGGTTCTGCAGCGCCGCCACCCCTCCACCCCCCTTCCTTCCCTCGCCGACACCGGAGACGACTGCCAGGAAAGCCAGCGCCGTGCGCCGGTGAAGGTGGCGGCGGGAATCTCGACGCTACGTCGTTCTCGAAGGCCTGTGATTCCAGGGGCGGCGGCGGCGGGCGACAGGCGACGTCCGCAGGGGGATGCTGGCCAGCGTGCTCGGACGCGCGGGTGGCGGCTCGCTGGTGGAGTACAGCCGCGGCGCGGAGCTCTTTCTGCTTCACACCGTTCATGTGGCTTGGGCGTTTGCGGCTCCAGTCATGGTGTGTGCTGGTGGTCTGCTTGGGCCCGAGGGAAACCTTGGCCGGTCCGACCGGCCCGACGGTGGTGACGCCCAAGGGCGCCGCTTTCCTTCATGGAGGCACAACTGAGGTTCCCAGCTTTCCACCCCGCCCCCCTGCCCGGGTGAAAACCCTCAATCCACTTCGGATTTGGCGCTGGCAGCGCCGTACACGCGGTGACCTTCTTGGAGGCGTCGTCAGGGGGCAAGGGGATTGGATGGGAGGTTTTGCAGGTTGAGGGGCTGATGTTTGCTTGCGTTTCGAGCTATGCGATGTGCTGTGGGTGGTAGGCACCGGCGTATCTACGGGTTGGTGCTCTCCGGTGGCAGTTTGCGTCACTACGTCTCGACGGTGCAGCGTCTCGATCCTGGCGGAAGGGAATAGGGTTCTGTAGGGGAACACAGTAGAAAACAAAAATTTCCGACCTACGCACCAGCCCAGGATCACTATGGAGACTGCATACAAGGTTTGATCTGTTTCGTTACCGACTCGTAGCGCAGCGGAAGTAGAGTCGATGACGATCGGCGGTGCAGATCCCCGCAGCTAGGATTTACAACCTCCCAACCGCGAGGATGTACTCCCACATCTGCCCCTCGGACAGCCCTCCGGGAGGCGGTCGGACAGTCCCTCGGACGGTGTCGCGGACAGCCCTTCGGGAGGACCTTCGAAACTCGAACGGTCACTCGGACAGCCCTTCGGGAGGACCCTCGAAACTAAGACGATCACTTGGACAGCCCTTCGGGAGGCACTCTCGAACTAAGACCGAAACTACGATCTCTCTACAGAGTTGCACACATACGGTGACATCTATCCGGCAGGGTTTCGCCGTCCAGAACTAGTTCCCACCGGAACCCAGACAGCCTTTCGGCTCTACGAAACTATTTCGCTGGGAGGGAGAGAGAAGCCAGACAAGTCAATGGCATGTGTATGAGAGCAAGCATGAGCTGATTTTGGAGAGCTCTCTCCACCTCTATTTATAGGAGGAGCAAGGGGTAGAGGAAAGACCAAAAGGACCTTCCTAGGATCTTTCCACCACATGCCACATAAGGGTGTGTAGAAGATATCCACCATGAGGTGGAAGGACACCTCAAGGAGGGCCCCCCCCCATGCCATGGACAAAATTTGCAGCCCCCTTGGGGAGCTCCACCTCCCTTTCACACACCAAAAGTGGTTTTCTTCTAGAAGAAAAACCCCATTTGCAAATCAGCCCAAAAAGTGCTTTTCACTATTCACGAAGACATTTTTCTGCGTCCGTTAAAACCCAAATTATTTCTGTGTGCCTAGAATAATTCTAGCACCCACCAAAACAATTTTGAACGCATTCCGAAACAATTTCGGAATAATGTTTCTTCAGCGAAAAGCAACCAAAACGGTTCCGGCTGCTCCGGAACATTTCCGGTTTTTGTCCCGGAAAATTCCCAGAAGTTTCCAGAACACTTCTGGCATCCTCCAAGAATTTCCAGGCGTGTGCCAGAACCAATTTGACTTAATGGAATACCCTGAAACAACTTTTCAGTTTCACCGGAACTATTCCGGTGTTCTCTCCGGAACGTTTCCGTTTCGTCCGAAACTTTTTCGGTGATTTTCTCTCAGACTCCCCGTCTAGTATTCAGCAGATAGATGACCCTTAAGCGTGTGACCCTATAGGTTCGGTGAAGTATAGACATGACCGGAACTCTTTCCGATCAATTATCAACATCGAGCCGTGGACACCCATATTGACCCCTATACCCACACGAATGAATATTCGAGTGAACCTCCAGTTGCCGTGTGCTATTCTTGTTGCTTTGCGATATGTTACAAATACCCGAGGTGAGAAACATCGGCATCCTCGTGGATCAACACTTGTCCGCAATGCCAGTTACCTCGTTGCCGGTTTTTGTTCTCTTTTCTCGTTTCTGTGTTCCGGTATCCCTGTGATCAAATCACATTTGTGTCTGGCCATACGATGATGGATACCGTAACACCGAGAGGGCCCAGAGATATCTCTCCATCGTCGGAGGAGCAAATCCCAATCTTGAGCTATCAAGTTACTTAACATACTTTTCCATGAACCCGTAAGCCGCCGTAATAGCCACCCATTTACGGATGACGTTTAACAAACCCCAAAGTTCATGAAGCAAGCATGAAGAAACTCGACACTCTCATGGTCTAAGGAATTATGCAAACATTAACTTCTCTGTGTTATTAACCATTAACTTATGACGAATGAATCTCATAGCATAACATCAATCGGGTCGATTCAACACAAGTGTTCTACTAACATTGTGCCCTCAAAGTTGCCGGCATAGACATGCCCATGATCAGGAAAACAGAACCATCATGCAACACTTGAGCTAGTCTTAGAGGCCAGACTAGGAATACATATTACCGTTTATTATTCCACACGTGCATATGAGTCTTCCTCCGAGCCTCGTGGTTATTGCAGACTCGAGAACCATAGCAGTTATAGCATGGAACATAAACCTAATTATGAACAGGGAGATAATCAATAACATTTATTATTGCCTCTAGGGCATATCTCCTACAGGTTCCCCTTCCTAGCGGCAGTGGCGTGATGAAAACTGGAGAGGGTCTTCATAACGGTGGTGCTCTGTTTACCTTGCATCTTGCCTCAGCTTTGTTCACTGATGCCTCCCCTTGGGCGTTCGAATCCATGAAGATTTCTTTCTCCAACTAGTTGGGCGTGGACCCTGGAGGAGCTGCAGACATGGAATTTTCCAATTTGAGGTGGTCACCCAATGTTTACCTGTCATTGCGAGGGCAGCATTCTTTTAGCTCTTGGGTGAGTTTCTTGGTATCCCGACGGTGCGGCGCCTCGAGCCAGGAAGAGGGGGTAGGGTCCCTCTTCCGTGACAGAGAAGGAAGATGTTGTGTCCCCTCGCCCCATAGGTGTTCCTGGAGCAAGGTCCATTTTGGACGGTGACTATGTCCTGCTCTGCTGCTCCGTCCTTGATTTCTGTGATCCTAGTGTGCACTGTGGAGTGCTCAGCCTCTAGCAAGTTGTAATCTATATTTTCATTTCTTTAGCTCCTTATGGAGGTTGTAGTTCGTGATTGCTTTTCAGTGATCCCATTGTATCAGTTTGGTCGTTGTAATTTTGGTGTGTGTTGTATTCCTGGCCGGTTGATGACTTTGGTAATTCAAAATCGGGCTCATCGCGAGCCTTTGTTTTAAAAACAAACACAAATGCAAGTGTGTGTGTGCATATTTTTGTTAAGAATAAGGAATGGCCTATGCATGACCGGTCCAACAGATACTTGGTTGCTGTATATGCTACTACACGTCTCTATCAGTGAGCACGCACAACAGGCATGAAAATGTGGGGCAAATTAGAAAGATACTAGCGCCGAAGAAGCACGGCGCACGCCGCGCTGGTGATCAATTCCGTGATCAATTAGAAAGACTAGGAAAAATGCCCGTGCGTTGCAACGGTAGAAAAAAAACATCACATCTCTAAGAATGATACAAGACCTTTCACTTAGGTCCACGTTCTCTATTTTAACATAGCAAATCAACAATGTCGTCACTTATCCCCCCTCCCTTATGTGTGGTTTGTAATTGCGATGCTTTAAGATCTAATGTAATACTGAAAATCCTATTATCCACAATATTCTCACGATAGGTAGAACTAATAATTGATTGTAATATTTAGTAATTTATTATCTACAATATTCTCACGATAACCAAAAGTTAAAAACAAAAGAGCTAGTGTGTCGCAACAGGTACTAAATATAAATATATGCTTAAAAACTCGGGGGGGGGGGGGGGGGGGGGAATTCCACTCAAACAACTTTACAAGTAACAAAAAACCAAAGTAGGGCAACATTATTCAAACTATTTTAGTTTAAAATATATATTTTCAGTTTGTAAATCCTATAACTGTCTCAAAATACATATACTAAGTAAACATGGATATGGTCTTACTTGATGTTTCAAGTTGCATGGTCTCTGTCCTCCTCGGTGATGCCCAGAAATTTTTGCATTACGATGAAAATAGCAAAGTATGTGTTATTAATTAATGATAGTATATGCATAAGAGCATTATATTTTTCATGCTGATATATGTGTTTGCATTTGTAATTTAAGTGAAATCTTAATTTGGTTGCAAACATATTAGATAGCTTCATCGAAACAATCAATTTGTAAGTACATGCATACCAAATGTTCAAGGTTACATATTGACATCGATATTCTTAAAAAATCATTATCAAAAGAGTTTAAAACAATATGAAAAATCAAAGATAAGCTATTAGTTTACGTAACGGTTTTGCTAGATCACATCTAGATGTGACATAAGTATTGCACATCTAAGTTGTATGTCATTGATTTCATACGGAGATTCGTGTGACTATTTCTTTTTTAATTTTAGTTTTTCCTTTTTATGCGTGATGGAGTCACTTAGATGTGCAATAACTATGTCACATCTAGATGTGTCCTAGACACACCCTTTACGTAAAGCTTGTATAAGTAACATTGTACATTTTTTATACATCAGAAACATAGTTTTTGCAGGTGACATCGAAAACATTTTATATATACACATTCTACATATTTGTATGCATCATGAACATTTTATATATACAAGTTTGACATTATCCAAACACATGATTAACATTTTTTAAAACTTCTACATTTTATGTCTACTTTGTTCCATACACATTGTATATTTTTGTATACGTTTTTCTTATAAATCGGAAACATTTTTCTATTCACATTTAACATTTTTTAAATACATGATCAATATTTTCAAAGTAAAAGAAAAAATATATTATTTATTTTCCATACGCACTGTACATTTTTTAAATATATGGGAACTTTTTTCTCTACAAGTTCGATATTTCTTTAATACTTGATTAAAAAAATCAAAGTTATCGAAATAAAGCCAAAATAGAAAAAAAAAACTAAACGAATTTAGAAGAAGGAAAAAAATGCTGAAGGCCGCGCTAGGCCGGCCCAATCGGGCAGCTAGCCAGACAATGGGCCGTCGGAATTGAGAGAAAAGGTGGGAGAAAAAGGGGAGATTGTGGGGATCGAACATGGGTCTCCAGGGTGGAGGCGCTAGCGACAAACCAGTTGGGCTGACCATGTGCTCGTGTTTAAATTGGGGGACCGCGGTCTCTTGAATAAACCAAAGGGCCGAATCGGTGTTGAAAAAAACAAATCCGTGTTTTCACTTACCGGTGGCATAAGGGCGTAATTCAACCGAACTCTAGGGATAATCTTCATGACGGACGACCAGAAGCAATAGCCTCTTTATTATATACTAGGAAAAATGCCCGTGCATTGCAACGGAAGAAAAAAAATCACATCTCTAAGAATGATACAAGACCCTTCACTTAGGTCCATGTTCTCTATTTTAACAGAGCAAATCAACAATGTCATCACTTATCCTCCCACCCATCCCCCCTCTCTTATGTGTGGTTTGTAATTGCAATGCTTTAAGATCTAATGTAATACTAAAAATCCTATTATCCACAATATTCTCACGATAGGCAGAAGTTGATTATAATATTTTAATAATTTATTATCTACAATATTCTCATGATAACCAAAAGTTAAAAACAAAAGAGCTAGTATGTTGCAACGGGTACCAAATATAAATATATGCTTAAAAACTCGGGGATAAATTCCACTCAAACAACTTTACAAGTAACAAAAAAACCAAAGCAAGGCAGCATTATTCAAACTATTTTAGATTTATAAAATATATTTCAAGTTTGTAAATCCCATAACTGTCTCAAAATACGTATAATAAGTAAACATGGATATGATCTTACTTGATGTTTCAAGTTGCATGGTCTCTGTCCTCCTCGGTGATGCCCACAAATATTTGCATTACCATGAAAATAAAAAAGTACAATATGTTTTATTAATTAATGATAGCATATGCATAAGAGCATTATTTTTTTTCTTGCTGATATATGTGTTTGCATTTGTAATCTAAGAGAAGTCTTAATTTGGTTCCAAACATATTAGACAGCTCCATCGAAAACAATCAATTTGTAAGTACATGCATACCAAATGTTCAAGGTTGCATATCAACATCGATATTCTTAAAAAAATCATTAGCAAAACAGTTTAAAACAATATGAAAAATCGAAGCTAAGCCATTGGTTTATGTAAAGCTTGTATAAGCAACATTGTACCTTTTTTATACATTAGAAACATTTTTTTGCGGGTGACATCAGAAACATTATATATATACATGTTTAATATTTTCCAATTTCATGGTCAACATTTTTCAAAACATATTTAGTATGCATGGTCCGGTTTGGGCCCGGATGGGATTACCATCTTTTTTATGTATGTACCAAAGAAAAAAAAACGACAGACAAAATTTATGGGAGAAAGCGTAAATTCGTGAGAAGAAGCGTATTACGACGGTGAACGGGAAGAAGCACTCCGTGCTTTATTATTAGGTAGAGATGTTTAATATTTTCCAATTTCATGGTCAACATTTTTCAGAACATATTTAGTTTTGATGTCTATTTTTTTATACACATTCTACATATTTTGTATGCATCATAATCATTTTTATATACATGTTTGACATTATCCAAATACATGATTAACATTTTTGAAAAGTTCTATTTTTTATGTCTACTTTGTTCCATACACATTTTATATTTTGGTATATGTTTCTCTTATACATTGGAAACATTTTTCTATGCACATTTAAAGATTTTTAAATACATGATCAATATTTTTCAAAATAAAATAAAAATATATTATTTATTATCTATACGCACTGTACATTTTTTATATATATGGTAACTTTTTTTCTACAAGTTTGACATTTCTTTAATCCATGATTAACATTTTTTAAAGTTTGTCAAAATAAAGCCAAAAGAGGAAAAAACAAAACGAATGTACAAGAAGTGCAAAAAGGAAGAAAAAAAAGTGCTGAAGGCCGTGCTAGGCCGGCCCAATCGGGCAGCTAGCGAGACAATGCCGCCGGTATCGAATGAGAAAAGGTGGGACAAAAATGCTAGAACGTGGAATCGAACCTGGGTCTTCAAAGTGGAACAGCTAGCGCTCAACCAGTTGGGCTGGCAATGTGCTTGCGATTAAACAACAGTCCCGTGGCCTCTTGAATGAAAAGAAAGAGCCGAATCGGAGTTAAAAATACAAATCCGTGTTTTCACTTACCGGTGGCATAAGGGGGTAATTCCTGCAAACTCTAGGGGTATTTTCGATGACGGACGACCAGAAGTTATCCGTGCTTTATTATTATATATATATATATATATAGGTAGAGACAATAAAAAATAATAAATAATATATATAATATATATATATATATATATATTAGGTAAAGATAAAGATATATCTGATACCGATGGCCAGATCGGAGTGAGGCTCTCTGTAGAAGGCAATAGGAATCGCCCAAGAAAACGATAGATGAGGCCATCACGGTCCACACGTCCACTAGCACACGTTTCACTCGACATCTTACCGGCCGGCTCAAGCATCCGATCTCAGCGCAGATAAAATTTCTTGATGCTTACCCATGGCAACAGATCTTGTTCACATTTTCCAACGAAATCGTGCGTGGGTAACGGGGGGCATCGGGGAGACGCGCATGTCCAGTACGTCTAGATTTCATCGTAATCAGCAGCAAACCACACGGAAGAAGCACGGCCGGGCGCAGTGTGGGCTACGTGGCAAAGACTAATGTTGGCGACCTGACTGACTCGGAACCTGATTGGTGGACTCGGAGCAGGTGAAGAGATCCTGACGGGAAGGTCGCACTGACACTAGTGGTTAGCATAATAATTAGGAGTAAGAAGATGCCGCTCAATGTCTAATGGTGGTATCGTACGTGTGGACCTGGCAGGCAGACCTCTCTGATGGTCGCGGGGGGAGTTGCTCGGACGGCAGTGGGAAATACACGGTGCGGCGGACTCGGGATTGCTTGATGGTTTGAAACGGTGGACTGACCACCATGACCATGGACTGACCACGGGCTGTCCGTTTCGGGAAAGAGACAGCGCTCCCCCTTTCCATTTTCCGAGTATTTTCATTCTGTGGAGGCAGACTTCCAGACGGTCATTTGTCACTTTACACGCATGGGGGTCCCACGGTTGTTACCAAATAAAGCAAGTTTCTGCAAGGGAAGAAGCTCTTCACCTGGAAATTCATGCCCCTGCGGAAGTAGGACTACAAACCTTCAGTTTCTTTTACCGATTTTCACGGCCGCAAACAACATTTGTTTCCCCCCATTATATAATAATACAAGTAACATGTTGTGCACTATCAGCAGTCGGTAGTTGCTAAGATTCGTGCTACATGTTTTTGAATTTTGACAAATTTTGTCTCGTTTCATAGTACTCCATAATGTTTTGTTGGGTTTCTTCTTGTTTGTAAATGTATCATGATGTTTCATTATGGTACATTTTGAAACAAAAAAAAAAGATTTAATGTTACATTATATGATACTCTAAGAGCATCTACATCCGGACTCCTCATATTGACCGGGCGGGCGCAGGGACCACTGAGCGGACAGGAGAGAGAAGAAAAACGTTGACCCAACCAGACCCCTCATAGCATCCTTAAATGCACGGGCTGTCCGGCACTCCTCATATTGCCCTCGTATATGGGATGAGTATGAGGTGTCCGGGCGTGTCCGGTCAGTGATCCTGCATCCGCCACATATATAGGATCTGGCCCACCTTTTTTCTTTGTTTTCTTTCGTTTTTCTTTCTCTCACTTTATCTTCACCAATCACATGCATGTGACCGGACGTATAGGAAAAAAAATAAGAGACATAACTGTGAAAGTGAAAATTTAAGAGGTGATCAGTCAGTGTCTGCGGACGCGTCCGCGGGCGTTTGAGGGGCGGATTTGCAGGTTACGGTTGTAGATGCTCTAAATAAGACAAAGTTTATCCAAACGAATATATCAATGATTTTGTAGATCTCCTACTAACATTATAAAAAACAGATTGCGGGTGCATATACAATATATCAAGTGCATGGTAGAGTATCATTTCAACGAGCATCTAGATGTTCGTTCATCATGAGCGTGCATTCTGCACACACACAGACACACACAAAAATACAACCACATACATCGGTTCGCTCTCGTGTGCTAACCATAACCATACAACAATTGAAGAAAAGTGGTCAAGAAGGGTCCCAAAATAGCCCCTAAATAGTTTTATGGGCCGAAGTAAAAAAAAAGTTCTAGTAAGGACTCTCCAACAATTTAAAATAGGGAGGACCACAAGTACCTCTTCCCTTTCCCACAACTCCCATGAGCCAATCCATAGCCCCCGAAATCGAGTCCGGGGGCGGGAAGAGATTTCGGCTCCCACTCTCACATGACATGCTCTCTTCCGCGTGGACGCGCGCCCTCCTTTGCTTGATTCTACGTATTGGCTCGCCTACGACCTCTCTCATGTTGCATCATCCTCTCCCCGAGGTCCTCTTGCCTCCACGTCGTCTTGTTCACACGCCAAAAAAACTAGGCAGCGCTCATCCACACAATCTAACTTGGCTGTTACTGTTAGAGCTCATCCTCCCCAATGGATTTGCTCCCCTCCCAGAGTCATGGCGTAGATCCTTGGTTGAGTCTGGCCACAGAGTGTCGCCATGCCATCCCCAACCTCCTTCTGGTGCCCACTTTCATGAGCTCATGATTTACCCACTCCCTCACCCCCCCCCCCCCCCCCGGCATATCATTGATGCCACACGGCAGAGGCGCCCACCTGCGTTTGTCCTTGTGCTTGACAAGCTGGGAAGGTAATTATTTTCTTTTTAAAATTCAATACACATGGATTAATCATACATTGAATTTGATAGAATTTTGCAATACTAGTTTGTGTAGAATTTTGCAATGTTAGTCAGTATGTCAATTTTGTAGTGTTAATTTGTATAAATTTTTGCTATTTCAGTATTTATGTATGTCTCTTGCAATGCCAATCTATATATCGATTTTGCAATGTTAATTTGTATAGAATTTTGAAATTTCAATTTGTATATTAGTTTGAATGCAATTTGTGTGTCGATTTTTTACATTGCATTGAATTTTTATTTGTTCATTGTAATGACTTGCTTGCAATGGTTGGTGGAGGTGTTTCCTACGTGCACATGATGTCTGAAGAGATGGATGGGGATGCACTCTCATTGTAAATTCCACGTCAAGACATTGGTACTTTATGCAATGGTAGAAAGGAAGTGCCAAAAGATGAGTCAACTACACTCATCAACAGACATCAAATTAACTAGAGCATGCTCCCACTAAAATCAACATCCTTCTGAATAGATTACAAGTGATTCAAGATCCACAACTCAATTACTCTTTCATTGATGTGACATCACTGGTGATGGAATAATGAGACCGGTAGGTCAACATGCCAATCATATCCCCATATGACTCTTATTCATATTTCGATGAGTGTGTTCTGTGCCAAGACGATCTTGCAAAGCTCATCAAGACAACTATGTGCCCTACTTCCTGAATGGTTTCTGTCACATGTCAAGCTTATCGTATCCATGTGACATGGCGCACCTCTGAATGTCAAGTATTTCATACGATGCTGCACTTGGATGAACACTAACTACATGATATTTTCTATGAGTGATCGTCCCATTAAACATGTCTAATGTGCACTACACAAGTATTGTGTCACTACCCAGCGTGATCCAATATCGGCTAGACCGCCGCCACTTTCCCCGTCCCGACGGTTGATAGCCCCATGCACGTGACATACATTGTGGTACATGTCACTAGTAGAAAACAGGGCACTAGTCCCGGTTCCAGAGGGCCTTTAGTCCCGGTTCTGGAACCGGGACAACACGATCGGGACTAATGCCCAAAACCTTTAGTCCCGGTTTGCTTACGAACCGGGACCAAAGGGGCTCCACGTGGCCGCTGCGGGGCGCCCAGGCAGGAGGACCTTTAGTCCCGGTTGGTAACACCGACCGGGACTAAAAGGCAGCCACGCGTCAGCAGCTCGCAGGCGCTGGGGGTTTTTTTTGGAAGGGGGGTTTAGGGGTTTTGGAGGGTTAATTTAGGGGTTTCATATTGTGTTAGCTAGCTAATAGAGAGAAGTGACCTCTCTTTCTCCGTGCTTGGTCGATGCTAGCTACTATACATATAGAGAGAACTCGACGCTAGCTAGTAAGCAAATGAAGGAAACCATTAATTACACAAGATCGTCATGAACATATATAGAGAGAAGTGACATCTCTTTCTCCGTGCTTGGTCCAACAACAAGTTTTCGTATATCTATCCGACGCTACTACATATGTACAATATAACATCTCTTACAATCCCTAACACCTAATATCTAATTTCACATGGTATTCTCCGTGTTTAGGTATGACGTGGTCAAGAAAGAATCCCGCCAATTCCTCTTGAATTGCTCGTATGCGATCATGTGGTAGGAGTTCATCCCGCATCTGCCAGATCTAATTTAAAGAAGGGGGTCAATACATATATATGAATGAAACTCAACACAATTGATGGTAATATGTAAAATAAAATTGTGAATATTATTTACGTACTTCAAATTGTTTCTCAGAGAAGCCCCGCTCAAAGGTATAGTAGCGAATGAACTCGCATACGTAGTATCCACATAAATGAGTCCCAGGTGCCTGGTACAAGCACTTTACGAGAATAGAGTTCAATCAAACTGATAAGCAAGCATGATAATGGTATTGATGAAACTAGAATCAATGAGAGATGCGCGGAACTAGCTAGTACTACTTACTTTGGGGTGTGTAAATCGCAGCTCCTTCTTCAGACCCGGAACCATAGTGGTGAACTTTTTCCAAACCCTTCCAGGCAAAGAAAATGATTACTTGATATCAGGAAATGAACGAAAGTTTCCGATATGGTCCCGGTATTGATTGAACTTACTTCTGGAGCATTGCAGTCATGTCCGCATAATACTTGGGATCTTTACGGAGCGAGTCTAAGACAGTTACTAATGCCCCGTCAAGGTTAATGGATAGCAGAATATAGTGGAAGCTGCGCACGCATAACTCATCAATTACATTACTTAACCTCGAGTAAGCGAAACCGAATATGCACAAGACAGTAACACTCACTTGGACTTGTAAGGAAAGAGTATTTCCCTTTTGTTTTGATGTCTAAGGAACGATTCTAGCAAGTTCTTCTCGGTATCTTTGGCCTCGTTTTGTACCGACCATTCATTTACGGTATTTGGGCTAATGAACCCAATGTCATAGATTTGTGCTTTTTGCATTCAACCATCTTCAATCTCATTAATATAGTGAGGATAATTATATATACATGCAATGAACGAGCTGAGCTAGAGACTTAATTATAGAAGTAATACTTACAGACAGTAGCAAGTCATGAGTTGTTTGTCGAGGGCCTTTTGATTGTATAACTGAAATACCTCCACAAATTCAACAGGCAGCAGGTCGACTCTAGGAAAGTCGTGCTCTTTTTTAATTCCGACAAACAAACTGTCGGTCCCGGACTTCCTGCAGGTTTCCATGTACCAGTCATGCAATTTTTGCATCATCGTTGTTAGATGAGGATGATCAGGTTTGACGAGAGGCTTCCCGTGCTCGTATCTAAAGTCGTCTACTACCTCAGCCGTTTCAAATTGTACATCATCGGGCAGGTAATCATCAAGAGTGGTACCGGGCAGTAGCACCGGATGATTAGCGATATCGCTAGACACCTTGAGCGGGGGGCACGATTGCTTCTCCTGTTCGCCGAGCTGGGGAATTGTTTTCCCACTTCTTCGTTTTTTCTCTCTTGGAGCACTGGAAGTACTTCCCGACCGCTGCGCTTCAGCATGTGTCTTAGTAACTATGCGGTCATAGTTGGATAGCCGAGTCCGTGGTGGTCGCTTCAGGGCATGCAGAGTTCGCTTCGCTTTCACCGGATCTACCGTTTCCTTTGGAGGTGGATCTTTCCGTGCAAAATGGGCCTTCACTTCGACTGCACTGATTTCAGCGTTTTCCTCTTCGGTCCTCTCATATGGTAACTTTGGAAGAGGCTTGAGGCTTGGACCAAATTTGAATTTCTTCCCGCCCATTGTACTGCTAGCCGCCAGAGCAGCGGCGGCGGCGACTCTCTTCCGCCGTTGCAAACGCGTCGGAGGAGGCGTAGTGCCCTGACGCGCAGGAGGAGGAGGAGGAGGCAGAGTGCCCTGGCGCGCCGGAGAAGGCGAAGGAGGAGGCGGAGTGCCCTAACGCGCCGGAGGAGATGGAGTGCCCTGACGCGCCGGAGGAGGAGAAGGAGGAGGCGGAGTGCCCTGACGCGCCGGAGGAGGAGGAGGCGGAGTCTGCTGAGGCGTCCAGTTTGGAAGCTTGATGTACTCTTTTCTCCATAGACAGGTACTCCTCAAAGCATTTTCCAAAAGAATAATATCCTCTTCACCTGTAGGGTTGTCAAGCTCCAGCCCCTCAAATCCATTCATTATTTCATCCACCATCACAACAGCATAGCCATGTGGAATCGGACGGCAATGGAAAGTTCCCTCAGCTCGAGGAGGTACAACAGAGCCGACCGCCGCCTTGAAGGTCAGGTTCTGGCATTTCGTCATTAGCTCGCAATGTTCAACCGCCGTGATATTATCCACGGGGTAGCGAGGAGCCGTGAAATCAGGCTGAACGAGCTCCGTGGAAGCCACGCTGCTTCTCCGCTGAGATGGTGGGGTAGCGTCGAAGGAAGGATCTTCGTGCCGCTCAGATGGTTGGCCGGTAGCTCGCTGGCTCTCAAGTTCCTCTAGTTTTGCTAATCTTGCACTCAGCTTCTGCATTTCGCTTGCTTCATGTTTCCTTTTTCTCTCTCGGCTTCTATAACCACCGCTGTCGGGAAACCCATGCTTCCACAGAACGGAGCCTGGTATGCCTCGTGTTCGTCCAGGGTGTTCAGGATTCCCGAGGGCCTCTTTCAGCTCGTCCTTCTCTCTGTCGGGAATGAACGTCCCTTCCTGCACTGCCTTGATTACTACCTGAAGCTTTCGGAAGGGTATTGCAAGTTGCTCGTCAGTCCAAACACACTCCCCTGTTTCTGGGTCCAAAGTTCCCCCAACCCCGAAGAACCAAGTCCTTGAACGATCTGGCCAGTGCAATGTCGCTGGTTGGACATTCTTAGCAAGCAGGTCTTGCTCAGCTTTCTCCCACAACTGCCGGGCTTTGTAGTAGCCACCTGACCCCGTGTGATGGTGATACTTCTTCCTTGCAGTATTTTTCTTGTTTGTCAGTGACCATTTCTTACCCTTCTCCGATTTCTTGTAGGCCACAAATTCGGGCCATTGATCTCTTATCTTCTCATATCGACCGACGAATTTCGGAGTCTCCTCTTTCTCGACAAACTTTGTGTTCAACTCTTTCTTCCAGTTCCTGAATAGTTCTGCCATCTTCTTAAGAGCAAACGCCTTGACCTTTCGCTCTATAACTGGGTTATTCGGATCCTCCTCTCGCGGTAAGCTGAAATTTGCCATCAGCTCGGTCCAAAGATCATCTTTCAGTCTATCATGGACATAAGAAACTTCAGGGTCCTTATTATTCTTATTCCATTGATGGGTGTTGATCGAGACATGGTCCCTAACAACAACTCCACACTGATGTACAAATGCGTCCTTGGTCCGCTTGGGAGCAATCGGTTGGCCATCTTTCGCGACTTCTGTGATCGTGAACCTTTCATCCGGGCGCAACCTTATCTTCGAGCCTCATCTCCTTACCTCGTCGGACTTTGAAACAGTTGAGGCTCCCTCCTCCGTTTGGTCACCGGAGCCGTGATCATGATCTCCTTCCTCCTCCATTCGGTCACCGGAGCCGTCATGATCTCCTTCCTCCTCCATTGTTGGATCACCGGAGCCGTCATCCTCTCCTTCCTGATAATCGGTGTCGTTGAGATACGACAAGGGATCACCTCCGGCGCGGATTATATCCCCCAACAACTGTTCTTTTTCTAAGTCTCTTTGATCCATAGTTTCTGCAAATATTATACAACATGGCAATATACAAACATGAGATATATATGCAAATCAATACAAGGCAATGCAACAATACGATCATATAATATCACTAATACATCATCGAATAGTATTATATAATATCACTAATACAGATATAGTTGACGTCTCGCGGCGCAAGCGGTGGACACCCAAAGAGAAGGCACTATGACAGGATCATAGCTCGGGTGAGATCCCTGAAGAACCTGCCAGGTATTGGAGAACCTGGCGTCCAACGCAACCATGTAGCGTCGGACGTGCTCGTCCTCCTCCCTGACACGGCGACGTACCACCTCCGCGGGGGCCGGCTCCCTCTGCACCGACAGCGGTCCATGCGACCGCCACCAAAGAACCTCCGGGTCGACGATGGGACCCTCATTCCTCACCAAACTTGGCATGGTATCATCATTTCACCCACATAGCATGTGCTAAAAAGTTGAGAGGGTTACGGCAAAAACTGGATGCACTTCGTGTACAAAATGAACAATCTCTTTCGAAGTATCAGGGTTTCAGACGAAAACTCATCAGTTACAAAAGGCATTTCATTTCTTGACATGTAACTGCAGTGATATTCTAGATCAAAGCCATCATCAGAATAGTTGTGGAGAGAAAGTCTTCACTTTTTCTTCGCGTGTGTCCCTTGCTTATTGCGCCGTAACCATGGATAATCTTCTTCGTTTAACAGGGTGCTTGGGTCAGCCTTCACTTTGAAGGGAGGAATTTCATGAAACTTTTCATAATCTTCAGACATGTCTGTCTTGCCCTCCACTCCCACGATGTCTCTTTTCCCTGAAAGAACTATGTGGCGCTTTGGCTCATCGTATGATGTATTCGCTTCCTTATCTTTTCTTTTTCTCGGTTTGGTAGACATGTCCTTCACATAGAAAACCTGTGCCACATCATTGGCTAGGACGAATGGTTCGTCTGTGTATCCAAGATTGTTCAGATCCACTGTTGTCATTCCGTACTGCGGGTCTACATGTACCCCGCCTCCTGACAGATTGACCCATTTGCACCGAAACAAAGGGACCTTAAAATCATGTCCATAGTCAAGTTCCCATATATCCACTATGTAACCATAATATGTGTCATTTCCCCTGTTGGTTGCTGCATCAAAGCGGACACGACTATTTTGGTTGGTGCTCTTTTGATCTTGGGCGATCGTGTAAAATGTATTCCCATTTATCCCGTACCCTTTGTAAGTCAATATAGTCGAAGATGGTCCCCTGGCCAACGAGTACAGCTCATCTGCAACAGTGGTGTTACCCATGAGATGTGTTTGCAACCAACTGCCGAAAGTTCTGATGTGTTCACATGTAATCCAGTCGTCACACTGCTCCGGGTGTTTGGAGCGCAGAATATTCTCGTGTTCATTGACATACGGGGTCACCAAGGTAGAATTCTGTAGAACAGTGTAGTGTGCTTGAGACCAAGAATGCACGTCCCTACATATTATTGAATTCGCTCCTAGCGTGCCTTTTCCAGTCAGTCTCCCCTCATACCGCGATTGAGGGAGACCAATCGGCTTAAGGTCAGGAATAAAGTCAACACAAAACCCAATGCTTTCCTCTGTTTGATGGCCCATGGAGATGCTTCCTTCTGGCCTAGCACGGTTACGAACATATTTCTTTAAGACTCCCATGAACCTCTCAAAGGGGAACATGTTGTGTAGAAATACAGGGCCCAGAATGCCAATCTCGTCGACTAGATGAACTAGGACGTGCGTCATGATATTGAAGAAGGATGGTGGGAACACCAGCTCGAAACTGACAAGACATTGCACCAAATCACTCTTTAACCTTGGTAGGATTTCTGGATCGATTACCTTCTGAGAGATTGCATTGAGGAATGCACATAGCTTCACAATGGCTAATCGAACGTTTTCCGGTAGAAGCCCCCTCAATGCAACCGGGAGCAGTTGCGTCATAATCACGTGGCAGTCATGAGACTTTAGGTTCTGGAACTTTTTCTCTGCCATATTTATTATTCCCTTTATATTCGACGAGAAGCCAGACGGGACCTTCATACTGAGCAGGCATTCAAAGAAGATTTCCTTCTCTTCTTTGGTAAGAGCGTAGCTGGCAGGACCTTCATACTGCTTTGAATGCATGTCATCTTTTTCGTGCGCACGTTGCTGGTCCTCCCGTGCCTCCGATGTATCTTTTGTCTTCCCATACACTCCCAAGAAGCCTAGCAGGTTCACGCAAAGATTCTTCGTCACGTGCAACACGTCGATTGCAGAGCGGACCTCTAGGTCTTTCCAATAGGGTAGGTCCAAAAATATAGATTTCTTCTTCCACATGGGTGCGCGTCCCTCGTCGTCATTCGGAACAGATAGTCCGCCAGGACCCTTTCCAAAGATTACTTGTAAATCATTGACCATATCAAGTATGTGATCACCAGTACGGAGGGCGGGCTTCTTCCGGTGATCTGCCTCACCTTTGAAATGCTTTCCTTTCTTTCGACATTGATGGTTGGTCGGAAGAAATCGACGATGCCCTAGGTACACATTCTTCCTGCATTTGTCCAAATATATACTATCAGTGTCATCTAAACAGTGCGTGCATGCGTGGTATCCCTTGTTTGTCTGTCCTGAAAGGTTACTGAGAGCAGGCCAATCATTGATGGTTACAAACAGCAACGCATATAGGTCAAATTCCTCCGGTTCGTTCTCATCCCACACACGTACACCTTTTCCATTCCACAGTTGTAAAAGTTCATCAACTAATGGCCTTAGGTACACATCAATGTCATTGCCGGGTTGCTTAGGACCTTGGATGAGCACTGGCATCATAATGAACTTCCGCTTCATGCACAACCAAGGAGGAAGGTTATACATACATAGAATCACAGGCCATGTGCTATGCTTGCTGCTCTGATCCCCAAAAGGATTAACGCCATCTGCACTTAAACCAAACCATACGTTCCTTGGGTCACCTGTAAAGTCCCCCCACTTTCTCTCGATCTTTCTCCACTGCGACCCATCACCGGGTGCTCTCAACTTCCCGTCTTTCTTACGGTCTTCCTTGTGCCATCGCATCAACTTGGCATGCTCTTTGTTTCTGAACAAACGTTTCAACCGTGGTATTATAGGAGCATACCACATCACCTTGGCAGGAACCCTCTTCCCAGTGCGCTGGCCCTCAACATCACCAGGGTCATCTCGTCTGATCTTATACCGCAATGCACAGCATACCGGGCATGCGTTCAAATCCTCGTACGCACCGCGGTAGAGGATGCAGTCATTAGGGCATGCATGTATCTTCTGCACCTCCAATCCTAGAGGGCAGACAACCTTCTTTGCTTCGTATGTACTGTCGGGCAATTCGTTGTCCTTTGGAAGCTTATTCTTCATTATTTTCAGCACATTTTCAAATGCCTTGTCAGATACACCATTCTCTGCCTTCCATTGCAGCAATTCCAGTGTGGTACCGAGCTTTGTGTTGTCATCTTCGCAATTTGGGTACAACCCTTTTTTGTGATCCTCTAACATGCGATCGAACTTCAACTTCTCCCTTTCACTTTGGCATTGTCTCTTTGCATCAACAATGACCCGGCGAAGATCATCCTCGGGCACATCGTCTGGTTCTTCCTCTTGATCTTCAGCTTCCCCCATTGCAGCATCACCGTATTCAGGGGGCGGATAGTTGTCATCATCCTCTTCTTCTTCGTTGTCTTCCATCATAACCCATCTTTCTCCGTGCTTGGTCCAAACATTATAGTGTGGCATGAAACCCTTCTCAAGCAGGTGGACGTGAAGGGTTCTCGAGTTAGAGTAATCCTTCGTATTCCCACAGATAGTACATGAACAATACATAAAACCATTCTGCTTGGTTGCCTCGGCCACTTCGAGAAAATTATGCAGGACCTTAATGTACTCGGAGGTCCGTCGGTCACCGTACATCCATTGCCGGTTCATCTGCGTGCATTATATAATTAAGTGTATCAAAAACCATTACAAAACATCATGAATAGAGAAGTGACCAAATTAATAGAAGTTCATCATCACATTAAAACCAAAGTACAGTAGTGACCAAAATAAATACATAAAATTCATACTTCTAGAGCATTTGAAATGAGCTAAACTAGCAGTGAGAGATAAAACGATGAAGTCGTTAACCTTTTAGAACACTTGTGTAGTTGGTGCACCGTCAAACCTAAACAAATCTTAGGGAAAATGTAGCTTGGAGCTCGAGCTTGGAGAGGAGAAAACTTAAGTGTGGCTGCGGCATTTCATCGAACACCTCATGTGCATAGGAGGTGAGAACAGAGAGCAACACACCTCCCAAACGCCGCCCGGCCAAAAAACAGAGGAGTGAGCGGGCAGGGGCGAGCATATATATAGGCGTTGTATAAGTCCCGGTTGGTGGCTAGCACTAAGACTAAAGGTGACTCTTTAGTCCCGGTTCCAGCCACCAACCGGGACTAAAGGGGCTCGGCGAGGAGCGAGGCCCTTTAGTCCCGGTTCGTGTCTGGAACCGGGACTAAAGGGGTCACACGAACCGGGACTGGTTCCAGCCGAGGCCCGGCCGGCGCCCTGGCCTCACGAACCGAGACTGATGCACCCATCAGTCCCGGTTCGTAACACGACCGGGACTAATGCAATATTCTGGCCCGTTTCAAAGCCCTGTTTTCTACTAGTGTGTAGACCTAGGCACCAGGGTCCAAAACCAACTCAAGCCCAACAAACAAGAACCCTCAATGAGCTCTGAGCCAACCCCGCTACTCCACCGCTCGCAGTCCCGTTATAGGCACAACCGCAATGCTGCATAACCGCCTCCATGGCAGAGCCGTTGATCTAGCAACCGCGGCTGACCACCAACTCCACCGCAGAACCATTGTCGCACCCACTCCGGCCCACCTTAGGCCTAGATCGGGTCCCCTTGGGCCCATATTTAGCCCACACAAGCACAAGCCAACGCCAGCACTGTTGAGCGACCGCGCACGCCGCGCACGCCGCGCACCTAGCCCTTCTTGCCCTAGCCGCTAACACCGCACGCTCAGACCCGTGGACGAGAAGCACGACCCGCACTCCTAGCCCAAGCATTGCAGCGAGCCACCAGATGGATGAACGCCTCGCCGCCGTCATCCTCAGGAGCACCACGGGCTTCCCGTCGGCTTTCTAGGCTGCAGTGAACTGGATTATGAGTCCAAGGACTAGTCTAGAGACTGGTCTATGGGCCGACTAAAGTGTCGACTAATCTATGAGTCGCAACTTCAGTGTCGATTAGTTAAGCTTAGTCTATGAGTCTCAACCTCGGAACGACTTGTCGACTCGTAAACCTTGTAGTGAAGGCAGAGATGTGCGGTGTGGGGCGGCTGAAAAAGGTTAACAGTCGCCACCCATGTTGCCTCTATGGAAGCGACATGGGGAAGGCTCGGAGGGGGTTTGTCCGCACTGTCCGGTATTTTATACCACCCTATTGCCTCTCTCTCCTCCCAAGTGTTCTAATGAGAAAGGGAATTTGTGGCATACAGGACGGGCCATCTACCCTATTTTCCTTTGGCTTTCGATTTTTAGTCTTTTGTGTCTTTTTAACCGAAAGCCTAAATTAAGTTTTGTTTCTTTCGATTTTTAGTCTTTTGTATCTTTTGAACCGAAAGTCTAATTAAGTTTGTTTCCATATTCTTGTTTTCTATGACGAAGGCTTTGAAATAAGACTCATTTTAAATACATGGACGAGTTTTAAAACCTTTGCTAAGTTTCAGCTCCCCGGTATGTGTGGCGGTGTGGGTGTGTGGCCGGCCGGAGGTCTGCCACGAAAGATTGACGCGGGAAATGGAAGGGCCTCAGGAAATCAACGGTGGGATATTGGTGTACTGTTCGCTCCCCTCTATAGTAGTACGGGGTACCATAAAAAACCTCTTCTCGAAATGGACAGCTCCCCGGTCAGTGCATGGTCAGTCCTCCACCACGGTCCGTCTCCACGTCCACCGTGCGGTGTGCTTCTCGCCGCCGTCCGAGCAATTCCCCTCGCGACCTGCATGTGGACACCATTAGACAAGTCCACACGTACGGTCGGTCCCAACATCAAACGGCAATTTCTTATGCTAACCACCTCTTCCGTCAGTGCGATTATTTTGCGTCAGGAATGGGGTATGTCCACTTGCTTGCTAATCGGGGCCAAGTCAAGCCACGAAGATTTGGTCTCTGCTGGCTCACGCCTGGCCCAGCAGGCCAGCATGGTTCCGTGAGGTTGGCTTGTAATTGCGGTGCACTGCTTCAGACTTGACAGACGCATATCTCCCCGGGAGACGGCTTAATGGGATCGTTCTGATCACCATCCGGTGCCCTAAGATTGAAGAAATGTATGCGATGGTGCATTGAGAAATAAATGGCTGGATGCAAGAAGTGGCCGGCATATGGCATGGTGGATTTTAAGCCTTGAATCGGGAAACGTGTGTGCAGCGGCGTCTGAGCCGTGCTGGCCTGATGTATCGTTGTCATAGACGACGATTCCTCTTGCCTTCTACAGGGAGGCCCTCTCCGTGTGGTCATCAGCGTCCGATTATCTTGTCCGCGCCATTAAACTTGTCGGATTTGCCCCACTTCCATGCCTGATGTGCCGTGTTTGTCACCCAAAGAGACGCATACGCATGTACTACGTACGGCAACCAAAATACCACCAAATATATGTCAGAGCGTCCATGCCCCCCTTTTTTTTTAAAATGAATATCCATACACTTAGGTCTAGGTGATGAAATGGAAATAGTTGAATACAATCAAGCAAAAAAACAGGCTGGATTCTAAGAATAAACTTGAATACAGAAAGGGCATGGATCTGCATGAAGAGAGCCTTCCCTAGACAAAGACATAGCCAAAAACATAGTACATGCATCTCGCAAAAAAAAAAAACATAGTACATGCACGTTTAGCTGCTTGACACTACTGCTGCTTATCACTACTGCTGCTTATAGTGAAGTCCGTTGTTGAGCAGCAGTAAACTCTCTTACTCTCAGCACGTTTTTCCCGCCAAATGGACGTCAGCATCAGTGTACTAGTCATTCGTCAAGTTTTCCAAGTCTTTTTCCGATTCCTCCGTACTTTCCCACGAAATCAGACCTCAACCTCAACATGGCACCGCGGGGGCTCCTTCCACCTCCCCGTCTTGTCTTATAAGGGCATCTCCAATGATTGTAAGATAGTTGTTGGTAGTCTTTGCCACATAGGATTTTTGATGATGTGTCATACAATAAATGAGGAAAGAGAGCAAGATTGTATGTAAATTAACCAACACCCCTTACACAAGCTCCAATGTTGAATGAAAGAGCACCTTATTTATTATCTTACATCCTATTGGGCAAACTAGATACAACCTATTGGAGTAGTTGTATGTTAAGGTGTTGGTTGATGACATGGCATATTTTACCAACAAGCTAACCAACAAACTGTTGGAGATGCCCTAAGTAGCGCACCGCGCACACAGTTTGAGGCACCACCACAGCGAGCTCAACAGCCAGCTCAAGCTTGAAAACATCACTCACGCAAGCCCCTTGCATCGATCACCAACAGAGCCACTGCCGCCACGATTCCGATGGAGCTTCCTCAATGGGCGTCCTTCCTCGGCGTCGTGCTCGCCACGGTGCTCTTCCTTAAGGCTGCCCTCCGCCGCCACCGCCAGTACAACCTCCCGCCGGGTCCCAAGGCGTGGCCGATCATCGGCAACCTCAACCTCATCGGCACGCTCCCGCACCGCTCCATCCACGCGCTCTCCAAGCAGTACGGCCCGCTCATGCAACTCCAGTTCGGCTCCTTCCCCGTCGTCGTCGGCTCCTCCGCCGAGATGGCCAAGTTCTTCCTCAAGACCCACGACGTGTCCTTCACCGACCGCCCCAAGACCGCCGCCGGCAGGTACACCACCTACAACTACAGCGACATCACCTGGTCCCCCTACGGCGCCTACTGGCGCCAGGCCCGCAAGATGTGCGTCACCGAGCTCTTCAGCGCCAAGCGGCTCGAGTCGTACGAGTACATCCGCAGCGAGGAGGTGCTTGCCCTCCTCCGCGACCTGTACCGCGGCGGCGCCGGCGCTAGCGCCGGCCGCGTCGTGGTGCTCAAGGACTACCTGTCCACCGTAAGCCTGAACGTGATCACACGCATGGTGATGGGCAAGAAGTACCTGGAGAAGGAGGTGAGGGACGAGGCTGGGGCGGTGATCACGACGCCCGAGGAGTTCAAGTGGATGATCGACGAGCTGTTCCTGCTCAACGGCGTGCTCAACATCGGCGACTCCATCCCGTGGCTGGACTGGATGGACCTGCAGGGGTACATCAAGAGGATGAAGAAGCTGAGCAAGATGTTCGACCGGTTCCTGGAGCACGTCGTGGACGAGCACAGCGAGCGCCGTCGCCGCGAGGGGGAGAACTTCGAGGTCAACGACATGGTGGACGTGCTACTGCAGTTCGCCAGCGATCCCGGTCTTGAGGTCAAGCTCAACAGAGAGGGCGTCAAGGCTTTCACTCAGGTGAGTGCTATTGCTATTGCTTTCCTTCCTGCACTGAATTAATTATGGTTATCCCCTGTTGCTATCGCCTGTTCTACTCTCTACTTTGTCTTCAATAATTCCATTATCTGAACTCTGGGGAAAATAATGGGCTTGTTGATGGTAAACATATTATAGAGCATAGGCTTCAGGACACTCCCTTATCCAACCACTCATTTATGCATCGCGATCGCGATTCGTGCGAACACTTTTTTTTTTTTGTTTCTTCCACACAACACAACATTTGAACTTCAAACTTTGCAGCACAACAAAACATTCTAACAAGAATGTGGGAAAAAACTTTCGGATTTTTTCGTGCATTCTAAATACTAAAAATAACATTTTTTAATCCAAAAAATCTGATTTCGTATATTTATGTTGGACCAAAAAATCTGAAAGTTTTTTCCCACATTCTAGTTAGAATGTTTAGTTGTCCTGCAAAGTTTGAAGTTCAAATGTCATTTTATGTGGGAGAAACAAAAAAGAGAAAATCTGATATAGTAACTTAGTTGTCTAGCACAGATCTTAAAGCAATATTGATGGGTGAGGATAAGGGTTGTCCAGAAGCCTAAGCTTCAAAAATCCACGTCCGCTTGTTGATAGGCACGTCTCACCAGGTGTAGACTGTAGAGAAGTTCCACCAAATATACTAGAGAGATGAACTTTTCAGATCACCAATTACTTACTCACAACTGATCCTATTAACTCACTTTGTACAGTATCACTCATTTACACATCACCAATAATTCCAACTTCCCACACGAATCAGCACCATTTTGAAATGTGCACGTGCAGGACCTCATTGCCGGCGGCACGGAGAGCTCGGCGGTGACGGTGGAATGGGCCCTATCGGAGCTCCTAAAGAAGCCAGAGGTGTTCGCCAAAGCCACGGAGGAGCTAGACCGCGTGGTGGGACGAGGCCGATGGGTCACCGAAAAGGATATGCCGAGCCTTCCCTATGTGGAGGCCATCGTCAAAGAAACCATGCGGCTCCATCCTGTAGCGCCGATGCTTGTACCCCGTCTTTCTCGTGAGGACACCTCCATCTATGGCTACGACATCCCCGCTGGGACACGGGTGCTAGTCATGGTGTGGTCCATCGGCCGTGACCCAGAGTTGTGGGAAGCTCCAGAGGAGTTCATGCCCGAGCGTTTCCTCGGTAGCATGCTCGACATCAAGGGGCAACACTACGAGCTTCTGCCATTCGGGTCAGGACGCAGGATGTGCCCCGGGTATAGTCTTGGGTTGAAGGTGATCCAGGTAAGCCTGGCAAACCTCCTGCACGGGTTCACGTGGAGGCTCCCTGATGGCGTGGAGCTGAGCATGGAGGAGATCTTCGGACTGTCCACACCGCGCAAGTTCCCGCTTGAAGCAGTCGTGGAACCCAAACTTCCAGCTCACCTTTATGTCGAGGCTTGAATATTTGATACATGTGTGGCCTCATGTGTTGAGTAATTATTACTACTTGTGTTGTTGTATTTTTTTTGTAATATTTTTCTAGTATTATATGTTAAGCATCGTAGAGTCAAGTGAAATAATGAGATTTATAAAGAAAGTGTAAAAGATGCTCGGCAGTTGCTATGTTGGCAAGTAAAATAAATGAGAATTCTTCTCTTTGAAGACGTCTCTATCAAAGCCTCGCCTCCTTTAAAATTTTGTTAATGCTTCTAAGTTGTTGTGCACTTGGGTGGCTGTGCAAATGCTTCTAAGTTGTTGGTCTTTTCAAGTTGTTGTGTACTTGGGTGGACGTGGTTTGCACGAGTTAGGTTCTAAGGGCATCTCCGACACAGGCGCTAGTGAGAGGCGTCAGACTGGATTTCTCGGTCATTAGGCTTGATTCCCGGCCGTTCCTATGATTTTATTTAGCGTTGATGCCGTGTATGTCGCCGGGCGTCAGAGCGAGCTTTTCATGCAGAACTAGAGGAAAAATTAAATCGGACGCCTGCCAAGTAGTTGTTTGCGTTGTAAGCGGAGGTGCTAACAAAGTTGTTAGGTTGGAGAACATTTTTTAAGCGAAAGTCGAAGCGCTTTGTGTTGGACATACTCTAATGAGGATTGCTTGAATTCCTTCTTCGCTACTGTCAATCTTAGTCTTGGAGTCGGTCCTCAAACTCAGTTTACCGTGGAGGAAATTCTAGCCTATACTAATTAGGGCACGCATGGTGGTTCTATAGGACAACTGACCCGAATGAATCTCTTGGCAAAGAAATCAATTAAGAAAACTCTTATATTAGAGATGGTTTAGTCAGAGAAACCGCATGCATATATAACTCAGGTTGTTTTTCGTATGAAAATGCCTCTCATAAGTGAGAGGCCCAACAACTGAGCATTAGAAAACATAGATGTATATTGTTTGAATCCTAGCCTAATCATGTCCCTTGCGTCACTAATGAGCTCCATGCCACCACCGTTGATCCTAGTGCATGTCGTCGGTGCCACGATCAATTTCTCTGTTCGTGTTCCATCGCCTTCTATTTCGTTCGTCTTTCGTAAGTTGTGGTATTAACCGTGTTACTCATGTTTCTCTTGTCATCTTTTGGTGCTTCAATGTGTAAGAAACTTCAGCCCATCTCTTGGTGTTGGAAATATGACCTAGAGGCAATAATAAAGTGGTTATTATATTTCCTTGTTCATGATAAATGTTTATTATTCATGATATAATTGTATTGATTAGAAACACAAATACATGTATGGTTACATAGACAACACTGTGTCCCTAGTATGCATCTAGTAGACTAGCTCGTTGATCAAAGATGGTCAAGGTTTCCTAGCCATAGACATGAGATGTCATTTGATAACGGGATCACATCATTAGGAGAATGATGTGATGGACAAGACCCAAACTATGAACATAGCATATGATCGTGTCAGTTTATTGCTATAGTTTTCTGCATGTCAAGTATCTGTTCCTATGACCATGAGATCATGCAACTCACTGACACCGGGGGAATACCTTGTGTGTATCAAACGTCGCAACGTAACTAGGTGACTATAAAGATGCTCTACAGATATCTCCAAGGGTGTCTGTTGAGTTGGCATGGATCGAGACTGGGATTTGTTACTCCGTGTGACGGAGAGGTATCTCAGGGCCCACTCGGTAATACAACATCACAATAAGCCTTGCAAGCAAAGTGACTAAAGAGTTAGCCACGGGATCTTGTATTACGGAACGAGTAAAGAGACTTGCAGGTAATGAGATTGAACTAGGTATAGAGATACCGACGATCGAATCTCGGGCAAGTAACATACCGAAGAACAAAGGGAACAGCATACGGGATTAACTGAATCCTTGACATAGAGGTTCAACCGATAAAGATCTTCATAGAATATGTAGGAACCAATATGGGCATCCAGGTCCCGCTATTGGTTATTGACCGTAGAGGTGTCTCGGTCATGTCTACATAGTTCTCGAACCCGCAGGGTCTGCACACTTAACGTTCGGTGACGTTTCGGTAGTATTGAGTTATGTATGTTGGTGACCGAAGGTTGTTTGGAGTCCCGGATGAGATCCCGAACATCACAAGGAGCTCCAGAATGGTCCGGAGGTAAAGATTGATATATAGGAAGTCCCGTTTTGGTCTCCGGAAAAGTTTCGGGCATTTCCGGTAGTGTACCGGGAGTGACGAATGGGTTCCGAGGGGTCCACCAAGTGGGGCCCACCCACCCCAAGGGTCACATGGGCCTAGGAGGTGGCGCACCAGCCCCTGGTGGGCTGGCCGGCCAGCCCCTAGAGGCCCTTGCGCAAGGGGTGGGGGAGGAGGCCAAGTGGGGAGGAGTCCTACTAGGATTCCACCTCCCTTGTGGGAGGTGGACTCCTCCCCCTTGGTGGAGGTTCGGCCGAACCCCTAGGGGAACCCTAGGGCTGCCTCCTCCTCCCTCCCTCCTATATATACTAGAGGTTTTAGAAGGCAGCCCTCAACCCAAAAAAGCCACGGCTGCCTCTCTTTCCCTCTAGATCATTTTCTCCTCTAGATTAGTTTGGCGGAGCTCGGCGAAGCCCTGCCGGATTAGTTCACCACCACCGCCACCACGCCGTTGTGCTGCCGGAGAACTCATCTACCTCTCCGCTCCCTCTTGCTGGATCAAGAAGGCGGAGATCGTCATCGAGATGTACGTGTGCTGAACGCGGAGGTGCCGTCCGTTCGGCGCTAGATCGGGACAGATCGTGATTGGATCGCGGGACGGCTTGCGATTTGGATCGCGAAGACGTTCGACTACATCAACCGCGTTTCTTAACGCTTCCCGCTTAGCGATCTACAAGGGTACATAGATCCACTCTCCCTCTCGTAGATGCTCATCACCATGGATAGATCTTGCGTGTGCGTAGGAAAATTTTTGTTTCCCATGCAACGTTCCCCAACACTTGGGACATATTTGGCATCTGTTTGTAGAAGTCGAAACATCAGGAGATTTCTGCGTTCAAGGCTTCCTCCTTCCTACCCCCTAATCTATGTAACTTCTACTAAATTCTATTAGATGGAGCATCAGCAGGGATTATTATGACTTGGAACAACAACGAGTTTTCTTGCGCCGACTACCATATCGATCTGATTCTCACTAACCCGTTGGTTCTCCTTTTGAACCAATGACCTAGATTTTTCCATTGCAAACATTTATGGGTCATTCACTTTGGGGGGAGGGGGTTCAAATTTCCTTGACTCCCTTCAAAAGGTGCTACCATTTGTTAATGGTCCTTTGTCTACTATTGGTGATTTAACCATACAATAAGCCTATTGTATAAATCTACCTACAATTTAGTGCTTGTGAAGCAGCCCTCTTTCACTGATCTTTTCTACTCCTTAGCCCATCAGGAAATCCGTCTTCTAGATGTATTACGCCTGAACTAATGAACAAGCTAATCCCATTATGGTGCGCCTTGGCAGAGCGTTTGTCAACTTGACTTGGAGCTCCACCTTTTTGGATTCCACAATCTCCTCAATGGCACGATCCACATATAATCATGTTCCTTTTCTTTGATGAGCATCCTCCATAATTCCCAAACCTTATGTTTGTCGCCTTAACATCCTGCTTAGTAGGCCTAACATCCATTTGGGTATTAATCGTAATTTTTCTAGCATCTCTCCATCCCACCATTTTCTGAGTTATGCGGACAAGTTGAATCTCAGGTTCAGTTCCCAAACCTGTCCACTAAATTATGTTCTGAATCTCAAAAATTACCTCCATCGCCGCTACTTGATGCGCTGGCCTCCGTCGGGCATCCAGTCTCTTTTCCAGCCATGCAGCCCAACCAACAATGTTTTTCCATCACCTGTAGAGCCGACCTCGGGTCATTCCAACGAACTCTCTTTGTCGATCCGGCGAACCAAAGCGGTAGATGTGAACTCTGGCGACGCCGACATAGGATAAGGGAAACCCTAGAAAAGACCTAGGGGAATGGTGGGAGCGCTAGGCTTGCTGACATGACATTTGATGACTAGATCGGTAGTTTTATACTCCCTCCATCCGAAAATAAGCGTCTCAACTTCGTACTAACTTTAGTACAAAGTTGTACTGATGTTAAGACACTTAGTTGAGACACTTATTTTGGTATGTAGGAAGTATATAAAAATAAAAGAATCTATTTATTTATTTTTGGAGGCAAAGAAAAGAATTTATTGAAGGTGTAACATTTTGAAGAGTTACAAAAAACATGCGAGCCTAGCAGTAGCAGCACACAGAGCCGCGCCTCTTCCCAGGCCAGCCCAATACTAGCCCGCCTAATCTGGGCCAACCATGACCCACCAAACTGCCTGCTCCTCCTCCTCCTGTTCGTCCGCCCCCCATCGTCGTGACGTCGCCGAAACCCCTTTGCCAGCGTCCCGGAAAGCAGCCTCTGCTCCTCCTCCTGCCGAAGCACGGCTACTCTACCCCGCAGGTGTCCCTGTCGTCTCCCTAGTCCCCTGCACTCCACCGGACTCACGTGGGGATAAGACGCATCAGGCACCCATGCAGTCCGCCGCCACTCCGACGAGGGCAGGGAGCCGCCTCTGCACGCGCTGCGGCGAGCGGAAGCCCTGCCGAATTAGTTCACCACCGCCGCCACCACGCCGTTGTGCTGCCGGAGAACTCATCTACCTCTCCGCTCCCTCTTGCTGGATCAAGAAGGCGGAGATCATCCTCGAGCTGTACGTGTGCTGAATGCGGAGGTGCCGTCCGTTCGGCGCTAGATCGGGACGGATCGTGATTGGATCGCGGGACGGCTTGCGATTTGGATCGCGAAGACGTTCGACTACATCAACCGTGTTTCTTAACGCTTCCTGCTTAGCGATCTACAAGGGTACGTAGATCCACTCTCCCTCTCGTAGATTCTCATCACCATGGATAGATCTTGCGTATGCGTAGGAAATTTTTGTTTTCCCATGCAACGTTCCCCAACAGTGACATCATGAGCTAGGTCTATGCATAGATGAGATATCGAGTAGAACACAAAGGAGTTTGTGGGCGTTGATATTCAGATTGCTTCCCTCCTTAGTCTTATCTTGATTCGGCGGTATTGTGGGATGAAGCGGCTCGGACCAACCTTACTCGTCCACGTACGAGAGACCGGTTCCATCGACTGACATGTAACTTTGTTGCATAAGATGGCTGGCGTGTGTCTGTCTCTCCCACTTTAGTTGAATCGGATTCGACAGAGGCGGTCCTTGTAGAAGGTGAAATAGCAACTTGTGTATCACCGTTGTGGTTTTGCGTAGGTAAGAATCGTTCTTTCTAGATACCCATAGCAGCCACGTAAAACATGCAACAACAAATTAGAGGACGTCTAACTTGTTTTTGCAGGGTATGATGAGATATGATATGGCCACAAACATGATGAGATATATGTGATGTATGAGATGATCATGTTTTGTATAGATTATCACGACTTGCATGTCGATGAGTACGGCAACCGGCAGGAGCCATAGGGTTGTCTTTAATTATTTTCGCCGTTTTTGCTTTACTTTATCGCTATGAGTTAGCAATAGTTGTAGAAGCAATAGTTGGCGCGACAACCTCATGGCGACACGTTGATGGAGATCATGGTGTCATGCCGGTGACGATGGAGATCATGTCGGTGCTTTGGAGATGGAGATCAAAAGCACAAGATCATGGCCATATCATGTCACTTATGATTTGCATGTGATGTTAATCCTTTTATGCATCTTATTATGCTTAGGATGACGGTAGCATTATAAGGTGGTCCCTCACTAAAATTTCAAGATAAAATTGTGTTCTCCCCGAGTGTGCACCATTGCGAAAGTTCGTCGTTTCGAGACACCACGTGATGATCGGGTGTGATAGACTCTACGTTCACATACAACGGGTGCAAGCCAGTGTTGCGCATGCGGAACACTCGGGTTAAACTTGACGAGCCTAGCATGTACAGACATGGCCTCGGAACACAAGAGACCAAAAGGTCGAACATGAGTCATATAGTAGATATGATCAACATGGAGATGCTCACAATTGAAACCACCTCATCTCACGTGATGATCGGACTTGGGTTGGTGAATTTGGATCATGTGACACTCGAATGACCTGAGGGATGTCAATTTGAGTGGGAGTTTTTGAGTAATATGATTAACTAAACTCATTATCTTGAACAATAGTCTAAGTTGTCTTTGCAAAATTTATGTTGTAGATCAATGGCTCGCGCAGTAGCACCCCTGAATTTCAATGCGTTCCTAGAGAAAGAAAGATGATGGAAGTAACTTTGTAGACTGGGCCCGTAATCTGAGGATTATCCTCACGGCTTCCCAAAAGGCTTATGTCCTTGATGCACCGCTCGGTGAACCACCCGCTCCAGTAGAGGCTGCAGACGTTGCGAACGCCTCACAAGCATGTTCTGATGATTACTCAATAGTTCAATGTGCAATGTTGTATGGCTTAGAACCGGGACTTCAAAGACGTTTTGAACGTCATGGAGCATATGAGATGTTCCAGGAGTTGAAGTTTATCTTTGAGAAGAATGCCCGGATCGAGAGGTATGAGACCTCCGATAAGTTCTATGCTTGCAAGATGGAGGAGAACGGGCCTGTCAGTGAACATGTACTCAGAATGTCTGGGTATTCCAACCGTCTGGCGGAGTTGGGAATTGTTCTCCCGCCAGAGGCGATCACTGACAGAGTTCTTCAATCACTGCCACCTAGCTACAAAAGCTTCGTGTTGAACTATAACATGCAAGGGATGAATAAGTCAGTCGCCGAGCTGTTTGCGATGTTGAAAGTCGCTGAGTCTGAGATTCAGAAGGAGCATCAAGTGTTGATGGTCCATAAAACCACTAGTTTCAAGAAGAATGGCAAGGGCAAGAAGGGTAACTCCAAGAAGAGTGGCAAAGCAGTTGCCCCTCCCGTGAAGAAACCCAAGGCTGGACCCAAGACAGAAACTGAGTGCTTTCATTGCAAGGGAACTGGTCACTGGAAGCAGAACTGCCCCAAGTATCTGGCTGACAAGAAGGCGGCCAACACCAAACAAGGTATATATGATATACATGTTATTGATGTGTACCTTACCAACTCTCGTTGTAGTGCCTGGGTATTTGATACCGATTCGGTTGCTCACATTTGCAACTCAAAGCAGCAACTACGGAATAGACGGAGGCTGGCAAAGGAAGAAGTGACGATGCGCGTGTGAAATGGTTCCATGGTTGATGTGATCGCCGTCGGCACGCTCGCTCTTAGATTACCATCGGGATTAGTGATGAACATGAATAATTGTTATTTAGTGCCTGCGTTAAGCATGAACATTATATATGGATCTTGTTTATTGCGAGACAATTACTCATTTAAAGCAGACAATAATGATTGTTCTATTTATATGAGTAATATATTTTATGGTCATGCACCCATTGTGAGGGGTTTATTCTTATTGAATCTCGATAGTGATGATACACATGTTCATAACATTGATGCCAAAAGATGTAGAGTTGATAATGATAGCACCACTTTCTTGTGGCACTGCCGCTTAGGTCATATTGGTGTAAAACGCATGAAGATACTCCATGTTGATGGAATTTTGGAGTCACTTGATTTTGAATCACTTGACACATGTGAACCATGCCTCATGGGCAAAATGACTAAGACCCCGTTCTCTGGAACAATGGAACGGGCAAGTGACTTGTTGGAAATCATACATACTGATGTGTGCGGTCCGATGAGCATTGAGGCGTGTGGTGGATATCGTTATTTTCTCACCTTCACCGATGACTTAAGTAGATATGGGTATATTTACTTAATGAAACAAAAGTCTGAAACGTTTGAAAAGTTCAAGCAATTTCCGAGTGAAGTTGAGAATCATCGTAACAAGAAGATTAAATTCCTACGATCTGATCGAGGAGGAGAATATCTGAGTTATGAGTTTGGCAATCACTTAAGACAATGTGGAATTGTTTCACAATTGACACCGCCTGGAACACCATAGGGCAATGGTGTGTCCGAACGTCATAATCGAACCTTATTGGATATGGTGCTGTCTATGATGTCTTTTGCCGATTTGCCACTATCATTTTGGGGTTATGCGTTAGAGACAGTTGCATTCACTTTAAATAGGGCACCATCGAAATCCGTTGAGACGATGCCGTATGAACTGTGGTTTGGCAAGAAACCAAAGTTGTCGTTTCTTAAAGTTTGGGGATGTGATGCTTATGTCAAAAAGCTTCAGCCTGAAAAGCTGGAACCCAAAGCGGAGAAATGCGTCTTCATAGGTTACCCAAAAGAGACGGTTGGGTACACCTTCTATCTCAGATCCGAGGGCAAAGTGTTTGTCGCTAAGAACGGGTCATTTCTCGAGAAAGAGTTTCTCTCGAAAGAATTGAGTGGGAGGAAAATAGAACTTGATGAGGTTGTTGAACCTTTACTTCAACCAGAAAGTAGCGCAGCGCAGAAAGATGTTTCTGTAGAGCCTGCATCGGTTGAAGAGGAAGCTGATGATGGTGATCATGAGGCTTCGGATCAAGTTGCTATCGAACCTCGTAGGTCGACAAGGGCACGTACTGCTCCTGAGTGGTACGGTAACCCTGTCTTAGAGGTCATGTTGTTGGACAACGATGAACCTACGAGCTATGGAGAAGCGATGATGGGCCCGGATTCCGAGAAATGGTTAGAGGCCATGAAATCCGAGATAGGATCCATGTATGAAAACAAAGTATGGACTTTGGAAGTATTACCTGAAGGGCGAAAGGCCATTCAGAATAAATGGATCTTTAAGAAGAAGATGGACGCGGACGGTAATGTCATCGTCTATAAAGCTCGACTTGTGGCAAAGGGTTTTTCACAAGTTCAAGGAGTTGACTACGATGAGACCTTCTCACCCGTAGCGATGCTTAAGTCCGTCAGAATCATGTTAGCAATAGCTGCATTTTTCGATTATGAAATTTGGCAGATGGATGTCAAAACAGTGTTCCTTAACGGTTTCCTTAAGGAAGAGTTGTATATGATGCAACCGGAAGGTTTTGTCGATCCAGAGAATGCTGACAAAGTTTGCAAACTCCAGTGATCCATTTATGGACTGGTGCAAGCATCTCGGAATTGGAATCTTCGCTTTGATGAGGTGATCAAAGCGTTCGGGTTTATACAAGTTTACGGAGAAGCTTGTATTTACAAGAAAGTGAGTGGGATCTCTATAGTGTTTCTAATATTATATGTGGATGACATATTGCTGATTGGAAACAATATAGAAATGTTGAAAAGCGTGAAGGAATATTTGAACAAGAGTTTTTCAATGAAGGACCTAGGAGAAGCTGCTTTCATATTAGGCATCAAGATCAATAGAGATAGATCGAGACGCTTAATAGGACTTTCACAGAGCACATACCTTGACAAAGTTTTGAAGAAGTTCAAAATGGATCAGTCCAAGAAGGGGTTCTTGCCTGTATTGCAAGGTGTGAAGTTGAGTAAGACTCAATGCCCAGTGAGGGAGTCCCGGACTAAGGGGTCCTCGGGCCACCGGCTCAACTCTCAATAGGCCGGTTCGATGGGCCATTCTCTGAAGAAGGGCCGGACACATCAAGACTCCACGATCCAGAAGGAAACCCCAAAGGCGCGTCGTGCACTCCAAGTCAAGATGAGGAAATCGCCATCTCCATCCTCAGGGAGAGGCCCACCATGTGTAAACCCTAGTCCCCCCCGGTGTCTATATAAATCGGGAGGGTTTTAGATCATAGGACACAGAAACTCATCTAGGGTTTTAGCTAGTCGATCTCGAGGTAGATCAACTCTGTAACCTTCATATCATCAATATAATCAAGCAGGACGTAGGGTTTTACCTCCATAGGAGGTCCCGAACCTGGGTAAACATCGTCTCCTTCGTCCCTTTGTTACCACCGATCCTAGTCTCACAGCTCGGGACCCCCTACCCGAGATCCGCCAGTTTTGACACCGACATTGGTGCTTTCATTGAGAGTTCCGCTGTGATCGCCCAAGGAATCGATGGCTCGCATCTTCATCAATGAAGAGGTCCGCAACATGGACTCTTTTTGTCCCTGGACAGATCTTCGCCTACGGCAACATCGTGCTGCACGCTGACCCGACCGGCCACCTTGGCCGGGTAGGAAGTTTCGCCCCTGATCAAGAAGTCAGATTCGGGAACTTAGAGTTCTCCGTGGACCCTCGGGGCGATCTCTTGCTCACCGGGCTCGTAGTCTCACCTGACATGCCCGAGGACTCCGAGGCCTTAACCTCGGACGTCGTTTTCAATCCCGCTCTCGGGGCCAATCCTGGTGACGATCTGGATTTAAGTCCGGATCTGGCTATAGCGCCAGATCGCCGGACACCAACTCCTGCCGAATACACTTCTCGTGCGGACGCGGCGGAGGTTAACTCTGAACACGCCGGGCAAGTTGACCCGATCGAGCTTTCGACGCTCTGCGAAGCTCTAGATTGGATCTCCTTGACAAAAACTATTGATGACCCGATCCCGATCCATGCTCAGATCGGTCTTGAGGCGGGTCAAGAGGGATTTTTCGTCCCACCCACCACCCACTTAGTAGCCACTATCAAAGACTTAACCGATATGTTGGACTATGCCTCCGAGGAGGCAGAAGACATGGAGGAGGAAGATCGCGTTCCCACTCCCGTCAACACCGGGCGATGGACCGCCACCTCCACCTACGACGTCTACATGGTGGATACGCCATCCGGTAACGGCGAGCGCACGCCAGCTAACAATGGCGATGACTCAGGTGAGGCGTCGTCAAGGCGCCGGAAACCGTGTAAGCGGTCAAAGACAAAAAACGGGAGGGAAGCTATTACCGACACCGGGGAAAACGATACCCCGGAAGACCTCGGCGATCCCGATATCCCCGAGTATCCATTGGAGGACCAGGAAAGGCCGGAAGACCAACGCGACCCCGAAGATCCGAACGACTCCGAGGATGACAACTACCTCCCCCCTGTAGAGGAGGAGGATAGCCCGGACGACGAGGACATCATTGTCCCCGAGACCATCGAGGATCAGGAACGGTTCAGGCAACAGCTTCTAGCCACTGCTCGGAGCCTAAAGGCAAAAACGCGGAAACTCAAGGCCGAACAAGACACCCTCAATGATAGAGGGACAAGCGTTCTATCAGCCGAGGAAGAACACGACGCCGGTCTATGGGACCAACCCAAGAGTTACCCCCGCCGGCGGCTGTTGCCGCAATTCGACGACGAGCTCCCCAACACGTCGTCCCCTAAGCACACTCCATACGACCAGCCGGACCGCCCTCCCCGAGGACGAGATAGGACGGCTGGCGAGGCCGGTTATGGGCCGTCGGTCCCACGCAGAAGGGGAAAAGAGCCAATGGAGCCCGACGACAGGTATGACCTGCGACGCGACCTGGATGATAGAACAGGCCGCACGAGATCCATCTACGGATCTAGAGGGTATTCCCCTGGTAGAAGGGACGAGTACCGGCCCTGGCTCGACCGAACCAACAGAGTTCGGGACCAAAACCGGGCCAGAACAGACGCCGGCTACCGGCGCGATATAGCCCGGGTCAGAGGCGCTGCCCACCCGCTCTGCTTCACTAACGAGGTAATGCAGCATCAATTTCTGGAAGGGTTTAAACCCATGAACATCAAGCAATACGACGGAACAACTGACCCAGCAGTGTGGATCGAGGATTTCCTCCTCCACATTCACATGGCACGAGGAGACGACCTCCACGCCATCAAGTACCTACCCCTTAAACTTAAGGGGCCAGCTCGGCACTGGTTAAACAGTCTCCCCGAAAACTCTATCGGGTGCTGGGAGGACCTCGAGGATGCATTCCGATCTAACTTCCAGGGCACCTATGTACGGCCCCCGGACTCTTCCGACCTAAGCAATGTCGTGCAAAAGGCAGGAGAGTCCGCTCGACAATTCTGGAACCAGTTCTTGACCAAGAAAAACCAGATCGTCGATTGCCCAGATGCCGAGGCTATAACCTCTTTCAGGCACAATATTCGGGACGAGTGGCTGGCTCGCCAGCTCGGCCAGGATAAGCCCAGGACCATGTCCGCCCTCACATTGCTCATGGCCCGCTTTTGCGCGGGCGAGGATAACTGGCTAGCAAGGCGAAGCCACAACCCCGAAGACCCCGGTACTTCCGAAGTCCGGGATGGAAACGGGAAACCATGACGTAACAAAAATAAACGACGGCACAGCACTAGCGACGCCGATGACACGGCCGTTAACGCCGGTTTCCGCAACCCAAGATCCGGGCAGCGGAAGAAGCCTCCTAAAGGCAACCGCGACGGACCCACCCCGCTGGACAAGATCATGGAGAGGCCTTGCCAGATCCATGGCACTCCGGACAAGCCCGCCAACCACACCAACCGTAACTGTTGGGTGTTTAAACAGGCCGGCAAACTCGCAACCGAAGACCAAGGCAAAGGCCCACGCAGCGAGGACAACGAGGAGCCCCGCGGTCCGAGCAATGGAGGTCAGAAGAAATTCCCTCCAGAAGTAAAAACGGTGAACATGATATACGCCACTCATATACCTAAAAAGGAGAGGAAGCGCGCCCTTCGAGAGGTCTACGCCGTAGAGCCTGTAGCCCCGAAGTTTAACCCATGGTCGGCTTACCCGATCACTTTTGATCGACAAGATCACCCGACCAGTATCCGTCATGGAGGTTCGGCGGCCCTCGTCCTAGACCCCATTATCGATGGGTATCACCTCACTAAAGTCCTAATGGACGGAGGAAGTAGCCTCAATCTGATCTACTCATATACGGTGAAAAAGATGGGCATAGATCCGTCAAGGATAAAGCCTAGCAACACTACCTTTAAAGGAGTGATCCCAGGTGTCGAAGCCCGGTGCACAGGCTCTGTTAGCCTGGAAGTAGTGTTCGGTTCGCCCGACAACTTCCGCAGCGAGGAATTGATCTTCGACATCGTCCCCTTCCGCAGCGGCTATCACGCCCTGCTCGGCCGAACAGCGTTCGCTCGCTTTAACGCCGCCCCACATTACGCATACCTCAAGCTCAAGATGCTCGGTCCCAAGGGGGTCATCACCATCAACGGCAACACAGAGCGTTTCCTCCGAACTGAGGAGCATGCATTGGCCCTGGCGGCCAAATTCCATTATGAGGACGGTCAGCAAACACCCAAATCGGCCGCAAAGGCCCGTAAGGTCGACAAACGAGTTCGGTTTCAATCCAAACTCCCAGACCCTTCTGCTCCCCGGAAATAGGGGTACGCCCCCCATTGCACAGCCCTAATGACCGCCAAACATGTGCCAAAAAGGCACAACTTCGCGCTCAAGATTCCATGGGTAGCAATGGGGAGAAACCATCAATTGGTAAGTGTTCGGCGGGACCGACCAATACCAGTACATGTCCTTGGACAAAACACAGGTACCATCAAGGACCTGTTAAAAAGCGTAAAGCTAATCGATACTTCGGCGACTTCTCAAGACCTTCTTCCCAAGGTCCGCTCGGCGGCAGCATCACCCTTAATGGGATGCAACCCTCACAGAAGAACATTAATGAACAGGCGACAAGGCACATCGAAGACGTCACGTCATCAATCGAAGATTCTTGGTAAAGCCTCCCCTCTGTAAATTTTATATTTCATCTACCTGTAAACAGTTGCCTCGGCAATCCAAGTTATAAGAATTATTGAGCGAGTACAAAACCATTACATATGGCTACTTCTTTGTCTTTTATACATGCTCTGTTCTTATCTTGGTCACGCTTCTTGCGAAAACTGTTCGGTATATATTATGATGCAACCGGTTTATAGACCGGGGGCTCGAATTTAAAATCGCCTTGAACGTCACCTCAGTCCAACTGGTTGTGTGTTCGGCGTCTTGGGTTTTGCTTTATATGCATCGAATCCGAACTATGTCTTGGGTCAATAGTTGGGTTGCCCGGCTCCTGTACTTGCCCTATTATGTTCCGCTCGTTCGGCTAAAAGGCCAAAGGAAGAACCACTGCGATTGTGCTTCCAGCTCGTCTGGTCAAGCACCTCAGGGGAGAAAGCCAAAAACTGACCGTCATAGTAAGCGAGAACCGGTCTGCGAATCCGAGCATAAGTGTCATACTTAAAAGATCGATAGTACTTAAAAGATCGATAGAGGTTCTTCCGTGTTATACGAGGGGTTTCGTTCTTGTACAAACCATGTGATGCGGGCTTCGGCCCCGAACATCACACTGGGGGCTGGTTATCAACCCCCCGCATTTTTCTACACTCCCACGGCTAAGTGAAAGCGATAGAGCACCATAGTCCGATTGCCTTGTCCCGCTCGCACTACCGCCTTCGGGCGCCGATACTTTGGCTAAGGGTAAAAAGTGCGGATACAGGGATACCCCGCGCAGTATCTACGTGGGGGCCGAAGCCGACGACTCGCTGCTTTCAGATGAACCGGCCACATAGGAGTATAAATAAACATAAAAACTACTTATAAGACATGATAAACCATGCAACATTAATTATAAAGCGTTAAAGTCTTCGGACATATTACACCGCGCTCATTCATATAAAACATCCTTGGAGCACTGAGCCTCTATCGCCCGAGCACCCTCCATTACATGGGGGAAGTACAGCTCGGGGCACCTATGACTCTTGTCAGGAGGCGGAGGTGCGGTAGCCATCTTGATCGGCTGGAGCTTTGGCTAGTGCACCATGATCCTTGCAAAGGCCATCCGCGCGCCCTCGATGCATGTAGAGCGCTTCAGCACTTCAACCCGAGGCGCCGCATCACGTAGCCTCTGCACCAGGCCGAAATAGCTGCTCGGCAACGGCTCATCGGGCCACAGGCGGATGCAGAGGTCCTTCATGGCCGGCTCCGCCACTCTGTGCATCTCCATCAGTTGCTTATTTTGCTCGATAAGGAGAGGAGCACGCTCGGGGGACTCAAACTGCGCCCAGAAAAGTCGGGTCTCGTCATCCTCCGCCCGTGAAGCATAAAGCTTGTTCGCATCCGCCGCGCTCTTCTGGAGGTCCGCACAGACGCCTAAGGAACGCCACACCTAGGTGAGCAAAGTAAACTTGCTACCACCAAAGGTGCACTACAGTGAATACGGCTTACCATCAATGGCAGCCTGGACTTGGCGAATCTCCTCTTGTGCCGACCGCCTGTCCACCCGCTCCTTCTGGAGCTCGGATTTCAGCGCGGCTAGCTCGGCGGCTTGTTCTTTGCCTTTCTGCTCAAGGGCCTCGCACTTCGTGCCGGCATCCTTGAGCTCTTGATGCACCTCCTCCACCCGAGCCTCATGCTTGTCGCTTGCAGCCTTCAAGATGGAAAGTGCGGCTGCCGCTTGTTCGGCGGGCGTCTTCTTCTCCGCGGCCTCCTGCTTCACTTTTTGGAGCTCGACCTTGAGTCTTTCAACCTCCGCAGCGGAAGCTGTGGAAGCAATAATAAGCAAATCACACTGGGTCACCAGTGCAGATCGTTATCAATATATAGCTCGGATATTGGAATTCGGCTTACCTTGCGCCTCGTCGAACCTCTTGTTCAGTCTATCAAGCTCCTCATCGGAGATTTTGAGCTTCCGATTCAGCTCGGTCAGCTCAGCGGCATTACCGGCCGCCGCCAATGACGAGGCCTACAAAACATTTTGCATCCAGTTATGTGCGTTCAAACCCCCGAACAATGAAGGATATGACTCCTTGTTCGGTCCTTTCAAGGGATTTTCCGAACACTGCGGGACCAAGTGGTGCCTTGTGCATCATTGTTCATTCCTCACTATTTGACCCCCGGATGCATTTTTGCATACCCATCCAGGGCTCGGGGGCTAGTACATATATAAAGATAGCACAAATTTAAAATTAGCATTGTTCGGGAAAAGGGTATTACTTGACTCACCTTGAAGCCCGCCAAGAGACCGTTGAAGGCCTCCTTCAGTCCGTTGTCAACGGACTGAATTCCCTGTAAAACCGCACCCATAAGAGTGCGGTAATCCTCGAAGATGGGGGCGCTTGCTAGCGCCTCCTCCATAACTGGCCACCCGGCCATAGGTGGCATCGGTGGTGACCGGACAGTCCGATCTCTGATCGGGGATTGAACCGGTAACTCCGGAGGCACAGAGTGCTCCGGAGACGTCCTCGGAGGGGACTGGGCATTTCCTCGCCCTTCCTCTTCGGCGACCGGGGGAGCATTCTCCCCCTTGTCCTCAGCAGCCTGGGGAGTTTTCTCTCCCTGGCCTTCGGCGGCCGTGGCATCAGCCTCGGCCATGGCATGGTCACCTCCCCCGCCCGTGTTCGGCTCCAACGGAGCCTGGCTTGATGACACCTCCGCATTATCCTTCGCAACCCCCGGAGGTGTAGGGTGCGATGCGGTCCCGCTCTCCGCCAGTTCGGCGGGTGGGGACTTCCCGTCCGATATCTGGTCGGTGGGGAGAACGTGTGGTGGGCTGCAGATCAACAGACGCGCTTGTGTTTAAAACATTGAAAAACCCTGCATAAATAACACGGGAGACTTCGGATTCATACCTTTGGGCGGGGGGTTTGACCCTTAGGTTCCTTCGGGGAACCCTCTCAAATTCCTCGGATTCTGCATCAGAATCCGAGCTGTCGTCGGGGATGATCAACCTCGCCTGGCGCGCCCTCTTCAGGGCGGGAGGAGCTGCCTCCTCCGCGGCATCCGATGACGCCGCCCTCTTTCTTGTGGGGGGGAAATGGCTTCCCCCCCCCCCCCCCGTCGTCATGCTCCTCCTCATGGCTAGAGGAGGCATGGGTTTCTTCGGACACAGTGTCTCGCTGGTCCTTAATGCGGAGGCCCTCTCTGGTCTTCCTCTTCTTCTCTTTCTTTTTGGGCACCGAATACGGCGCCACGACAAGCATCGCCGCCAACAACTCCGACCTGGGGTCTTCGGGTTGGGGAGCCGGGTAGTTAACCTTCGCGGCTTTGCTCAGCCACTTCTGCGAAAGTAGGGGAGAAGGTGTTCAGACTTTTTGCCGAAGAAACAGAGTCGATGAATTGAAATTATACCATACCTTGGTCGGTGGGTTGACGGATCTTAGGCCCGTATCCTCTTCCTTGGCCGGCCAGCTCTTCTGAGGCTTGAACAAAACCTTCCACAGCTTCTTCGAGGTAGTGCGGAAGAATTGGCGCACTGTAGGCTCGTCGTCAGGACGGTAAGCCCACATGGGGGATGCCCGGCGCTGGCAGGGGATGATACGGCGGTGGAGCATGACCTGGACCACGTTGACCAGCTCCACCTTGGCCTCGATCACCGAAGTGAGGCGCTTCTGCAGTAGCTTCACCTCAGCATCCGACCCCCAGTCAAGGCCCTTCCTGAGCCACGAGGTCAATCTCGTTGGGGGTCCAGATCTGAATTCGGCAGGCGCCGCCCAGCTCTCATCCCTTGGCTCGGTGATGTAAAACCACTCCTTCTGCCAGATCTTGACGGTGTCGATGAAGGTGCCGGTAGGCCACTCGACGCGGGGGAGCTTTCTGATTATCGCCCCTCCGCAGTCTGCGTGCTCGCTGGCCACGGTCTTCGGCTTGACATTGAAGACCTTGAGCCATAAGCCGAAGTGCGGTTCGACCCGCAAAAAGGCCTCGCAGATGATGATGAATGCCGATATGTGCATGAAGGAGTTCGGCGGAAGGTCGTGGAAGTCCAGCCCGTAGAAAAACATAAGACCCCTAACAAAGGGGTGGAGCGGAAAGCTCAGTCCCCGGATAAAGTGGGGGACGAACACCACCCTCTCGCCTGCTTTGGGGGTGGGAACCACCTGATTCTTCTCCGGGGCGCGGTAGAAGACGTTGGCGGGGAGGTAGCCGGCCTGCTTCAGGTCCCGGATATCCTGGTCGGTGACCGTGGAGGCCTCCCACTTGCCATTGGAGCCCAAACCCGCCATTGCTAAGCTCGGAGGAAAGGGCGAGGAAGAACTGGATCTGGGCTCTCGGAGCTTGGAGAGATTAAGGAGGCGGAGGATACGAATGGGAAGCGTGAATAGGCCTTGGGGTTTTTTCCCTTTTTATGGGGCGTGTTACCAATTAGCCTCGCTTACCGCGCCACAAATCCCTCCGCTTCCCAAGACATGCGTGCCGTTATGCGCGTGTGGAGATTAATCATATCCCGTGTGAAACGGAGCACGATCTGTGCATTGATGAGTCATGTCGCTGAAAAAACGGCCCCGAACCGCGAATCGAGTTTTCGTAACTGGTTCAGTGGTCACGGTAGGCCACGACCCTTCGTCAGAGGGGGGTGTCAGAAAACACTGTTTACGCTTTGGCAATTGGCCTTCAGGGCTAAGCAATTCATGGTATTCGGTCAATTGTATGATCGGATGAAGTACGTGTCATCGGAAGCCGAACTAGTCTCAGCCAATCATGGAAAGGGAAGAAGAACTCACCCCGCAAGCCGAAGACTCTGATTATACACTAGTAGAGAACAGGGCATCTGTCCCGGTTCCAGAGGGCCTTTAGTCCCGGTTCTGCAACTGGGACAAAACAATCGGGACTAATGCCGATCGCTTTTAGTCCCAGTTGGCTTACGAACCGGGACCAACGGTGCTCCACGTGGCCGCACGGCGGCGTCGAGGCAGGAGGACCTTTGGTCCCGGTTCGTAACACGAACCGGGACTAAAAGGCGCTGGGGTTTTTTTTTCGAAAGGGCCGTGTTTCATTTTTTGTTTTCATTTTCTTTTATATTTATATTGTATTTTCACACGGGTTTTCATTTTTGGAAAGGGCCAATCGCAACATCATATTTTCCTCTAATTCACATGATCACTTGCATCCATCCACCTAAATCAAATATATGTCATATAACTCATCATCATCTTACTCATCTAACAACTCATCATCATCTTAATCATACCAAGTTAAAATCTCATAAAACAGAAAAACATCATAATAGTAATCATCCTAATCGATCATGCAAGTTAAAATAAACCAGAAAAACTTCTCTCTCATATAGGACCTAGTCGTCCCTCCTAGGTAAAATGACATAAAACAGAATAACACCTATGTCTCCATGATGAAGCAAAGAGATCCAACGGTCTCCAACTTGTGGCTTGCGATCCTTCTTTATTTGTCCCCATGCTTCAATTTGGAGCCGTCTTGGTAGTTTGCGCTCAGTCGAGTATGCAAAAGAGAACTCGGGCTGGAAGGGGCTTTTAATTGTCATATTACCTTCGGGTTGCATCAACGGAGGCACAATTTCATTTGGCAGTTTCTGTTGAAGAACATAATAGTAGCCTAGTTAGCAATGTAATCAATACCATTTACGCAATAGTATAGTGTACTTAATTTGCAACTCTTACCAAGATATTTCGGGGAATGTCATCCGCCCTTAACCTATGCACTAGTGTCCTGTACAATGTATAATTTGGGCCAGTTCCCCAATTATACGGGAAGATCTCCCTACCAATTAGGACACCAATAACAAAGTTGATAAGATCATCCTTCTCCTCCTAAGTTAGATGTGATCCATAAGTGTAGTGTGTCGTGTCAATTATTTTCTGTGTTTCACTCGAAGAAACGAAATAAGCTGTAAATTATAAATTAACAAATTTAGTATGGATGAACACCAACTATTTTTAAATATAGAATGCAAATTACTTGACAAATATGCATGGTTGATAAACTCACATGGAGGTAAAACAGGAAGCATATCGACATCCACCCAAATGTCGATGTTACCTTCAATGTGATCTTCAGGACGAAGATCGAAGGTTATTTCCATATCCTCCTGAAATCCATATGCCTTGCAAAGAGCTTCCCAATTTGAGCACCCTAATTCTGTGTTATCAACTGCATTCATTACTTTGACCAGAAATGTGTGACCATGTTTAGTCCTCAGGTTGGCTCTCCTCGTCTCGAAACCGTCGTGCTCTTCGAAACCGAGCCTCTCCAACAAATACCGTCTTGCATGACAGGGGATGAACTAGTCGACTTGTATAAAACATAAATTACACGTTGAAGAAAAGAAACAAAAGTCATGCTTAATTACGAAAAAAACACTTGTCATCGTTGCGTACCGTAGAAATATCGAAGTCCTCGTAAAGCTTCATGGTGAAGAACCTGCCGTCTCGCAGCCCAGGCCGGTCACAAAGACCCTTATCTTCGCCGCACTGTTCGCACGTTTGGCACCTATGGTCGTCATCAGACGACGACATTTCCTGCAAAATACAGGCACTAGGAGGTGTTCCCTGCAATAACATATGCACATGATCAAATAGACCTAATTGCAATAACATACGCACATGACATATAAATTGATTATTACTTTCGGTCTGTCGAGGCTTTCCTTAAATAACTCTCATATCTCATGGTGTGTTGGTCCGCACTCTCTCACACTGATATGGTGGTGTATATATTGGTGGACACTCTCTCACACTAATAGTTCGACCGTTGGTGATGGGCGCAACCCCTCTTCTCTCCTTGCGCATTATACCGAGGTATATATCGCAAGAAGAGAAGAGGAAGAAGTGCCCCCCACGACAATAGTCGGGATTCCTCCATCAAGAACACACATGAAAGTCACACAAGGAGCAACGACAGACCGAAAGTCACACACGCATTATAACAATATAATATCACTAATACAATTATAATGAACTCGAATATAATATCACTAATACATTTATAATGAACTCGAATATAATATCACTAATCTAGTTAATGCATCATCAAATATTAACTAATACATCTCGGATATTATCATATAAGATCACTAATACAGATTGAATATCCTAGAATCCAAAGTGGAGGACGGTGAACTCGGTTCACTAGCGGTCTCTAAGTCGCTGACGGTGGACACCCAAAGATAAGGAACCATCACCGGATCATAACTCGGGTGAGATCCCTGAAGAACCTGCCAGGTATTGGAGAACCTGGCGTCCAACGCCGCCATGTAGCGACGGACGTGCTCGTCCTCCTCCTTGACACGGCGACGTACCACCTCCGCGGGGGCCCACTGCCTCTGCACCAAAAGTGGCCCACGCGACCACCACCAAAGAAGCTCCGGGTCGACGACAAGACCAGGATTCCTCACCAAGCTCCGAGCCCGGGAAGGTAGCACCTCCCAGTGCCAGCCCGGCGGAGCCCAGTCCCGGACATTGCGCCTCTCAAGCATGATGTCGTCGCCGACTCGACGACGACGAGGATGCGGGCCAGGCATCGTCGACGTCGAGACAAATTCCTATGAGAACATTTTCTTATCGTTTAATGTTTTGCTTTTTTAGAAATGCGGGATTGGCATCGTCGACGAAAACAAATTGTGGCTATAGCAAATATCATTTTATTTAACAACAATAAAACAACAATAACATTTTTAATAACAAAGCCTAGTGATGTGTAAGTTAGCAAATAAAGAAGCATCTTCCTCATAGATCAACAAATCAACTTAAAATGCCATCTTAATTTCCTAACTAACTTAAAATGCCATCTTAATTTCCTAACTAACTTAAAATGCCATCTTAATTTTCTAACTAGCCCTGGATCCGCCGCTGACCGCCACTGCTTCGGCCAGCGACGGACGCGGGTGACGACGGTAACCGCGGGGGTGAGGGAGGATAGCTAGGAGGAGGAGGGGAATGGCGGTGTGGCCGGCGGCTCACCTAGGAGGAGGAGGAGGCCGGAGCAGACTCGGGGAGGCGACGACGTCGGGGGGCGGCAACGGGGACGGCGTCGGGGGCGGCGACGAGGAGCGAGCGGGCTCGGGAAGGCGACGGCGTCAGGGAGGCGACGGCGAGATCCGGCAGCCTGGCGGCGTCGAGGTGGTTTTCGGCGCCGTCGGGGGAGAGGGAAAGCAGATGGATTTGGAAACTTTTCCAAGTCCCGCTTATATAGTGCAACCTTTAGTCCCGGTTGGTAGTTCCAACCGGGACTAAAGACCCCCCTTTAGTCCCGGTTAGAGCCAACAACCGGGACTAAAGGTAGTTTTCGGCTGCCCGAAAGGGCGGGAAGCCCAGCCCTTTAGTCCCGGTTGGTGGCTCCAACCGGGACTAAAGGTAGTTTTCGGCAGCCCGAAAGGGCGGGAAGCCCAACCCTTTAGTCCCGGTTGGTGGCTCCAACCGGGACTAAAGGGGGAGTTTAGTCCCACCTCGCCAAGCGAGAGGCGCTCGCACCTGTTTATAAGCCCGGACCTCTCTGCCTTGTTAAGTTCCTCTCAAATCCTAAATTCAAAGTGAAAATAGATGTGCTTGTAGAGAAAATTCAACCTAAATTCAAAGCGCTAGTACATCTATTTAGGTTACTAGCACTTTGAATTTAGGTTGAATTTTCTCTATAAGCGCATCTATTTTCACTTTTGCTATTTTTTATGTTAATTTTTTGCATATTAAAAGTTCTTAACAAAAAATACTTTATGAATATTCTTTTTGCTATTAAAGTTTTTAACAAAAATAACTTTGATAATTTTAGTTGCATAAATTTTATATAATATTAAGTTAAATAACTTTGATCGGACGAAAACACGTCTATTACAAAGGGATTTCAATTTTTTGAACATATTTTAACTCAAGACTTTTTCTACATTCAATATGCACCATTCAAAGCCACATCATCACTTTTCAACCATTTTCTGACTTCATTTGATAGTTTTCATGCATTTCATGATTTATTTTGAGCTAAAATGACCCTGAATTGAAAAGCACTGCAAACGAACTCTGAAATGGTTGAAAGTTGGCATGGTATCATAATTTCACCCACATAGCATGTGCTAAAAAGTTGAGAGGGTTACCGGAAAAACTGGATGCACTTCGTGTACAAACTGGACAATCTCTTTCGAAGTATCACGGTTTCGGACGAAAACACGTCTATTACAAAGAGATTTCAATTTTTTGAACATATTTTAACTCAAGACTTTTTCTGCATTCAATATTCACCATTCAAAGCCACATCATCACTTTTCAACCATTTTCTGACTTCATTTGCTAGTTTTCATGCATTTCATGATTTATTTTGAGCTAAAATGACCCTGAATTGAAAAGCACTGCAAATGAACTCTGGAATGGTTGAAAGTTGGCATGGTATCATAATTTCACCCACATAGCATGTGATAAAAAGTTGAGAGGGTTACCGGAAAAACTGGATGCACTTCGTGTACAAACTGGACAATCTCTTTCGAAGTATCAGGGTTTCGGACGAAAACACGTCTATTACAAAGGGATTTTAAATTTTTGAACATATTTTAACTCAAGACTTTTTCTGCATTCAATATGCACCATTCAAAGCCACATCATCACTTTTCAACCATTTTCTGACTTCATTTGCTAGTTTTCATGCATTTCATGATTTATTTTGAGCTAAAATGACCCTGAATTGAAAAGCACTGCAAATGAACTCAGAAATGGTTGAAAGTTGGCATGGTATCATAATTTCACCCACATTGCATGTGCTAAAAAGTTGAGAGGGTTACCGGAAAAACTGGATGCACTTCGTGTACAAACTGGACAATCTCTTTCGAAATATCAGGGTTTCGGACGAAAACACGTCTATTACAAAGGGATTTCAATTTTTTGAACATATTTTAACTCAAGACTTTTTCTGCATTCAATATGCACCATTCAAAGCCACATCGTCACTTTTCAACCATTTTCTGACTTCATTTGCTAGTTTTCATGCATTTCATGATTTATTTTGAGCTAAAATGACCCTGAATTGAAAAGCACTGCAAATGAACTCTGAAATGGTTGAAAGTTGGCATGGTATCATAATTTCACCCACATAGCATGTGCTAAAAAGTTGAGAGGGTTACCGGAAAAACTGGATGCACTTCGTGTACAAACTGGTCAATCTCTTTCGAAGTATTAGGGTTTCGGACGAAAACACGTCTATTACAAAGGGATTTCAATTTTTTGAACATATTTTAACTCAAGGCTTTTTCTGCATTCAATATGCACCATTCAAAGCCACATCGTCACTTTTCAACAATTTTCTGACTTCATTTGCTAGTTTTCATGCATTTCATGATTTATTTTGAGCTAAAATGACCCTGAATTGAAAAACACTGCAAATGAACTCTGAAATGGTTGAAAGTTGGCATGGTATCATAATTTCACCCACATAGCATGTGCTAAAAAGTTGAGAGGGTTACCGGAAAAACTGGATGCACTTCGTGTACAAACTGGACAATCTCTTTCGAAGTATTAGGGTTTCGGACGAAAACACGTCTATTACAAAGGGATTTCAACTTTTTGAACATATTTTAACTCAAGACTTTTTCTGCATTCAATATGCACCATTCAAAGCCACATCATCACTTTTCAACCCTTTTCTGACTTCATTTGCTAGTTTTCATGCATTTCATGATTTATTTTGAGCTAAAATGACCCTGAATTGAAAAGCACTGCAACTGAACTCTGAAATGGTTGAAATTTGGCATGGTATCATAATTTCACCCACATTGCATGTGCTAAAAAGTTGAGAGGGTTACCGGAAAAACTGGATGCACTTCGTGTACAAACTGGACAATCTCTTTCGAAGTATCAGGGTTTCAGACGAAAACACGTCTATTACAAAGGGATTTCAATTTTTTGAACATATTTTAACTCAAGACTTTTTCTGCATTCAATATGCACCATTCAAAGCCACATCATCACTTTTCAACCATTTTCTGACTTCATTTGCTAGTTTTCATGCATTTCATGATTTATTTTGAGCTAAAATGACCCTGAATTGAAAAGCACTGCAAATCAACTCTGAAATGGTTGAAAGTTGGCATGGTATCATAATTTCACCCACATAGCATGTGCTAAAAAGTTGAGAGGGTTACCGGAAAAACTGGATGCACTTCGTGTACAAACTGGACAATCTCTTTCGAAATATTAGGGTTTCGGACGAAAACACGTCTATTACAAAGGGATTTCAATTTTTTGAACATATTTTAACTCAAGACTTTTTCTGCATTCAATATGCACCATTCAAAGCCACATCGTCACTTTTCAACCATTTTCTGACTTCATTTGCTAGTTTTCATGCATTTCATGATTTATTTTGAGCTAAAATGACCCTTAATTGAAAAGCACTGCAAATGAACTCTGAAATGGTTGAAAGTTGGCATGGTATCATAATTTCACCCACATAGCATGTGCTAAAAAGTTGAGAGGGTTACCGGAAAAACTGGATGCACTTCGTGTACAAACTGGTCAATCTCTTTCGAAGTATTAGGGTTTCGGACGAAAACACGTCTATTACAAAGGGATTTCAATTTTTTGAACATATTTTAACTCAAGGCTTTTTCTGCATTCAATATGCACCATTCAAAGCCACATCGTCACTTTTCAACCATTTTCTGAGTTCATTTGCTAGTTTCATGCATTTCATGATTTATTTTGAGCTAAAATGACCCTGAATTGAAAAGCACTGCAAATGAACTCTGAAATGGTTGAAAGTTGGCATGGTATCATAATTTCACCCACATAGCATGTGCTAAAAAGTTGAGAGGGTTACCGGAAAAACTGGATGCACTTCGTGTACAAACTGGACAATCTCTTTCGAAGTATTAGGGTTTCGGACGAAAACACGTCTATTACAAAGGGATTTCAATTTTTTGAACATATTTTAACTCAAGACTTTTTCTGCATTCAATATGCACCATTCAAAGCCACATCATCACTTTTCAACCTTTTCTGACTTCATTTGCTAGTTTTCATGCATTTCATGATTTATTTTGAGCTAAAATGACCCTGAATTGAAAAGCACTGCAACTGAACTCTGAAATGGTTGAAAGTTGGCATGGTATCATAATTTCACCCACATAGCATGTGCTAAAAAGTTGAGAGGGTTACCGGAAAAACTGGATGCACTTCGTTTACAAACTGGACAATCTCTTTCGAAGTATTAGGGTTTCGGACGAAAACACGTCTATTACAAAGGGATTTCAATTTTTTGAACATATTTTAACTCAAGACTTTTTCTGCATTCAATATGCACCATTCAAAGCCACATCATGACTTTTCAACCATTTTCTGACTTCATTTGCTAGTTTTCATGCATTTCATGATTTATTGTGAGCTAAAATGACCCTGAATTGAAAAACACTGCAAATGAACTCTGAAATGGTTGAAAGTTGGCATGGTATCATAATTTCACCCACATCCATTGCCGGTTCAACTGCGTGCATTATATAATTAAATGTATCAAAAACCATTACAGAACATCATGAATAGAGAAGTGATCAAATGTTATTACTGAAAATATAAATACATAAAGTTCATACATTGTTCTCATAGAACAACATACAGCTCTCTAGAGCATCTAATTAAAACATAAATTGAAACTAACATACAACTATGTAAAACATTTAAATGCAACAACAAATGCGATCATAATCGCAACTAAGGTAACAATTGATCCAACAGCATAATGATACCAAGCCTCATTATCAATGGCATATTTTCTTATCTTTCTAATCTTCAAGCGCATTGCATCCATCTTGATCTTGTGGTCATCGACGACATCGGCAACATGCAACTCCAATTTCATCTTCTCCTCCTCAATTCTTTTCATTTTTTCTTTCAAATCCTCGTTTTCTTTTTCAACTAAATTTAACCTCTCGACAAGAGGGTCGGTTGGAATTTCCGGTTCACATACCTCCTAGATAAACACATCTATGTCACGTTGGTCAGCACAATTGTCATAAAGACTAAATGAAACAAATAGTTATAAAAGATAATATACCACATCTGAATCATAGACCGGACGAGGGCCGACGTGGGCGGATACCATGACCATGGCACTATATAATAACAAACAATAATAAAAGTAAGAAATTTATACAAGTATCTATGTAAATCATACAAGTAAGAATTTTTTTTCTTTTAAAAAGAAGATAAGAACAAGAGGCTCACCACGGTGGTGCCGGCGACGAGATCGGCGCGGGCGATCGACGATGGTGAGGACGGGGACGGGACGTGACGGACCGCCAAACCTAGACAAATCTTGGGGAAAATGGAGCTTGGAGGTCGAGCTTGGAGAGGAGAAAGCTTAAGCGTGGCTCGGGCATTTCATCAAACACCTCGTGTGCATAGGAGGTGAGAGTAGAGCAGCACACACCTCGCACACGCCGGCCAGCCAAAAAACAGAGGAGTGAGCGGGCAGGGGCGAGCATATATATATATAGGCATATCTTTAGTCCCGGTTTGTGGCTAGAACCGGGACTAAAGGGATTGGGCCAGGAGCGAGGCCCTTTAGTCCCGGTTCGTGTCTGGAACCGGGACTAAAGGGGTCACACGAACCGGGATTGGTTCCTGACGAACCCCGGCCGGCGCCCAGGTTGCTCGAACCGGGACTGATGCACCCATTAGTCCCGGTTCGTAACACGACCAGGACTAATGCAATATCCTGGCCCGTTTCAAAGCCCTGTTTTCTACTAGTGATAGGAAGCAGCTAGAGCTGAGACCTTTGGCGTTGGGGGCTAGTTCGGGGGCTACCGAGGGAGTCCCGGACTAAGGGGTCCTCGGGCCACCGGCTCAACTCTCGCTAGGCCGGTTCGATGGGCCATTCTCTGAAGAAGGGCCGGACACATCAAGACTCCACGATCCAGAAGGAAACCCCGAAGGCGCGTCGTGCACTCCAAGTCAAGATGAGGAAATCGCCATCTCCATCCTCGGGGAGAGGCCCACCATGTGTAAACCCTAGTCCCCACCAGTGTCTATATAAACCGGGAGGGTTTTAGATCATAGGACACAGAAACTCATCTAGGGTTTTAGCTAGTCGATCTCGAGGTAGATCAACTCTGTAACCTTCATATCATCAATATAATCAAGCAGGACGTAGGGTTTTACCTCCATAGGAGGGCCCGAACCTGGGTAAACATCGTCTCCTTCGTCCCTTTGTTACCACCGATCCTAGTCTCACAGCTCGGGACCCCCTACCCGAGATCCGCCGGTTTTGACACCGACACCCAGTGACTGCAGAAGATAGAGAAAAGATGAGTGTCATCCCCTATGCTTCAGCCATAGGCTCTATCATGTATGCAATGCTGTGCACAAGACCTGATGTCAGCCTTGCCATAAGTTTGGCCGGAAGGTTTCAAAGTGATCCAGGAGTGGAACACTGGACGTCGGTCAAGAATATCCTGAAGTACCTGAAAAGGACTAAGGACATCTTTCTCGTTTATGGAGGTGATCAAGAGCTCGTCGTAAAGGGTTACGTCGATGCACTCTAAGTCTCAAACCGAATACATATTTATTCTCAATGGGGGTGCGGTAAGATGGTGCAGTTCCAAGCAGAGCGTAGTAGCTGATTCTACATGCGAAGCGGAGTACATTGCTGCCTCGGAGGCGGCGAAGAAAGGTATCTGGATGAAGGAGTTCATGACAGATCTTGGAGTAGTGCCCAGTGCACTGAACCCAATGACTCTGTTCTGTGACAACACTAGTGCCATTGCTCTGGCCAAGGAATCAAGGTTTCACAAGAGGACCAGACACATAAAGCGACGCTTCAATTCCATCTGCGATTATATCAAGGAAGAGGACATAAATATTTGCAAAGTACACATGGATCTGAATGTCGCGGACCCGTTGACTAAACCTCTTCCAAGGGCTAAACATGATCAACACCAGAACTATATGGGTGTTAGATTCATTACAATGTAAATCACATAGTGATGTGAGCTAGATTATTGACTCTAGTGCAAGTGGGAGACTGTTGGAAATATGACCTAGAGGCAATAATAAAGTGGTTATTATTATATTTCCTTGTTCATGATAAGTGTTTATTATCCATGCTATAATTGTATTGATTGGAAACACAAATACTTATGTGGTTACATAGACAACACTGTGTCCCTAGTATGCCTCTAGTAGACTAGCTCGTTGATCAAAGATGGTCAAGGTTTCCTAGCCATAGACATGAGATGTCATTTGATAACGGGATCACATCATTAGGAGAATGATGTGATGGACAAGACCCAAACTATGAACATAGCATATGATCGTGTCAGTTTATTGCTATAGTTTTCTGCATGTCAAGTATCTGTTCCTATGACCATGAGATCATGCAACTCACTGACACCGGAGGAATACCTTGTGTGTATCAAACGTCGCAACGTAACTGGGTGACTATAAAGATGCTCTATAGGTATCTCCGAGGGTGTCTGTTGAGTTGGCATGGATCGAGACTGGGATTTGTTACTCCGTGTGACGGAGAGGTATCTCAGGGCCCACTCAGTAATACAACATCACAATAAGCCTTGCAAGCAAAGTGACTAAAGAGTTAGCCACGGGATCTTGTATTACGGAACTAGTAAAGAGACTTGCCGGTAACGAGATTGAACTAGGTATAGAGATACCGACGATCGAATCTCGGGCAAGTAACATACCGAAGAACAAAGGGAACATCATACGGGATTAACTGAATCCTTGACATAGAGGTTCAACCGATAAAGATCTTTGTAGAATATGTAGGAACCAATATGGGCATCCAGGTCCCGCTATTGGTTATTGACCGTAGAGGTATCTCGGTCATGTCTACATAGTTCTCGAACCCGCAGGGTCTGCACACTTAACGTTCGGTGACGTTTTGGTAGTATTGAGTTATGTATGTTGGTGACCGAAGGTTGTTCGGAGTCCCGGATGAGATCCCGGATGTCACGAGGAGCTCCGGAATGGTCCGGAGGTAAAGATTGATATATAGGAAGTCCCGTTTTGGTCTCCGGAAAAGTTTCGGGCATTTCCGGTAGTGTACCGGGAGTGACGAATGGGTTCCAGGGGGTCCACCAAGTGGGGCCCACCCACCCCAAGGGTCACATGGGCCTAGGAGGTGGCGCACCAGCCCCTAGAGGCCCTTGCGCAAGGGGTGGGGGAGGAGGCCAAGTGGGGAGGAGTCCTACTAGGATTCCACCTCCCATGTGGGAGGTGGACTCCTCCCCCTTGGTGGAGGTTTGGCCGAACCCCTAGGGGAACCCTAGGGCTGCCTCCTCCTCCCTCCCTCCTATATATACTAGAGGTTTTAGAAGGCAGCCCCCAACCCAAAAAAGCCACGGCTGTCTCTCTTTCCATCTAGATCGTTTTCTCCTCTAGATTAGTTCGGCGGAGCTCGGCGAAGCCCTGTCGGATTAGTTCACCACCACCGCCACCACGCCGTTGTGCTGCCGGAGAACTCATCTAGCTCTCCGCTCCCTCTTGCTGGATCAAGAAGGCGGAGATCGTCATCGAGCTGTACGTGTGCTGAACGCGGAGGTGCCGTCCGTTCGGCGCTAGATCGGGACGGATCGTGATTGGATCGCGGGACGGCTTGCGATTTGGATCGCGAAGACGTTCGACTACATCAACCGCGTTTCTTAACGCTTCCCGCTTAGCGATCTACAAGGGTACGTAGATCCACTCTCCCTCTCGTAGATGCTCATCACCATGGATAGATCTTGCGTGTGCGTAGGAAAAATTTTGTTTCCCATGCAACGTTCCCCAACACTTGGGACATATTTGGCATCTGTTTGTAGAAGTCGAAACATCAGGAGATTTCTGCATTCAAGGCTTCCTCCTTCCTACCCCCTAATCTATGTAACTTCTACTAAATTCTATTAGATGGAGCATCAGCAGGGATTATTATGACTTGGAACAACAACGAGTTTTCTTGCGTCGACTACCATATCGATCTGATTCTCACTAACCCGTTGGTTCTCCTTTTGAACCAATGACCTAGATTTTTCCATTGCAAACATTTATGGGTCATTCACTTCGGGGGGGGGGGGGTCCAAATTTCCTTGACTCCCTTCAAAAGGTGCTACCTTTTGTTAATGGTCCTTTGTCTACTATTGGTGATTTAACCATACAATAAGCCTATTGTACAAATCTACCTACAATTTAGTGCTTGTGAAGCAGCCCTCTTTCACTGATCTTTTCAACTCCTTAGCCCATCGGGAAATCCGTCTTCTAGATGTATTACGCCTGAACTAATGAACAAGCTAATCCCATTATGGTGCGCCTTGGCAGAGCGTTTGTCAACTTGACTTGGAGCTCCACCTTTTTGGATTCCACAATCTCCTCAATGGCACGATCCACATATAATCATGTTCCTTTTCTTTGATGAGCATCCTCCATAATTCCCAAACCTTATGTTTGTCGCCTTAACATCCTGCTTAGTAGGCCTAGCATCCATTTGGTTATTAATCGTAATTTTTCTAGCATCTCTCCATCCCACCATTTTCTGAGATATGCGGACAAGTTGAATCTCAGGTTCAGTTCCCAAACCTGTCCACTAAATTATGTTCTGAATCTCAAAAATTACCTCCATCGCCGCTACTTGATGCGCTGGCCTCCGTCGGGCATCCAGTCTCTTTTCCAGCCATGCAGCCCAACCAACAATGTTTTTCCATCACCTGTAGAGCCGACCTCGGGTCATTCCAACGAACTCTCTTTGTCGATCTGGCGAACCAAAGCGGTAGATGTGGAACTCTGGCGATGCCGACATAGGATAAGGGAAACCCTAGAAAAGACCTAGGGGAATGGTGGGAGCGCTAGGCTTTGTACTAAAGTTAGTACGAAGTTGTACTGATGTTAAGACAGTTAGTTGAGACACTTATTTTGGTATGTAGGAAGTATATAAAATGAAAGAATCTATTTGTTTATTTTTGGAGGCAAAGAAAAAAAAATATTGAAGGAGTAACATTTTGAAGAGTTAAAAAAAAACATGCGAGCCTAGCAGTAGCAGCACACAGAGCCGCGCCTCTTTCCAGGCCAGCCCAATACTAGCCCGCCTAATCTGGGCCAACCATGACCCACCAAACTGCCTGCTCCTCCTCCTCCTGTTCGTCCGCCCCCCATCGCCGTGACGCCGCCGAAACCCCTTCGCCGGCGTCCCGGAAAGCAGCCTCTGCTCCTCCTCCTGCCGAAGCACGGCTGCTCTACCCCGCAGGTGTCCCTGTCGTCTCCCTAGTCCCCTGCACTCCACCGGACTCGCGTGGGGATAAGACGCATCAGGCGCCCATGCAGTCCGCCGCCGCTCCGACGAGGGCAGGGAGCCGCCTCTGCACGCGCTGCGGCGAGCGGAAGGCCGCGCTCAAGCGGCCCAAAACCCTAGAGCAGGTGAGCCTCGCCGGCTTCGTTCTTTATGGGTAGTTCCAGGATTCCAGCAGCCGGGCGCCTATGGTTTGTCTGTAGCTTCATATGTGTTCACTCGATTACTGTAGTTTTATGAAGTGGGTAAGAACAAAACATGCCTCTTTTGTGTATATAATCTACCTAAAACTTTGGGTGCTCTTTGCTGCTTGATCTTGTGAAGTTCCAACCATGATTGGTGTTTAGGAGTACTGTGAGCTGTTTTCACTCTTCTCTGGCCTACAGAGGTGTCTCTGATATTTGTTTTCAGATATGTAGGGAATGTTTCTACATTGTCTTCGAGGACGAGATTCATCAAACTATTGTTGACAATAATTTGTTTAAAGCCGGTGAACGTGTGGCAATTGGAGCTTCTGGTGGAAAAGGTATGTGCAGACTTGTGTTGTATAAATAGAGTCTGTCTAGGGCACATCTAGATGTGCCATAGTTATAGCACATCTAAGTGACTCAATCAAATTCAAAAGGAAAAGAAAAGGACAAATAAAAATGCCCGCACGAATCTTCGCGTAAAATCAATGGTATAGGACTTAGATGTGCAATACTTAGGGCACATCTAGATGTGCTTTAGCAAAACTGAACAACATAATGCTAGATGATTTTTATGCAATTGCATATGTTTCGTATTCGCTACTCATTGAATGATAAAAACTTAAGTGCCGGCTCCTGTTGATCACTTGCACGGCCAATACTCAAGGTGTCGTTGAATTCTTGAGAGCCTTCTATTGGGGTGTGTTATCAAAATGTTTGTTCAACCTTCTCACCGTTGCAGCAGAGATAAAGGTTTTAAATCAAGACTATCAATTATTTAAGTTAAAATATAGGTAGTCATGGGCGATGATAACGGATCATATATGGCTGTTTCATAAATATATGATATACCCCCCCTAGAAAAAATATGATTGCAAATGTTCTTCAGCTTATTGTGGAAATGCTTGCTTATCTATCTTGATCTTGTAGCAGTTTATAACAATCTTTTTACTGTTATGCAGATTCAACCGTGCTTGCATATGTGTTATCAGAGTTAAACAAACGTCATAAATATGGTCTCGATTTGTTCCTCTTATCTATTGATGAAGGAATCACAGGCTATAGAGATGACTCCCTAGAAACTGTTAAAAGGAATGAACTACAGGTTCCTCCCCTTACCCGATACACATAATTCTGTTGCAAATTTTTACTTCTTTGTGTTTTCTTTTGTTCTAATTTTGGCAGGCATCTAGTTCAAATGTAACCCATTTTAATGCATATTCATGTGTTGCTAATTCAACCGTACAATCCACCCACTGCAGTATGGCCTACCACTGAAAATAGTTTCCTATAAGGATCTCTATGACTGGACAATGGATGATATTGTGAAAGCAATTGGCCTGAAAAACAATTGTACTTTCTGTGGTGTTTTTCGACGTCAGGTACCTCCTCCTACCTACCTTTATCTGTAAGGCAATTGCGTGCTCATTAATTTATGAACAATTCCATTCTTATTAGGCGCTAGACCGAGGTGCTGCTCTCTTGAAGGTTGATAAGATTGTAACTGGGCATAATGCAGATGACATTGCAGAGACTGTCTTGCTGAATATTTTACGTGGTGATATTGCAAGGTAAATGTTGGTTAATAAATAAAGTATGCTATTTTTTATCTTTGTTCTCTTTTATAATTTTTGTGCTGCCATTATGCTTTTATATTATAGGTTAAGTCGATGCACTTTCATAACTACTGGTGAAGATGGACCAATCCCAAGATGCAAGCCTTTCAAATACACCTACGAAAAAGAGATTGTTATATATCCTTTACATGAAACATTTTAAAATCAGTTTTACTTTTTTATTAACTTATTATGCTTTGTCCATAAAACATGCGATGATACTAATTTTGATCCTTGACTGTACGACACGTATGCGTATTTCAAAAAGCTGGACTACTTCTCCACTGAATGTAATTCCTGCTTCATTTCTTATGCAGTTTTGTTCTCTCTGTAGTTAAACAGTAGCTCCCCATTCCATTATCTCAAGATACCAGGGACGGTTAATATAATCAAAATATAAGCTTCGAACAATCAGTGCCTAACATTTGATAGTCAATGACATACTTGGAGGGGTACCTATAGAATTTTGTTGACACTGTTCTCATCTTCTATTGAAATCAAATATGCTTATTGGTTATCTATCACACTTCAGGCATCTATTCACCAAATGCATATCGTGGATTTGCTCGTGAATTTATTAAAGATTTGGAAAGGATGAGGTAAAGACTTTTGCAATCCAAAAGTAGGATTATTTCTTCAATTTTCATTTCTTCATCTGTTAGTGTATGCTAGCTCTGTTTATTTTCCTTGTTCAATGTATTATGTATCATTGTCTTGTTTCAGTCACTTGAATCAGTACCTTATGAGTGGTGCAGGCCTAGGGCTATACTGGACATCATAACATCTGGTGAAAATTTCCGGATATCCACAACAACAAGAATGCCAGAGCAAGGAACATGTGAACGCTGCGGTTACATTTCTAGCCAGGTATTGTGCTTACATCTAGTGTGAGAGCTTGCCCCCTCTAGAGTCTCTTGGCTCAAGATAACCACATAAATGATTCTTTCCCTAGTACAGTTAAAAATAAGTTGATCAATTGGTTATAGAATGACAAGTATTTTCTTGAGCTCAGATGTTGGACATTTTATCCCAAGTATTTGCCCTGGTCTTGCTACCTTTTAACTTTTCCGATGCTTTTACTGACTTGATATTGGATGAAAATCTTGGCTTCTGTAGAAACTATGCAAAGCGTGCGTCCTGCTAGACGGACTGAACCGAGGCTTGCCAAAACTAGGCATAGGGAGAACCGCTAAAATCGGTGCTGGAGCCGATGGTACCGGGGATCAGCAAGGCAAACGAGCGGAGAGGAATAGGTCGAGTCTACAAGGAAAACACGGCAACTTGGACTTCTGAATATCAGTCTGCTGGAATGGCCACTCAGGGTGTAAGCGGGACTAGGTGTGGCAGTATGTCCACATCATCGTTGGGCGGGCAACTGTGCGGGCTATGTGCATCTGAACTTTGGAAGCTGTTGCTGGTGTTGTATCATGATAAAAGTTTGATCGATCAACAGTTGAATTGGACTAGCCGAACTGGCTAGCTGTTGTCTATGTGTATTTGCATGTACAAGAGGTGAAGGCCAAGTTATACTCTGTAACGCACTAGGATATGCTAAATAGTACTCCCTCCGTAAAGAAATATGAGAGCGTTTATATCATTAACGTAATGATCTAAACGCTTTTGTATTTCTTTACGGAGCGAGTACCATTACTAATTATCTGCTCCCGAGCTCAAATACACCTGCATGAACAGTAAATCTAAACAAAACAATAAATGGAATTAAAAATACTGAATTTTTCAACAAATTTTCTAACATGCTGCAAAATTTCACTTGAAATGACATCCGTAGAGGCCTGTACAAAAAAAAGATGTATTTTGGAGTACCCATTTTTTTTCCAACAAATTTTCTAACATGCTGCAAAATTTTGCAAGATGTTAAAAAACTTGATATTCATCCATGAAAAAACAGATTTAAAAAAAATTATTGTTTTTTAAATTTACTATCTGCGGCTGGTGCATTTGTGCTTGAGATTAGAATAACACGTTGGCATTACTCTGTACTTCTTTTGCAGATGCTTGGTATGGCATGTGTAAAGTGGTATTGTTACAATGGTGCCTTGGAGAGCCCGCTCCAACTTGCAGTCTGAATGGCCACCGAGGATAACTCGTGAGTTCACTATGATGTTCCTTGGGTGGATGACCGCGAGCCCAAGGACATTGTGTTCCTAATCTTCGAGGCACCATCGCGGAAAAATTGTAAAGGTAAGAGCATCTCCAGCCGTTCGGGCTTGAAATAACGCCGTCTGGGGGTCAATCGGTGGTATAATCGGCTTGGAGGGGCTCGGGTTTCCAGCCGCTGCCCCAAGGTCGCCCCCAAGCCGGCGATTTCGGCCCAGTATCGACGCAGATTAGGCCCAAATTCGACGCTCTTTCGGCATAAATTCAACAAATTCTGCGCTCTTTCGGCATGAATTCAACAAAAACTAAATTTTTATGCCAAAGTTCATCACAGAAATTAATACAAATCAAATAGTTCAACGAAGCAAGCTCATAATTCCAACATAAATTAAAACAAATCGAACTAGGTGTTGCCCTTGAGCCTCCATAGGTGCTCCACCAGATCGTCCTGCAGTTGTTGATGCACATGTGGGTCTCGGATCTCCTGGCGCATATTGAGGAAGGCAGCCCATGTTGTTGGTACCTGGTGATCAACAACTGCAAGAGGTCCCTGCCTGAAATATGGTTCAGTGTCAAACACTGGCTCTTCCCGCTCGCTCTCAATGATCATGTTGTGCAAGATGACACAGCAATTCATGACCTCCCACATCTGCGATTTCGACCAGATCAGAGCGGGGTACCGGACAACAGCAAATCGAGATTGGAGCACACCAAACACTCGCTCGACATCTTTCCTGCAAGCCTCCTGACACTTAGCAAAGTGTGCCTTCTTTGGCGCCACAGGTTTTGAGATAGTCTTCGATGCCTCTGTTTGCTCTTGCGGCGGCCCGGCGCCAAGCCACCTCGCCGAGGCTTCGCATTGTTCGCGAACAGGCCGGCCAGCGCGGCGAGGATCATGAGGTGTTCCTCGTCGGCGGTGTCGGCCTCGGCTTCCTCCTCCAACAGAGCCGCAAACGACTCCTCGTCGTCCGAGTACATGGCCGAACAGGCAAAACGACGAACACCTTGTGGGCGTGGTGGGCGGACAGCCGCCGGTGTCCTGTCGGCGTGGTGGCCGTCGGAGAGAGGGGATGGGCGGGGGGATGGAAGCGAAATCCGACGGGGAAATGGAGAGACGCGAGGAAACGGCCTTTTCTAGCGGCGGCGTAGCGGCCGTGAACAGGCGGGAGGCGCCGGAATTGGCATGGTGGAGAGGCGCGAGAGGCGAGTCGGGCGAGGAAAAGGGCGAGATTCGCCTGACAGTAGTGTCCCACGCGCCTTTTTGCTTCCGCCGGAGCCCCCAAGCGCCCCCAGCGTGCTGGGTTCGGCCTGGGTTCGCCGGCCCAAAAAAAGGGCCCAACCGGCAAAAAACGGCGTCATGGGGGCGCGACTGGGGCGATTTTTCGGCGCCGGCGGTTAAAAAGTCTGGGGGGCCTGTTGGGGGCGCGGCTGGAGATGCTCTAAGGATGCTATGAGGAATGATGGTTGGATCTCCAAGACTAATATATCCTCAAACTTCACGTTCGTCCACTTCTCCGAATATGTTACTCTTTTGGGGCCACCTTGCGTAGCTTCGAGCTCAATATGGATGCCGAAGACGACATCGCGTGGAAGCACACCGCCAATGGTTCCTACTCAGCGGCTTTCGCCTACGAAATCCCAATTCCATGGCACCATTCGCTCCCCCATGGAGCACGCGGTTTAGAAGGCTTGGGCGTCTAATGAGGTTAAATTCTTCGCTTGGCTTGCCATGTAAAGTAGGATTTGGACCACGAATCGGTTGACTAAACGTGGATGACCAAATTATGGTCCCTGTTCTTTATGCAAGCGCGATTAAGAATTGATTGATCACCTTTTTCTTCAAGTGTCGATACATAATTAGACTTTAGGACGTGATTAAGGAGTGGCTACAGTTTGGGCACCTCATCCTGGCACCTTATCCGCTCCGCCAAAGATTGATGGGTTAACTCTCCGACCCCAACACCCCAAACCGCAAGGCAATGGCCATGCTCGTCATGCCATTTGGAATGAGAGAAATGCTCGTGTCTTTCGTCACAAGAGTGCCCCTCCAAGGGTCCTCCACAACATAAAAACCGAGGCGGCGGTCTGGGTCACCACAGGTGCCAGAAAGTTGGGTTCAATCATGCAGGAAGAGTAACCCATTTCTAATATCAGTGTTGTAGCACAAACAAATTCTATTTTCTCTTAATTAATAGATGGGGCAAATCTTTTGCACCCGTTTCAAACACTGTGAGGTTGTATAGACAGGACGGGCTTCAAAATGACACGGGAGATAAATAAGAGGAAAATTATGCTTGAAGCCCTATTTGGCTATTTCTTTGCCAACCGTGTGCAGGATATGATTTTGCGTGGAGGGTCGTGTGAACCGTTCATAAGATACATAACAGAAGACGGAGACTGCATAGAAATGGAAGACACTGGTACCGAACACGAACACATCAAAATTGCAATTCAGAGCTACAACATGTGTGTATTTCTGCACTCCCTCTGTTAAATGCACAAGTACTGGTTCTCAAAAGTTGCATAACCACAAAGAAACATCCTTCGCATCCAGGCATCCAGATAAAGTTGTATCAAGCTCACTACAGCCCCAAGCGGCAAATCGGGCTGCTCTTGATCAGATTGAAGTCGACCTGTAAACATCATAATTAATATTAGCACCGGCCTGTGATACAAGACAAAGTTAATTAGCACAATACCTTTGGCCCAAAGAGATCCCGTATGTTGTCAATCTCATACAGAATCATTGTTGGCCTGCATTCATATTCAGCAGTAAAATGTATGTGGTCAGCACAGATTTCTTTGCAATCTCATGGATAAAGCAAACATATGGTCCAATCAGCATCTGCTCTCGTTTGGTTTTCCTCGCACTTCTATTCGAGATATTAGTTGAAAAACAAGGATTGCGACGGTGTTTTGAGAAAAAGACCTCAATTCAACATATAGATGCACATAAAGGAATCGTTCATATGGAAACTATGCCGGTTTTACCTTTCAAGTGAAAGACCCCATGCGATAACATTAATGCCCTCTGGCAGTCCCATGGGAAGTAACATTTCAGGCCTGAACATGCCTGAGTTGCCTATTTCCACCCATTTCTTCAGACCATCGTGGTAGCTGAAAAAATAATAAACATAATAATGATTCATGGGATCACAATAATCATGAAAACAATAGCAATCAAACTTGTTCTCACCTGAAAATTTCCATGCTTGGTTCAGTGTACGGGTTGTAGGCAGGTTTGAAACGCAGCTTTGACATGCCTAAGAGCCAGAAAAGGAGAGGTGGCATTTTTAAATCTCTATGTGCTGGAGATAGCAGATATACAAGACAAGAATAATAAAGACATATGGCACTATGGCAGATATGGCATTATTAAATCTCTAATACACATTATGCAGATGGGCATGCAGCACCAATATTCTTGGAATAACTGAATAACAACATATGGCACTATGGCAGTACAGTTTTTACGAATTTAACAGCAAGATCCATAAATACTAGTATAACAAAGTTGATGGCTTTGGCTTAGCACCTAGTCTGGAGAAGAAATCCTCCAATACACCTATCAGATCACCAAGCGTCAAACCATAATCACAAATAAGACCTGAAATCAGAAGCAATGTAAGTAGCTACCTTGCTAAAAGGGTTATGTGTGTGACATTTAACATACAGGCCAAATATCAATCAATTTAACACCACATAGGCAAGAAACAAGACAACGGTTACCTTCTATCTGGTGGAATTCTGCAAGATGAGTTCGGTCCACAGCTTCATTCCGGAAAACACGATCAATAGAATAGTATCTCTTAGGAGCAAAAGGTTTCTGAACAATCCATGGTGGTTTATCAAAGAAAACAAATCTCATGAATCGTTCAACAAAACAGACAAAAGAAATTGATATCACCTCCATTAATGTAGACAAACAAAGACAATATAAGTTACAACGGAATTACAAAGAGATAAAATAAGCATCATTTAGTTGCTAATACCTCCTGTGCTAGCTTGTATAGCATCCTTGCTGAAACTGCAGTTGTGTGAGTACGAAGCAGGTTTTTCTCCGATTCATCTCGCTTCCAATCGTAACCATATCTGCAAACAGCAACCTCAAATTATAAACTCTCTGGCTAAACTGCAGCAAAGACACCAGAACATACCCTTTGGAGCCATAACCACCAGACTGATGTACTTGCTTTACTTTCTCAAGATAGTCAACGGGTAATTGTGTTGTTGTAGCAGGGACTGCAAAAAAGTCGATTGATTAAATATGTTTAAATCCAACTGTTGGATCAATAACAGTAACATAACCTTTACCTTTGAGGAAAAATGTATCGTGCGAATCACGAGCAGGATGCTGTTGTGGCTGGAACAGTGCATCGAAATTCCAGAAACTACCAAAAGGAAAGGCAACAATACATAATGTCATAAATATATGGATCTTTATCTAGGAAACAGTGATATGCTCATAACTACATTGTCTTGTCATATACTCGTATGGTGTTATCACCAATCTATCAATCCTAAATCCTAAAATAACTTCAAGTTTGTAGAGAAGATCTACAAGTACAAGAAACTGACTACAAATAGGTATGAGAAAGAAAAAGAAATATCTTGTCATATTTTGTATGTTACCTGCTCTCTACAAACATGTTCGTTGGCATCTCAGTGAACCTGTTACATCAATAAAATGAATTAATCCATTCTCCGAATATTGCCTTGAAACTACAAATATCATGACCAAAATATTTTTATTTACCCCATCTCGAGAAAAATGTTCTGGATTGCCTCACGGACCTGAAGAAAATCCACCAAATAACAGTTCTGAGTTATCTGGTTTATCAGATAAAGCTGTATGAAAAAATGGAACACCGTAAAGATTTGAAGTACCTCTAACAACGGTTGACTATATCCTATCGCAATAGGTTGTCCTTGAGCTCCATAGTTATAATCTTTAAATTCCAGATCCTTCCAGTCGCCACTTTAGGAAAGAAAAAACATTTAAAAGGAAAATATATCATAAATCTGTTACTGTATGCATTAATAGGTACACGCATAATAGATTTTAAAAGTCGATTTTAATGTGACAATAAGTTTAGTGTGGTCTTTGACAGGTAGGAGGATTCTTCTAGGTAGTGTTCAATTGCTCATGGCACATTATAGTTTATAGTCAACAAGCAGAGATTTCCTGCTCAATTTTGGAAATTAGCTTGAGAGAAGTGACATCAAATTACCTCTTGAGATGTTCTCGTGTCACATCAGTAGCCAATATTTTTCTCTTTACAACAAATTCAGGTCCCTTCTTCAGTGAATACCAAACAGATTTTCTGAAAAACAGGGAAGCAGATGTAAAAATTAGGGATAATTGACTACTTGATGCTGCACTTGGCTGGCACTTATTGACACTGTAAAATATATCCCTTCGAAACAGGTACTTACTCTTTCGTTACAAGCTTTCTTCTCTTCAAATCATTTATTACTTCGTCAGCAATAACCTACATGAAAAACCATTTTTTTCTTAAGAAGGGGCAAAGAACTGTTTGATACTAGCTATTGTACGTAACAACTATTTGTGCCGTGCCATGACACAATCCAGTAAACTGTTCAAGTGGAAATGCGAAATATGGGAACAACAAGCAACAAGCAACACCAACCTCCCCATTCTCCAGTCTTTTAAGCTGCTCTTGCAAATCATCCTTGGTATCCTCAACCTGAATTAATCAAACAGAAATTATACAATGGCATGCCTAGAGATACAAAGCTCGAGACAGATAAGAGCACACCGAGAGACCGTCAGTGAACACAGATGTAACTATTGCACATTGAAAGAATTGAACTATGACGAGGCAATGTATTCTACATCTACAACCCAGAAATTGGCAAATTGAGAACATCAACCGAAGAACAGTCCGGAAGAAGAGCAGATACGGCAGGCAAGTTTCCAATACAAATACACACTGAACTGAGTCATACATCTCTCCGACAACATCGAAGAGAAGAAACGAAACAAGCTAGGCTCCATACCTTTCTCAGTACGAGGTCTTTGTTTCCCTTCTCAAATCCAATCCACTTGTTCTTGGCTGCAGCCTTCATTCCAATATCGAACACGTCCCCCAATTGCTCCTGCAACACACCACTCTGAGCATCAGAGATCCCCGGAACCGAAACCATCTCCAATCGAGCACCACATAGAGAGAGGGAAATCACCTTGAGCACGCCCTTGGAGGCACCCCCGGGCGGGATGGCCGCGACGAGCTGCACCTCGGGCGAGCCCCTCGCGGCATACCCTTTGGCCTCATCGGTGAGCATCCACGTCTCCTTGGTGATGTCCTGCAGCAAAGCTCGTTAGGTCTTGGGGGAATGGGAACTCGGGGCAGGGACGAAGCGAGGCTCGGGAGACTGGGGAGGGGGAGGGGGAGAGGCCGGAGGGTACTGTACCGCACTCTCAACGATGCGGAAGGCGGAGAGCCTCTTGATGACGTCCTCCACGTCCTTGTGCGGGACGCCGAGGGAGGAGGCGAAGGAGCGGGAGTCGGGGATCTCAGCGTTCGCGTTGAGGTGGGCGAGGAGCCCGTCCTCCACGTCCGCCAACGGCTGCTTCGCCGCCATCCTCGGCGCGGGTCGGCGGCGGCGGCGGCGGCGGCGAGGAGGAGGTTCTGGGAGGAGAGACGGGGAACACGGGGCTTTGGCTTTGGTTGGGAGCGACTAGAGTAAAATGGGCTTCAATCTGAGCTTCAGTTGCCAAAACAGAAGAAAGAAACATGGGCCGTTTGATGGGGAATGAATGGCCCGGATCCTAGGGAGTGGGTTATGAGTCTCTGCAAAAAGGCCCCGTTTCTGATTAATTTGTTTTCGCTACCCTTCTTCCTCGAATAGTCATCTTTCTAACGATCAATGGCAGGTGTTTTACAAATTCATTAAGTAGAGGGAAAAGGACAAAGGTCCCAGGGTATCATACAGATCATCTCCAAAGCCGGAGCCTGGCCGATGAAAAGCAACACAAAGCTTGAATCAAATAAAAAATATAGAGAAAATAAGAAAAATAAAACTAGAAACATTAGTTTGTTGCCTCGAAGGTGCGTCTGTTGCGCTCCTTCCACAGATTCCATACGGCGTAGGGCACCATGGTGATTTGTTTGCGTGAATCCATCATCTTCATGATCCTAATGGTCTTCCCCGCCAGCCCTAAAAATACTTTGCTGCAATTTATTTTCTGTTATTTAGTTTTTATATTTATATTATCTATCTAACAGTATTTAATCCTTGCAAGTAACGAGTTCAAGGGGCTTGACAATCCTCTTGCCCGCGTTGGGTGCAAGTGTTTGATTCTGTCTGTGTAGGTGATGTCGAAGAGGGTTTGCTTGATTCTCCTATTGGTTCGATAACCTTGGTTCTCACCGAGGGAAATACTTATCTCTACTGTACTGCATCTCCTCTCCTCTTCGGGGAAAAATCCAACGCAGTTTACAAGTAGCAGCCATGTAAATCTTGTGATGAACCTCAGTCTGAATGGAGAATACCTTCTTCAGCTCGTTCTTGAACTTGGCAGCCCAGCCTGACTGGCCAGAGGAGTGCTCAGGCTCATCATCATCCTCAGGAGCGGACAGAAGCATAACCTCCGGCCTATGGGTAGGAGCCGAAAGCTCCTTCTGACGTAAGTTGACCATCTCATGAGAAATCATCTCACCGGTCTCAAGCGGCTCCCCTGGGAATGTGGAGTTCCAAGTGTTCTCAATAAACTTGAAGATGAAGGGGACATAGATTGGCACATGGTCGCCACATGTAGCGTTGACTAACTACCTCCACATCACATGTGAGACATCCAAAGCAGTCCCCTTGCCCTTCTCAGAGTGACACAACAGCAGCATATCCACCAAGTATCCATGAACCTTGTCCAAGTTCCCAACTCTAGGAAAGAGAGTGTGCCTGAAAATGCAATGCATAATGTCAAAGAATGGCTTGAGTTCCATCTTGCGACCCTTCTCCGTCTGAGTGATGATCATTTGGGGCAGCATATGATCCTTGTGAGTAGCTCTACCCTCATGATGCGGACGAAGGCCAAGAGGCTTGTGCAAACCTTCATCCTGATAACCCAGAAGACCCATGAAGGTGTAAGGGCATATTTCTACCCTAGTGGTTTTGGTGATTGATGACAATGCATTTGCGAACTAACCGTGTGCATTAAGCTTTCGGAGATTATCAGGTGGCACGAGACGATTATTTCCCCCTCCGTTGGGTAAAAGAGAAGACGGTTATTTTCCGACGATTTAGTGTTGGTGGACTTGGGTCGTAGGAAAATCCGTACTATCAAGAGGGGGTCCGCACTTGGAAAGGTTGGATGGAATCAACACGTACACATATGCACCCCGTCCTTTCTTGGCAATATGGAGCTACTGCCATGTGCCCTTGGCTGCCAAAGTTGTCTGGGCTGTAGTACTGCTCGCCAGCGTGGTAGTACCGTTGGGTGGCTCTGGCACCCGGCGCGGGGCACCAGACACCCTCTCATCTGGTGTTTGTCGACCCGCGCCACCAGAGCGGTAGTACCGCTGCCCCCCTACTACTGCTGTTGTGGTGGCTCAGGCACTCGTCGCGGAGCACCAGACACCCTTGCATCTGGTGTCTGATGACCCGCGCCACTGGAGCGATAGTAGGGGCGGTAGTAACAAGCGGTAGTACCGCCGCCCCTCCACTACTGCTTGGATCTGCCCCTCCCACAGCGCCAGCGGTAGTACCGCTGGCAGGAGCGGTAGTACCGCTCCAGCGGCACTACCGCCTCCCCAACTAAGTCAGCTGTGGTCAGCGGGCAGGTCTTCCGTGCGGGCAGAAGTACTGCTCCCCGGAGCGGTACTACCGCTGATGTACAGCTGGTGGGCAGGTAACGGGCAGATTCCCTCCCCACTATATAAGGGAGTCTTCTCCCCCAAAGAGACTCGCCTCTTATCCTCTCCAAAGCTCCATTGTTGCCCCCAAGCTCATTTTCGCCCGAACTCTCTCCCTAGCCAACGAAACTTTTTGAAACTCTAGGGTTTGGTTGAGAGGGCCCCGATCTACACTTTCACCAAGAGAAATTTGATTCTCCCCACTAATCCCTTGCGGATCTTGTTACTCTTTGGTGTTTGAGCACCCTAGACGGAAGAGGTCATCTCGAAGCCATATTCCATTATGGTGAAGCTTCGTGGTGGTGTTGGGAGCCTCCAATTAAGTTGTGGAGATTGCCCCAACCTTGTTTGTAAAGGTCCGGTCGCCGCCTTCAAGAGCACCACTAGTGGAATCATGATAGCTCGCATTGTGTGAGGGTGTGAGGAGAATACGGTGGCCTTAGTGGCATCTTGAGGAGCATTGTGCCTCCACACCGCTCTAACGGAGACGTACGTCCCCTCAAAGGGAAGGAACTTTGGTAACACATCCTCGTCTCCATCGATTCCACTTGTGGTTACTTCTTACCTTTACTTTGTGCAAGCTTTACTTATATTGTATCATTTGCTTGCTTGTGTTGTTATTGTTGTTAGCATCATATAGGTTGCTCACCTAGTTGCATATCTAGACAACCTATTTGTTGCTAAACCTAATTTGCTAAAGAAAAGTTAAAAACTGGTAGTTGCCTATTCACCCCCCCCCCCCCTCTAGTCAACCATATCGATCCTTTCAATTGGTATCAGAGCTACGTCTCTTTATTAAGGGTTTTACCACCCGAAGAGTATGGTTAACGACGTGGATCGGGTTGTGGATTCACCCGAGGCTGGGGGCTTGAGCACGGTCTCCCGAGAGGATTTAAATGAGGCAATGTCCTCACTTAAATCTTCTATGATGACCGAGGTCAAGTCCATGTTTAAAGATTTCCTTGATAGTCTCAAACTTTCTACCGACAAGTGGTTAATCTCACGGATGTCCACTCCGGTAAGGAGGGGGCTAGCACTGACAAGAACAAGTTACCTCAAGGAAATAGTGGGTCAGGTACCTTTGCCTCGGTACCCCCTCCCGTGGTCTATGGAGGACCAGGCACCCACCTCATATAGTTAATCTTGGTCCTCCTCCTAAACTTGTCAAGAATGATTTTGCTAATTGGATTTTTCGTATCAAGTATCATTTGAATCACAGCTCAACTCAACTTTGGAGAATCATTGAGCAAGGATACTACCGCATGATCCAAACAACCTCACCCCAAGAGAAGAGGCCGACAATCAACTCAATCACTCCGCCTTGTTCATTCTTCAAGCTGCAGTGCCTCCCGAAGATCTAGCTCACTTGCGTCCCTTCACTCATGCTAAGGATTGTTGCGAACACATTGTCCCTTTATACAAGGGCATCTCAAGCATTCAACGGTCCAACTTTGAGGTAGTGCTTGATGAAGCTGATGAGTTTGTGATGATTGAAGATGAGGACCCTCGTGAGCTTTACTAGAGAGTGACTGCTCTTGCCGTCGCTCTTCAAGATCATGGGAGCAAGGATACGAATGACAACTGGATCAAGCGTAAGTTTCTCAAGGCCATCATGCCATTCAACAAGGACATGTCCTCCGTTATCCGCAAAGACCAGACTTTCATTCCCTGTCGTCAAGCGACGTGTTGGATGAGTTTATTGCAATGAACATCTTGAACAAGACCGCCGACAACGCTCTAGCTCGTGTCAACGGGCAAAGAAATCACCACCCAACCTTGCTTTGAAGGCCAAGGTCATTCAAGAAGAAGAAGAGGAGGAGGAAGAGGAGGGTTGCCCCGAAGACACCAAATATGCTTACCACGAGCACATGGATCTTGCATCTAGGCAATTTTGGGGCAACAAGAGAAACACAAGGCCCAACTTCTCCAAGAACAACTCAAGTGGGTCAAAAGGCAAGCAACGTGTGAGGACTTTCTACAACTGTGGTAATGTGAGTCACTTCGTGGTGGATTGCCCATATGAGAAGAGGGAAGACAATGGTGGCAAACTCATCCGCAAGATAAGGCCAAGTCCTTCCCCAACAAGAACAACTTCACCAAGAAGGCTCCTCACAAGGTGTTGGTGGCTCAAGAAGATTATCCCTTCGATGATGAAGATACATGTGGTGAAGGGATGGCAATGGCTACAGTGGCAATTGCATCCTCTACCCCAACCAAGGTGTTTCTCTTCGACGCCCCCAACGAGAACCACACTGCTAGGTGCCTTATGGCCAAAGGTATCACCAAGGTAACCCCAACATCAAAACCTTGAACATTAAAACTTCCATTTCTACCACTCCTTCTTTGTTGGATTGTGTGGATGAACATGAGGAAGCAAAGGAGGATGAGAATGAGTTTGACAAATTCTTGTGTAAACTCAAAGGCGAATCCAAGAAGCACTTTGTTGCTCTTTTGGAACAACTTGGTGAGGCCAATGATATCATTGAGTCTCAAGAGTAATCCCTTGAGGAGTTGAAGGGGCATAGTCATGATTATGCCAATGAGATAGCAGATCTTTCCATTGCTCTTGAGGAAGAGCAAGGTCTTCGTTTGGCTCTTGAGGAGTCACAAAATGTTGACCTTGCTAAATTACCTAAAGATCATGATCATGCTATTGTTCTTAATCGTGTGCTCAAATCTGATAAGGTTGCACTTGGGGTTGGCTATGATAGACTCAAGGAAGAGTTTGATGCACTTGACAAGGCTCACAAGGCTTTGAAGGGTGCTCATGCCTCTCTCAAGGAGTCTCATGATCAACTCCAAGTAAAACTTACTAAGGAAATAGCCACGTGTCCTCCTTTTGTGTTAATTGATAACGTCATTGCTACCAACCCTTGTTGTGAGCATGCGCACCTTGTGGAGGAAAATGCTAAGTTGAAAGAACAACTTGAGAAAGGCCTTGTGACATGTATCCAAGGTGAGAAGAATCTCAATGACCTTTTGAGCAATCAAAAGGAAGTTGTGGCAAAGGAAGGGATTGGGTTTCCACCTAAGTCTAAGAAGAAGAAGAAGTTGAAGACCAAGCAAGCTCCCCCGCTCAAGGAAACCTTTGTCAAAGCGGGGAAGGTCACTCGTGAGAAGAAGGACAATGTTGTGGGTGGTAATGCTAAGAAGGGCACCCCTCTTATGTTTTATGTCGTGCTAGTGATGGGCATGTTTATGCCAAATATGTTGGTTCTTCTTATGAGTACATTGAATGCTCTATTTTGGTTCCTAAGACCCTTGTTACTAACATGAAAGGACCCATTAAAGAATGGATACCTAAATCCAAGTATTGATCTATTGTAGAAGTTTGCTTCCGGAGGGGTGTCATGGTTTCTTGATAGTGGAGCAACAAATCATATGACTGGAAGCAAGGACTTGGTGATGGATGTTCAACCCGATGCATCTTTGGCCACTCAAGTCTCCTTTGGTAATGACACAATTTCAAAGGTATTGGGTCTTGGCAAGGTGGTTATCTCTCCGGACTTAACTATAGAGAGAGTCATGCTTGTTGAGACCCTTCCATACAATTTACTTTCCGTTCGTCAACTTGCACTCATGGGTTTTAGCACTTTCTTTGGCATTGATACCGTGACCCTTTTGTGGAGCAAGACTCTTAAAGTAGCCTTTGTTGGGCATGTCGAAAACGGTCTCTATGTGATTAACTTCTCGGTGTGACCCACTAAGACCGTGACTTGCCTAATGGCTAAAGTTGATGTGTGGTGTCTTTGGCATCGCCGGCTAGCCCATGTCAATATGAGATCTTCGCAAAGTCTCCTCAAAGGGGATCACATTCTTGGACTAACAAACGTAAGTTTTCCCAAAGATCGTGCTTGCAGTGCGTGTATAGAAGGAAAGCTACATGAGAAGGCTCATCGACCCACGACTACCATCTACTCAAAGAGGACCTTGGAGCTCCTTCGCATGGATCTCTTCGGTCCCCCATCTTTTGATAGTCTTGGGGGAAGAAAGTATTGCTAGGTGATTGTGGATGATTACTCAAGATACACATGGGTATACTTCTTCAAGAAGAAGAGTGAGACCCAACAGACCGTCATCAACTTTGCAAATGCAGTTCAACGTCAACATGAAGCAAAGATTTTGATGATTAGAAGTGACAACAGCACTGAGTTCAAGAACTACACCTTGGATGAGTTTCTTAGTGACGAGGGGATAAAGCATCAATATTCCACACCATATACCCCTCAACAAAATGGTGTTGCGGAGAGGAAGAACCGGACGTTGATGGATGCGGCAAGGATCATGATGGCGGAGTTTAAATCTCCGTACAACTTTTGGGCCGAGCCATCAACACCGCGTGTCATGCATCCAATCGGCTCTACCTCCGCAAAGGCTTGAACAAGACTCCATATGAGATACTTACCGATAACATGCCCAACCTCAAGTACTTCCGGGTGTTTAGTTGTAAGTGTTTCATTCTCAAGAAAGGTGTTCGTTTGTCTAAATTTGAATCTGGAGCTCATGAGGGCATATTTCTTCGTTATGCTACAAACTCTCATGCTTATCGTGTTCTCAACAAGTCCACGGGACTCATTGAGGAGACGAGTAACATAGAATTTGATGAAAATAATGGCTCCCAAGTGGAGCAAAGTGGTCTTTGTGATGTAGGTGATGAAATTCCTCCCCAAGCCATAAGAAGAATGGGTGTGGGACACTTCCTACCTGTTAAGGAACCCCTTATGGCTGAAGGAGAAGGACAATGTTCCACGCAAGTGGAACCATCACCGGCGCAAGACCCACACGCTTCCGAAGAACAAAGTGAAGGCCCTCAACCTTGTGAACAAGATCAAGGGCAAGATCAACCTCATGGTGATGATGTTACATCACAAGATGCTCAAGATCAAGTTCACAACCCCGAACAAGCGCAAGATCAAGATCATGATCATGATCAAGAGCAAGTTAGTGATGGCTCTCAAGTTCGTCAAGACGATTCACCGCAACCTTTCATGGAAGAGATTTTAGAAAGACGAGCGGCCAAGATTGCTTCCAAGCTTAGAAATAAGCAACACGTTCTAGAGAACGTCTATGGAAGCTTGAATAGAGGGGTAACCACTCGTCGTCAATTAACAAACTTTTGTGCATATCACGCATTTGTTTCTTGCATTGAACCCCTCAAGGTACAAGAGGCGCCCGAGGACACAGAATGGCTTGAAGCCATGCACGATGAAACCAACAACTTCGAGCGTAACAAAGTGTGGCGATTGGTGCCAAGACCAAAGGAGAATCACAATGTCATTGGGACCAAATGGATCTTTAAGAACAATCAAGATGCGAACGGTGTAGTCATTCGCAACAAGGTAAGATTGGTGGCTCAAGGCTACTCCCAAGTCGAGGGTATCGACTACGGTGAAACTTTTGCTCCCGTCGCTCGCCTTGAGTCTATTCACATGTTGCTTGCATATGCATCTCATCATGATTTCAAGATATCAAATGGATGTGAAAAGTGCTTTTCTTAATGGTCCACTTAAGGAGTTGGTATATGTCAAGCAACCCCCAGGGTTCGAGGATCCTAAGTTCCCCAATCATGTATATGTTCTCGATAAGTCACTCTATGGCCTTAAACAAGCCCCACGTGCGTGGTATGAGCACCTTACCGAGATGTTGCAAGACCGTGGGTTTGAAATTGGGAAAATCGATCCCACTCTTTTCACAAAGAGGGTTCACGGGAACTTGTTCGTATGACAACTATATGTTGATGATATTATATTTGGTTCTTCTAACAAAGTTTTCAATAATGAGTTTGCCGCACTAATGACCAAAGAGTTTGATATGTCCATGATGGGAGAGTTGAAGTTCTTCCTTGGATTCGAAGTCAAGGAACCTTCATCAACCAAGAAAATATACTCAAGACATGCTCAAGAGGTTCAAGTTGGATGATCTCAAGCCGGCCAAGGCCAACACTCCCATGCCGCTCAAATGCCAACTTGACAGTGATCCCAATGGTAAAGCCGTGGATCAAAAGGTATTGATATGTCTCCAACGTATCTATAATTTTTTATCGTTCCATGCTGATACATTATCATTCTAGGATACTTTTTGGGTCTTTATTTACCAATTTATAATATTTTTGAGCACTGACCTATTGACACAATGCCCAGTGCCAGTTGTTCTTTTTTCCATGTTTTTGGCTTTTCAGGTTTACAGTACCAAACGAAGTCCAATTGCCACAAAACTTTTTGATGATTTTTTCTGGACCAAAAGAAGACCTGGAAGCTTCGGAAGGAGGCCGGGAGCGCACGAGGGCCACACAAGGCAACAGGGCGCGCCCGAGGGTGGCGCCCTGATGGCTTGTGCCCCCCTCGGCTGCCTCCCGACGCCCCTCTCTGGCCTGTAAATTATTTTTCACCCTAAAAGTAACGGAGGCAGTCCCGAAACCCTTTTTCCGCCGTCGCAAGTCTCTGTTCCATCGTGAGGCCATCTGGAGCTCCGTTCTGGCACCCTAGCGGAGGGGGGATCGATCACGGAGGGCCTCCACATCAACCTTGCTGCCCTCATGATGATGTGTGAGTAGTTCACCACAGACCTACGGGTCCATAGCTAGTACCTAGATGGCAATCTCTCTATCTCTTGATCTTCAATACAATGGTCATCGCATCTTCGCTTTGATCTATCCGATGTAATCCTATTGTGCGGTGTGTTTGTTAGGATCCGATGAATTGTGGGTTTATGTTCAGATTATTTATGAAAAGTATTTGAGATACCTCTGATATATATTGTCTCTTAATTGCATGATCATTATAGTTTCGTAATGCTCTCTGATCTATTGATGTGCTTTGGCCAAGTAGATTGATATTTCATCGGTGGGAGTGGTGCGTTGTGGTAGGTTCAACCTGACGAGTTTCTATATCCCAGTGACAAAGTAGGGGACAAGATGCATCTTTGTGTTGTTGCTACTAAGGATAACACGATGTGGTTCATTCATATTGCTTGAGTTTACTTTGTCTACATCATGTCATCGTTCTCCATGCATTACTCTGTTTTACTTAATACTCTAGATGCATGCTGGATAGCTGTCGATGAGTGGAGTAATAGTAATAGGTGCAGGCAGGAGTCGGCCTATTTGTTTATGGACGTGATGCCTATATACACATGATCATTGCCGTGAAAATCGCATAACTATCCGCTTTTCTATCAACTGCCCAACAGTAATTTGTTACCCACCGTATGCTGCCTACATGAGAGATGCCACTAGGGAAAACTATGGCCCTCGGGTCTATTCACTTATATATTTATAAACGCTACTATTACCTTGCTGCCTTTATTTAATTTTTTTATTTTGCAATTTACATTTATCAACAATTATCTACACACCTCAGTTGCTTGCAAATAACGAGATCAAGGGGATTGACAACCCTCTTGCCCATGTTGGGTGCAAGTTGTTTGTTCATTTGTGTGCATTCGTTGAAGATGGTTGAGGATTGATATTCCTATTGGTTCGATAAACCTTGGTTTCATAACTGAGGGAAATACTTACCCACTTTGTGCTGCAATAACCCGTTCCTCTTCAGGTATATCTCTTCATGATTGGATCCCTGCTTTATCTTTGTGCATCTAGGCCGGATATCATGTTGAGTGTGGGAATTTGTGCGCGATTTCAATCCGCACCTAAGGAGAGTCACTATGTGGATGTCAAGCGAATCTTTCGATATTTGGCTCATACCCCAAACTTTGGCTTATGGTACCCCAAAGGTGCTTCATTTGATCTGATAGGATATTCGGACTCGGATTGGGCGGGAGACTATGTGGAGAGGAGGTCAACTCCCGGAGGTTGCCAATTCCTTGGTCGCTTTTTGGTAAGTTGGTCTTCGAAGAAACAAAACTATGTTTCTCTCTCATCCATCGAGGTTGAGTATGTAGCTGTAGCAAGTTGTTGTGCACAGTTGCTCTGGATGAGGCAAACTTTAAAGGATTACAGTGTCACTTGTGACAAAGTGCCCCTTTACTGTGACAATGAGAGCGCTATCAGGATCTCCAACAACCCAGTTCAACATTGCAAGATGAAGCACATTGAGATTCGTCATCACCTCATCCGGGATCACATAAAGCGTGGAGAGATTAATCTTATTCATCTCAATACTAATGAGCAGCTTGCAGATATATTCACGAAGCCATTGGATGAAGCAAGATTTCGCGAGTTAAGGCATGAGCTAAATATCATTGATTCGAGCAATGTGGCTTGACTTATTACACACCCCACCACACTCTTCATTATGTCTTGTTTAGATGTAGGCGTGGACATAGGGGGAGTGTAGTTCTCTCAATGAACTATTCCTCCTCTTATTATGCATAAATTGATCAAATCTTTCACATTAGCCGTTTTATGGTACTTGTGCTTCAAAGACGAGTTTTGGTCATGGGCCCAAGGTTTAAATCTTCGCGGTGCCATACCAAGTGACTCAAACATAGGTGGCTCCGGCCACCGCCCCCTCCTAGTGAGGTATTTGCTTTTGAAGATCTTATTTGTGTTTTGTGTCACTCCAAGTCTTATTTTTCATCTCCGTTTTTCCTATACTTGGAGTGTTACCTACCATTTGCTGGTCTTTGTGTCTCCAACCTCTTCAAAATTTGCATAAGCCACCCCTTTGTAGCTTCTTTTTTGCCTTGTGGTCGCCCAGAGCGGTACTACCGGTGGCAAGGGCGGTAGTAACAAGCGGTACTACTGCCGGAGCGGTACTACCCGGCCTTCTGCTGCGCTGAAGTACCTGGGCGGTACTACCGCCTGTGAGTTCCCATGAAGGGTTATGGGCGGGGCAGGGGAAGTTTCCACTTCCCCATACCCATTCATCCCCTCTCTCTCGTGGCTCTCTCTCTCTCTCCAGGTGACTCCACGGCCACGGAGGCTGCCGTTGGACCTCCGTTTCCGGCCATTCTTCCACGATTCCGATTGGTGGAATCGATCCCCACCCTCTCCTCTTGCCATGGATGCCGGTATTGTCTCCGTTCTTCTCTCCTATGGTTCTCTGTTTGAATCTAGGTTTTGGACAATACTAGATGCATTGGTCGATTTTTAGTCAAATCGAGGCATGAGATCGTTGTGGGAGATGGCTAGGGAGTTGATGTGTAGTTCTAGTGGACAATATGTGCATTTGACGTCACCGGTAGTACCGGATCTGACCTACGGTAGTAGTTGCCCCCGTGGCCTCCGCCCGCACGGTACTACCGCTCTAGTCAGCGGTACTACCGCTTGTGCTGCCAAATGCCCGTGTTTTCTCACTTTCACTACAGATTTGCTCATTCTTTTTATGTTGGCTTATGCAACTATTTTACACGTGCTTTTCCTTGCTTAGTGTTTTTGGGTTCCAGGTGGTAGCAACTCTGCTCGTCAGGAGCGTAGGGTGAATCCCAGCCGTGATGGTGGCTCAAAGCGCCATCGCATCTCAAAGGAGGACAACTCATCGAACCCCAATGCTCCTCCCAAGCAGAAGCCGAAGAAGGCTGCTAGCAAGAAGCAACCATCCCTGAATCAGATACCCGCCAAAGAGTTCTGGCATCTTCGCCGTCAAGACCCGTATGTTATTCCTCAAGACTCTGCTTTTCGCAACCGTCCCTTCTGGACCCGGCAGCAAATGTCTATCTACAATGATGTGCTCCTATTCAAGGAAAACCTGTATGTGCCAAATGTCAAGTCTATTGATATGGAGTTCTTGGAAAAGAATGCCCATTACTTTGGAGAAGCTCTTGAACTCTGTGAGAAGCTGGGAATTACTCATATTATGCAGTTCAACGAGGACTTTGATGCAGAAATGGTGGCAATGCTTTATGCTACAGTTCATCTTGGGACTGATGAGGCCTGGACCTTGACTTGGATGACTAACGGAAGGAAGGTGACTGCTACTTGGAAGGAGTTCATGTACTTGCTACACATTGAGGATAAGGGGCTCTATGACCCAGTTGGATTTCGCCCCCACAAGGAAACAACAGCCACTCACAAGAGGCATCTCTGGCCCTACAACACTGAGAAGATCTCCTCCACCACTGGCAAGTCATCCTATGTGCTTTAGCCCTTTCTTGATATTATGCGCCGCATCTTTTGGAACACTCTTTTTCCTCGAGTTGGAAACTTGGACATGGTACACTCCTACCAGGTGGATCTATTGCTCTTTTGTCAGGGTATGAGACAGTCTACCGACGTGCCATTTCTGGATGTTTGACATATCATGTGGTCTGAACTACTCTCTGCAATCTCTGACTGCAAGGTTCCTATCTATGGTCCGTACTTGATGCATCTGATCGAGAGCACTTGGGCTAAGACCCTTCCAGGCATCTAGTTTGAGCACAGTGAGGTGGTTTCACATAAGGTTGTGCAGCTCCGCCAGAAGGGCAAGTGGGCAAACTATGTTACTCCCGAGGCGGACTTGCCTGCTGTTGAGGATGAGGACGATGAGGATGACGAGGATGATGAGGACTTTGAGGTCCAGGGTGGCGCTGCTCCTCGTTCTCCGCTCTCTCGTGATGAGCCATCTTGGGCTCAGAAACTTAAGGAGAAGATGAAGAAGCTCTTTTTTATGCAGGCTCACAGTCAGTACAAGGCTCATGTTGCTGAGAAGAAGGCTATCAGTCGTCACAAGGCGCTTGGCACGCATGTGGGATTGGAGGTTAGGAGTGGGTCTGAGGACAACATCACCGATGAGGATGTCTGGATATCACGTCACTACCAGTGGGATTCAGATGATGCTTAGCCTGGTTCTTCTGCTCCACCTAGCTCTTCAGCTCCTCCCAGCGGTTCTGGTCCTGCAGGCACCACTGGCTACAGCTCGGAGTCCGGCGAGTATTGATGATAGTCCCCTGAGCTACTGCCACCGTGTGCCATTTTAGTCCTCTCTGCCCTTTTGGTGTCTCGATGCCAAAGGGGTAGAGAGTGTAGGGGATTTGCCGAGTCACGAGTGTTTGTTTTAGTTGCTTGTGTTTATTCGCTCGTGAACTCTTTTATCATTTGCTTTACTTTGGTTTGCGTTTGTGAGACCTTTAAGACCAAGTCGTATGGTGTGAGACATATGCTACCCTACTATTATCCTTTAATCTCTTAATATGTGAGTTATACTTATCATGCGCCCTTTACTTATACTCACATAAATTATCTTGCATTCATGCTTCACTCTTCTTTATTAATGCAAGTAGTTGTCGGTCTATAAAATATAGGGGGACTGTTGATCCTAGTGTGTGCACTTTGCATTCCAAAAGCATATATAAGAATAGTGCACACATCTAGGGGGAGCCCGTCTATATTTTCTAGATTTTGGGATTTGCTTTTACTTATTATGATATCCTCTGTGCAAATCCCGTGTTGTCATCAATCCACCAAAAAGGGGGAGATTGTAAGGGCATATTTCTACCCTAGTGGTTTTGGTGATTGATGACGATGCATTTGCGGACTAACCGTGTACATTAAGCTTTCAGAGATTATCAGGTGGCGCGAGACGGTTATTTTCCCCTTCGGTGGGTAAAAGAGAAGACGGTTATTTTCTGATGATTTAGTGTTGGTGGACTTGGGTCGTAGGAAAATCCGTACTACCAAGAGGGGGTCCACACTTCAAAAGGTTCGGTGGAATCAACACGTACACATTTGCACCCCGTCCTTTCTCGGCAATATGGAGCTACTGCCATGTACCCTTGGCTGCCTCAAAGTTGTCTGAGCGGTAGTACCGCTAGCCAGCGCGATAGAACCGCTGGGTGGCTCTGGCACCTGATACGTCTCCAACGTATCTATAATTTTTTATTGTTCCATGCTGATATATTATCATTCTAGGATACTTTTTGGTTCTTTATTTACCAATTTATAATATTTTTGAGCACTAACCTATTGACCCAGTGCCCAGTGCTAATTGATGTTTTCTGCATGTTTTTGCCTTTTTAGGTTTACAGTACCAAACGAATTCCAATTGCCACGAAACTTTTTGATGATTTTTTTTGGATTATAAGAAGACCTAGAAGCTTCGGAAGGAGGTCGGGAGGCGCACAAGGGCCCCACCACAGATCAGGGCGCGCCCTGGGGGCGCCCAGATATATGGTGGCCCCCTCGTGGCTCTCCCGGCGTCCCTCTTCGGCCTATAAATTCTTTAATATTACAAAAACCCTGGAGGCAGTCCCGAAACCCTTTTTCTCCCGCCGCAAGTCTCTGTTGCGTCGCGAGGCCATCTGGAGCTCTGTTCCGGCACCCTGCCGGAGGGGGTATCGATCACGGAGGGCCTCTTCATCAACCTTGCTGCACTCATGATGATGTGTGAGTAGTTCACCACAGACCTACGGGTCCATAGCTAGTACCTAGATGACGATCTCTCTCTTATGATCTTCAATACAATGATCATCATATCTTTGCTTTGATCTATCCGATGTAATCCTATTGTTCGGTGTGTGATACGTCTCCAACGTATCTATATTTTTTGATTGTTCCTTGCTGATATATTATCATTCTAGGATACTTTTTGGGTCTTTATTTAACAATTTATAATATTTTTGAGCACTGACCTATTGACCCAGTGCCCAGTGCCAGTTGCTGTTTTCTGCATGTTTTTGCCTTTTCAGGTTTACAGTACCAAACGAAGTCCAATTGCCACTAAACTTTTTGATGATTTTTTCTAGACTATAAGAAGACCTAGAAGCTTTGGAAGGAGGCCAGGAGGTGCACGAGGGGCCCACCATACATCAGGGCGCGCCCTGTGGGGGGGGCGCCCTAATATGTGGTGGCCCCCTCGGCTGCCTCTCGACGTCCCTCTTCGGCCTATAAATTCTCTAATATTTCAAAAACCCTGGAGGAAGTCCCGAAACCCTTTTACCGCCATCGCAAGTCTCTGTTTCGTCACGAGGCCATCTAGAGCTCTGTTCTGGCACCCTGCCGGAGGGGGGGGGTCGATCACGGAGGGCCACTTCATCAACCTTGCTGCCCTCATGATGATGTGTGAGTAGTTCACCACAAACCTACGGGTCCATAGCTAGTACCTAGATGTCAATCTCTCTCTCTTATGATCTTCAATAAAATGATCATCGCATCTTCGCTTTGATATATCCGATGTAATCCTATTGTGCGGTGTGTTTGTTGGGATCCAATGAATTGTGGGTTTATGTTCAGATTATTCATGAAAAGTATTTGAGATACCTCTTATATATATTGTCTCTTGATTGCATGATCATTATAGCTTCGTAATGCTCTCCTATCTATTGATGTGCTTTGGCCAAGTAGATTGATATTTCATCGGTGGGAGTGGTGCGTTGTGGTAGGTTCAACATGGCGAGTTTCTATATCCCAACAAATTAGGGGAAAAGATGCGAATTTGTGTTGTTGTTACTAAGGATAAAACAATGGGGTTCATTCATATTAATTGAGTTTACTTTGTCTACATCATGTCATTGTTCTCCAAGCATTACTCTGTTTTACTTAGTACTCTAGATGCATGCTGGATAGCGATCGATGAGTGGAGTAATAGTAATAGATGCAGGCAGGAGTCGGCCTATTTGCTTACAGACGTGATGCCAATATACACATGATCATTGCCGTGAAAATCGCATAACTATCCGCTTTTCTATCAATTGCCCAACAGTAATTTGTTACCCACCGTATGCTGCCTACATGAGAGATGCCGCTAGGGAAAACTATGGCCCCCGGGTCTATTCACTTATATATTTGCAAACGTTATTATTACCTAGCCGACTTTATTTACTTTTTATTTATTTTGCAATTTATATTTATCAACAATTATCTACAAAACTCATTTGCTTGCAAATAACGAGATCAAGGGGATTGACAACCCTCTTGCCCGCGTTGGGTGCAAGTTGTTTCCTCATTTGTGTGCAGCTGCTGAAGACGGTTGAGGATTGATATTCCTATTGGTTTGATAAACCTTGGTTTCATAACTGAGGGAAATACTTACCCACTTTGCGCTGCAATTACCCGTTCCTCTTCACGGAAAACCCAACGCGGATCACAAGTATCAAGAAGTATTTCTGGCGCCGTTGCCGGGGAATATCATCATCAACTACCAAGTAACTTCACAAAAAAATTCATTCACTTGTTCTTCTTTTTATTTGCTGTTATATTTAGCTTGTCTCATAAAAATAAAAAATACAAAAATATTTATCTTTGCTTGTTACTAGTTTGTTCGTTGTCATGGCTAGTTCTTCTTCCGCTCGCTTTACTCCCAATGATTATGTAGTGAATTTCAAACAAAGGGGAGGAGAAAGTTTAAAAGATGCATGGTATAGGATTTGTTTTGCTCAAAATAAAGCAACTAAAAATTTATCCACCACTACCTTGCTTCACAACTTTTATGTTGGTGTAACCACTTGGTATAGGTTTGTGCTTGACACCGTCACCGGTGGGAACTTCTTAATGTGTCACACCTTGGATGCCTACACCGCAATTTAAAACCTTGTAGGGACACCACCCATTATTGTTAATGAAACAAATTTGACCTTGGAACATGTTATGCAAAGGCTTGATGCTATTGAAAAAATATGATCACAAATAACCCAATTTAGGAGTTGGATAAAAAACTTCATAATCATATCACTCAACTTGGGTCACGGGTAGGAATGACTTTGAAAACCTTAAAGGAAAAAGACACTATTATTGACGAGAGGATAGAATAAGGTTTTAATAGAATTGACAAAATGGAAGAGGTCATTGACAAAGTAGGTTCCGCCTTCACACCTTCTAAAGCTAATGCTAGTACCTCTCACAACAAAAACTCCAAGTTCATATACATTCCCAAGAACATGAGTACACCTCCTACCAAAAGGGACGAGGATCTAAAGATGATTAGTGTTCATCCCAACTTTATAAATTTGATAAAAGATCCTATTACCAAGCCTCCCATTTCCCCTATTACCCATGGTTGTGTTATTAAGGAGCTCTATTTCAAAGATGACAATACTTGAAACTATGCATTATGCCTAGCTAGGGGCATAAAACAATAGCGCTTGTTGGGAGGCAACCCAATAGTTATCTTTAAATTTTTGCTTTAAACTTTCTGTTTATTTTTAATAGCATGATTGTTGCCTCTGTAATGATTATGTTTTTGTGTTTAAATTATTGTTTGTGCCAAGTAAAGCCTTTGGGATGACTCACAAGATGAGTAGAATCGATGCTGAAACAAAATAGAAACTTTTGACGCCAGTACAGGAATTTTCATTTTTTACTGGAGCATCATAATGATCTGAAATTTTTACAAAGTGTTGCTATACAAATTTTCGAGGTTTTCCTAATTTTTCAGAATATTTATATTTACATAAGTATAGATACTCTACAGATTACTACAGACTGGTCTGTTTTAGACAAATTCTGTTTTTGCTTGCATAGTTGCTTGTTTTGATTATGCTATGGATTGTATCGGAGGGTATAAGCCATGAAGAAGTTAGAACACAGTACCTATTATACATTTATGAAATTTGAATCAATTTATAACAGTACTTAAATTATGCAATATGTTTCTTATACTAACAGGTCTCACGAAGTTTTGTTGAGTTTTGTGTGATTGAAATTTTCAAGTTTTGGGTGTTATCATGATGGACAAAGGACTAAGGAGTAGCAAGAGCCTAAGCTCGGGGATGCCCAAGGCACCCCAAGGCAATATTTTAAAGGAGACTCAAGCGTCTAAGCTTGGGGATGCCCTGGAAGGCATCCCCTCTTTCATCTCAAATCCATCGGTATGCCATTTGAAGCTATATTTTTATTCGTCACATGATATGAGTTTTGCTTGGAGCATCGTTTGCTTTTGTTTGCTTTTACTTTCAGTTTGCCACAATCATTGTTTTCTGGACACACCTATTTAAGAGAGACACACCTTCATCATAATTTGTTAGAATACTCTATGTGCTTCACTTATATCTTTTGAGCTTAGCCGTTGCTCTAGTACTTCACTTATATCTTTTTGAGCACGGTGGCATGTAGATTTTATAGAAATGATTTCACTCTCGTTCTTCACTTATATTTGTTTGAGAGTTAATAAATAGTGACGGTAATTTTCATGGGTCATAAAGACTAGTCCAACAATATTAGGTATTCAATGAGTGATAATCAAAACCATCATGTAGCACATATAAAGAAATTGTGGGTCAATGATATTGATGTAGTAATATGAAAAAGGTGTGAGTTCATAATTGTTAAACTGTAGAAGTGTCAATATTAAGAACGGTTGACCCTTTTGTTCATCTAAAAATTAAGGAGGCATGGTGATGATGTGTGAGCATTTCTATTCCTCGTTGAAATCCTAGTGTTGTTTCGGGTCGGAAGCGCGTGATGGTTAACTCCTACCAACCTCTTCCCTCGGGGCATGCGAGTAGTACTTTGATTTATGATAAACTAATAAAACTTTGCAATAAGTATATGAGTTCTTTATGACTAATGTGAAACCATGGACTTATGCAATCTCACCTTCACATAATTTGCTAGCCTTTTCGGTACCGTGCATAGCCCGTTCTCACCTCGAGAATCGGTGCAACTTTTGCCGGTGCATCCAAACCCTGTGACATGACACGCTCTGTTGCAGATAAGCCTTATTATATCTTCCTCAAAACAGCCACCATACCTACCTATCATGGCATTCCCATAGCCATTCCGAGATATATTGCCATGCAAATTCCATCGTCACTTCACATGACTAGTTCGTTCATCGTCTTATTGCTTTGCATGATCATATAGAGCTGACATAGTATTTGTGGCAAAGCCACCGTTCATCATATTTTTGATACATGTCATGCTAGATCATTGCACATCCTGGTACACTACCAGAGGCATTCATACAGAGTCATATCTTCATATCAGTTCTCCATATCGCGTTGTAAGTAAATAAAAGTGTGATGGTCATCATTATTAGAGCATTGTCCCAGTGAGGAAAGAATGATGTATACGATGATTCTCCCATAAGTCGAGATGGGACTCCGTACGAAAAAAAATAATGATGGGGGAGGCCAAATGAGCCCACCATCCATTCAAAAAAATGAGAGAAAATTAGAGAAGGGACTTTGCTACTATCTCTTACCACACTTGTGCCTCAAAGTGGCACCATGCTCCTCATGTAGAGAGTCTCATGATATATCACTTTCATATGCTAGTGGGAATTACCTATTCATTATTTCAAACTTGGCTTGTATATTGCTATGACGGGCTTCCTCAAATGCCCGAGGTCTTCATGAGCAAGCAAGTTGGATGCACACTCCACTTAGCTTTATTTGAGCTTTCATACACTTATAGCTCTTGTGCATCATTTGCATGGCAATCCCTACTCCTTGCATTGGCATCTATCGATGGGCATCTCCATAGCCCGTTGGTACGCCTAGTTGATGTGAGACTATCTTCTCCACTTTTTACCCCTTTGATATCTACCACCATACTCTATTCCACCTAAATGCTATGTCCAATGGCTCACGCTCATGTATTGCGTGAAGAATAAAAAGTTGATGCATATTGAAAAAGTACGATCCAATTGCTTGACTTGGACACTGTGGTGCTTAACATTTGTATTAATGTGGTGAAGATGGAGCCATGCCTTGCTAATATAATAAGATGAATGGGGGGATAAACATTTCTTAAGGATCATATACTTTTTAGGATTGATAATTCTGTTTCTTACACTTTAGATATTGCTATGTTAATATTTGTTGATTCGTCTTTTCTCAATAAGCATACATGCATAAGATTACATAGTGGATAGCATGTCACATCAAAAATTCTGTTTTTATCATTTACCTACTCGAGGACGAGCAGGAATTAAGCTTGGGGATGCTTCATACGTCTCCAACGTATCTATAATTTTTTATTGTTCCATGCTGATATATTATCATTCTAGGATACTTTTTGGGTCTTTATTTACCAATTTATAATATTTTTGAGAACTAACCTATTGACCCAGTGCCCAATGCCAGTTGCTATTTTCTGCATGTTTTTGCCTTTTCAGGTTTACAGTACCAAATGAAGTCCAATTGCCAAGAAACTTTTTGATGTTTTTTTTCTGAATTATAAGAAGACCTAGAAGCTTCGGAAGGAGGCCAGGAGGTGCACGAGGGGCCCACCACACATCAGGGTGCGCCCTAGGAGGGGCACGCCCTGATATGTGGTGGCCCCCTCGGCTGCCTCCCGACGTCCCTCTTCGGCCTATAAATTCTCTAATATTGCAAAAACCCTGGAGGCAGTCCCGAAACCATTTTTCCGTCGCCGCAAGTCTCTGTTCCGTCGCGAGGCCATCTGGAGCTCCGTTCCGGCACCCTACCGGAGGGGCGATCGATCACGGAGGGCCTCTTCATCAACCTTGCTACCCTCATGATGATGTGTGAGTAGTTCACCACAGACCTACGGGTCCATAGCCGGTACCTAGATGGCAATCTCTCTCTCTTATGATCTTCAATACAATGATCATCGCATCTTTGCTTCGATCCATCCGATGTATTCCTATTGTGCGGTGTATTTGTTGGGATCCGATGAATTGTGGGTTTATGTTTAGATTGTTAATGAAAACTATTTGAGATACCTCTGATATATATTGTCTCTTAATTACATGATCATTATAGCTTCGTAATGCTCTCCGATCTATTGATGTGCTTTGGCCAAGTAGATTGATATTTCATCGGTGGGAGTGGTGCGTTGTGGTAGGTTCAACCTGGCGAGTTTCTATATCCCAGTGACAAAGTAGGGGACAAGATGCGTCTTTGTGTTGTTGCTACTAAGGATAAAACGATGGGGTTCATTCATATTAATTGAGTTTACTTTGTCTACATCATGTCATCGTTCTCCAAGCATTACTCTGCTTTACTTAATACTCTAGATACATGCTGGATAGCAGTCGATGAGTGGACTAATAGTAATAGGTGCAGGCAGGAGTCGGCCTATTTCCTTATGGATGTGATGCCTATATAAACATGATCATTGCCGTGAAAATCGCATAACTATCCGCTTTTCTATCAATTGCCCAACAGTAATTTGTTACCCAACGTATGCTGCCTACATGAGAGATGCCGCTAGGGAAAACTATGGCCCCCGGGTCTATTCACTTATATATTTGCAAACACTATTATTACCTCACTGCCTTTATTTAGTTTTTATTTATTTAGCAATTTATATTTATCAACAATTATCTACACAACTCATTTGCTTGCAAATAACGAGATCAAGGGGATTGACAACCCTCTTGCCCGTGTTGGGTGCAAGTTGTTTGTTCATTTGTGTGCAGCCGCTGAAGACGGTTGAGCATTGATATTCCTATTGGTTCGATAAACCTTGGTTTCATACTGAGGTAAATACTTACCCACTTTGTGCTGCAATTACCCGTTCCTCTTCATGGAAAACCCAACGCAGATCACAAGTATCAGTGTGTTTGTTGGGATCCAATGAATTGTGGGTTTATGTTCAGATTATTCATGCAAATTATTTGAGATACCTCTGATATATATTGTCTCTTAATTGCATGATCATTATAGCTTCGTAATGCTCTCCGATCTATTGATGTGCTTTGGCCAAGTAGATTGATATTTCATCGGTGGGAGTGGTGCGTTGTGGTAGGTTCAACCTGGCGGGTTTCTATATCCCAGTGACAAAGTAGGGGACAAGATGCGTCTTTGTGTTGTTGCTACTAAGGATAAAACGATGGGGTTCATTCATATTGATTGAGTTTACTTTGTCTACATCATGTCATCGTTCTCCAAGCATTACTCTGTTTTACTTAATACTCTAGATGCATGCTGGATAGCTGTCGATGAGTGGAGTAATAGTAATAGGTGCAGTCAGGAGTCGGCCTATTTGCTTATGGACGTGATGCCTATATACACATGATCATTGATGTGAAAATCGCATAACTATCCACTTTTCTATCAATTGCCCAACAGTAATTTGTTACCCACCGTATGCTGCCTACATGAGAGATGCTGCTAGGGAACACTATGCCTCCCGGGTCTATTCACCTATATATTTGCAAATGCTATTATTACCTTGCAGACTTTATTTACTTTTTATTTATTTTGCAATTTATATTTATCAAAAATTATCTACACAACTCATTTGCTTGCTGACGTGGCTTGAGACTACGTCGGTATTTCCCCAAAGAGGAAGGGATGATGCAGCACAGCGACGGTAAGTATTTCCCTCAGTTATGAAACCAAGGTTATCGAACCAGTAGGAGGATCACCAACACCCAATAAGCAGCACCTGCACACAAACAACAAATACTTGCAACCCGACGCGAAAGAGAGGTTGTCAATCTCTCTACGGTAAAAAGATAGATTAGGTAGTGATAGATAGGAGAGATAGATCTCTCAAGAACACAAATAAAAAGAGTAAATATGCAGCAATATATTTTTGGGTTTTTGGTTTTGTAGATCTGAAAACAAAGATTGCAAAAACGTAGATCGGAAAGCAATATGATGGAAAATTAGACCCGGGGGCCGTAGGGTTCACTAGTGGCTTCTCTCATGAGTATAGCGCACGGTGGGTGAACAAATTACTGTTGGGCAATTGATAGAAAATCGAATAGTCATGATGATATCCAAGGCGATGATCATTATATAGGCATCACGTCCAAGATAGATAGACCGACTCCTGCCTGCATCTACCTCTATTACTCCACACATCGACCGCTATCCAGCATGTATCTAGTGTGTTAAGTTCATGGAAAAACGGAGTAATGCAATAAGAATGATGACATGATGTAGACAAGATCTATTCATGTAGGAATAGACCCCATCTTGTTATCCTTAATAGCAACGATACATGCGTGTCTTGCTGCCCCTTCTGCCACTGGGAAAGAAAACCGCAAGATCGAACCCATGACAAAGCACCTCTTCCCATGGCAAGAAAAATCGATCTAGTCGGCCTAACGAAACCAAAGATTCGGAGAAGAAATACGAGACTATAAGTAATCATGCATATAAGAGATCAAAGAAGACTCAAATAATATTCATGGATAGAAACCGATCATGAACTCAAAATTTATCGGATCCCAACAAACACACCGCAAATGTTTACATCAAATAGATCTCCAAGAGACCATTGTATTGAGAATCATAAGAGAGAGAGAAGAAGCCATCTAGCTACTGCCTACAGACCCGTAGGTCTATGATGGACTACTCACGCATCATCGGAGAGGCACCTATGAGGAAGATGAACCCCTCCGTGATGGTGTTTAGATTGGATCTCGTGGTTCTGGAACTTGCGGCTGCTGGAATTGTGTTTCGTCGACTCCCCTAGGGTTTTTGGAATATTTGAAAATTTATAGGCATCAGAGGCGGTGCGGAAGGGGGCCGAGGAGGGCACAACCCATCAGGGCGCGTCGGGGCCCCCTGGCGCGCCCTGGTGGGTTGTGCTCTCCACAGCCCACCTCTCCGGCAGTTTTTGGCCCACTGGGTGTCTTCTGGTCCAGAAAAAATGTCCAAAAAGTTTCCTCGCGATTGGATTCCGTTTGGTATTGATTTTCTACGAAGTAAAAAAACAAGCAAAAACAACAACTTGCACTTTGGCACTATGTCAATAGGTTAGTCCCAAAAAATGATATAAAGTTGTTATAAAATGATTGTAAAACATCCAAGAATGATAATATAACAGCATGGAACAAGCAAAAAATATAGATACGTTGGAGACGTATCAGCATCCCCAAGCTTAATTCCTACTCGTCCTCGAGTAGGTAAATGATAAAAACATAATTTTTGATGTGGAATGCTGCCTAACATGTTCATCACATTCTTTTCTTTTGTATAGCATGGACATTTGGACTTGTAAATGATTCAAAGCAATAGTCTAATTTTAACATAATGACTTCAATACTCAAGCATGTCAACAAGCAACCATGTCTTTTCAAAATATCAACACTAAAGAAAGTTATCCCTTGCCCATCATGCTCAATCATTGATCCATTCATGAAACGCACTCAAATATTAGCTATGCCCAATGCTCAAGTACGATCATAGTGCCCCCTAGTTGGTGCTTATAAGAGAAGATGGAGACTCAAAGGAAAAAATAAAAATTGCATAAAGTAAATAGATAGGCCCTTCGCGGAGGGAAGTAGGGATTTGTAGAGGTGCCAGAGCTCAAGTTTTTAAATTGAGAGAGAAAAAATATTTTGGGTGGCATGCTTTTCCTGTCAACGAAAATGACAAAGTAGCTCACAATACTTTCCATGCTAGATATATCATAGGCGGTTCCCAAACAGAAAATAAAGTTTATTCCTTTTTCCACCAAACTTTCACTTTCCATGGCGGGCCGTATCCACGGTTGCCTTCCATACCAACACTTTCCAAGGAATTTATTATTTGACAACATAAAGTAAATATATTTATTTTTTTTCATTTCGGGAATGGGCATCCCTATTACCGCTGCACTCTCGTGTAATGACAAGTCAATAAACACTCATCTTGAGAATAACACATCTAGCATGGAAAAATATTGGACACTCCCCACCGTTTCATGAGCGGTACGGGCACACAAAAGAGAAAATTTATTTTGAAAATTTACAGATGGCACATACAAATTTGCTTGGGACGGCATGGAAATACCGCATATAGGTAGGTATGGTGGACTCATAAGGCAAAAACTTGGTTTAGGGATTTGGGATGCACAAGTAGTATTTCTACTTAGTACAAATGGAGGCTAGCAAATAGATTGGGAAGCAACCAAACCAAGAAACAAAAATTCACATAAGTGAGCATTGAACATAACTAACACCGAATAATGCACCACAAGTAGGATGTAACTTCATTGCATAACTATTGACTTTCGTGCATGCATAGGGAATCACAAACCGTAACACCAATATTCCTACTAAGCATAATTACTCACTAACATGACTCACATATTACTATCATCATGTTTCAAAACTATTACAAGGAATCAAGTTTAATTTGTCCAATGATCTTCATGAAAGTTTTTATTATACCCTCCTTGGATATCTATCACTTTGGGACTAGTTTCATATATTGCCATTGCTTTTTGGCAAGCTCAAACAAATTTATGTGAAGCACATGAGCATAAAGATTTCATCTCTCAAAAGGGTATAAGTGAAGCATGAGAGGATTTCTACAAAATTTACTAACTCTCAAATTAATCTAAGTGAAGCATGAGAGTATTTCTACAAAAATTTCCAAGCACACCGTGCTAAAAAATATATAAGTGAAGCACTAGAGCAATTCTATAACTCAAAAGGTTTAAGTGAAGCACATAGAGCAATTCTAAAATATCATAGCATGATTTTGGCTTTCTCAAATAGGTGTGTCCAGCAAGGATACAAAGGAAAAACTAACAAACAAAGCAAGCAAAGATACAAGACGCTCCAAGGAAAACTCATGATATGTGACGAATAAAAATATAGCTCCAAGTAAAATACCGATGGTCGTTAGAAGAAAGAGGGGATGCCACTCGGGGGCATCCCCAAGCTTAGTTGCTTGTTTCTCTTTGGATATATCTTGGGGGTGCGGTAGCATCCCCAATCTTAGGTTTTTATCACTCCTTATTCCTTCATCCATCGTGATCTCACCCAAAACTTGAAAACTTCAATCACACAAAACTCAACAAAATCTTCGTGAGATCCGTTAGTATAATAAAGCAAATCACTACTTTACTCATATTTTATTATTGCATTATACCTACTGTATTTTAACTTTACCATGGCTCATACCCTTCAATATAACCCATAGATTCATCAAAACAAGCACACAATGCAACGAAAACAAAATCTGTCTTAAACAGAACAGTCTCTAGTAATCGGTACTGTAACTATACTTCTGTCACTCTAAAAATTCTGAAAAATTAGGACAATGTAAATAATTTGTATAGCAACACTTTGTTAAAATTTCAGCTTAAGATCACGTTCCAGTAAAAAATGAAAATTCATATACTGGACGCAAAGTTTTTGTTTCAGATTCAGCATCACTTCTACTCATCCTATGAATCATCCTAAAGGATTTACTTGGCACAAACACTAAATAAACCATAAAAACACAATCATAACAGAGGCATAATTGTGTCAACACACGAAAACAGAAAGGAAAAAGCAAAAATTTATTTATTCATTGGGTTGCCTCCCAACAAGCGCTATCGTTTTACGCCCCTAGCTAGGCATAATGGATAGATTCAAGTATTGTCATCCTTGGTTTTCAACCCTTCAATCACACAACTAGATTTATTTAAGGGTTTAGCATGCATGTTTTTGATGACAACACTCCTAGGAAGAAACCAAAAAATTCAATCTTATAGATAGGGTCTCTTATGATTTCAACAAAGTCGGGATGAATACTAATCATTTTAAGATCCCCCTTGTGACTACTAGGTGTAGAAACTTTGTTCTTAGTGACTTGCGTAACCTTGCCAATTTTTGTGGGAGTTTTTTCAATAGTTTTGATAGAAGAAAAAGCTGAACCCAAATTACTAAAAATCTCTTCTATCTTATCAATCCGTTAGGGCTCTCTTCTACCCTTTCATTAACTATGGTTTCTTTTTTCCGTAAGCAATTTAAGAGCATCTCCCGCCTTAGATCCAATTTTATTAGCAAGATTATGCATCCTTTTATCTAGATCATCAAGTTGTTCTTTAGTAATCATCTTCTTTTCAATAGCATCTAATCTCTCCATAACATGTTCGAGAGTTAAAGTTGTTTCATTGATCATGATTGGTGGTGATCCCACTAAACTTTCCAAAGCATTAAAAGCATCTAACGAAGGACACATCAAGAAATTCCCACCGGTAATCATATCAAGGACGAATCTATACCAAGTGGTGATGCCCACATAAAAACTGCGAAGAAGAACAACGGAAGATTGCTTATGGATAGATCTATTATGAGCATTGCAAATCCTATACCAAGCATCTTTTAAGTTCTCCCCTCCCCTTTGCTTAAAATTAAGAACCTCATTATCGGGAGTACACGCAATAAAGGAAGAACTAGCCATAATGACTAGGCAAGAGATCCGGCAAGAAAAAGGGCAAATGAAAAATAGGGCGAATAAAACGGTAAATTGGTGAAGTGGGGGAGAGGAAAACGAGAGGCAAATGACAAATAATGTAATTGCAAGGAGATGAGATTTGTGATTAGGAACCTGGTAGATGATGGTGGAGTCCCCTCGGCGCCTATGATAGGCACGTAGAAGAGACCGCTTCCTCCCCGGCAACTGCGCCAGAAATTCCTTTGACGTGGCTTGAGACTGCGTCGGTATTTCCCCAAAGAGGAAGGGATGATGCAGCACAGCGACGGTAAGTATTTCCCTCAGTTATGAAACCAAGGTTATCAAACCAGTAGGAGGATCACCAACACCCAATAAGCAGCACCTGCACACAAACAACAAATACTTGCAACCCGACGCGAAAGAGAGGTTGTCAATCTCTCTACGGTAAAAAGATAGATTAGGTAGTGATAGATAGGAGAGATAGATCTCTCAAGAACACAAATAAAAAGAGTAAATATGCAGCAATATATTTTCGGGTTTTTGGTTTTGTAGATCTGAAAACAAAGATTGCAAAAACGTAGATCGGAAAGCAATATGATGGAAAATTAGACCCGGGGGCCGTAGGGTTCACTAGTGGCTTCTCTCATGAGTATAGCGCATGGTGGGTGAACAAATTACTGTTGGGCAATTGATAGAAAATCGAATAGTCATGACGATATCCAAGGCGATGATCATTATATAGGCATCATGTCCAAGATAGATAGACCGACTCCTGCCTGCATCTACCTCTATTACTCCACACATCGACCGCTATCCAACATGCATCTAGTGTATTAAGTTCATGGAAAAACGGAGTAATGCAATAAGAACGATGACATGATGTAGACAAGATCTATTCATGTAGGAATAGACCCCATCTTGTTATCCTTAATAGCAACGATACATGCGTGTCTTGCTGCTCCTTCTGTCACTGGGAAAGAACACCGCAAGATCGAACCCATCACAAAGCACCTCTTCACATGGCAAGAAAAATCGATCTAGTCGGCCTAACTAAACCAAAGATTCGGAGAAGAAATACGAGGCTATAAGTAATCATGCATATAAGAGATCAAAGAAGACTCAAATAATATTCATGGATAGAAACTGATCATGAACTCAAAATTCATCGAATCCCAACAAACACATCGCAAAAGTTTACATCAAATAGATCTCCAAGAGACCATTGTATTGAGAATCATAAGAGAGAGAGAGAGAGAGAGAGAAGAAGCCATCTAGCTACTGCCTACGGACCAGTAGGTGTATGGTGGACTACTCACGCATCATCGGAGAGGCACCTATGAGGAAGATGAACCCCTCCGTGATGGTGTTTAGATTGGATCTCGCGGTTCTGGAACTTGCGGCGGCTGGAATTGTGTTTCGTCGACTCCCCTAGGGTTTTTGGAATATTTGGGAATTTATAGGCATCAGAGGCAGTGCAGAAGGGGGCCGAGGAGGGCACAACCCAGCAGGGCGCGTCGGGGCTCCCCTGGCGCGCCCTGGTGGGTTGTGCTCTCCACAGCCCACCTCTCCGGCAGTTGTTTGGCCCACTGGGTGTCTTCTGGTTTAGAAAAAATCTTCAAAAAGTTTCGTCGCGATTGGACTCCGTTTGGTATTGATTTTCTGCGAAGTAAAAAAAAAAGCAAAAACAGCAACTGGCACTTTGGCACTATGTCAATAGGTTAGTCCCAAAAAATGATATAAAGTTGTTATAAAATGATTGTAAAACATCCAAGAATGATAATCTAACAGCATGGAACAAGCAAAAATTATAGATACGTTGGAGACGTATCACTTGCAAATAACGAGATCAAGGGGATTGACAACCCTCTTGCCCGCGTTGGGTGCAAGTCGTTTGTTCATTTGTGTGCAACCGCTGAAGACGGTTGAGGATTGATATTCCTATTGGTTCGATAAACCTTGGTTTGATAACTGGGGGAAATATTTACCTACTTTGTGCTGCAATTACCCATTCCTCTTCACGAAAAACCCAACGCAGAGCACAAGTATCAGGAAGGATTTCTGGCGCCGTTTCCGGGGAATGTCATCATCAACTATCAAGTAACTTCACACAAATTTTCATTCACTTGTTCTTCTTTTTATTTGCTATTATATTTAGCTTGTCTCATAAAATCAAAAATACAAAAATATTTATCTTTGCTTGTTACTAGTTTGCTCTTTTGCTTGCTTGAAGTTGCTATCATGTCGGATTTTGAAATTAGTGGTGTTTTCACCGCTAGTGCGGAAGCCCTTGAACACCCAACTTCACCTTGTGCTAATAATGCTAAAAGAAATTTTGATGAAGTTGCTAAAGAAAAACTTGATAATCTTGCGGATGATGACCCTTCTAAAAGTGAAGCCACTATGCAAACAAAGAAACTCTGTATAGGTAGTGGTAATATTATTGGCAAGAGTGTGATTCAAGACTTTTTCACTTGTGCGGGATCATTGCCATTGATGAGAGGTTCCATTGTTACTAGCACTACAAGTTACGCGGATGCTATATCTATGCTTATAGCACAATTGGAAAGACAATTTGTCCATATGCATCCTTTCATACAATGGTTGTTTCTAGAATTCTCTAATATTCAGGAAGCTCCTACTAAACGCCTAGCCACTATATTTCTTTCTCAAGAATTTGACAATATTATACAAGAGGCTAGAGACATAGTTGATTATTATAGGATTAATTGTGAGTGCCCACCAATAGTAGGAATTGTTTATGAGTTGGAAGGGGTAAGAAAACTAAGATCAACGGACTATGTTGCTTATGATGAAAACCTTCAAAAGAAGGTTCCACCTAATGTCCTAGTTGATAAAATCTCTGAACATAATGATCAATTTGCTATACCGAAACTTGGAATGGGTTATGAGCTTGATAGAGAATTAAGAAAATACCTTCATCAAAATCTTTACAATGAGGAAATAGCTATCACTTATGAGAAACCTAAAGAAGAGCCTCCTATTCCTCCTGAAATGGATCTCTCGGATCCTTGTGTTGTGAAGTTTAGTCCCTTCAATTATTTTGCTTACCTATTAGAAAACTTGCCTCTGAAAGAAGGGAAGATGATTATAGCTTGACAAACCATTTCCGTGGATATTACAATACTTGAAACTATGCATTATGCCTAGCTAGGGGCATAAAACAATAGCGCTTGTTGGGAGGCAACCCAATAGTTATATTTAAATTTTTTGCTTTAAACTTTCTGTTTATTTTTGATAGCATGATTATTTACTATGTAATGATTACATTTTTGTGTTTAAATTAGTGTTTGTGCCAAGAAAAGCCTTTGGGATGACTCACAAGATGAGTAGAATCGATGCTGAAACAAAACAGAAACTTTTGACTCCAGTACAGGAATTTTCATTTTTTCCTGGAGCGTGATAATGATCTGAAATTTTTACAAAGTGTTGCTATACAAATATTCGAGGTTTTCCTAATGTTTCAGAATTTTTAGATTTACATAAGTATAGGTACTCTACAGATTACTACAGACTGATCTGTTTTAGACAGATTCTGTTTTTGCTTGCATAGTTGCTTGTTTTGATTATGCTATGGATTGTATCGGGGGGGGGGGGGGGGGTATAAGCCATGGATAAGTTAGAATACAGTACCTATTATGCATTTATGAATTTTGAATCAATTTATAACAGTACTTAAAGTATGCAATATGTTTCTTATACTAACGGATCTAACGAAGTTTTGTTGAGTTTTGTGTGATTGAACTTTTCAAGTTTTGGGTGTTATCATGATGGACAAAGTAATAAGGTGTAGCAAGAGCCTAAGCTTGGGGATGCCCAAGGCACCCCAAGGTGATATTTTAAAGGAGACTCAAGCATCTAAGCTTGGGGATGCCCCGAAAGGCATCCCCTCTTTCATCTCAAATCCATCGGTATGTCACATGAAGCTATATTTTTATTCGTCACATGATATGAGTTTTGCTTGGAGCGTCGTTTTCTTTTGTTTGCTTTTACTTTCAGTTGGCCACAATAATTGTTTGCTGGAAACACCTATTTAAGAGAGACACACCTTCATCATAATTTTTTAGAATACTCTATGTGCTTCACTTATATCTTTTGAGCTTAGCAGTTGCTCTTGTACTTCACTTATATCTTTTTGAGAACGGTGGTGTGTGGATTTTATAGAAATGATTTCACTCTCGTTCTTCAGTTATATTTGTTTGAGAGTTAATAAATAGTGATGGTAATTTGCATGGGTCATAAAGACTAGTCCAAGAATATTAGGTATTCAATGAATGGTAATCAAAACCATCATGTAGCACATATAAAGAAATTGTGGGTCAATGATATTGATGTAGTAATATGAAAAAGGTGTGAGTTCATAATTGTTAAACTGTAGGAGTGTCGATATTAATAATGGTTGACCCTTTTGTTCGTCTAAAAATGAAAGAGGCATGGTGATGATGTGTGAGCATTTCTATTCCTCGTTGAAATCCTAGTGTTGTTTCGGGTCGGAAGCGCGCGATGGTTAACTCCTACCAACTCTTCCCTCGGGGCATGCGAGTAGTACTTTGATTTATGATAAACTATTAAAACTTTGCAATAAGTATATGAGTTCTTTATGGCTAATGTGAAACCATGGACATACGCAATCTCACCTTCTCATAATTTGCTAGCCTCTTCGGTACCGTGCACATCCCTTTCTCACCTCGAGGATCGGTGCAACTTTTGCCGGTGCATCCAAACCCCGTGACATGACACGCTCTGTTGCACATAAGACTTATTATATCTTCCTCAAAACAGCCACCATACCTACCTATCATGGCATTTCCATAGCCATTCCGAGATATATTGCCATGCAAATTCCATCGTCACTTCACATGACTAGTTCGTTCATCGTCATATTGCTTTGCATGATCGTATAGAGCTGACATAGTATTTGTGGCAAAGCCACCATTCATCATATTTTTGATACATGTCACGCTAGATCATTGCACATCCTAGTACACTACCAGAGGCATTCATATAGAGTCATACCTTCATATCAGTTCTCCATATCGAGTTGTAAGTAAATAAAAGTGTGATGATCGTCATTATTAGAGCATTGTCCCAGTGAGGAAAGAATGATGGAGACGATGATTCTCCCATAAGTCGAGATGATACTCCGGATGAAAAAAATAAAGATGTGGGAGGCCAAATGAGCCCACCATCCATTAAAAAAAAATGAGAGAAAACGAGAGAAGGGAATTTGTTACTATCTTTTACCACACTTGTGCCTCAAAGTGGCACCATGCTCCTCATGTAGAGAGTCTCATGATATATCACTTTCATATGCTAGTGGGAATTACCTATTCATTATTACAAACTTGGCTTGTATATTGCTATGACGGGCTTCCTCAAATGCCCGAGGTCTTCATGAGCAAGCAAGTTGGATGCACACTCCACTTAGCTTTATTTGAGCTTTCATACACTTATAGCTCTTGTGCATCATTTGCATGGCAATCCCTACTCCTTGCATTGGCATCTATCGATGGGCATCTCCATAGCCCGTTGGTACGCCTAGTTGATGTGAGACTATCTTCTCCACTTTTTACCCCTTTGATATCTACCACCATACTCTATTCCACCTAAATGCTATGTCCAATGGCTCACGCTCATGTATTGCGTGAAGAATAAAAAGTTGATGCATATTGAAAAAGTACGATCCAATTGCTTGACTTGGACACTGTGGTGCTTAACATTTGTATTAATGTGGTGAAGATGGAGCCATGCCTTGCTAATATAATAAGATGAATGGGGGGATAAACATTTCTTAAGGATCATATACTTTTTAGGATTGATAATTCTGTTTCTTACACTTTAGATATTGCTATGTTAATATTTGTTGATTCGTCTTTTCTCAATAAGCATACATGCATAAGATTACATAGTGGATAGCATGTCACATCAAAAATTCTGTTTTTATCATTTACCTACTCGAGGACGAGCAGGAATTAAGCTTGGGGATGCTTCATACATCTCCAATGTATCTATAATTTTTGATTGTTCCATGCTGATATATTATCATTCTAGGGTACTTTTTGGGTATTTATTTACCAATTTATAATATTATTTAGCACTAACCTATTGACCCAGTGCCCAGTGCCAGTTGCTGTTTTCTGCATGTTTTTGCCTTTTCAGGTTTACAGTACCAAACGAAGTCCAATTGCCACGAAACTTTTTGATGCTTTTTCTCGACTATAAGAAGACCTAGAAGCTTCAGAAGGAGGCCAAGAGGTGCACGAGGGGCCCACCACACATCAGGGTGCGCCCTTGGGGGGGGCGCCCTGATATGTGGTGGCCCCCTCGGCTGCCTCCCGACGTCCCTCTTCGGCCTATAAATTCTCTAATATTGCAAAAACCTTGGAGGCATTCCCGAAACCCTTTTTCCGCCGCCGCAAATCTCTGTTTCATCGCGAGGCTATCTGGAGCGCCGTTTCGGCACCCTGTCGGAGGGGGGATCAATCATGGAGGGCCTCTTCATCAACCTTGCTGCCCTCATGATGATGTGTGAGTAGTTCACCACAGACCTACGGGTCCATAGCTAGTACCTAGATGGCAACCTCTCTCTCTTATGATCTTCAATACAATGATCATCGCATCTTCGTTTGATCTATCCAATGTAATCCTATTGTGCGGTGAGTTTGTTGGGATCCGATGAATTGTGGGTTTATGTTCAGATTATTCATGAAAACCATTTGAGATACCTCTGATATATATTGTCTCTTAATTGCATGATCATTATAGCTTCATAATGCTCTTCGATCTATTGATGTGCTTTGGCCAAGTAGATTGATATTTCATCGGTGGGAGTGGTGCGTTGTGGTAGGTTTAACCTGGCGAGTTTCTATATCCCAGTGACAAAGTAGGGGACACGATGCGTCTTTGTGTTGTTGCTACTAAGGATAAAATGATGGGGTTCATTCATATTAATTGAGTTTACTTTGTCTACATCATGTCATCGTTCTCCAAGCATTACTCTGTTTTACTTAATACTCTAGATGCATGCTGGATAACAATCAATGAGTGGAGTAACAGTAATAGGTGCAGGCAGGAGTCGGCCTATTTGATTATGGACGTGATGCCTATATACACATGATCATTGCCATGAAAATCACATAACTATCCGCTTTTCTATCAATTGCCCAACAGTAATTTGTTACCCACCGTATGATGCCTACATGAGAGATGCCGCTAGGGAAAACTATGGCCCCCGGGTCTATTCACTTATATATTTGCAAACACTATTATTACCACTCTGCCTTTATTTACTTTTTATTTATTTTGCAATTTATATTTATCAACAATTATCTACACAACTCATTTGCTTGCAAATAACGAGATCAAGGGGATTGACAACCGTCTTGCCCACGTTGGGTGCAAGTTGTTTGTTCATTTGTTTGCAGCCGCTGGAGACGGTTGATGATTGATATTCCTATTTGTTCGATAAACCTTGGTTTCATACTGAGGGAAATACTTACCTACTTTGTGCTGCAATTACCCGTTCCTCTTCACGGAAAACCCAACGCAGATCACAAGTATCAGTGTGTTTGTTGGGATCCGATGAATTGTGGATTTATGTTCAGATTATTCATGAAAACTATTTGAGATACCTCTGATATGTTGTCTCTTAATTGCATGATCATTATAGCTTCGTAATGCTCTCCGATCTATTGATGTGCTTTGGCCAAGTAGATCGATATTTCATCGATGGGAGTGGTGCATTGTGGTAGGTTCAACCTGGCCAGTTTCTATATCCCAGTGACAAAGTAGGGGACAAGATGCGTCTTTGTGTTGTTGCTACTAAGGATAAAACGATGGGGTTCATTCATATTGATTGAGTTTACTTTGTCTACATCATGTCATCGTTCTCCAAGCATTACTCTGTTTTACTTAATACTATAGATGCATGCTGGATAGCGGTCGATGAGTGGAGTAATGGTAATAGGTGCAGGCAGAAGTCAGCCTATTTGCTTATTGACGTGATGCCTATATACACATGATCATTGCCGTGAAAATCGCATAACTACCCGCTTTTCTATCAATTGTCCAACAGTAATTTGTTACCCACCGTATGCTGCCTACATGAGAGATGCCGCTAGGGAATACTATGGCCCCCGGGTCTATTCACTTATATATTTGCAAACACTATTATTACCTCGCTGCCTTTGTTTACTTTTTATTTATTTTCCAATTTATATTTATCAACAATTATCTACACAACTCATTTGCTTGCAAATGACGAGATCAAGGGGATTGACAACCCTCTTGCCCGCTTTGGGTGCAAGTCGTTTGTTCATTTGTGTGCATTCGTTGAAGACGGTTGAGGATTGATATTTCTATTGGTTCGATAAACCTTGGTTTCATAACTGAGGGAAATACTGACCCACTTTGTGCTGCAATTACCCGTTCCTCTTCACGAAAAACCCAACGCAGATCACAAGTATGAGCACCCGACACGGGGCACCGGACACCCTTTCATCTTGTGTCTGTCGACCTGCGCCATCAGAGCGGTAGTAACAAGCGGTAGTACTGCTGCCCCTTACTACCGCTGCTGTGGTGGCTCGGGCACCCGTCGCGTAGCACCAGACACCCTTGCGTTTGGTGTCTAATGACCCGCGCCACTCGAGCAATAATAGGGGTGGTAGTAACATGCGGTAGTACAGCCGCCCCCTACTACTGCTTGGATCTGCCGCTCCCACAGCGCCAATGGTAGCACCGCTGGCCGGAGCGGTAGTACCGCTCCAACGGCACTACCGCCTCCCCGACTGAGTGCGGGCGGAAGTACTACTCCCCGGAGCGGCACTACCGCTGATGTGCGGCTGGTGGGCAGGTAATGGGCAGATTCCCTCCCCACTATATAAGGGGGTCTTCTTCCCCAAAGAGACTCACCTCTTATCCTCTCCAAAGCTCCATTGTTGCCCCAAGTTCGTTTTTGCCCGATCTCTCTCCCTAGCCAACGAAACTTGTTCAAACTCTAGGGTTTGGTTAAGAGGGTTCCGATCTACACTTCCACCAAGAAAATTTTGATCCCCCCATTAATCCCTTGCGATCTTGTTACTCTTGGGTGTTTGAGCACCCTAGACGGAATAGGTCACCTCGAAGCCATATTCCATTGTGGTGAAGCTTTGTGGTGGTGTTGGGAGCCTCCAATTAAGTTGTGAAGATTGCCCCAACCTTGTTTGTAAAGGTCCGGTCGCCGCCTTCAAGAGCGCCACTAGTGGAATCACGGCATCTCGCATTGTGTGAGGGCGTGAGGAGAATACGGTGGCCTTAGTGACATCTTGGGCAGCATTGTGCCTCCACACCGCTCTAACGGAGACGTACTTCCCCTCAAAGGGAAGGAACTTTGGGAACACATCCTCGTCTCCATCGGTTCCACTTGTGGTTACTTCTTACCTTTGCTTTGTGCAAGCTTTACTTATGTTGTATCATTTGCTTGCTTGTGTTGTTATTGTTGTTAGCATCATATAGGTTGCTCACCTAGTTGCTTATCTAGACAACCTATTTGTTGCTAAACCTAATTTGCTAAATAAAGGTTAAAAATGGTAGTTGCCTATTCACCCCCCTCTAGTCAACCATATCGATCCTTTCAGAAGGTTCCGCATGAAGCCTGCAACTGACGACCATGAGTCATCCAAATCATAGTCCGGTTGTCCCTTGTGCCATACCAGAGAGTGGAAAAGAACTGAGCAACTATCTCAGTGTCGAAGTTGTTGTTAAAAGTTCTGATAGGCACTATGTTGAACTGCTCACAAAGTTGAAGGGCTTCTCCAAAGTATGCAAAACACAAGGGCTTGCAATAAGATAAGACTTGGGTTGGAGACTCGAAAACCCAACAATGGGAAGAACCACTCCACAATTAAATGAGAGAGAAAAACAAAGAGCGCTCGTGGAGTGATCCAAATCTCAAAAAGACCTAAAGTCGAGATAAAGCAAATAGAATCAATGGAAAACACACCCTTGGTGGTGGCCGAAGCCACCTATGTTTGAGTCAATTGGTATGGCACCGCAAAGATTTTAACCTTTGGCCCATGACTAAAACTCGTCTTTGAAGCACAAGTACCATCAACAATGGCTAATGTGAAAATTTTGGTTTATTTCCGCATAATAGGGGGAGGGAGAGATCATTGAGAGAAGAACACTCCCCCTATGTCCAGGCCTACATCTAAAACAAGATAAAATTATGAGTGAGGTGGGACGTGCATAACTTCAAGCCACATTGCTCAAATCAATGATATTTAGCACATGCCTTAACTCGCGAAATCTTTCTTCATCCAATAGCTTCGTGAAAATATCTGCTAGTTGCTCATGAGTGTTGACATATATAAGATCAATCTTTCCACGCTTGATGTGCTCCCGGAGGAAATGATGACGAATCTCAATATGCTTCGTCTTGCAATGTTGAACCTGATTGTAGGAGATCTTGATAGCACTTTCATTGTCACACAAAAGAGGCACTTTGTCACAAGTGACATCGTAATCCTTTAAAGTTTGCCTCATCCATAGCAATTGAGCGCAACAACTTGCGATGGCTACATACTCGGCCTCGGTGGTAGAGAAAGAAACACAATTTTGTTTCTTTGAAGACAAACTCACCAAAGAGCGACCAACGTTGGCACCCTCCGGAAGTTGACTTCCAATCCACACGGTCTCCGGCCCAATCCTAGTCCAAATATCCCATGAGATCAAAGCTGGCACCTTTGGGGTACCTGATACGTCTCTGACGTGGCTTGAGACTACGTCGGTATTTCCCCAAAGAGGAAGGGATGATGCAGCACAACTATGGCAAGTATTTCCCTCATTTATGAAACCAAGGTTATCGAACCTAGGAGGAGGACCACGCAACGGTATGTAAACGGTACCTGCACACAAAGAACAAATACTTGCAACCCGACGCGTAAGAGAGGTTGTCAATCTCTCAACGATAAAAAGATAGATTAGTTTGTAATAGATTGGATAAATAGATCGCACAAGAACACAAAATAAAAGAAGTAAATAAAAAGTGCAGCAAGGTATTTTTGGGTTTTTGGAATAATAGATCTGAAAACAAAAGCGGAAAAAGATAGATCGGAAAGCAATATATTAAAAGGATAGACCCGGGGGCTGTAGATTTCACCAGTGGCTTCTCTCATGAGTATAGCACACGGTGGGTAAACAAATTATTGTTGGGCAATTGATAGAAGATCAAATAATCATGAGGATATCCAAGGAGATGATCAATATATAGGCATCACGTCCAAGATTAGTAGACCGAAACGATTCTACATCTACTACTATTACTCCACACATCGACCGCTATCCAGCATGCATCTAGTGTATTAAGTTCATGGAGAAATGGTGTAATGCAATAAGAACGATGACATGATGTGGACAAGATCTATTCATGTAGGAATAGACTCCATCTTGTTATCCTTAATAGCAACGATACATGCGTGCCTCGCTGCCCTTTCTGTCACTGGGAGAGGACACCGCAAGATCGAACCCATCACAAAGCACCTCTTCCCATGGCAAGAAAAATCGATCTAGTTGGCCTAACTAAACCAAAGATTCAAAGAAGAAATACGAGGCTATAAATAATCATGCATATAAGAGATCAAAGAAGACTCAAATAATATTCATGGATAGAAACTGATCATGAACTCAAAATTCATCGGATCCCAACAAACACACCGCAAAAAGTCATTACATCAAATAGATCTCCAAGAGACCATTGTATTGAGAATCAAAAGAGAGAGAGAGAGAGAAAGCCATCTAGTTACTGCCTATGGACCCGTAGGTCTATGGTGGACTACTCATGCATCATCCGAGAGGCACCAATGAGGATGATGAACCCCACCGTGATGGTGTTAGATTGGATCTCGCGGTTCTGGAACTTGCGGCGGGTGGAATTGTGTTTCGTCGACTCCTCTAGGGTTTCTGGAATTTCTAAGGATTTATAGAGCTGAGAGGCTGTAGGATCCAAAGTATGTCTAGAGGGGGGGGGGGGTGATTAGACTACTTGACCAAATAAAAACCTATCCTTTTCCTAATTTTAGTTGTGGGCAGATTTTAGCAATTTGCACAAGTCAAGTTCACCCTACACATGCATGTCTACGAGTATTGCAGCGGAAAGTAAAGACAAGCATATGTAAGAGGATAAGGGTAGGAAGGTCAAACGCAATTTGGAGACACGGAGATTTTTCCCGTGGTTCCGATAGGTGGTGCTATCGTACGTCCACGTTTATGGAGTCTTCAACCCACGGAGGGTAGCGGTTGCGAGAGTCCACGGAGGGCTCCACCCACAAAGGGTCCACGAAGTAGCAACCTCGACTATTCCATAACGGCTTCCGTCCACGGAAGGACTAGCCTCACTATGGGTAGATCTTCACGAAGTAGGCGATCTCCTTGCCTATACAAACTTTTTGGTTCAACTCCACAACACGAAGTAGGAGGCTCCCAAGCAACACCTAACCAATCTAGGAGGCACCACCCTCCAAAAGGTAATAGGCTCAGTAGTAACGATGAACTCCTTGCTCTTGTGTTTCAAATGATAGTCTCCTCAACACTCAATCACTCTCTCACAGATTTGGCTTGGGTAGAAGAGATTGATTGGATGGAAAGCAACTTGGGGAGGCTAGAAATCAAGATCCATATGGTTGGAGTGGATGATCTTGACCTCAACACAATGATAGGTGGTTCTCTCTCAAAAAATTGGATATGACAAGTGTGGAATGGTTCTGAGTGCTTCTCTTTCGAGTGGGATGTGGTGGAGGGGTATATATAGGCATCTCCAAAAATCCAACCGTTACACCATTATTGCCCAACTTGGTGGAACCGAAGTAAAACTCGGTGGCACCGAGTTGTTCAAAATGTGGCAACTTTAGGCTTTTCGGTGAGACCGATATGGAATACTCGGTGGTACCGATATGGGTGACCTAGGCAGTTATCAAATCTCGGTGAGACCGATTTCTCAAACTCGGTGGGACCGATTTGGAGAAATGGGTTAACAGAGAGTTGGCCCAACTTCTCGGTGAAACCGATTTGCAAAACTCGATGGGACCGAATCATGAAAATGGCTAACCAGGAAGTTGGTTACTGTTTTCGGTGGCACCGGAAGGGAATGTTGGTAGTACCGAGTTGTGGGTCTTGGCTAGGGTTTCTGTCTAGGCTTTTGACTCGTTGTAGCCGATATGGAAATGTTGGTGACACCGATTTTGAGTGGTAGGCTCTATGACAGAATATTTGTGGGAGAGCTTGTGGGTGTTTATGGTGACTAACACTTGATCACTTTGAGCATTTCATTCACCATTATTACCTCACCCCCTTTTGATAGTATTGGCTTTCCTATGGACTCAAAGTGATTTCTCACAAAGTAAAATGTAGAGTCTCCATGCTTGTAGCTTAGCCAATCATATTCCTTGCATCTTGGGGTCTCCTCACAATCCTTTGCCAATCAAACATTGAACTTTTTCCTGAAACATACTTAGTGGAAACATTAGTCCAATGAAATATATGTTGTTATTAATTACCAAAACCACCTAGGGAGAAGTTGTGCTTTCAATCTCCCCCTTTTTGGTAATTGATGACAACATATAGATCAAAGCTTCGATGAGAGATATAATCAATGAATAGCATCGTCGCTTTGAGAAGTATGTGATAAGCAATAGCTCCCCCTAAATTTGTGCATTATTTTGAATCTGCGTTTGAATGCAAATGCACAATCAATTAGGATCATGGGTTACTCTCTCATGTCACATACAACTTGGTGGTGCGCCAAAATTAATAAGAGTGAATTACATGAGCACATCACACCAAACATAAGTAAATGATCATCACATAGATATCTCAAAGATAGGCGATAATAGCATCACACAAGAGTATATGATTAAATACGACAAAGTGTCAACCAAACGATAAACCAAATATTTTTGAAAAGCAGAGAGGGATAAAAAAACACACTCTCTCTCTCTCTCTCTCGAAGCCCTATGATCTATGAGCTCTCCCCCTTTGGCAACAAGTTACCAAAAAGTTCAAAGCCATAGAGCTACTTGTTGCTATGGGCATGGTCTCCGGTGGCTGTCGACGGAGTCGAGAGAAGAGCATCCGCGAAGATTTCAGCTGAAGTCCTCTTAGGTGGTGGTGTAGACACTGGAGCTGATGGAGCTGTGGCAGGTGCTGAAGAAGATGGTCTCAACTCTGGAGCAAACATTGTAGGAGTTCTGGCTTGAGTCTTGAACTGAGTGCTGGTCCGGAGAGGTGGACTGTCATCATCATCAGAATCTCAAGAGGGGGGAATGGGAGCTTCATCCACTTCCTTCTTAAGTTCATCCATAGTTTTAGTCAGCCCATCCACTTTGTTGTTCAGCATGGAAAAATTATCCTCCACAATCCTCACAAGACTATCCTAATTGAGCTGAATGGTCTTGATGTCCTTCTGCATGCTCTAAATGGTGCTAATAAGAAGATCCATTTGCTCATTCCTTGTTCTAGGAGCCTGAGCACTGGTGGCTCTAGCTGCCTCTGTGCAGTAGATGAAGTGGGATGGCTAGGAACCATCACCACGACATTATCCTCTAACTATGGATGGAGTGGCAAATGGGGACGATCAAGTGCATACACATTCTTCTCTAACTTAGAGTTAATGAGCATCTGAATGTATGGTGCATATCCACAAGATCTCTTCTGGTCTGTGATGTCTACTACGCAACTTTATTCTTGTAGACTTTGTTGGGCCTCCAAGCGCAGAGTTTTGTAGGACAGTAGCAATTTTCCCTCAAGTGGATGACCTAAGGTTTATCAATCCGTGGGGGGTGTAGGATGAAGATGGTCTCTCTCAAACAACCCTGCAATCAAATACAAGAAATCTCTTGTGTCCCCAACACACCCAATACAATGGCAAATTGTATAGGTGCACTAGTTCGGCGAAGAGATGGTGATACAAGTGCAATATGGATGGTAGATATAGGTTTCTGTAATCTGAAAGTATAAAAACAGCAAGGTAGCAAGTAACAAAAGTGAGCACAAACGGTATTGCAATGCTTGAAAACAAGGCCTAGGGTCCATACTTTTGCTAGTGCAATCTCTCAACAATGCTAATATAATTGGATCACATAACCATCCCTCAACGTGCAACAAAGAATCACTCCAAAGTTCTTATCTAGCGGAGAACATAAGAAGAAATTGTTTGTAGGGTACGAAACCACCTTAAAGTTATTCTTTCCGATCGATCTATTTAAGAGTTCGTACTAAGATAACATCAAGTTATCCTTTCCGTTCGATCTATCTAAGAGTTCGTACTAGAATAACACCATATGATACGCATCAACCAACTCTAATGTCACCTAGATACTCCAATGTCACCACAAGTATCCATGAGTTAATTATACGATACGCATCAAAAAAATTCAGATTCATAATACTCAATCCACACAAAGAACCTCAAAGAGTGCCCTAAGATTTCTATCGGAGAAAGTAGGACAAGAACGTGTATCAACCCCTATGCATAGATTACCCCAATGTCACCGCGGGAATCCGCAAGTTGAGTACCAAAACATATATCGAGTGAATCAATAGAACACCCCATTGTCACCACGAGTATCCGCATGCAAGACATATACCAAGTGTTCTCAAATCCAATATTCAATCCAACATAACGATATCTCAAAGGGAAAGATTCAATTCATCACAACCAGGTAGCAAGGGAATAGCATCATGTGATCCGACTATATTAACAAATCCCGTGATACATCAAGATCGTGACATCTCAAGAACACGAGAGAGAGATTGAACACATAGCTACTGGTACATACCCTCAGCCCCGAGGGTGGACTACTCCCTCCTCATCATGGCCTCTGCCGGGATGATGAAGATGGCCACCGGAGATGATCTACCCTCTCCGGCAGGGTACTGGAACGCCTCCAGATTGGTTTTTCGTCGATACAAAGAGTTGCGGCGGCGGAGCAGAGAGTCTAGGGTTATTTCTGATGGTTTCTATATTTATAGGATTTTTGGGCGTCGGTTTCACGCCAAGATGGGGCACGAGGAGGGCACAATACACCAGGGCGCGCCTGGGCCCTCTGGCGCGCCCTGGTGGGTTGTGCCCACCTCGTGGCTCTTCTCCGGTGATTCTTCGCTCCAATATTGTCTATTTGGTCCAGAAAAAATCACCAAAAAGTTTCGGGCGATTCCGAGAACTTTCATTTCTGCACAAAAACAACACCACGGTAATTCTGCTGAAAACAGCGTCAGTCCGGGTAGTTCTAAATAAATCATATAAAGTGCATCAAAACCATATAAAAGTATTGTAAACATAGATGAATATGGCATGAATACTTCATGAATTATCGATACGTTGGAGACGTATCCGTCTGCAGCTGTCCTCTTCACTGTCTCTACAATCAAGTCCATCACTCTTATCATGGTGTGGGAGTCTATGTGATGCAGCATGTTGATGGAATACCCATTATCATCTTATCATCTCCAGATTTGGGCATCAAGGTATGCGTAAAAATGGTGTTAGTGGTGGGTGATACGTCTCCAACGTATCTGCTTTTCCTCACTCTTTTGCCCTTGTTTTGGACTCTAATTTGCATGATTTGAATGGAACTAACCCGGACTGACGCTGTTTTCAGCAAAACTACCATGGTGTTGTTTTTGTGCAGAAATAAAAGTTCTCGGAATGGAACAAAACTTTTTGGAGATTCATTTCAGAATAAATAATAATTATTGGAGCCAAAATACACCGCAGAGGGGGGCCAGGGTGAGCATCACCCACCAGGGCGCGCCAGGCCCCCTGGGCGCGCCCTTGTGGGTTGTGCCCACCTCGTGGCCCCACTTGACCTAACTCCACCACTATAAATTCCTAAATTCGGAGAAAAAATCAGAGAGAAAGAATTATCGCGTTTCACGAGACGGAGCCGCCGCCACCTCCTGTTCTTCATCGGGAGGCCAGATCTGGAGCCCGTTTGGGGCTCCGGTGAGGGGAATCTTTGGTCTTCGTCATCACCAACCTTTCTCCATCGCCAATTCCATGATGCTCCCCACCGGGAGTGAGTAATTCCTTCGTAGGCTTGCTGGTCGGTGAGGAGTTGGATGAGATTCATCATGTAATCGAGTCAGTTTTGTTAGGGCTTGATCACTAGTATCCATTATGTTATGAGATTGATGTTACTATGACTTTGCTATGCCTAATGCTTGTCACTAGGGCCCGAGTGCCATGATTTCAGATTTGAACCGTTTATGTTATCATCTCTATATCTATGTTCTTGATCCGATCTTGCCTAGTCATATGCACCTATTACGTGTTATGATCCGTCAACCCCATAGTGACAATATTTGGGATACTTCGCGGTGATGACCGTAGTTTGAGGAGTTCATGTATTCACCATGTGTTAATGCTTTGTTCCGGTTCTCTATTAAAAGGAGGCCTTAATATCCCTTAGTTTCCTTATGGACCCCGCTGCCACGGGAGGGTAGGACAAAAGATGTCATGCAAGTTCTTTTCCATAAGCACGTATGACTATTTACGGAATGCATGCCTACGTTACATTGATGAGCTGAGCTAGTTCTGTATCACCCTAGGTTATGACTGTTACATGACGAATATCATCCAACGAGTTACCGATCCAGTGCCTACGACCTTTTCACTTATTGTTCTTGCTAAGTTACTATTGCCGTTGTTGCTGTTCCAACTGCTACAAAACTACTGCTACTACTGTTACCGCTACTGTTACTGTCACTACTGCTATCAAACTACCATATTACTGTGCTACTGATCACTCTGCTGCAGATATTTAACCTCCAGGTGTGGTTGAATTGACAACTCAACTGCTAATACTCTCAAGTATTCTTTGGCTCCCCTTGTGTCGAATCTATAAATTTGGGTTGAATACTCTACCCTCGAAAACTGTTGCGGTCCCCTATACTTGTGGGTTATCAAGACCTTTTTCTGGCGCCGTTGCCGGGGAGCATAGCAATATTTGTTGAGTCACTTGGGATTTATATCAATTGATCACTATGAAGAATCTGAATGATACTAAGACCAAGATTTTTCCCTCTACTACGAGGGGAGGTAAGGAACTGCCATTACACTCTGCACTTGATTCACCTTCTGTTATGAGTAAGCTTGAACCACCACATGCTAGTAATCCTGATATGTCGCAAGTTATTGATGATGCTACCTCTGCTATGAATTATACTATTGATGATGCTAGTACCATGCTTGATGATAATGTGCCACTAGGAGAAATTCTTGATGAACAAATTGCTAGAGCTAAAGAAAATGAAACTGCTGAAATTGATGAGATTGCTGAAACTGATGAAGTTTATGAAATTGACGATGACTATGAAACTCCTATTAGTCCTAGCTCTCCTAAATTTGAACTGCCTAAGATACCTGAAGGTTATGTTATGGACGAAGAGATAACTAGAGAAATTCTTTCTTGCAAGGATAGAGACAATCTTAAGAAATTGCTATGCAAGTATAAGGAAAAGACTTTGAATGGTAGAATGAAATGTGATCCTAAGTTTGCTACTTCACCTATCTTTGTTACCGATAAGGATTATGAATTCTCTATCGACCGAGAGTTAATTACTTTGGTTGAATCTGATCCTTTCCATGGCTATGAAACTGAAACTGTAGTGGCACACCTTACTAAGCTGAATGATATAGCCACCCTCTTTGCTCATGATGAGAAGATTCGCTACTATTATATCTTGAAGTTATTTCCGTTCTCATTAAAGGGTGATGCTAAGACATGGTACAATACTCTTGCTCCTGGTTGTGTGCGTAGTCCCTAGGATATGATCTACTACTTCTTTGAAAAATATTTTCCTGCTCATAAGAAACAAGCTGCCTTACAGGAAATATTTAACTTTGCGCAAATTGAATAAGAGAGTCTCCCACAAGCTTGGGGGAGGCTTCTCCAGTTGCTTAATGCTTTGCCTGATCACCCTCTCAAGAAAAATGAAATACTTGATATCTTTTATAATGGACTAACTGATACTTCTAGGGACTTCCTAGATTGTTGTGCTGGTTGTGTTCTCAGGGAACGAACTATTGAACAAGCTGAGGAATTATTGAATAACATATTGAAGAATTATGATGATTGGACTCTTCCTGAACCACCGCCTAAACCCACTCCAAAGAAGAGGGGTATCTTATTTCTCAGTCCTGAAGATATGCAAGTGGCAAAGAAATCTATGAAGGAAAAAGGTACTAAAGCTAAGGATGTTAAGAATTTGCCACCTATTGAAGAAATACATGGCCTTGACACACCACCACCTCCATAGGTGGTAGAGGTAAATTCTTTATTAAAGTTCAATGAAAGTGACATCCCTCATAATAAACATCCTAGTCAATGCTTATATGAGTTTGACAACTATATTATGAAGCAAGATCATTTCAATGCTCATGTTCTGAAACAATTGAAATACAATTCTGATATGATTGCTCGCTTGAGTGACTTGCTATTTAGAATCAGTAATGATGTTAGAGGTGTAAGAAAACATGCCTCTATGGTTCAAACTCAGCTAGAACACGTTGCTAAGTCTCAAAAAGAATTGCTTGATGAAATGAATAATAATATGCATGATTTTGCTGCTAGAGTAGTAACTAGAGGAGGTAGAATGACCCAAGAACCACTTTATCCTAAGGGTCATCCTAAAAGAATTGAACAAGACTCTCAGAAAATTAATCATGATGCACCTAGTCCTTCTAAGAAGAAAAAGAAAAAGAAAAATGATAGGACTTTGCATACCTCTAGTGAACCCGAGGCACAAAAACCTCCTGATAATAATGATGTCTCTATTTCTGATGCCGAAACTCAGTCTGGTAATGAACATTCACCTAGTGATAATGAGAATGATAATGATGATGTTCATGATGACGCTCAACCTAGTAATGATGTAGAACCAGATAATGATGTTGAAATAGAGCCTGCTCCTGATCTTGATAACCCACAACCTAAAAATAAACGGTATGATAAAAGAGACTTCGTGGCTAGGAAACATGGTAAAGAAAGAGAGCCATGGGTTCAGAAACCTATGCCATTTCCACCTAAGCCATCTAAGAAAAAGGATGATGAAGAATTTGAGCGCTTTGCGGAAATGATTAGGCCAGTCTTTTTGCGTACCCGCTTAACCGATATCCTAAAGATGGCCCCTTATGCAAAGTATATGAAAGACATCATCACAAATAAAAGAAAGATACCGGAAGCTGAAATCTCCATCATGCTTGCTAATTATTCTTTTAAGGATGGAGTACCTAAAAAACTTGGAGATCCTGGAATACCGACTTTACCTTGCTCCATTAAAAGAAACTATGTCAAAACTGCTTTGTGTGATTTGGGAGCCGGTGTTAGTGTTATGCCTTTCTCCTTATACAAAAGACTTGATTTGAATAAACTCACACCTACTGAGATATCATTGCAAATGGCTAACAAATCAACGGCCATACCTATCAGTATTTGTGAGGATGTGCCCGTTGTTGTTGCAAATGTTACTATCTTAACTGACTTTGTTATTCCTGAGATGCCCGAGGACGACAGCATGTCGATTATCCTTGGTAGACCCTTTTTGAATACTGCAGGGGCTGTTATTGATTGCAATAAAAGCAAAGTCACTTTTCATATAAATGGTAATGAGCACACGGTGCACTTTCCGAAGAAACAATTCCAAGTGAATGGTATAAATGTTATTGAAGAATCTCCGACCATCACTATTGGAAGTTTTCAATTACCTCTACCTACTGTCAAAAAGAAATATGACATACTTATTGTTGGGGATATGCACATTCCCATTGAGGTAACTTAGTGTTTTACGAAAGTTATTCGGTTTCATGCTAATCGGAAGTGGTTGTTAATAAGACTTGATCAACCTTATTAATGGATCATTTTTGAGAGGTATGAAGTTGAGGAATCTAGTAAGCACAACTCTCTGCTCCCACCTTTTATTTTCTGTTTTAGTTAGTTAAATAAAATAAAATGCCATGATTATCCTGTTTTCTGTTTTCTCCGTGCAATAAAAAATGACCCGAAAATAAAAATTCTCAGGATGCCCTGAAAATTTAACACGATTTTTTTCCGAATATTTATGAATTTTTGGTGCAAATAACACCAGAGGGGGGTACACCTGGTGCCCACAAGACACCAGGGCGCGCCAGCACCCCCAGGCACGCCCTGGTGGGTTGTGGCCCCCACGTGGGCCCCTCACTTATCTCTTTAGCCCACATCATCACCTACCTCCAGAAAAAAATCACCACAGCCACCATTTTCGTGTTCTTGCTCTCAAACCTGCGGATTTCGATCTCTTTGCTCGAAGCTCCATTTCCGAAACTGTTTGGAGGAATTGCTTCTTGGTATGTGACTCCTCCATTGCCCCAATTAGTTTTTGTTTTAGTGGGTTATTTTTGGAGTAATTAGCTACTCTTGGTGCTGCTGTAGATGAGCTTGCATGTTGAATTCTTAGAGTTCTAAGTAGTTTGAATGCTCAATATGGCCTCTATGCATGCTTGGGAGTAGTTGCTAACAATCTTACAAAGTTTTGTTGACAAATTTTTTGTGGACTAAATTTTTTCAGAATTTTTATAGGAATAAAAATGCAATTATTTAGGAGTTCTTCGAGGAGGAGATCCTTGGGTGCCTCGTCAAGTGGAAGCTCAGTTTGACAGTCTTATGTTGAACCAAGCGAAAGCTCGATGCGAGATGCCGCCACCAAATCATGCATGTGGCCTTGCGACGAGTTCATGGAAGGTGCAGGTATTAAGGAGGAATTTGATCAATTTATTCACAACACAGAGCTTGCCTCCTTCATCGCAGATAAGTGCCCCCAACACCTCGAGCTCACGAAAACCTTCACAAAGAAATTCAAATATTTTCCTCGTGAGTCTAGAGTTTCGTTCAACCTGTACGGTTATTCCTTTACCATGCCTTTAGAAATGTTTAGCGATGCATGCAAACTTCCATATGAGGGTTCCCTCGATGAACCAACAAAATCTGAGTACGAGTCATTTTTAGTTAATCTTTGCTTTGGCGAAGATAGGGGGGGTTATACAAGGGAGAATTAACAGTATCCATTTTCCATCACTACAATATGTTGCGCTCTTTAACGGTAAATGTGTTGTAGGCAAACATGATTGTAGCACATTGTGTGCTCACAATTTGAGTCTCCTACACACTGCCATAATTGGGAATAAGGATTATAATCTTGGTGCAATTGTTGCATGGAGGTTGCAGCTTAATGCTGCTAGTGGTAATTTTTATGGAGGAATCTATGCCTCCCGTGTAGCTGAGAGATTAAATGTTTCACCATGGCCTAATGACCCCATCCTACCCACTCAGTATTTAGACTCTGATGCCATGAAGCGTCATAAGTTCCTTACGGGCACGGCCACCAACTATACCTATAACTTGAGATTTAATAAAAAAAACGTTGTGCATGTTGCTTTGCCTGCTCCTGCTCTCTTTGATTTTCACACTAGGGGAAGATATTATGTTCTTGAGAGCGAAGCCTATGAGTACAACGCGGAGGTTGAAGCTGCCAGGAGGGCCGCAGACTCTGCTCTGAGGTTCTCAATGAGCCATCGCCCAGATTATTATTCATACGGATGGTGATTACCAAGCTAGGCCAAAAGCCTAAGCTTGGGGGAGTACGTATTTCCACCGACATTACATTCATGTTCACACATTTCATTCCAGTTGTCGGTGTTCATACTTTTTCATTGTATTATCCATGCTAGATTTGTTTTCTCGCTTTATTCTTGTTGGGGATATAACCCCATGATGAGACCCGCCCAGGTGGGGCCGGGTCATGCGGTTGGCAGCTTATGACAAGATTTGGTATGAGCCTACTCAATGGGCCTGGAGGCCCAGGAGCCAGAAGACAAGATGTAACCCGGAGGCATAAGCCGTCGGTGGCGGCTTGTAGATAAGGTATGTAAAGTTAGAGGTGAGGTCGGTGATCAAGTATAACCCGACCCGGACTCTTGTAAGCCCAGGGCCTTGACCTTTGTATATAAAGGCGGGTTACCTGGGCGGCTTAGGGCACGAAACAACTCATCGATAGCTAGGTCAAGCGAACTCGCTCCCTTGTAATCGATACCCAATCAATACAACACAAAGCAGGACGTAGGCTTTTACCTCTTTCGGAGGGGCCGAACCTGGGTAACTCTTGTCTCTCGATTCCGATCAACCCCTTTGAGCTCACCGCCTTAGTGATGGCCCCGAACCTAAGTCCTTTCACGGGGAGATCTTCCGTGACAAAACCACGACAATTGGCGCCCACCATGGGGCTTGCTCTCGGTGGTGTGGAGTTCTCGAAGGGCTCTCTCCCAGGGATCGAGGGATACGCCGTTGGCAGGATGACCAAGAGTCGCCGTGGCAAGCTCTACACCGACGACGCCGGCTGGGGCCCCGAGGCCGACTCAATTGAGTACGGGCACCGGGTCCCCTTCGGCGGAATTCAAGTCTTCCTCGGCAAGATCGGTGGATCTACACCCGGGCCGGACGTCTGCACCGACCTCGTCGAGCCGGCCCGACGCGTGCAACCCGCCCGTGTTAATCCGGGTCGGAAGCACGTCTTCATCGGCTTTACCCAAGGCGCAGAGCTTGAAGGTTCCGTGTCACGGGAGGAAACCCTCATCTTCTCGGAGGATGGATCCTGGAGCGGAGAGGCGGAATCAATTTACCAGCTTCATAACGGCGGGCTTGGGGGCTACGTCGAGGATTACCCTGAGCCGGAATATCATGAGTCGGACTACTATGAGCCGCCGAGCCATGCCGTTGTCTTCATTGAGGGATCGGCATCGTCCCCTAGTAGAACGGCCGCTGGCGCGGCCGGGTCCGGGTCAGGAAGGCAGTCGACCCAAGTTTTGCTGGATCTAATGAACCAGCTTACCACTCTGACGAGGACCGAGGTCACGGCCGAAAACCAAGCAGCCCGTAACACGGAGATTGGGAGGTTGATGGACCAGATGGCCGGAGTCCAAGAGGAGATCAATGCATTGAAGGCCCAGATGGATGCCGAGTCAGAGCGCCTTAGGGCGGATGCTTTTCGTCTTGAATTGGAGCAGCAGACCGCGGCGGCGGTTCACCGGATGAGGCATCAATCTCGTTTACCGGATTAGTATGAGGCAAGAAATCTTTTCAACACGCCGGGGACGGGACGGAATGCACCTCTGACCGTAGCCTAGACGGCGGAAGTACCTGGGAGCAGGGCGGCGGTTCAGCATCGGCAACCAGACCCACCCCGCAGGAACCAGACCCCGCCACAGTCTTTTCTGACACCGCCCGGTCATTATTCTAACCCGGCGGAGAACATGGTGGCGGCGGCAACCAGACTTGGCACGATTCCCATCCCTGACGGGACGCCTTTCGCAGAGGAAGTGCGGAACGCCATTGGATATTTGCAGACAGCGGTGGCACAGCAGGAGAAATATACTTACAGCCGGAGTCACGTGCACTCAACCCCCATCCCGAGCCGTAGCTACAGCCGGCGTTTAGAGTCGCCGGCGGTTTCTAGCAGTGAGCGACGTCGAAACCCACCACGAGACAATCAGCCGGCTCTGGATGCTCAGGCGCTGGTGGATCGGGCGAGAGCGCAGCGAGAGGCGGCGGCATTGGCGGCTGCGGCGGCTTATCAAGAACCCACAGCAGCACCTTCTGTCTCGGTAGGAGCCGGAGTAACATCCAGGGCTGTGGGAGTGCCGTGTTTACTACCGGCTTTACGAAACGAGCGCCTGCCGAAGGACTTCAAGGGCCCTCGCAAGGTGCCCAACTATACCGTTGATCTATCTCTAGAAGCTTGGATTGAAAGCTACGAACTAGCCATGGAGTTGTTGGATGTCAGTGATGCAGTATGCGCCAAATATTTCATCATGATGCTGGAGGGGCCGGCTCGCACGTGGTTGAAGGGTTTGCCGCCCAATACCATTAATTCCTGGGCCGAGTTGAAGGCGAAGTTCATCAAGAATTTCCAGGGAACGTGCAAGCAGCCCATGACAATTGTGGATTTGGATCATTGCGTGCAGCGTGAGGACGAGTCGGCTCATCATTGGGTCCGGCGGGTCTCAACCATCATCCACTCTTCTGATAACATTACGGCGGCTCAAGCGGTCCTTATTCTAGAGAAGAATTGCCACTTTATGCCCCTGAAGCAGAAGCTTGGCCGGCTCAAACGTACATGCCATGATATGGGGGAACTCATGGCGGCTCTCACCAAGTATGCGGACTCGGACAGCACGAAGGACCCTGGTTCCGATGATGAGAAATCGGCCAAAGGTAAGAAGAATAACAATGGCAAGAGTCAACCGCAGAACGGGGGAGGAAACAATAATAATGGCAACGGCGGAAAGCGGAAACACCAGGACAGCGGGTCAGATTTAGTGGCCAACACCAGTACTAGGAATAACCGTGGCAAGGGGAACGGCAAGCCGCCTTTCGTTAAACGCAGGCCGGCTGACATGGAGGCAATATTGAATGCTCCTTGCCCGAAACATAGTCTTCCGGATCAGCCGTCCACTCATGCTTGGAGGGATTGTTGGATCATGCACGCGTATCGAAATTACAGCGCTAACCAGCATCAAGGCGGCGGCGGCGGACCATCCGAAGGGTCAGGATCCGGTCCTTCCGGGTCTGGCTTTGGTACAGGCGGCTCAGGCTCTGGCCATCAAGGCCAAGGAAACCATGGAGGTAACAATCAACAGTCTGGCAGCGGAGGTCAGCAACAAAATAACCAGTCCGGGTATCAGAGTAACCCGAAGCAGCTTAATTGAGGCCAATATCATGTTTTCATGACTAGTCTTGACAAGCGGGATCGGAAGGTGCGCAAGCGGGCGGTTAATGCGGTTATGCCGGCTCTCCCTCAGTACTTAAGGTGGTCAGAGCATGACATAACTTGGAGCAGGGAGGATCACCCGCCGCGTGTGGATAACCCAGGACAGTTGGCTCTGGTGGTGGCCCCCCCAAGTCGGAGGCTATGTGTTCACTAATGTGCTTATGGATGGTGGCAGTAGCATCAACATCCTGTACTATGACACGTTTCGCTGGATGAACTTGCTTGATAAGGATCTTAAGCCGTCTTCAACGGTCTTTCACGGAGTGGTGCCCGGAAAATCCCCTTATCTAGTTGGGAAAATTTCTCTGGAGGTAGCTTTTGGTGATGAGTCTAACTATAGGGTAGAGACCTTATGGTTTGAGGTGGTCAAAATCAAGAGCCCGTACCACGCTTTGTTCGGACGGCCGGCTTACGCCAAGTTCATGGCTAGGCCCTGTTATGTGTACTTGCAGCTCAAGATGCCCGGGTTAAATGGGACGATTACAGTACATGGTGATCGGAAGATTGCTCTTGAGTGTGAGTAAAGCGATGCAGCATATGCAGAGTCCAGTTGTGCGGAGGCGGAGCTCAAGTTCTATAAGGAGAATGTTGACCCGGCAGATATGACCCCGCTGAAGAAGCCTAGCACGGAATCTGAGCCGCCCCTCAAGTTTGTGGCAGAAGATACCAAGATGGTGGATTTCACTCCTGGCGACTCATCGCAGCAGTTCACTATCGGGGCCAATATGGATCCCAAATAGGAAAGCGCGCTCATCGAATTCATCCGTGAGAATCGGGACATCTTTGCATGGAAGCCTTCTGACATGCCGGGTGTACCGAGAGAATTCGCTGAGCACCACCTTAATGTGGATCCTAAGTTTAAGCCGGTCAAACAGTTCCTCCGTCATTTCAATGAGGAGAGGCGTAAGGCCATTGGGGAAGAGGTGGCCCGGCTCTTAGCAGCAGGGTTCATCGTTGAAGTTTTTCACCCGGAATGGTTAGCTAACCCGGTGTTGGTACTCAAGAAGAACGACACGTGGCGCATGTGCGTGGATTACACGGATCTTAATAAGGCGTGTCCGATTGACCTGTTTGCTCTCCCCCGCATCGATCGGATCATTGATGCAACGGCGGGGTGTGAGAGTTTATGCTTCCTGGATGCTTATTCAGGTTATCATCAGATCAAGATGGCAGTCAAAGACCATGAGAAGACGTCCTTCATTACGCCTTTTGGAGCTTTCTGCTATGTGTCCATGCCTTTCGGGCTCAAGAGTGCCCAGGCGACTTACCAGCGTTGTGTACAGAACTGTCTTCATGGTCAAATTGGGTGCAATGTTCATGCTTATGTGGATGATATTGTGGTCAAGTCAAGGAAGAAGGAAACTCTGTTGGCTGATTTGAAGGAAACTTTTGACAATTTGCGGGTTTACAAGATGATGCTTAACCCGGCAAAATGTGTGTTCGGTGTGCCTGCAGGCAAGCTTTTGGGATTTTTGGTCTCTGAGCGTGGCATTGAGGCTAACCCGGACAAGATAAAGGCCATCACTTCTTTGTCTAAGCCGGCGTGTATTAATGGTGTTCAGCGCCTAGCGGGTCGTATTGCTGTGCTAAGCCGGTTCATAAGCCGCCTGGGTGAGAAAGCTATTCCTCTGTACCAGATGATGAAGAAGACAAACGATTTTGTCTGGAGTGATGCGGCTGATGAAGCGTTTGAGGCGCTCAAAAAGCAATTGGCTGAGCCGCCTGTTCTGGCCGCTCCCGTGGAGAAGGAGCCTCTACTTCTACATGTGGCGGCTAACAACAGGGCTGTCAGTGCTGCCATTGTGGTGGAGCGCAAGGAGGCGGGTAAGGAATACCCGGTTCAGTGGCCGGTTTATTATATCAGTGAAGTCTTGACGGAGTCTAAGCAAAGATATCCACATTGGCAGAAGCTGGTGCTTGGGGTGTTCATGGCCAATCGCAAGCTGAAACATTATTTTCTTGGACACCCGATCACAGTGGTCAGTTCTGCTCCTTTGGGGGATATCATTCAGAACAGAGAGGCCACTGGAAGGATTGCCAAGTGGGCGATTGAGCTTGGACCTCTCAATTTAAAATATGTGCCCCGGACGGCTATCAAATCTCAAGCCCTGGTGGATTTTATTAATGACTGGACAGAGTGTCAAATACCTGAGGAAAAGCCGGACAATACCTATTGGACGATTCACTTTGATGGTTCCAGGCAATTGGAAGGCTCGGGGGCTGGAGTTGTCTTAACTTCCCCGCGAGGTGACAAATTCTGTTATGTTTTGAGGCTAATGTTTCCTTGTACTAACAATGCAGCCGAATATGAGGCTTTGCTTCATGAGCTCCGTGTGGCCAAGGAGATGAACTTGAGCCGGGTCAGATGTCTTGGCGACTCAGACCTGGTGGCTCAACAAGTCTCTGGCACGTGGGATTCTAAGGATCCTCGTATGGCGGCTTATCGTCAGGCGGTTGACGTTATTGCTGGCCACTTCAAATGTTATCAGGTGGATCATATTGACGGACGGAAGAATGAGTCGGCTGATGCATTATCAAGACTGGGGTCTCAGCGTAAGCCGGTGCCACCTAATGTGTTCTTGGACGTCTTGCATCACCCGTCAGTCAAGTTACCGTCGGAGGAGGATTTGGCTGTATCTGACCCGGAAGGGCAATTGGTGGCGGCTCTTCGTGCGATCCCTGACTGGACGTTGCCCTATCTGGCGTACATGACTCGCGGCGAGTTACCTCAAGATGAGACTCTAGCACGGCAGATCATAAGGCGGTCTAAGTCTATGACTATTGTCAACGGCGAGTTACATCGGCGTAGTGTGACTGGTGTCTTTCAGCGTTATGTTTCTCCTGACGAGGGCCGTGAGATCTTGCAAGAAATTCATGCTGGCGATTGTGGTCATCACGCCAGGTCAAAATCATTGGTGGCCAAGGCCTTTCGACACGGGTTTTACTGGTTAACAGCTCATAAAGATGCAGAGGATTTGGTCACTAAGTGTGGCGGGTGCCAAAAATTTGGGCGACGTGCCCATGTGTCGGCTCAAGAGCTAAGGATGATTCCAATCACCTGGCCGTTTGCAGTCTGGGGGTTGATATGGTAGGACCTTTTAAGAGGTCTAAGGACAAAAAGACCCACCTCTTGGTGGCGGTTGACAAGTTTACTAAGTGGGTTGAAGCAGAGCCGGTCAGCAAGTGTGATGCAGCAACATCAGTTCAGTTCGTCAAAAAGTTGATTTTTCGGTTTGGTTATCCTCATAGTATCATCACTGATAATGGCACTAACCTGTCCAAGGGGGCTATGAAGGATTTCTGTGATGAGGAGCATATCCGTCTTGATGTATCTTCAGTAGCTCACCCACAGTCTAATGGTCAAGCTGAACGTGCTAACCAGGGGATTTTGAGAGGTATAAAACCCCGGCTCATGGTTCCTTTGGAACGCACGCCGGGTTGTTGGGTGGAGGAGTTGCCGTCTGTTCTTTGGAGCATAAGAACTACCCCCAATAGGTCTACAGGCTATACGCCTTTCTTCATGGTTTATGGCGTAGAAGCTGTTCTCCCTAGTGATATTCGTCATGACTCGCCCAGAGTGGTGGCTTACGTGGAAACTAATAACGAGGCGGCGCGTCAGGATGCTTTGGATGCCTTGGACGAAGAGCGGGATCTTGCAGCAGCTCGGTCGGCGATTTATCAACAAGACCTGCGTCGCTATCATAGCCGCAGGGTCAAGACCCGTACGTTCCAAGAAGGCGACTTAGTACTCCGGCTGATTCAAGACCAGTCAGATATGCATAAGTTATCACCTCCCTGGGAAGGACCATTTGTGATCAGCAGAAATCTCAACAATGGTTCATATTATCTCATGGATATACGGGAGAGTGACAAGTCTCGCACTTCTGGTGAAGAGACCAAGAGGCCATGGAATATTGCTCACCTTCGGCCATACTATACTTAAGCCGCCAGTCCGGCTCTCATCAATGTACATATTCCTGTCATTGTATATACCATCTTTTATGATATAATAAAGTTGGCATCCCCATGATTAGGGGCCTCTGCTGTTTTCTACACATTGAAAGTGTCATATAACGGAGTTGATCCTTAATCAGGTCACTTGGGGGCTTCCAACCCTATGGGTTTAGCTTACATACCCTCTTGGCCAGGCTTTACGCCATGTCCGAGTTAAACCTACATGTTTGCAACTTGCTACTCCGCCATGTGACCCGCCTGACAGTTATTCTTGATAAGAGACCCTGAACTTTTATAAGTTATTCTCGCATGAAGACCCTGAACTTGTCAAGGTTTAAACGACGGCTTTTGTCACGAGAGAGCCGGCTTACAGTGAGCGAGGATAAACTCGTCTTGTCTACCGTAACCCCTCCGCTATGTGGCCCGTTCGTACTTTTAGCAATGTCAATCTTTTAAAGACCCTGAACTTGCTAAAGTTTAAACGACGGATTTATGTCACGTGAGGCCCGGTTTACAAGTTTTTCTTTAGGCTTTCCGCCTAGTTTCTTCGGAAACAACACAAATTTTTTCATAAAAACAAGAGTTGTCTTGTCCTGCCGAGCCTTTAAAGCCGGCTTATAGGACAAGACATACAAATTACTTGTTTTTGCAGGTACTCTCATGATAAGATTCTAAGTATTGGAAAGTTCCGGCTTGGCATTACTCAGGGAGTGTAACCCGCCCGGCGCGTCAAAGCAGACAAATGATTATATGTCACAGATGATTTTGCTAAGTCGCCGGTAGAACCTTAAAGAAGTGCATCAAAGGCACAAGAGCAGGCGGTTAAAAGTTTTCCTACTGCTATTACAAGGCTATCCAAAAGCCCAAAAGTTGCAGACTTCAAGTTTTTCAACAATATATAACCCGGCGGATTAAACAAGGCCGGGTTACCTTCACATGAGGCGACAATTTTTCTCTAACTCGCCGCCGGGTCATCCTGCGCCGGGTCTTCGATCTCCTGGATCTGAAGATTGTCCACATCCCAATTGCAGTTGGTTAAAGCTTCAAACTTGGCTTCATTGTGCATGATCGGAGATGGGTCAACGTCAGGAGCAAAGAAGTGCTTACGGCGTTGAGGGATTAAGCTCTTGGCTTCGAAGGTGGGCCCTCGAACACATTTGTTGTCTTCAGTATAAGCCGCCTGATACACTGCCAGGTCAGCTTCTGCGGCCAGCCGGCTTGCCAGAACCCAGGACGCCTTATGACAGCGAGAGTAATCTTCTTGTGTGAACTCTGAGCCGTCATCTTTTAGTTGAGGGAAGCCATCCATCATTTCAGCCGGGTTCAGCTCCGGAGCATAAGCCAATGACCGGCTCGGAGCGGCTATTGCGCCCTTGCGGGCGGCTGATCTCTTCAGTTCTTCCAGCTGTTGCGGGATGGTTGACATGATTTCTAGTACACCCTTCATAAACTTGTGGACGCCCCTCTCAGTCATGACAGCTTTGACGGTACATAGAGACCCGGCATACAGCTGCTCTGTCAAAGAATATAGAGCCTTGAGCTTCAACAGGCTGTTATCTGACAGCTGGCGGCTCCGTTCACCTACAAACATGTTAAAACTTATAAGTCACCAGTTCGAAACTTATAAGTCACCAGAGAAGATTGTATAGTTGAAGGTTAAGGATACCTACCAAACACAGCTCCAATCATACGGGATATGTGGCCCTCCGAAGTGTTCAGCTCATCAGTCACCATTTTGAGCCGGCCCTCTGCGTCTTCAGCACGCTTGGTCAGGGTGGCTTGGCTTGATTCAGCAGTCTGCTTGAAAGTTTCGAACTCTTCTTTGATCTTTTCAAGATCTATAGAGCAGAGCCGCCACTTTTCTTCCATCTCTGCTCGGGCGTCTTGTTGCAAAGATAAGTTTTTCTTCAAGTCCAACAAGTTAGACTCGGCAGCATTTAAAGATTCCTGCGCAGAGTATGATAACAGGGCAAAGGTTGTCAGTTTTAAGCTGCCGATCCGGCTCACACAGTTTATATATAAGTTTGGTACAATGATTACAAGTCTCAAGCAGATTGCAAGCAATATACTTGACACTTGGGGGCTAATGTATCCCAGCTCTTTCTTAGACGGCCGGCTCATTACTTAGGTAATGACCCGGCCCTTGGGGGCTACATTTGGCTCTTAAGTCTATGACTGAGTGCCGGCTCATTACTTAGGTAATGACCCGACCCTTGGGGGCTACATTTGGCTCTTAAGTCTTTGACCGAGTGCCGGCTCATTACTTAGGTAATGACTCGGCCCTTGGGGGCTATATTTGGCTCTTAAAGTCTATGACTGAGTGCTGGCTCATTACTTAGGTAATGACCCGGCCCTTGGGGGCTACACTCGATTCTTAATCTACGATTGAGTGCCGGCTCATTACTTAGGTAATGACCCGGCCCTTGGGGGCTACGACTTGCTCTCATTACGTGTCCACATACTAAGGATGCTTTGAAAGTTGCCAAATTAATGGAAGACCCGGCTGACCTTCTGAGAGATCAACTGGCTCTTGGGGGCTACATAAGTATATACATGAAGAGGCAAGGGAAGTGAAGTACCTCATATTTGTTCTTCATCTTGGCGACCAGGTTGGCCTCCATGTCTCGGCTGGTAAACAGACGGCTCAGATAGCCGGCATGCAGTTCATCAGCAGTAAGTTTCTCCCAATTGGAAAGATTAGCTGGAGTCTTTTCTTCTTTAGAGGGAGCCGCCTCGTCTTCCTTGATATGCTTTGATAGCACACGTGAAGGAGTCGGAGGTTTGTAAGCCGCCCCAGTGACAGTGACTTCTTCATGGGAAGCCATGTCTTCAGTTGACGGCTGGGGGCTGGGTGGCTTAGGAGCATAATCTGGATGGGCTTCAGGAGCCTCAACATCCATATCCGCCGGCTCATTGTGCTGAGGGGCTTCCTCATGAGTGTCTTTGGCAGTTTCAGAAGCCTCAGCATGGGCTTCCGGGGCGCTTGGCTTTGGAATTGCCGGCTTTGGAACATCAGGAGTGGCGGATGACCCGGCCACCTTCCTTCGTTTCGCCTGAGCCCTGTGAGGCAAAGTTAAAAGGTTGCACATCAATGAGCAAGGGTGGACTATAAATAAAAGAGAGGGATAGAAAAATGCTTACCCCTGATTGATGATTAGGGAAGGCAACTTCAAAGCAGTTGAGTCGCCGGAAGAAGGAGGCGAGTCCTGAAAAAGTTAGCATTGTTAAACACTGATAAGTCGCAAGGATAGCTTACAGAGAAAATAAAGTTCAAGACAAGAAAGTACTTCGGTGTGCTGTTTCCGAGGGGCCAGCTCATTGGGTAAGCCGGTTAAAAGGTCTCCAGAGCCAGTGCTCCGGGTCTGACGTCTGCTGTCTTCTTGCTGTTTCTTCAAAAGAAAGTTATGACTCAAGTGAGCAAAAGAACGGGAACTCTTTACCTTCCGTATAGCCTGCCGTACTCTCTTTATTGGTGAAAGATCCGAGTCAGAGGAGACAATGATTACCTCGGCAACGTCGGCATGGCTTGTTTCAGCTTCTTCCTGTGAGTAATCGCCGTCAATGAGTTGCATAAACAGAAGGCCAAGGGGGTCAAGTTCTACCTCTGAGTCGTTAAACTTGAATAAATCTTCGGATGACTGCCTTTTCCTGCGAGTGGGCGCCTTAGGTTTGGTCGCCTTGGGAACCTTGCTCTTCTTCTTGAGAGTAGGGGGCAACAATTTCTTCCAGAACGAAGACCCGGCCTGTACGGGACAAAGCATATTGACAGAAAAAGGTTTAATAAAGTATGAAGTTTGAGGAATGGATGAGAGTTAGGATGAAAAGACTTACATCCGGAGCCGGGTTAAGTGCAGAAAAGGGATTTAAGTTAGTCTTGCTGCAGGCGGCTAGTGGTTCCCCCAGCAAAGACTTGACGATAGTATTGAGATCCTGATCCTTCAAAGGGGTCTGGTTGAAGCGTTGAGGATTATCTACTTTACCCGTATATTGGCACATTAAGGCGCCTCGGCGGCTCAATGGCAGAATCCTCCAAGAGACCCAGCAGCGGGTCAGATCAACACCCGTCAACCCGTTGGCCAATAGGGCCCTGACTTTGGAGAACGTGGAGGCATATTGAGCACGCCCGGCGGCTGACATCCTGTCTGGAAGCTCCGTATCTATGTTGAGCTGGTAGGGACGGTAGCCCGGCAGTGGATTCTCCCCCTCTGGTGAAGTGTATTGGTAGTAGAACCACGTCTTGTTCCACTCTTTGGGGTGACTCGGCAGGGTTGCTGCTGGGAAGAGTACATCCCTCCACCTCTGAAGAGTAACGCCCCCGAGCTCAAGACTTAACCCGTCAGCCATTTCTGTTTGGCGGTTGATGTAAAAGTACTCCTTGAAGAGATCAACAGATGTCTCCTCCTGAAGGTAGGCTTCACAGAAGGTTTGAAATTGGCACATGTTGGTGACAGAGTTCGGGCCAATGTCTTGGGGGTGCAGCTTAAACGCGTGTAAGACATCCCGGAAAACTTTGACCCGGGCGGGGAGAAGCCTCGAAGAAGATGATCTGTGAAGATAATGACCACCCCATCTTTGGGTTTAGGGGTAGTCTCATTGCCTGGAACCCGCCAGTGGATAATATCCTGAGCCGGCAGAACACCCATGGTGACAAATTCTTTGAGTGACTCTTCGGTCACTCCGGACTTTACCCAGTTGCAGGTGGACGGAGTTTTCGACATGATGGCGGCTTAGGAAACTGCGGGAAGACATGCATATTTGGCGGGTTAAAAATACATTCTGACTAAGGTCATTACGACTGGAAATGGTGACAGCGTTTTGGCGGGTCAATATAAAATTATGAGCCGCCGAAGCTACTTGCGGTTAAACAGAGTAAGCCGGCAGTTTTTACGGCGGGTCAAGTTTATCAAATGCAGATTGAAAAATTGCTAAGTGTTGAGAAACCGATTCCGCAACTACGGCTATGAATTCAAGATCTACGGGCGAGGAAAAAGAAAAATTATTCTAGCCCTAAAAGGACCAGAGGAAGAACAGACGGTTTTCTGCACAGATTGAAACGGGCTGCAGATCTACAATGAGTGCGGCGTGGTTATGGAACGGGCAGCCGCGTGATTTCAGCAGCATTATGAGGCTTTAGAGAAGGTGTTTTCCATCTAATCAGGGAAGAACGTTCCGATGAACGGAGACGAACGCCGGAGAAACCCGACGAACTCATGGAAGATCTAAAGTTTAAATGCAGATCTAACTAAGGGCGGCAATGAAACTTGGAGGGTGCGGATGAACGCGCGAAGGCTCTAGTCAGTCTCAGGTTGATGCAACGGCCGGTGTGGATGAAGACAATGAGCTCCGGACGGCGCATCGAGCTTCGGCGGCGCGGGTGTCTAGAGGAGGAAGAAGAAGGAAGTGGCGGCGGGGGGAAATGAAAATGATAACCCCCGGTGATTATTTATAAAGCTATAATGGTCCCATAATGGTCCGGTGCGGGAATCGAGGGAGCACGATGATGATTAAACTAAGAAGACGCCTCGATTTTCGGGCTGGTCGTATTAATGAAAAAAAATCTGCTCTGACGTCAGAGGAATCTTTTTTGATTTACTGATGACGTCACGGCGGGTCATGAAAGTTTGTTAGAAGCAACAACCGTCCATTTTTGGCGGGTCATGAAGATTATCCGAGAAGGCAAGGCTCGCCAACCAGAAGACTTGGAGATTGACATGAACCGGTTCAAATCAATCTGGGGCCTAATGTTGGGGATATAACCCCGTGATGAGATCCGCCCAGGTGGGGCCGGGTCATGCGGTTGGCAGCTTATGACAAGATTTGGTATGAGCCTACTCAATGGGCCTGGAGGCCCAGGAGCCAGAAGACAAGATGTAACCCGGAGGCGTAAGCCGCCGGTGGCGGCTTGTAGATAAGGTATGTAAAGTTAGAGGTGAGGTCGGTGATCAAGTATAACCCGACCCGGACTCTTGTAAGCCCAGGGCCTTGACCTGTGTATATAAAGGCGGGTTACCTGGGCGGCTTAGGGCACGAAACAACTCATCGATAGCTAGGTCAAGCGAACTCGCTCCCTTGTAATCGATACCCAATCAATACAACACAAAGCAGGACGTAGGCTTTTACCTCTTTCGGAGGGGCCGAACCTGGGTAACTCTTGTCTCTCGATTCCGATCAACCCCTTTGAGCTCACCGCCTTAGCGATGGCCCCGAACCTAAGTCCTTTCACGGGGACATCTGCCGTGACAAAACCACGACACTTCTTGTGTGTTTGAAAAACTTTGAGAAAACCCAAAAAGATTTCTCGCTTCTTCTTTTACTTATTGGGAGCTTTCCCGTGTAAATAGTTTTTCTCGTTTTTGTTTTTCCTCTTTAATTCGCTTTCTTCATGAAAAACCAAAAACTCCAAAAATATTTCAGTGTGTTTCTCTGAAATTCTTTTCTGTTTACTTGAGTCGTACCGAGGAGAAGACCACAATGAAATCGTTGAGTGGTTCTGATCTGCATTATCGTTTATCTAACAAAGAGCCCATGTTACTTTGTCTTCTCCTTTTAAATAAAATGTTTGCAGATTCCATCTTAGTCCACAACACTCTTGCACGATTATTATCTTCTTATCGTTCGATCGTGCAAGTGAAAGGCAATAATGACGAGAATTGATGAATTGACTGTGGCAGAGAAAAGCGGGTATGAACTCAACTTGTTTTTGTTTTTGTAAATGTGTTTAACCTAGTATCCCTTGACTCTGCTCATTATGATCAAACATGTTTGCAATGACCATTAGAGATTATAGTTGTTCATGCCATGCTTAAGTAGCTAGGAGTGGATAATGATTTATCTTGGGTGTCAACATGCATTAAAATGGTTGTGATGCGGTATGATGATATGGTATCCTCCTCTGAATGTTTCAAGTGGCTTGACTTGGCACATGTTCACACATGTAGTTGAATCAAAACCAACATAGCCTTCATGATATTTATGTTCATGGTGTCCATATCCTACGCATGCTAGTATTCAATGTTGATTATATGTAATGCATGTTCATGACTGTCTTCGCTCTTTAACTGGCTGCTTCTCAATCTAATTGCTAGCCTTCGCCTGTACTAAGCAGAAATACTGCTTGTGCATCAAAACCCTTAAACCAAGTTATGACAGATGAGTCCACCATATCTACCTATATGCGGTATTACCCAGCCGTTCCAAAGTATATTTGCACATGTCACCTCTAAAAATTCAAATGAACATCTGTTTTGTGTGCCTGGACCGCTCATGAAGCGACAGGGGGTGGTCAGTATCTTCCATGCTAAGCGGGTTTTTCTCATGATGAGTGTTTATTCACTTGTCCTTACACGAGAGGGGCGGTAATAGGGATTCCCAGTCCCGAAATCAAAAATCAAAAATAATTAAACAAAACTCCCTCAGGAATGTTGTTGGTTTGGACGGTACCCGTGGATGCAGCTCGCCGTGGAGTGTGATTGTTGGTGGAGGGGGAGTAAACCTTTACTTTTACCGCTTGGGAACAGCCGCTAATTTGTTTAACATGGAAGATATTGATAACTCTTGGTCGTGACGTTGACAGGAAGGGTGTACCTCTCAAAATTATATCTATCTCTATTTTAAATTTTGAGCTCTTGCACCACTGCAAATCCATGCTTCCCTCTGCAAAGGGACTATCTATTTACTTTTATGTTGAGTCATCACCTTCTCAAATAAGCGCCAGACCTGAGAGCACTATTGTCATCCTCATGCATTGTGTATAGTTGATGTTGGGTGCACCATGACTGGATCTTTTCTACCATGAATTAAAATGTTTAGTCACTGCTTGAACTTTGGAGGTGCTCTGCATTTATGTTTTGCGGTCTCAGAAAGGGCTAGCGAGATACCACTATTGTCATATTGTATCATGATTGTTTTGACAAAGTGTTGGCACTTGAGATATCTTATTATTGCTCGCCAGTTGCTTATGTTATTGTTATGAGTAAATATAATTTCTAAGAGTTATTGTTGACATGGTTAGTCATAATCTTTGCTGAAAACCTGGGTACTACTTAAGCATATATATGTAAACAAGAACAAAAGAGTTCATAAAAGTTTTTCTTTATCACTTTCAGTTTGTCAACTGAATTGGTTGAGGACAAGCAAATGTTTATTCTTGGGGGAGTTGATACGTCTCCAATGTATCTACTTTTCCTCACTCTTTTGCCCTTGTTTTGGACTCTAATTTGCATGATTTGAATGGAACTAACCCGGACTGACGCTATTTTCAGCAGAACTACCATGGTGTTGTTTTTGTGCAGAAATAAAAGTTCTCGGAATGGAACGAAACTTTTTGGAGATTTATTTCAGAATAAATAAGAATTATTGGAGCCAAAATACACCGCAGAGGGGGGCCAGGGTGAGCATCACCCACCAGAGCGCGCCAGGCCCCGTCGTGGGTTGTGCCCACCTCATGGCCCCACTTGCCCTAACTCCGCCACTATAAATTCCTAAATTTGGAGAAAAAATTAGAGAGAAAGAATTATCACGTTTCACGAGACGGAGCCACCGCCACCTCCTGTTCTTCATCGAGAGGCCAGATCTGGAGCCCGTTTAGGGCTCCGAAGAGGGGAATCTTCGATCTTCGTCATCACCAACATTTCTCCATCTCCAATTCCATGATGCTCCCCACCGGGAATGAGTAATTCCTTCGTAGGCTTTTTGGTCGGTGAGGAGTTGGATGAGATTCATCATGTAATCGAGTTAGTTTTGTTAGGGCTTGATCACTAGTATCCATTACATTATGTTCTAAGATTGATGTTGCTATGACTTTGCTATGCCTAATGCTTGTCACTAGGGCCCGAGTGCCATGATTTCAGATCTGAACCGTTTATGTTATCATCTCTATATCTATGTTCTTGATCCGATCTTGCCTAGTCATATGCACCTATTACGTGTTATGATCCGTCAACCCCATAGTGACAATATTTGGGATACTTCGCGGTGATGACCGTAGTTTGAGGAGTTCATGTATTCACCATGTGTTAATGCTTTGTTCCGGTTCTCTATTAAAAGGAGGCCTTAATATCCCTTAGTTTCCTTATTATGGACCCCACTGCCATGGGAGGGTAGGACAAAAGATGTCATGCAAGTTCTTTTCGATAAGCACGTATGACTATTTACGGAATGCCTGCCTACATTACATTGATGAACTGAGCTAGTTCTGTATTGCCCTAGGTTATGACTGTTACATGACGAATATCATCCAACAAGTTACCGATCCAGTGCCTACGACCTTTTCACTTATTGTTCTTGCTAAGTTACTATTGCTGTTGCTGCTGTTCCAACTGCTACAAAACTACTGCTACTACTGGTACCGCTACTGTTACTGTCACTACTGCTATCAAACTACCATATTACTGTGCTACTGATCCCTCTGCTGCAGATATTTAATCTCCAGGTGTGGTTGAATTGACAACTGAACTGCTAATACTCTCAAGTATTCTTTGGCTCCCCTTGTGTTGAATCTATAAATTTGGGTTGAATACTCTACCCTCGAAAACTGTTGCGATCCCCTATACTTGTGGGTTATCAGTGGGTAGTCCTGCTTGCAGGAAATAAACAGACCCAAACTTATGTGAATGCACATGTGAAGCAGGGATTTCCTTGTACATATTTGCCATGGAGTTGTGACTCATCTTGGATTCAACATATACATCCAAGTCACCTTCTTGTACCTGTGGGGCTCCTAAGATGGTGGTCCACTCATCAACAGTTGATTGGTACCTCCTCCAAGATCTGGGGGTCAGCACGCATGGAAGTAGCTGCATCATTAGCATCTGCCATCAATTTCTTCTTCTTAGCTGGAGGGGCTTTGTCAGCTAGTTCCTCCTCTTCTTCTTGTTCCCCGGCTTCTGCTGGATCTTCATACATTGAAGTTGGTCTGCCAACAACATGTATAATTCTCTTCCTCATCCTCTTCTTCTCTCCTGTCTTCTTAGGCAATGATTTTCTTGGAGGCTCAACTGATAATGAGGTGTTTGCTCTAGCACTCTCAGGTGCTCTCATAGACTCAGAGGTGGCATACTCTTTCCTGATAGCTCTCTTTGTAGAAGTAGCCTCTGCAGTAGTGCTCTTGGCAGCTTTCTCTTTCTGCTTCTTGGCTAATACTTCCTCTGGCACAAAATCAGCATCTTCCTCATCTGAGTTCAACTTCTTTCTTGCCCTGGTGGCAGCCTTGGGCAGGTCAGGAGAACTAGGCACATCATCATAAGAAGATGAACTAGCTTCAGGGCTAGTGCCTGCACTCATGTCCACATCTCTTTCTCTAAAGTTGTTCTGGCTGTCCTCTGATACGTCTCCAACGTATCTATAATTTTTGCTTGTTCCATGCTATTATATTATCATTCTTGGATGTTTTACAATCATTTTATAGCAACTTTATATCATTTTTTGGGACTAACCTATTGACATAGTGCCAAAGTGTCAGTTGCTGTTTTTGCTTGTTTTTTACTTCGCAGAAAATAAATACCAAACGGAGTCCAATCGCAACGAAACTTTTTTGGAGATTTTTTCTGGACCAGAAGACACCCGGTGGGCCAAAGAAGTGCCGGAGAAGACACCCAGGGGGGGCCCGGCGCGCCCTGATGGGTTGTGCCCTCCTCGGGGCCCCTCTCCACCGCCTCAGATGCCTATAAATTCCCAAATATTCTAAAAACCCTAGGAGAGTCGACGAAACACAATTCCAGCCGCCGCAAGTTCCAGAACCTCGAGATCCAATCTAAACACCATCACGGAGGGGTTCATCTTCCTCATAGGTGCCTCTCTGATGATGCGTGAGTAGTCCACCATAGACCTACGGGTCCGTAGGCAGTAGCTAGATGGCTTCCTCTCTCTCTCTCATGATTCTCAATACAATGGTCTCTTGGAGATCTATTTGATGTATTTTGCGGTGTGTTTGTTGGGATCCGATGAATTTTGAGTTCATGATCAGTTTCTATCCATGAATATTATTTGAGTCTTCTTTGATCTCTTATATGCATGATTACTTATAGCCTCGTATTTCTTCTCCGAATCTTTGGTTTAGTTAGGCCGACTAGATCTATTTTTCTTGCCATGGGAAGAGGTGCTTTGTGATGGGTTCGATCTTGCGGTGTTCTTTCCCAGTGACAGAAGGGGCAGCAAGACACGCATGTATCGTTGCTATTAAGGATAACAAGATGGGGTCTATTCCTACATGAATAGATCTTGTCTACATCATGTCATCGTTCTTATTGCATTACTACGTTTTTCCATGAACTTAATACACTAGATGCATGCTGGATAGCGGTCGATGTGTGGAGTAATAGTGGTAGATGCAGGCAGGAGTCGGTCTACTTATCTTGGATGTGATGCCTATATAATGATCATTGCCTTGGATATCGTCATGACTATTCAATTTTCTATCAATTGCCCAACAGTAATTTGTTCACCCACCGTGCGCTATACTCACGAGAGAAGCCACTAGTGAACCCTACGGCCCCCGGGTCTACTTTTCCAACATATTGCTTTCCGATCTACTTTTTTGCAATTTTTGTTTTCAGATCTACCAAACCAAAAACCCAAAAACATATTGCTGCATATTTTATTTGTCCTTTTTATTTTGTGTTCTTGAGAGATCTATCTCTCCTATCTATTACTACCTAATCTATGTTTTTACCGTAGAGAGATTGACAACCTCTATTTCGCGTCGGATTGCAAGTATTTGTTGTTTGTGTGCAGGTGCTGCTTATTGGGTGGTGGTGATCCTCCTACTGGTTTGATAACCTTGGTTTCGTAACTGAGGGAAATACTTATCGTCGTTGTGCTGCATCATCCCTTCCTCTTTGGGGAAATACCAACGCAGTCTCAAGCCACGTCAAAGGAATTTCTGGCGCCGTTGCCGGGGAGGAAGCGGTCTCTTCTACGTGCCTATCGTAGGCGCCGAGGGGACTCCATCATCATCTACCAGGTTCCTAATCACAAATCTCATCTCCTTGCAATTACATTATTTGCCATTTGCCTCTCATTTTCCTCTCCCCCACTTCACCAATTTGCCGTTTTATTCGCCCTCTTTTTCGTTTGCCTTTCTCTCGTCAGATCTCTTGATTGCTTGTCACCATGAGTGATTTTGGTATGGCAGAAATGGATGATGGCAGGACGTTCTGCTAATCTTGATTCTAAGACTTTTGTTTTGGGGCAAGGGAACGTTATAGGAAAAGAAACTATCCAAGAGTTTTTCAATTGCGTTGGGAATTTGACTCTCGATGATACCCCTATTCTGAAAAGAAGTAAATCTTATGCGGAAGCTATCTCGGCGCTAGTTTTTAAACTTGAAAATAGATTTATTCGTACCCATCCTACCTTGCAAAGATTGTTTTATGAGTTACCCGTCATAAAGAATTCCAAAGTTAAAAAGTTAGCTACCCTTGTTCTTATGAATGAATTTGATCACATAGTACGGGAAGCTAGGGAGATCTTTGACTTTTATGGTATGAGCCGTGAAAAACCGGTAATAGGAGAAATCGTTTGTAATAGTGATTACATGATGATATATTTGCTTGGAAATAATCAAATTTTTGATGAGAATCTCAAAAAGGAAGTCCCCGTTTTAGATATGATCCAACAAGTTTTCAATGACGTGAACCAACAATATTCTTGGATCGTAGCCGGTAATCAAAGGGGGTATGTAGAGGGACAACTTGATAGTGCTAAGGTTGCTATGGATGATGTGTTTCAAGTTCTATTTGCAAAACCTCTTGACAAAAGCTCCTCATCCAAAACCAAGGATGACAATACTTGAGTCTATGCGTTATGCCTAGCTAGGGGCGTAAAACGACAGCGCTTGTTGGGAGGCAACCCAATGCATAGATAAATTTTTGCTTTTTGCTTTCTGTTTTTGAGTGTTGACACAATTATTCCTCTGTTATGATTGTGTTTTTATTATTTATTTAGTCTTTGTGCCAAGTAAAGCCTTTAGGATGATTCATAGGATGAGTATAAGCAGTGTTGAATCTGAAACAGAAACTTTGCGTCCCGTATATGAATTTTCATTTTTTTCTGGAACGTGATCTAGAGCTGAAATTTTAACACGGTGTTTCTATACAAATTCCTTACATTGTCCTAATTTTTCAGAATTTTTAGAGTTACATAAGTATGGGTAGAGTACAGATTACTACAGACTGTTCTGTTTAAGACAGATTCTGTTTTCGTTGCATTGTGTGCTTGTTTTGATGAATCTATGGGTTATATAGAAGGGTATGAGCCATGGTTAAGTTAAAATACAGTAGTTATAATGCAATAATTTGTTAGAATTGCTCTATGTGCTTCACTTAAACTTTTTGAGCTATAGAATTGCTCTAGTGCTTCACTTATATCTTTTTGAGCACGGTGTGCTTGGAATTTTTTGAACAAATACTATCATGCTTCACTTAGATTTATTTGAGAGTTAGTAAATTTTGAAGAAACCCTCTCATGCTTCACTTATACCTTTTTGAGAGATGAAATCTTTATGCTCATGTGCTTCACTTAAATTTGATTGAGCTTGCCAAAAAGCAATGGCAATATATGAAACTAGTCCCAAAGTGATAGATATCCAAGGAGGATATAATAAAAACTTTCATGAAGATCATTGGACAAATTAAACTTGATTCCTTGTAATAGTTTTGAAACATGATGATAGTAATATGTGAGTCACGTTAGTGAGTAATTATGCTTCGTAGGAATATTGGTGTTAAGGTTTGTGATTCCCTATGCATGCACGGAAGTCAATAGTTATGCAATGAAGCTACATCCTACTTGTGGTGCATTATTCGGTGTTAGTTATGCTCAATGCTCGCTTATGTGAATTTTCATTTCTTGGTTTGGTTGCTTCCCAATCTATTTGCTAGCCTCCATTTTTACTAAGTAGAAATACTACTTGTGCATCCAAAATCCTTAAACCAAGTTTTGCCTTATGAGTCCACCATACCTACCTATATGCGGTATTTCCATGCCGTTCCAAGCAAATTTGTATGTGCCATCTCTAAATTTTCAAAATAAATTTTCTCTTTTGTGTGCCCGTACCGCTCATGAAACGGTAGGGAGTGTCCAATATTTTTCCATGCTAGATGTGTTATTCTCAAGATGAGTGTTTATTCACTTGTCATTGCACGAGAGTGCGGTGGTAATAGGGATGCCCATTCCCGAAATGAAAAAGAAAAAAATATTTACTTTATGTTGTCAAATAATAAATTCCTTGGAAAGTGTTGGTATGGAAGGCAACCGTGGATACGGCCCGCCATGGAAAGTGAAAGTTTGGTGGGAAAAGGAATAAACTTTATTTTCTGTTTGGGAACCGCCTATGATATATGTAGCATGGAAAGTATTGTGAGCTATTTTGTCGTTTTCGTTGACAGGAAAAGCATGCCACCCAAAATATTTTTTGTCTCTCAATTAAAACCTTGAGCTCTGGCACCTCTACAAATGCCGACTTCCCTCTGCGAAGGGCCTATCTTTTTTTACTTTATGCATTTTTATTTTTACTTTGAGTCTCCATCTTCTCTTAAAAGCACCAACTAGGTGGCACTATGATCGTACTTGAGCATTGGGCATAGTTAATATTTGAGTGTGTTTCATGAATGGATCAATGATTGAGCATGATGGGCTAGGGATAGCTTTCTTTAGTGTTGATATTTTGAAAGACATGGTTGCTTGTTGACATGCTTGAGTATTGAAGTCATTATGTTAAAACTAGACTATTGCTTTGAATCATTTACAAGTCCAAATGTCCATGCTATATAAAAGAAAAGAATGTGATGAACATGTTAGGCAGCACTCCACATCAAAAATTCTGTTTTTATCATTTACCTACTCGAGGACGAGTAGGAATTAAGCTTGGGGATGCTGATACGTCTCCAACGTATCTATAATTTTTGCTTGTTCCATGCTGTTATATTATCATTCTTGGATGTTTTACAACGGAGTCCAATCGAAATGAAACTTTTTGGAGATTTTTTCTGGACCAGAAGACACCCGGTGGGCCAAAGAAGTGCCGGAGAAGTGGGCCGAGGAGACCACAACCCACCAGGGCACGCCAGGGGGGCCCAGTGCGCCCTGATGGGTTGTGCCCTCCTCGGGGCCCCTCTCCACCGCCTCTGATGCCTATAAATTCCCAAATATTCCAAAAACCCTAGGAGAGTCGACGAAACACAATTCCAGCCGCCCCAAGTTCCAGAACCTCGAGATCCAATCTAAACACCATCACGGAGGGGTTCATCTTCCTCATAGGTGCCTCTCCGATGATGCGTGAGTAGTCCACCATAGACCTACGGGTCTGTAGGCAGTAGCTAGATGGCTTCCTCTCTCTCTCTCTCTCTCTCTTATGATTCTCAATACAAATCTATTTGATGTAAACTTTTGCGGTGTGTTTGTTGGGATCCGATGAATTTTGAGTTCATGATCGGTTTCTATCCATGAATATTATTTGAGTCATCTTTGATCTCTTATATGCATGATTACTTATAGCCTCGTATTTCTTCTCCGAATCTTTGGTTTAGTTAGGCTGACTAGATCGATTTTTCTTGCCATGGGAAGAGGTGCTTTGTGATGGGTTCGATCTTGCGGTGTTCTTTCCCAGTGACAGAAGGGGCAGCAAGACACGCATGTATCGTTGCTCTTAAGGATAACAAGATGGGGTCTATTCCTACATGAATAGATCTTGTCTACATCATGTCATCGTTCTTATTGCATTACTCCGTTTTTCCATGAACTTAATACACTAGATGCATGCTGGATAGCGGTCGATGTGTGGAGTAATAGAGGTAGATGCAGGCAGGAGTCGGTCTATCTATCTTGGACGTGATGCCTATATAATGATCATCGCCTTGGATATCGTCATGACTATTCGATTTTCTATCAATTGCCCAACAGTAATTTGTTCACCCACCGTGCGCTATACTCATGAGAGAAGCCACTAGTGAACCCTACGGCCCCCGGGTCTACTTTTCCAACATATGGCTTTCCGATCTACTTTTTTGCTATCTTTGTTTTCAGATCTACAAAACCAAAAACCCAAAATCATATTGCTGCATATTTTATTTATCCTTTTTATTTTGTGTTCTTGAGAGATCTATCTCTCCTATCTATCACTACCTAATCTATCTTTTTACCGTAGAGAGATTGACAACCTCTATTTCGCGTCGGGTTGCAAGTATTTGTTGTTTGTGTGCAGGTGGTGCTTATTGGGTGGTGGTTATCCTCCTATTGGTTCGATAACCTTGGTTTCATAACTGAGGGAAAGACTTACCGTCGCTGTGCTGCATCATCCCTTCCTCTTTGGGGAAATACCGACGCAGTCTCAAGCCACGTCATCCTCTGATCCAGACATGTTGACCCTGTGAGTATAGAAGAGCAGATAGGTTGAGCATCACAAAATACTGGAGTTTTTCAAAATTTTAAACTTAGAAACTTGGGTTTGATCTATTGCAAAATGTATTTCGGTTGCACCGGGTTGAAATTTTCGGAGTCACCGAGACAGACCACTTGCATTAACAGAGACTTTTTGCAATCTTTCCGGTGTCACCGAAAAGAACTTCTCGGTCTCACCGAAGCGGTTCTTAGAAACCCTAAAAACTAAATTGGTAGAACCGATTTTATCAACTCGGTGTCACCGAGATGCATGTTGTGGGAGGTCAGATCCAAAATTTCCTCGTTCTCTAATCTATGGAAGTATTTGGTGGAATAGGAAGCTTTCAATCTGTGGCAAGATTACGGAGCAACCCTAATGCGTTTGAATTAGACATTGGAACGCACGGGGGGATCGAAATCATACCCTAAACTTGGGGATGGTCCGACTACGGTGACGACGACGGTGATGATTTCCGTCGACGGCGAGGATCCTAACGGCGAATGCGCTCGGGGAGACAAGGGCGACGACCAAGGGGTCCGATGCGGCAGCTTAGGGTTGGAGACTCGAGCGTTTGAAGGTGAATTTCAAAACGTCGGGCCCGTCGGGATTAAGTACCCTTTACTATCGGTGACGTTGATACTAAAATTTTGGTGCCACCGAGTTCGACTACTGTCAGTTGATAGGGAAACTCGGTGAAGCCGAGATTATGGTATCGGTGCTACCGAGGTGCAAAAACAGATCAACCCTGAGCATTTGGTGAAACCGGGAATTTTTGATTGGTTGCACCGAGTTGCACTTTAGGGAGGTTTTGGAAGTCAGCCTTGATGAAACGGAACTCTGAGTGCTCCTCACACAGAGGGTTCGAGAAGTGCTTGTTCAAGATTTTGTGATGAAGCAAGAATAGAATTTGAGACAAGAAAGCATAGATAGCTAGAGAGGGGTCCTATGCATTCTTGTACATCCAATTGGTTAAAAGAAAAACAAGAACCAAATAGCAACAATTGGATGTCCTCGAATGAAAAAGATATCCATACCAACATGTTCACACAATAAGATGTCCAATGAAATCATGGCAAACATGCAAAACCACTCTAGCATCTAACAGGCACTTTGGCGATGACGGAGTCATCTATATATGAGTATATTGACTTAGGAGTCAAGTAAGAATACTTGATCATAGGTCATACTCATCGTTTAAGCACAAGTGGGGTTACCACTTTTACATAAAGCATTTAATGTTGTCACATTCTTAAGAGATGCTTTAACTCAAGTCTTAGAGTAAAGCTCCCCCTTTATGTGACATCCCCCTAAGAGGGATAAACTAGCCTTGGGTTTTGTCGTAGAAGACTTCATGTGGGTGATGTGGTGGTGGATACTCATAGTTGATGAAGATCATCTGGAGTTGGGAGCAATCCTCATTGTTTCTTACTCTTCTCACCTACATGGGTTAGTCCCAAACAAGAGACACATACAAGGATATCTATGGACATGGAGTGCAAGGCATATAAGATGATCTCCATGGATTCATTCATTACCTTGTCTCTTGCTTACCTTTGAGGGAATGTGTGACTCCTTTAACTATTGCATAGAGTTGGAGTTGATTGCAAATAGCTCTTGCCAATAATGAATATGAGTGAATTTCATTGGCGGAGTCACCCCTCAAGAACTTCTCTAGTTCTTCTTCTTGGGAACCCACATCAAGTTGATGGGGATCCTTGGTGTTGAAGTAGTATTGGTAGAAGTAGAACTTGGAGTTGTCTTGGGAACCCACTTTACCATGGCTAGGGACTCATCTTCAAGTGTGTCAATGTCATCATGAAGCTTGCCCTTGCTCTTGTGGTCTTGTGGACGAAGGTCGTCTTCAGAGCTTGTTCCCTTGGGAGGAGTAGGTTCATACTTCTCCCTTTGACGAACAAACTCTTGGGGTATTGACCTTCTTCCCATTCAACTCCATTGGCGTTGAAGTAGCCAATGCCATGGTTCTTCCGGTATCCTCCATGCTTGCGTACAATTTCTTCAAATTGCTTACATCCGGCAAGACTTTTTTAGACACCTTTCTCTATAATTCCTTTCAATAAATTGTTTTCTTGCTCAAGTGTAACTTGGCTAAGAGAATTGTTAGTGGAATCAATAGAACTACTAGAAGCAATATCATTAGATTTAACATTTTTATTGCCACTAGTTGAAGAACCTTTCTTGCCTTTGTTACTAGATTGCTTAGTCTTAACTTGTGGAATAAATTTAGACAAGAGTAGTCGTTTGGCTAGATAAGAAGAAGTCTTCTTTCGAAGATCGTCATTGATTGCTTTAAGAAACTCATGTTCTTGCTCTAAATTTAGCTTCTCGAAGCGTAGCTTCTCATGAGTTCTTACAAGCTCCCTATGATCTTCTAAAGTAGATTCATGGCCTAACTTAAGAGTGTTTAATTCTTTAGTTAGTCATTCTATTTCCTTCTTATCATCATCACACGACTTATCTTGACTAGCATGATCATTATCTAGCTCATTTTGATTAATATCACTAGTTTTATCAAATAGCAAGTCATCATCTACAAGTAAGTCATCCTCATCACTATTGAAGTCAATGTATTCAGGGTGTGATACCTTGGGGCCTTTAGCCATGAAGCAACTTCCACTCCCTTCATTTGGTGAATCAAATCTGTCATAGGAGTTGGAGGTTACGAGTGCAGGTCCGGCAACACCTTCATCTTGATTATAGTCGGAATTGGAGTGATAGCTTCTCTCAGATTGGTTGTCAGATTCGGAGCTGGAAACCCATTCACCAACATGAGCTTGATGTCTTCTTCTTGTGTAGCTCTTGGTGTACTTGTCCTTCTTCTACGAGTCCCTGCTTCTCCTTGAGGGTCTTCGTTCATAACGATCATCTCTACTCCTTCTCTCGCTTCGAGGTGACTCATCTCTTGAGCTTCGTCTTCTAGGTGATTCTTCTCCTCTCTTGTGGGGGGCCGTGCACTCATTGGAATAGTGTCCGGGCCTTCCACAATTGTAGCAATTTCGGTCACGACTAGATGAACGCTTCTCTTCATATCTTTAATTGGAGCTTCTCTCTTTGCCTCTACTCTTGTAGAACTTGTTGAATTTCTTGACCATGAGGCTTATCTCTTCATTGGTTACAAGGTTGTCACTTGATGTAGTGGGAGTGTCGCTTGTAGCTTTGTAAGCACCGCTTGACTTGGTGTGAAGTTCTTCTTTGTCTTTGAGTGACATCTCATGAGCAACAATCCTTCCAATGACTTTCGTAGGCATGAGATCTTTGTAGTTTGGCATCATTTGGATCAACGTGCACACGGTGTCATACTTTCCATCCAAGGCTCTAAGGATCTTCTTGATAATGAATTTGTCGGTCATTTCGTCGCTTCCTAAGCCGACAATCTCATTGGTGATGAGAGCAAGCCTAGAGTACATTTCCGCAACTCCTTCACCATCCTTCATATTGAACTTGTCAAGTTGACTTTGAAGCACATCCAACTTAGATTCCCTGACGGATTTGGTACCTTCGTGCATATCAACCAAAGTATCCCAAATTTCCTTTTTATTCTCAAGACGGCTAATTTTGTTGAATTCTTTGGGGCATAGGCAGTTGAATAGAATGTCACATGCTTGAGCATTGTATTGCAACATCTTCAATTCTTCCGCGGTCGCTTCACGATCCGGTTCCTTTCCATCACCAAAGAATTCACCTTGCAAGCCAACACGAACAACAACCCATACGCCAGGGTTATGACCAAGAATATGCATTTTCATCTTATGCTTCCAACTAGCAAAATTTGTACCATCAAAATATGGACCTATACGGTGATAGTTTCCCTCACTAGACACCATACTCTCCTAGGTTGTGAGACCAATGCAATGGAGACCAAAGCTCTGATACCACTTGTAGGATCCAAAGTATGTCTAGAGGGGGGTGATTTGACTACTTGACCAAATAAAAATCTATCCTTTTCCCAATTTTACTTGTGGCAAATTTAGCAATTTGCACAAGTCAAGTTCACCCTACACATGCATGTCTACGAGTATTGCAGCAGAAAGTAAAGACAAGCATATGTAAGAGGATAAGGGTAGGAAGATCAAACGCAATTTGGAGACACAAAGATTTTTCCCGTGGTTCCGATAGGTGGTGCTATCGTACGTCCACGTTTATGGAGTCTTCAACCCACGAAGGGTAGCAGTCGCGAGAGTTCACGGAGGGATCCACCCACAAAGGGTCCACGAAGTAGCAACCTCGAATATTCCATAACGGCTTCCGTGCACGAAGGACTAGCCTCACTATGGGTAGATCTTCACGAAGTAGGCGATCTCCTTATCCGTACAAACTTCTTTGTTCAACTCCACAACACGAAGTAGGAGGCTCCCAAGCGACACCTAACCAATCTAGGAGGCACCACCCTCCAAAAGGTAATAGGCTCGATAGTAATGATGAACTCCTTGCTCTTGTGTTTTAAATGATAGTCTCCTCAACACTCAATCACTCTCTCACAGATTTGGCTTCGGTAGAAGAGATTGATTGGATGGAAAGCAACTTTGGGAGGTGATACGTCTCCAATGTATCGATAATTTATGAAGTATTCATGCCATATTCACCTATGTTTACAATACTTTTATATGGTTTTGATGCACTTTATATGATTTATTTAGAACTAACCCGGACTGACGTTGTTTTCAGCAGAACTAACGTGGTGTTGTTTTTGTGCAGAAAATGAAAGTTCTCAGAATCGCTCGAAACTTTTTGACGATTTTTTTTGGAACAAAAGAGGCACTAGATGCTTCGTGGGAGGGACAGAAGAGCCACGAGGTGGGCACAACCCACCAGGGCGCGCCAGGCCCCCCCGGCGTGCCCTGGTGTATCATGCCCACCTCGTGGCCCACCTTCGCGTGAAACCAATGCCAAAAAATCCTATAAATATAGAAACCATCAGAAATAACCCTAGACTCTCCGCTCCGCCGCCGCAACTCTCTATATCGATGAAAAACCAATCTGGAGACATTCCAGTACCCTGCCGGAGAGGGGAATCCATCTCCGGTGGCCATCTTCATCATCCCGGCGGAGGCCATGACGAGGAGGGAGTAGTCCACCCTCGGGGCTGGGGGTATGTACCAGTAGCTATGTGTTCAACCTCTCTCTCTCTCTCTCGTGTTCTTGAGATGTCACGATCTTGATGTATCACGGGCTTTGTTAATATAGTCGGATCACATGATGTTATTCCCTTGCTATCATGTTGTGATAAATTGAATCTTTCCCTTTGAGATGTCGTTATGTTGGATTGAATATTTTGGTTGAGAACACTTGATGTACGTCTTGGGTGGGATACCCGTAGTGACATTGGGGTATTCTATCAACTCACTTGATGTTTGTTGAGGAATCAACTTGCGGATTCCGGTGACCTAGGGGATCTATGCATAGGGGCTGATTGCATGTTTTCATACCATGTTCTCCGATAGAAATCTTGGGGCACTCTTTGAGGTTCTTTGTGTTGGATTGAGTATTATGAATCTGAAATTGTTTGATGCGTATCATATAATTAACTCATGGATACTTTTGGTGACATTGGAGTATCTAGGTGACATTAGAGTTGGTTGATGCGTATCATATGGTGTTATTTTAGTACGAACTCTTGATAGATTGATCGGAAAGGATAACTTGGTGTTATTTTAGTACGAACTCTTGGATAGATCGATCGGAAAGGATAACTTTAAGGTGGTTTTGTACCCTACAAACAATTTCTTCTTATGTTCTCCACTAGATAAGAACTTTGGAGTGATTCTTCGTTGCACGTTGAGGGATGGTTATGTGATTCAATTATATTAGCATTGTTGAGAATTTGCTCTAGCGAAAGTTAGGACCCTAGGCCTTGTTTTCAAGCATTGCAATACCGTTTGTGCTCACTTTTGTTACTTGCTACCTTGCTTTTTTTATATTTTCAGATTACAAAAACCTATATCTACCATCCATATTGCACTTGTATCACCATCTCTTCGCCGAACTAGTGCACCTATACAATTTGCCATTGTATTGGGTGTGTTGGGGACACAAGAGATTTCTTGTATTTGATTGCAGGGTTGTTTGAGAGAGACCATCTTCATCCTACACCTCCCATGGATTGATAAACCTTAGGTCATCCACTTGAGGGAAATTGCTACTGTCCTACAAAACTCTACGGTTGGAGGCCCAACAAAGTCTACAACATAAAGTTGCGTAGTAGACATCAATCTTTTCTGGCACCGTTGCCGGGGAGGTGAGTACTTGAAGGTATATCTTTAGTTCTTGCAATTGAATCTTTTAGTTTCTTGTTTTATCACTAGTTTGGTTTTATAAAATAAAACTACAAAAAATGGAGCTTAGGTTGCATCATTTGCATTGTCTTTATAATGTCTTTCGTGAAAATAAGGATTCAGAAAATTGTGCTCAATTGGTAGAGGAAGAAATTATAAAAATAGTTGATGAGAATTCCTTGAATTATGAGCATGATTGCAATGTTTCTAGTATGAATTATCTGAATATCCATGATACTAATGATATGCAAATCCACAAGCTTGGGGATGCTATGTTTGATGAATATGATATTTTTAGTGCCCCAAGTTTTGATGAGAAAATTTATTATGATGATGGCATGCCTCCTATTTATGATGATTATTGTGATGACATGTATGCTATAAAGAGTAATGACAACCATGAAACTTGTTATCACGATTTTAATATTCAATGTGGTTATGTCAATCAAGTATCTCATGATAGATATTTTGTTGAGTTTGCTCCCACTATTATGAATGATAAGAAATATGGTTAAGTGGAGAGTAATAAATTTTCTATGCTTGTAGATCATGAAAAGAATGCTTTATATGATAGTTATATTGTGAAATTCCTTCATGATGCTACTGAAAATTATTATGAGGGAGGAACATATGCTTGTAGGAATTGCAATAATGTCAAGTTTCTTCCCTATGTGTTGAAAATCTTGAAGATATGCTTGTTTTGCCTTCCTATGCTAGTTGATTCTTGTTCCCATAAATTGTTTACTCACAAAATCCCTATGCATAGGAAGTGGGTTAGACTTAAATGTGCTTGTCATGAGATTCATGATGCTCTTTTGCATGTTTCAATTATTATTCCTATGTGAGCATCATTGAAATCATCATGCCTAGCTAAAAGGCTTTAAAGAAAAGCGCTTGTTGGGAGACAACCCAACACTTTTACTTTATGTTTTTGAGTGTTCACATGATTAAGCTACTGTATTAATCACGTTTTGTGTCTTTTATTTCAATAAAGTGCCAAGTAAAGCCTTTGGGATGACTCACGAGATGAGTAGAATTGATGCTGAACCAAAACAGAAATTTTTGACTCCAGTACAGGAATTTTCGATTCTTACTGGAGTGTGATAATGATCTAATTTTTTTAAACAGTATTCATATACAAATTATTCAGGTTTTCCTAATTGTTCAGAATTTTTAGAGACAGGTAAGTATGGCTATACTACAGATCTTCACAGACTGTTCTGTTTCTGACAGATTCTGTTTTGCATGCATAGTTTGCTTGTTTTAGTGTTTCCATAGCTTATATTTAGTGGTATAAATTATGTGAATGATATAATACAGTAGGTATCATGTGGGAACAATTATGAATCTTGTCTTGACGGTTCCTAAGTGAATGATTTATCTTTATTACACTAACCCTTCTCACGAAGTTCCGTTAAGTTTTGTGTGATTGAAGTTTTAAGTTTTGGGTGAGACACCGATATGAGGAGAATAAGGAGTGACAAGAACCTAAGCTTGGTGATTCCCAAGGCACCCCCAAGGTAATATCCATGGAAGACTCAAGCGCCTAAGCTTGGGGATGCCCCGGAAGGCATCCCCTCTTTCGTCTTCAACACTATCGGTATATCTTACTTAGAGCTATATTTTTATTCATCACATGATATGAGCTTTGCTTGGAGCATCATTTTATTTTGGTATTTTCTGTTAGGTGTTATTTATAATCTTGTTTTTCAATAAAAAGTTCCAAGAATTGCCTTTAGGATGCTTGAATTGCATGTTTGATGTGTGCTGTGTAAAAACAGAAACTTTTGCTGTAGTGCTTGAATTTTCATATATTACTGGTACGTGGAAAGTTTAAGAAATTTTTACACAGTATTTTCATATAAATTCTTTAGCCTGTCCTAAATTTTCATAATTTTTTGAGTTACATAAGTGCACTGGTTTAATAAATTGCTACAGACTGTTCTGTTTGGACAGATTGCTGTCATAGTTTTGTTATCTACTTATCCTATAGTTTCCATAGCCTATATTGGTAGATATAAATTGTGGAAACGATAATAAACAATAGATGATGTTTGAAAATTATTGTGCAACTTGTCTTGGCAGTACATGAAGTGTTGATTTATTCTTATGTGTACTAACCTATCTCACGAGTTCTTTTCAAGTTTTGTGTGGATGAAGTTTTTGAGAATAGGTGAAACTATGATATGAGAGGATTGAATGAGATACAAAAGCTCAAGCTTGGGGATGCCCAAGTCACCCCAAGTAAATATTTCAAGAAGTCTCAAGCATCTAAGCTTGGGGATGCTACGCTTCCCATCTCTCTTCGTCAACTATCGGTTAGCCTATGTTGAGCCCAAATTTTTATTCGTTCACATGATGCGTGCTATTCTTGGAGTTCTATTTTTGTTTAGTTTGATGTTTGAATAAAATACTCAGATCTGAAAATCTTCATTAAGAGAGAGAGAGAGTCCTCACATAGCTACTTAATTGTTTGACTACTCATTGATCTTCACTTATATCTTTTGAGAGTAGCTTGTCATTTACTCTTGTGCTTCACTTATCCTTTGAGTAAATTGTTGAATGAATTGAATACCATGAAGTTGAAATTATATGTTCATATCATGCCTAGTAGTAGCTTCACATTGGGTTTAGAAAGTGAAATCTTTTTGAAGCTTGACAAGCACAATATTGGTCATACAAGCAATTCGTGAATGATTAGTATAAGGAAGAGAACTTTCACATACAAATTTATTATCTTGGACATCTTCTATGATTGTGAATACACATTAATTATTGGGATTTTTATTTTTGTGCCCCTGGTTCGTTAGTTGTACTCATTCATCCCCACGCTCTTAACTTTTGCTCACTTTTCCCCACTCCCTTGCCCGAAACCCTCAGAGCAGGTTACAACGGACGTTGCCGTTGGGTCAATGCCTCTGACCGTTAACTCTGATGAGTGGGGCCGCTCCCGCGCATGCAACTGACCGCGGTCGTGGGGTAGCACGTGTCCATGGGACATGCCCGAAACGTCCCATCGTATAAAGAGGGGGAACCACCTCCCGGCGCATCGCCCCTACCATTTCCCCCAAATCCCCTCCCTGCCGCATCGTCTTCCTCTCACCCACCGCGTCGTCTCGCTTTCCTCCACTGCCTCCACCGCACCATCTCGCTCTCCCCCACCGCATCCTCTTCCTCACCTTCATCGCCTCCATCTGTCCGATGGCGGACGCTCGTGGCGACGCCGGAGCAGCGGCCGGGGATCTAGTAGTGGAGCTGCAGGGCGCGGTGACCGCGGATGAAGTGAAGGATGTTGGCGGCGTCCACGGCGGTGCGGGGAAACTCGCAACCGCTGCGGATGTGGAGAAGGAGGTGGCGGGCTCCGCCTCAGCGCTGCCGGAGCTGAAGGTGACAGCGTCGAGCGGCGCAGTCCATCCCGATGCGCAGCCTGGCGAGGAGCAGGAGGTATTTGCACTTGCTTGTTAGTTCCAATATTTAGCTTGTAGAGTTAGTTGCATTGGTTAGATTGTGATTCGTACGGTAGTACAGATGGTTAGAGTAGTTGGTTTGACGGATGGGCTGGGGTTTTCTGTATGGGGGGGATTGGGGTTTTTGTACTAGGGTTTTTTGGATTACATTCTTTGCAAAAATGCTAGATATATCTGTATGAGGGATAGGGATCTCTGTGCTTCAATGCTACACAGATGTATGCTTATTAGATTTGTTTTTAATGCTACACAGATTGGGGTTTTTAATGCTACACAGATTGGGTTTTTAATGCTACAGACATGTATGCTTATTAGATTGGGTCCCTATTAGATTTGTTTTTTAATGCTACGCAGATTGGGGTTTTGAATGTCATATTCCCAATTGGAATCCATTGATTAAGAAGTTATTTGATTCATTAGTATATAAATTTGTCCACAATATGTAGTTATATTAGCTCTGTTGTTCAATGTGTGTGCATGACAATGGAAAATGCAAATAGGATCATAGTATATTAGCCCTATGATCAATGTGTCATGTGTGCATATCTAAATTTTCAATTGGCTTCTGTATTTACTAGTGATGGATGTAATTGTATATTCAGGAGGACGATGGTTGGGGGAAAAAGAGGAAGCTGGACCTTACTGGGTTCAAGGACCCGTACGATTGAGGGTATGGTGACGACGAAGAGTATGAGGTAAGCCTACTTGAAATTTAGATTGTTCATTTAGTTCCTTTGACATGGTGTATATGAATCTATAATGTATTAATGTAATTCATTCGTGTGTGCAGTATGTCTCTGGAGAAGATGTGGATGTGGACGACGGCAACTTCGCGTCCTTCAAAGCGAAGGAAGAGGAGAAGATCAGGGCCAAGGGAGATGATTACTACTACAAAAGCAAGACCAACACTTGGCGCTGCCCCTACTGCACCACCAAGCCAAAGACAAACCGGCCGCTTCGTTCACCTTCTAGCTCATGCAGAAGATGTAGCCATCCACGGCGAGGACTACAAGATCAGGGGGCAGCATGGTGCCCTCGCGAAAGTCCTGACTCCCCTTCCCAAGTGATGTGATGATGTGTTTTACTTACTTTTGGTTGTTTGGTGAACTTTGTGTGTGAACTATCTATGGATGGTATGGTACTACGATGGTATGGCTATCTATATTGGGTATTTGTGTGTTTTTAAATTTGTCTGCTATGATTTGTTTCAGTGTTTATTTTCTGAGTTTAGGTGCTGCAATGATCACACATGCTGTTTCAGTGTTGCTTCACTGATCAGACATGCTGCAAAGAATAAGAAAAAAGAGAAAATAGTCCATCATTTTATCAAATATTCCAATAACAGAGCAAAAAACAACATTTGAATGAAGATATAATGATTTTTTTTTGTAATAAAGCAGTATTACCCTAATTATTTGTCTCATGTTTATTAATCAAATGCATGCTTTTTCCCACCATGTCTCATTATCCGATGTTTTGAACTGACATTCGACAGGACAGTATAAATTCAAAAAAATGCAAAAAAAAACCTTGGCAACCTATCTATGTTTGTGTAGGAGATCATGTGTGCAAAATTTGAGGTGATTTAGAGGAGGTCAAAGAAATTTGAATTTGAGAAATGTGCTCCAAATGAGCTCCTAGGCTAGGGTAAACAGCCCCATTTGTAATCAAGTTTTTTTGGACCTACTCTAAATGAGCCAAATGTTTTTATTACCACCTATTCAATCTATATAGTGTAGATTCGAAGTCTCACTATTTTTTGAATTAATCTTCATATTTTTACATTTTCTTTTGAAAAAAATATGCTTTAATATAAAAACTATTAAAAACACGTTTAAAATATGAAAATGGAAAACTAAGTTCAGATCCTTCTTATTCACTTTGAAATAAAGCTTTGGTGATTTTTTTTTGATTTTTTTTAAAATTTCAAAAACAGAAGGTAACCCTACCTCCTCTCCTTGAACTCTATGAAATGTTGTACGTGATAGCTCATATGTGTGAAGGTTTTTTCATGAAAATGACCATAGACCAAGTTTATGATTTTTGGTTGGTAACATGTCACATAAGACAACATTGTGCGCAAGTTTTATATTTTTTTGATTTTTTTAAAATTAATGGTGCTCATTTGACCTCGATCGTGCGAGCTAGGGTTTTTTTTTGAAAATGTCCGTATACCAAGTTTAGTATTTTTCCTCGTTTGTGTGTCTTATAAAACGACGAACGGCGAAGGTTTCATATTTTTTTAGATTTTTTTAAATTAGTTATGCTCAGTTAAAGCCTTAGAAACCCTGTTGACCAGCTCAAAACCCCTCTAAACCCCGCGGGGTTTCGCCTAACCCTAGCTCCGAACGTCAGCCGTCCGATCATACCCTAGCGCCAAGCGACAGCCCTCAAATGTGGTCTTCTAGAAGGAATTCGGTGGGCAGGCTGCGTGCAGGCTCCGCGCCGTTGGATCACATGGACGGCTCCGCATCGTTGGATCGTGGGGCGATCCGCGAGAGGCGATCCTGTTGGTTGTGCTCGGCTGCTCGCCCACCATTGACTCCGTGAAAAAAACGTAGTTATTGGGCCCAAAAGAAAACCAAGCTCTGGTTGGGCCATCGAATTGCGTCGTTTTTTTGCATCGTTTGCTCTGTTTTTAGTGAACGTGCTGGCTCTGTTTTTTTGCATCGTTTGAAATTACACAACAATTGACATTGCCTAGAAAATTTAGTTCTTTTTGTTCAATACAAATGCAAAATGACCAAATTTATAAGGGCCAAATATATTTTTATCATGCAAAATGGCCACAAACTATTCAAAAATTGTCTCTTTTTGTTCATATAATATATATGACCACGGATTCCCACGCGTGTAATTAGCTTCTTTTTCTTCTTCTTTTCAAACCACAGTTTCCCATGCGTGTACACTCCTGATGCCGCGGTGGGTGTGAAAACGGGCTACTTCACATTTGACCCCGTTATTGCCACGGCAAAATAACACGTAGCACTACGGCTATTTAAGCCACCCTCTGCCTCTGCCATCCCTCATCCATCTCCCATCCTCTGCCATCTGCCCTTCTTGCTCTTTGACCCCTTCTCCTTCTTCTGCACATCCCTCAGCCATGCAGTACACCGGACCAACCTACCGCTTCCCACCCACCATGCCGGAGAGGCTCTACCCTACCGGCGTGTACGTTGAGCGCACACTACGTGTGTGGGCGATATCAAGGTGGAGGACCGCAAGGAACTTCACCGAGTTCTTCCTCGCGGCCGGCTACCGCCACCTCCCGCGGGGATCTCCAACGATGTTCCGCGTTGAGGAGGTCATTCAAAACGGGTTGGTGGTTGCTCTCCTTGCCCACTTCACCAACACATTCGACGCCTTCTACCTCCTCGGCCGGGTGTTTTGGTGTGGCTGCGAGTTCATCGCTTTCACCACCCACAACATGTTCACGGAGTACACCAACATCTTACCCACCGCGTCGCGCATGCACACTCTTCCGTACCCCATCGACAACGCCCCGGAGGAGCAGTGAAGGGCGCCCGAAGGAGGAGCGAGGTGGAGAAGGCGGCGGCTAGGGTTCTAAACCCTCTATCTATTTTTCTTTTTTTTTTGAATCTATGTTATGTTAATTAAGTTGTAATTGAACTATGTTGGAGATGCTATGGGCTTGTTGGCCCTTTTATTAAGTTCTATTATTAAGTTTTCTATCTATTCTATTATTAAGTTCTTGCTAGTTTGAACTATGTGATCGTGCTATGGGCTTGTTGGCCCTATCTACATATTTGTTGATTGTTTTCTTAGAGAGCTCGCTTTGTTAGTAACCACCTAGTGCATGCAGCCACAACGAACCCTTCTCTTTTTTTTACACAAGCCACAAATATGTAGCCACCTAGCTAGTGCATGCAGCCACAAAAATATAAAACATATTTTTCAATTTATTTGTCGTAGCAAAACGGGTGCAGATGCGAGTGGATCGAAAAGGCTGAAACTGATCGTAAAAAACGATGCTCTAATTCAAGGAGACAAGCGTGCAAGAAGAGAGGAACCAGCGGCAGCGATCGTCGCTGCATCCATGGCGGCTGACGTGCACGAAAGCGGCTCGGTCAGTGCATCGTGGTGGCACGCATCGACGCATGCAGGCTCGGTCGGCGCATGCAGGCTCGGTCGGCGCATCGTGGCGGCGCGCATCGACCCATGCAGGCAGGCTTGCTGGGTGTATGCATAGCAGGCTTCTGTCGTGGTGGCGCGTGCAGGCGTTTAATTCAAGGGACGGCCCAACGAAACCACGGCCCAACGGTCGAACAGCGACACCGCCCAACGCGGCCCCACTTGTCAGGTCCAACGGGCGACACAGTCCAGCGCGGCCCCACTCGTCAGAGTTAACGGTCAAGCCATTGACCCGACGGCAACGTCCGTTGTGACCTGTTCTGAGTGTTTCGGGCAAGGGAGTGGGGAAAACTGAGCAAAAGTTAAGAGCACGGGGATGAATGAGTAGAGCTAAGGAACCAGGGGCACAGATGTAAAAAACCCTTAATTATTTTCAAACTTGAGCAAATTAGTTGAAGTTGGACAAGGAAGACAACGTAATGAGTTATGGTTGTGTATATTTGCATAGAAGTTATATTGTTATGGATCCTCCAACATGTGGTGGTTGTCTAGAACCTTTTGCTAGCCAACACTTCGTAGTAATTAGAGATACTACTTGTGCATCCAAAAACCCTTAAACCCAGTTTCTTGCCATGAGAGTCCACTATATCTACCTATATGCGGTATTACCCTGCTGTTCCAAGTAAATTTGCATGTGCCACCTCTAAAATTTCAAATGAGCATCTGTTTTGTGTGCCTGGACCGCTCATGGAGCGACGGGGGGCGGTCAGTATCTTCCATGTTAAGCAGGTTATTCTCATGATGAGTCTTTATTCACTCGTCCTTGCATGAGAGGGGCGGTAATAGGGATTCCCAGTCCCGAAATAAAAAAATGCAAATAATTAAACAAAACGCCCCCAGGAATGTTGTTGGTATGGACGGTACCCGTGGATTCGGCTATCCGTGGAGTGTGTTTGTTGGTGGAGGGGGAGTAAACCTTTACGTTTACCGCTTGGGAACCGCCGCTAATGTTTTTAACAAGGAAGATATTTCTAACTCTTGGTCGTAACGTTGACAGGAAGGGTGCACCTCCCAAAATTATATTTATCTCTGTTTTAAACAATGAGCTCTGGCACATATGCAAATCCCTGCTTCCTTTTGTGAAGGGACAATCTATTTACTTTCATGTGATTTACTTTTCATGTTGAGTCAACTTCTTATTCCAACCTACTTCTATTAGTTGGCAAGCATCATGTGGTGGGGAAAGATTTAGGCACATATGGCCAGTCAAATATATTTGATCATGACTTATTATTGTTGACAATTATCTCCATGATAAATGAGTTGGGAGGCGAAACATTAAGCCCCTATCTTTCTATGTGTTCGATGGATATTGTTTGTTCTAAGAGTATGCTTTGAGTACTAGCAATCATAGAAGACTATATGATGATTGAGTATGTGGAGCTTTTACTCAGACTTTGTTGAGAATAAGTTAAATTGCAATTGTTTGGTGACTAAGAACATAGGTTGTCAAGTTTTAAGAGAATTCATTGTTTGAACCATAACATGTGAATTGATTGCTCTATCATGATGATTTTTATGAGAAAAAGTTGCTGGTTATGATGCTAGAAAATTGACTGAAATTATCAATGATCAAACTTATATATTATGCTAGCATTCACACTTCATAAATTAGTTCTTTTATCATTTACCTACTCGAGGACGAGTAGGAATTAAGCTTGGGGATGCTGATACGTCTCCAACGTATCGATAATTTATGAAGTATTCATGCCATATTCACCTATGTTTACAATACTTTTATATGGTTTTGATGCACTTTATATGATTTATTTAGAACTAACCCGGACTGACGCTGTTTTTAGCAGAACTACCGTGTTGTTGTTTTTGTGCAGAAAATGAAAGTTCTCGGAATCGCCCGAAACTTTTTGACGATTTTTTTGGAACAAAAGAGGAACTAGAAGCTTCGTGGGAGGGCCAGAAGAGTCACGTGGTGGGCACAACCCACCAGGGCGTTCCAGGCCCACCTGGCGCGCCCTGGTGTATCGTGCCCACCTTCACATGAAACCAACGCCAAAAAATCCTATAAATATAGAAACCATCAGAAAGAACCATAGGCTCTTCGCTTCACCACCGCAACTCTCTGTATCAATGAAAAACCAATCTAGAGACGTTCCAGTACCCTGCCAGAGAGGGGAATCCATCTCCGGTGGCCATCTTCATCATCCCGGTGGAGGCCATGACGAGGAGGGAATAGTCCACCCTCGGGGCTAAGGGTATGTACCAGTAGCTATGTGTTCAATCTCTCTCGCGTGTTCTTGAGATGTCACGATCTTGATGTATCATGGGCTTTGTTAATATAGTCGGATCACATGATGTTATTCCCTTGCTATCATGTTGTGATGAATTGAATATTTCCCTTTGAGATGTCGTTATGTTGGATTGAATATTTTGGTTGAGAACACTTGATGTACGTCTTGCGTGGGATACCCGTAGTGACATTGGGGTATTCTATTGATTCACTTGATATATGTTGAGGCATCAACTTGCAGATTCTGGTGACCTAGGGGATCTATGATTAGGGGTTGATTGCATGTTTTCATACCATGTTCTCCAATAGAAATCTTGGGGCACTCTTTGAGGTTCTTTGTGTTGGATTGAGTATTATGAATCTGAAATTGTTTGATGTGTATCATATAATTAACTCATGGATACTTGTGGTGACATTGGAGTATCTAGGTGACATTAGAGTTGGTTGATGCGTATCATATGGTGTTATTTTAGTACGAACTCTCGATAGATTGATCGGAAAGGATAACTTGGTGTTATTTTAGTACGAACTCTTGGATAGATCGATCGGAAAGGATAACTTTAAGGTGGTTTTGTACCCTACAAATAATTTCTTCTTATGTTCTCCTCTAGATAAGAACTTTGAAGTGATTCTTCGTTGCACGTTGAGGGATGGTAATGTGATCCAATTATATTAGCATTGTTGAGAGATTGCACGAGCGAAAGTACGGACCCTATGCCTTTTTTCAAGCATTGCAATACCGTTTATGCTCACTTTTGTTACTTGCTACCTTGCTGTTTTTATATTTTCAGATTACAAAAACCTATATCTACCATACATATTGCACTTGTATCACCATCTCTTCGCCGAACTAGTGCACCTATACAATTTGCCATTGTATTGGGTGTGTTGGGGACACAAGAGATTTCTTGTATTTGATTGCAGGGTTGTTTGAGAGAGACCATCTTCATCCTACACCTCTGATACGTCTCCATCGTATCTATAATTTTTGATTGTTTGATGCCATTATTATACAACTTTCACATATTTTTGGCAACATTTTATATGATTTATTGGACTAACATATTGATCTAGTGCCCAGTCCCAGTTCTTGTTTGTTGCATGTTTTTTGTTTCACAGAATATCCATATCAAACGAAGTCCAAAGGCGATAAAAATTTATGGAGATTTTTTTTGGAATATTTGTGAATTTTGAGAAGTGGAATCAACGCAAACGGAGGCCCATAGCCCGCACGATACATCAGGGCGTGCCCTAGGGGCCCAAACGCGTGGTGGTGTCTTGTGCCCACCTCGTAAGTCGGTTGGAGCTCTCCTTCAGGCGCAAGGAAGCTAATTTTTGGATAAAAATCCCCTCAAAATTTCAGCCCGATCGGAGTTACGGATCTCCAGGAATATAAGAAACGGTTTTCAGCCAGAAAACAGGAACGCGAAACAGAAGAGAACAGAGAGGGAGATCCAATCTAGGAGGGGCTTCTGCCCCTCCGCCACCATGGCGGCCATGGACCAGAGGGGGAACTCTCCTCCCATCTAAGGGGGAGGCCAAGGAAGAAGAATAAGGAGGGGGGCTCTCTCCCCCTCTCTCCCGGTGGTGCCGGAACGCCGCCGGGGCAATCATCGTGACGGCGACCTACTCCAACAACTTCGCCGCCGTCAACACCAACTCTCTCCCCCTCTATGCAGTGGTGTAATACCTCTCTTCCCCACTGTAATCTCTACTTAAACATGGTGCTCAACTCCATATATTATTTCCCAATGATATTTGGCTATCCTATGATGTTTGAGTAGATCTCTTTTGTCCTATGGGTTAATTGTGGTATGATGTTATGGATGTGAGTAGTATGTTGATATGGTGTTGTCCTATGGTGCCCTCCGTGTCGCGCAAACGTGAGGGATCCCCGCTGTAGGGTGTTGCAATATGTTCATGATTTTCCTATGGTGGGTTGCGTGAGTGACAGAAGCACAAACCCACTGTAGGTTATTTGTAGAATGCTATTTTGCTTCACTTAGATTTATTAGAGAATGGTCTTTTGTAGAAATAATTAAACTCTCTTGCTTCACTTATATCTATGTAGAGAGTCAACAGGAATTGGTCATTCACATGGTTAGTCATAAAATCCTACATATAACTTCGGGATCACTGAATATGATATGTTTGATTCCTTGCAATAGTTTTGCGATATAGAGATGATAATATGTGGGAGATACTAGTGGATGATCGTGTTTTGTAAGATATTGGTGTTAAGGTTTGTGATTCCCGAAGCATGCACATATAGTCTCCCGTTATGCTTGGAAGTTGGAGCACAATTTATTCTTGATTGTCTATCTTTGTGTGATGGTCAGGGGTGCGCGATGGTTAACTCCTACCAACCTCCCCCCTAGGAGCATGCGTAGTAATACTTTGCTTCGAGGGATAATAAACTTTTTCAATAAGTATGTGAGTTCTTTATGACTAATGTGAGTCCATGGATTATACGCACTCTTACCTTTCTGCAATTTGCTAGCCTCTACGGTACCGTGCATTGCCCTTTCTCACCTCGAGAGTCGGTGCAAACTTCGCCGGTGCATCCAAACCCCGTGATATGATACACTCTATCACACATAAGCCTTATTATATCTTCCTCAAAACAGCCACCATACCTACCTATTATGGCATTTCCATAGCCATTCCGAGATATATTGCCATGCAACTTCCACCGCTTCTGTTTTGATGACTTGAGCATTCATTGTCATATTGCATTACATGATCGTAAGATAGCTAGCATGATGTTTCCATGGCTTGTCCCATTTTTGATATCTTTGCTACGCTAGATCATTGCATTCATATAGAGTTGTTCTACTATCGTTCTAATATTGAGTTGTAAGTAAATAGAAGTGTGATGATCATCATTATTCATTATTAGAGCATGTCCCAGTGATGAAAGGATGATGGAAACTATGATTCTCCCACAAGTCGGGATGAGGCTCCGGACAAAGAAAAATAAGGAAAAGAAAAAAAAAGAAAAAAAGAAAAAAAGAAAAAAGAAGAAAAAAAAGAAAGAAAAAAGAAAAAAAGAGAGAAAGAAAAAGGTGCATGCTAATTCCACACTTGTGCTTCAAAGTAGCACCAAGTTTTTCATATAGAGAGTCTCCTATGTTGTCACTTTCATATACTAGTGGGAAATTTTCATTATAGAGTTAGATGCACACCCACTTAGTTTTCATATTGAGCTTTCATACACTTATAGCTCTTAGTGCATCCGTTGCATGGCAATCCCTACTCCTCGCATTGATATCTATTGATGTGCATCTCCATAGCCCGTTGATACGCTGAGTTGATGCGAGACTTTCTTCTCCACTTTTACCCCTTTGAAACCTACCACCATATTCTATTCCACCCATAGTGCTATATCCATGGCTTGCGCTCATGTATTGCGTGAGATTTGAAAATGCAGAAGCGCGTTAAAAAGTATGAACCAATTGCTTGGCTGACACCGGGGTAGTACATGATTTATACTTTGTGTTAAGAAGACAGAGCATGACAAGGCTATATGATTTTGTAGGGATAGCTTTCTTTAGCCTTGACATTTTGAAACACATGATTGTTTGTTGGGATGCCTGAGTATTAATGTCTTTATGTCAAAACTAGACTATTGCTTTGAATCACTTGTGTCTTAATATTCATGCCATGATTAGATATATGATCAATATTATGCTAGGTAGCATTCCACATCAAAAATTATCTTTTTTATCATTTACCTACTCGAGGACGAGCAGGAATTAAGCTTGGGGATGCTGATACGTCTCCGTCGTATCTATAATTTTTTATTGTTTCATGCCAATATTATACAACTTTCACATATTTTTGGCAACATTTTATATGATCTATTGGACTAACATATTGATCCAGTGCCCAGTGCCAGTTCTTGTTTGTTGCATGTTTTTTTGTTTCGCAGAATATCCATATCAAACGAAGTCCAAAGGCGATAAAAATTTACGGAGATTTTTTTTGGAATATTTGTGAATTTTGATAAGTGGAATCAACGCAAACGGAGGCCCACAGCCCCACGATACATCAAGGCGCTCCCTAGGGGCCCAAACGCGTGGTGGTGTCTTGTGCCCACCTCATAAGTCGGCTGGAGCTCTCCTTCAGGTGCAAGGAAGCTAATTTTTGGATAAAAATCCCCTCAAAATTTCAGCCCGATCGGAGTTACGGATCTCCGGGAATATAAGAAACGGTTTTCGGCCAGAAAACAGGAACGCGAAACAGAAGAGAACAGAGAGGGAGATCCAATCTAGGAGAGGCTCCTGCCCCTCCACCGCCATGGCGGCCATGGACCAGTGGGGGAACTCTCCTCCCATCTAGGGGGAGGCCAATGAAGAAGAAGAAGGAGGGGGGCTCTCTCCCCCTCTCTCCCGGTGGCGCCGGAACGCCGCCGGGGCAATCATCGTGACGGCGATCTACTCCAACAACTTCGCCGCCGTCAACACCAACTCTCTCCCCCTCTATGCAGCGGTGTAACACCTCTCGTCCCCGCTGTAATCTCTACTTAAACATGGTGCTCAACTCCATATATTATTTCCCAATGATATTTGGCTATCCTATGATGTTTGAGTAGATCTCTTTTGTCCTATGGGTTAATTGTGGTATGATGTTATGGATGTGAGTTGTATGTTGATATGGTGCTGTCCTATGGTGCCCTCCGTGTCGCACAAATGTGAGGGATCCCCGCTGTAGGGTGTTGCAATATGTTCATGATTTGCCTATGGTGGGTTGCGTGAGTGGCAGAAGCACAAACCCGAGTAGATGGGTTGTTGCATATGGGAGTAAAGAGGACTTGATACTTAATGCTATGGTTGGGTTTTACCTTAATGATCTTTGGTAGTTGCGGATGCTTTCTATAGTTCCAATCATAAGTGCATATGATCCAAGTACGGAAAGTGTGTTAGCGTATGCCTCTCCCTCATTGCATATAACACGTATCTATCGTATCATATTCAATTGCCTATGGACAATCTTTCTCTTGCGTTACACAAAAAGCTTTCTACTAGTATATTTACTTTTATTGTTCTTTTATTAAAACAGCACCTAACTTTTATTTCCACGTTCTTTATTATCTTGCAAAGTACTTCTAGTTTTATTCCCGCAAAGTAGTTTCATACTTGTTCTAGGTAAAGCAAGCATTAGCGTGCGTAGAGTTGTATCGGTGGTCGATAGAACTTGAGGGAATATTTGTTCTACCTTTAGTCCTCGTTGGGTTCGACACTCTTACTTATCGAAAAAGGCTACAAATGATCCCCTACACTTGTGTGTCAACCTCCCATGGATTGATAAACCTTAGGTCATCCACTTGAGGGAAAATTGCTACTGTCCTACAAAACTCTGCGCTTGGAGGCCCAACAAAGTCTACGAGAATAAAGTTGCGTAGTAGACATCAGGAGGCTAGAAATCAAGATCCATATGGTTGGAGTGGATGATCTTGACCTCAACACAAGGATAGGTGGTTCTCTCTCAGAAAATTGGATATGACAAGTGTGGAATGGTTCCGAGTGCTTCTCTTTTGAGTGGTATGTGGTGGAGGGGTATATATAGTCATCTCCATAAATCCAACTGTTACAACATTATTGCCAAACTCGGTGGAACCAAAGTAAAACTTGGTGGCACCAACTTGTTCAAAATGTGGCAACTTTAGGCTTTTCGGTGAGACCGATATGGAATACTCGGTGGTACCGATATGGGTGACCTAGGCAGTTACCAAATCTCGGTGAGACTGATTTCTCAAAATCAGTGGGACCGATTTGGAGAAATGGGTTAACAGAGAGTTGGCCCAACTTCTCGGTGAAACCGATTTGCAAAACTCGGTGGGACCGAATCATGAAAATGGCTAACCAGGAAGTTGGTCACTGTTTTCGGTGGCACCGGAAGGGAATGTTGGTAGTACCGAGTTGTGGGTCTTGGCTAGGGTTTCTGTCTAGGCTTTTGACTCGGTGTAGCCGATATGGAAATGTTGGTGACACTGATTTTGAGTGGTAGGCTCTATAACAGAATATTTGTGGGAGAGCTTGTGGGTGTTTTTGGTGACTAACTCTTGATCACTTTGAGCATTTCATTCACCATTATTACCTCAACCCCTTTTGATAGTATTGGCTTACTCAAAGTGATTTCTCACAAAGTAAAATGTAGAGTCTTCATGCTTGTAGCTTAGACAATCATATTCCTTGCATCTTGGGGTCTCCTCACAATCCTTTGCCAATCAAACATTGAACTTTTTCCTGAAACATACTTAGTGGAAACATTAGTCCAATGAAATATATGTTGTTATTAATTACCAAATCCACCTAGGGAGAAGTTGTGCTTTCAGAGGCGGTGGAGGAGACCCCTGTGGGCCCCACAACCCATCAAGGCGCGCGAGGGGCCTCTGGCACGCCCTGGTGTCTTGTGGGCCCCACGGGCCTCCCCCAGGTGCTTCCTTGGCTCCCAAGTTGTCTTTTGGCCCCAAAAAATCTCCAAAAAGTTTCGTGGCAATTGGACTCCGTTTGGTACTGATATTCTATGTAGTAAAAAAAAAGGAAAAAACAGCAACTGGCACTTGGCACTATGTCAATAGGTTAGTCCCAAAAAATGATATAAAGTTGCTATAAAATGATTGTAAAACATCCAAGAATGATAATATAACAGCATGGAACAATCTAAAATTATAGATACGTTGGAGACGTATCAGCATCCCCAAGCTTAATTCCTACCCGTCCTCGAGTAGGTAAGTGATAAAAACAGAATTTTTGATGTGGAATGCCGCCTAACATGTTCATCACATATTCTTTTCTTTTGTAGCATGGACATTTGGAATTTTAGATGGTTCAAAGCAATAGTCTAGTTTTGACATGAAGACTTCAATACTCAAGCATACCAACAAGCAACCATGTCTTTCAAAATATCAACACTAAAGAAAGTTATCCCTAGCCCATCATGCTCAATCATTAATCCATTCATGAAACACACTCGAATATTAGCTATACCCAATGCACAAGTATGATCATAGTGCCCCCTAGTTGGTGCTTTATGAGAGAAGATGTAGACTCAAATAAAAGTAAAAATTGCATAAAGTAAATAGATAGGTCATTCGCAGAGGGAAGTAGGGATTTGTAGAGGTGCCAGAGCTCAAAGCTTAAATTGAGATATAAAATTTTTGAGAGGCATGCTTTTCCTGTCAACGAAAACGAAAAAGTAGTTCTCAATACTTTCCATGCTAGATATATCATAGGCGGTTCCCAGAAAATAAAGTTTATTCCTTTTTCCACCATTCTTTCACAATCCATGGCTAGCCGTATCCACGATTGCCTTCCATACCAACACTATCATTTTTGATTGTTCCATGCTATTATATTATCATTCTAGGTTACTTTTTGAGTAATAATTTACAAATTTATATTATTTTTGAGCACTAACCTATTGACCCAGTGCTTAGTGCCAGTTGCTGTTTTCTGCGTGTTTTTTTACTTTTTAGGTTTACAGTACCAAACGAGGTCCAATTGCCCCGAAACTTTTTATGATTTTTTTGGACCAAAAGAAGACTTGGAAGCTTCGGAGACGACCGGAGGCCGCACGAGGGAGGCACAAGCCAACAGTGCGTGCCCAGGGGGGTGGTCACGCCCTGATGGCTTGTCCCTCCCTATGGCCCTCTTACCCCCGTTCTCTAGGCTATAAATTCACATATATTCCAAAAACCCTAGGGGGCATCCAGAAACACTTTTTCCACTATCGCAAGTCTCTATTCTACCACGATCCCATCTGGAGCTCCGTTCCGGCACCCTGTCGGAGGGGGGATCGATCACGGAGGGCCTCTTTACCAACCTTGCTGCCCGTATGATGATGTGTGAGTAGTTCACCATAGACCTATGGGTCCGTAGTTGGTACCTAGATGGCTATCTCTCTCTCTCTCTCTCTCTCTCTCTCTCTCTCTCTCTCTCTCTCTATCTCTCTCTTTTGATCTTCAATACAATGATCATCGCATCTTCGCTTTGATCTATCCGATGTAATTCTTTTGTACGGTGTGTTTGTTGGGATCCAATGAATTATGGGTTTATGTTTCAGATTATTCATGAAAAGTATTTGAGTCACCTATGAATATTATGATTCTTATTTGCATGATCATTGTAGCTTCGTAAATCTCTCCGATCTATTGAAATAGTTTGGCCAACTAGATTGATATTTCTTCAGTGAGAGGGGTGCATTGTAGTGGGTTCAATCTGGTGGTGCTCTATATCCCAGTGTCAGAAGGGGACAAGACACATCTTTGTATTGTTGCCACTAAGGATAAAACGATGGGGTTAGTTCATATTAATTGAATTCTCTTTGTCTACATCATGTCAATGTTCTCCAAGCATTACTCTGTTTTACTTAATACTCTAGATGCATGTTGGATAGCGGTCGATGGGTGGAGTAATAGTAATAGGTGCAGGAAGGAGTCGGCCTATTTGCTTATGGACGTGATGCCTATATATACATGATCATTGCCGTAAATATCACATAACTATGCGCTTTTCTATCAATTGCCCAACAGTAATTTGTTTACCCACCGTATGTTGCCTACATGAGAGATGCCGCTAGGAAAAACTATACCCCCGGGTCTATTCACTTATATCTTTACAAAATCTATCAGTACCTTGCTGCCATTATTTACCTTTTATTTTATTTTGCAATTTACAATTATCTATTATTATCTACACACTTCACTTGCTTGCAAATAACGAGATCAAGGGGATTGACAACCCTCTTGCCGCGTTGGGTGCAAGTTGTTTGCTCTTTTGTGTGCAGCCACTGAAGACGGTTGTGGATTGATATTCCTCTTGGTTCGATAAACCTTGGTTTTTTACCTGAGGGAAATACTTATCCGTATTGTGCTGCAATTACCCGTTCCTCTTCAGGAAAACCCAACGTAGATCACAAGTATTAGAAAGGATTTCCGGCGCCGTTGCCGGGGAATATCATCAACAACTATCATGTAACTTCACACAAATTATCATTCACTTGTTCTTCTTTTTATTTGCTGTTATATTTAGCTTGCTTCATAAAAATCAAAAATCAAAAAATATTTATCTTTGCTTGTTACTAGTTTACTTCTTTGCTTTCTAGTTTGCTTGTCTTGCTTGTTACTTTGCTTGCTAGGTCACCGTGTCTCAAGATACTACTAAGTTGTGTGACTTCTCAAATACTAATAACAACAATTTTATTAGTACTCCTATACCACCCACCACTAGTGCGGAGGCTTTTGATATTAATGCTGCATTGCTGAATCTTGTGATGAAAGATCAATTTTCGGGATGTCCTAATGAGGATCCCGCTGCTCATCTTAATACTTTTGTTGAACTTTGTGATATGCAAAAGAAAAAGGATATGTATAATGATGTTGTGAAATTAAAATTATTTCCTTTTTCACTTAGAGATAAAGCTAAGGCTAGGTTTTCATCTTTACCACGTAATAGTATTGGAACATGGGATAAGTGTAAAGATGCTTTTATTTCCAAGTATTTTCCTCCTGCTAAGATCATCTCCCTTAGGAATGAAATTATGAATTTTAAACAACATGATCAAGAACCTATTGCACAAGCTTGGGAGAGGATGAAATTGATGATTAGAAATTTCCCTACTCATGGTTTAAACTTGTGGATGATTATCCAAAACTTCTATGATGGACTAAACTTTGTGTCTAGGAATCTTCTAGATTCTGCTGTAGGTGGTACCTTTATGGATGTGACCTTAGGAGAGGCAACAAAACTTCTGGACAACATCATGACAAATTACTCTCAATGGCATACCGAAAGAGCTCCAATTGGCAAGAAGGTAAATTCTATCGAAGAAATCGCTACTTTGAGTGAAAAAGTGGATGCTCTTATGAATATGGTTGCTAGCAAAAATTCTCATGTTGATCCAAATGATATGCCCTTGTCTACTTTGATTGAGAAAAACAATGATGCTATTGATGTGAACTTTATTTTGAGAAACAATTTCAATAACAACGCTTATAGAGGAAATTTCAATGCTAGGTCGTATCCCGGTAACTCCTCTAACAACTATGGAAAGTTGATAACCCACAAGTATAAGGGATCACAACAGTTTTCGAGGGTAGAGTATTCAACCCAAATTTATAGATTCGACACAAGGGGAGCCAAAGAATATTTGAGAGTATTAGCAGCTGAGTTGTCAATTCAACCACACCTAGAGATTAAATATCTGCAGCAGAGTGATCAGTAGCATAGTAGTATGATAGTTTGATAGAATTAGTGACAGTAACAGTAACGGTAACGGTGATAGCAATAGTTTTGTAGAAATTGGAACAGTAGCAGCAGTAGTAACTTAGCAAGAACAATAAGTGGAGAACTCGTAGGCACTGGATCGGTGAACTCGTTGGATGATATTCATCATATAACAGTCATAACGTAGGGCGACACAGAACTAGCTCCAGTTCATAAATGTAATGTAGGCATGTATTTCGTAAATAGTCATACGTGCTTATGGAAAAGAACTTGCATGACATCTTTTGTCCTACCCTCCCGTGGCAGCGGGGTGCATAAGGAAACTAAGGGATATTAAGGCCTCCTTTTAATAGAGAATCGGAACAAAGCATTAACACACGGTGAATACATGAACTCCTCAAACTACGGTCATCACCGTGAAGTATCCCAAATATTGTCACTATGGGGTTGACGGATCATAACACGTAATAGGTGCATATGACTAGGCAAGATCGGATTAAGAACATAGATATAAAGATGATAACATAAACGGTTCAAATTTCAAATCATGGCACTCGGGCCCTAGTGACAAGCATTAAGCATGGCAAAGTCATAGCAATATCAATCTCAGAACATAGTGGATACTAGGGATGAAGCCCTAGCAAAAACTTACTCGATTACATGATGAATCTCATCCAACTCCTCACCGACCGGCAAGCCTACGAAGGAATTACTCACTCCCGGTGAGGAGCATCATGGAATTGGCGATGGAGAAGGGTTGGTGATGACGAAGACCGAAGATTCCCCTCTCTAGAGCCCCAAACGGGCTCCAGATCTGGCCTCCCGATGAAGAACAGGAGGTGACGACGGCTCCGTATCGTAAAACGCGACGAAACTTTATCTATGATTTTTTCTCCGAAAATAGGAATTTATAGTGGTGGAATTAGGGTCGGTGGGGCCATGAGGTGGGCACAACCCACCAGGGCGCGCCTGGGGGGGCTGGCGCGCCCTGGTGTATGCTGGCCAGCCTCTGGCCCCCCTCCGGTGGTTCTTGACTCCAGAATTTTTTATTTATTCCAAAATAAATCTCCAAAAAGTTTCATCCAATTTCAAGAACTTTTATTTCTGCACAAAAAACAACACCATGGTAGTTCTGCTGAAAACAGCGTTAGTCCGGGTTAGTTTCATTCAAATCATGCAAACTAGAGTCCAAAACAGGGGCAAAAGTGTGAGGAAAAGTAGATACGACGGAGACGTATCAACTCCCCCAAGCTTAGCCCATTGCTTGTCCTCAAGCAATTCAGTTGACAAACTAAAAGTGATAAAGAAAAACTTTTACGAACTCTTTTGTTCTTGTTTACATATATATGCTTAAGTAGCACAAAGGGTTTCAGCAAAGATTATGACTAACCATGCCATCAATAGCTCTTAGAAATTATATTAACTCATATCAATAACATAAGCAACTAGCGAGCAATAATAAGATATCTCAAATGCCAACACTTTGTCAAAACAATCATGATACAATATGACAATAGTGGTATCTCGCTAGCCCTTTCTGAGACCGCAAAACATAAATGCAGAGCACCTCCAAAGTTCAAGCAGCGACTAAACATTGTAATTCATGGTAGAAAAGATCCAGTCATGCTGCACCCAACATCAACTATACACAATGCATGAGGATGACAATAGTGCTCTTAGATCTGGCGCTTATTTGAGAAGGTGATGACTCAACATAAAAAGTAAATAGATAGTCCCTTCGCAGAGGGAAGCATGGATTTGCAGCGGTGCAAGAGTTCAAGGTTTAAAACAGAGATAGATATAATTTTGGGAGGTACACCCTTCCTGTCAACGTTACGACCAAGAGTTCTCAATATCTTCCATGCTAAACAAATTAGCGACGGTTCCCAAGCGGCAAAAGTAAAGGTTTACTCCCCCTCCACCAACAATCACACTCAATGACTAGCCGCATCCACGGGTACCGTCCAAACCAACAACATTCCTGGGGGAGTTTTGTTTAATTATTTTTGATTTTTTTATTTCGGGACTGGGAATTCATATTACCGCCCCCTGTCGCTCCATGAGCGGTCCAGGCATATGATACGCCTCCAACGTATCTATTTTTCCTCACTCTTTTGCCCTTGTTTTGGACTCTAATTTGCATGATTTGAATGGAACTAACCCGGACTGACGCTATTTTCAGCAGAATTGCCATGGTGTTGTTTTTGTGCAGAAATAAAAGTTCTCGGAATGGAACGAAACTTCTTGGAGATTTATTTTGGAAAATAAAAAAAATACTGCAGCCAAAAACCACCGGAGAGGGGGCCCAGGGTGCGCAGCACCCACTAGGGTGGTGGGCACCTCGGGGCCCCACTTGACCTATCTCCGCCGCTATAAATTCCTAAATTTGGAGAAAAAAACAGAGAGAAAGAATTATTGCGTTTCACGAGACGGAGCCGCCGCCACCTCCTGTTCTTCATCGGGAGGCCAGATCTGGAGCCCGTTTGGGGCTCCGGAGAGGGGAATCTTCGGTCTTCGTCATCATCAACCTTTCTCCATCGCCAATTCCATGATGCTCCCCACCGGGAGTGAGTAATTCCTTCATAGGATTGCTGGTCGGTGAGGAGTTGGATGAGATTCATCATGTAATCGAGTTAGTTTTGTTAGGGCTTGATCACTAGTATCCATTATGTTCTGAGATTGATGTTGCTATGACTTTGCTATGCCTAATGCTTGTCACTAGGGCCCGAGTGCCATGATTTCAGATCTGAACCGTTTATGTTATTATCTCTATATATATGTTCTTGATCCGATCTTGCCTAGTCATATGCACCTATTACGTGTTATGATCCGTCAACCCCATAGTGACAATATTTGGGATACTTCGCGGTGATGACCGTAGTTTGAGGAGTTCATGTACTCACCATGTGTTAATGCTTTGTTACGGTTCTCTATTAAAAGGAGGCCTTAATATCCCTTAGTTTCCTTATGGACCCCGCTGCCACGGGAGGGTAGGACAAAAGATGTCATGCAAGTTCTTTTCCATAAGCACGTATGACTATTTACGGAATGCATGCCTACATTACATTGATGAACTGAGCTAGTTATGTATCGCCCTAGGTTATGACTGTTATATGATGAATATCATCCAACGAGTTACCGATCCAGTGCCTACGACCTTTCCACTTATTGTTCTTGCTAAGTTACTACTGTTGTTGCTGCTATTCCAACTGCTACAAAACTACTTCTACTACTGTTACCGCTACTGTTACTATTGCTACTGCTATCAAACCTATCATATTACTGTGCTACTAATCACTTTGCTGCAGATATTTATCTCCAGGTGTGGTTGAATTGACAATTCAACTGCTAATACTCTCAAGTATCTTTGTCTCCCCTTGTGTCGAATCTATAAATTTAGGTTGAATACTCTACCCTCGAAAACTGTTGCGATCCCCTATACTTGTGGGTTATCAGCATACAAAACAGACTTTCATTTGAATTTTTAGAGATGGAACATGCAAATTTAGTTTGGAACGGCAGGGTAATACCGCATATAGTTAGATATAGTGGAGTCATCTGGCATAACTTGGTTTAAAGGTTTTGATGCACAAGCAGTATTCCTGCTTAGTACAGGCGAAGGCTAGCAAATAGATTGAGAAGCGGCCAGCTAGAGAGCAAAAACGGTCATGAACATGCATTACATATAATCAACATTGAATACTAGCATGAGTAGGATATGGACACCATGAACATAAATATCATGAAGGCTATGTTGGTTTTGATTCAACTACATGCGTGAACATGTGCCAAGTCAAGCCACTTGAAACATTCGGAGGAGGATACCATATCATCATACCGCATCACAACCATTTTAATGCATGTTGACACCCAAGATAAATCATTATCCACTCCTAGCTACTTAAGCATGGCATGAACAACTATAATCTCTAATGGTCATTGCAAGCATGTTTGATCATAATATGCTGAATCAAGGATACTAGGTTAAACATATTTACAAAAACAAAAACAAGTTGAGTTCATACCCACTTTTCTCTGCCACAGTCAATTCATCAAATATCGTCATTATTGCCTTTCACTTGCACGACCGAATGATAAGAAGATAATAATAGTGCAAGAGTGCCGTGGACTAAGCTGGAATCTGCAACACTTTATTCAAGAGGAGAAGACAAGGTATATGGGCTCTTCGTTAGATTAACAATGATGCATATGAGAGCCACTCAACATTTTCATCGTGGTCTTCTCCTTGGTATGACTCAAAATAAAAAGAAAAGAAATTCAGAGAAACACACTGAAATATTTTTGGATTTTTTGGTTTTTCCTGAAGAAAGCAAATTAAAGAGGGAAAAACAAAAACGAGAAAAACTATTTACACGGGAAAGCTCCCAACAAGTAAAAGAAGAAGCAAGAAATCTTTTTGGGTTTTCTTTTGATGCTACAATTAAATTAAGCTAGAAAGAAAAGCTGAAAAGAAGTAGGAAATATTTTTGGGTTTTCTCAAAGTTTTTCAAACACACAAGAAGAAAGCGAGAAAACAAATCTAGCATGGATATTACAATGAAAAAGTGTGAACACCGACAACTGGAATGAAATGTGTGAACATGAATGTAATGTCGGTGGAAATACGTACTCCCCCAAGCTTAGGCTTTTGGCCTAGCTTGGTAATCACCATCCGTCTGAATAATAATCTGGGGGATGGCTCACCGAGGCCCTCGGTGCACACTCCACGGCCCTCCTGGCAGCTTCAACCTCCGCATTGTACGCAGGGGCCTCGCTCTCAAGGACATAGTATCTTCCCCTACTGTGAAAATCAAAGAGAGCAGGAGCAGGCAAAGTGACAGGCACAACAGTTTGTTTTATTAAATCTCAAGTTATAGGTGTAGTTAGTAGTCGTGCCTGTAAGAAACTTGTGGCTCTTCATGGCCTCAAAGTCTAAATACTGAGTAGGTAGGATGGGGTCACTAGGCCATGGTGAGACATTTAATCTCTCCGCTACACGGGAGGCATAGATTCCCCCATAAAAAAAATACCATTAGTAGCATTGAGCTGCAGTCGCCGTGCAACAATTGCACCAAGATTATAATATTTATTTCCAGTTATGGCAATGTGTATGAGACTCAAATCATGAGCTCACAATGTGTTGCAATCTTGCTTGCCTACAATACATTTACCATTAAAGAGTGCGAAATATTTTATTGATGGGAAATGGATGCTCTTGATTCTCCCTTGTGCTACTCCCCTATCTTCACCATAGAAAATATTAACTAAAAATGACTCGTATTCAGATTTTGTTGGTTCATCAAGGGAACCCCAAGATGGAGTGCATGTTTCACTGAACAAGTCTAAAGGCATGGTGAAAGAACAGTCGTATAGTTTGAAAGAAACTCTAGACTCACGAGGAAAATATTTAAATTTCTTTGTGAAATTTTTCGTGAGTTCAAGATGTTGAGGACACTTATCTATGATGAAGGGAGCAAGTTCTGTATTGTGGATAAATTGGTCAAATTCCCCCTTAATACCCGCACCTTCCATGAACTCGTCGCATGGCCACAAGCATGATTTGGTGGCGGCATCTCGCATCGAGCTTTCACTTGGCTCAACATAAGACTGTCGAACCGAGCTTCCACTTGATGAGGCTTCTGAGGATCTCCTCCTCGAAGAACTCCTAAAGAATTGCATTTTATTTGCGAACAATTTCTGAAATATTTTTGAGACACAAAATTTTGTCAACAAAACTTTGTAAGATTGATAGCAACTACTCCTAAGCATGCATAGAGGCCATATTGAGCATTCAAACTACTTGGAACTCTAAGAATTCAACATGCAAGCTCATCTACAACAGCACCAAGAGTAGCTAATTACTCTAAAAATAACCCACTAAATCAAAAACTAATTGGAGCAACGGAGGAGTCACATACCAAGTAGCAATCCCTCCAAACAGTTTCAGAAACGGAGCTTCGAGCAAAGAGATCGAAATCCGCGGGTTTGAGAGCAAGAACACGGGAATGGTGGCTGTGGTGAATTTTTCTGGAGGTAGGGGATGATGTGGGCTAAAGAGATAAGTGAGGGGGCCCACGTGGGGGCCACAACCCACCAGGGCACGCCTGGGGGTGCTGGCGCGCCCTGGTGTCTTGTGGGCACCAGGTGCACCCCCCTCTGGTATTATTTGCACCAGAAATTCCGAAATATTCAGAAAAAAATTGTATCAAATTTTCAGGACATTCTGAGAACTTTTATTTTTGGGTCATTTTTTATTGCACGGAGAAAACAGAAAACAGGATAATCATGGCATTTTATTTTATTTGACTAACTAAAACGGAAAATAAAAGGTGGGAGCAGAGAGTTGTGATTACTAAATTCATCAACTTCATACCTCTAAAAAATGATCCATTAATAAGGTTGATCAAGTCTTATTAACAACCACTTCCGATTAGCATGAAACCGAAGAACTTTCGTAAAACACTAAGTTACCTCAATGGGAATGTGCATCTCCCCAACAATAAGTATGTCATATTTCTTTTTGGCAGTAGGTAGAGGTAATTGAAAGCTCCAATAGTGATGGTCGGAGATTCTTCAATAACATTTATACATTCACTTGGAATTGTTTCTTCGGAAAGTGCACCGTATGCTCATTACCATTGATATGAAAAGTGACTTTGCTTTTGTTGCAATCAATAACAGCCCCTGCAGTATTCAAAAAGGGCCTACCAAGGATAATCGACATGTTGTCGTCCTCGGGCATCTCAAGAATAACAAAGTCCGTTAAGATAGTAACATTTGCAACAACAACGGGCACATCCTCACAAATACCGATAGGTATGGCAGTTGATTTGTCAGCTATTTGCAATGTTATCTCAGTAGGTGCGAATTTATTCAAATCAAGTCTTTTATATAAGGAGAAAGGCATAACACTAACACCGGCTCCCAAATCACACAAAACAGTTTTGACATAGTTTCTTTTAATGGAGCAAGGTATAGTTGGTATTCCCGGATCTCCAAGTTTTTTAGGTACTCCATCTTTAAAAGAGTAATTAGCAAGCATGGTGGAGATTTCACCTTCGGGTATATTTCTTTTATTAGTGATGATGTCTTTCATATACTTTGCATAGGGGGCCATTTTCAAGATATCAGTTAAGCGGGTACGCAAAAAGACTGGCCTAATCATTTCAGCAAAGCGCTCAAATTCTTCATCATCCTTTTTCTAAGATGGCTTAGGTGGAAATGGCATGGGTTTCTGAACCCATGGCTCTCTTTCTTTACCATGTTTCCTAGCCACAAAGTCTCTTTTATCATAACATTTATTTTTAGGTTGTGGGTTATCAAGATCAGCAGCAGGCTCTATTTCAACATCATTATCTGGTTCTTTACCATTGTTAGGTTGAGCATCTTCATGAACATCATCATTATCATTTTCATTATCACTAGGTCAATGTTCATTACCAGACTGAGTTTCCGCATCGGAAATAGAGGCATCAATATTATCAGGAGGTTTTTGTATCTCAGGTTCACTAGAGGCATGCAAAGTCCTATTATTTTTCTTCTTCTTTTTCTTCCTAGAATGACTAGGTGCATCAATATTAATTATTTGAGAGTCTTGTTCAATTCTTTTAGGATTACCTTCAGGATAAAGTGGTTCTTGGGTCATTCTACCTCCTCTAGTTACTACTCTAGCAGCAAAATCATTCATATTATTATTCATTTCATCAAGCAATTCTTTTTGAGATTTAGCAACTTGTTCTAACTGAGTTTGAACCATAGAGGCATGCTTTACTACACCTCTAACATCATTACTGATTCTAAATAGCAAGTCACTCAAGCGAGCAATCATATCAGAATTATATTTCAATTGTTTCAGAACATGTGCATTGAAATGATCTTGCTTCATAATATAGTTGTCAAACTCATATAAGCAATGACTAGGATGTTTATTGTAAGGGATATCACCTTCATCAAACTTTAATAAAGAATTTACCTCTACCACCTGTGGAGATGGTGGTGTGTCAAGGCCATGTATTTCTTCAATAGGTGGCAAATTCTTAACATCCTCAGCTTTAATACCTTTTTCCTTCATAGATTTATTTGCCTCTTGCATATCTTCAGGATTGAGAAATAAGATACCCTTCTTCTTCGGAGTGGGTTTAGGCGGTGGTTCAGGAGGAGTCCAATCATCATAATTCTTCAATATGTTATTCAATAATTCCTCAGCTTGTTCAACAGTTCGTTCCCTGAAAACACAACCAGCACAACTATCTAGGAAGTTCCTAGAAGCATCGGTTAGTCCATTATAGAAGATATCAAGTATTTCATTTTTCTTGAGCGGATTATCAGGCAAAGCATTAAGCAACTGGAGAAGCCTGCCCCAATCTTGTGGGAGACTCTTCTTCAATTTGCACAAAGTTAAATATTTTCTGTAAGGCAGCTTGTTTCTTATGAGCAGGAAAATATTTTTTAGAGAAATAGTAAATCATATCCTGGGGACTACGCACACAACCAGGAGTAAGAGTATCGTACCATGTCTTAGCATCACCCTTTAATGAGAACGGAAATAACTTAAGGATGTAATAGTAGCGAATCTTCTCATCATGAGCAAAGAGGGTGGCTATATCATTCAGCTTAGTAAGGTGTGCTACTACAGTTTCAGTTTCATAGCCATGGAAAGAATCCGATCCAACCAAAGTAATTAACTCTGGGTCGACAGAGAATTCATAATCCTTATCGGTAACAAAGATAGGTGAAGTAGCAAACTTAGGATCACATTTCATTCTAGCATTCAAAGTCTTTTCCTTATACTTGCGTAGCAATTTCTTAAGATCGTTTCTATCCTTGCAAGAAAGAATTTCTCTAGTTACCTCCTCATCCATAACATAACCTTCAGGTATCTTAGGCATTTCAAACTTAGGAGAGCTAGGACTAATAGGTGTTTCACAGTCATCATCAGTTTCATAGGTTTCATCAGTTTCAGCAATCTCATCAGTTTCAGTAGTTTCATTCTCTTTAGCTCTAGCAATTTGTTCATCAAGAAATTTTCCTATGGCACATTATCATCAAGCATGGTACTAGCATCATCATAAGCATAATTCATAGCAGAGGTAGCATCATCAATAACTTGCGACATATCAGGATTACTGGCATGTGGTGGTGTTGCAAGCTTACTCATAACAGAAGGTGAATCAAGTGCAGAGCTAGATGGCAGTTCCTTATCTCCCCTCATCTTAGAGGGAAAGATCTTAGTCTTTGGATCCTTCAGATTCTTCATAGTGATCAATTGATATAAATCCCAAGTGACTCAACAAATATAGCTATGCTCCCTGGCAACGGGGCCAGAAAGAGGTCTTGATAACCCACAAGTATAGGGGATCGCAACAGTTTTCGAGGGTAGAGTATTCAACCCAAATTTATAGATTCGACGCAAGGGGAGCCAAAGAATATTTGAGAGTATTAGCAGCTGAGTTGTCAATTCAACCACACTTGGAGATTAAATATCTGCAGCAGAGTGATCAGTAGCACAGTAGTATGATAGTTTGATAGCAGTAGTGACAGTAACAGTAACGGTAACAGTGATAGCAATAGTTTTGTAGCAATTGGAACAGTAGCAGCAGCAGTAGTAACTTAGCAAGAACAATAAGTGGAGAACTCGTAGGCACTAGATCGGTGAACTCGTTGGATGATATTCATCATATAACAGTCATAACCTAGGGCGACACAGAACTAGCTCAAGTTCATAAATGTAATGTAGGCATGTATTCCGTAAATAGTCATACGTGCTTATGGAAAAGAACTTGCATGACATCTTTTGTCCTACCCTCCCGTGGCAGCGGGGTCCATAAGGAAACTAAGGGATATGAAGGCCTCCTTTTAATAGAGAACCGGAACAAAGCATTAACACACGGTGAATACATGAACTCCTCAAACTACGGTCATCACCGTGAAGTATCCCAAATATTGTCACTATGGGGTTGACGGATCATAACACGTAATAGCTGCATATGACTAGGCAAGATCGGATCAAGAACATAGATATAAAGATGATAACATAAACGGTTCCGATCTGAAATCATGGCACTCGGGCCCTAGTGACAAGCATTAAGCATGGCAAGGTCATAGCAACATCAATCTCAGAACATAGTGGATACTAGGGATCAAGCCCTAACAAAACTAACTCGATTACATGATGAATCTCATCCAACTCCTCACCGACCAGCAAGCCTACGAAGGAATTACTCACTCCCGGTTGGGAGCATCATGGAATTGGTGATGGAGAAGGGTTGGTGATGACGAAGACCGAAGATTCCCCTCTCTGGAGCCCCAAACGGGCTCCGGATGTGGCCTCCCGATGAAGAACAGGAGGTGGCGGCGGCTCCGTATCGTAAAACGCGATGAAACTTTCTCTTTAATTTTTTTCTCTGAAAATAGGAATTTATAGTGGCGGAATTAGGGTCAGTGGGGCCACGAGGTGTGCACAACCCACCAGGGCGGCCTGGGGGGATGGCGCGCCCTGGTGTATGCTGGCCAACCTCTGCCCCCCTCTGGTGGTTCTTGACTCCAGTATTTTTATTTATTCCAAAATAAATCTCCAAAAAGTTTCGTCCAATTCCGAGAACTTTTATTTCTGCACAAAAAACAACACCATGGTAGTTCTGCTGAAAATAGCGTTAGTCCGGGTTAGTTTCATTCAAATCATGCAAATTAGAGTCCAAAACAAGGGCAAAAGTGTGAGGAAAAGTAGATACGACAGAGACGTATCAAAACTCTTATGGTACTTACTATGGAAATTCTTCTACAAATGCTAATAGGATACCCTTTGATCTTAAGAACACAATTAAAGAATTTATTTGTTCTCAAAATATTTTTAATACTATGGTAGAAGAAAAGTTGCATACGATCGATGCTTTGGCTACAAACATGGATAGAATTGCTCTTGATGTTGAAACTATTAAAGGTAAAACTTTGCCACCGAAGCATGATTTTAATGATACTATTAAATCTATCCAAATATCTATTAATCAGAGTAACGAGAGGACCGCTAAGTTGAAAGCTAAGCGGGAATTCTTAGAAAAGGCCCTTCCACCCGGTTTTTATCAGAATCACGATGAGGATCTTAAAATGATTGGTACTTATCCTATTGAATATTTATTTAATAATATGAAAGTAAATGATAAAGGTAATGAAGATAGTCAACTTTAGCTAGAGAGTGTCCCGTTTGCTTGGAGGGTGATGATTCCAATGCTAAAACTGAAAAAGTGGGTTTGGAGAGGTTAAAACTTTAACTAGTGATGTGCCTACTATCTTGGATTACAAGGACTTTAATTATGAAAGTTGCTATTTAGTAGAATGTATTTCCTTGTTGCAAACTATTATGAGCTCACCCAATGCTTATGAACAAAACAAGGCTTTCACTAATCATATAGTGGAAGCGATGATAAAAGCTTATGATGAGAAACTTGAGCTTGAAGTTAATATTCCTAGAAAATTGCATGATGAGTGGGAACCTACTATTAAAATAAGGATAAATAAATATGAATGCAATGCTTTGTGTGACCTTGTTGCTTGTGTTTTAACTATACCTAAATCTCTTTGTGATGTGCTTGGTCTCACTAATATTCAAGATTGTTCCCTAAACTTGCATCTTGCGGATTCTAACATTAAAAAAACTTTAGGTAGAATAAATGATGTTCTTATTATTGCAAATAAGAATTATGTGCCTGTAGATTTCATTGTGTTTGATATTGATTGCAATCCTACTTGTCCAATAATACTTGGAAGACCTTTCTTACGAACTATAGGTGCAATTATTGATATCAAAGAGTGAAACATAAGGTTCCAATTCCCATTAAAGAAAGGGATGGAACACTTCCCTAGGAAGAGAATTAAACCACCTTATGAATCAATCATGAGAGACACTTATGGGTGGAGTGTCAAAGATGACAGTACTTGAAACTATGCATTATGCCTGGCTAGTGGCATAAAACGATAGCGCTTGTTGGGAGGCAACCCAATAGTTATCTTTATTTTTGCTTTTTACTTTCTGTTTGTGTGTGATAACATGATTATTGCCTCTGTAATGGTTATATTTTTATGTTTTAATTAGTTTTTGTGCCAAGTAAAGCTTTTGGACTCACAAGATGATTAAAATTGATACGGTGCAAAAACAAAAACTTTGGCGTCCAGTGCAGAATTTCTCTGATTTTATTGGTACGTCTTTTTGATCTGAAGTTTTAACAAAGTATAGCTATACAAATTCTTCATATTTTCCTAAATTTTCAGAATTTTTAGAGTTACATAAGTATAGGTTCTCTATAGATCTTTACAGACTGTTCTGTTTTAGACAGATTCTGTTTTTGCTTCCATAGTTTGCTTGTTTTGATGAAACTATGGGTTGTATCGGGGGGTATAAGCCATAGAGAAGTTAGAATACAGTACCTGTTATGAAATAATGAAATAAGAATCAATTTATAATGGCACCTAAAGTATTTGATATGTTGCTTATACTAACGGATCTCACGAAGTCTTGTTGAGTTTTGTGTGATTGAAGTTTTCAAGTTTTGGGTGTTATGACGATGGACGAAGGAATAAGGAGTGGCAAGAGCCTAAGATTGGGGATTCCCAAGGCACCCCAAGGTAATATTCTTGGAAGACTCAAGCGTCTAAGCTTGGGGATGCCCCGGAAGGCATCCCCTCTTTCCCCTCAATCCATCGGTATGTCACTTGGAGCTGTATTTTTATTCGTCACATGAGATGAGTTTTGCTTGGAGTGTCTTTTGCTTTTGTTTGATTTTATTTTTAGTTTTACACAATCATCATTTGCTAGACACACCTATTTAAGAGAGACACACCTTCGTCATAATTTGTTAGGATACTCTATGTGCTTCACTTATATCTTTTGAGCAAGTACTTCACTTATATCTTTATGAGCACGGTGGCGTATAGATTTTATAGAAATAATTGCACTCTCGTTCTTCACTTACATTTGTTTGAGAGTTAATAAATAGTGATGGTAATTTGCATGGGTCATAAGACTAGTCCAAAAATAATAGGTGTTCAATGAGTGATAATCAAAACCATCATGTAGCACATAAAAGAGAAATTGTGGGTTAATGATATTGATGTGGTAATATGAAAAAGGTGTGAGTGCATCATTGTAGATTCGTAGAAGTATTAGTATTAAGAGGTGTTAATTTCCCATTTTTCTAAATATTAAAAAGGCATGGTGGGGATGTGTGAGCATTTTTATTTCCTCGTTAAAATCCTTGTGTTGTTTTGGGTCGGAGGCGCGCGATGGTTAACTCCTCCCAACCTCCTCCCTCGGGGCATGAGAGTAGTACTTTGATTTGTGATAAAACTAATAAAACTTTGCAATAAGTATATGAGTTCTTCATGACTAATGTGAACCCGTGGACATACGGAATCTCACCACCTCATATTTTTCTAGCCTCTTTGGTACCGTGCATTGCCCATTCTCACCTCGAGGATCGGTGCGAACTTCGCGGGTGCATCCAAACCCCGTGACATGATACGCTCTGTCACACATAAGCCTCTTTATATCTTCCTCAAAACAGCCACCATACCTACCTATCATAGCATTTCCATAGCCATTCCGAGATATATAGCTATGCAAATTCCACCGGTGAATCATATGACTAGTTCATTCATCATCATATGCTTTGCATGATCATATAGAGCTGACATAGTATTTGTGGCAAAGCCACCGTTCATCATATTTTTGATACATGTCACGCTAGACATTGCACATCATGGTACACTGCCAGAGGCATTCATATTGAGTCATATTGTTTCATAAGTTCTTCATATCGAGTTTTCATGTTGAGTTGTAAGTAAATAAAAGTGTGATGATCATCATTAGAGCATTGTCCCAATGAGGAAATAAAAATGGGGGAGGCCAAATGAGCCCACCATAATAAAAAAATGAGAGAAAAAGAGAGAAGGGACTTTGCTACTATCCTTTACCACACTTGTGCCTCAAAGTGGCACCTTGTTCTTCATATAGAGAGTCTCATGTTATGTCATTTTCATATGCTAGTGGGAATTACTTTTTCATTATTATAAACTTGGCTTGTATATTCCGATGACGGGTTTCCTCAAATGCCTGAGGTCTTCATGAGCAAGCAAGTTGGATGCACACCCCACTTAGCTTCAGTTGAGCCGTCATACACTTATAGCTCTTGTGCATCATTTGCATGGCAATCCCTACTCCTTGCATTGACATCTATCGACGGGCATCTCCATAGCCCATTGATACGCCTAGTTGATGCGAGACTTTCTTCTCCACCTTTTACCCCTTTGATATCTACCACCATATTCGATTCCACATTTATGATATGTCCGTCATACACGCTCATGTATTGTGTGAAGAATAAAAAGTTGATGCACATTGAAAAAGTATGATCCAATTGCCTGACTTGGACACCGTGGTGCTTGACATTTGTATTAATATGGTGAAGACGGAGCCATGCCTTGCTAATATGATAAAATGAATGGGGGGGAGGTAAACATTCTTTTAGGATCATATACTTTGAAAGATTGATGATTTTGTTGCTTGTGCTTATAAATATTACTATGTCGATGTTTGTTAATTCATTGTTTCTCACTGAGCATACATATAAAAGATTACATATTGGGTAGCATGTCACATGAAACATTCTATTTTTATCATTTACCTACTCGAGGATGAGCAGGAATTAAGCTTGGGGATGCTGATACGTCTCCAACGTATCTATAATTTTTTATTGTTCCATGCTATTTTATTATCATTCTAGGATACTTTTTGAGTAATAATTTATCAATTTATATTATTTTTGAGCACTAACCTATTGACCCAGGGCCTAGTGCCAGTTGCTGTTTTCTGCGTGTTTTTTTACTTTTCAGGTTTACAGTACGAAACGAGTCCAATTGCCCCGAAACCTTTTTATGATTTTTTCTGGACCAAAAGAAGACCTGCAGCTTCGGAAGAACACCGGACACCACACGAGGGAGGCACAAGCCAACAGGGCACGCCTAGGGGGGTGGCCGCGCCCTGATGGCTTGTCCCTCCCTGGTGGCCCTCCTACCCCCGTTCTCTCGCCTATAAATTCACATATATTCCAAAAACCCTAGGGGGCATCCTGAAACACCTTTTTCGCCGTCGCAAGTCTCTGTTCCGCCACGATCCCATCTGGAGCTCCGTTCCGGCAACCTGCCGGGGGGGGGATCGATCATGGAGGGCCTCTTCATCAACCTTGTTGCCCTCATGATGATGTGTGAGTAGTTCACGGATACGTCTCCAACGTATCTATAATTTTTGCGTGTTCCATGCTGTTATATTATCATTCTTGGATGTTTTACAATCATTTTATAAACTTTATATCATTTTTTGGGACTAACCTATTGACATAGTGCCAAAGTGCCAGTTGTTGTTTTTGCTTGTTTTTTACTTCGCAGAAAATCAATACCAAACGGAGTCCAATCGCGACGAAACTTTTTGGAGATTTTTTCTGGACCAGAAGACACCCAGTGGGCCAAAGAAGAGCCAGGAAGGTGGGCTATGGAGAGCACAACCCACCAGGGCGCGCCAGGGGGCCCCCGGCGCGCCCTGGTGCCCTCCTCGGCCCCCTTCCGCACCACATTTGTTGCCTATAAATTCCCAAATATTACAAAAACCCTAGGGGAGTCGACGAAACACAATTCCAGCCACCGCAAGTTCCAGAACCTCGAGATCCAATCTAAACACCATCACGGAGGGGTTCATCTTCCTCATAGGTGCCTCTCTGATGATGCGTGAGTAGTCCACCATAGACCTACGGGTCCGTAGGAAGTAGCTAGATGGCTTCCTCTCTCTCTCTCTCTTATGATTCTCAATACAATGGTCTCTTGGAGATCTATTTGATGTAAACTTTTGTGGTGTGTTTGTTGGGAACCGATGAATTTTGAGTTCATGATCAGTTTCTATCCATGAATATTATTTGAGTCTTCTTTGATCTCTTATATGCATGATTACTTATAGCTTCGTATTTCTTCTCCGAATCTTTGGTTTAGTTAGGCCGACTAAATCGATTTTTCTTGCCATGGGAAGAGGTGCTTTGTGATGGGTTCGATCTTGCGGTGTTCTTTCCCAGTGACAGAAGGGGCAGCAAGACACGCATGTATCGTTGCTATTAAGGATAACAAGATGGGGTCTATTCCTACATGAATAGATCTTGTCTACATCATGTCATCGTTCTTATTGCATTACTCCATTTTTCCATGAACTTAATACACTAGATGCATGCTGAATAGTGGTCGATGTGTGGAGTAATAGAGGTAGATGCAGGCAGGAGTCGGTCTATCTATCTTGGACGTGATGCCTATATAATGATCATCGCCTTGGATATCGTCATGACTATTCGATTTTCTATCAATTGCCCAACAGTAATTTGTTCACCCACCATGCGCTATACTCATCAGAGAAGCCACTAGTGAACCCTACGGCCCCCGGGTCTACTTTTCCATCATATTGCTTTCCGATCTACGTTTTTGCACTCTTTGTTTTCAGATCTACAAAACCAAAAACCCAAAAATATTTTGCTGCATATTTACTCTTTTTATTTGTGTTCTTGAGAGATCTATCTCTCCTATCTATCACTACCTAATCTATCTTATTACCGTAGAGAGATTGACAACCTCTCCGTTTCATCGGGTTGCAAGTATTTGTTGTTTGTGTGCTGGTGCTGCTTATTGGGTGGTGGTGATACTCCTACTGGTTTGACAACCTTGGTTTCATAACTGAGGGAAATACTTACCATCGCTGTGCTGCATCATCCCTTCCTCTTTGGGGAAATACCGACGCAGTCTCAAGCCACGTCAAAGGAATTTCTGGCGCCGTTTCCGGGGAGGAAGCTGTCTCTTCTACGTGCCTATCGTAGGCGCCGAGGGGACTCCATCATCATCTACCAGGTTGCTAATCACAAATCTCATCTCCTTGCAATTACATTATTTGCCATTTGCCTCTCGTTTTCCTCTCCCCCACTTCACCAATTTGCCGTTTTATTCGCCCTCTTTTTCGTTTGCCTTTTTTCTTGCCGGATCTCTTCCTTGCTTGCAATCTTGTTTGCGTAGTCACGATGACTCAAGAGAACACTAAGTTGTGTGATTTTTTCAATACTAATAACAATGATTTTTATTAGTACTCCGATTGCTCCTCCCGCCACTAGTGCGGAGTCTTGTGATATTAATGTCGCTTTGTTGAATCTTGTCATGAAAGATCAATTTGCCGATACTCCTAATGAGGATGCCGCATCCCATCTAAACACGTTCGTAGAATTGTGTGATATGCAAAAGAAAAAAGATGTGGACAATGATATTGTTAAGTTGAAACTATTTCCTTTCTCCTTGCGGGATCGTGCAAAAGTTTGGTTTTCCTCTTTGCCTCGCAATAGTATCGATTCTTCTAATAAGTGCAAGGATGCTTTTATCACTAAGTATTTTCCGCCCATGAAAATTATTTCCCTTGGGACGCAAATCATGAATTTTAAGCAACGTGAGCATGAACATGTTGCACAATCTTGGGAAAGAATGAAGTTGATGCTAAGAAATTGTCCTACTCATGGTTTAAATCTTTGGATGATCATACAAAAATTTTATGCGGGGTTCAATTTTGTCTCTAGAAATCTTTTAGATTCCGTCGCTGGTGATACTTTTATGGAGATTACTTTGGGTGAAGCTACTAAATTGCTAGATAATATCATGGCTAATTATTCTCAATGGCATACCGAAAGAGCACCTACTAGTAAAAAAGTTAATTCGGTAGAGGAAATTGGTACTTTGAGTGATAAAGTTGATGCTTTGATGAAATTGCTCGCTAGTAAAAATGCTCCTATTGATCTTAATGATGTGCCTTTGTCTACCTTGATTGAGCAAAATAGCAATTCCGTAGATGTGAATTTTGTCTCTCGAAACAATTTCAATAACAATGCTTATAGAGGTAATTTTAATCCTAGGCCTTTTCCTGGAAATTCCTCTAATAATTATGGTAATTCCTATGGAAATTATTCCTACAATAATAATAGGAACACCTATGATCTTGAGAGTGATATTAAAGAATTTATCAATGCGCAAAAGGCTTTCAATACTACGATAGAGGAAAAGTTGAATAAGATTGATGATATGTCTAGAAGCATTGGTAGAATTTCTCATGATGTTGAAAATCTCAAGTTGAAAGCTTTTGTGCCTAAGATTGATTAATCTATTAAATCTTTATATGTCTCTATGGATGAAAGTAAGAAAAGAACCGCTATGCTTAGAGCTAAAAGAGAAATCTTAGAAAATTCGTTTTCTAGTGATTGCCTTCGTAAAAAAGATGAAGATCTTAAAGTGATTGGTGTTTCTTATATTGATTCCTTGTTTAGTAATATTAAAATTGATAATTAAGGGACTGAAGTAGAGTCAACTTTAGCTAGAAGGCGTCCCAATAGTTTGGAGGGTGAAAATCTTGATGAAAATTTTGATAAAAGTGGGTTTGAAGAGGTCAAAACTTTAACTAGTGATGTGCCCACTATATTGGATTGCAAAGACTTTAATTATGATAGTTGCTATTTGATTGAATGTATTTCTTTGTTGCAATCCATGTTGAATTCACCCCATGCTTATGAGCAAAATAAAGCTTTTACTAAACATATCGTTGATGCCATGATGAAATCTTCTGAAGAAAAGTTGGAATTGGAGATTTCTATTCCTAGAAAATTACATGATGAGTGGGAACCTACCATTAAGGTCAAGATTAAAAATTATGAATGCTTTGCTTTGTGTGATTTGGGTGCTAGTATTTCCATGATTCCGAAATCTCTATGTGATGTGCTTGGTCTCAGCAATATTGAAGAATGTTCTCTTAATTTGCACTTGGCGGATTCTACTATTAAAAAGCCTTTGGGAAGAATTAATGATGTTCTTATTCTTGAAAATAGGAACTATGTGCCTATTGATTTTATTGTTATTGATATTGATTGCAATCCGTCTTGTCCCATTATACTTGGTAGACCGTTTTTACGCACTATAGGTGCCGTGATTGATATGAAAGAAGGCAATATACGTTTTCAATTTCCCTTGAGAAAGGGTATGGAACACTTCCCTAGAACAATAATTAAGCCACCATATGAATCAATCATGAGGGCATTCTATGGATCCAAAACCAAGGATGACAATACTTGAATCTATCCATTATGCCTAGCTAGGGGCGTAAAACGATAGCGCTTGTTGGGAGGCAACCCAATGAATAAATAAAATTTTGGTTTTTTCCTTTCTGTTTTTGAGTGTTGACATAATTATGCCTATGTTATGATTGTGTTTTTATGGTTTATTTAGTGTTTGTGCCAAGTAAAGCCTTTAGGATGATTCATAGGATGAGTAGAAGTGATGCTGAATCTGAAACAGAAACTTTGCGTCCAGTATACGAATTTTAATTTTTTTCTGGAACGTGATCTTGAACTGAAATTTTAACACAGTGTTTCTATACACATTCCTTACGTTTTCCTAATTTTTCAGAATTCTTAGAGTTACAAAAGTATGGGTAGAGTAGAGATTACTACAGACTATTCTGTTTAAGACAGATTCTGTTTTCGTTGCATTGTGTGCTTGTTTTGATGAATCTATGGGTTATATTGAAGGGTATGAGCCATGGTAAAGTTAAAATACAGTAGGTATAATGCAATAATAAAATATGAATGGGTTTGCAACAGTACCTAAAGTAGTGATTTGCTTTATTATACTAACGGATCTCACGAAGATTTTGTTGAGTTTTGTGTGATTGAAGTCTTCAAGTTTTGGGTGAGATCACGATGGATGAAGGAATAAGGAGAGATAAAAGCCTAAGCTTGGGGATGCTACCGCACCCCCAAGATATATCCAAAGAGAAACAAGCAACTAAGCTTGGGGATGCCCCCGAGTGGCATCCCCTCTTTCTTCTAACGACCATCGGTATTTTACTTGGAGCTATATTTTTATTCGTCACATATCATGAGTTTTGCTTGGAGCGTCTTGTATCTTTGCTTGCTTTGTTTGTTAGTTTTTCCTTTGTATCCTTGCTGGACACACCTATTTGAGAAAGCCAAAATCATGCTATGATTTGTTAGAATTGCTCTATGTGCTTCACTTAAACTTTTTTAGCTATAGAATTGCTCTAGTGCTTCACTTATATCTTTTTGAGAATGGTGTGCCTGGAAATTTTTGTAGAAATACTCTCATGCTTCACTTAGATTAATTTGAGATTTAGTAAATTTTGAAGAAATCCTCTCATGCTTCACTTATACCTTTTTGAGAGATGAAATCTTTATGCTCATGTGCTTCACTTAAATTTGTTTGAGCTTGCCAAAAAGCAATGGCAATATATGAAACTAGTCCCAAAGTGATAGATATCCAAGGAGGATATAATAAATACTTTCATGAAGATCTTTGGACAAATTAAACTTGATTCCTTGCAATAGTTTTGAAACATGATGATAGTAATATGTGAGTCATGTTAGTGAGTAATTATGCTTAGTAGGAATATTGGTGTTAGGTTTGTGATTCCCTATGCATGCACGAAAGTCAATATTTATGCAATGAAGTTACATCCTACTTGTGGTGCATTATTTGGTGTTAGTTATGTTCAATGCTCATTTATGTGAATTTTCGTTTCTTGGTTTGGTTGCTTCCCAATCTATTTGCTAGCCTCCATTTGTACTAAGTAGAAATACTACTTGTGCATCCAAAATCCTTAAACCAAGTTTTGCCTTATGAGTCCACCATACCTACCTATATGCGATATTTCCATGCCGTTCCAAGCAAATTTGTATGTGCCATCTCTAAATTTTCAAAATAAATTTTCTCTTTTGTGTTCCCGTACCGCTCATGAAACGGTGGGGAGTGTCCAATATTTTTCCATGCTAGATGTGTTATTCTCAAGATGAGTGTGTATTCACTTGTCATTGCACGAGAGTGCGGCGGTAATAGGGATGCCCATTCCCGAAATGAAAAAGAAAAAAATATTTACTTTATGTTGTCAAATAATAAATTCCTTGAAAAGTGTTGGTATGGAAGGCAACCGTGGATACGGACCGCCATGGAAAGTGAAAGTTTGGTGGAAAAAGGAATAAACTTTATTTTATGTTTGGAAAACGCCTATGATATATCTAGCATGGAAAGTATTGGGAGCTACTTAGTCGTTTTCGTTGACAGGAAAAGCATGCCACCCAAAATATTTTCTCTCTCTCAATTTAAACCTTGAGCTCTCGCACCTCTACAAATCCCTACTTCCCTCTGCGAAGGGTCTATCTATTTAATTTATGCAATTTTTATTTTTTGCTTTGAGTCTCCATCTTCTCTTATAAGCACCAACTAGGGGGCACTATGATCGTACTTGAACATTGGGCATAGCTAATATTTGAGTGTGTTTCATGAATGGATCAATGATTGAGCATGATGGGCTAGGGATAACTTTCTTTAGTGTTGATATTTTGAAAGACATGGTTGCTTGTTCACATGCTTGAGTATTGAAGTCATTATGTTAAAACTAGACTATTGCTTTGAATCATTACAAGTCCAAATGTCCATGCTATACAAAAGAAAAGAATATATGATGAACATGTTAGGCAGCATTCGACATCAAAAATTCTGTCTTTATCATTTACCTACTCGAGGACGAGTAGGAATTAAGCTTGGGGATGCTGATACGTCTCCAACGTATCTATAATTTTTGCTTGTTCCATGCTGTTATATTATCATTCTTGGATGTTTTACAATCATTTTATAACAACTTTATATCATTTTTTGGGACTAACCTATTAACATAGTGCCAAAGTGCCAGTTGCTGTTTTTGCTTGTTTTTTACTTCGCAGAAAATCAATACCAAATGGAGTCCAATCGCGATGAGACTTTTTGGAGATTTTTTCTAGACCAGAAGACACCCAGTGGGCCAAAGAAGAGCCAGGAAGGTGGGCTGTGGAGAGCACAACCCACCAGGGCGCGCCTGGGGGCCCCCGGCGCACCCTAATGGGTTGTGCCCTCCACGGGGCCCCTCCGCACCGCCTCTGTTGCCTATAAATTCCCAAATATTCCAAAAATCCTAGGGGAGTCGACGAAACACAATTCCAGCCGCCACAAGTTCCAGAACCTCGAGATCCAATCTAAACACCATAACGGAGGGGTTCATCTTCCTCATAGGTGCCTCTCCGATGATGCGTGAGTAGTCTACCAAAGACCTGCGGGTCCGTAGGAAGTAGCTAGATGGCTTCCTCTCTCTCTCTCTCTCTCTCTCTCTCTCTCTCTCTCTCTCTCTCTTATGATTCTCAATACAATGGTCTCTTGGAGATCTATTTGATGTAAACTTTTGCGGTGTGTTTGTTGGGATCCGATGAATTTTGAGTTCATGATCAGTTTCTATCCATGAATATTATTTGAGTCTTCTTTGATCTCTTATATGCATGATTACTTATAGCCTCGTATTTCTTCTCCGAATCTTTGGTTTAGTTAGGCTGACTAGATCGATTTTTCTTGCCATGGGAAGAGGTGCTTTGTGATGGCTTCGATCTTATGGTGTTCTTTCCCAGTGACAGAAGGGGCAACAAGACACGCATGTATCGTTGCTATTAAGGATAACAAGATGGGGTCTATTCCTACATGAATAGATCTTGTCTACATCATGTCATCGTTCTTATTGCATTACTCCATTTTTCCATGAACTTAATACACTAGATGCATGCTGGATAGCGGTCGATGTGTGGAGTAATAGAGGTAGATGCAGGCAGGAGTCGGTCTATCTATCTTGGACGTGATGCCTATATAATGATCATCACCTTGGATATCGTCATGACTATTCGATTTTCTATCAATTGCCCAACAGTAATTTGTTCACCCACCGTGCGCTATACTCATGAGAGAAGCCACTAGTGAACCCTACGGCCCCCGGGTCTACTTTTCCATCATATTGCTTTCCGATCTACGTTTTTGCACTCTTTGTTTTCAGATCTACAAAACCAAAAACCCAAAAAAATATTGCTGCATATTTACTCTTTTTATTTGTGTTCTTGAGAGATCTATCTCTCCTATCTATCACTACCTAATCTATCTTATTACCGTAGAGAGATTGACAACCTTTCTTTCACGTCCGGTTGCAAGTATTTGTTGTTTGAGTGCAGGTGCTGCTTATTGGGTGGTGTTGATCCTCCTACTGGTTCGATAACCTTGGTTTCATAACTGAGGGAAATACTTATCGTCGCTGTGCTGCATCATCCCTTCCTCTTTGGGGAAATACCGACGCAGTCTCAAGCCACGTCATTCACCACAGACCTACGGGTGCGTAGTTAGTACCTAGATGGCTATCTCTCTCTCTCTTTTGATCTTCAATACAATGATCATCGCATATTTGCATTGATCTATCCGATGTAATTCTTTTGTACGGTGTGTTTGTTGGGATCCGATAAATTGTGGGTTTATGTTTAAGATTATTCATGAAAAGTATTTGAGTCACCTCTGAATATTATGATTCTTATTTGCATGATCATTATAGCTTCGTAAATCTCTCCGATCTATTGAAATAGTTTGGCCAACTAGATTGATATTTCTTCAGTGAGAGGGGTGCGTTGTAGTGGGTTCAATCTGGCGGTGCTCTATATCCCAGTGACAGAAGGGGACAAGACACGTCTTTGTATTGTTGCCACTAAGGATAAAATGATGGGATTAGTTCATATTAATTGATTTCTCTTTGTCTACATCATGTCAATGTTCTCCAAGCATTACTCTGTTTTACTTAATACTCTAGATGCATGCTGGATAGCGGTCGATGGGTGGAGGAATAGTAATAGGTGCAGGAAGGGGTCGGCCTATTTGCTTATGGACGTGATTCCTATATATACATGATCATGGCCGTGAATATGACATAACTATGCGCTTTTATATCAATTGCCCAACAGTAATTTGTTTACCCACTGTATGTTTCCTACATGAGAGATGCCGCTAGCAAAAATTATGCCCCCCGGGTCTATTCACTTATATCTTTACAAAACATATCATTACCTTGCTGCCATTATTTACCTTTTATTTTATTTTGCAATTTACAATTATATATTATTATCTACACACACTACTACAGAATGGTCCAAAGACGACACATCAATCAGAGACCCTTCGTGGAAACTGTGTGCGATCCATCAATCGCAAACAGTATAGTTCAAGCTCCGTCGCTAATGACACAAACTGTGTGCGATGGCGGATCCATCAAATATGATTCAAAAAATAGTTGCGTGTGTGATGCTGGGCATACAGTTGGTGCTTATGAACTATTTGCGATTAGACAAGATAACACAAACGGTTCTCAAAATTCATATGTGTGTGAAGTACGGCATACAGTTCCTTCAGACAAACTGTTTGCGTTGATCGAGCTAGAACACAAACGAGTTACCATAACAAGGTGTGTGTGATACCAGGCAAACAGTTCATTCATCAGAATTGTGTGGGAAGACCAATAATAACCCAAACAATTGATACTGACAAGCTGTGTGGGTTGTTGGCAGGCGGTTGCTGCCAAACAATTGTCAGCTGATACGTCTCCAACGTATCTATAATTTATGAAGTATTCATGCCATGTTTACAATAATTTTATATGATTTGATTAGAACAAACCCGGACTGACGCTGTTTTCAGCAGAGCTACCGTGGTGTTGTTTTTGTGCAGAAATAAAAGTTCTCGGAATGGGCTGAAAATTTACGGAGAATATTTTTAGAAAATATACAAAATACTGGAGCAAAAAGATACCGGAGAGGAGTCCCGAGGAGGCCACAAGCCTAGGGGCGCCCCCCCCTAGGGCGCGCCCCCTTGGCTTGTGGGTCCCTCGGGCACCCCCCTGACTTGATTCCAATGCCAAGTACTCCTATATCTTTAGATGAGAGAGTCTTCACATAGTTATTTAAATTTTTGACTACGCATTGATCTTCACTTATATCTTTTTGGAGTAGTTTGTCATTCACTCTCGTGCTTCACTTATATCCTATGAGTAAATGGTTGAATGAATTGAATATCATAAATCTGAAATTAAATATGCTTCGTATACTTATCCCATGGGGAGTAATGACTTCACACATAATAAGTATAGGTGGTAAAATTTATTGAAAGTTAGCAAACACCGCATTGGTCACTTGAACAATTCATGAAAGAATATTGAAGGAAGAGAGATTCCACATATAAATATACTATCTTGGACATCTTCTATGATTGTGAGCTCATTAATTATTTTCAAACTTGACAAAATAAGTTAAAATTGGACAAGGAAGACAACTTAATGAGTTATGTTTGGGTATATTTGTATAGAAGTTATATTGTTATGGATCCTCCAACATGTGGTGCTTGCTTCCACCTCATACTAGCCAAAACTTCCGCACCAAGTAGAAATACTACTTGTGCATCCATTTCCATAAACCCAAAGTCGTTCCATATGAGTCCACCATACCTACCTATATGCGGTATTTACCTGCCGTTCCAAGTAAATTTGCATGTGCCAAACTCTAAACCTTCAAATAATATTCTGTTTTGTATGCCCGAATCGCTCATATAGTGACTAGGGGCTGTCAGTATCTGCCATGCTAGGTGGGTTATTCTCACGATATGTGTTGATTCACTATCATTCACGAGAAAGTGGCTGGTATTCGGGATGCCCAGTTCCATGCTCAAAAATCAAATCAAAATATAAGGAAACAAAACTCCCCCAGGATTGTTGTTTGTATGGACGGTACCCGTGGATTCGGCTCGCCGTGGAGTGTGATTGATTGGTGGAGGGGGAGTAAAAACTTTACCATTCTGTTTGGGAACCGCCTATAATGTATCTAGCATGGAAGATACCGAGATCTCTCGGTTGTTATGTTGACAATGAAAGCATACCGCTCAAAATTATTATTCATCTCTGTTTTAAAAGCTCGAGCTCTGGCACCTTTACAAATCAATGCTTCCCTCTGCGAAGGGCCTATCTTTTACTTTCTAGTACTTACCTTTATGCAAGAGTCATGGTGATCTTCACCACTTCCTATATTTTGCCTTTTTCTCTTGGCAAGCGTCATGTATTGGGGAATGATCTAAACATATATATCCACACAAATATATTTGATCATGAATTATTATTGTTGACAATTATCTATATGATAAATAAGTTGGGAGGCGAAACATTAAGCCCCTATCTTTCTCTGTGTTTGATGGATGCTATTTGTTCTAAAAATATGCTTTGAGTGTCAATAATCATGGAAGACTATATGATAGTTGAGTATGTGGAATTTGCTAAATCAAAGCTCTTACATAGACCCTTCCTGAAAATAAGATGAATTGCAATTGTTCGATGACTAGGAATATGGTTTGCTAGTTTTCAAGAAACTTTCTGGTCTATACTTTAACATGTGAATAGCTTGTTACTTGATCATGAGAAGTTTTATGAGAGGAGCTACTGTTTATATTGATGCTAGAAAAAGTGATTGGAATTATCATTGATCAAACTTGTGCACTTGCTAGCATTCACACTTCATAAATTATTTCTTTTATCATTTACCTACTCGAGGACGAGCAGGAATTAAGCTTGGGGATGCTGATACGTCTCCAACGTATCTATAATTTATGAAGTATTCATGCCATGTTTACAATAATTTTATATGATTTTGGAATGATTTGATTAGAACTAACCCGGACTGACGCTGTTTTCAGCAAAGCTACCATGGTGTTGTTTTTGTGCAGAAATAAAAGTTCTCGGAATGGGCTGAAAATTTACGGAGAATATTTTTGGAAAATATAAAAAATACTGGAGCAAAAAGATACCGGAGAGGAGTCCCGAGGAGGCCACAAGCCTAGGGGGCGCCCCCCCCTAGGGCGCGCCCCCCTGGCTTGTGGGTCCCTCGGGCACCCCCTGACTTGATTCCAACGCCAAGTACTCCTATAAATCGAGAAACCCCCAGAAAGAAACCTAGATCGGGAGTTCCGCCGCCGCAAGCCTCTGTAGCCACGAAAAACCAATCGGGAGCCCGTTCCGGCACCCTGCCGAAGGGGGAAACCATCACCGGAGGCCATCTTCATCATCCCGGTGGTCTCCATGACGAGGAGGGAGTAGTTCACCCTCGGGGCTGAGGGTATGTACCAGTAGCTATGTGTTTGATCTCTCTCTCTCTCGTGTTCTTGAGATGGCACGATCTTGATGTACCGCGAGCTTTATTAATATAGATGAATCATATGGAGTTTTCCCCTCTCTATCTTCTTGTGATGAATTGAGTTTTCCCTTTGAAGTTTTCTTATTGGATTGAGTCTTTAAAGGATTTGAGAACACTTGATGTATGTCTGGCGATGGGATATCCATGGTGACAATGGGATGTTCTATTGATCCACTTGATGTATGTTTTGGTGATCAACTTGCGGGTTCCGTAACCTTGGGAATCTATGCATAGGGGTTGGCACACGTTTTCGTCTTGACTCTCCGGTAGAAACTTTGGGGCACTCTTTGAAGTTCTTTGTGTTGGATTGAACATGATGAATCTGAAATTGTGTGATGCATATCGTATAATCAAGCCCATGGGTACTTGTGGTGACATTGGAGTATCTAGGTGACATTAGGGTTTTGGTTGATGTGTATCTTAAGGTGTTATTTTAGTACGAACTCTAGGGCTGTTCATGACATTTATAGGGATAGCTCATACGATTGATCGGAAAAGATAACTTTGAGGTGGTTTCGTACCCTACAATAATTTCTGCATTTGTTCTCCGCTATTTGTGACTTTGGAGTGAACTCTTTGTCGCACGTGAGGGATTTACATATGATTCAGCTATGTCAGTATTGTTGAGAGAACTTGCACTAGTGAAAGTATGAAACCTAGGCCTTGTTTCTAAGCATTGCAATACCGTTTGTGCTCACTTTTATCATTAGTTACCTTGCTGTTTTTATATTTTCAGATTACAAAAACCTATATCTACTATCCATATTACACTTGTATCACCATCTCTTCGCCGAACTAGTGCACCTATACAATTTACCATTGTATTGGGTGTGTTGGGGACACAAGAGACTCTTTGTTATTTGGTTGCAGGGTTGTTTGAGAGAGACCATCTTCATCCTACGCCTCCCACGGATTGATAAACCTTAGGTGATCCACTTGAGGGAAATTTGCTACTGTCCTACAAAACTCTGCGCTTGGAGGCCCAACACGAGTCTACAAGAAGAAGGTTGCGTAGTAGACATCATCAGCGATGGATGAAATCATTACCGATGCTTCATTGGGAAGTGTCGTTTGCCTGTATTAATATCGCAGACATTTTATAATTATGACCCGTGTGCCTGCGGATCAACCCGTCCTCCTCTGTCGCGTCTTGTCACCGCGTTGCCGCCCGAGGATTCCAGTGCACGCTTCGGCACCGCTTTTGGCCACGCGTCCGCTCGATGAGCCCGTTCCCGTGTAGGTTCCCGCGCACAAAACCGTCCTATGGCTCTAGCTTCCCGCCTGGCTCGGTGAAATCCCCAATGCTTGCCGGCCTACTATATAAACCCTCACGGCTGGCGACTCCACATTGCCTTCATCCCCCCCTCCCTGTAGCTTGTCTAGTTTGATTCTCCCCCAATCGCCAATGGAACCGGTCGTTCGTCGTCGCCTAGCCACTCCGCCAGAGGACAGCTCCGGCTGGGAGGCTTCACCGCATCGGTGCGGCAGTCCTCTGAAGCGTATGGTGCACGTGGCGTCCCTGGTGGGTGTGCGCACGCCACCAACTACACGCTCAACCACCGCTGCCCGAAGGCAGCTGCTGCCGGTGGCTGCCAACACGTCGGTAGCCGTCGAGGCCGCCACCCCACCGTCCTCCGTCTTTGCCATGACCCCGCCGTCAAGGCCCGGATGCGGGAGGTAGAGGCCGCCAAAGGTCCGCCACCGGGCTTCTGCGACGCAACCCTTGCACGCTACATCTACTTCCTAGAAAAGGAGGTGGAGCGCCAGGTCGCGCACGCGAAGAAGCTCACCGACACCGTGGCCGCAGGAGAAGCCGCAGCGGCGGCGTGGAATGCGGAGATCTACGCCGAGTCCCGTCGCTTCGAGGAGGGGCGTGTTGTGCGCCGGAGGGCAGCACTGGTAGGCAATGGACACGACTCCAGCAACTCGTCGGCAAGCTCCTCCTGCACTTGCTCTTACTGAGCGCGCTTGATTATGCTGGAAGTGGTACAAAGCCCCTCCGTAGTACTAGTAATTAGGGGCTATTTTGTTCAGTTCATCTAACTATAGATATGGTTGAACTGTACCACGTACTTTAAATTAGCTAGTATATATAGTTGAACTAGCTATTTCAATACGTGGTTGGCAACAATTGGGGAAAAGTTTGTTCGATTCAGCTGTCGAGTTGAATTATTTTGTACAAAGACCAATGGTTAATCTATGAATGAAATCCATGTTTGCTGAATTTCAGTTGCAAAAGTGCATCGTAATAGTGATTTTGTTCCTGCGAAATTCGACAAATGCCAGTGCTACAATGTTGACAAATGCCAATGTTACTAGATCGACAGATGCCAATCTTCCGATTTGACACATGGCAATTTACCCAATATGATAGATGCAAATCTTCCTGGATAGTCTGTACTAGGCACACGGGTCATATTAGAGAAACGTTTGTGATGACGAATTGCACCAATCCTGCGCGCCAATATTTTCACTTGGCTTATGGGCGAAGGAAAGATAGCTGTCGAAGGAAAGATAGCTGTCGATCTGTATACGGGTATTCAATCTGAACCGTTTGTGATGAGTGTTTATTCAGAGAAAACGATGATGGTTTTTTGTTTTATATGTGAATTCAGAGATAAATACTTAGTTCATCAAACCATAGATTTCATTCAGTCAAGCTTTGACTTTACATTCATACAATCGAGATACAATATAAAGAAAACTAGTTGCGACGGCGGCGGCGTCCTACGGCGGCGTTCTCGTTCTCCGGGGCGAAGTTGTGCAGTTCTTCAAACGAGACCAGAATGTTATGGACTTCACAATCAAAGAGCCAGTCGTCGCGCGATCGACGGGCGCGGGGCCGAGCGGTGGCGACTAGCGGCGCTGTGAGGAAGCTGTCGACGGCGGCGTCCCAATCCGCTGAGGGGCCTGTGACGGGTGCAGGCGCGCGCACGGGGTCGGGCGCCGTGGGTGCGGACACGCGCACTGGTACCGGTGTGGCGTGTGCAGGGGCGCGCACGAGCACGGGCGAGGGAGGAGGCGCTGGTGCTTGCACGTACACGAGCTCGCGCGGGGCCGCGGGGACCTCCCTGACGCCCACGGTTTCCAGCGCTGCGATGATGCTCGGTGACCAGCCCGTCAATGCCACGGGGATGGTTGCTGGCGCAGGCGCGGGGATGGTTGCTGGCGAGTGCGTAGGGGCAGCATCCGCTGCGGCATGCAACTCTTCCAGGGCCATGTCCATGGCATCCCATTCGTCTTTATGTTCTATCTCTTCCAGCTCGGTGTCAACTTCACCAAACCGGAAGACTAGTGGCATATGATCCTTGTGCACCATGGCGTAGGTCGCCGTTGAGGTCTGAATGATGGAGGGGAATGGGAGGCGAAGATGTACAGAGGATTGTGAATGAGTGGGCAGTAAAGCCGCCTATTAAACATCGGCTCGGGCGCCATTGATGGACAAGTTGGAAGCGAGGAGGGCGGATACGATGGTCAAAGGGCTCGCTTCCCGATGAGCCTGCGGCGTACAGCCCGCACGCCTCCCGATGAGCCCGCGTAGCGGAGGCCAGCTCGCACACCTGCTGTCAACTCTAGCAGTTGCTCGCACGGCACCTCCTAAGCCCCAGCCAATAGAAGAGTGCGACACTTGGCAGCACGTAAGGGCAGTAGAACGCCCACGGTTTGAAAATAATGCAACCGTTTCCGTGGAAACGTGACAGTTCTTTGTTCCAAAAAGATTTTGTTAGCTATTAATGTGTCCGCCTTTTTCCAAAATGGACACAAAAAATACCACAACATATTTGTGCTATATCATGATGTCGTGCCCAATTTCTTGAATTTTGTGTCAGTTCTAGATTTACTATGATTTAACGTAATATTCTCAATGTTGGCTCTAAAAGAAAAAATATATTAAAAAACGAGTCTCAATAGGAAAACAAAATGATATGACACCTTTATGTGCCATGTTCATGACATCAAGCCAAGTTTCAAGAATCTTCTGATGAGTTTTTTGATTTACATGATTTAAAACCCGAGTTTCTCAATGTTTCTCTCGCCTAGCCAAGACCCCGAGATGATTGAAATTCATTCCCATATCTTGCATGGGACCTAAAGATGCATGCACACTAATATGGTTTTCTAACCATTTGGATGCACTGGACCTTGTGTTAGTAGTTCAAATTTGAATTATGCATATTAAATAATGCATATACAAGTCAATTAATGTATAGAAAGTCTAAACGAACCATGTATAATTTCATATTTTGGCACAACTCTCATTTTGGTATATGTTGCCTCTGGAAATATATAGTTCAAGATGAGAAGGTGCAGCGGATGTCGATTCGCCCACAAAAGGTGACGTGTTCCATATCGAAACCACAAAAGCTTCCCATGAGAAGCATAGGTTTGTTAGAGGCTTGTGCCAAAACTTGTCCCAAATTGGATATTATTTTACTAGGGCACATATGAGCCATGCATGTCATGACACCATGCCAAGTTTCATGACTTTTCTCACGAGTTTTTGATTTATATATGATTTAAAACCCGAGTTTCTCAATGTATGTGTGCCCGAGCCAAGACCATGTGAGATGTTTGAAATTCATTCCCATATCTTGCATGGGATCCTAAAGATTCATGTACACTTTTATTATTTTCAACCCATTTTAATGCACCAGACCTTCTGATTGTAGTTCAAATTTGAATTATGCACGTTAAATAATGCATATAAAAGTCAATTAATGTATAAAAAGGCCAAACGAACCATGTATATTTTTCATATTTTTGGAACGACACTCATTTTGGTATATGTTGCCTCTAGAAATATATAGTTCAAGGCTAGAAGATGCAACAGATGTCGATTCGCCCACATAATGTGACGCGTTCCATATCAAAACCACAAAAGCTTCCCGTGAGAAGCTGAGGTTTGTAAGGGGCTTGTTGCAAAACTTGTCCCAAATCGGACATTTTTTTTCACCAGGGCGCGTATGAGCCATGTCATGACACCATGCCAAGTTTCTTGAAATTATGACGTGTTTTTGATTTATACATGAATATAAAACCAAGCTTCTCAATGTATGTGGCCGAGCCAAGACCCCGAGATGTTTGAAATCCATTGACATATCTTGCATGGGGCCCAAAATAGCCATGGACACTTATATGTTTTTTCAACCCATTTTGATGCACCAGACCTTGTGATTTTGTTCAAATTTTAATTATCCACATTAAATAAGTCTTTGTTGCCTCTAACAAAAGTTCAAGGCGAGAAGATGAGCGGATGTCGTTTTGCCCACGTAATTAAGGTGACGTGTTCCTTATCGGAACCACAAAGCTTGCAGTGAGAAGCTCCGGTTTGTAAGGGACTTGTGCCTATAGTTGTCTCAAGTTGGACAAAAAAATTTCAATGGCACATATGTGCCATGTCATGACAACATGCCAAGTTTTTAGAATTTCTGACGCGTTTTGGATTTACAGTAATTTAAAAACCAAGTTTCTCAACGTTTGAGGCCGAGCCAAGACCCCGATATGTTTGAAATTCATTCCCATTTCTTGCCCGTGACCTAAAGATGAAGCCATGGACACTAATATGATTTTCATCCCATTTTGACGCACCGGACATTGGGACGATAGTTCAAATTTAATTATACACATTAAATGCCTAGAAAACTCAATTAATGCATAAAAATGCCAAACGGACCCTCGATAATTCCATATTTTAGCACGACCCAGCTATTGGTAAGTGTTCACTGCCGATAAATCTTATTGCAATCCAAACACCGTCCTTTGTCGAAGTAACCTCATTTTTGTTTTAAAACATTTTGAAAATCAAGTCTTTCACAAACAGTTCAAGTTCATGAATCGTGTGTGATGCAGTACAAACCATCTTGGGCCAATCCTCATAAAGTCAAAATGCATGGCTTAGGACGGAAGCTTCGTCGGCTACAGTACACCGCTGGCCAGTTTACCGCACGGACTCCCCAGAGCATTTTACTTTTCAATCGTCGCCGGTGAAAGATGGGGACGTGGATCCCCGTCGTGAGGGCAACTTCGGCAACCCACTCCGGCCTGAGCGCGGCCGCATCAGCCATGAGCGCGCTCTCAAGATGCTTGAACGCGGCCGCTACCTCCGACAGGGCGGCTGCAGCAACCGAAAGGGCAGTTGCTGCAGCTGAGAGGGCGGCAGCAACAACCGCGACGGGGATAGCAAATGGCGAGAATGACACATCAGTTGTCAGTTTCTCGGCGGTCGCCGTAGCCCTGATGGCGGACGCCCAGTCCCATCTCGAGGCCGCCCATGCCCATCTCGTGTCGGTCACTGCACAACTCACATCTGCCTTCTCCGACACCGGTCGACAACCCACGTACGATGAGTTGGTAATTGTTGAGTGTGCTCGAGCAGGTGTCCGTTCGTCGGCGGCTTCCCTAGCCAAGATTGTGGCCGTCCATGCCCGGAGCAAGGACACCCACCCCCGGCTCATGGTAGCCTTATCCAAAGAGATGGTGGTGGAAGACTGCGAGGTGCTGGAGTATGTGGTGACGGATCCCATGGATCTCCTTACCCCGGAGGTCGTCGAGCAGGAGCCGGTCATCGAGGAGGCAGCGGAGATCGCCGAATGCCAGGCGGAATATTAGTCTCTGTCTAGCGCTATGGTCTTTTGTTAGAGTAATGTTTAGGTCAACTAACTAATGTTTATTAGTTGCTTGATTAAGTAAGTGCGGGCAGTGCTGTAGGCTCTTTTGTGTAGTACTCAAATTTGCAAGTGTTGTTAAATTAAACAATGACGTCGATGACCAAAGTAACGAGGGAAATTCGGACCAAAATTTGCCGCCGTATCCCCATTTTCTCTTCCAAATGAAAATGAAGTGCAAGTACCGTGTGCAATGTAGTATCCGATAGCTTACGCCAGAAGCTTGGAGACCAAAATTTCCACGTTCAGTCTCATCACACACGGGATCAACTATAGGATTCGTTTGTGTTGTTGAATATCTCACACAGTTATGGTAAAGGGACTGTGTCCGATGTGACTGTGCGCGCTACTTTTTCGCCGCACCGAATGAAATTTTGGGATGCCGCGCAAATATCTACCTCCCCCGCCCCTCATACCAACCAAAAGCCACCCCCCGCTTCCCCCTTCCTTTCCTAAGTTCAAACCTGCACAGCTTGCTTGCAGCGCCGCCTCCTCGCCGGCGACGCTCCTTCCTGCTGCTCGCCCTCCTCCATCTAGTCAGGTAATCCACACCTTCCCCACACCCTCCCCCTCCACCTCCTCCTCCATCCCACATGACCCGACCGCCGGCGCGACACATTCCACCAAAATCACCAGCCCACCCCCCACATAATCGCCGCCGAATGACATGGTGCACACAGTATAGCCAGGATCTCAAGGAGCACCTGGCAGCGGAGAAGCAAATCGCGACTGCACGCGCGGATGAGGCCACGATGGCTGCCATGCATGCCGACCCCCAGATCTTGGAGCAGCACATCGCCATCGAGGCCACCATCGATGCCTCGCTCGCGGACGCCGCCACGCGGTTGTCTGCTTTGAACAACAACTTGGTGTGTTATCTCGAGAGATCCGCTTTTGCCTTCGACGATGACTACGAGTTGTTTTCTCAGCGTGCCCGGGCTTTCCTCAACTCCAGAGCCGGCAGGTTGGTGCCTAGACATGCTTAGGCCACTCACCACTACGAGGAGGGCACCCACGATGTGGAGGCCTCGACCTCTTCCAAGCCCATCGTTATCGATATCTCCAACAATGAGCAACAGCTTGTTTTTTAGCTTAACTACTAATGACCCGTGTTCAGGTAGCTACGCCTGTTAAGCATGTTTGCTTTACCTCTTGCATGTGTTGCTCCTGCCTTTCCTTAAGAAATTCTAGTGAAATATGCAAGTAATGCTACTATGCAATCTGACCTTCTAGTATGTTCTATTGTCCAATGTGATGCTCAGTTAACTGTTTGGTTCATTTGTTTTGGTGATCATCTGCAATGTGATGTTCGATTATTGTTGGTACAATTTTGTATTGTTATACATGTGAAACATACAATTGCTACATTTCTTAGTTCTTAGCACGCTTGGCTTTCCCATGTGGTTTGAATTAATATGTTGGATCTGCAATGCGTTTATTTTTCATTAACATATTTTACTGATAGCACGCCAAATCTCACTTAAAACCTGATCAATATCTATCTTAAATGCGTTACAGGGGGGACAATGGGAGACACTGAAGTTTACCATCGAGGTTTGCACTTTCATGACCCTTTGGCTAATAGTACATTATTGTGCAATTGCAGGAACCATTCTAATATTTAGGTTTCTAATAATAATTTGGTCTTGCACATGTAGGTCCTGCTGTAAGAGGTTTAGACCCACTGTTCGACCCATTTTGCATGTGGGGAAATGATGTGTTCATGAATATCAATCAAATCAAGAAACTCAGAAAGATTGTTAAGATAAAGAAACTTGCGACGAAAAACAACAAGATGTTTGTCTGCACAATGAAGAAGACATCAGTGAACTATAGGATTGTACTATCGCTTTTACCTTGTCTTTTTTCCCTTTGCGTCATTACAATTTTTTGAAACGAAATTTATGCATATCTTTGTTTGAAGTCCTTTCCAAAGCAGTTCATCGATGAGTACGTCTCAAACCACCTGTATGGTGAAGAGGCGAGAAAGGTATTCATACAGCACCCACGGTATAATCTTGAAGTCTTCCTCAAGAGGATGAAGGATGGGTGGGCAACCATCCACAGGCACTAGCATAAAGTTGCAAGGACCTTTGACATTAGCGAAGGCTCAATATTTGCCTTCCGCTTCAACAGTTTTCTAGACGAGATTCATCTGTCTATTTACCGTATATGATGCTATTTTCCAAAGGTTTTAGATATTGCATGTGAAACTCGGTCCTGTCGTGTAATTGGGTAGCTAGGTAGTATATGCCTATATGATGTTGTACTCTGATGTATTCCAATTATGAAATCCTGGTTGTCGTAATACAAAATAAAATATATTGTGTGCTTGATATGAAGTGTCAATTTGTTTACTAGCTGGATTATAAATAATAGAGCAATTAGCCTGATTATTGTGGTTTCATATTGCAGACGGTTTGTCATAGAACACCGTGGGCGATTACCTCACCAAACCCACACGGTTCCTGGAAATTTGGCGTGTTGGATCAGTGAAAAATCACACACGACTTCCGGCCGTAAACTGTGTGCGTTAGAAGACAGATTCGCAAACGTTTTCACGTAAATCGTGTGTGTGATGGACAGCCCTATGCCAAACAGTTTCTTCTAGGAACCGTGCGTGATGGCCACCCCTAACATAGACGATATGATGCAAAAAATTGTGTGTGATGTAGAATGCAAACGGAAACGTACGTTTGGGATTCACTGTGTGGGATGCTAAGCACATCTCACACGACTTCCCAAAAATATCTGTTTGTGATGGCCCCTCCAATCGCACATGACTTATTTTTGCTCATCGTGTGTGACCAGGTGCAGCCATCGCCAACGGGTTTTTCGTGTCATGTGGGATAGCCCCCTTATCGCCCACACATGCAAGGTGACGTTTTGAGACTACATCTCGGAAAGGGGTTAAAACCGTTTGTATAGCAGGCGCCTGCACTAGTGACACTTCACTTGCTTGCAAATAATGAGTTCAAGGGGATTGACAACCCTCTTGCCGCGTTGGGTGCAAATTGTTTGCTCTTTTGTGTGCAGCCGCTGAAGACGGTTGTGGATTGATATTCTATTGGTTCGATAAACCTTGGTTTCTTAACTGAGGGAAATACTTATCCGTATTGTGCTGCAATTACCCGTTCCTCTTCACGGAAAACCCAACGCAGATCACAAGTATCGGGAAGGATTTCTGGCACCGTTGCCGGGGAATATCATCACCAACTATCAAGTCACTTCACACAAAGTAATATGGAACAAATAAACAACGGAGCAAACAAATGCATCACATGAGGTATGTCAAGTCAATATGTGTTGGTGATATGCTCTAGTGCATTACTAAGCAATTTGAAAGAACAGGGAAAATATTTGGCAATATTTTCCCATCTCCACGTATTTTTGGGTCAGATGATCCTAATGCAAAATATCCATGTTCTTTATTTTAGAGAGGTTTGACGGACATGTGGATGACATATTTAGATCCATTATATTTTTCTGATCAACTTTCATATATAAATTATTTTCATCCAAGTTACAGAGTATTTTCTATGAATTTCCGAAGTTTTAACAATATTCCGGATTTTCTGGAATATATCAATTCGAATAGAAAAGTAAATTGCTAAGTGTACACCACAAGTGTACCCAGCAGTGCAACAGAGAGGCTGACTGGTGGGGGTCCGGTGACTGAGTTGACCTAGTCAATATTTTTCTGGTCAAAGGGAAATAGTGTAGGCGGGCCCTGCATGTCATTGTTAGAGTTAAAAACAAAAAGGTTATTTAGCTATTGAGTCCTGATGACACATGATACGTCTCCAACGTATCTATAATTTTTGCTTGTTCCATGCTGTTATATTATCATTCTTGGATGTTTTACAATCATTTTATAATAACTTTATATCAATTTTTGGGACTAACCTATTGACATAGTGCCAAAGTGCAAGTTCCTGTTTTTGCTTGTTTTTTACTTCGCAGAAAATCAATACCAAACGGAGTCTCTTCGCGACGAAACTTTTTGGAGATTTTTTCTGGACCAGAAGACACCCAGTGGGCCAAAGAAGAGCCAGGAAGGTGGGCTGTGGAGAGCACAACCCACCAGGGCACGCCAGGGGGCCCTCGGCGCGCCCTGATGGGTTGTGCCCTCCACGGGGCCCCTCCGCACCGCCTCTGATGCCTATAAATTCCCAAATATTCCAAAAACCCTAGGGGAGTCGACGAAACATTCCAGCCGCCGCAAGTTCCAGAACCTCGAGATCCAATCTAAACACCATCACGGAGGGGTTCATCTTCCTCATAGGTGCCTCTCCGATGATGCGTGAGTAGTCCACCATAGACCTACGGGTCCGTAGGCAGTAGCTAGATGGCTTCCTCTCTCTCTCTCTCTCTCTCTCTCTCTCTCTCTCTCTCTCTTATGATTCTCAATACAATGGTCTCTTGGAGATCTATTTGAAACTTTTGCGGTGTGTTTGTTGGGATCCGGTGAATTTTGACTTCATGATCAGTTTCTATCCATGAATATTATTTGAGTCTTCTTTGATCTCTTATATGCATGATTACTTATAGCCTCGTATTTCTTCTCCGAATCTTTGGTTTAGTTAGGCTGACTAGATCGATTTTTCTTGCCATGGGAAGAGGTGCTTTGTGATGGGTTCGATCTTGCGGTGTTCTTTCCCAGTGACAGACGGGGCAGTAAGACACGCATGTATCGTTGCTATTAAGGATAACAAGATGGGGTCTTTTCCTACATGAATAGATCTTGTCTACATCATGTCATCGTTCTTATTGCATTACTCCATTTTTCCATGAACTTAATACACTAGATGCATGCTGGATAGCGGTCGATGTGTGGAATAATAGTGGTAGATGCAGGCAGGAGTCGGTCTACTTATCTTGGACGTGATGCCTATATAATGATCACCACCTTGGATATCGTCATGACTATTCGATTTTCTATCAATTGCCCAACAGTAATTTGTTCACCCACCGTGCGCTATACTCATGAGAGAAGCCACTAATGAACCCTACGGCCCCCGGGTCTACTTTTCCATCATATTGCTTTCCGATCTACGTTTTTGCACTCTTTGTTTTCAGATCTACAAAATCAAAAACCCAAAAATATATTGCTGCATATTTACTCTTTTTATGTGTGTTCTTGAGAGATCTATCTCTCCTATCTATCACTACCTAATCTATCTTATTATCGTAGAGAGATTGACAACCTCTCTTTCGCGTCGGGTTGCAAGTATTTGTTGTTTGTGTGCAGGTGCTGCTTATTGGGTGGTGGTGATCCTCCTACTGGTTCGATAACCTTGGTTTCATAACTGAGGGAAATACTTACCGTCGCTGTGCTGCATCATCCCTTCCTCTTTGGGGAAATACTGACGCAGTCTCAAGCCACGTCAACCCACAAATATAGGGGATCAATCATAGTCCTTTCGATAAGTAAGAGCGTCGAACCCAACGAGGAGCAGAAGGAAATGATAAGCAGTTTTCAGTAAGGTATTCTCTGCAAGTGGTGTGAGTAACAATGATAGATAGTTTTGCAGCAAGATAATTCGTAACAAGTGAAAAGTAACAATTGTAGAAAGTGTGCAGGAAGGTAGCCCAATCCTTTTTATAGCAAAGGACAGGCCTGAAAGTACTCTTATATAAAGCAAGCGCTCCCAAGGACACATGGGAATTTCTGTCTAGTCATGATCATCATGTTGAGTTGATTCGCATTCGTTACTTTGATAATTTGATATGTGGGTGGACCGGTGCTAAGGTGTTGTTCTTACTTGAACAAGCAACTCACTTATGATTACCCTCTCTCGCAAGCATCTGCAACTATGAAAGAAGAATTAAGATAAATCTAACCATAGCATGAAACATGTTGATCCAAATCAGCCCCTTATGAAATAACGCATAAACTAGGGTTTAAGCTTCTGTCACTCTAGCAACCCATCATCTACTTATTACTCCACAATGCCTTCCCTTAGGCCCATAATATGGTAAGTGTCATGTAGTCGACATTCACACGACACCACTAAAGGAAGGAACAACATACACATCATCAAAATATCGAACGAATACCAACTTCACATGATTACTTATAACAAGACTTCTCCCATGTCCTCAGGAACAAAAGTAACTACCCACAAATCATCACCATGTTCAAGATCAGAGGTGTAATAATGATGATTAAGGATCTGGACATATTACCTTCCACCAAATAAACCAACAAGCATCAACTACAAGATGTAATCAACACTACTAGTAACCCACAGGTACCAATCTGAGGTTTTGAGACAAAGATTGAATACAAGAGATGAACTAGGGTTTGAGATGACATGGTGCTTGTGAAGATGTTGATGAAGATTAGTCCTCCCACGAAGGAGGAAGCGTTGGTGATGGCGATGGCTTCGATTTCCCCCTTCCGGAGGGAAGTTTCCCGGGCAGAATCTCTCTGCCGGAGAGAAAAAGGGCCTCTGCCCAGGTTTCCGCCTCGAGACGGTGGCTCTTCGTCCCGAAAGTATCTTCCCTATTTTTCTAGGTCAAAAGCCAACTTATAGTAGAAGAGGGGGGCCGGAGGCCTGCCTGTGAGTCCCCAAGCCATCAGGGCGCGCCTAGGGGGGTGGGCACGCCCTGTTGGCTTAGCACCAACAGGTGGGCCCCCTTTGGTATATTTTTGCTCCAATAATTCACATATATTCCACAAAAATTCTCCGTGAAGTTTTAGGTCATTTGGAGTCCAGAGAATTTTCAGTCTTTTTCTTGGTTTTCATGTCTAGAATTCCAGTTTCTGGCGATTTCCCTCCTTGTGATGTACCTTGTAAATTAAGAGAGAAAAGGCATAAGAATTGTATCATAAAGTGGAATAATAACCAAGAATAACATAAATATCAATAGGAAAACATAATGCAAAATGGACGTATCAAGGCCCACTATCATTGGGCCATTAGGCTAATTAAAACTAAATTAACCCCTAACCTAATCTAAGCAGGCAGGCCCCACTAGCCAGAGGCACAAGCCGTACCACACCACTGGTTGGGCCCGCACAACACATAGGGGCGCCAGCGGCCATGGCTAGCAGCTCGCATAGGAGCAGCTGGGCGAGCGAGCGGCGATGGGCAGCGGCAGCAGTGTGGGCAGGTGTGGCGGTCGCAACGGGCGCACGCACGGGGCGGGCGTGGGGCGCAGCGGTCAGCAGCGACAGCAGTGGCAAGGAGCATCAACGCAGTAGCAGCAGTGGCGGCAAGCAACAACAAGCAGGCAGTTGCAAGCATTAGCAGCAACGGCTAGGAGCAGCAGCGCTAGCGGCAGCCAGCAGCACTAGCGAGCGACGACAGCAAGCAACAACATAGCAGCGACAATGGCAGCAAGTAGCAGCAATGGCATCAAGCAGCAGGCAAGGCCACGGGCGGCGGCTTACGGCAACAGATCAAAGGGGAAAAACATGGGGATGGGGAGAGGAGCTCACCACGGGGTGGATGGCGCGCTCGGGGAGGTCGGGGACGGGCCGGAGCGATGGTAACGACGACGAGATGGTGGCGGCCAGTGAAGAAGACCGGCGATGGTGATGCATACATGGGGTTGCTCCGCTCGATCTAGTAGCGTAGTCGAAGGAGACGATGTCGGGGAGGCTACTGGACGTCCTTGTGCAACTTGGGGTGGTCGGGCACCGTGGCAACAGGACGACGTGTGTGGTTACCGCATCGAGCTCCGATCTCGATTTCGAGCAGACGAGGAGGGAGGCGATGGGGGAAAGAGGGGGAATCAGAAGAGGGCGATCTAGGGTTTTCGAGTGATGTGTTTATAGGGTTGAGGAGGCACTGTCGCATGTGTGGCGGCCATCGAGCCGTGGTGGCCGTGGATAGCCACCACACCATGGCCTATGCCTCCTCGTGTAGGTGAGGTAGGAGAAAGTCCAGGGTGGGTTGGGCAAGATGCAATGTGGCCACTTATGGCTCGGTAGCACAATAGGTCTTTAGTATTTTCCTTTTTTTCTGTCTGAAGTTTCCTCTCTGTTTTGCATCTTAAATAAATACCAATTGAATTTTGTTCAACATGAAACTTATCACATACTCCCTCCGTTCGTAAATATAAGTCTTTTTAGAGATTTCACTAGGGGACTACATACGGAGCAAAATGAGTGAATCTACACTCTAAAACATGTCTATATACATCCGTATGTAATCTTCTAGTGGAATCTCTAAAAAGACTTATATTTAGGAACAGAGGGAGTAAATAGTAGGCAATATAATAAGCTATCACACAAAGTTTCAAGTGGTTTGGAAATACATAAACATTTGTTTATTTTGAAATGACTATTTTAGTTGTTGTTATCCTACTTTATGATTTACTATGGATTAACTGGTGAGTCAAATGATGTTGGTTTCAACATGACAAATGGTCAGGGGATTTTATAGAATAATGCAAACATTTTAGTTTTACTGTTTGAAGAAATAATAACTTGACTTGCAATTTGAATTCGAATTTGAGTTGAGTTTTAATCAATTGACAATCAAGCTTAGCAAAAGAGGTGACGCACCATCATTATCATGAGGTTACTATAGCTTAATTACACAGTGTGTTACAGGCAGTGACGTGGTAGTGCCTAACGGTACTACCGTCAGAGTGGTACTACCATGCTCACCAGTGGTACTACCGCTTTTGTGAAACCAAACTGTCCATAGAAAACATAAGACCAGTGCCATGTTACGGAAAGGGGAATATGGGTGCATATGAGGTTGTGTATGTTTTGATTCCACCCATACCTTTCCAAAGCGGACCCCTCCTTAATAGTATGGTTGCCCTATGACTCAAAACCACCGATAAAGAAATCGACACAGACAACCATCTTCGCTTTTACCACAGAGGGGTACAAACCGTCTCATGCCAAGACATAGATCCTGAAATGCTCAATGCACACGGTTAGTTCGCAAAATGCATTGCCATCGATCACTAAAACCACTAAGGGACAAATATGCCCTAACACCTATAACTCAAGAAACATAAAATGGCTACACTAAGTAGCTCCCAGAAATCCATTGTTGGTCATATACCTTTTTTTGATGGTCGTTGATCCATGCAACTACAACCAAATGAACTAATACCTTTGACTTGAGCATTCCATTTGAGCTTGATGTTGACGTTTATTCTTTCTCAAGACGGAAGCATAAGATTGATCACAACATTTAGTGAAGACTTCAAATAGCTCCCCCATAAGCATGGGGAGCATTTCATTGTATCCCATCTTCACATGTCCATCATGGGATCATCCACAAGCTTCAAGCATGTAAACCTTGAGGATGCTCATCTTGAACTTGTCCTTGTCAACCATGATCACCATTAACTTATGTCATCCTCTTACGGACACTAGGAATCTTTCTCCTGATGCAAGCCCATGAGAGTCACCTAACCCACATAGATATAGAAAACACATATATAGTATGGGTTAGTCACATAGCGTAATTGATAATTACTTACCATACCACAAAATCCCATGTGGTACATCATTTGCGCTTGTGTGTTGACCATATTTGAATTCAATCTTCTGTCTCATCCAGATCAACATTTATCTTTGCTCCATGATTAATCTTGACATCTTGAAGGACATATTGAACTCTTCTGAGGCACAATGAATTCTTTACTTGAATCACTTGCTTCAAGATATAGTCATACATGACTCAACATATGAGAGCATCATGATTCTAATCTTCAAGCCATATGGGAAGTCTTCTCCTTAATCATTCCCTCAAAAACTTGATCCATTATGATTCAATTATTGACCACAATCTTGATGAACAACTTTATGTATGTGGCATTCATTCCGAATTCACTCAATCTTCTTATTGCATTACCCATGGAACAAACCTTCATATATATAACTTGATGCCATTGTTTCTTCCTAGGAATTGTCATTCATTCTCAAGTCTTAATGCATATGTTTGTGTTGATGGATTACATCCTTCAATTGATCCAATATTCTTCATGCATTGAAAATGGAACTTTTCCTTCAAATGTATAGCTCAATGCAAACATTAGTCCATTAGGATTTTCATTAATTACCAAAACCACACAATGGACTACATGTACTTTCAGTGGTTGTCAGAAACCATTCTGGAGAGGTTGTAATTTCCTCTTGGGGTTATATTGGGGCTTGCTATAGCGTTGAGCAAGCGGAGCTCTTTGTGCGACCTCTAATCGAAGACTTCCAGTTGCGCTTGGACCCCTACCGAGGGATCTGACGTTATTTCGCACTGACACTTGTGTTTGAGACTAATTTGTTTGCTAGTGCATGCAGAGAGAAATAGTCCTTAGAGTATCGAGAAGAATTCTATATTCTATCGAGAAATTTCCTATAAACTCCATTGAAAGTTATCTGCGCAACAAAGAAGATGATTATGCTTTGAGAAATGTTATTCCGAGAAGATTGCTATAATCTCCCGAAAGTTTTGCTACCGAAAAGTTTGTTGCTGAAAGGTTTTCTATCGAAAGCTTTTCTCCCAAATAATTTGCTATCGAAAGATTTGCTACTGAAAATTTTGATGTCAAAAGCTTTGCCATCGAAAGTTTTGCTACCGAGAAGATTGCTATAATCTTCCAAAAGGTTTGCTACCAAGAAGATTTCTACTTCTGAGAAGGTTGCTATATACTTCTATGAAAGTTGTCTTCATAAGAAGATTGATATGTTTTGAGAAGCTTAATATCGAGAAGCTTACTACTTCTGAGAAGTTCGCTATAAACTTCCTCAAAAGTTATCTGCGCTACAGAAAAAGCTGCCATGTCTCGAAGAGTTTGTTATCAAGAATATTGCGTGCGGGAGAAGGCCCGGAAAAATATTGCTGAAAAGCGAAGCAATTTTCATCCAGTGTGTCCAAAGAAGAATGACTACAGTCGAGAAGAGGGAAGCGAAGACGTAGTATTTGTTTCATTGTTCGTCTTTCTCTTATTTGAGTCATAGGACCACCGTACTTTTAAGAGGGGTATTAGTATTCGAGACTTTTTTTGTGATGCTTAGCCGAAACCTATGAGAGCTTGAGAGAATTCTCCTTCTGTTCCTAATAAATACTCGCCAGCTATAGACGTTGTTCTTCATGGCTGCAGGAGATTTGATTCGGACCGAGGAGTCAGCTTTACTTGTTCCTCAAGTAAAGTTGCCATGTGCTCGAAAATCCGGCCTTTGGAAACGTGTCGGTTGGCCATTGGCTGAACCACGTGTCCTAAATGGTCATTTCCCATCCGAGAAGGTTGCAGCTATAAATACCCACCCCGCACCAACATTGTTTGTTAGCTACTCCGCTTGAGATTCTAAGAAGATTGATTGAGCACCCCTCTTCGAGTGACTTGAGTTTAAAATCCACTGAGAGAAAATCAAGAACCAAAAACTTACATAGTGGTTGAGCATCACAGTAGATGTGAATTGAGAGTTTTTGTAACTATTACTCTTGAGACCTACATACTCTCTAGATGGGTAGGTGTCGTCTCGAATGACAAAGAGTAATTGTTGTCTCTGAGTCAAAGTCTTCAGCAACCAAGAGTCATTGTGGTTTGCGAAGAGTGACCAAGAGTAACTGTTGTCACCGAAGACAAAGTCTGTCAAAGATTTGGAGATTTCCGAGAAGAATCTACCACGAGTAAAATCAACTGAAGTTAGAGGATTTTTACGTTGAGGGGAATAGGACGAAGAGAGTTTATCTTTTGTGTTCAATCACAAGTCCCTCCAACCAGACGTAGCTCTTCTGCAGAAGAGTGAACTGGTTTATCAAATCATCTGTCACCATCGAGCACCACTATTCATTTCTATCCTACTGCATTTCTTTCGGTAGTTTATTTTCAGTGCTCCTTGTTGTCGGTAGATATCTACTCCCTCCGTTCCTAAATATAAGTCTTTTTAGAGATTCCACTACGGACTACATACGAATGTATATAGACATACTTTAGAGTGCAGATTCCTTCATTTGGCTTCGTATGTAGTCCATAGTGAAATCTCTAAAAAGACTTATATTTAGAAACGGAGGGGAGGGAGTATCTCTGTATTGCATCTCTTTACTTTTCCGTTGTGATGTGACGAGAGTATTTGAGTTTTAAAAGAAATTTTAAATCTCCATTCACCCCCCGTAGTGGATACTCCGGCCCTAACAAAATCAATCCCTTTTATTAAGGAAAACTCTTAAATCCATCTGGCTTATTATATGGAAAGAAATCAACCCCGTCGTGTGTGTGCCACACATCCATCCGCGTTGTGCGTCGCTCGGTCAACTGCCCAGCTAACATACCGCATCTATGGCTGGGCCCCATGCACCACTTAGCATCTACCTTATCCCCCACACAGGAAGCCACACCCACTCAGGTCTCCTTTGGTTCATAGGATAGGAAAATTATAGGAATAGGGAATTCGTAGGATGAGATGACATGTATCTCAAATCCTATGAATAGGAATAGGGAAGGAGATACTTTTGGTTCACATCATAGGATTTTTCTACTGAGTCTAGTCTAATGTTTTTTTTATGAAATATGAAGGATAGGAAGAATTCCTCAATAAGAATAGGATTTGAATCCTACAAACCAAAAGACTCTAAGGCCTCCTTTGGTTTGGAGGAATTTCACAGGAATTCTATAGGATAGGATTCTTGTAGGATTTTTTCCTTTAGTGCCCTTTGGTTCATAGGAATGCATTCCTATTCCTACGTAGGATTGGTTCCTATCCTCCACATTTTAAAGGAAAATAAAAAAGAGCCTAGACTTAATGGAAAAATTCCCATGGTGTGAACCAAATGACATCTTTTTTTCTAATCCTACTCATAGGATTTGAGATGCATGTCATCTCATTTCCTACAAGTTTCCTATTCCTATGATAATCCTATGCTACGAACCAAGGGAGGCCTAAAGGATTTTTTTCTATAGAATCATATCCTCGAGAATTCCTACGTAATTCCTCCAAAGGAGGCCTCATTTTTTCCTCCCGCATCGTCGTCTTCCCCCTCCTCTAGATCAAGGCCAACACCAGCTGCCACAAGCTCTGCTCCCCCTCAGCTGATGCTCATGCCCGCTGCAGCAGAGCAAAATGGGAACGACCACTGCTCGCCATTGTTTTTCTGTTGTAGGGAGTGTTGTAACAGGGTCGCGCGGCGATGCAATGGGGAGCGCTTGTCACTGCTCGCCGGTGCAACAATGGAGCGGGCGTTGCTGCCGGCGGCACGACAAACAAGTGGACTACGGCGGCGTTGCAATGGAGCGGGCACTGCTCCCAGCGGCACGACAACAGCGCTGCAATGGAGAGGGCGCTGATATCATCGACGCGACAAGTCGAGGACGGCGGCGCTGAATGGAGCAGGCGATGATATCATCGGCGCGACAAGTCGAGGATGGCGGCGCTGCAATGGCAGTGACTCTGCTGCCGACGGTGTTGCTGCCGGAGGCGCTATGGAGCGGGCGGCAGTGGCGGTTGTGCTGCGACGAGGGCCACCTCCGCGCTCACGCATCCGATAGTTGCGGCGACACGGAGACGAAGCAACAATGGCATTCAGCAAGGCGTTGACCAAATCTGCCGGCCATGTTGCAGTCCAAACCACAATGATCGGATGGTTCACTAGCCGATGTGCTTTAGCAAAACTGTTTAATGTTTCATACTTATCAGCCGGTTGACTGGTAGCAGTCGCCTTTTATTAATGTGCTGCTCCCTTTTTCCCCTGAAATGTACTCCAACAATCTCCTTATCTCCTTTTTAACAGCACAGAAATCAGGAGCCAGAATTCTTCCAGCCTATGCAACACTTCCATCGATCCACCCCGCCGATCACTCCGCCGGCACGGCTACGTACCAATTTTACATCCCCCACGTATAGGATATCGGGCTCCGCACGTCCTGCTGCCCGCTGCTCCACGTCAGCCACCCGAACGCGGCGTCCGTCGGGCCGCCCTGCGCCGTCGACTTGAACGCGACGGTGTACCTGAGCTTGTCCCCGGCCTTCTTGAACACGAGCCTGGCCGGCTTCACGGACACGACGATGCTGGGCGGGCCGGTGACCTTGGCCGCGTACACCGCCCCGGCGGCATCGACGTTGGTCAGCTCGCGGTGGTATTTGACGGTGGTGTGCGACTTGCGGAGGCCGAAGACGACGGAGAAGGACGGGTAGTTGAGGTCGCCGGGGCTGGACAGCTTCCGCTGGCACGTCGCGTTCGGCGCCCCCGTGATGGCCTGGACCTGCCGGGGCGAGGCGCCGCCGACGGTGCACAGGAAGGCGACGTAGTCGTCGATGGACGTGTCGTAGACGAGGCCCGGGGAGAGGGCCTTGACGGGGTCGACGTGGCCGGAGCCGAAGGACCATGGCGTGGCCGTGGCCGTGGCGTTGGCGCCGGCCGCGTCGAGGAGGGGCGAGCCGGTGTTGTCGACGGTGTAGGCGGTGGTCATGAGCGCGGACTTGATGGCGCTGGGGCTCCAGTCCGGGTGCGCCGCCTTCACGAACGCCGCGAGGCCGCTGATGTGAGGGCACGACATCGATGTTCCTGCATCACCATACACTGAATTATTTGTAGCTCCAGTTGGTAAGTTCAGTCACATTGTAGAAACATGCCATTTTGGAGCCTGAATTATTTGGAGCTTGTAAGTTCAGTAGTACCAGTTCTGCATCAAGGTTCAGTGTGGGAAAAAAAGAGAAATAACCAAACGCGTGCCCTAAAGCCTGTCATTACTATCATGGCATTTCGATGCGTGCGAACTGCACCTAAAGCTAACAACATCATGGCTAGCACCTAAAGACGACCATAGCGATAGCACGCTCGCATGGCTGCTACGACTACCCGTAAAGTCTAGGTTTTTATAGAACCATAGTATTTTCAAGAAAGACGTGTCGGTCAGTACAATCCGCAGAGTTTTTGTACAGAAGAAGCAAAGAGTGCGCTCACCTGACAAGATGTTGAACGCCGGCCGCCGCTCGTCGATGGTCAACCCAGTCGGCCCGACGGACCCCGTCCACCCGGCCAAGATGTTCACGCCTGGTCCGATCACGTCCGGCTTCAGCAGCTGCGCCACCTGCCTGTTCGGCCCACGGGAGCTAAACGCGGCCACCACCGGCGCCGGGTGCACGTCCACAGCGGTGCCGCCAAAGCTCAACGCCACCTCCGCGCTGGCGTCCGACTCCACGTACGTCCTTATGGCGTCGCCGCTCTTGGCGCCCACGGCGACGGCAGGGAGCAGGTGACTGTCCGCCACGATCTCCTCGCCGCTCTGCCCGGTGTTCGCGAGCACCATCCCGACGCCGCCGGCCATCTTCACCACCTGCCCCTTCTCCACCCGCGAGTTCCCGCCCCGGTCACACAGGACCACCTTGCCCTTCACCGCCACCACGTCCAGCGTGCCCGACATGCAGAGCTTGCTGGCGTTGCTGCCCGCGCGGATGCCTTTGTTGTACACCAGAGGGAACTTGTCGTCACCCAGCCCATCGCCGGAGTAGAGCGACATGCCGGCATGGGTCTCGCCGTTGCCGAGCTTCGCGTACGCCGGGAAGTTCCGGTCGAGCGTGGCAGCTCCGACGGTGATGATCCACGGGGCAGTGTTCACCAGCGACGACGGCGCCGGCCCGCTGTTCCCCGCGGAGCACGCGACCACAATGCCGCGGCGGGTTGCTGCCAGCGCGCCGACGGCGATGGGGTCGCGCGAGAGCGGGTACGAGCCGCCGCCTAGCGACAGCGAGAGCACGTCGACTCCGTCCTCGATGGCCTGCTCCATGCCAGCGAGTATGTCCGAGCTGAAGCATCCCTGCCTCCAGCACACCTTGTACGCCGCGACGCGCGCCCCGGGCGCCATGCCCCGCGCCGTGCCGTGCGCGTACCCGAGGAGGCTCGCGTCGGCCACCACGGCCCCCGCAGCCGTGGACGCCGTGTGGGTGCCGTGCCCGTCGTGGTCCCTCGGCGACGAGAGCTCGGTGGTTCCGTGGGAGGAGCCGTTCCTGCCGCCCGCCCCGAAGCCCCGGAAGAAGCCGCGCGCGCCGATGAGCTTCCGGTTGCACATCGAGGAGGGGAAATCGGTGGCATTGGTCTCGCAGCTCCCGCGCCACCGCGACGGCACGGGGCCCAGGCCGGCATCGGCGAAGCTGGGGCTCTCGGGCCAGACGCCGGTGTCGAGCACCCCGACGATGACGTCGGAGCTTCCGCCGTCCGCGTTAGGAGCCGGAGCGCTGTACGGCGGGAGGTGGAGGAACGAAGGCGAGCGCGTGGTGTGGAGCGGGTGCAGGACGTCCTCGTGGACCGACGCGACGGCGGGATGGCCGCGGAGCTCGGTCACATGTGACGGGAGGAGGCGCGCGGCGAAGGCAGACGGCGCGGCCGTGGTGTAGGAGTAGAGGAGGTGGCGCTCGGGGTCGACGGAGAGCGCGTCGAGGTGCGCGTGGTGCCAGTGGAGGTGCGTGGCGTACGGCGACGGCTTGAGCGCGGGGTTCAGGTACACAATGTAGGTCGCCGCGCCTTCATCCCCGCCGGAGGCGAGCGCGGACGAGGAGGCGAGGCAGACGAGGAGGAGGACGACGATGAGACGGGGTGGTTTCTGCATGGCGCGTTCGGGCCTCGCAGCGTGTACGTGGGGCGAGTGGGAGTGGGAGTGGAGGGAATGGTACCGTTGTGCGGGTGACAAGTTGACAACAATCCGTCGACGCGTTCGATTCAAATATAGAACCAGGTGGCCGCGTACGAACTTCCCGCTAATGGAAGATCTTGATCTCTCTGTGCGGCACAGATCAGTAAACCTAACTCCTCTGTACGCCATTAGTGAAAGCAAAGAAAAATCCACTTGTCACGGCCGTATCACGGAATCGGCAATCAGTGCCGTGCCACCACCGAAGATGGTCCGCGGTGCGTGTAACGTTCCTGGCCTGCACAGATGGAATCAGCAATCGCGGTGTCAGCGTCAAACTTTCCCGCAGTGCGCGCCGACTGCACGTCGCGAGAGTTGCACGACGAATAGTGTGGCAGCACTGTACTGTGGTGGGGGGCACAAAAGCGCACCGATCGATCAGGCGTCAAGCATAGCCCGGCAGTGCATGATGCGTGTCTGCGTCCGGCCTCCGTGCCCATTATTCCGCCGGTCGACCGGCCCCGTCTTTCCAAGCGGCCTACTCCATGGCCGTGCACGTACGCGCGCGGCGCGGCCCGGCCCGGCCCGGGCCGCAGTGCGTGCCGGTGGGTGGGCGGAGGCTGTGTGCGTTCATGGGGCGCACCGCGGCGCGCGAGCGAGCACGCGCGGTGGGCGAGGGTAGCTCGTGATCGCGCGTGGCCGGTGCGTGCCACTGTGATCCGATCCGGCGATCGCGTGCCTTTCGACCGTTCCACTTTCTAATACTGCGTCGCCCATGCCTCCACTTTCTCGGGCGGAGCACCGGCACCGCCGTGTGGCTCCACGCCCTCATTCCCTCGCCGTGGCAGCTAGCTGGATTCCGTCGACAAAGCCACTGAACGAAAGTCGTCGACGCACTTCCTCTGAATCACTCGTCACTGGCCAATAGTCGCCAGCTTATGGAAGCGAAAACACCTGTCAGTGTGTTCCTCTTGATCTGAACTACCAAAGGGATCCTATCGAGATGATGGGTTAGTAACTTTGTTGTCACTTTGTACGTGCTATGCCACTTAACTTTGCAGGGTAACAGGGCTCCAGAGTGTAGAAAGAACGGAGCAGGCTAGCAGAGCACTATGATGTGAAGCTGGCGCCGTGGCCTTTCCGGTTTCGAGTGGTGGGCGAAAAAATACGAAGCTTGCGCTTTAAACGCAGCTTCTGCGGATCTGATTTACTGTAAGAGAAGAGGGGCACCAGATCTGTCACAGCACTACCTTAGATTGGCATCACGCGGACCAGAGGAAATGCTTGCTTGACCTCTGTTGTTGGAAAATGCTTGTTTGCATCTCTAAAGCTGGAAAAGGCTTGTTTGCACGTACCCCCCCCCCCCCCCCCCCCCCCTCCTGTCCTTTTTTACTTTGCGTGTGTGTATTGTCTCAAGTCAAACTTCATAAAGTTTGATCATATTTATATGGAAAAATATTAACATCCACAATGAAAAAGATTAAATTCATGATGCATCTAATCATATTGATTTCGTATAGTGAATGTTCATATTTTTTCATAAAGTTGGTCAAATTTTATATGCAGTGTAAAAAAGATCAGAGGGAGGACAAGTGATTTGACCCTCTAGTCGTTTGTACCAATATAACACTGAGGCAAATATAAGTGTTTTGACCTTTGTTGATTCCAGTCATGGCCAATGACAATGAACACATGGTAATGCAAATGCGCGTGCAGCTCCCTGACTATGCTTGGAGGACACATAACAATAATTAGCCGACACCATGCCATATAAGACAAGACAAAGAATGTTTCCAAGAACAGTTCCATGTATGATTTCGGAAGAAGAAGAAAACAATAATCCATGTATGTATATAATAATAGTAATAAGAAGAAGAGGAAGAAAGACAAAGTCAACTAAAGGAGCCTGAAGTTAGCTGGTACTAACATTTTTAGCTGGTACTGAAAAAAAAATGTATACGTGCTGTCAGTGTTTGCCCATGAACTCGCTCGAGACATACCAAAACACCAATGCCGTTCGGACACAGACACTCTATAATCCGTAGTGATTGATCACCATTACGCCGTAGTCACACCTCAGCTGCGCATTGGCATGGGTGGAGCTGTGAGCTGGTCACCCCATAGAATGATTCAGTTGCATTATTGCTTATCAAGATCCAACAGATAGCTTTCTTTAGATGCCACACCTCATGGCAAAAAAGAAGAAGAAATAACATGCCACGCCAGACATGCTCATGATATCAGCCAGTATTACCCTCACCCGGCCGGAAATGGTATCCATCCATAGTTACATACTTAATGTTAAGTGCCTGAGATAATTGCAGACCTGATGGCTAAAGCACTCATTGCTAGTACTACTGCTTGATTGCAAGTGAGAATGGGGGACTGTATTAGAGGACGGGTGACACTTGGCATTCTTTTCTTTGATAGATATATGCCAATAAGTGCATGCTAAATTTTTATCCATCATTAAGAAGTTTTTAATCAACTGCTAACCCAGGAAGGAATGGAATGTTAGGTTGGATGTTCTTTTTTTCTTTTCCGTGTGCTAACCCAGAAAAAAACAAATTTATTTTTACAAGCACCTCTCTAAGCATCTCGCATTGTATATGGTCTTAGTACGAATGTACTAGCTTTCATTACTAAATATACCTGCTCATGTTTCTAATGTGGATGTGCCTTCTTGTACATAATCAAATCAGCTCAAGACTTTTAACTTTAAATATACATGAGATAATAATTCTTCTCTGGTAGATCTGATGCATATCAGAACATGCATGTAATTTCTGTTATGTTGTGGTGTTGCTCATCGCACAGGAGATGGCAGTCTGGAATGGCTACGCAAAAGATGCATACAATAACGGCCAAAGCAGTTTGCATTTGCCACTTCCAACTTGCAAGGCAACTTTTCTGTTCAGGTCTCGTCAGCTACAAAACCAGCATATCTTGGCGTAACTCTGCTTTTCTGGATTTACACACTCAAATATCTGGAAAATGCAGTCCTGATAACACAGATAAGGACTTACAATTGACCTGCCCGGAGGTCTCTATCTATGCGCTCTGCGTTAAATGTTCCTGGAATCTCCCTGAAGTCCTCATTAAATATGGAGTATGCACTGCGTGGAAGTTAAAAGAATTTTAGAAACTTGAAAGGGCAAGAGAATGAACTGTAACTTCCGAATACACTCTCCATATCCACAATTTTGGTTATCAGCATGAGCTTCGCAAGATTTAAATAGTCATTTATATTTTGAGTTTAAAATGTAAATAGCAGCACTTGCGAAATTCAGTTATTCTATTCCTACCCAAAACACGACTGTAGTTTGAGAAATAATAGTATGACTGCTTTATCCACAGCTTCTGCCAAAAAGAAAAGGAGCAGATTTTAATACTAGTCCAGGCAACTTTTAAATTACTACTACTAATGTTATCTATTCTTCACAGCCTATGTAATGAAACTCCTGCAGAACTTTTATCCAACAAGTGAAACCACAGAATACCAATCAATATGCTATATTGCAAGAATAAAACTATTCCGATCGCATAGACCACCATTATGTCGCTAATGTTTTTTTGTTCTGAATTAAAAGTCAACTTTTCACTCTAAACTACCCAGCAACATCACAGAGTGGAGGGCATAGATAACATAGTAACATACCTAACATCACCTTGTTGTCGTCTTCCAAGGTTAAGAAGTATGATCAAGAAACCTGTCGCAAGTATCTGGGCAGACAGCAAACAGTAATATCTGTCAATAAACTGAAATCTACCACCAAATCGAAAATTGCTAATTGCACTATGGAAACTGTAGCACCATTGCTACACACAGAATCTATACATTGGACATAAGAAATTGGCGAAGGATTACACATGTACTCGACTTCTATGGCTGAGTCATGAATTAAAGGATTATACAAAGAATTGAAACCACTTGAAGTAAGGTAGTAACCCCCAGGTTCTAGTTTTCCAAGCAACGTACAGGTATTATTCCCGTGTCTTGAACTAAACAGAAATTGATATGTATGCTCAAACTGGCTCCAGATATGTTTTGACAATGCTACATCCTACATGTACCTCAGTACGATGAAGAGCTCGGATACTGCTAATAATAATTATTTTATTGGAGAAGCAAATTAATGAGTTACTTACATATAAAGGTCCGACCTCATACTTTCGAGCAATAGGCGCCAATAGGAACCATGGTGTGATAATAATCCATGCTTTCATAGTGACAGAAAATAGTGCCATCAACAAGATATCTGCAGAAGTGGAATTCACACCACATTGGTCATTTGCACAACCATTTTACAGAAAATAAGGGCGTGTCATATACATTACCGGGTAATCTCAGTTTTTCTCGAAGAAATATGAAAATTCTTTTCTTCCACCAAGTTGTTGTTTGAGGTATTTTGAACTTCTACAGGATGGACCAATAGCTGTTATATGGAGCATGGACTGGATATACAATATTCATCGAAATATTTTGAGAAGACCTTACCAGTTCTTCTTCATCGGCGGAGTCGTCATCATCATCGTCGCGGAGATGCTTGGCAGGTGGTTTAGGCGCCACGGCCACTATAAGGCTATCTACAGAAATCACGATGTAAAGAAACGTAAATAAACGTCCACAAGACATATCAAGTGCACAAATAAGAACTTGGTGACAGAGCCATGTAACTGTCCTAATGGGAAATTTCTTGCACATAAGATGTATCCATGTGATTCCAAAAGTGGATGAACATCACCATCAATCATGGAAAGTATGAAATAAAATGGCCTAGGAACAACAACAGAAACTATGAAGAATGCTGCGAGCTTTGCATCTAGCAGGACAGCCAGGACGGGAAACGGGGAAAGTGGAGGGTATGTGTTGCTGGTTAGTTTACCCCCGTCGCGGAGGTTGACATGGGTGTCGTCTCCCCACGGGAGAGTCGTCCCTCGGAGGACCAGGCGGAGGCGGTCTTCGGGGAGACGCCGGTCGAGAGCGACGCTGCGGCGCAGATCGGCAACCTACAACGAGACCGATCCCCAATTAATCAGGGTGGAGCGATGCAAGAAGAAGGAGGGTGCTCTGGGGGCGTTACCGACCGAGATAAACGGGGGGAGGCGGATGGTGGTGGGCCGGGACGGACCAACGGCGCGCAGCTTCACCTCCACCGTCTCCGGCTCGTCGCCCGCCGCAGCGGCCATGGTCTTCTCGTGCTCTCTTCCGTTCCTCTCCTCTTTGCGGTTTTCTCCCCCCCTCTCTCTCTCTCTCTCTCTCCCTTTTTTTTTTTTTGAGCAATCCCTCTCTCGCTCTCTTTCTCTGTCTCTCTCTTCCCCGTTTTGGATGGATGGCCCTACCGCAAGAGGCCCAAACAGGCTATCTACACCGTACCGTTCGGCCCCTGATGGTTTTTTTCCGGGTTAAAACTCTATACGGAAGTGCTACGCGAGAGGCCGAGAGCCGATTGGCCGAGGAACAGAGGAGGTCCGAGCTCCGAGGAAATAATGGAGGCGGCGTCGGCGGCGACAGCGACGGCGACGATGGTGTTCGTGTACGGCACCCTGAAGCGCGGGTTTCCCAACCACCCCCGCCTCGCCGCCTTCGACTGCCCCTTCGCCGGCGCGGCCTCGACCGCCGCCCCAGCCTCCCTCGTCATCGGGCCCTACTCCGTCCCCTTCCTCCTCCCCACCCCGACTCCGTCCTCCGGCCGTCTGGTCTCCGGCGAACTCTACTCCGCGTCTCCCAGCGCCCTCGCCGACCTCGACTTGCTAGAGGTACCCTGTCTCCTCACGGTTCAATACGCGTCTCCTTTCCAGTTGAGTAATCTCGAATTCTCACTCGACTCGACGGCAGGGCACTCACCTCGGCGTCTACGAGCGCCGGCGGATCACCGTCGTGGTTGACGGGGCGAGCAAAGAGGTGGAGGCAGAGGCTTACTTCGCGAACGCGAGCTACGCGGGGGCCCTGTGGCTGCGCTGCGGCGGCGAGGCGGCCGAGATCGCGGAGTACACCATGGAGCACGCGGGCAGGTACGTCCCGCCCAGTGGCCGCTCTCCCGGCGTCTCCGGGCTCATGGATGCCGTCCGTGGCCTCCTCGCCACCGCTCCGCCAGCGAATTGAACCGATGTCGTCTTCCCTTCCGATTGTTCTGTCAATGAATTGATGAGAAAAATAAGATGTGGCATGATACGTTCATACCGATTTCAAAGTTATATCCATTAGACCATTATACCATTATACGTTCATACCGATTTCAAAGTTATATCCAATGCACACCTATATTTATCCATTAGACCATTATACGTTCATACCGATTTCAAAGTTGCTGCTGAATAAAAGCATCTACGCATTAGACCATTAGGGGACTACATACAAAGCAAAATGAATGAATCTACGCTCTAAAGTATGTCTATATACATCCGTATGTAATACTTTAGTGAAACCTCTACAAAGACTTATATTTAGAAACGGAGGAAGTACAATTTAGTGTTAGACCTGGGATTTGGGGATTTGGGTTTGTGTTCAATTAGTTAGTAACTTGGCAGTGTTGTTGTGTACCCATTATGGGTTTAATCGGTAGTGTTGCTGCAATTTTTAATTTGTTTGGTTTGTTTTCAACCAGTCTCACACTAGTAATAATTGCTAAACAAGTAGTCTGAATTGTTGTACTGACGTGTTTAGTTGTCAGTTTTGCTCAGTTGTCATAATTGGTTCCTTGGATATATTCATGGTTGCTAAATATAGTAGAGTGTGCTATGAGTGTGGACGTCCTGAACCCGGATACATTTGAACCCGTTTTTCAAAAAAGTACTTTAAACACGTTTTGTAATCTTAAAAAATTTAAACTAAATTTTGTGCATACATGTTCGCACAAATATGTCCGCGGCACAAAGCTTTGTGAAAAAAGGTCTTTTTGTTTTGTCTCCGTAAAAAAAAACAAATTTCAGTGCTTCTAAATAGCGTTTCGCGACAGTATGTTTTATCTTTTTTGCACAGGCCACAAAAAAAGTTGTTTTTTCGTGAAACTTTCTGCACACACATTGAATATGAAGACGTCCGCACGCACTTTTTTTCGATTTTTTTGTCATTTCAAAATGTGTTTTCCTAAGTGGGTTCATATGTACCCGGGTTCATCCATGACATTCTCAGTGTGCTATTAGTCTGAATGTGACCTCAATTATAACTTAGTGGTTGCTGTAATGAATTAAATTGAGTACCGTAATTTGGATATATTTATGCTTTTGATGTGTAGTTTGGATAAAGATGAGATTCGAGATGTGAGGTTTCAATTTTATGGTAGAGACAACCTGGACAGGGCAATGCGCAACTATGACATTTGATTTCATACATTAATCTATTAGCTATTATGGATGCAGAGGGCTTTGGAAGCAAAGATTTTCTATTATGTTACGGTTGAGGGAAATGGCATAGTAGGTTTAGAGCTGCTTTGATAACAATGCAATGGTTCATGAAACGTTAAAGGAATTTGAGCACACTAAATGTGTTAAGTTATCACTAAAGGAGATTCCCCAACATCACGTGATCTCAACAAGGCATCTCAAATTTGTAAGGAGCAGATCCCCATTAGTACCATAGCGGAGCATATTGTATATGCAGTTGACACCAAGGGGTCTTAGCTGGTAGTAAGCCACAACCCTGTGTTGGAGATGGGTTGAACATTTCGAACACACAGCAGAGCAACAATATTCAGAGGAAGGGCAAGTTTGTTTTGAAGTGTGAAGAAAATGAAGAGGAAGTGGGAGAGAGAGAGGGGGGGGGGGGGAGGGAGGGAGAGGGAGAGAATGGAGCAGTTGTACTTGCAGTACTTGCAGTACCACCTTGAAGGAGACACGGAAGTGGAAAAGTTCTATGAGCCCGAGGAAGAATAAGATTCAGACTATGACCTAGAACCTGAGCTTGTACATGCAAAAAAGAAACATTTCAGATATGTTCCCTGTGAAGACTTGATGCAGCTCCCGTGCCAGCACAGCGCAGACGTCGGAGCTGGACCCTCCCGACCCGCGCGCAGCTCCGCCCGAACAACGCAGTCCGTACCGCCCTCGCGTCATCCCCTTCCCCCGTTGATCGCTTCTCCGCGCGGGTAGCGATGGGTGCTAGTGCCCGCACCGCTGGCCCGTATGCGCACTCCGGAAATCGGAGGCGCGTGTCGCCCTCCGTGAGAGGCAACTGGCAAGGGAGAGGGACGCGGCAGAGTAGTTCGTGCACCGCTGCCGCGGGTGCAGGCGGAGCCTGACGAGGACGAGCAGCTCCTCGCATGGGTCTATCGATCATCGCTCACGATGGCGGAGACGGACGCTCGTCGTGCCTACGGCGAAAGAATGCGAAGGCTCTCCGGCTTGCTATTGAGTTGTCGGAGCGCGAGGCGAAGGGGGCAGCGGAGGAGGCGACTCGCGCAGTTGAAGCGGCAGCAGGACATGGCCGTCCGCTGGATGAAGGGGCTAATCGTCCTCTCTGACTCCGACTGTGACGAGAGCGACGGCCACAACCCTACCTCCTCCTCCGACGACCAAGATCCTTCACTAGCCGCAGACGCCTACAGGCCCGTCGGGACCGGAAGGGCAAAGGCCCGACGCGGAAGTGGTGATCTCGCTCCTTCTCCGTTTTTAGTGGTTGAAGTTTAAGAACTTGTCCGGCGACGAACTCCGATGATCTTTTGGATGATGTAAAAGTTTGTTTATGTGCATTTGGTTGTTCGTTTGCAACCGATTTTGTTGTTCGTTGTTTGATCATGTATAGTAGCTCGTCATGTTGCATGTATAGTATAGATATAAGGTGCCGAATATAAGATATGCGGATGTGAAGAAAAAATATGAGGCGTGCCCGGTCAGTATCCGCGGACGCTCCCGGACGCGACCGCCGGCGTTTGAGTGACCGAATTAGCCCATCACGGATGTTGATTCTCTTAGTTTACGGACAAGTACAACCCCCATCAAACACACGCTTCCCATCCTCTACCACTAGGGACATTAGAGCAACTCCAACGCGCCGGCCCAAACGAATGTGTGTTTTGTTCGCTTTTTATCCGTTTGGGTCGGCCGTCCGCTGGTCGTCCGCCACCTTTTGTGTTTGGATCGGGCGTGCACCCAACACGCGGACGCATTTTCGTCCTTGTGGCCGTCCTATCGTGTTTTTTTAAACATATAATTTTTTTACACTAGTTTACATAATTGAAACAAAATACAAACATCTTATATAGTTTCACAACCAAATTAATATATCATACTCCCTCCGTTCCTAAATATAAGTCTTTCTAGAGATTTCACTATGGACTACATATAGAGCAAAATGAGTGAATCTACCATTTAAAGTATGTCTATATATATCTGTATGTAGTCCGTAGTGGAATCTCTAAAAAACATATATTTAGGAACGAAGGAAGTAATTTACAAGCCAAATAAATATATCATAGTTTACAAGTGAAATAAAAAATAAATTACATATAAAAAAGGATACATCTATTGGTTCCCAACGTGAGACGACATATGCTCAACCAAATCATTTTGCAGCTGAATGTGAGTTTTCAAATCACACATTTGATGATGAAATTGGGTGAACTATGCGAACATTGCCGCTCCTCCATGCTCAGGCACAACATTTCCACCCTGAAACTGAAACCCTTGGTCATATATACGTTTCGGGCGCTTATCTTCTATGATCATATTGTGCATGATCATACAAGCAGTCATCACATCCCACAATTTCTTAGTGCTTCAAGTTCTAGCAGGATATCGGATGATGCCCCATCGAGATTGCAGAACACCAAAGGCACGCCCACATCCTTCCTAGCACTCTCTTGCTCTTGGGCAAATCTCTTCCTCTTCTCTTCTACAGGGTTGGAGATTGTCTTCACAAGAGTAGTCCACTGAGGCTAGATACCATCAACTAGGTAGTATCCTTTGTTGTAATTGTGGCCATTGATGTTAACATTGACCTCCGGACAGTTGCCTTTGGCAAGCCTTGCAAACACCGGAGAGCGTTGAAGCATGTTGATATCATTGTGAGATTCGGCCATGCCGAAGAAAGAGTGCCAAATCCAGAGATCTTGTGAAGCCACGGCCTCGAGTATGACGGTGCAAGCTTTGACATGACCCCTATACTGTCCCTGCGAAGCAGAAGGGCAGTTCTTCCACTCCCAGTGGATAGAATCTATGCTACCAAGCATCCCCGAAAAGCCCCTGCTAGCATTCATCGCTAACAAGCGGGTTGTATCTGCAACATTTGGCTCTCTCAAGTACTCAGGGTCAAACACTGCTATCACAGCCTTGTAGAACCTATACGTGGACTCTAGGCACAGGGACTCGCTCATACGGACATACTCATCAATGAGATCATCGAGAGCTCCGTATGCAAGCATCAGAGTAGCTGCAATGCATTTCTGATAAGAGGAGAAGACAATCTTTCTAAGGGCGTCATCCTTGCACTCCAAATACTTATCGTATGCCACCACCCCCTCCCGGATACGGTTGAAAACATGTCTGGCCATACGGAAACGTCGTCGGAATAGGTGATGTTTGAAGAGAGGGTTGGGTATCTCGAAGTACTTCTTCCAGAGTAGAAAGTGGTCGCTCTCTCGGTTGAGATTCATCGCGAGAGTGTGCCTCGGGATCAAGCCCCAGAACAACGGTCGCTGCACACTAAGGTGGTCATGGACGACCAATACATGAGCCACAATCTCCTCATCATCGGATGAAGAATCATCTGAGTCGCAAATGAAATTGTGAAATAAGAACTCGTCGACGGAGTCCATTTATACCTTGCGGGCAAACCGTCGAACAGCTTGCGGGCGTCATCGAAGAAGCTGGCCGATGAAGAGCCACGTGCCTCCCCTCGACCTGGTAGCAGTCCCTAGCGTCATCCGGCGAGTGTGGCGGCATCAGAACAGCATGGCGGCGGCGTCGAAGAAGCTGGACGGGGGCGCGGGTGAGAGGTGGTGCTGGCGGCGATATCGGGGGAAGCCACGACAGCTAGACGGCGAGGCTGTGGTGGCAACGATGTTAGAAGGTGGCATGTTGTTGCGGACGGCTGGCGAGGGCACCGGAACTGGGCGGTGGCGGCGACGGGGTGGGGCGACCGGGTGCTGGCTGTCTATGGGAGGAAGAGAATGGCCTATGTGTCACTGACTGGCGGGCTAGTGGGAGGAGTAGGCGTTCGCCTTGTGTCCGCGCCGATGCAAACGAGACCCAAATTTAGGATTGGAATGGGTCGTCCGGCAGACGAAAAGCAGACGTGCGTCCGTTTGGGTTGGCGCGTTGGGCCGACTTTTTTGTCCATTTTAACCCAAACGGACACGCGCGGACCAAATGGGTCAGCGCGTTGGAGTTGCTCTTAGAGTGCTGCTATACAACTCGGAGCTCCAAAAATGAATCACGTATCTATTGATCCGAGACAAGAAAAATGTTCAGAGCGGAGTTTGGCTGAAAGTTCACAGACCATGGGCCAGCTCCTGTTGGTATGCTCGCTCCTGCGACTCGCCCTCCACCGCACCACCGCGCCGCCACGCCACCGCACCGCCGTGCCCCCACTCCGTCGCTGCCACGCCAGCACGCCATCGCACCCTCGCCTCCACCCACCCCCCATCGACATGCCCCATTAGAGTGGATTGACGGACACACGTCAGGAGGGGGAATCGCAGATGCCTTCCCGGATGTGTATCAAGCGTTTCTGGAGCTGTTGCGGCCGGTGAGTTCGGTCGTGCCGGAAATTCTAGAGGCCACACGGGCTCGGCAGTGGCGGGAGCGTGCAGAGCACATCCGCAACGACTCCTTGTCGTGGTCGATGTGCGTGCGAGAGTGAAGGGAGGCGGAGGAGGAGATGCAAACGGATCCAGAGTCGTGTCTTGATATGTCTCCAACGTATGTATAATTTTTGATTGTTCCATGCTGTTATATTATCATTCTTGGATGTTTTACAATCATTTTATAGCAACTTTATATCATTTTTTTGGGACTAACCTATTGACATAGTGCCAAGTGCCAGTTGCTGTTTTTGCTTGTTTTTTTACTTCGCAGAATATCAGTACCGAACGGAGTCCAATCGCGACGAAACTTTTTGGAGATTTTTTTTGGACCAGAAGAAAACCAGTGAGCCAAAGAAGCACCCGGGAGGAGGCCCGTGGGGCCCAGAAGACCCTAGGGCGCGCTAGAGGCCCCCGGCGCGCCCTGGTGGGTTGTGGTGGCCTCGGGAGTCCCCCTCCACCGCCTCTCAGCTCTATAAATACCCAAATATTCCAGAAACCCTAGAGGAGTCGACGAAAAACACTTCCAGCCGCCGCAAGTTCCAGAACCGTGAGATCCAATCTAACATCATCACGGAGGGGTTCATCATCGTCATAGGTGCCTTTCCGATGATGCGTGAGTAGTCCACCATAGACCTACGGGTCCGTAGGCAGTAGCTAGATGGCTTTCTCTCTCTCTCTCTCTCTCTCTCTCTCTTTTGATTCTCAATACAATGGTCTCTTGAAGATCTATTTGATGTAATGACTTTTTGCGGTGCGTTTGTTGGGATCCGATGAACTTTGAGTTCATGATCAGTTTCTATTGATGAATATTATTTGAGTTTTCTTTGATCTCTTATATGCATGATTACTTATAGCCTCGTATTTCTTCTTCGAATCTTTGGTTTAGTTAGGCAAACTAGATTGATTTTTCTTGCCATGGAAAGAGGTGCTTTGTGATGGTTTGATCTTGTGGTGTCCTCTCCCAGTGACAGAAGGGGCAGCGAGGCACGCATGTATCGTTGCTATTAAGGATAACAAGATGGGGTCTATTCCTACATGAATAGATCTTGTCTACATCATGTCATCGTTCTTATTGCATTACTCCGTTTCTCCATGAACTTAATACACTAGATGCATGCTGGATAGTGTCGATGTGTGGAGTAATAGTAGTAGATGCAGAATCGTTTTGGTCTACTAATCTTGGACGTGATGCCTATATAATGATCATCGCCTTGGATATCTTCATGATTATTTGATCTTCTATCAATTGCCCAACACTAATTTGTTTACCCACCGTGTGCTATACTCATGAGAGAAGCCACTAGTGAAACCTACGGCCCCCGGGTCTATCCTTTCAATATTTTGCGCTTTTGTTTCCAGATCTATTATTCCAAAAACCCAAAAATACCATGCTACACTTTTTATTTGCTTCTTTTATTTTGTGTTCTTGTGCGATCTATTTATCCAATCTCATACAACCTAATCTATCTTTTTAATCGCGCCCTGGTGTCTTGTGCCCTCCTCGTGGCCCGTCTTCGCGTGAAACCAACGCTCAAAAATCCTATAAATATAGAAACCATCAGAAATAACCCTAGACTTTTTGCTCCGCCACCGCAACTCTCTCTATCGACGAAAAACCAATCCGGAGACATTCCAGTACCCTGCCGGAGAGGGGAATCCATCTCCGGTGGCCATCTTCATCATCCCGGAGGAGGCCATGACGAGGAGGGAGTAGTCCACCCTCGGGGCTGAGGGTATATACCAGTAGCAATGTGTTCAATCTCTCTCTCTCTCTCTCGTGTTCTTGAGATGTCATTATCTTGATGTATCACGGGCTTTGTTAATATAGTTGGATCATATGGTGTGTTTCCCTTACTATCTTGTTGTGATGAATTGAATCTTTCCCTTTGAGATATCGTTATGTTGGATTGAATATTGGATTTGAGAACACTTGATATATGTCTTGCATGTGGATACCCGTGGTGACAATGGGGTGTTCTATTGATTCACTTGATATATGTTTTGGTACTCAACTTGCGGATTTCCGCGGTGACATTGGGGTAATTTATGCATAGGGGTTGATACACGTTCTTGTCCTACTTTCTCCGATAGAAATCTTGGGGTACTCTTTGAGGTTCTTTGTGTTGGATTGAGTATAATGAATCTGAAATTGTTTGATGCGTATCGTATAATTAACTCATGGATACTTGTGGTGACATTGGAGTATCTAGGTGACATTAGAGTTGGTTGATGCGTATCATATGGTGTTATTCTAGTACGAACTCTTAGATAGATCGATCGGAAAGGATAACTTGGTGTTATCTTAGTACGAACTCTTGGATAGATCGATCGGAAAGAATAAGTTTAAGGTGGTTTCGTACCCTTCAAACAATTTCTTCTTATGTTCTCCGCTAGATAAGAACTTTGGAGTGATTCTTCGTTGCACGTTGAGGGATGATTATGTGATCCAATTAGATTAGCATTGTTGAGAGATTGCACTAGCGAAAGTACGGACCCTAGGCCTTGTTTCCAAGCATTAATATACCGTTTTGCTCGCTGTTTACTATTGGTTACCTTGCTGTTTTTATATTTTCATATTACAAAAACCTATATCTACCATCCATATTGCACTTGTATCACCATCAGTTTGCCGAACTAGTGCACCTATACAATTTGCCATTGTATTGGGTGTGTTGGGGGCACAAGAGATTTCTTGTATTTGATTGCAGGGTTGTTTGAGAGAGACCATCTTCATCCTACACCTCCCACGAAATATAAACCTTAGGTCATCCACTTGAGGGAAAATTGCTACCGTCCTACAAAACTCTGCGCTTGTAGGCCCAACAAGAGTCTACAAGAATAAAGTTGCGTAGTAGACATCAAGCTCTTTTCTGGCGCCGTTGCCGGGGAGGTGAGTGCTTGAAGATATATCTTTAGATCTTGCAATTAAATCTTTTAGTTTCTTGTTTTATCACTAGTTTGGTTTTATAAAACAAAACTACAAAAAATGGAGTTTAGGTTGCATCATTTGTTTCGTCTTTATAATTTCTTTCGTGAAAATAAGGATTCAGAAAATTGTGCTCAATTGGTAGAGGAAGAAATTATGAAAATACTTAATGAGAATTCCTTGAAAGATGAGCATGATTATAATGTTAATAGTATGAATTCTCTGAATATCCATGATGCTAATGATATGCAAAGCCACAAGCTTGGGGATGCTATGTTTGATGAAGAAGATATTTTTTAGTCCCCCAAGTTTTGATGAGCAAATTTATGACGATGATGGCATGCCTCCTATCTATGATGATTATGGTGATGACATGTATGATATAAAGAGTGATAGTAACCATGAAACTTGTCATCATGATTTTAATATTGAATGTGGTTATGTCAATCAAGTGTCTCGTGATAGTTATTTTGTTGAGTTTGCTCCCACTACCATGGATGAAAAGGAATTTTCTTATGTGGAGAGTAATGAAAATTCTATGCTTGTGCATCATGAAAAGAATGATTTATGTGATAGTTATATTGTAGAATTCCTTCATGATGCTACGGAAATTTATTATGAGGGAGGAACATATGCTTGTAGGAATTGCAATAATATCAAGTTTCCTCTCTATGTGTTCAAAGTTTTGAAGTTATGCTTCTTTTGCCTTCCTATGCTAGTTGATTCTTGCTCCCATAAATTGTTTGCTCACAAAATCCCTATGCATAGGAAGTGGGTTAGACTTAAATGTTCTTGTCATGTGATTCATGATGCTCTCTTGCATGTTCCAATTACTACTTTTTACGTGAGCATCATTGAAATCATCATGCCTAGCTAAAAGGCTTTAAAGAAAAGCGCTTGTTGGGAGACAACCCAACACTTTTCCTTTCTGTTTTTGTGTGTTCACATGATTAAGCTACTGTAGTAATAATGTTTTGTGCCTTTTATTTCAATAAAGTGCCAAGTAAAGCCTTTGGGATGACTCACAAGATGAGTAGAATTGATGCTGAGCCAAAACAGAAACTTTTGACTCCAGTACAGGAATTTTCAGTTTTTACTCGAGCATGATAATGATTTGAAATTTTTACATAGTCTTCATATACAAATTCTTCAGGTTGTCCTAATTTTTCATTTTTAGAGACAAGGAAGTATGGCTATACTACAGATCTTCACAGACTGTTCTGTTTTTGACAGATTCTGTTTTGCATGCATAGTTTGCTTGTTTTAGTGTTCCCATAGCTTATATTAAGTGATATGAATTATGTGAATGGTAGAATACAGTAGGTATTATGCGAGAAAAATTATGAATCTTGTCTTGACGGTACCTAAGTGAATGATCTTTACTTATTATACTAACCCATCTCACGAAGTTCCGTTAAGTTTTGTGTGATTGAAGCTTTCAAGTTTTGGGTGAGACACCGATACGAGGAGAATAAGCAGTGGCAAGAACCTAAGCTTGGGGATACCCAAGGCACCCCCAAGGTAATATCCAAGGAAGACTCAAGTGCCTAAGCTTGGGGTTGTCCCGGAAGGCATCCCCTCTTTCGTCTTCAACATTATTGGTATATCTTACTTAGAGCTATATTTTTATTTGTCACATAATATGTGCTTTGCTTGGATCGTCATTATATTTTGTTATTTTTTGTTAGGTGTTATTTATAATCTTGTTTTTCAATAAAAAGTTCCAAGAATTGTCTTAGGATGCTTGCATTGCATGTTTTGATGTGCGCTGTGTAAAAACAGAAACTTTTGCTGTAGTGTTTGAATTTTCATATTTTACAGAAACGTGGAAAGTTTCTGAAATTTTTACACAGTGTTATCATATAATTCTTTAGCATGTCCTAAGTTTTCATAATTTGTTGAGTTACAGAAGTACACTGTTTTCATAAATTGCTACAGACTGTTCTGTTTGAAAAGATTGCTGTCATAGTTTTGTTATCTGTTTATCCTATAGTTTCCATAGCCTATATTGGTAGATATAAATTGTGGAAATTATAGTAAAAAGTAGATGATGTTTGAAATTATTATGCAACTTGTCTTGGCAGTACATAAAGAGTTGATTTATTATTATGTGTACTAACCTATCTCACGAGTTCTTTTCGAGTTTTGTGTGGATGTAGTTTTTGAGAATAGGTGAAACCATGATATGAGATGATTGAATGAGATAAAAAAGCTCAAGCTTGGGGATGCCCAAGGCACCCCAAGTAAATATTTCAAGAAGTCTCAAGCATCTAAGCTTGGGGATGCTACGCATCCCACCTCTCTTCATCAACAACTATCGGTTAGCCTATATTGAGCCTAAATTTTATTCGTTCACATGACATGTGCTATCCTTGGAGTGCTATTTTTATTTAGTTTGCTGTTTGAATAAAATTCTCAGATCTGAAAATCTTTATTGAGAGAGAGTCCTCACATAGCTACTTAATTGTTTGACTACTTATTGATCCTCACTTATATCTTTTGAGAGTAGTTTGATGTTTACTCATGTGCTTCACTTATATCCTAAGAGTAAACCGTGAATGAACTGAATATCATAAATCTGAAATTATCAATGTGCTTTATGCTTAGTAGTAGTTTCACATCTGGTTTAGAAAGTAAAATCTATTGAAGTTTGACAATCACAATATTGGTCATACAAGCAATTCATGAATGATTAGTATAAGGAAGAGAGCTTTCACATACAAATATATTATCTTGGACATCTTCTATGATTGTGAATACCCATTAATTATTTTCAAACTTGAGAAAATTAGTTGAAGTTGGACAAGGAAGACAACGTAATGAGTTATGGTTGTGTATATTTGCATAGAAGTTATATTGTTATGGATCCTCCAACATGTGGTGCTTGTTTAGAACCTTTTGCTAGCCAACACTTCGTACTAAGTAGAGATACTACTTGTGCATCCAAATCCTTGAGCCAAGTTTCTTCCATAAGAGTCCACCATACCTACCTATATATGGTATTTCACTGCCATTCCAAGTAAATTTGCATGTGCCACCTCTAAACATTCAAATAAACATATGTTTTGTGTGTCTGGACCGCTCATGGAGCAACGGGGGGCGGTCAGTATCTTCCATGTTAAGCGGGTTATTCTCATGATGAGTGTTTATTCACTCGTCCTTGCACGAGAGGGGCGGTAAGAGGGATTCCCAGTCCCGAAAAAAATGCAAATAATTAAACAAAGGGTTTTTTTTTACATCTGTGCCCCTAGTCCTTAGCTGTACTCATTCATCCCCACGTCCTTAAATTTTGCTCACTTTTCCCCACTCCCTAGCCCGAAACCCTCACCAAAGGTCACAACGGAGGATGCTGTCGGGTCAATGGTTTGACCGTTAACTCTGACGAGTGGGGCCGCACTGGACTGCGTCGCTCGTTGGAACTGACGAGTGAGTCCGTCCCGCCCCATTTCCGGCCACACAGACGCCGAACGGACGTGCACGCGCTTTCTCCTCGTCTGCCTCGGGGACGTGTGGCGGCCTTCCAACTACCCCCACAGCCAAAAGTAAATGCGCACGCGCGGCGGACCCCGGTCGTCAGCCACCCATGTTCGGGTCGTCATCCTTCTTTAAATGGAAACCGGCCAGTCCACAGTACCTTCCATCCTTCCAGAGCCGTGCCTGCCCCCTCCACCCCCGACAGGATACAAACCCTAGCCCGCCGGCAACAAAACCAAACCCTAGCCAGTAGCCACCATGGGCATCTTCTCAGGGGCCGGCTCGAGCTTCAGCAAGAAGAAGGACAAGGCCCCCGCCGTCCCTTGGCGCGCGCTACCCCAGCCGTCCTCTTCCCGTCCGCCTCGGCAATGGATTAGCGTCCCAGTGCACCAGGCGAGGTGGCACTGGGAGCACACCATCCCTCTCCCCTACCCCGACGTGATCCTGCCACACTACTGGCACTTGGATCCGGAGAGGATCCCAGTGCCGGCGGTTCCACGGTCGGCGCGGGCGCATGCGGAGGAGGTGAGGCCCCGGCGGCAGCAGCTCACGCCCAAGCAGCGGCTCGATCCGGCCTATGCTGCAGACTCTCCCAATTGGGAGGTCTGGTTTGCATTTCAGCACGAGGAGCAGCGCCGGCGTGGCGTCCGCGACGTGCGGGCTGGCACCCCGCCGCCCCTCATTGTGCGCGATGAGGACCAGGAGGCGGAGGCCGCATACCAGGAGGCACTAGCGCTGGCAGCTATCCTCCGTGAAAGCGAGGAGGAAGAGCAGCGCAAGGAGGAGGAGGAGGCGGCTTACCAGGCGCGGATGGCGGAGGCCATTGCGCTCTCCGCTGCTGGCGACTGCGTCGTGCCGCCGCTGGCCCCGCCGTCCCCCGCCAGGCTCGAGCAGGCGCCGACCGCCCTCATGCCCCACGAGTACGTCTGGGAGGGGGTGGTGCGGGAGTGGGTGAGCGTGCCACCCATATGGATGCTGGCGACGCCGAAGCAGGAGCGGGACTACCTGGAGTTCTGGCGACAGCAGCACCTGCGGGCGGAGCGTCGCGAGGGTCAGCGGCTCGAGGAGTTGGAGATGGACGCCAAGGCAGAGGAGGAGGAGCGCCGTGCCGAAGCGCAGGCAGCGGCGATGCAGCCACCGGCGGACGACATCGCCACCGCCTGGGAGACGTCGTTCCCCTGGGCTGGCCCGGCGCCGACCCTCGTCGACCTCATCGGCCCCGACGACGACGACGACGAGGACGCCTAGGGGGCAGCGCACCTCCTCGTTTTTATTTTTATTTTTAATGTTTTTAGTTAATGCCTGGCAGACTTGTGAACTCTCACTGGCCTTTGTGGCCGCCATTAATGTATAATTAAAGTTAGCGCAAGTTGATGTGATTTGATATGATGTTTTGACTGTGATGTGATGTTTGAATTTGAATTTTGACTGACATTTGAATTATAAGCAACATTTGAAATTCATTGCTCTATGATGTTGCAATGATCATGTTAGCCTAGGTTGCAATGATCTAACAACAAATAAAACAAAAATACAAACAAATGATCATGTTAGCCTATGTTGGTGAGCTCCGAAAGTTAGTGTAAACAGACCATTTCCAATATAAATCATTATAAAACAGTTTAAATTTTCAATAATAAAAATATAAGTTCAGATCCTTCTTATTCACACTAAAATGAATCTATGGTGATTTTTTAATTTTTTTAATTTTTCATAAACCCAAACCCACTATCACTCTCTTCTTGGATTCTATATAATCTCGTACGTGATAGCTCATTTGTGTGAAGGAGTTTTCATGGAAATGTCCATAAACCAAGATTTTTTTTCTCATAACCATGTCACATACAACAGCATTGTGCGCAGGTCTTCCATTTTTTTGATTATTTTTGAATTTGTTCTTCTCATTTGAACTTGGAGATGGTAGCTTACCTCAAAAGAATATTTTCCATAAAAATATCCCTAAACCAAGTTTATATTTTTTTATGGTAACTATGTCTTATGAAACGACAAACCACGAAGGTTTGCTATTTTTTTGATTTTTTTGAATCAGTTAACATCATTTGAAAGTTGGTCAAACCTAAGATAACCCCGCTGACCGGCTCAAAACCCCGCAGCATCTCTCCAAACCCTAGCGTCGAACTGCAGCCGTCCGATCATACCCTAGCGCCAAGCGACAGCCCTCAGATCTGGTCTTCTAGAAGGAATTCACAGGGCGGGCCGCGTGCCGGCTGCGCGCCGTTGGATCACATGGACGGCTCCGCACCGTTGGATCGTTGGGCGGTCGCGAGAGGTTGGTTCTGCTCGCCCACTCGTCTGTCCCAAAATGCAAACAAGTCCTTGTTGGGCCTTCGCAAGGCGTTGACCTGTCGAAGGCCCACAAGGATAAAAGAGGCCTATAAAATGGTGCACGCGCTGGTTCTGTTTTTTTATTGATTTGATTGCACCGTCACCCTTTTCTTTATGGGCCCTTTCTTTATTGATTTGATTGCACCGTTTGTTTCTTTTTTTTGATTTGATTGCACCAAATTAGTTTCATCCTGCAAAAATAGTTTCTTTTCCTTCTTCTTTTTCAACATCACCATGGTTCATATTAGATTGAAAACATCATTACACAACCGGACATCTCATATTTAGAAAGGAAAAAAATTCATACAAAAGCATGCAGGATGTAAAACCTACATACTACTACATAATAAAACCTATCTACTCTTCGTCGGAGATGTCTATGATCTCCGTGCCCTCCGGTGGATAAATGGCCGCCTGTTGCGGCTCTGTTCCCTCCGGCGCCTGCGGCTGCTCCGCTGCCGCCTCCTCTGCCTCTATCTCCGCCTCCAGCTCATCGAACAGTGCATCGGCCTCCGCTTGCCTCTGCCGGATGAGCCGGCGGTTGGCCTCCACCTCAGCCTCATCCCGGATGGAATCCAGGATGGCCTGCTGCTCCGCCATCTCCTCCGGCTGGTCGACGGCGACCTCTGCCTCTACCTCCGGGTCGTCCTCCTCCATGGGCGCCGGCTGATGCTCCTCCTCCTGCTCCTCCTGCTCCTCCTCCTTCTCCTCCTCCGTCTCAGGCGAATCCGGAGGGAGACCCACAACGATGCGGGCGGCGCGGCAAGCCTGCATTTCCGCCTCGATTTGCAGGCGCCGCTCCGGACTGAGCTGCGTGTACATGGTGATGAGGCGCCGGACCATCCTGACGGCGACGGAGGTGCGAGAGGAGGCGTATGGGCTCGGGCGGTGGCAGGGTGGAGGGAGGAGGAGGATGTGCAAGGGCTGGGGGACGACGACCGGCTTAAATAGCTGGCTAATGGCCTCAGGCGGCGATTCAAAGCGGCGCCATGCGGCGTTCACATCGCGCCGACGGTCGAGGCGCCCGTTGGACCGTCGGGTTTCCCGACGAGTCCGCGTGGGGCCATGTCGTCAGCCCGACGTGGCGGGCGCCTGTGAAAAGACGCCTGCAAAACGGGATGGAGGGAGTGGTGCGCTTCGTCCCAACAGTCCACCAAAACCAGGGCCCCACTCGTCAGTAGTTAACGGTCAAACCATTGACCCGACGGCATCCCCCCGTGTGACCATTTATGAGGGTTTCAGACTAAGGAGTGGGGAAAAGTGAGCAAATGTTAAGAGCGTGGGGATGAATGAGTACAACTAAGGAACGAGGGGCACAGGAATAGAAAGCCCTTAAACAAAACTCCCCCAGGAATGTTGTTGGTATGTACAGTACCCGTGGATTTGGCTAGCCGTGGAGTGTGTTTGTTGGTGGAGGGGGAATAAACCTTTACTTTTATCGCTTGGGAGCCGCCGCTAATGTGTTTAACATGGAAGATATTGATAACTCTTGGTCGTAATGTTGACAGGAAGGGTGCACCTCCCAAAACTATATTCATCTCTGTTTTTAAACAATGAGCTCTGGCACCTTTGCAAATCCCTGCTTCCCTCTGCGAAGGGACAATCTATTCACTTTCATGTTGTTTACTATTCATGTTGAGTCAACTTCTTATTCCAACCTCAGTCTATTAGTTGGCAAGCATCATGTGGTGGGGAAAGATCCAAACATATATATCCAGTCAAATATATTTGATCATGATTTATTATTGTTGACAATTATCTCTATGATAAATGAGTTGGGAGGCGAAACATTAAGCCCCTATCTTTCTCTGTGTTCGATGGATGCCATTTGTTCTAAAAATATGCTTTGAGTACTAGCAATCATAGAAGACTATATGATGATTGAGTATGTGGAGCTCTTACTTAGATTTTGTTGAGAATAAGTTGAATTGCAATTGTTTGGCGACTAAGAACATAGGTTGTTAAGTTTCAAGAGAATTCATTGTTTGAAACATGACATGTGGATTGATTGCTTTATCATGATGATTTTTATGAGAAAAAGTTGCTGGTTATGATGCTAGAAAATTGACTGGAATTATCAATGATCAAACTTATATATTATGCTAGCATTCACACTTCATAAATTAGTTCTTTTATCATTTACCTACTCGAGGACGTGTAGGAATTAAGCTTGGGGATGATGATACGTCTCCAACGTATCGATAATTTATGAAGTATTCATGCCATATTCACCTATGTTTACAATACTTTTATATGGTTTTGATGCACTTTATATGATTTATTTAGAACTAACCCGGATTGATGTTGTTTTCACCAGAACTACCGTGGTGTTGTTTTTGGGCAGAAAATGAAAGTTCTCGGAATCGCCCGAAACTTTTTGACGATTTTTTTGAACAAAAGAGGCACTAGACGCTTCGTGGGAGGGCCAGAAGAGCCACGATGTGCGCACAACCCACCAGGGCGCGCCAGAGGGCCCAGGCGCGCCCTGGTGTCTTATGCCCTCCTCGTGGCCCGTCTTCGCGTGAAACCGATGCTCAAAAATCCTATAAATATAGAAACCATCAGAAATAACCCTATACTTTCTGCTCCGCCGCCGCAACTCTCTCTATCGACGAAAAAACAATCTGGAGACGTTCTAGTACCCTGTCGGAGAGGGGAATCCATCTCCGGTGGCCATCTTCATCATCCCGGAGGAGGCCATGACGAGGAGGGAGTAGTCCACCCTCGGGGCTGAGGGTATATACCAGTAGCTATGTGTTCAATCTCTCTCTCTAGTGTTCTTGAGATGTCATGATCTTGATGTATCACGGGCTTTGTTAATATAGTTGGATCATATGGTGTGTTTCCCTTACTATCTTGTTGTGATGAATTGAATCTTTCCCTTTGAGATATCGTTATGTTGGATTGAGTATTGGATTTGAGAACACTTGATATATGTCTTGCATGTGGATACCCGTGGTGATAATGGGGTGTTCTATTGATTCACTTGATATATGTTTTGGTACTCAACTTGCGGATTCCCGCGGTGACATTGGGGTAATCTAGGCATACGGGTTGATACACGTTCTTGTCCTACTCTCTCCGATAGAAATCTTGGGGTACTCTTTGAGGTTCTTTGTGTTGGATTGAGTATTATGAATCTGAAATTGTTTGATGCGTATCGTATAATTAACTCATGCATACTTGTGGTGACATTGGAGTATCTAGGTGACATTAGAGTTGGTTGATGCGTATCATATGGTGTTATTCTAGTACGAACTCTTAGATAGATCGTTCAGAAAGGATAACTTGGTGTTATCTTAGTACGAACTCTTGGATAGATCGATCGGAAAGAATAAGTTTAAGGTGGTTTCGTACCCTACAAACAATTTCTTCTTATTTTCTCCGCTAGATAAGAACTTTGGAGTGATTCTTCGTTGCACGTTGAGGCATGGTTATGTGATCCAATTAGATTAGCATTGTTGAGAGATTGCACTAGCGAAAGTACGAACCCTAGGCCTTGTTTCCAAGCATTAATATACCATTTTGCTTGCTGTTTACTATTTGTTACCTTGCCGTTTTTATATTTTCATATTACAAAAACCTATATCTACCATCCATATTGCACTTGTATCACCATCTCTTCGCCGAACTAGTGCACCTATACAATTTGCCATTGTATTGGGTGTGTTGGGGACACAAGAGATTTCTTGTATTTGATTGCAGGGTTGTTTGAGAGAGACCATCTTCATCCTACACCTCTCACGGATTGATAAGCCTTAGGTCATCCACTTGAGGGAAAATTGCTATTGTCCTACAAAACTCTGCGCTTGGAGGCCCAACAAGAGTCTACAAGAATAAAGTTGCGTAGTAGACATCAAGTTGTGCTGCATCATCCCTTCCTCTTTGGGGAAATACCGACGCAGTCTCAAGCCACGTCAAAGGAATTTCTGGCGCCGTTGCCGGGGAGACATCATCAACATCTATCAGGTTCCTAATCACAAATCTCATCTCCTTACAATTTACATTATTTTCCATTTGCCTCTCATTTTCCTCTCCCCCACTTCACAAAAAATTTCCGTTTTATTCGCCCTCTTTTCCGTTTGTCTTTTTCTCGTCAGATCTCTTGTTTGCTTGCAATATTGTTTGCGTAGTCACGATGACTCAAGAAAATGCCTAATTGTGTGATTTTGCCAATACCAATAATAATGATTTTGTTAGCAATCCGATTGCTCCTCCCGCCACTAGTGCAAAGTCTTGTGATATTAACGCCGCTTTTGTTGAATCTTGTCATTAAAGATCAATTTTCTGGTACTCCTAATAAGGATGCCGCTTCCCATCTAAACACATTCGTAGAATTGTGTGATATGCAAAAGAAAAAAGATGTGGACAATGATATAGCGAAGTTTAAATTATTTCCTTTATCCTTGCGGGATCGTGCAAAAATTTGGTTTTCTTCTTTGCCTCGCAATAGTATCGATTCTTGGGATAAGTGCAAGGATGCTTTTATTAGTAAGTATTTTTCGCCCGCGAAAATTATTTCCCTTAGAACTCAAATCATGAGTTTTAAGCAACTTGAGCATGAACATGTTGCACAATCGTGGGAAAGAATGAAATTGATGCTAAGAAATTGTCCAACTCATGGTTTAAATCTTTGGATGATCATACAATTTTTTTATGCGGGATTGAGTTTTGTCTCTAGAAATCTTTTAGATTCCGCCGCGGGTGGTACTTTTATGGAAATTAGTTTGGGTGAATCTACTAAATTGCTAGATAATATTATGGCAAATTATTCACAATGGCATACTGAAAGAGCACCTACTAGTAAAAAAGTCAATTCAGTTGAAGAAATTAGTACTTTGAGTGAAAAGGTTGATGCTCTTATGAAATTGGTTGCTAGTAAGAATGTTCCTATTGATCTTAATGATGTGCCTTTGTCTAATTTGATTGAGCAAAATAGTGATCCCGTAGATGTGAATTTCATCTCGCGAAACAATTTTAATAACAATGCTTATAGAGGTAATTTTAATCATAGGCCTTTTCCCGGAAATTTCTCTAATAATTATGATAATTCCTATGGTAATTCTTATTATAATAATAATAGGAACCCCTCTTATCTTGAGAGTAATATTAAAGAATTTATCAATGCTAAAAAAGTTTTCAATACTACGATAGAAGAAAAGTTGAATAAGATTGATGATATGTCTAGAAGCATTGATAGAATTTCCCATGATGTAGAAAATCTCAAGTTGAAAGATTTTGCACCTAAGATTGATGAATCAATTAAATCTTTATATGTTTCTATGGATGAAAGTAAGAAAAGAACCGCTATGCTTAGAGCTAAAAGAGAATTTTTAGAAAAAGCATTTTCTAGTGATTGCTTTCATAAAAATGATGAAGATCTTAAAGTGATTGGTGTTTCTTCTATTGATTCATTGTTTAGTAATATTAAAATTGATTATAAAGGGACTAAAGTAGAGTCAAGTTTAGTTATGAGGCATCCCAATGATTTGGAGGGTGAAAATCTTGATGAAAAATTTGATGAAAGTGGGTTTGGAGAGGTCAAAACTTTAACAAGTGATGTGCCCACTATTTTGGATTGCAAAGATTTTAATTATGATAGTTGATCTTTGATTGAATGTATTTCTTTTCTGCAATCCATGATAAATTCACCTCATGCTTATGAACAAAATAAAGCTTTTACTAAACATATTGTCGATGCCATGATGAAATCTTTTGAAGAAAAGTTGGAGTTAGAGATTTCAATTCCTAGAAAATTACATGACGAGTGGGAACCTACCATTAAAGTAAATATTAAAAATTATGATTGCTTTTCTTTATGTGATTTGGGTGCTAGTGTTTCCACAATTCTCAAATCTCTATGTGATGTGCTTGGCCTTACCAATATTGAAGAATGCTCTCTTAATTTGCACTTGGCGGATTCTACTATTAAAAAGCCTTTGGGAAGAATTAATGATGTTCTTATTCTTGAAAATAGGAATTATGTGCCCATATATTTTATTATTCTTGATATTGATTGCAATCCGTCTTGTCCCATTATACTTGGTAGACCGTTTTTACGCACTATAGGTGCCGTGATTGATATGAATGAAGGCAACATTAAATTTCAATTTCCACTAAGAAAGGGTATGGAACACTTCCCTAGAACAATAATTAAGCCACCATATGAATAAATCATGAGAGCATCCTATGGAGCAAAAACTAAAGATGACAACACTTGTATCTATGCATTATGCCTAGCTAGGGGCGTAAAACGATAGCGCTTGTTGGGAGGCAACCCAATGAATAAAATTTATTTTTATCTTTTTCTTTCTGTTATTGAGTGTTGACACAATTATGATACTGTTATGATTGTGTTTTTATGCTTTATTTAGTGTTTGTGCCAAGTAAATCCTTTAGGATGACTCACAAGATGAGTAGAAACAATGCTGAATCTGAAACAGAAACTTTGACTCCAGTGCATGAATTTTCATTTTTTACTGGAGCGTGATAATGAGCTGAAATTTTAACACAGTATTTATATGAAAATTATTTACGTTTTCCTAATTGTTAAGAATTTTTAGAGTTACAGAAGTATGGTTAGTGTACATATTACTACAGACTGTTTTATTTTTGATAGATTCTGTTTTCGTTGCATTGTGTGCTTGTTTTGATGAATCTATGGTTTGTATTGAAGGGTATAAGCCATGGCAAATTTATAATACAGTATATATAATGAAATAATAAAATATGAATGGGTTTGCAACAGTACTTAGAGTGGTGATTTGGTTTATTATACTAACGGATCTCACGAAGGTTTTGTTGAGTTTTGTGTGATTGAAGTTTTCAAGTTTTTGGTGAGATCACGATGGATGAAGGAATAAGGAGTGAAAAAAGCCTAAGCTTGGGGATGCTACAGAACCCCCAAGATAATATCCAAGGAGAAACAATCAACTAAGCTTGGGGATACCCCGAGTGGCATCCCCTCTTTCTTCTAACGACCATCGGTATTTTACTTGGAGCTATATTTTTTATTCGTCACATATCATGAGTTTTGCTTGGAGCGTCTTGTATTATTTGAGTCTTTGCTTTATTTGCTTTTTAGTTTGTCACAAGTATCCTTGCTGGACACACCTATTTGAGAGAGCCAAAATTATGCTATGATTTGTTAGAATTGCTCTATATGCTTCACTTAAATTTTTTGAGCTATGGAATTGCTCTAGTGCTTCACTTATATCTTTTTGAGCACGGTGTGCTTTAAATTTTTGAAGAAATACTCTCATGCTTCACTTAGATTAATTTGAGAGTTAGTAAATTTTGAAGAAATTCTCTAATGCTTCACTTATATTATTTTGAGAGATGAAACTGTTATGCTCATGTTCTTCACTTAAATTTATTTGTGCTTGTCAAAAGCAATGGTAATATATGAAACTAGTCCCAAAGTGATAGGTATTCAAGAGGGATATAATAAAAACTTTCATGAAGATCATTGGACAAATTAAACTTGATTCCTTGTAATAGTTTTGAGACGTGATGATAGTAATATGTGAGTCATGTTAGTGAGTAATTATGCTTTAGTAGGAATATTGGTGTTAAGGTTTGTGATTCCCTATGCAAGCACGAAAGTAAATAGTTATGCAATGAAATTACATCCTACTTATGGTGCATTATTCCGTGTTAGTTATGCTTAATGCCCGTTTATGTGAATTTTCGTTTCTTGGTTTGTTGCTTCGCAATCTATTTGCTTGCCTTCACTTGTACTAAGTAGAAATACTACTTGTGCATCCAAAATACTTAAACCCAGTTTTGCCATATGAGTCCACCATACCTACCTATATGCGGTATTTCCGTGCCGTTCTAAGCAAATTTGTATGTGCCATCTCTAATTTTCAAAATGAATTTCCTTTTTGTGTGCTCGTACCGCTCATGAAACAGTAGGGGGTGTCCAATATTTTTCCATGCTAGATGTGTTATTCTCAAGATGAGTGTTTATTCACTTGTCATTTCACGAGAGTACGGCAGTAATAGGGATGCCCAGTCCCGAAATGAAAAAGAAATTTACTTTATGTTGTCAAATAATAAATTCCTTGGAATGTATTGGTATGGAAGGCAACCATGGATACGGCTAGCCATGGATTGTGAAAGAATGGTCGAAAAAGGAATAAAATTTATTTTATGTTTGGGAACCGCTTATGATGTATCTAGCATGGAAAGTATTGAGAACTACTCGGTCGTTTTCGCTGACTGGAAAGGCATTCCACCCAAAATATTTTTCTCTCTCAATTTAAGCTTTGAGCTCTGGTACCTCTACAAATCCCTACTTCCCTCTACGAGGGCCTATCTATTTACTTTATGCAATTTTTATTTTCAGTTTGAGTCTCCATCCTATCTTATAAAGCACCAACTAGGGGGGACTATGATCATACTTGTGCATTGGGTGTATCTAATATTTGAGTGTGTTTCATGAATGGATCAATGATTGAGCATGATGGGCTACGGATAACTTTCTTTAGTGTTGATATTTTGAAAGACATGGTTGCTTGTTGGCATGCTTGAGTATTAAAGTCTTCAAGACAAAACTAGACTATTGCTTTGAACCATCTAAAAGTCCAAATGTCCATGCTACAAAAGAAAAGAATATGTGATGTACATGTTAGGCACCATTCCACGTCAAAAATTCTGTTTTTATCATTTACCTACTCGAGGACGAGTAGGAATTAAGCTTGGGGATGATGATACGTCTCCAACGTATCTATAATTTTTGATTGTTCCATGCTGTTATATTATCATTCTTGGATGTTTTAAAATCATTTTATAGCAACTTTATATCATTTTTTTGGGACTAACCTATTGACATAGTGCCAAGTGCCAGCTGCTATTTTTGCTTGTTTTTTACTTAGCAGAATATCAGTACCAAACGGAGTCCAATCGCGATGAAACTTTTTGGAGATTTTTTTGGACCAGAAGAAAACAAGTGAGCGAAAGAAGCACCCGGGAGGAGGCCCGTGGGGCCCAGAAGACACGAGGGCGCGCCAGAGGCCCCCGGCACGCCCTGGTGGGTTGTGGTGGCCTCGGGAGACCCTCCACCGCATCTCAGCTCTATAAATACCCAAATATTCCAGAAACCCTAGAGGAGTCGACGAAAAACACTTCCAGCCATCGCAAGTTCCAGAACCGCGAGATATTGGTCTCTTGGAGATGATGCGTGAGGGGTTGATCATCGTCATTGGTGCCTCTCCGATGATGCGTGAGTAGTTAACCATAGACCTACAGGTCCGTAGGCAGTATCTAGTGACTTTATCTCTCTCTTTTGATTCTCAATACAATGGTCTCTTGGAGATCTATTTGATGTAATGACTTTTTGCGGTGTGTTTGTTGGGATCCGATGAATTTTGAGTTCATGATCAGTTTCTATCCATGAATATTATTTGAGTTTTCTTTGATCTCTTATATGCATGATTACTTATAGCCTTGTATTTCTTCTTCGAATCTTTGGTTTAGTTAGGCTAACTAGATCGATTTTTCTTGCCATGGGAAGAGGTGCTTTGTGATGGGTTCGATCTTGCGGTGTCCTCTCCAAGTGACAGAAGGGGTAGCGAGGCATGCATGTATCGTTGCTATTAAGGATAACAAGATGGGGTCTATTCTACATGAATAGATCTTGTCTACATCATGTCATCGTTCTTATTGCATTACTCTGTTTCTCCATGAACTTAATACACTAGATGCATGCTAGATAGCGGTCTATGTGTGGAGTAATAGTAGTAGATGCAGAATCGTTTCGGTCTACTAATCTTGGACGTTATGCCTATATAATGATCATCGCCTTGGATATCGTCATGATTATTTGATCTTCTATCAATTGCCCAACAGTAATTTGTTCACCCACCGTGTGCTATACTCATGAGAGAAGCCACTAGTGAAACCTACGGCCCCCGGGTCTATCCTTTCAATATTTTGCGCTTTTGTTTTTAGATCTATTATTCCAAAAACCCAAAAATACCTTGCTGCACTTTTTATTTGCTTCTTTTATTTTGTGTTCTTGTGCGATCTATTTATCCAATCTCATACAACCTAATCTAACTTTTTACCGTGGAGAGATTGACAACCTCTCTTACACGTCAGGTTGCATGTATTTGTTCTTTGTGTGCAGGTACCGCTTACATAGTGTTGCGTGGTTCTCCTACTGGTTTGATAACCTTGGTTTCATAACTGAGGGAAATACTTACCGTAGCTGTGCTGCATCATCCCTTCCTCTTGGGGGAAATACCGACGCAGTCTCAGGCAACGTCACGTCTCCGTTGGGAGAAATTCGCCCAAGTCTGCAAGGATCAAGCAGACCGGGAATTGAGGAATCTGGCCAGGAGGATCTACTTCGAGGGCGCTGCAGAGGAGCGAATCAGGATGTCGTCTTCATCTGCACCACCGGTGGATTTTGTCAATTGGGCAAAGCAAGAGGTGAGATTAGGAGGTCTGCGAGGGATGGTGAGATGGGAATGTCCGACGGGCCTGATGCCAACCAGTGTTCCCCCGCTTCCCGAACGTGTGGATCCACTGTCATTCCATTCCCCGCCTCCAAACTCAAACTGAGCGGAGGGAGAAATGCAGTCGATGAGCAGTTGGAGATCTGCGAGAAGGGGGGAGAATTGTGAAGCTGATGCAGGATTCTAACTCTGTTGCTTCGCCTCTCAGGCATGTAGGTGAGCATTTCCCCACCCCGAAGAGACAACCATGGAGATCACGAAGATGCAGAGGTCCATGAATGTTCGAGGCATTTGGGCGGAATTCATCTGTTGTGCAGGGCTCGCCGGCAGTGGTTATTGTCGGCGAAAATCCTCTGTTTTCAAAATGCAGAGCCTCCCAGCTACAGAGCAAAGTTTGGGGAGATGCCTGACGCTGGGCCCTTTCCTCCCACTGAGATTGACCTCATGGGTCCACGAGACAGTGGCCCAGAAGAATAGGCCATCAGACTACGTTTTGGACAGCTGAAAGCACAACATGCTCCCTTGGTGGTTTTGATAATTCATGACAACATACATTGTCTCTTGGACTAATACTTTTACCTAGTGTATTTCAGATAAAGTCCACAGAGAGGGTTGGCAAAAAGGATTGCGAGGAGAAACCCCAAGATGCAAGGAAATGGATTGGCAAAGCTTCAAGCAAGAGGACTCTACATTTTACTTTGTGAGAAATCACCTTGAGTCCATAGGAAAGCCAATACTATTAAAAGGGGGTAAGGTACTGTTGGTGAACAAGATGCTCCACGTGCACAAGTGATAGTCACCAAAAACACCCATAAACTCTTCCACAAAAGTCTGTCCAAGCCTATCTTGAAAATCGGTGCTACCAACAATTCCCACTCGGTCCCACCGATTCCCAAACTCAGACAAACCCATGCCAAACCCTAGCCATTCGGTGCAACCGATTCTGCATCGGTGCCACCGAGTTCAGCTTGCCAACTTTTTGTTACCTCGTTTCATAAAATCGGTCTTACCGAGTTTTTTGGATCGGCGTCACCGAGTTGTGCAATCTGACCGTTGGTCACCTAATCGGTACCACCGAGAATTATGTATCGGTCTCACCGAGATTCAAAAGTTACTGCCTTTTGGTCACTTCGGTACCATCGAGTTTTGCACTTCGGTGTCACCGAGTTGGTCACTTTAGGTGTAACGGTTGGATTTTTGGGGATGCCTATATATACCCCTTCACCACCACCCACTCGAGAGAGAAGCACTTAGAACTATTCCATACTTGCCCCATCCTATTTTCTAAGAGAGAGCCACCTACTCATGTGTTGAGATCAAGCTATTCCACTCCATCCATATGAATCTTGATCTCTAGCCTCCCCAAGTTGCTTTCCACCAAATCAATCTCTTCCACCATAGCCAAATCTGTGAGAGAGTGATTGTGTGTTGAGGAGTCTATCATCTTGAAGCACAAGAGCAAGGAGTTCATCGACATTACCGAGCCTATTACCTTTTGGAGGGTGGTGCCTCCTAGATTGGTTAGGTGTCGCTTGGGAGCCTCCTACTTCGTGTTGTGGAGTTGAACCAAGAAGTTTGTACGGGCAAGGAGATCGCCTACTTCGTGAAGATCTACCCATAGTGAGGCTAGTCCTTCGTGGATGGAAGCCATTATGGAATAGTCAAGGTTGCTACTTCGTGGACCCTTATGGGTGGAGCCCTCCGTGGACTCTCGCGACCGTTACCCTCCGTGGGTTGAAGACTCCATAAACGTGGATGTACGATAGCACCACCTATCGGAACCACGGGAAAAATCTTCGTGTCCCTCATGTGTTTGATCTCCCTATCTCATCTCCTTACTTCCATGTGCAATGTCTTTATTTTCCGTTGCCATACTTGTTGACATGCATGTGTAGGGTGTGCTAGACTTGTCATAATTGCTAAAATCTGCCAACCAATTAACTTGGGAAAAGGTTAGGTTTTAATTTTGCAAGTAGTCTATTCACCCCCCCCCTCTAGACACACACTTCTAGTGATCCCTGAACAGCTGTGGACAGAAGAGCGCCGTGGAGAAGGGGTTAGAAACATCTCCCTTCCTGCATGTTCTGGGTCAGGAAAACCCTCATCTCTGGTCGAGATTTCTCCCCAATAGATTGCCACCCCGTGAAGAGAGGAAAGCTGCCCTGGTCGCTAGATCGCAAGGTTCTCAAGCTATCTGTGCTGGGGGAGAACTGGGGAGGGGCTCTACAGGATTTGGACAACATCAGATCCATTGCGGATGGGCCTAGTAAAGGGAGAGGTAGGGGGAAAGGATGAAACCCTAGAAACAACCAACAAGGGGGAGAATTCCAATAGTAAGATCTTGGGGGAGGAAACCCCAATGACAACCAAGGTAATCGGATGCCACCCTTTGATGATCAATTTTGCCCCACCTCAGCACCAGCCGCAATTTGGTTTTGTGTACCAGGGGTGTCCTCCTCCCCAAGGTACCAAGGTCCATATTTTCAGCAGCCAACCCCAAACCAGTGGAGACCACCGAATGTTTGGACTGTTGGACATCAATAGAACTTCCCTGTACAATCTGGGGCGATGAATCTGGGGCGAAATTTCCCTCAATTGCCAGCTATGCAGGTCCGTGTGCAACCAGACCAGCAGAAGCAAAGCCAGCCAGTTCATCAAACTAGCTTTGGGTCTTCTGCAGGGGGTCTAAGAGCAGGAACCAACGGCAGAAGAAAAAAAGAAATCCTGGCAAGCAAAGCAAAGGGACTACAAAAGAGAAAGATGAGGGGCCATGGAATATGCAAATATGATTTGGTACATCTATGGAGAGCCTGGGCACCACAAAGCCATGTGCCAACAACCACCGGCATGTTTTATTTGTAAGATGGTAACTCACAAGGTGAAGGATTGCCCTACCAAGAAGAAGACAAGGAAAATAGCAAACTTTGTAGGGAGTGCAGCTCCAGGACTGGGATATTTCCAGATAGATGTCCCTGATGTTGATACGTCTCCAACGTATCTATAATTTTTGCTTGTTCCATGCTGTTATATTATCATTCTTGGATGTTTTACTATCATTTTATAGCAACTTTATATCATTTTTTGGGACTAACCTATTGACATAGTGCCAAAGTGTCAGTTGCTGTTTTTGCTTGTTTTGAAATTCGCAGAATATCAGTACCAAACGGAGTCCAATCGCGATGAAACTTTTTGGAGAATTTTTTTGGACCAGAAAAAGGCCAGTGGGCCAAAGAAGTCACCAGGAGGGAGCCCAGGCCACCCACAACCCACCAGGGCGCGCCAGGGGCCCCGGGCGCGCCTTGATGGGTTGTGGCCGCCTCGGGAACCCCCTCCACCGCCTCTGAGCTCTATAAATACCCAAATATTCCAGAAACTCTAGAGGAATCAACGAAAAATACATCCAACCGCCGTAAGTTCCAGAACCGCGAGATCCAATCTAAAACCATCACGGAGGGGTTCATCATCCTCATTTGTGCCTCTCCGATGATGCGTGAGTAGTCCACCATAGACCTACGGGTCCTTAGGCAGTAGCTAGATGGCTTCCTCCCTCTCTTTTGATTCTCAATACAATGGTTTCTTGGAGATCTATTTGATGTGAACTTTTTGCGGTGTGTTTGTTGGGATCCAATGAATTTTGAGTTCATGATCAGTTTCTATGCATGAATATTATTTGAGTCTTCTATGATCTCTTATATGCATGATTACTTACAGTCTCGTATTTCTTCTTTGAATCTTTGGTTTAGTTAGGCCAACTAGATCGATTTTTCTTGCCATGGGAAGAGGTGCTTTGTGATGGGTTCGATCTTGCGGTGTCCTCTCCCAGTGACAGAAGGGGTAGCGAGGCACGCATGTATCATTGCTGTTACGGATAAAAAGATGGGTTCTATTCCCACATGAATAGATCTTGTCTACATCATGTCACCGTTCTTATTGCATTACTCCGTTTTTCCATGAACTTAATACACTAGATGCATGCTGGATAGCGGTCTATGTGTGGACTAATAGTAGTAGATGCAGAATCATTTCGGTCTACTAATCTTGGACGTGATGCCGATATAATGATCATCGCCTTGGATATCGTCATGATTATTTGATCTTCTATCAATTGCCCAATAGTAATTTGTTCACCCACCGTGTGCTATACGCATGAGAGAAGCCACTAGTGAAACCTACGCCCCCCTGGTCTACTTTTCCAACATATTGTTTTCCGATCTATCTTTTTGCCGCTTTTGTTTTCAGATCTATTATTCCAAAAAATTCAAAAATACCTTTGTGCACTTTTTATTTTGCTTTTTTTATTTTGTGTTCTTGAGAGATCTATCTATCCAATCTATCATTACCTAATCTATCTTTTTACCGTAGAGAGATTGGCAACCTCTCTTTCGCGTCGGGTTGCAAGTATTTGTTCTTTGTGTGCAGGTGTTGTTTACATAGTGTTGGTGATCCTCCGACTAGTTCGATGCCTTGGTTTCATAACTGAGGGAAATACGTACCGTCGCTGTGCTGCATCATCCCTACCTCTTTGGGGAAATACCGACGCACTCTCAAGCCACGTCAAAGGAATTTCTGGTGCCGTTGCCAGGGAGGAAGCAGTCTCTTCAACGTGCCAATCTCTGGCGCCGAGGAGACACCATCAACATCTATCAGGTTCCTAATCACAAATCTCATCTCCTTGCAATTACATTATTTGCCATTTTCCTCTCGTTTTCCTCTCCCTCACTTCACAAAAATTTACCGTTTTATTCGCCTTCTTTCTCGTTCGCCTTTTTCTTGCCGGATGTCTTTTTGTTTGCTATCTTTGCTTGTGTTGCCATGTGCCTTCTATTTTCTTGCATCCTCGCTTGCTAAAAATCGATTGATATGGATCCTCATCCACTTGCTAATCTTTTCAAAAGGCCAAATTATGATGAACCAATTGCTAGTGAGATGAGTGCACTTGATTATCTCTATGAAGTTTTTCTTGAAAATCATGAATCTGAAAATTTTGATGAAGTGTTGAAAGAAGAAATTTATAAGGTGATTCATGATAGCTCCTTGATTTAAAAGCATGATTGCAATGATCATGATTGGGGTGATAATGCTTCTTATGATCCTGAAAATTTATTTAAGCCTCATGTTGAATATGTTATTGATAATAATGTTTGCAATAGTATCAAAAGTGGGTTTGGGAGAGTGTCAACTTTAGGTAAAAAGAATCCCACATATTTGGAGAGTGTTCAATCTTATGAATTTTTCGATAAAAGTGGGTTTGGAGAGGTCATAACTTTAGTTGATGATAATCCCACTATTTTGGAAGATGATAAAAACTTTATGCATGTTGATCATAAAGAGAGTATTGTTTATGATAGCTATATTGTTGAATTTGCTTATGATCCTACATGTAATTATTATGAGGGAGGAACATATGCTTGTAGGAATTGCAATAATATCAAGTTTCCTCTCTATGTGTTCAAAGTTTTGAAGTTATGCTTGTTTTGCCTTCCTATGCTAGTTGATTCCTGTTCCCATAAATTGTTTGCTCACAAAATCCCTATGCATAGGAAGTGGGTTAGACTTAAATGTGTTTGTCCTGAGATTCATGATTCTCTTTTGCATATTTCAATTACTACTTTTTTATGTGAGCATCATTGAAATCATCATGCCTAGCTAGGGGCGTAAAACGATAGCGCTTGTTGGGAGGCAACCCAATGAATAAATTTATTTTCATATTTTTATTTCTGTTTTTGAGTGTTGAAACAATTATGCCTCTGTTATGATTGTGTTTTTATTTTTTATTTTGTGTTTGTGCCAGGTAAAGCCTTTAGGATGATTCATAAGATGAGTAGAAACAATGCTGAATCTGAAACAGAAACTTTACGCTCCAGTGTGTGAATTTTCATTTTTTACTGGAGCGTGATCTTGAGCTGAAATTTTAACACAGTATTTCTATACAAATTCTTTACGTTTACCTAACCTTTTCGAATTTTTAGAGTTACAAAAGTATGGTTAGAGTACAGATTACTTCAGACTGTTTTGTTTAAGACAGATTCTGTTTTCGTTGCATTGGGTGCTTGTTTTGATGAATCTATGTGTTGTATTGAAGGGTATAAGCCATGGTAAAGTTAAAATACAGTAGGTATAATGCAATAATAAAATTTGAATGGGTTTTAAATAGTACTTAAAGTGGTGATTTACTTTATTATACTAACAAATCTCATGAGGATTTTGTTGAGTTTTGTGTGATTGAAGTTTTCAAGTTTTGGGTGAGATCACGATGGATGAAGGAATAAGGAGTGAAAAGATCCTAAGCTTGGGGTTGCTACAGCACCCCCAAGATATATCCAAAGAGAAACAAGCAACTAAGTTTGGGGATGCCCCGAGTGGCATCCCCTCTTTCTTCTAACGACCATCGGTATTTTACTTGGAGCTATATTTTTATTCGTGACATATCATGAGTTTTGCTTGGAGCATCTTGTATCATTTGAGTCTTTGCTTGATTTGGTTTTTAGTTTGTCACTTGTATCCTTGCTGGACACACCTATTTGAGAGAGCCAAAATTATGCTATGATTTGTTAGAATTGTTGTATATGCTTCACTTAAACCTTTTGAGCTATGGAATTCGTCTAGTGCTTCACTTATATCTTTTTGAGCATGGTGTGCTTGGAAATTTTTGTAGAAATACTCTCATGCTTCACTTAGATTAATTTGAGAGTTAGTAAGTTTTTGTAGAAATACTCTCATGCTTCACTTAGATTAATTTGAGAGTTAGTAAATTTTGAAGAAATCCTCTCATGCTTCACTTATATTATTTTGAGAGATGCAATCTTTATGCTCATGTTCTTCACTTAAATTTGTTTGAGCTTGTCAAAAGCAATGGAAATATATGAAACTAGTCCCAAAGTGATAGATATTCAAGGAGGATATAATAAAAACTTTCATGAAGATCATTGGACAAATTAAACTTAATTCCTTGTAATAGTTTTGAGACATGATGATAGTGATATGTGAGTCATGTTGGTGAGTAATTTTGCTTTAGTAAGAATATTGGTGTGAAGGTTTGTGATTCCCTATGCAAGCACAAAAGTCAATAGTTATGCAATGAAATTACATCCTACTTATGGTGCATTATTCGGTGTTAGTTATGCTCAATGCCCTTTTATGTGAATTTTCGTTTCTTGGTTGGTTGCTTCTCAATCTATTTGCTAGCCTCCACTTGTACTAAGTAGAAATACTACTTGTGCATCCAAAATCCTTAAACCCAGTTTTGCCTTATGAGTCCACCATACCTACCTATATGCGGTATTTCCATGCCGTTCTACGCAAATTTGTATGTGCCATCTCTAATTTTCAATATAAATTTCCTTTTTTTGTGCTCGTGTCGCTCATGAAACGGTAGGGGGTATCCAATATTTTTCCATGCGAGATGTGTTATTCTCAAGATGAGTGTTTATTCACTTGTGATTGCACGAGAGTACGGCGGTAATAGGGATGCCCAGTCCCGAAATGAAAAAAAATTACTTTATGTTGTCAAATAATAAATTCCTTGGAAAGTGTTGGTATGGAAGGCAATCGTGGATACGGCCAGGCATGGATTGTGAAAGAATGGTGAAAAAAGGAATAAACTTTACTTTATGTTTGGGAACCCCCTATGATATATCTAGCATGGAAAGTATTGCGAACTACTTTGTCGTTTTTGTTGACAGGAAAGGCATGCCACCCAAAATATTTTTCTCTCTCAATTTAAACTTTGAGCTCTCGCACCTCTACAAATCCCTACTCCCCTCTGCGAAGGGCCTATCTATTTACTTTATTCATTTTTTATTTTTATTTGAGTCTCCATCTTCTCTTATAAAGCAACAACTAGGGGGCACTATGATCGATACGTCTCCAACATATCGATAATTTATGAAGTATTCATGCCATGATTGCCTATGTTTACAATACTTTTATATGGTTTTCATGCACTTTACATGATTTATTTAGAACTAACCCGGACTGACGCTGTTTTCAGCAGAACTACCGTGGTGTTGTTTTTGTGTGCAGAAATCAAAGTTCTCCAAATGCAACGAAACTTTTTGACGATTTTTTTGGAACAAAAGAGGCACTAGAAGCTTCGTTGGAGGGCCAGAAGAGCCACGAGGTGGGCACAACCCACCAGGGAGCGCCAGGCCCCTCTAGTGCGCCTTGGTGTCTTGTGGTCCACTCGTGGCCCAACTTTGCGTGAAACCGACGCCCAAAAATCCTATATATTGAGTAACCTCCAAAAATAATCCTAGACGAGAAGTTCTGCCGTCGCAACTCTCTGTATCGACGAAAAACGAATCTGAAGGCGTTCCAGTACCCTGCCAGAGAGGGTAGATCATCTCTGGTGGCCATCTTCATCATCCCGGCGGAGACCATGACGAGGAGGGAGTAGTCCACCCTCGGGGCTGAGGGTATGTACCAGTAGCTATGTGTTCAATCTCTCTCTCTGTTGTTCTTGAGATGTCACGATCTTGATGTATCACGGGCTTTGTTAATATAGTCGGATCATATGATGTTATTCCCTTACTATCATGTTGTGATGAATTGAATCTTTCCCTTTGAGATATCGTTATGTTAGATTGAATATTAGATTTGAGAACACTTTATATATGTCTTGCATATGGATACCCGTGGTGACAATGGGGTGTTTTATTGATTCACTTGATGTATGTTTTCGTACTCAACTTGCAGATTCCCGAGGTGACATTGGGGTAATCTATGCATAGGGGTTGATGCACGTTCTTGTCCTACGTTCTCCGATAGAAATATTGGGGCACTCTTTGAGGTTCTTTGTGTTGGATTGAGTATTATGAATCTGAAATTGTTTGATGCGTATCGTATAATTAACTCATGGATACTTGTGGTGACATTAGAGTATCTAGGTGACATTAGAGTTGGTTGATGCGTATCATATGGTGTTATTTTAGTACGAACTCTAGATAGATTGATCGGAAAGGATAACTTTGTGTTATTTCAGTACGAACTCTTGGATAGATCGATCGGAAAGGATAACTTTAAGGTGGTTTCGTACCCTACAAACAATTTCTTCTTATGTTCTCCGCTAGATAAGAACTTTGGAGTGATTCTTCGTTGCACGTTGATGGATGGTTATGTGATCCAATTATATTAGCATTATTGAGAGATTGCACTAGCGAAAGTACGGACCCTAGGCCCTATTACCAAGCATTAATATACCATTTTGCTCGATGTTTACTATTTGTTACCTTGCTGTTTTTATATTTTCATATTACAAAAACCTATATCTACCATCCATATTGCACTAGTATCACCATCTCTTCGTCGAACTAGTGCACCTATACAATTTGCCACTGTATTGGGTGTGTTGGGGACACAAGAGATTTCTTGTATTTGATTGCAGGGTTGCTTGAGAGAGACCATCTTCATCCTACACCTCCCACGGATTGATAAACCTCAGGTCATCCACTTGAGGGAAAATTGCTATTGTCCTACAAAACTCTGCGCTTGGAGGCCCAACATAGTCTACAAGAATAAAGTTGCATAGTAGACATCAATGATCATACTTGTGCATTGGATGTATCTAATATTTGAGTGTGTTTCATGAATGGATCAATGATTGTGCATGATGGGCTAGGGAGATGGATAGATATTTTCCTGGATTTAATTCCTTTAACTGGCAGAAAAAGGAATACTTGTGCATTGAATGGCCAATATTTTTGTGGGAGCTCAAAATGATCACAAAGAATATCTCCACAAGTTTTCATGAGCTTTGGAGATGGATAGATATTTTCCTAGATTTAATTCCTTTAACTGGCAGAAAAAGGAATTAATTATAAATGAAAAATATTGCAAATGACTTGGCAATATATTTGCATATCCAGGGTTTATAGATGAAGGATAATCACTGGGAAAGGTTTGGGAGGCAGAAGATCAAAGGAGATTGGGGTTCCTTTGTAACTGGAATGATCAGGGTTTCCCTACCGACAACTCGGAAGGTAGGGTTTCGACGGCAAAACCCTGAGAATGTTACTTGGATGGAAAGGTTGGACTGGGGAGAATCTCTGGTTAGATAGGAAGGCAAGGTTGAATGACCATCTTCATGTACCCAAGAGTGAAAGAAATCCGATAACACCGAGAGAAAAAAAAACGGGAGTCAAATCCCGCGAAGGAAAAATCCAGGAGCGAAAACCAGGGTGTTACAAACCTACCCCCCTTAAGAAAATCTCGTCCTCGAGATTTCCGGGCTTACCTCCCGGTGAAGGGGAACTTACCTGTGTACGACTAGGATCCATCGGTTGTCCTGTCTTCGTTGGTTCTCTGATCTTTTAACTATCTTTTCTGATGGGTCATGTGTGGTCTCCGTACACCACTTTCTTAAATCCTTCTCTTTCCTGTCAGGTATACCCCTTGTCCTGGTAGTGGTGTTGTTGGACGGCTCGGTTTCCATGGCCTGGAATTTACTGCTTCGGTTTTATTGCGATACTTCGCACCCTGACTGTTATGGGCAAGACATCCTTTCCTGGTACCAGGCTCTCGTGCTAGTATGACCTCGAGCTGCTAGGGTGGTTCTCTTTTGCCGTGTCAGAATGCTCAGTATGGTTGTTAGTTCCATACTGATGCTTCTCTCTGCCCTAAGCATTTTGACTTTGTCCTGGATGTTCCACAATCCAGCATGACCAGGTTATTACTATCACATTCCTAACTGAAATGTCAGGCAGGATCACAAAATAATCATAGATAGTAATCTCTTATTCCCATGATATCTATGAGCAGGATGTCTATGAGTTGTTCCTGCTGACGTGCTTTGAGCCCTTCTATCTGAATGCCTGGTTTCAAATTCTGTCACTCATGGAGAGAATTATGTCATATATAGCTTCTGTAGTCCTTGCTATGGCCACTGAGCTGAGCATAGTAACGCCAGCATCCGGTGTATCTTTTGGAGCATAGCCCTTTATCTTGGTTGCTGGCCCGTATTTAGGATGAGTATGTCATGCTGGCTGCATTGTTGTGTCCGTATATGCAAGAGTCTGACAAGGATTATCAATGTCACTCCGTCCGTGAAGCTGTATCCGGTTGTCCATCACGGAGGTTGTTTGTCCACAACTTCTTTGTTCTTGAGGATTCCTTTGCTGGACCTGTAAGGAGCTGCCAACACGGCTTCTTGATTGTTTTCCCGGTTTATCGGGCTTGCTTCTACAACTTACTCTTGCATACCTCGTAGGGATTGCTGTGCTCATATTCTTCTTTGAAGTATGGGGCCACTGTATCCTTGAACACAGTCATTCCCGACGAGTGGCTCGCATGAACTGACCCACTGGACTGCATGCTCACAACATATGCAGGTATAGGATAAATCCTTTCATAACCACTGAGTTCTGAGGCGGATGTGTGTCCAGACTAGTTCTTGCTTTTGACAGGATTGTTGTGGGCACGAGGTATGTTGAAGAGGGCTGAATTTCTTATGCTCGAGGCTTCTGCCAAGGTAGCGTGCTGAATAGGCTGGGTATCATACCCCAGGAGTTTTTCCATCATGTGTCTCGCTGAGGAAGGTCGGGGGCCTTATGCCGGAAGCTTTCCGCGGTAGCACGCTGTGGAGGATGGGGGTACCGTATCCCAGAAGGTTTTCTCACCAAGTGGCATACCGAGGAAGGTTGGTAGTCTGGTATCGCAAGCCCTTTCTGATAGCTTGCGGAGGAAGACTGGGTTCCTTAGAAGCCTTGTGTACACAGTCGGGTTTATGGCCAATTCTGGCTTACTTCCGAAGTATCCGGAATTTACCCATAGCAGAGCCAAAACTTGATATAGGCCATACCTTGACTGAAGATGCTCATTGGTCATGCCTATCGCTTGTCCTTCTGCTGGTCTGATTATTGTTGCTGTAAAGGTTGCATGACTGATGCAGACCTCATGTCCTGAATACCATATGTTGCCGGTAGTACATAGTCGGCGGACACTTCCAGTTGATTTAGTTGAACTTTCAAGCATTTGAAGTTCTCATTGATTCTAGGCAACCGTAAACTTATCCATATTTCTCACAAACCTTGTTCACAGTGCCCAGAAAATTTTGTATTTGCATCGGTGAACTTCAAAATATGCTTTGAAATTTGTACCAACGTACCGGGGTTTTGTTGCTGCTTTTGGCTCATTCACATTCTTGAAATATGTTTTCTGTGGGTAATAAATGATTCTTGGGTCCATTGAGAGAAGACTCAGGACTCACTTTACTGACTGAAATAATCCCTGTATCGCGGACAGGATCATTTGTCCTTACTGGTGTTTATTCTTGGGTAGCTCATTCGACTACTCCTTGGGTATGAACGGTTCTGAGGCCAACTCTCTCAGGTATATTCTTGCCTTGTCTGTTGCACACGGATTCTGCTTCTGACCCATTCTTCATTCTTGACAGATCCGGTGTTGCTATTCTGAATATCAGGTAGTTGGCTGGACATGACTCTTGCTGAATTGGGATTATTGGGTATTATCCCAGTTGCATACTGATCTTCTTAGGCAACTCTTGCGGATGGATCCAGTCGGAGCGAAGAACGGAACCGACAAAAGAAACAAGAACCACGAAAACCAAAAAGCAAATAAAGCTCGAATTTTTGCGGACCTTACACACATGGCCGAAGATTCACTAGTATAACTAGTATAGCGCACTCGATGCACCTCTAAGGATTTAGAAGCGAAACGACACAATGCTCCTGGTAGCACTGGTGTCAAGCTCCTACTACTTCCTTAGAGAACATCGCACTCGACGCAGGACCCTAGAAAAAGTGGCTTGGTCAACGTTCCTAGGGTTGTCGAGGAGAGATAGAATTTATAGACGTTTCCCAAAGGAAACTAGAGTTAAGAAGAGACATGCCATGTCTAGCAAGCAGGGTAAGGGTATCTGGTTTACCTAAGGGTTTCAGGGCTCACGGGTCGTTGCCGGGTGCGAGCGTTTCACACCGGAGGCAAGGGCCACGAGAGTTGGGGTCTGATGGATCCGAAGACCTATAGGGTTGCCTTATGATCAATAGTAGCCGTGCCAGGTGGCAAAGATGGCTGAAATCCATCTGGGCTTTCTACTGAACACAAGACAGTGAAGTGTGGCTAGGGTAACCTATAGTCAGCCTGGCTGCTCTGATACCATTCGTTGTGGCGCCCCTGCCTGATTACCATCGTAGCCAGACGGTCGCCACGCATACCAGCCCAGGAAATCACTCTGGCATGCGTTTACAACAAGTATCATGAACACAGGCATTTCTATTAATGGATATATGAGTCTTACAGGGGATATGTTACAACGGTGATGGCCGCGGAAAAGGTCTATCTAAGGCAGCATAGTCTTGGTGCGGCTCCAATCCACAGGGATCTTACTAGGTTACTCTTCTAGCTCGCGAACGCTCCGGCTCCTTGACGACGAACGGCGGATCCTTATGTGAACCTGGCCACGTTAAAGGCCGCCGAGTACTTTTGAATGTACTTACCTTGGTTTCATAACTGAGGGAAATACTTACTATCACCGTGCTGCATCATCCCTTCCTCTTTGGAGAAATACCGATGCAGTCTCAAGCGACGTCAATGTCAATGAGCAGCATGTGGGGTCTAGTAAAAATGTAGGCATTGTTTTGTGGAGCCTGGCCACATTGACAAAGAAGTGTTGGCTCAAAATTTCTCCTCCATCTACAAAACAAATTGGCCCTGGCAGATCAGAAAGCTTGATGAATGGTCCTTTTAGTTAAATCCCCTCCACATTTTCCTGTAGCACAAGTTGCTGGCTGCCCAATGTTTGGTCTACCAGATGTTGAAGGGGTTACAATGAATGTAGAAGAATGGAAGGGGGGACTTGACCACCATGGTGAGATGCAACATGTCTGGGTCAACTTGGAAGGGGTGAATTCAAGCTGGGTTGAGTGGTCTGTACTAGAGCAATTTCCTTCAGTTTAGGGACCCTGCTTGGTGTAGATTGGCAACACAACTTCAAAACCTTCTATGAAGTGGTAAGGATAAAAATTAGGTACAGAGATCATACTGCCATTCCACGAGATAGGATCTTTTGAATTGTACACAAACTCTTTAAAGTCAAAATCACAGTGGAGCCACCAGAGGGAAATCAGGATGATGATGACATGGTGGATGAGGACATTCACAAGGACTGTGCAATTACAGAGGCAACTGGAAGAGAGAACAACTCTAACACTGTCAAGAGGGCCGACTCAGCATCTGAGCCTGCAACTAGTAAAACCAATGCTACTGAAACCTGAAACAAGAACAACCAACAGTCCAGGCAGACTGCTCTTTCTTATCTTCACCAGATACAAGACCATGTTCCCTTGGAGCATGGTGTGAGCATGTTACATGAAATGGAACTAGATGATGAAGATGATAATAATTCTCAAACCACTGAAATGGAACCAGATAACATCTCTGATGAAGAGTCTAAGGAAGTGATCTTTAGCCATGTGACCTCAAAAACTGTTATAACTCATTTGGGTGAGCAAGACCCTGATAGAGTGGAGAATATCAATAAACAGAAATGGGGCCCTGTCCAAGCTCTCGGGAAAAGCAACATAGTAGATATTGGAGACAGATCAATGCAGGAGATTGCTATGGAAAAGGAGAAAGTGAAGAACCTTGAGACAGAAAAAATGCTATGAAAAGTACCATACAAAAAATGGATTTATATTTTCGTGCCCCTGGTTCCTTAGTTGTGCTCAGTTTTGCCCAACCCAACTAACTTTGCTTACTTTTTCCCTCCCCCTCTACCACCTACTCACAAAAGGCCAAACGGAGTGCCACCGTCCAGTCAAAGCCATTGACCGTTACCTCCTGACTAGTGGGCGACCTGATATCCTGACATGTGGGGTAACATACCTCCCCGCGATGTTTTTAAACGCATAATGGAAGACAACGACGTGGTTGGTAATATAAAAAGTTGTTGTGCGATATTTTAAGGCAGAAATAACCAAGGTCCGACCGGGCAATAAAACAGCCATCAACGGAATGAGCTTATGTTAAGGCAGGTGGTTCCAAATTAATTTGGCGGTGCATCAAGTGAGACGTGGCCCCGTGCCGGACTGAACCCTCCCTGCTCCCCTCTTCGTTCTCGGCGGTAGGCTGCGGGTGGCAGAGCTATTGTTCTCGACTGCGGCGCATATGCAGTGAGTGAATTTGAAACCCTACTCCGTGTCAATTTAGATCTGACCGTGTCGCCTCTGTTTTTCGGCAGATTTGGAGTCTAGATTGTGTGGGAAGCGGGTGGGCTGAACGAGATGGAGCCGGCACTGACAAACAAGGGGGATGGTGCTTCAAGGGTTGCTTCCATTGATTGGAATTCAGTAGAATTGAATGACCATACAGATTTGTTCACTTCACCAATGGCCGACATTGAGATGGCAAATTTTATTGGCATTCCAGTAGATGATAGAGATAAGGAGGAGAGGGGTGAATCTAGTTTGCCTGCTGATGCTAACAAAGATTCAACTAAAGATTGGAAGGACAGTTGATGGAAGATGGTGTTGATGATGCACACGATGATGAGCTAGTGAATGTCTATGACAAAGAAAACCCTATTATTGAAGTGGGGACGTTGTGGCCAAACATGGAAGGGTTTAGAATGTGTTTTCGGATTTATGCTGTCAAGCACGAGTTTGATGCCAAGACTAAGTGGACTGATAGAAAGAAGTTTTATGCGATGTGTAGAGGTTTTGATGAAAACGCCAAGCCTTGCAAGTGGTACATATCTGCTAGACGCCAACCGGGTGGCAGTACCATAAGGGTTAATCAAATCCCACATCAACATACTTGTATTACAAGTTCATAGAGAGTATCAACCATGACATCACACATTTGGGTTGCAGAAAAGATTACTCTTATTTTAGCCAAGGTACCAAACCCTATTGCAAAGAAACTTCTAGTAGACCTAGAAAATTAGCACCTCATTAAGCTGAAATATACCACAGTGTGGAAGACAAAACAACGGGCAATGAAACAATTATATGGTGATTGGGCAAATACCTTTAGGATGCTTTATAACTTCAAACCAGAGGTGGAGAAGAGGTCACCTGGCAGTGTTGTTGGGATAGATAATGAGGTAACAAAGGATGGCAAAGTCGTTTTCTCTAAAAAAATGGCTTTAAAGCCTCGCATCAATGGCTTCAAAGCAGGGCGCCATCCATATTTGAGCATGGGCTCTTCTTCTTTGACTAGGAAGTGGAATGGTCAATTGGCAGCATGCAATGCTCTAGATGACCACAATTGGATGTTCCCTGTTGCTATTGGCTTGTTTCAGTCAGAGACAGAGGTTTCATGGACATGGTTCATGATGCAGCTGGAAAGATGCATAGGGCCAGTGTCACCTTTGGCATTCCACATAGATGCATGTAAAGAGCTAGAAATTGCAGTCAAGAATGTTTTTCCCATGCTGAGCAAGGGGAGTGCTTCGGCCATATGTGGATGAATTTGATCAAAGAATTCAGTGGGGAGGAATTTGAGCACATGTGGCCAACAACAAGATCTTACACTAATAATCAAACACATTCATATCATCTTGGTAAAATAATGGCAGCATGTAGTGAGTTTGGTCCATGGATGAACACCTACCATTCTCTATTATGGTAATGTCAGGATTTAACACTGCCATCAAGTGTGATTATATCAAGAACAACTTGGCAGAGTGTTTTAACAACAAGGTGAAGCCGTTTGTAAACTTGCCCGTGCATGAAACGGTTGACCAAATAAGGATCATGATCATGCGTTTGTGGGAATTGACAAGAAGGATTGGTGATTTTCTGTAGGGAGGTAAGCTACCTGTAGTGGTACAACATGAGAAGAAATGTTACACATTTTTCCGTTGAAAAATCTATAATGTGCGGTGCTGAAGTTAGAGATACGAAGACTAAAAAGCGGCATGTTGTTAACACATAAATGCATGACTGCACTTGCCTCGAGTGGCAACACACTGGGAAACCATGTGAGTATGCCATGCTTCTCTTGGACTCCCGCCCGAATATAAACATGCACCAATATTTCCATGAATATTACTCAGTAGAAAGATTCAAGACTGCGTATGCAACTCCAATTCCAGCACTTACAGGTCTGTCTGAGTGGCATGAAGTGGAAATCGAGTTTTCCATGTGTCCTGCCTTAACGAAAAGAAAGGCTAGCAGGCCTAAGGAGAGTACGTTTAAGGGATCGTTTGAAAAAGATGAGAGTAGTAAGAAGGGGGAGAAAGATGCAAAGCCTAAGAGGTCACATAAAGGTAACAAAAATAGATACAAGTTGTGCCAGGAACTTGGGCACAGAAAAGGATTTCCAAAATGTTGTTACACTCGTGAAAGGCCAAAGTATGTTCATGTTTGAGGTGTTTTTATCCGGCTGCTATTTTCTATTACTAACCCAATGAAATGCTTTGTATGTGAGGAGGAAGCATGTTGGCCAGCCCCTAGTTGCTGAAACATTGCAGACTGAAGCTAATCCGGTGAAGAAAACCAAGACCATTAGTGAGCTTTGTTCTGTGAAATAAAAAGCAAGTTGTCGTAAGAAGTGAAAACTATTAGTCTATGAGTATCATTTTGTGTGATGTAATGCTACTTGTATTTTGATGTGTGATGTACTTTGAGAACTATGTGCCGTGATCCAAATTTGAGCCAGATTTTGAGCCGACTTTCAAATTTGAGGCACATTTCAAATTTGTACTTGTATGGGTATTGATGTTCCAGTGCTTTCTCAAGTTTTTGCACGTTGGGTGATCAATCCGAGCACTTTTGTGAAGTAAACTCATATTAATGAAAAATGTGCTCCAAATGAACTCCAAAGCTAGGGTAAACAACCTTATTTCTAAGCACTTTTTTCGAACTTATCTAAATGAGCTAAAAACACTAGTCATCTAGTGTGCAAATATAAGGTCCATGCCTAATATTGGGTTGTTTGGACAAACTATGCCATGGTTAACCCTAAACCCTAGCTCAGTCCCCTTCAAAACCATGCAACCTTATCCATGATAGCTAAGTTATGTGAAGGGGATTTTATGATAATATCTGTAGTGGTGGTTTCTTAATTTTTTCCTAGCAACTTAGTAACATAAAACAATGATGTGTGCAAGTTTCATATTTTTTTGATTTTTTCGAATTAGTTATGCTCAACCCTAGCCCTCAAACCCCTCAAATCCCCTCAAACCCGTCTCAAAACCCCTCAAACCCCTCTCAAAACCCCGCACTATCAGGATCGTTGGATCACTGTTCAAAAACGATTTAGATCAGGCGCTAGGGTTTGCCACGGTCGATCCGTGAGATGTGAAGTAATTGGCTGCAGACTGGATGCGGGCGGGTGTTCAGTGGCTGCGGACATGAGTGATCCACCTCGCAGCGAGGGAACAGGGACACGCGACAACGGCCGTGGGCCGCGTGCGTGACGCCTTTTCTCAAACACATTCAATCAGGGCGGGATGCTCGTCGGACCGATGGGCCATCGTAGACAGGCCAATGTCTCAGCTTGCAATGCATGCGCGTAGTCAGTCAATGCAACATGCCCATGCATGCGCGCAACCACCCGACGCAGCCTGCCCATGCATGCGCACCGCACGCAGCTTCGTCGCATCAGGGCAATTAGTGCTCCCTCGGGACGCAGCTTTATCGATTGTCATGCCTCGATTCAGTGTGAAAATCGGAGGCTCCAATGAACGCATTCAAACGGGTGAGTCGCACCGCGGAACGCATTCAAACGGATGCGTCACACCATGGAATGCATTCAAACTGGCGTGTCGCATCGCGGCTATTTAAACACCTCCCGTCTACGTCTTCATCTCATCTCGATCTCATCCATCTTCTTCACCAAAAGCCAAAGCAAAATCCAAATCCCGCCCAAGACAAGATGCAGTTCTACGGCCCAACCTATCGTCTGCCAGCCACCGTGCAGGAGATGTGGTACCCCGCCTGGGTCGTCGTGGAGGACACCCTACGCGCGTTGACCATCTCAAGGTTGAGGGGCTCGACGGAGCTGGTGAACTTCTTCCTCGTTGCCGGCTACAGCCACCTACCACGTGGCTCTTCGGTGATGTTCCACATGGAAGAGGTTCATGCCATCGGAGGCGTTGTGATTTGCCTCACTTCTCGCATTACTAACCGCTTCGACGCCCACTTCCTCCTCAGCAAGGTCTTCTGGTGTGAGTGCGAGTTCACCGCCTTCACCACCCACAACATCTTCACCAACTTCGATAACGTCTTCCGCACCGCCAACGGCATGCACACTCTCCCGAACAACACCGAGGATGAGTAGTGAACTTGATGGTGGAGGGTGTCGGATTTCGGGCTCCGTAAGAACCCTAAGAAGTTCGAACTTAGGGGCGTGTGCGAAGATCTCCAATAGCTTCACCCCCAAGCTCACAGCACGGTACCCCGCTCGATGGCGAGGAAGAAGATAGCACACGAGAATTTACCCAGGTTCGGGCCGCTGCGAAGCGTAAAACCCTACTCCTGCTTTTGGTGGATTGCCTCACGAGGAGGTTCGTGGATGAACTGGTACAGTGGTGAGTTGCCTCGCGAGAGCGTTCGGGTGGTGTTGGATCTCTCTCTACCTGGCAGCCTAGCCTCTATTTATAGCGGCCCGGGTCCTCTTCCCCCGTCGTAATGGCAGGAAGGGATCCCACAACGGCCAAATTTGAAGGGGGACAAGGAGTACATCTTATCCTAACGAAAGGTGGTCTTCGCCTGCAAAGTAGCCGGTGGTGATGCAAAGGCGGGCTCGGCGATGACGTCCATCCTGCAGAGCTCGTGGTCTTGGTCTCGTTGCACCGGAACGGAAACCTTTGGGGGCGCTTTGGGAACCTGCGTGCGCCCCTGCCTCCTTTGCACGAAAGAGGGAATTGTCTCCCCTGGCGCGCTGGTGCTCGCCTGGCCCGCCTTGTGTCATCCTTGGCCTCCTGAGGTCGAGCATTGCATAGAGATCTCCGCCGCTCAGGAGGGGGCCTGGGGAGGCCTATTCCCCCGCGGGTCTTGGCGCTGTTTCCCTAGCGAGTTCGGGGCTCTCGCGAGGGCCTTGTCCCGAGTGAGACCGCGCTGGGCCGTACTTGGCTGTCGAAGTGGGCCACGCCCTGGGCCGCAGGCAGGCAAGTCTAGGTACCCCCGTTCCCAGGACGCCGATAGTAGCCCCCGGGCCCAAGGCGCGCTCGAGCTGGCTTCTGAGCGAAGCCATAGAAGATGGCCTGAAGCGCCATGGGCCCCAACCGCCTGCGGGCCCAGCCTGACGCGTGGCGCACAATGAGACGTGGGCGTCTCGGCTCCCCGAAGACGTCGGGAATCGCCCTGAGTCCACCTGACGCAAAGCCTGCGCGCCTCCCCGGCCATCATTGCTCTTCCTTGAATGCGGTTGTCTCCTTGTGTCCTCCTGTCAGTGTAGTGAACGGGGGGTGTTCATTACCCCTGGACACGCACCAGCGAGTTGCAGCCTCCAGGCGGGAAGGGCATGGCAGAGAAGAAATCCACTTATAGACCCAGGTTTCCGGCAAGGATTACTTGCCGGGAACAGGCCTACTCATCACCGGCAAGCTCAGAGGCCGGCAAGATCAGGATAGAATTTCCGGGAGGCGAGCCTTCCTGGGAGAAGACCTCCAGGCAGGTCACCGAGAAGACCCGATGTTGGACTCCCGACAAGATGCTTGCTGGGGGACAACTGGGAACAAGCACAAGACTATCAAGAAGGCATTCAAGCCGATGATCAGAACACAGAAGACCGAAGGATGGGATCCCGGCAAGCTGCTTGCCGGGATGGCTAGCGAAGACCCGGCAAGACTCGCACCCGGCAAGATCCCGCCACCCTGCCACCGCTCCAGTGCAGCGACCAGCCTGTCAGACGGGGTTTGTCCTCCTGGATGCGTGTCATGGCATTAGCGGCGGATGGGGTTAAGCGGTGCTGATGGGACGGGCTCTTTTTCCATTCCCAAGAAGCTAAGGGACACCTCAACGGAGCATTTAATGCGTTTGTCCTAAGACGTCAGTGATAATCATGAAACGCTGTAGCAACTTTACACCTCATGTACTTCACCACTGTTGGTGACCCCTTTGACATATAAAAGGAGGCCCAAGGCATAGCTACGGAGGGACAGGATGACCCCTACTCTTTCAGAGGACCTTCTGGCCCATTCTGCATGCGTAGCGGCTGTGTACTATTCATCACATAGCGCTCTTGAAGCTTGGGCTTAAACACATCCAATACAACTAAAGCAGGAGTAGGGTTTTACGCTTCTCAGCAGCCCGAACCTGGGTAAGAATCCCTCGTGTTGATCGTTGGATCTGCTCTTTGTGCAAGTCTTTCTTCCTGCCGAACCGTAAAAGGGATCCACGCGATCCCATAGGTGTCGTACACCGACACCTCCCCTCCCCTCGGGCCACGCGGATGTGATCCGACGGGAGTAGGTGAAGCGACATGAGGCAGTGTAGCACGCCGATCGAGTCTGGCACGCGTCGCCCGAGGAGTGCACGGCGCCTCCACTCCCCACGATGCCTCGGCAACCGCTCCGTCTGACCTGCAACCGGCGCACGTCGCGGGGCCATCATCACCCGGGATGGGGAAGACGCCGGTTGGCCTCCATCCAGCTATAAATGGGCGGGAGGGGGGGGGGACGGAGCCCCCAGCTCATTCCTACTCCTTGCTCCCCCGCCTTCGTCCTTCATCTCCTCCATCATGACGCCGGTTAGGAGGCTTTCCGCCGCCGAGAAAGGGAAGGCCTGTCAGGGGGCGCCGGACCAACAACCTCCCAAGAGGAGCAGGGGTCGTCCTCGCAAGTATACTGGGACAGCGGCGGCGGCGCCCCATGGGCGTGGGCGCCCCTCCGCGAGGTCCGGTGCTTCTGCTGGCGCAACCGGAGGCGGCGGGCGTGGCAGCCATGGCCGGGGAGGGAGACCCACAATCGGTGCTCAGCCACCACGTCCGCAAGCCCGCACGGTCGACGCGGGCCTGGAGTTCCTTGTGCTGGTGGAGAGGCCGGCGAGCACCTGGTTGTAGCTCCCGCGCTCCTTCGCGGAGAAGTTGCGGGTTAACGCGCCCAAAGGTCTGTGGCTGCAGGCCGGCGGTTGTTGCAGCGGCGCGTTGTGGGTGGAGGTCGAGGTTACCCCCGCAGGCAACGCCTTTTTGAGCCGCGGGTGGCAGACCTTCTCCCGCGCCCATGGCCTGGAAGGGAGGCCCACGCTCCACTTCAAGCACGGCGGCGCCGCGACGCTTTTCGTCAAGATCTTTGGGGAGGACGGTAGGCGCTTGGGGTGCTGCCCGGAGGGCAGCGACATCGGCGATCTTGGAGGTGAGCTTGCCCTTGGCGACGGCTGCCATGTTTCCAGCAGCAGCGATACCTCCTCCGAGGAGAGCCCGAGTGACGACAGCTACGATGCCCCGCCGCGTCGGCGTGCCCGGACTTCGCGGGGAAGCCAGCTGCGACGGCGCCGCTCCCCCGCCCGGGAAGCGGCCACGCCGACGTGCCACCGCGGCGCCATCAAGGAGGAGGACTCTGACTGAGCGCCGGCGCGCCGAGGCCGGGGCCCCAGGAGCGGTAGCCCCTGGGGGGGGCTCCTTTGCCTTCTTTTCTTTTCCTCTGCCTATAACCAAAAATCATGGGGGGCCCTTCTGGGTGTGTAACAAACTTTGGCGCTTGCGCCCTTTTATTAGCATTCTCATTACGTATTGCGGTCACTGTGTTACTAGTAATCGAGACTTCCTTTTGATCGTGGTTAGGGTACTTAGCTTGATGCGTCCGCGGTGGGCTTCTGCGTCATGAGGTTTGGTAGTGGCACCTGGAGAACTTGGGGAGGTTCCTCCTTCCTGCGAGTGAGGTGGTTTGGGGGGGCCCTTTCGGCACTCTACGTCTGCAGGGCCCGATCTCGTGCATGCCCCGACCACCGTTGGGGCGTCCGGATCACCAGGACGAGACCAAGGGGTGAGGCCTCGACCACCATTGGGGCGTTCGGATCACCAGGACGAGACCAAGGGGCAAGGAGCCACGCGATCAGTGAGGCTCCTGAGGCGCGATGCTCAGGAGCCCCCTTTGACGCTCAAGCGGCACTCTACGTCGGTGGGGCCCGATCCCGTGCATGCCCCGACCACCGTTGGGGCGTCCGGATCACCAGGACGAGACCAAGGGGCGAGGAGCCACGCGATCGGTGAGGCTCCTGAGGCAGGACGCTCAGGAGCCTCCCTTGACGTTCAAGCGGAGACCAATCCTTTTTGCCGGTTCTTGCCGCAGGGGGCGTGAGCCTCCAGAGGCTTTTAAGACAGTGCACCGGGCCGTGGCGGAGCCCCCGAGCGAGGGTGAGGCGGCGCGCGCCTGCTAGCTCACTCGAGAGCGCCACGCGAGGACCAGGATGCCAAGGCCGCGCGGGGCTAGGGCACCAAGGCCTTGGCGAGGTGTGCGCACCGTGCCAGTAGCCGCCGCTCGCGGGGCATGGGAGGGAGAGGCTGACAGGCGTTAACTCAGAGAAAGAAACTTCAAGAGAGAAAATTGCAAGAAGAAAAATTCCCGCCCCTTTTCCTTTAAATAGAGTCGAAAAAGCCTCGGATTTCATTCTAGGAAAACGGCAAATTCGAATACAAGAAAGGCAACGAACAGCCGCGTCCGGCACCTAGGCTAGTCTTCGTCTTCCCCCAGCGCGGAACATAGGGCATCCACGTTACGTGGGCATAGTCATTGGAGGACAGTGTTGTCCGCCCGCGCGGAGCATGGGGCTTCCACTTGGGCGTGGGTGGGAACCCCTCTGCGTCCTCGGGGGGCTCCGGGCGTACACAACCCACTCATTATTACGTGAGAGTGTCACGGGTAGAACTTGCGGAGGTGCTGGATGTTCCAGGCATTCTGTATGGGGACCCCGTCCTGAGTCTCCAGACGCACGGCGCCAGGCCTAGAGACGCGGGCGACCTTGAACGGTCCTTCCCACATGGGCGAGAGCTTGTGCAAGCCTTCCCTGGAAAGGACCCGCCTCAGGACGGGGTCTCCAACTTCGAGGGTCCTGGAGCGGATGTTACGGCAATGGTAATGCCGCAGTGCCTGCTGCTACCTCGCAGCTCGGAGCGAGGCTTGACGTCGGGCCTCCTCCCCGAGCACGAGGTCCGTCCCCCGTGAGCCACTCTGACGCTCCTCGTCGAACGCCAAAACCCGCGGGGATCAGTGCTTGACCTCGTGTGGAAGGGTGGCTTTGGCTCCGTAGACGAGGAAGAACGGGGTCTCGCCGGTGGGCTTTGTCGCGGTGGTGCGGATGGACCACAACATGGACTGAAGCTCATCGACCCAACCCCTGCCGCAGGCCTCAAGCTTCTTCTTGAAGCTCCTTGCCTTGAGGCCCTGCGGGACCTCCGCGTTGGCGCGCTCTGCCTGACCGTTGCTTCGTGGGTGTGCCACTGAGCCGTAGCATATCTGCATTCCAAGGTTAGCGCAATAGGTCCTGAAGAGGTTACTTGTGAACTGCGAACCGTTATCGGTGATGATGCGGTTGGGGACGCCGAAGCGACTCACAATGCCCTTGATAAACTTGACGGTCGATCCTGCGGGGATGGTGCGGACGGGCTCCACCTCCGCCCACTTGGTGAACTTGTCGATGGCGACGTAGAGGTAGCGGTACCCGCCTGCTACTCGTGGAAAGGGCCCCAGTATATCCAGCCCCCAGACCGCGAAGGGCCAGGAGAGCGGGATGGTCTGGAGGCCCTGCGCGGGTTGATGAATCTGCTTGGCATGGAACTGGCAGGCCTCATAGGACTGGACCAGCTCGGTGGCGTCGTTGAGCGCCGTGGGCCAGTAGAAGCCAGTGCAGAACGCCTTCCCTACAAGGGTGCGTGATGAGGAGTGGTGTCCGCAGTCTCCTCCATGGATGCCGGCCAGCAGCTCGCACCCATGTTCTCTGGATAAGCATCGCAACGCGACGTCGTTCGGGCGCCTGCGGTACAGCTCGCCGTCCCGCAGACAATAAGCTGTGGCCTGTCGTACCACACGCTCTGTGTCTTCCTCCTTTTCTGGTAGTGTGCCGTGAAGCAGGTATGCCCTGAACTCCTGTGTCCAGTCGTCAACTTGAGGCTCCAGTGTCAGGAGCAGTCGGGCTCCTGAGGCCGGACCACAAGTTGGAGCCCCCGAGGGTGGTGCTGGGGGTAGCTCTTCACTCCACGGCGCTTGATCCTCGGTTGGGGGTGCCGCGGATGGCTTGAAGAGCCGTTCCTCGAAGACGCCCGGCTCCTGAGGCTCGCGGCGCGATGCCCTCTTGGCAATGTCATCAGCCTCCTTGTTCGCGCCGCGCGGGATGTGTTGCAATTCCAAGCCCTGGAAACGTTTTTCAATCTTACGTACCTCTTCCAAGTATGCCTCCATGTGCTCGTCCTTAGGCGTATACTCCTTGTTGGAGAAGTTGACGAGGAGCTGTGAGTCGCCCTTGATGGTGAGGCGCTGAATCCCCAAGGCGGCTGTGGCCTTGAGGCTGGCGATTAAGCCCTCATACTCCGCGATGTTGTTGGAGACCTTCTCACCACGCTGGAAGCAAAGTTGCACGGCGTAGTAAAGCTTGTCCCCGGTCGGGGAGATGAGTACAACTCCGGCCCCTACTCCCCTGCGCGCGAAGGCCCCATCGAAGTGCATGATCCAACCCTCAGGCGCCTCGTCGCCGGGGGTAAGGGACTGGCCCTCATCCAGCCCCCGGTCGGGAGCGTCCGTCCATTCAGCTACAAAATCCGCAAGGGCTGCCCCCTTGATGACCCTGGTCGTGCTGAACTCTAAATTGAAGGCCTGCAGCCCGATGTTCCATTCTGTGACCCTCCCTGCTGCGTTGGGGTTGCGCAGCACTTTCTCCAAGGGGTATGCAGATACGACCTTGATGGGATGCCCCTGAAAGTAATGGCGCAGTTTCCTTGAAGCGACTAGAAGTGTGAGCAAGAGCTTCTGCTGCATAGGGTAGCGCGAGCGCGCGTCCTGCAGCATGGTACTGACGTAATACACCAGATGCTCGACGAGGGAGAGGCCTTCCGCGCCGCCCCGCTCTGCAACGGGCTCATGAGGCCTGGGTGCCTCGGGGGTCGCCGGGGCGGCTGAGGCCTTCGGAGCGTCGTCTTGAGGAGGTGAAGGCTCCATGGCATCTTGTGAGTCACCTTGCTTCATGCCCGGGGGCCCGCTTGCGCCTGGTGGTGTAGCGCGCGTGCCGGCACGCTCCTCCCTGACCGCCACAAGCGCAGCACTGGCGGAGTGCGGGGTGGCAGCCAGGTATAGCAGTAGGGGCTCCCGGGGGCGAGGTGCCACCATTATGGTGGACTCGTGAGGTACCGCTTGAGGTCCTCGAATGCCACGTCTGCCTCCGGAGTCCATTCGAAGGGGCCCTTCCTCTTCATGAGCTTGAAGAACGGCAGGGCCCGCTCGCCAAGCTTGGAGATGAAGCGTCCCAAGGAGGTCACGCAGCCCGCCAGCTTCTGCATTTCCTTGAGGGTCTGAGGCGGACTCATCTTGCTTATAGCCTTGATCTTCTCCGGGTTCGCCTCGATCCCTCGGTGCGACACCAAGAAACCGAGCAGTTTGCCCGACGGGACCCCGAAGACACACTTCTCGGGATTGAGCCTCAGGCTCACCCGCCTCAGGCTGGCGAACGTCTCCTCCAGGTCCTCGATCAGGGTTTTGGCTTCTCGTGACTTGACCACGATGTCCTCGATGTAGGCTTCCGCGTTCCTCCCGAGCTGCTGCCCCTGGGCGATGTGCATCAGCCACTGGAAGGTTGCGCCAGCATTCCGTAGCCCGAAGGGCATGCACGTGTAGCAGAACACACCGCACGTGGTGAGGAAGGCCGTCTTCTCGACGTCTTCCACCGCCATCTTGATCTGATGGTAGCCAGAGAAAGAGTCCAGGAAGCATAGAAGGTCGCACTCGGCGGTGGAGTCCACGATCTAGTTGATGCGCGGCAGCGGGAATGGGTCTTGGGGGAAGGACTTGTAGAGGTTCATGAAGTCGACGCACATGCGCTCCTTCCCGCACTTCTTCGGGACGACCACCGGGTTGGCGAGCCACGCCGGGTACTGCACCTCCCGGATAACTCCGGCCTCCTTCAGCTTGCCAACCTCCTGGGCGATGAACGCCTGCTTCTCCTGAGCCTGCCTCCTCGCCTTTTGCTTCACCGGGCGTGCAGTGGGGCACACTGATACGTCTCCAACGTATCTATAATTTTTGATTGTTCCATGCTATTATATTATCTGTTTTGGATGTTTTATATGCATTAATATGCTATTTTATATTATTTTTGGGACTAACCTATTAATCTAGAGCCTAGTGCCAGTTTCTGTTTTTTCCTTGTTTTTGAGTATTGCAGATAAGGAATATTAAACGGAGTCCAAACGGAATAAAATCTTCGGAATAATTTTTCTTGGACCAAAAGCAACCCAGAAGACTTGGAGATGAAGGCAGGAGAGCCGCCGTGTGGCGACAAGCCACAGGGGCGTGCCCTAGGGGGGGCGCCCCTCTGGCTTGTGGCCCCATGTTAGCCCTCCTAACCCTATTCTTCGGCCTATAAATTCCCAAATATTCCCTGGATACCAAAAAGAGCCACGAAAATATTTTTCCTCCGCTGGAAGCCTCTGTTCCCGTGAGATCCCATCTTGGAGCCTTTTCCGGTAATCTGCCGGAGGGGGAATCGATCACTTAGGGCATCTACATCAACTCCATTGCCCCTTCGATGATGCGTGAGTAGTTCACCACAGACCTTCGGGTCCATAGCTAGTAGCTAGATGGCTTCTTCTCTCTCTTTGTTCTTCAATACCATGTTCTTCATGATCTTCATGGAGATCTATCCGATGTAATACTCTTTTGCGGTGTGTTTGTCGAGATCCGATGAATTGTGGGTTTATGTTCAGATTATCTATGAATATTATTTGAATCTTCTCTGAATTCTTATATGCATGATTTCATATCTTTGCAACTCTCTTCGAGTTATTGGTTTGGTTTGGCCAACTAGATTGGTAATTCTTGCAATGGGAGAAGTGCTTACTTTTTGGGTTTAATCTTGCGGTGTCCTCACCCAGTGACAAAGTAGGGGTAGCGAGGCACGTATTGTATTGTTGCCATCGAGGATAAAAAGATGGGGTTTTCATCATATTGATTGAGTTTATCCCTCTACATCATGTCATCTTACCTAATGCGTTACTCTGTTCTTCATGAACTTAATACTCTAGATGCAGGCAGGAGTCGGTCGATGTGTGGAGTAATAGTAGTAGATGCAGAATCGTTTCGGTCTACGTGACACGGACGTGATGCCTATATGCATAATCATTGCCTTGGATATCTTCATAATTATTCGCTTTTCTATCAATTGCTCGACAGTAATTTGTTCACCCACCGTATTATTTTCCTTCCTGAGAGAAGCCTCTAGTGAAACCTATGGCCCCCGGGTCTATTTTCCATCTTATACTTTCAGATCTAAAACCAAAAATACTAAAAATATCTTGCTGCATTATTTTTACTTTTGTTTTACTTTCCGTTCAAGCAATCTATCATACCTATCTCTATCAGATCTCATCCTTGCAAATAACCGTGAAGGGATTGACAACCCCTTTATTGCGTTGGGTGCAAGTGTTTGATTATTTGTGTAGGTACACCTATTGGGGACTTGCTTGTATCTCCTACTGGATTGATACCTTGGTTCTCAACAACTGAGGGAAATACTTATCTACTTTGCTGCATCACCCTTTCCTCTTCAAGGGAAAACCAACGCATGCTCGAGAAGTAGCACACACCATGAGGTGGTGCTCGATCACATCCCTCGGGACCCCCACCAGGTCAGAGGCGTTCCACGCAAACTCATCCTTGTTCGCGTGGAGGAAGGCCACCAACGCCTCTTCCTGCTCCCGAGGCAGGCCGGCGCCGATGGTGAAGGTAAGACCAGGATTCTCGTCATCTACGGGCACCTGCTTCGTCTCAGCCGGTTCTGAGAGAACAACTGCTTCTTCTTTACTGGCACGACGTCGACGACGTCCCCAGTGCCCTCCGAGGCCTGCGCGGCGTCCCCAGCGTTGGGGGGCGCCGCGGCTGCCGCTTTGTAGGCGAGCTTGAGCGCGCGGGCTGCGTCCTTGGCGTCTCTGACAACGGAGAGGATGCCGCCGCTCCCAGTCATCTTGATGACGTTGTAGCCCGGGTGCGTTGCCGCCATGAACTGGGCGAGGGCAGGGTAGCCAAGTATCGCGTTGTAAGGGAGGTGGTTGTGGGCGACATCGAAGTCGATCTACTCGGTGCGGTAGTTGCAGCGGGTGCTGAAGGTGACGGGGAGGCGCACCCGCCCCAAGGGTGCGACGGAGCCCCCGGCCACCCCAGAGAAGGGCCTTGAGGGTGCGAGCTGGCCATGGGGCACCTGCAGCGCGTTGAAGGTCTCCACGGAGAGGACGTTGAGGCCGGCCCCGCCATCTATGAGGGTCCTGGTGACGGCCACGCTGTTTATGGTTGGTGTGCACAGCATGGGAAGCGTACCGGCGGCAGCCGTTGTTCTGGGGTGTTCGTCGGGGCCGAAGGTGATGTCGACCTCCGGCCACGTTCGAGGCTACGGGGTCTCGGACCGTGGCCGAATCGCGCTCCCTGGCGGAGGAACTGCTTGACCTGGCGGTTGGAGGCGGGCGCCTGCGATCCGCCAAGGATGCATGCAACCGCAGGGTTGGCCCTGCGAGCCGAGGCGCCACCGTGCGCCAAGGGCTGCCTGGCCTCGGGGGTCGCGTCGGCCATGGATCCGGTGGATCGGGGCCCGACTACAGCCGCAGATGGGGAAGCTTCAACACGCCCCCTACCTGGCGTGCCAAATGTCGGATTTCGGGCTCCGCAAGAACCCTAAGAAGTTCGAACTCAGGGGCGTGTGCGAAGATCTCCAACAGCTTCACCCCCCCCCCCAAGCTCACAGCACGGTACCCCGCTCGATGGCGAGGAAGAAGATAGCACACGAGAATTTACCCAGGTTCGGGCCGCTGCGAAGCGTAAAACCCTACTCCTGCTTTTGGTGGATTGCCCCACGAGGAGGTTCGTGGATGAACTGGTACAGTGGTGAGTTGCCTCGCGAGTGCGTTCGGGTGGTGTTGGATCTCTCTCTACCTGGCAGCCTAGCCTCTATTTATAGTGGCCCGGGTCCTCTTCCCCCGTCGTAATGGCGGGAAGGAATCCCACAACCGCCAAATTTGAAGGGGGACAAGGAGTACATCTTATCCTGACGAAAGGTGGTCTTCGCCTGCAAAGTAGCCTGTGGTGATGCAGAGGCGGGCTCGGCGATGACGTCCGTCCTGCAGAGCTCGTGGTTTTGGTCTCGTTGCACGGGAACAGAAACCTTTGGGGGCGCTTTGGGAACCTGCATGCGCCCCTGCCTCCTTTGAACGGAAGAGGGAACTGTCTCCCCTGGCGCGCTGGTGCCCGCCTGGCCCGCCTTGCGTCATCCTTGGCCTCCCGAGGTCGAGCATTGCATAGAAATCTCCATCGCTCAGGAGGGGGCCTGGGGAGGCCTATTCCCCAGCGGGTCTTGGCGTTGTTTCCCTCGCGAGTTCGGGGCTCTCACGAGGGCCTTGTCCCAAGTGAGACCACGCTGGGCCGTACTTGGCTGTCGAAGTGGGCCACGCCCTGGGCTGCAGGCAGGCAAGTCTGGGTACCCCCGTTCCCAGGACGCCGACAGAGGGGCCAAGCCGTGCTAAGTTATTTGCAAGGGCTATGATACTTGTGATCTGTGTTGGGTTTTCCGTGAAGAGGAACGAGTGATGCAACACTGTATGGATAAGTATTTCACTCAGTAGAGAACCAAGGTTTATCGAACCAATAGGAGTAACAGTCAACCACCGTCTTCATCGACTGCACACAAAAGAGCAAACACTTGCACCCAATGCGGCAAGAGGGTTGTCAATCCCCTTGGTCTCGTTATTTGCACGTAAATGAAGTGTGTAGATGCTAGTAGATAATTGTAAATTTCAAAATAAAATAAAATAAAAATAATGGCAGAAAGGTATGACTCTATATGAAAAACTGTATGACTCTATATGAATGCCTCTGGCAGTGTATCAGGATGTGCAGTGATCGAGCGTAACATGTATGATAATGATGAATGGTGTCTTTGCCATAAATACTATGCCAGCTTATATGATCATGCAAAGCAATATGACAATGGAAGTACAAGTCATATGATGTGACGGTGGAAGTTGCATGGCAATATATCTCGGAATGGCTATGGAAATGTCATGATAGGTAGGTATGGTGGCTGTTTTGAGGAAGATGTAATGAGGCTTATGTGCAATAGAGCGTATCATGTCACGGGGTTTGGATGCACCGGCGAAAGTTGCACCGATCCTCGAGGTGAGAATGGGCAGTGCACGGTACCGAAGAGGCTAGCAAATATGTGGAGGTGAGAGTGTGTATATCCATGGATTCACATTAGTCATAAAGAACTCACATACTTATTGCAAAAATTTATTAGCTCTCTTGAAGCAAAGCACTACTCGCATGCCCCTAGGGAGGAGGTTGGTAGGATTTAACCATCACGTGCTCTCGACCCAAACAACACTAGGATTTCAACGAGGAATAAGTATGCTCACACATCATCACCATTCCATAAAAATATTTGGATGAACAGCAAGTTAAGAACCTCTAATTCACGCTACCTTTATTAACCAATTATCATGCACTCATGCTTTTTCACATTACCACATTAATATCATTAACCATGATTTCTCTTTTATGTGCTACATTTGGTTTTGATTATGCACTCATTGAATACCTATTATTTTTGGACTAGTCTTACAACCCATGCAAATTACCATTGCTATTTATTAACTCTCAAACAAATATAAATGAAGAACAAGAGTGCAATTATTTCTATAAAATCTATACGCCTTCGTGCTCTAAAAGATATAAGTGAAGCACTAGAGCAACTGTTAAGCTCAAAAGATATACGTGAAGCACATAGAGTATTCTAATAAATTATGGTGATAGTATGTCTCTCTCAAGTGGGTGCGTGCAATAAAAAATTATTGTGGGAAACTAAAACAAAACCAAACTAAAGAAAATCACGCTCCAAGCAAAACTCATATCATGTGATGAATAAAAATATAGCTCCAAGTGACAGACGAAAAAGGGGATGCCTTCCGGGGCATCCCCAAGCTTAGACGCTTGAGTATTCCTTGAATATTACCTTGCGTGTGCCTTGGGCATCCCCAAGCTTAGGCTCTTTCCGCTCCTTATTTCTTCATCCATCGTGATAGCACCCAAAACTTGAAAACTTCAGCACACAAAACTCAACAAAACCTTCGTGAGATCCGTTAGTATAGAAAACATATCAAATACTTTAGGTACTGTTATAAATTGATTCATATTTTATTATTGCATAAGGTACTGTATTCTAACTTCTGCATGACTTATACCCCCTGATATAGTCCATAGCATCATCAAAACAAGCAAACTATGCAAGCAAAAACATAATCTGTCTAAAACAGAACAGTCTGTAAAGATCTGTAGAGAAACTATACTTATGTAACTCTAAAACTTCTGAAAACTTAGGACAACCTGAATCATTTGTATATAAATACTGTGTAAAAAATTCAGATCAAAAACACGTTTCAGTAAAATCAGAGAAATTCTTCCCTGGACGCTAAAGTTTCTGTTTTTGCACCGTATCAATTCTACCCATCTTGTGAGTCATCCCAAAGGCTTTACTTGGCACAAACACTAATTTAAACATAAAAACACAATCATTACAGAGGCAATAATCATGTTATAACACACAAACATAAATAAAAAGCAAGAAATTAAGATAACTATTGGGTTGCCTCCCAACTAGCGTTATTGTTTTACGCCCCTAGCTAGGCATATTGGATAGTATCAAGTGTAGTCATAATCATGAGAAAGATTCATCATGCTATAATCATATTACCTTCTCTCAGCAGCAAGTTTTCTAATGAGCAAGCAAAAATAGGTGAAGGGACTAAACTTCACAACACAAGGATCCGTGACATCTATCTCTGGAGAAGAAGGAGGTTCCTCCTTACACCTTTCATAAGTTATAGTAAATTCTTCATTGTATAGGTTCCGATAAAGATATTTCCTTAATTTACTCTCAATCTCATAATCCAATCCAAGATTTGCAACGATATTTGGGCATTGCATTTGTCAATTTTATCAATCAAGACGTTAGGTGGAACCTTTTTCCTAAGGTTTTCATTATAAGCGACATAGTCCGTTGATCTTAATCTCCTTATTTCTTCCAACTCATATAGGATTCCCTCTATTGGTGGGCACTCACCATTGACCCTATAATGAGCAAATATTTCTCTTGCTTGCTCCATAATGTGATTAAATTCATGAACGAGAAATATTGTAGCCAACCGTTTAGTAGGAGCATGTTGAATATTAGAGCACTCTAGAAACAACAATTGTATGAAGGGATGCATATGAACGAATTGTCGTTCCAATTCAACTATGAGCAAAGATATGGCATCCGCATAACTAGTGGTTCTAGCAAGAATAGATCCTCCTATCAAGGGTAGAGAGCCAACACAAGTGAAAAAGTCTTGGATCACACTTTTTCCAATGATATTACCACTAAGAATTTCTTAGTTTGCATAATAGGTTCTACTTTAGAAGGATCATCATCCGCAAGATTATCAAGTTTTTCCTTAGCAACTTTATCAAAATTTCTTTTAGCATTATCATTCAGAGGTGAACTTGAATGTTCTAAAGCTTCCGGACTAGAGGCGGAAGTATCACTAGTTTCGAACTCAGACATGATAGCAACTTTCGAGCAAGCGAAACAAGCAAACAAGTAAACCAGTAAAGATAAATATTTTTGTATTTTTTATTTTTATGAAACAAATAAAATATAACAGAAAATAAAAATAAAAACAAGTGAATGATAATTTGTGCAAAGTTGCTTGATAGTTGGTTGATGATACTCCCCGGCAACGGCGCCAGAAATCCTTCCTGATACTTGTGATCTGCGTTGGGTTTTCCGTGAAGAGGAACGGGTGATGCAACACTGTATGGATAAGTATTTCCCTCAGTATAGAACCAAGGTTTATCGAACCATAGGAGTAACGGTCAACCACCGTCTTCAGCGACTGCACACAAAAGAGCAAACACTTGCACCCAACGCGGCAAGAGGGTTGTCAATCCCCTTGGTTTCCTTATTTGCAAGTAAATGAAGTGTGTAAAGTATAGTAGATAATTGTAAATTGCAAAATAAAATAAAATATAAATAATGGTAGAAAGGTATTGAAAGCTTTTGTAAATTTATAAGTGAATAGACCCGGGGGCCATAGTTTTCCCTAGTGGCATCTCTCATATAGTAAGCATACGGTGGGTAGACAAATTACTGTTGGGCAAATGATAGAAAAGCACATAGTTATCCAATCTTTATTCACGGCAATGATCATGTATATATAGGCATCACATCCATAAGCAAATAGGTCGACACCTGCCTGCACCTATTACTATTACTCCACCCATCGACCACTATCCAGCATGCATCTAGAGTATTAAGTAAAACAAAGTAATGCTTGGAGCACGATGACATGATGTAGACAAAGAGAATTCAATTAATATGAACTAACCCCATCGTTTTATCCTTAGTGGCAGCAATACAAAGGCGTGTCTTGTCTGTCAGTGTCCTGGGAATGGGGGTACCCAGACTTGCCTGCCTGCGGCCCAGGGCATGGCCCACTTGACGGTCCGTACGGCCCTGCGCGGCTTCACTCAAGACAAGACCCTCGCGAGAGTCCCACCCACGCGAGGAGGACAACACCAAGGCTCCCGGAAGGGGGAGGCCTCCCCAGGCCCCCTCCTGAGTGGCAGAGATCTCTATGAAATGCTCGGCCTCGGGAGGTCAATGGTGACGCCAGCCAGGCCAGGCGGGCGCCAGCGCGCCAGAGGGGACAGTTTCCTCTTCGGTGCAAAGGAGGCAGGGACGAGCGCAGGTTCCCGAGGCGCCCCGCCAAAGGTTTCCATTCCGGTGCAACGAGACCATTCCAGCGGGCGCGGTAGGATGGATGTCACCAGTGAGCCCACCACCGCGTCACCACCACCTACTTTGCAGGCGAAGACCACCTTTCGTCAGGATAAGATGTACCTCATGTCCCCTTTCGAATTTGGCCGTTGTGGGATCCCTTTCGCCATTGCGATAAGGGAAGAGGACCCGGGCTGCTATAAATAGAGGCTAGGCTACACTGTAGGGGGGAGATCGAACACCACCCGAACGCACTCGCGAGGCAACTCACCACTATACCAGTTCATCCACGAACCTCCTCGTGAGGCAATCCACCAAAAGCAGGAGTAGGGTTTTACGCTTCGCAGTGGCCCGAACCTGGGTAAATTCTCGTGTGTTATCTTCTTCCTCGCCATCGAGCGGGGTACCGTGCTGTGAGCTTGGGGGGTGAAGCTGTTGGAGATCTTCGCACACGCCCCTGAGTTCGAACTTCTTAGGGTTTTTGCGGAGCCCGAAATCCAACATTTGGCGCGCCAGGTAGGGGGCGTGTCGAAGTCTTCCTCAAGCCTTGCTCCTTCTCCGCTTCACCGCTCCGATGGCTGACGCTCGCCGAGCCCGCGCCGAGCACCGTGCTACTCGTGTCGCCCAGACAGCGCCGGTGGGCCTCACAGCCGCGCGTCGGTCCGCCTCTCCTGTGGCCAACGACGCCACGGGCCCAGAAGCCCACGAGCAGCAGGACTCGTCACATCCGGTCACCGCGTGGCGCGACGGCCGCACCGCTACTCCGTCGATCGTTCCAGCTACTGGGTCGTCCTCCCACGCTCGCCCCGGGCCGGCGCATGGGTCGGGCGCACTCCTCATGGCGCGCGAGCTGCTGCGTTACCGCCCTGCCCCCAACCGCTATGACGACTGGCTCGTGCGCATTGCAGAGCTCGTCAGCGCCGCCGGCGACGCCTCGGCGCTCTCCTACTCGTTCTGGCCCCAGCCCTCTCTGGCAGGCGACGAGGCTCATGATGTGCCGCCCCCTCCTCCCCAGCGCGACGTCGACCCAGAGCCCAGGCGCGAAGCACGCCCGCGCGACCAGCCACGCGGGCCCCCGGCAGGGGTGAGGGATGAAGTAAGCTGCCAGGTGGTGCCGCGGCCGCGCGCTGACGCACGTGCGCTCCCTGCGCCGCAGCATCAGCGTCGCGACTGGGCGCCTTTAGAGGCAGCCGCGCATGAGCATCAAGACCGGGTCCCTCCCGTGCGCGCAGCACCCGCGGGTCCAGTGGGCTGCCGCTTCATCGCCTCGGAGCTCCATCCGGCCGTGTGGCCCTGCAAGTTCAAGCCTGACCTACCTCCTCGCTACGACGGCACCCCAGATCCCGCCGAGTTCCTATAGCTCTACTCGCTGAGCATCCAGGCTGCCGACGGAGACGACAAGGTCATGGAAAGCTGGTTCCCTATGGCACTCAAGGGTGGAGCGCTCTCCTGGCTCCTCAACCTCCCGGAGGGATCGATCACCTCCTGGGACGACCTGCGTGAGCGTTTCGTCGCCAACTTCCAAGGCACCCGCGACCGCGCCCTTGGAATGTGTGACGCCCTGGATTTGTGCTACAGGAATCTCTGTAATTAAGATACAGTAATCCCACGCTAATGTTGCCACGTCACCACGATTACTGTTGTTAAACTCGCGTTGGTTCAAACCCCGTTCAATTCCGTTGCAATTTAAATTTGTCTGAAAGGTGGATTTAAAAGTTGTGCAAAACTGAAAATAAAAATGTTGGATGGGTTGCAAATATTCCCTAAGGATTTAAAAAATTGGAACCGGAATTTTTCGAAGTATTTTAGAGCCTCTAAATAATTAAAACAGACGCTGTTTAATAATAATAATAAAAAAAAAGGAAAAGCCTAACCGGGCCGAATTAGGCCGGCCCGGCTGGACGCTCTAAGGCGCCAGGAGCAACCCTAATCGCCCGAAGCCCCCCCGGTTGATCCCCATTCCCCCCCCCCCCGCCGACGGCCGCGCCGGCTCGCCCGCCCGTTCACCCCCCCACCCGCCCGCGCGGAAGCCAGCACCAACCGGCCCGCGCTGCCGCCGCCTCCGTCAGCCGCGTCGCCACCGCCTCCGTCCGCCGCCTCGTCTCCGCCGCCGTTCGCCGCCCCGCGGTGAGCTCGCCGCCCCCCCCCCCCCCCCCCCCCCCGACGACGGCAGCAGCAGCCGGCTGGCGTGCGTGCGTGCGTGCGTGTTGTGCTGTGCTGTGTGTGTATGTATGTATGTGTGTATGTATGTATGTATGTATGCATGTATGTGTGTATGTATGTATGTATGTATATATGTAAGTATATACTAAAAACAAAATAGAAATGATAAAAATAAATAAATAGTTAATTCGTTAATTAAATTAATTAATTAGTTAATTAAACAGTATTTACTGTTTTGGATAATTCGGATTTATTAATTAAAAGAAATTCAGAATATTGTTTAATCTTAAAAAAAATATAAAATAAACCGTAGTTCGGATTAAAAAGTTTTGAACATGAAAGTTGCTCAGAATAATTCTACGGTTCCAAATACGCAGTCCGTTAGTCTGTCACATGCCTCTAGCATAGCAAACATGCAACTTTTCCATCGATTTCGCCTGTCCGGTAGTAGCCCGAGACCCGGAAAATATCGTCAGATATTATTCCGACCCGTCTGCGACGTGTAATACTGCGTTAGTACATGCCTAGCTCTGCATATTGCCATGCCATGCATCGTGATGCATTTGTCTGCTTTATATTTATTGTTTCTCCCCCCTCTTCTTACCGGTAGACCCCGAGACTGACGGTGCTGCCGGGTACGACTACACCGTTGACGATCAGCCCTTTGCCGCAGAGCAGCAAGGCAAGCAACCCCCCTTGAGCATTCCGATATTGCCCATTCTTCCCTCTCATTCTTGCATTAGATTTTGCTACTGTATTAGTTAGCTCCTATTCTGATGCATAGCCTGTTTTTGATAAACTGCTACTATACCTGCAATCATATCAATTGCTTAGTATAGGTTGATCAATGAATCCCCAGTGACCCCCTTAGTCCCAGTTGCCCCTGCTTCTTCATCGACGACTCGACGACCCGAAGACTTGAAGAATCGGTCAACCGACCGACAAGCCTGGCCCCTCACATCACCGCACACCCCTTAGTTGTACAACCCTGCAGCGCTACTATCGAGTACCGAGGGTGACACCTCGTGAAGTACTCATGATGCTAGCTCTGTAGTGTAGCGAGTTGGTCGTGGTTATCGAGGGTGATTCCTCCTTCACCACTCCCGATGATGACTCTGTCGTGCAACCCCTCAAGTGTGGGACCCTCGAGGGTGATTCCTCTAACTCCACCTTGACGGTTTCATCGAGCGGGGCCCCTTGAGGGTGATTCCTCGGGTTCCGTCTTGATGGTTTATACACACAGTTACTATGACCTGGTTACAGAAACATGTTGGTGATGGGTCGGCCCTGAGGGGTACCCACGGTTTGATGATGATGAGGCGTGGACGGGCAGGAGAGGCCCTTGCCACACATCCTCGAGACGGGGCGACGGGACCGCAATTTATGGGTCGCGCTTGCCCCGCATTAATAAAATGCTAATGGGTTGGGTATTTGATCTGAGTTGGGTCATTGGCCTTTTTACGCACCAAACCATCGCGTGGGAGAAGTTATGGGTACTCAGCGTCGTTGTATCAGCCAAAGCTCTACGGACGTCAGCAATGGAGCGGCGCGCGCCCGAGTGGTCCGCAACGGCACCGCGCTTGTTATAAGGGGTGCTAGGATTGACCTCGGCCGCGTTCGCATCATGCAGGAGTGCAAAGGGCGATTGGCCCATGACCCCTGCGCGCTTAGGATTTAGACCGGCGGGCTGGCCTCTTCGTTGAGCCTAGGTGGGGCGATGACGTGCTGCTATCCCGAGGCCGGGCATGACCCAGGAAAGTGTGTCCGGCCGGAGGTGATCAGGCGTGTTGGAAATGTGGTGCACCCCTGCAGGGATGAATTATCTATTCGAATAGCCGTGTCCACGGTAACAGGACGACTTGGAGTTGTGCCTTGACCTTATACAACTATAATTGTGACTTTAAATTGAAATGAATGTTGGCTCCGGGATGGCTTCCTCGCAGGGAGTCGAGGAAGAATCTCTGGGCGTGGTTACTTAATAAAATTGCTACAATAATATGACTATATATGAGTTACCAGTCTACTCTCTTCTAATGTTGCAAGATGCTGAAGATGCTAGTCTTCGATAGGACTAGGCCTTCCCCTCATTCTAGCTCTCTGCAGTCAGTCCAGATATGACCCCCATTCATTGATACTGATGCATACTTAGCATAGTTCTGATGTCAAGCTTGCGAGTACTTTGGATGAGTACTCATCGCTGCTTTGCTTTCTCTTTCCCCTTCGATACGATTCTGCGTTCACACGACGGAGCCCAGGAGATGGAGTACGCCGGAGATGACTACTACACCACCACTGGAGCTTACTACTACGTGGAGAGTGCCGACGCTCAGGAGTAGTTAGGTTGGCTCCCAGGCAGGAGGCCTCGCCTCTTTCGATCCGCTGCTTATGTTTGTGCTAACCTTCTTAAGGCAAAACTTGTTTAACTTATGTCTGTACTAAGATATTATTTGCTTCCGCTGACTCGTGCTTTGTCGAGCTTTGTATTCGAGCCCTCGAGGCCCCTGGCTTGTAATATGAAGCTGTATGACTTTAATTTGTGTCTAGTGTTGTGTTGTGATATCAATCAGTGAGTCCCTAATCTTGGTCGTACGCATTGCGCGTTTGATTAGCGTACGGTCGAAAATTGGGGGCGTCACAGAGTGGGTGACCTGCGTCGCGTGAAGCAATAGCCGGACGAGACCTTGCACAAGTTCATACAGCGCTTCACGACTGTCCGCCTCAAGATCCCGAGGGCGTCGGATGATGCCATCATCTCGGCATTCACCGACGGTGTCATGGACCTCAGGATGAGGGAGGAGCTCGCCATCAACGACGACCTGAGCTCAGCTCTGGAGATGTTCAACCTGGCGAACAAGTGCGCGAAAGCCGAAGAGGGACGCCTCTCACTCCGCGACCTCCCGGAGGCGGAACCCGAAGACAAGAAGACCAAGACCAAGGAGGCGAAGCGCAAGGCCCCCGCGGTGCTGGCGGCTAAACCTGAGGCAAAGCGCAGTCAAGACGAGGGACCCCCCGCGAGACGGCGACCGTTCTGCATCTTCCGTGGCACCAATAGCCACAACACCATCGACTGTTAGGAGCTCAGAGTGGTCCGTGACGAGCATTTCGGTCGGCGCCCTGGGCGTAGCGACCGTGGCTATGGACGCGGTGGAGGCCACGGCGGAGGCCGCTGGGACAATCGAGACCCATGCCAGGAGTGGCGAGACCGGCCTTGGGAGGACAGCTGGCGCGATCAAGCTCGGGAGGACCGCTGGCGCGACGAACCTCCGGAGGGGTCACGCCGTGGTCAGCCTCGCGAGGCCCGCCCTCATGTGGCCGGCCTTCCCCCGCTACCCCGCCACCCAGGAGGAAGGAAGAAGACAGACAGAACGACGGGGCAGGGGGCTTCCAGGAGGTCAGGGCAATAGCTTGCATCCTGGGCGGCGCCCAAGCCCCAGCATCGAACTGCATCTTCAAGCAGTTCTCGCGGGAGGTGAACGCAGCTCTCCCGAAGCTCGAGGCTGCGCTCCCCCTCAAGTGGTCCCAGTGCGCCATCATCTTTGACTCCAAGGATCAACTCAGGTGTTCAGCCATGGCGGGCGCACTCCCCATGTTGTGCACGCCTACCATCAGCAATGTCCTCGTCACCAAGACCCTCATCGACGGTGGTGTAGGGCACAATGTCCTCTCCATCGAGACGTTCGAGACGCTCCAAGTGCCATACGACCAACTCATTCCAACCAAGCCTTTCTCAGGGGTCACTGACGGCTCCACGGTCCCCATCGGGCAAATGTGCCTGCCCGTCACCTTCGGCGGGTGCAACAATTACCACACCGAGCTCATCGTCTTTGACGTCGCCCACATCCAGCTCCCGTACAACGCGATCCTCGGATACCCAGCCCTCGCCAAGTTCATGGCGGTGACTCACCATGGCTACAACGTCCTCAAAATGCCGGGGAGTGGTGGCATCATCACTGTCGCCTGCGATGAGAAGGACGCCGTTTGCTCCCTCGAGCGCGCCTACCGTGCCGCAGCGGCCGAGCACTTAGACGACGAAGGAGACGTCCTGCCTCGCGAGGATGTCCCCAGGAAGAAGAAGCAGCTCCTTTCCAAGGGGCGCCAGGGGGCTGAAACCTCTAAGGACGACGCCTCAGGCTCCGCGCCTGGGGCCAAGGCCCCTTCCTCCCTCGCATAGGAAGGCGCGCCCGGCGCCTCCCTTGGGTCGGGCTTGGGGGCTTCCACCCGGAAGGCTACCGACCAGACCAGTGAGACGAGGGAGGTGCTCGGGCACAACTTGGGGGCGCGTTTTGGCGTGCATCCATCCAAGCAAGGAGCACGGCGCGAGGTGCCAGGTTCGCGGGAGTTCGTCACCAGAGCAATCGAGGAGCTTCGGGAAGCACAGGCCATGTCAGGCAGGAACGGCCCTGCACCACCGAGTGCAGTCGCCGTCGTCGACTCGGGCGGCATGCCGCGCGTCTGCGTCAACGTAGCCGGCATCAACAGGGTAGCAACTCAGGACATCTTCTGGCCGACGCGTGTCGTTCGCAGCGGGGTCTACCCGTGCAACTACATCTGCATGCCCTTTGGTCTGGTGAACGCGGGCGCCACGTTCCAGCGCCTTGCTCAGGCCATGCTCGCGCCTTACCGGGCTAGGCACCGCGAGGAGTTGGAGGAGGTGCCGGGCCCGAGCGAGTGCCCCGAGCCTCGTGAGGCGCCAGGCTCGTGAAGGCCAAGCTCGTGGGGACGCAAGGACAGGCCCCGACGACTACCTCTACGCTTCAGCGGTATTGCCGCCAGGTGATTCTTTTTCGTTCGTACCAGGTAACTTTTTGGTTTGCTCAGTTTGAGGGTGCCCATCGGGTTGCATTATCCTCAGGCGGCCAGGGCTCATCCCAGCCGCGTCGTTTTCGCATGTATCAGAACTTTTCATGCATTTGATCTATTTCCTAAATATTCCAACCTGCATGCTCGGTGCTTCGCCGCCATGAATGTCACCGCGCCCTAATGATCCTGCCCTCGACCACCTCATGATTAAGGGCTGGCACGACCTCTGTGCTCGGGTCCGTCCCTGCAGCGTCGACAAATCCAAGTGGTCGAGCTCTGTCTCGCGGGCCAGCCCCTCGCACGTCACCACCCATGGCCCTCGGTGCTTCGTTCTCGCATGAGCTAATCGGGAGTGGGTGAGTCAGGGCGCGCGGCACGGTTCCTATGACCACAGTCGGCCTTTCACCGCCGTGGGAGCCGTGCGTCGGGTGTTTTCTCCTCGGAGTTGTCGCATGAGAAGACTGGGCACGGCGTCTGTGCTCGGGTCCATCTCTGCAGCGTCGACAAATCCAATGGCTGAGCTCTGTCTGGCGGGCCGGCCCCGTTCACGTCACCTCCTGGGGTCATTGGTGTTTGGCCTTCTCATGCGATGGCACTTGGAAATCCATTCGGCGCAGGTTTCTCAATATATACATGACTTCAAGCGGCGCTTCTACCGGAAGACTCGGGCGCAACCCGCCTTTGAGGTAGGGCCTCATGAGACCCGAGCTGCCTCACGAGCGCCCAGATACACCTCCTAGTTCTACCGTGCAGGCCACGCGTACGAACTTAATGGGTTGTACACGCCCGGGGGGCTCAAGAGCCGGGGCCCCCCATTCCCACGCCCAAGTGGAAGCCCCATGCTCCGCGCTGGCGGACAACACTATCGCCCAAGCGGCTATGCCCACGCAACGTGGAAGCCCTATGTTCCGCGCTGGGGATAAACAATTGAGGGCGCCCTAGCGGGTGCATCCAACCTCAGGACGGCCCCTCGCGGCTCCATCTCGCAGAATTCCCTTGGGATGCCCGCGTGAGGGGGCTGCATGGGGGCTACGTTCAGGCCAGGCCTGGCGCACGGCACCTTCCCAGGTCCCTGGTACCTGGTCTTCACGCGTCCCTCTCAGATGAAAGCTGGCGAGGAAAGGTATGGGAGCCGCTCATACGTCAAGGGGGACTCCTGAGCATTGTGACTCAGGGGCCTCACTGGTCACATAGCCCCTCACCCTTTTGCACCGTCCTGGTGATCCGGACGCCCCAACGGCAGTTGAGGTATGCGCGGGGCCGGGCCCTGCCGACGCAGAGCTCAAGGTGCTCCAATTCTCCAAGTTGACCCTGCCTTCACCGCGTTCCCTTCGTGAGGGCTGCTCGTATGTCAAGGGAGACTCCTGAGCATCACGACTCAGGAGCCTCACTGGTCACGTAGCCCCTCACCCCTTGGCACTGTCCTGGTGATCCGGACGCCCCAACGGCGGTCGAGGTATGCGCGGGACCGGGTCCTGCCGACGCAGAGCACTACAGCAAGCAGGAAGGAAATGAGGCGAGGAAAGAAACCACACAACTTAGCAGTCATTACAAGCATTAAAATGTCTCCGAGAATGCAAACAAGTCTAACGCCTCCACGAGGCACGATGAACGTTACAGGAAAAGACCCAGGAAGAGGAACTAGGAGGAGCTGGCGCCGCCGCCCATCCCGACCGCAGGGAGCTCATCGTCGATATCGCTGCCGTTATCATGGTCGTCACTAACACTTGCAGCTGCAGGAGGAGGTGGGGGAATGGCGACGCAGGCGAACTTCTTCAGCAGCGCCTCCACGACGCCCTCCACGGCCGTCGCCGTGGCAACGCGAACCCCAGGATCAACTGGATGGATCACGGAGCCGAAGTCGAAACTCGGCTCGCGAAGGTAGAGGTGGCTGAAGACACGCATTGCGGCCGCGGAGAAGAGGTCGCGGCACTCACTCTCCAAGACGTTCTCCACCCTGGCGACGGCACCCTCAAGCACCTCGACGAGCTTTGAAGAGAGCCCCACGAAGCCGCTCTCAGGAGCCACCATGGGTTCCGTGAATCCCCCCTGGCAGATGGACTGCAGCGCCTGGCGGAGCCTGAGTTCGACGGAGGGGAGGGCGTCGAGCTCCGCAGCCTTCCCCTCCATAGCCGCAGCGAGGGCCTTCTCCCTGGAGTCAAGCCGAGCCTTTTCCGCAGCTACCTCCTCCTTCACCCAGTCCAGACGCTCTCGCTCCACGGCTTGGTTGGCCGCCGCCTTGGACAGCGCGGCGTCATGATCGCAAGCTTGGCTTCGCGGGTCTTGAGGTCCTCCTCCCGCTGGCGAAGCTGATCTACGAGCGCAATCTTTTCCTCCTGAAGAGCCTTCAGGCAAACCTCCGCCTCGTCGCAGCGCTTCATGACAGACGCTGCGTCATCCAACACCGCATCACGAGCTGCCTTGGCTGACACGGCCTCCTTCCTGCTCTCGGACGTGATGGCCTTGGCCTGGCTCCAGACCGCCACGACAGAAGCGTCGGCCCGGAGCCACCCGGAGAGGAGCCCCAAGCGCTCCTTCGCGAGGCGACCGTCGGCGCTCCCGAGGGAGCCCCGGACCTGATCCAGAGTGGCGTAGGCCCCATCCAGGGCGCCTGACTCGACCAGAAGGCCACAGGTCGGGGGCACCAGGGCTCGGCCTGGAGGTGGCGCTTGCATGGTGGCAGGAGCCGCCTCCAGGGGGGAGGAAGCATGGAGAGCAGAAGGCGCCGGGGGCTGCGCTACTACCACAGACAAGGCAGGGACGGACGGTCCTACAGCCAGCTGGCCCTCGGGGGCTGGCCCTTAAGACAACGGCGCGGACGCGCCCCCAGGGGCAGAAACGGCCTCCCCAATGGGCATCGGGGGCTCCACGGCCATGACAGGGAGAGTCGCCCTGCGAGCCTCCTCGCCCGCGACATCTGGCGCCTCATCAGGCGTCGGCAAGGCACCAGGAACGGGCGTCATGTCTTAAAGCACCTTCGGCTTGACGCCCGCCTTTTTCTTCCTCGCCTTCAACACGGCAGCACTCCTGGTCACCAAGCAAAGGAGGGACCATCAGCACGTAAGCCACCGGCAGGCGGCCAAAACTAAGCAGGACTACTTACTCTTCGACGTCGACCCACTTCCTCTTCTTATTCACCTCGACGAAGGCGGGAATGCCCTCGACCTTCTCTGGGGAGGCGCCGCCGCATGGGGAAGCAGGGGCACTGGCCGCAAGGGCCGCGGCCGGAGAGGCCATTCCGGCCCCAGACACGTCCGCCTCGCCCACATGCTGCAGTTCGGGCAGGGGCGAGGCGGGCGCTTCGGCCACTTTGCTGGCGCGAGCAGGGCACTCCGGAGGGGGCCCGGCCTCGCGTTTCCTCGGGGTCGCCCGGTCAGCGGACCGAGCGGCACGAGGAGTGGGCCCCGGCTCCCTGAGGACCCTGGCGAGACGCGGAGGACTTGCAGCAGAGGCTTCGCCGGCATCGTCATCGTCTTCGAAGCCGCGGAGAAGCGCGCTCCGCGACAGAGGGGACACTTCCTCCAGATCGTCGTCCGCTGTCCCCTCCGAGTCTTCCCCATCCGCGGTGTTCGCCGGAGGACACCGCCACTGGGGAACCAGAGCACTCGGCCGGGGAGAGCCCTAGTTCGTCAAAGGTGGGCATTGTGGCGACCAGATCAGCCTTGTCGTCGCGGCAGTACAACGGGGCATAGGCCCCGTGAAGGTCCCCGGGGTCACCGTTGAGAAGGGCCGCCATAGCCATGTTCAGCTCCCCGGGGGTCAGGCGTGCGGACCGAAGCCTGATGTCATCGCCACTGCCCTGATAGTCCCACATGGGCTTCGAGTGAGACTGGAGGGGCGCCAGGCGCTGCGCCAGGAACTCCTTCACTACCATTCCCCCGATCAACTTCCTGGCGCTGATATCTCGAGAGATCCGCTCCAGGACGGGCTTGACCCAGGGGTCAGAGAGCTTTGCGGAGCTCCACGCAAGAGTCTTCTCCGGCAACCCTTTCGGAAGATCCAGGCGGGAGTTGACGCTCTTGAGGTCCAAGAAGACCCAGCGGTGCCTGAAGTTCTCCACCTTCTTCCTGGTCTTTAAGAGCATGTTCCCGCTCTGGGCCGCGACGAAGGAGACACATGCCGACCGTTGAGCGCCGTTATGAAGCCGCAAGCTGAAGAAATGGCGGAAGAGGGCCACCGAAGGCTTCACGCCTACGAAGGCCTCGCAGTAAAAGGCGAAGACGGACAAGAGCAGGATGGAGTTGGGTTGGAGATGGAGAGCTTGGATCCCGTAGTGCTCGAGGATGGCGGTGAAGAACTTGGAGAAAGGCGGAACGAGCCCAGAGAAGATGCTATGGAGGAAGAAAGGGTAGGCCGACTTGGCCAGGCGATGCTTCTCCGCGGAGCCGCACCATATCAAGGTCCGCCCCCACTCGTTGGTACCATCCGCCGTCGATGGGATTACCGGGGCGAGGTCCCTGTCCTTGGCTATGGTGCACTCTGAGAGCGCCGGCGAGATGGGAGCGGAAGCCAAGCTCTGAGCTTCAGGTTTCGACTTGCCGGCGGGAGCCATCGAGAAGTCCTTGGGGCTGAGGAAGCAAGAAGGAAGACGGTGCGGTGCTGAGATCTGGAGAGGTTCTCGCAAAGGATGGAGATCTGGAAGGAGGAGCAGGAGTGCAGAACAGGAAAGCAATAATGGCTCAACGCTGGACGTCGGGCTTTTGTCGGTTCGGGCAGTTGCCGAGAAGACACGGGAGCGGGGACGCCCGTGCCCAACCACGCACCGCGCGCCAGACCTGGCCCGCAGGCAATGAGGGCCCACGGCGCTCCGGGCCATCTCCTTCGGCTTCACCTCGAAGCCAACTCGAGCGCGCCTTGGCCCCGGGGGATACTGTTAGCGTCCTGGGAACGGGGGTACCCAGACTTGCCTGCCTGCGGCCCAGGGCATGGCCCACTTGACGGTCCGTATGGCCCTGCGCGGCTTCACTCAAGACAAGACCCTCGCGAGAGTCCCACCCACGCGAGGAGGACAACACCAAGGCTCCCGGAAGGGGGAGGCCTCCCCAGGCCCCCTCCTGAGTGGCGGAGATCTCTATGAAATGCTCGGCCTCGGGAGGTCAAGGGTGACGCCAGCCAGGCCAGGCGGGCGCCAGCGTGCCGGAGGGGACAGTTTCCTCTTCTGTGCAAAGGAGGCAGGGACGAGCGCAGGTTCTCGAGGCGCCCCGCCAAAGGTTTCCATTCCGGTGCAACGAGATCATGCGAGCGGGCGCGGCAGGACGGATGTCACCAGCGAGCCCACCACCGCGTCACCACCACCTACTTTGCAGGCGAAGACCACCTTTTGTCAGGATAAGATGTACCTCCTGTCCCCTTTCGAATTTGGCCATTGTGGGATCCCTTCCCGCCATTGCGATAAGGGAAGAGGACCCGGGCCGCTATAAATAGAGGCTAGGCTGCTCTGTAGGGGGAGATCGAACACCACCCGAACGCACTCGCGAGGCAACTCACCACTCTACCAATTCATCCACGAACCTCCTCGTGAGGCAATCCACCAAAAACAGGAGTAGGGTTTTACGCTTCGCAACGGCCCGAACCTGGGTAAATTCTCGTGTGCTATCTTCTTCCTCGCCATCGAGCGGGGTACCGTACTGTGAGCTTTGGGGGGTGAAGCTGTGGGAGATCTTCGCACACGCCCCTGAGTTTGAACTTCTTAGGGTTTTTGCGGAGCCCGAAATCCGACATTGTCCCTTTCTGTCACTTGGATATGGAGCACCGCCAGATTGAACCCACTACAACACACCCCTCTCGCTGAAGATAAATCAATCTACTTGGCCAAAGAAAATCAATAGATCAGAGAGATATACGAAGCTATAATGATCATACAAATAATAATCATAATATTCAGAGGTGACTCAAATACTTTTCATTAATAATGTGAACATAAACCCACAATTCATCGGATCCCAACAAACGCACCAGACAAAAGAATTACATCTGATAGATCAAAGCGAAGATGTGATGATCATTGTATTGAAGATCAAGAGAGAGAGAGATAGCCATCTAGGTACTAACTACGGACATGTAGGTCTGTGGTGAACTACTCACACATCACCATGGGAGCAGCAAGGATGATGTAGGAGCCCTCTGTGATCGATTCCCCCTCCGATAGGACACCGGAAAAGGTCTCCGGATGGGCATCCGTCGGAACAGAGACTTGCGGCGATGGAAAAAGTGTTTCGGGATGCTCTCTAGGATTTTTTGTATTTTAGAGAATTTATAGGCCAAAGAGGGGCACCGGAGGGCGCCCGAGGGAGGGGCCACACAACAGGGCGCGGCCCACCTCCAGGGCATGCCCTGTTGCGTGGTTCCTCCCTCGTGGAGCCCCTGGCCTCCTTCTGAAGCTTCCAGGTCTTCTTTTGGTCTAGAAAAAAAATTATATTAAAGTTTTGTGGCAATTGGACTTCGTTTGGTACTATAAACCTAACAAGTCAAAAACATGCAGAAAACAACAACTGGCAGTGGGCACTGGGTTAATAGGTTAGTGCTCAAAAACAATATTAATTGGTAAATAAACACCCAAAAAGTATCCTAGAATGATAATATAATAGCATGGAACAATCAAAGATTATAGATGCATTGGAGACGTATCAGGCTGTACTATAAGCCCTAACATTAATTTCTAGTTATGTAATGTGCGTGTTCCCTACATATCAAGGGATATATATCTATCTATGTAATATATTAAATATATTTCCTAATCTTGATGTCCTAATATTTCGATGCATTGTCAAACAGTGGCGGAGCTACCAAAAAAATGTTGGGCTGGCCGGATAGTAAAAACAGTGCTACCAAACTAAAACATCGATATGTTATTGTGGGAAAAACTTCATGTAAAATAATACAAACTTAATGTAAATACATTAAAGGGCATGCAAACAACTCGAAATACAATCATACGGTTTCATACATATTTTATTTAAATAGAACTACAAATACGACGCGGGCCTACTCCCAAATCTTAAACTATATCTTTCGATTCAACCTACGAGCGACACGCAACAAGCACGTTATCGAAGCTAAGGCCATCCGAGAAGGCACGTCGCCCAGCGATGTTAAAGTGCGACATCATGTTGGGGCCGTCGAAGCGCTGCATCCGAGCGACGTGGTCCTGCTCGAGGATCTGCGGCCATGTTGGGCTGTTAGGATCGAAGCCTGGATGCGCCCTCTCCTCCGGTGTCAGACCGGCACGAAAGAGATGGATGACGCACGCAAAGGGCACCATACCGACGGCGGGGACAGGCACCACCGGAAGCCCCCCTCCCCCGCACTCAGAACCCATCCCGCTGGTAGACGAGTATCCGACGACGCCGGGACGTCGCAGACGACGAGAAGCTTGGCTTCACGGAGAGATATACCGCGCGGCCACGCCATGGATGCAGAAGGGAAGGAGGGAGAGGAGAGACTAGGGTTAGCGCTACAGTGGCGCCGGCGGTGGATAGGGTTGTAGAGGGGAGCGGGGAAATGGGATGGGGGGCTGCATATATGGCACGGGAATGGGTGGGTTTGCGGCGATAAGCCACCATCAATGGGCGCGGCGGCGTAACTCCCCGTGTGTGAGTACGCAAGGAGAAACAGCAGGCGACGTTGATTCAGTTTTGCATGCTCGTGGGTCCCACACGTCAGCTGCAGACTGTGTAGGATCTACCGGCAACGCGAAATCAGTAATGCATGCGGCCAAATGTGGGTCCCACGCGACTGTATGCACTGGCGACGCGAATGCATGCGGCCTTGCATGGCGGTCCAACGTGTCAGCATCGGGCGATGCGAATGCATGCAGCCTTACATGTCAGTCCCACGCGTCAGCAACAACGATGCTAATGCATGCGCCTTACATGGCGGCCACACCCGTCCGCAATGGCAATGCGAATTTCGGCCTTACATGGTGGTCCCACGCGTCAGCACTGACGCTATGACTGTCAAAGGCTTTGACCCGACGGCAAGGCCCCGTTTGGCCTCTTGTGAGGCGCGGGCGAGTGGAGGAGGGGGAAAGTGAGCACAACAAGATGGGCAGGGCAAAACTGAGGAGAACTAAGGAACGAGGGGAACGAAAATAGAAATCCCTACAAAAAAACCTTTCCTTAGTTTTAATGATCCTAGTTTTATTATTGTAGCCTCTAAAATAGGGGTAGAGATAGATACTAAATTTGAGTATCAAGTAGCTTGCAATGCTGAGATCTTGCATTATAAAAGGTGGGATAATCCTCACTGCCTTGATAAAGATGAATTTGCTAACATAGGTTTTATAACTAATGATAGTCCTAATTAATTTAATCTGGAAAAACCTGAAGGGTTTAATGATCGAGAACCTAGTACAATTCTAGACTCCCCATGTACCCCCCCCCCCTTGGTATGAAAGGGAGCCCTGACCCCGACTGTGACCAGAGTGGCCTCTGGACAAAAATCACAAAACATAAATGGGGCAAGCACCCCAAGCAAATGTTGTTTAGATGAATTGTTTATTTTGGAATATCAGAGGGATTTCTGTCCCTGGAAAAAAGACTTGCATCCTAGAAACCTTGGCCAAAGCTGGTGCTAGTATAGTAGCATTCCAAGAAACTAAATTAAAAGTATTCTCTTCTTCTTTCTTAAATCTATCAGTGGTAATAAAGAATTTTGAATGGCACCACCTCCCTTTAAATGGCACTCAAGGTGGCATTCCGATGGGGGTGGATGCATACATGTTTGAAATTGCTTCATGGAGTACCTTCAAGTTATCTGCAATATGCAAATTAAAATATAAAGCTAATGATACAACTTTTAAAGTAGTGTCAGTTATGGTTCGCCATATCATGAAGGGAAAGATGATTTTCTGTCAGAGCTGCATAAGCTCTGCATGGAAGACCAACAACCCACCCTGTTTGGTGGGGATTTGAACTTAGTTAGATACCAAAAAGATAAGAATAATGGTAAGATCAACCATCATTGGAGCGACAAATTCAACGCCTAGATTAACATCTGGAGCTTATTAGAAATTAAGATGTCGGGCAAACAATTTACTTGGGCTAATAACCAAAGTAATCTAGGTATATCTACAATAGATAGGATCTTTTGTAACACTGAGCTGGATGCTATCTTCCCCCTGAGCTCTTCGCATGCCTTCCCAAGAACTGGCAGTGACCACACTCCACTACTGTGGGACTCTGGTCTAGGAAGTATCCCTAGGAGCTATAGTTTTAAATTTGAAAAATGGTGGTTACTTAGGGAGGATTTTAAAGAGTTAGTGGCTAAAAGTCGGGCTGCCCCAGTTAAGCAAACTTCTGCTATAGACATCTGGTAGGAGAAAGTTAGGGGATTTAGAAAATTTGCAAAAGGATGGAGCGAGAATATGATACTCTGGACATTAAGTCAGAAACCTCTCCACTTTCTGTTTGGGAAGTGGAGAGAGTGAAGCAGCTCCTCAAAGAGCTCAATCAAATCTGGCTTAAGGAGGAAACTAAGGCCAGACAGAGATCTAGAGATAGATATATATTAGAAGGGGATAAGAACACTAAATATTTTTATGCAATAGCTAACCAAAGAAGGAGGAAAACTCTGATTCATGCTCTAGATGGGCAAGATGGTCTAGTTACAGATCTAGATGACATGCTTAAGATTGGTACTTCCTTCTATAAGGACCCGTTAAAAAAGGAAGACATGAAAGTATTTAGTCTTAGTGATGATTTGTTTGCCCCTGAGGAACAAATCACTAGGTTGATAATGATTCCTTAAATACTGCTTTTTCTGAGGAAGAGGTAAAAGCAACGATATTTGGGTCATACAGTGATGGAGCTCCTGGCCCAGATGGGCTACCTTTCCTTTTCCTTCAGAAATTCTTGGATATTATTGAGACATTATGCCTCTCTTCAACTTCCATGATGGCACATTAGATATATATAGATAGATAAAATTTTGCTATCCTCACTTTGATTCCAAAAGAGAAGGATGCAACTAGTATGAAAATTCAGACCTATTAGCTTACTTAACTGCATTTTCAAAGTATTCACCAAAGTTCTTACAAATAGGTTGGCTCTGCTTATGAACATACTAACTTCCAGTAACCAATCTGCTTTCATTAATGGCAGGTTTATCTTGGAGAGTGTGGTCACTGCTCATGAGGTGCTCCACTCTATAGTTAAAACTAACAAGCCTGGTCTAGTGATTAAGCTAGATTATGAGAAGGCTTTTGATAAGGTAAATCTAGATTTCCTTCTAGAAATCCTTCATAAGAGAAACTTTAGCCCTACCTGGATCAGTTGGATAAAGCAAATCACTCACCATGGTTCTGTGGGAGTCAAAATTAATGGTGTAGAAGGTAATTTGTTCATCGCTGACAAAGGACTAAGGCAAGGGGATCCCATATCCCCCTCCTTTTCAATCTAGTAGTTGAATTACTAACCAGAATGTTGAAGAAAGCTGCCTCTCATGATTTGATTAGTGGTCTTTGTTTTGATTTAGTCCCCAATGGAGTCATTTATTTGCAGTATGCATATGGCACCATCTTGTTTCTAGAAAAGGATGATACCAAACCAGAGAACCTCAAGAAGGTCCTTACTTGCTTTAAGAATGTTTCTCGTATGAGGATTAACTACTCTAAAAGTGAGCTTATTCCTATAGGGATGACTGAAGCTGATTCCAGTATCTTTGCTGAGATTATTGGATGTGTTATTGGGTCTCTCCCCATAAAATTTATAGGGATACCTCTGCATTATGAAAAACTAAGAAGGGGGGATATCAAACCCCTTATAGACAAGATCCTTAAGAGGATTGCAAGATGGAGGAGCAAACTCCTCTCGTATGCTGCCAGACTAACTTTGATCAAAGCTTGTCTTTCTAGTATTCCTGTTTATCTTATGTCTTTTTCCAAATTCCCAAAATGGGCATTAGACCTGATTAATAACCAATTAGCACATTCCCTTTGGAGTGACTTTGAGGGAAATAGGAAGTTGCACCTTGCCAACTGGCATCTGGATTGCATGAAAAAAGAGTTTCGTGGACTAGGAGTGCCAAACCTTAGATATGTTAACCTCTGCCTGTTGGGGAGCTGGGTTAAGCGTTACGTAGATGATGAAGGAAAAATTTGGAGGAACATGGTAGATAAGAAATACATTGGAAAAAAACATTTTTGCCAACAAATCCCAAAATTCCTCAGTCTTTTGGAAAGGGGTCCTATGGTCTGCTAAGGCACTTAAGTTTGGCTATAGAAGGACTGTAGAAAAGGAACTAAAATTAGATTTTGGGAGGACATATAGCTTGGTGTTTCTCCCTTGTCTGTCCAATTTTGGCCCCTCTACTCTATTTGCCACCACCAATGTTCAACTATCTCTGATATCTGGCATGGCCATAACATAAAACTAACTTTTAGAAGGATCTTTAGCCCTGCCATGATGGAAGACGGGTACTGTCTAGAGCAAATCATCTTGGGGATCACATATAGAGATGATGGAGATGCTTTGATTTGGCAGTATGAGGCTAAAGCGAAATATACTATTGGATCCCTCTATAGTATCATCAAGTTTAGAGGTGTCCAACCTGTTTTCATTCCCTCCATATGGTCTATAGTGTTCCTCCTAGAGTGCAAGTATTCTTATGGCTCCTATCTCATAACAAGCTCATGACTATGGATAATCTTAAGAAGAGGGGGATAGAAAAAAAATGATTGTGTCTTCTGCTATGAGCATGAAACTAACAACCATCTATTCTTTGAGTGTGTGGTTGCTAAAGTTATTTGGCAGCACATCTCTAGTTTCCTTGATTCCATTGCTAGATATTGGCCTGCTAGTAAAAATCATGCAACCACTAATTCTGTCTGTGCCAGTGCATTGTCGAGCATATGGAAAATTAGGAATGCCCATGTATTCAATAATGCTAAATGGTCTGACAAGAGCACAATTTGGTGTATGATACAGGTGAATATCAGGAGATAGGTGATCATGTTCAAAGAGGACCACTTAGCAAACATGGAAGAGATGTCGCAGGTGATTTTTCGGGTGATTCAAGCCCCCTTCAGATTGGGAGGGGGGTGAACCGTGAAGAGAAGATGACACCTGCCGCAAGTGCTAGCCTAGGAGGGGTGTTGTCTGATCACTCGAAGGTGTTGCAGAGTGCCGAGCCGAGGGTGGAAGTTGCATCCTCCTCTCCACCCAGAGATAGCTGGACCTCAAAGAAGGTAACAACCAGCCCAACCACACCGCTAGAGCTACTACTGTCCCTGGGACAGCCCCCCCTGAAGAAGAAGAAGAATGCTGGGGCAGTGCTGGAAACGATCGACAACTCTGTTGTGGCGGTGGTGATTTGACTTTGCCTGGAGCGCGATTGGAGGTCCACCCCATGTTATTGTCAGGCCCCTTTTCTGGAATAATTCACAGAAGAGCCCTTGAGTCATACCAGCCCCAAGGACCACTGGTAGGCTCCCTTGATATAGATAACCAGTACAATTATAATATTACACAGGGTTGAGTCAGGGTGACTCAACAAACTTTATTACAGACTTGACAATATAATATGGTGGTGGAATATGACAGTGGTGTGGTGTACTCTCATACTGATACAATAAAATAGAGCCAAGTGTCAGAGTGAGACTTGACTTCTTTATTTGTGTAGCTCAGCGGATGATACATGTGGTAGACTCCTATATCACAGGTGGTCTGACTGGGACTCCTCTAAGCGTCGGGTTCGCTAGCGCAATCCTCCTCCATAAGCTCGTCCTCCTCCAAGTCTGGCCAAGTAGATAGCCAGGGACAAGCCAGTGAGTACGTTGGAATGTACTCGCAAACATATTGAACAAAAGATGTAATAATTGCATACACTCATGATATGATATGCTCATGCTAACCATAACATGTATATATGCATGCTGGCAGATTTTAAACATGGCATGATAGGTTTGTATCATGTACAGAAGTGAAGCGTTAGTGATAAGAGATATAAAAGGAAAATGCCGGTCGGATGTCTAAAAATGACATCACGGTAGGTCTTGGAAAGAAATGCCAAACGGGTGTCCACAAGAGTAGTGGCGAGACATACCGCATGTTAAACTCGAGGGACGCCACGAGAGGTCTTGAAAAGAAATGCCAATCGGGTGTCTAAAAGAGAAATCGGACGAGACAGGACCATCTGAGGACTCGGGCGACACCACGAGAGGTCTTGAAAAGAAATGCCAATCGGGTGTCTAAAAGAGAAATCGGACGAGACAGGGCCATCCGAGGACTAGGGCGACACCACGAGAGGTCTTGAAAAGAAATGCCAATCGGGTGTCTAAAAGAGAAATCGGACGAGACAGGACCATCCGAGGACTCGGGCGACACCACGAGAGGTCTTGAAAATAAAACTGAATGTCCGGGGTAGTCTAGCCGGCCCCTGAGACACTCAGGAAATGTAATAAGAGAAACAGGTTAGTTCACAATAATATTCATATCACCAGTAATAAATTCATGATAATACTAGTAGTGACAAAAATTAATCCTGCAAAATAACCATGCTTGATGTTATTTATTTCCTCCAAAGACCGACACCGGGACCGATACTTGACCCACCCAGCTAACGTCCTTGACAACGGACACGGCTATTCGAATAGATATAACTCTGCAGAGGGTGTACTCTTTACCCACGTGTATGAGATTTCTTTAGTCAGTACCGTGACACTGGCTAATTCTCATTACGGTCTTTGGGTTGAAAACACACCTAACCAGCACACACCAGCTTAATTCACCAGAGCCAGGAATCACCCAAGGCAATGATAAATTGAACTCTAAGTGGGAATGCCTCATTCAACGGCCTCCAATAGCATGGGATCACAATATTTATATCGGCGCGCAAATAGGGGTGCTACCCCCTCGGTCTCAGACCGGTTACACCCATGCCCCCGGACCAAGTGACATGCCTACCAGTGATCAATGGTATCTTTCACTATGGCCTCTCTGTACGGTGTGTGTGGGAAAGGGGTTAACAACTTACTAATTCGTACCTTCCCTGCGGAAGGACCCGTGGCAGCACGGTATACAGCTAGGTGTAACGGAACAAGACTCGATCTAGGTCGACTCGGGAGGTGTTAATTATTATCACCGGTATGCTCCACATATGTCACGTGACACCACCGTGTCAAAAATGACCCGTGCCCACCGGCACGTCCAAGGCAGGAGCAAAATCCTGGTTCTTACAGCCTTTAACCATGTCAGAGAAATTCTTGAGCTTGAGTGAAGTGCAAGCCATGAGCAAGAAATGATATGACCATGCGTGCATGCACATGTAATATACTACATATATGGTGCAACTCCAAACCGATGCAATCATGCAAATGCAATCACCATATCCCAAGTTCAATAATGCTTGCCTTGTCCAAAGTAGTCAGGAGATAACCCCTCCAATTTTCCAGCAAAGTTTTCTTCTTTTTCTGAAAAAGGAAATCCAAATTTAAATTCAAATCAAATTTTATCACAGTACAAAAACTTGTCTCACAATATTTTTAAATAAATACTAAAAAAAACTAGAGAGAAAAACAAGAATAACAGAAAAATAATCAAGTCATTTGAATTTGTGGTTTAAAAGTTATAAGCAGTCAAAGTTCCAGTCAAAATCTGTTTTTATTAAACACATAAAAGAAAACGTTTCGGGTGGAAGTACACTTTCCAGAGAAGGAAGCGCAAATAATCGAATACGCTTTTTGCTTAAACGCAGAAAAAGAGAGAAAGCTGACGGGTGGGGTCCACCCGTCAGGTTCAAATTCGAACGCGATTTGTGCGCGGTACAGAAGAGATGCGGCGATCGCCGGCGACGATCGCCGGCGTATCAGAGGGTGGCGATGGTGTGGTCGAGCTCGGAAAGGGTTCCCGCACCGGTGAGGGGTGGTGGAGGTCTCCGGCGATCAACAGAACGGCGGCGAGGTCGACGCCGGCGGACGGTGGTTCAGGTGGTTTTGGATCTCGCCGGGAAAAGCTCGGGAGGTGAAATTGGCGTGCGGGATCGTCGTGTGTATGCAAGAGAGAGCTTCTGACGGAGTTTTAGCGGTGGAGGTGGAGTGGTGGCGATGAATGGTTCGGAGATGGAGGCGGCGGAGCGGTGGTCGGAGGGGAGGAAGAAGACCTTCCCGAGGTCGGGGAAGTGGAGTGGGGTCGATTGCGATGGTGTGGAGGTGGTGCGGGTGATCTGTGGAGCTCGAGAGGGCCTTTTATAGGCGATTCGAGGGTGGTCGAGGCGGAGCGGATGACACCGGAGTTACTCCGGCCGGCGAGGTAGGTTAGGGGCGGTGGAAAAATTGCGGCGCGTGATCAAGGAGGTCAGGGGAGTCCCCTGGAAGCCTCAGCTTGGACGGGCTCGAGCTCCTTGGCCTCATCCACGGAATGATTCCCGTATGGGTGCGGCGGCGATGACCAACTCCGGCGACTGCCAGGAGGGCTCCAGGGGCTTGGACGGCGCGTCGATGATGCGGAGAAGGTGCCGCGTGGAGGGAGAGGTAGGTCGGGGTGGTACGGTGGAGTGATGGAGGTCGGTGGCCGAGGCGACTCTTCGGTCCGCCGTGGATGAGCACGGTGGCCGTTGCACCGGCCAGCCGACAGCTCGACGTCGGAGAGGAGAGGCTGGGAAGTGGGCCAGGAATCCTTGGCATTGATGAGCGACGGCGTCGCCGTGAAGGAGAAGGAAGGGGAGATGCGCACGGCACCGATCGCCAGTCTCTGAATAATTCAGTTAACTGAATTATTCGACAGTGCTACAATATGCCCACCAAGTGCTTGATGAAATACCAGAGGGGTCTAGACATTTTAGGAATTTGCAGGGATTTTTGTGGTGATGTGTTGATGCTCAAAAATAGGTTTGCCAAAGTTTCAGAATTTTTGGAGCAATATAAATTGGGTTTGTATCGAAAAGATTGTTTCTGGTCCAAATTTGAATTGAAGGAGATTTGAAATTTTTGAACAGTGGAACCCAATGTTTTTGGTGAAATGGGTTGTAGGTACCATCTAGTTGCTGGAGAAATTTTTGATGGAGGCAGGAAAGTGGTAGAAAGTGTAGTTCCTTTGTAACTCAAAGAAACCATGGATAATATAAATTCCAACTTTGGAGTTTATAGAATATGAGAAGAGTGTTTTTGTGGAGGGGAGAGGTGGTGGATACTATCCTAGAAGGTGAGAATGACTTGAGGAATAATTCAGAAGTAACAGAAAAATTATTGGGAGGATTTTAGGAGTGCTTGGAAGTAGTGAAAGAGCATATCCTTGGAATGATTTTTATTATTCCAAAAACTTTTCTAAAAGGAAAATATATTTTTTCCTCAAAAATAATTACCCAGTAAGTAAACCCCCCAAAACAGAACCACTCAAAAATTTTGAAACCAAATTTAAATATTAAAATAATTTTCAGAACAGAAGAAGTAGAAAGAGAATAAGGCCAAAAGTAATTCAAAGTATTTTATTTTGAGGAAAAGATTTTGAAAATCCAGAAGAATATTTTTGGGGTGTTACAGTTATGTTCTGGTAGCTCAAGATTTCTGATTACCTGTAATAAAATACTAGTTTGGCCTTGACCTCTGCTGTCTTGGCTCCTCGAAAACATTAGCCGCTTTTTATTTTCTCTGTTTGTTACCTGAGACGCGCTTCAAGACGTGATTTGTATCTCTCGTTTCGTTCTAGTAAAGGAACCGTGGTGCTGTAGCCCTCCTATTGATCTAAAAAAATAAATGTTCAGATAGGCTGTACATAAGATCACGGATGCATAGGAATACAATCAAGTCGATAGAGCTGTGGACCTGGGGTACAATAAGGTTATTGTTGAAACTGATGCCCAATTGATGGTGAAGCTGTGGAATTCTCCTGAGTTGGATCGGTCGGAGATTGCTACCACAATGGAAGAAATTCGAGAGCTTTGCGGGAATTTTGAGGAGTTTCATTTGTCTTTCGTGTCGAGGGAGGCGAACGAGTTAGCACATCTTTGCGCTAAACAATGTAGCTCCTCTAGGAGACGATGTATTTGGATAAATTATATTCCAACCTTCCTCACGGCTTGTGTGACGAAGGAATGTATTCCCGCTGTTTAATTCGATAGGTACTTCAAGCTAAATTGATCATGTCACAAGATTCCGAATCATTCCCGTTTTAGTAACGAATTGCGGTAACAATCAGTTGGAGTACCCACAAAATTAGATATTCTTTCTCTTCTCAAGAGTCTGTTTGGTAGCTAGCAGGCGTGGTAGGTATGCTTCGTCCTCGCTGGATCGCCCGTGATCACCAGACATGTCGAATCATTCGCCGGCCGTCGATCACTGACCCCACATCGAATGGACCGCTTAATAATTGAGTAGGTGCCCCAGTGGCCCAACCGCACCATCGCTTCGATTAGCGACCTCCCTTTCCCGGTGGCTGCAGCGAAGGTAGGGTTTGGAACTTGGGAGTAAACTACTGTCTGTGTAGCATGTGTTTCCCATTTGATACCGCATCGCTGGAGCTGGAATATAGTATCTGATGTTCATGCCCTACACACGTAGCATCTGACGTCGAGTCCAACTCGTCAGCTTGCCTATTTATCCCCAACATCGTGGCTTGGCAGCATCATCCGGATTTTTTAGCAGGAAACTGAAGTGCTAGGACCGAAGAAGCAGAGCAAGCAGTCATCAATGACGAAAGGCATGCCTGCTGTCGGTTGGGCTGCGAAGGACCCGTCCGGCGTCCTCTCCCCCTACAGCTTCTCACGAAGGTATTCCCCTATCCAGTCCCTTTCATGCCCCTCTGTTTCTTGCGCCCATCTGACGAATTCCATGCATGATAACAGGGCTCAGAAGGACGACGATGTGACCATCAAAGTGCTCTTCTGCGGGATCTGCCACACCGACCTCCACATCGCCAAGAACGAGTGGGGAAACGCCCTCTACCCCGTCGTCCCGGGGTGGGTGAACCTTACCAAGCATCATCCGACAATTTGCCTCCTCCAAATTTCTCCAAAGTAATGACGGATTCATGCGGCGCAGGCATGAGATTGTTGGCGTCGTCACGGACGTTGGCTCCGGCGTCAAGAACTTCAAGGCCGGGGACACGGTGGGCGTGGGCTACTTCATCGACTCGTGCCGCTCCTGCGTGAGCTGCAGCAGTGGGCACGACAACCACTGTCCCACGCTCGTGCTCACCTCCAACGCCGTGGACTACGACGGCGCGACCACCCAGGGCGGGTTCTCCGACGTCCTCGTCGTCGACCAGGGCTACGTCGTCCGCGTCCCGGAGGGCCTGCCCCTGGATGGGGCGGCGCCGCTGCTCTGCGCCGGCGTCACGGTGTACAGCCCCATGATGGAGTTCGGCCTGAACGCGCCGGGGAAGCACCTGGGCGTGGTCGGCCTCGGGGGCCTCGGCCACATGGCCGTCAAGTTCGGCAAGGCGTTCGGGATGACCGTCACCGTGATCAGCTCGTCGCCGAGGAAGCGCGAGGAGGCGGTCGAGCGGCTCGGCGCCGACGCGTTCTTGGTCAGCCAGGACCCCGAGCAAATGAAGGTTACGTCTCGTTTCAGTTGCTTCCCTCCATTAATCGACCTTTTGTGCGTTTGACACGTGATTCTTGGCACGGGACGGGAGCCATTGACGCGCGTGAGTTTTCGGGTGCAGGCGGCGGCGGGCACGATGGACGGCATCATCGACACGGTGTCGGCGGGGCACGCGATCGTGACGCTGCTGGAGCTGCTAAAGCCGAGGGGGCAGCTGGTGGTGGTGGGCGCGCCCAGCACGCCGCTGGAGCTTCCGGCCTATGCGATCATCGGCGGCGGCAAGCGCGTGGCCGGGAACCTCGTGGGCAGCGTCGGCAGCTGCCAGGCGATGCTGGACTTCGCGGGGAAGCACGGCATCACCGCCGACGTCGAGGTCGTCAAGATGGACTACGTCAACACGGCGGTCGAGCGGCTGGAGAGGAACGACGTGAGATACCGCTTCGTCATCGACGTCGCCGGCAGCAAGCTGGGCGCCGCCGCTTAGTGCTTCGAAGTGTATGTATGCCCACGCGTGTCGTTTGGTTACCTACCAGCTTCCAGCCACATGAAGCCGTGATTTGTTGTTTTATTTCCACACACGTGGGTTGGTGCGCGCATCTCCAGAATTGCAGTTGAAATAACAGGTGCCATCTTTATTTTGAACCTAAGAGCAACTCCAACGCGCCGACCCATTTCGTCCACGCGCGTCCGTTTGGGTCGGCGCGGACACAAAAGTCGGCCCAACGCGCCGACCCAAACGGACGCGCGTCCGCTTTTCGTCCGCCTGCCGACCCATTCCCGGCCCATTTTTGAGCCGGATTTGCGTCGGCGTGGACACGAGACGGACGCGCGCGCCCACCTACTTCCCCTGGCCCGCTGGTCGGTGGCAGCCTCCACCCATTTCCCTCCATTTTCCCCCAAAACCCTCCCGCCCGCGCGCGCTCCCGCTGCTGGCCATGGACGCCGACCTCGATGCCGCCGCCGGCCTCGCCTCCCTCGCCTCGTCCGGCATCACGTCCGCCCCCTCCGGCAAAGGCAAGCCTCGCGCCCCCCGCATGACCGCCGCCGCGCCCAAGCCGAAGAAGAAGTTGACGGCCGAGGAGCGGGCATGGGAGTCGGCGAAGAGAAAGAACCGGAGGCACGCGACGGACGCGAAGGAGGAAGCCATCGTAGCGGCCGCCATCGCCGCCGCCGCGCAGCAGGAGGCCACCAACGCCCGCGTCGCGGCGGCAACGAGGGAGGCGCTAATGTACTTGGGGTTAAACCCTGGCCAGCATGGCCTCGTCAACGCCGTCGTGGCCACGGTCAGCACCGGCTCGTCGGCGTTTCCTCGGATGGTGCTGCCCGACTCGCCCCGCGCGTCGGCGACGCAGCCGATGCCCGGCTTCCACGTCTACCCGTGAGCCTCCTGACTCTCCGGGGAGTGCTCGCCCGAGGTGAGCGTGGTGGAGCCTTCCACGCCCGCGCCCGCGCCCATCGACCTCAACGCCACACTGGTGGCCGGTGGCTCGTCATCCGGAGGGGCGAGAAATGCGCGCGGCAGATGCCAGCGGACGTGCTGTCGGGCGCACGCAACCTGTTCGACGGAATGCCGGCCTCCGGCGACGCTGACTACATGCAGAACATCATCTTCGAGGGTGGTGCGCCGGCCGCTGGCTACGATCCCGACGAGATACAAAGCCAGGACGGCCGAGGGCCGTTCACCTTCAATCAAGATCAGGTCGCCTTCATGCATGATCAGGTCGGCGTGGACCTGGACGGCTTCCCGCTCGACCACGAGTTTCCGGAGGACTACGGTCTCGAGGAAGAGGATGAGGTGGACATCGAAGGGGAGCCTTTGTTCGAGGACGAGCTTGCCAACCAAGCCGCCGGGGAGATTCCAAAGCGCAAGAAAAGGCGGACGAAGGCGTACACGGCGGACGAGGACAAGCTTCTTTGCGAGTCTTGGAGGGACATTGGGCAAGACCCCAAGACCGGTGCCGAACAAAAGGCATCAACCTTTTGGACTCATGTTCATCGTGAGTTCCATGAGCGCAAGAAGTTTCCACCGTACCAAATTCAAAGCACGGGCGGATGGGTGTCCATTTCGAAGCGTTGGAAGGTGATCCAACAAGAGTGCAACAAGTTTTGTGCCACTCTTGAGAGCATCAAGGCACGCCCCGTGAGCGACATCGGCATGCAAGACATGGTATGCTAACAAGCGGCCCTCTTTGTGTCATTCCGTTTATGCTTGCATGTCCATTTCCATATCCATGTGCAATTCATTTGTAGGCATTCCAAGCTTTGGAGGCATTCAAGGTACAACACAATGGCAAGTGCTTCAAGCTCTCCCATTGTTGGAGGGTCATCAAAGACGAGGAGAAGTTCAAGGCACAATATGCCGCCCTCAAGTCGCGGGGGGGGGGGGGAGAAGGCCATGGAGGAGGAAGATGGAGAGAATCCACGGCCGCGGGGGAAGACCAACTCCAAGAAGGAGGACAAGCGGGATGCGGCGTCGAACGCCTTGATCGCAACCGTGGAGGGCATGATGACCAAGAAGGACTCGAGGGAGGAGGAGCGCCGACGATACAAGGAAGAACAAATGAACGCCTTCATGGAGATCCAAAGAAGGAGGCTTGAGATGGAGGCGGAGAAGCAAGCCAAGATGCTTGAGATGGAGGCGGAGAAGCAAGCCAGGATGCTAGAGATCGAGGCCGCCAACTCCAAGACCAAGGCGAAAGAAGTGGCTCTCGCGAGCATGATGACGGGGGTGGAGATCATGAAGGTGGATCTCAACACCGTGTCGCCAAGGAAGAGGCCGTGGTTCGAGAAGATGCAGGCCGACATGCTCAAGTTTGACGACGAGTGATCTATGGCGGCGAGCGCCATCATTTTTTGTATGCCGGCAAGTGTGCTGGCATGACCACGGCCGCGATGGCGTGGTTGAACTCTCCGGCCCATTTTTGTGTGCTGGCATGTGTGTCGGCCGCTGGCAAGTGCGCCAGCTGAACTGCGTGCTCTTTTTCTAAAGCTGGCATTGTTTGCCGGCGCTGGCATGGTGCCGGCATGAACTACGGGCGACGACATGATCTATGGCCACGGGCCTTTTTCAAAATTTTACGTGCGGACATGAAATGGGTCGCGACCGTTGAGCGCACTGCCGACCCAAATCTTAAAGAGGGCGGACGCCGAGCGGGCGGCCGACCCAAACGGACAAAAAGCGGACAAATCCGCCGTCCGTTTGGGTCGGCGCGTTGGAGTTTCTCTAAACGCTTGTAATTTCTATATTGATTAAGAAAAGAACCGGAGTTATTCGGTTAATTTGCGAAAAAACGGCCTAAAACTGAAGCAACCCAACCCACCTAACATCGACTCAGATTCGCTGACTTTAAGACAGATGACTTAGTGTCACCGACATAGGGCAAAGTCAGGTGATACATGATACCAACTTACAAAACTTAAATTTAAACATGTCAAAAAATTCTGAAAAGATCATGGATGTTCACAACAAATGTGTCGACAATCCCTAAAAATTCAGATCAAAATTCAACATTCACAAAGAAAAACAAAAAAGACAAATTCACATAAAGACGACCATCAAAGAGTCGGGAGTGTAATCGCCATCATTGATTGCCCCCGAACAAGCGACTCCAACTTCAATATAGAGCTCCATCGGAGAAACCAGCCCGTAATTAGCTGAACATAAATCACGACGGCATATGCCAACAGAAGGCCACACGCGCAAATGACCGACATCTCCGACTTTCATGATGAGCTTCGCACAGGAAATATGTAGGGCTTGCACCCTTCGCAAAATGGCAACTGAGTGTCAGTCATCTTCATCACCTAGACACACTTCACCGCAGCTTTGACTTCACAACAACAAAGGACCACACAGAAGAGCTCCTGGGACACGTCGGGAATAACTGACTACCAAGTCCGAGCAGCGACCCAAACTCCTCTCGACGCCATCATCATTGCCAAACAAAATCTAACGCCCCTGAAACGATCGCCTCAGCAAACCACGCGGACAAGTCGTCGATAACCACATGTCTCCCAGCTATTGTCGGCTCCGAGCTATTGTCGGCTCCGAGATGATGTCCCCAAGGAGAAGAAAGACATGAAGACGCTTCCATTGCCCGATCCAGCGGATTTGAGGTTTCCCATTGGAGCCAAAGTCTTGGGGAGAAGGCGGAGCATGCCTCCATGATGACGCTTTCAAGAAAGGTCGGGGCACCCGCGGTCGTCGCCTGCCAGCCACCATACCTTTCGAGGCCGACCCTGATCTAGTCGGGGGATCCCACAATCCATCGCACCCAGACACGCACCCCAACAGCCCGGTCGTAGTCGCCGCTCACCACCGCAACACTATTGTGACCTCCTCCACCGCAAAAAACAACGCCCTCAATTAAATGGATTTATTTCCTGAGTGGATATTAAATTATTTCCCCTTACAATTTTCTGCACCGAGGCTCACCCTCAAACCTGCACACGACCTTTTGTGATACTAGCTGATACCCCGCGTGTTGCGGCGGAAATCGGTAAAAATTAATTTGATGTTTAAAAACATAAGAGTTTGTATGAAAACACAGGATATGATGACCAATAATTTTGTTTGGAACAAATATTGTTTAGAGTAAGCATCTTTGGAAAACATGATGAAAAGCCAAAAATGTGTATATATGATTTTTTTTCTTTCTTTCCTTGACAACATATCATCGAGGTGATGAGACAAAAACTCCGTTAAGTTGAGACATCTAAACGCTTAGCTAAATATAAAACAGCCATAACAATTGTAGTTTTGCATTGGAAAACATAGCTTGCATAGAAAAAATAAAACACAAGTTCACTCATAATCTGATATTCTATTAAAAAAAAGGTCACTTATAAATCCTGAGCGTCACAGTCGAGTAAATCATGCTTCTCGTCATATCAACCTTGTGCAATGTACTCCTGCCACTGCCTGATTGTTTTTATTTGTCTTATCTGGTGGAGAGTCATGCATGCTTTCGTATTAGATGAAACTGAGTTACATCCTACAAAAGCTTGATTAGCAGTGGATTTGATATAAAAAAAATTGTGAGTTACCTCTGTACGCAGTTGAATCAACTTAGGATCGGTACTGAAATCTGAAATTATTGCAGCTGTCTTGGAATTTTTTAAGTCCGGGGTTATGCCTGAGGGAATCAATGATACCGCTATTGTCTTGATCCCGAAAGTTCCCTTCCCATAGGAACTAAAGGATTTTAGGCCAATAAGCTTATGCAATGTTATTTACAAGATCGTTTCAAAGTGTTTGGTTAATCGGTTAAGGCCGTTGTTAACGGAGCTTATTTCTGAGAACCAGAGCGCCTTTATCCCAGGGCGTCTTATTTCTGACAATTCTATCATTGCCTTCGAATGTATTCACCACATACAAGCTTTAAAGCATAACTTTCCTGCTGCATGTGCTTACAAGCTTGATCTGTCCAAGGCTTATGATCGAGTGGACTGGGATTTTCTGGAGCAGGCTCTAATTAAATGGGGCTTTTCTATACAGTGGATTTCTTCGATCATGGCATGTGTACGTTCTGTTAAATATTCCGTGAAGTTCAATGGAAAATTACTTCAGTCGTTTACTCCATCTAGGGGTCTACGTCAAGGTGATCCCCTGTCCCCATTTTTATTCCTATTCATTGTTGATGCTTTATCTGCTCTAATATCCAAATCATTAACGGAGGAAGAATTGAGGGGTGTTACTATCTGTCGGGGTGCACCTGTGATATCTCATCTTTTGTTTGCGGACGATACAATGTTGTTATTTCATGCGTCTGGCCAGCAGGCGAGCATAGTCAAAGGTTTGCTGAACACTTATACTACAACGACGGGTCAACTCATTAACCCAGGGAAGTGTTCCATCCTTTTTCTGATAATTGTCCAGATGTTGTGGTGGAAGAAATAAAAAATACGTTTGAAATTACTAAACATGTTTTTGAACCAAAATATTTGGGTTTACCGGTTCCTGAAGGGAGAATGCATAAAGGACAGTTTGAAACTCTACAGGCAAGGTTGGGTAAGAGGTTAATTGATTGGAGTGAGCAATATCTTTCTTCTGGTAATAAAGAGATTTTGATAAAGTCGGTTGCTCAAGCTATTCCCACCTACATCATGAGTGTCTTCAGGCTACCAGCCTCTGTTTGTGATGATCTAACACGGATGATGAGACAATATTGGTGGGAAGTGGAGAATGGAAAGAAAAAGATGGCGTGGCTAAGTTGGGAGAAAATGAAACTACCCAAAGTAATGGGAGGCATGGGGTTCAGGGATATGCGTGCTTTTAATCAGGCGTTGTTAGCAAAACAGGCCTGGTGGTTGTTGGACAACCCGGATAGTTTGTGTGCTCGTTTATTGTGCGCAAGATACTTCCCTAATGGGAATTTCTTGGATACCGTATTTCCTAGCAGCTCTTCGGTGATATGGAAAGGTATTGTTCATGGACTCGATTTGTTGAAGAAAGGCATTATCTGGCACGTTGGGGATGGCACACTAATTAGAACCTGGCGAGATCCTTGGATTCCGCGGGGTTATGATCTAAGACCAGTCACGCCAAAGAGGAATTGTCAGTACAATTGGGTAGCGGACTTTCTTGATGAACACGGAGCATGGGATGTGCAGAGATTAAGAGAACACTTCTGGGATGTGGATGTTCATGAAATTCTGAAAATTAGGACTTCGCCAAGGAATAGACAAGATTTTCTTGCATGGTTTCCGGAGAAGTCTGGAGGTTTCTCGGTCCGAAGTGCATATCGGCTTGCTATAGCTGAACATGGCAGTCTGGTGGCTGGTGGGGCATCAAGTACTAATCCTACTGGTGTACGACCCATCTGGCAATCTATTTGGGGTTCTAAGGTGCCTTTGAAAATGCGAATATTGGCCTGGAAGGTTGCAGCAGGTGCTCTAGCTACTAATGAGTGCAAGAAGTACAGGCATTTATCAAGACATGATGCGTGTCCCTTGTGCGGCAAGGAAAAGGAAACTACGTTTCACGCATTGATCACTTGTGATCATGCACGCATGCTTTGGGATCACATGCGTGTGGTATGGAGGCTACCTGATCAAAATTATTTAATTGATACAGGAAAGGATTGGTTACTGAATGTTCTAGCGAACTGTCGTCAAGATGAGCGTGATCATATGATTATGTTGATTTGGAGGATTTGATCGCTACGAACTGATTTGGCGCATGGCAAGGACGTGCCGACTCCTTCTATTTCTGCTGATTATCTCCAGAGTTATATGGGTTCACTTGATCTGTCCAGGAGATATAGCACGGAGGAAATTATAAAGGGGAAGATGCCGCTAATGGAGGATGGTCCGGCTACTCGTGATGTAGTGGTTTTCAAAACGCTACCATGGTCACCACCGCCGACAAATCAGGTTGCACTATCTGTTGATGGGGCCTTCTCTTCGATGGATGGCTCGGCGGCAGCCGGCATGATATTGAGGAGACATGATGGAAGTGTGATTTTTGCTGCATACCGTTGCCTGTTTAATTGCAACGACGCACTAGAGGCTGAGTTGCATGCACTAATGCAGGGTATGACACTAGCGGCTCAATATAGTGATGTCCCTATAATTGTCCAATCGGACTCCTCAGAGGCATTGACGTCCCCGGTCGGCATATGGACATTTGGTAGCTGAGATCAAACATCTTATGGTACATTCCGAGTTTATTCCACAGAAGATTAAGCGTGAGCAAAATAGGGTAGCAGATCGATTGGCATCGTATAGTCGCTCTGATAGTGTGACTGCTGTATGGCTAGATCGTGGACCACCGTGCATTGAGGAACTTTTGCCTCTCGATTGTAACCCTATAATTATGGAATAAAACTCTTTACCATCGCAAAAAAAAAAAGAATCAACTTAGGATTAAAAGAAGGTCTGGGACACTGGAGAAGTTTGACGGGATGAATGTATCTAGCGCAATCCATAGCCTCAGATTCACGTCCTAAATTATCGTTGGTACTGTAGCCCATGGCTCCGGTTTGAAGTTTTTTTTTTTGAAACAGAGGCAAAAGCTTTGCCTTTTTCATTAATTAAAAAGAAGATAGTTGCACGGTTAATTACAGGAAAACCGGGAGAAAATCGATACATCGAGGGTCAAACCCGCACACATACTCAAGAAGCCAACAAAAACACTACAGATGGCACTCCACAAAAGCCATCCCGCGAAACATCGTGCAGACTACTCCCAAAGTAAAAAGCACTGGAGAGGAAGGGATTTACTAACGGCTAACATCATGTCGTGTGCTTCCCATGCCCGAGGCGACACTTACTAGTTGGTTGGCATTCTTGATCTTCTCCGCATTAATAAGGCGAATTAACCCTTGGGTGATCGAAGGCGCGGCAACGAGACCTTTGATCAACTCGATGAAGACATGTAAAGTGCCTTGGCCCTCACACGCCAATGCGCAACGCCCCACACATCGCTGGAGGCAGAAGTAGCAAGGCTAAGCTCGGTGGCCACCTTATCAAACAAGGCCATAGACTGGACCGACGCATGCTGCCCTGCAGACTCCACTGCAGCGACAAACCGTGTAGGCACCAACCCAACCTTGTCGCCAGTATCCTCAACTCCTTGGCTCCCATCTTTTGCTAGCATTGAACCATGAACGACGGTGTCACCATTGGACACCTCTGCCTGCTCCGAAAGGTTGGACGCACGTAACAACAACAAGCACAAAGAGTCCTCAAGCTTGCGCAGCAGGCGGAGCGCTAACTCCATCAAGTTTTTCAGCTCAGCACCAAATGAAGTAAGCATAGCATCAGTAGATTTCGCCACAACATCATGATCGACACAACCTTCACTTGGAGCTTCAAAAATCCTTGCCAACTCAGAAGCTTGGACATGTATTCCGGGAGCAACAACCGAAGCCCAAGAGCGCCCCTCAGAGGAAGAGTGAGGCGGAGCTGGGGGGACACGCGCACACCGGCGAACAGCTTCAACGGAGGAGTGGCACAGAGAACAGTCCCTCTCACGGTGCCCAGAGCGGAGACAAGTGAGGCATCTAATCGGGTCACGGCAGGACGCAGCCTTGTGGTCTGGAGCCAAGCAACGGAAGCATCGAACCACGAGTTCTTCTCTTGAATGTGTCTGCTTGCACAGACCTTGCATCATGGACGATAGATGACATGGAAGACTTGCTGCAAGGCACATGACAACGGGGACGACATCTTCGTCCCACGTAAATCCAGGGACCCTCCCCTGGCTGTGTGACCACAGCCTCCGCCGTACCACAAGGATAGCAGCAAGCCGACAATGCCCCGTCCGCGCCAGAACACGGGCCTTCCACAATGGTTGCTGCCGACTTCGGAGGCGCCATGCCCCCTGTACTAGAATCGTCATTGCCACAATCCTCGCCAGAATCTTGGCCATCTGTGTCAGTGATACGTCCATTTTGCATCATGATTTCCTGCGGTTATTTACTTTGTTTTGTGGAATAATAATGCTTTGGGGAGTGATTCTAATGCCTTTTCTCTCATAATATGCAAGGTTTACACAAAGAGGGAGAATACCGGCAGCTGGAATTCTGGACCCAAGAAAAGCACGTCAGAGATACCTATTCTGCACAACTCCAATGAAGCTGAAATTTTATGGAGATTATTTTTGCATTTAATAAAAAATACTGGAGCTGAAAACTATCGGAGGAGGCCTCCCAGGTGGGCACAACCCACCAGGGCGCGCCCTGATGGGTTGTGCTCAGCCTGGCCCACCTCCGGTGCCCATCTTCTGGTATAAGGTCTCTCTTGACCTAGAAAAAAATCAGAGGAGGACTTTCGGGACGAAGCACCACCGCCTCGAGGCGGAACTTGGGCAGGAGCACTTTTGCCCTCCGGCGGAGCGATTCCGCCGGGGGAACTTCCCTCCCGGAGGGGGAAATCGAAGCTATCGTCATCACCAACACCCCTCTCATCTTTGGGAGGCCAATCTTCATCAACATCTTCAACAGCACCATCTCCTCTCAAACCCTAGTTCATCTCTTGTGTTCAATCTTTGTACCGGAACCTCAGATTGGTACCTGTGGGTGACTAGTAGTGTTGATTACCTTGCGTAGTTGATTACTATATGGTTTATTTGGTGGAAGATTATATGTTCAGATCCATTATGCTATTCAATACTCCTCTGATCTCGAGCATGATTATTATTTGTGAGTAGTTACCTTTGTTCTTGAGGTCACGGGAGAAGTCATGTTGCGAGTAATCATGTGAATTTGATATGTGTTCGATATTTTGATGATATGTATGTTGTGATTCCCTTAGTGGTGTCATGTGAATGTCGACTACATGACACTTCACCATTCATGGGCCTAAGGGAAGGCATTGTGTAGTAGTTATTAGATGATGGGCTGCTAGAGTGACAGAAGCTTAAACCCTAGTTTATGTGCTACTTCGTAAGGGGCTGATTTGGATCCATATGTTTAATGCTATAGTTAGACTTTGTCTTAATACTTTTCTCGTAGTTGCGGATGCTTGCGAGGGGGTTAATCATAAGTAGGTTGTTAGTTCAAGTAAGAACAGCACCTTAGCACCGGTCCACCCACATATCAAATTATCAAAGTAGCGAACACAAATCAAACCAACATGATAAAAGTGACTAGACAAAATTCCCGTGTACCCTCAAGAACACTTTGCCTATTACTAGTGATTGTTCTGGCATGTCCTTTGCCTCAAAAGGATTGGGCTACCTTGCTGCACCTTGCTTACCGTTACCGTTACTTGCTCGTTACCAATTACCTTGCTATCAAACTATTTGTTACCTACAATTTCAGTGCTTGCAGAAATTACCTTGCTGAAAACCGCTTGTCATTTCCTTCTGCTCCTCGTTGGGTTCGACACTCTTACTTATCGAAAGGACTACGATTGATCCCCTATACTTGTGGGTCATCAAGACTCTTTTCTGGCGCCGTTGCCGGGGAGTGAAGCGCTCTTGGTAAGTGGAAATCGGTAAGGAAAAACTTATACTATGTGCTGAAATTTATTACTATTTGCTACTATGGAGAACAATCCTTTGAGGGGTTTGTTCGGGGTATCTTCACCTCGACCGGAACCACAATTAGTTACCCCTCAACCTGCAGCACCTACTAAAATGTTACTTATGAAATTCCTTCGGGTATGCTAGAACAACTGCTTGCTAAACCTTATGCAGGAGATGGAACTGAACCTCCTCATATGCACCTTTTATATGTGAACGAGATTTGTGGATTATTTAAACTTGCAGGTTTACCCGGAGATGAAGTTAAGAAGAAGGTTTTCCCTTTATCTTTGGAGGGAAAAGCATTGACATGGTATAGGCTACGTGATGATCTTGGATCGTGGAACTGGAATCGTTTGCAACTGGAATTTCATCAAAAGTTTTATCCCATGCATCTAGTTCATCGTGATCGGAATTATATATATAATTTTTGGCCTCGTGAAGGAGAAAGTATCGCTCTAGCTTGGGGGAGGCTTAAGTCAATGTTATATTCATGCCCCAATCATGACATTCCGAGGGAAGTTATCATTCAGAATTTTTATGCTCGGCTTTCTCATAATGATCAATCCATGCTCGATACTTCTTGTGCTGGTTCTTATATGATGAAGACTATTGAATTCAAGTGGGATCTCTTAGAAAGAATTAAACGCAACTCTGAAGATTGAGAACTCGACGAAGGTAATGAGTCAGGTATAAAGCTTGAATTTGATTGTGTTAAATCTTTTATGAATACCGATACTTTTCACAAGTTTAGCACTAAATATGGACTTGACTCTGAGATAGTAGCCTCTTTCTGTGAAGCATTTGCTACTCACGTTGATCTCCCCAAGGAGAAGTGGTTTAAATATCATCCCCCTATTAAGGAAGAAATTAAAGAAGCGGTCATAGCTAAAGAAGAAACCATCTTTTACAATGTTGATCCAGTTGTGCCTACCGCTTATATTGAAAAACCACCTTTCCATGTTAGGATAAAGGAACATGCTAAGGTATCAACTGTGGTTCGTAAGAGTAATATAAGAGCACCTAAACCCCCTGAGAAAATTAAAGTACAACCTAGTGTTGCTATGGTTAAAGATCTCTTGGTAGAAAATATTGATGGGCATGTTATCTACTTTTGTGATGAAGCTGCTAGAATTGCTAAACCGGATGAAAAAGATAAACATAGACCCATAGAAGGCTTGCCTGTCGTCTCAGTTAAAATAGGAGATCATTGCTATCATGGTTTATGTGATTTAGTTGCTAGTGTGAGTGCTATCCCTTTTATCATATACCAAGAAATTATGGATGAAATAGCCTTAACCTCTGCACCTATCATTCAACCACCTGATTGGAACTTGCCTTTTGAAATTATGTGTGAAGCTAGTGATTATGTTGTTGGTGCTGTCCTAGGACAAAGAGTTGATAAGAAATTGAATGTTATCCATTATGCTAGTAAAACTCTAGACAGTGCCCAACGAAACTATGCTACTACTGAAAAAGAATTTTTAGCAGTTGTGTTTGCGTGTGATAAATTTAGATCCTATATTGTTGATTCCAAAGTCATTGTTCACACCGATCATACTGCTATAAAATACCTTATGGAATAGAAAGATGCTAAACCTAGACTCATTAGGTGGGTTCTCTTGCTCCAAGAATTTGACTTACACATCGTTGATAGGAAAGGAGCCGAGAACCCCGTAGCTGATAACTTGTCTAGGTTAGAAAATATTCTTGATGACCCACTACCTATTGATGATAGTTTCCCTGACGTATAGCTGGCTGCAATAAGTGTCTCACAAAACACACCTTGGTATGCTGATTATGCTAATTACATTGTCGCTAAATATATACCACCTAGCTTTACTTATCAACAAAAGAGGAAATTTTTCTATGACTTGAGACATTACTTTTGGGATGACTCACATCTTTATAAAGAAGGAGTAGATGGTATTATTAGACGTTGTGTACCTGAGCATGAACAGGAACAAATCCTACGGAAATGTCATTTCGAAGCTTATGGAGGACATCATGCGGGAGATAGAACTGCTCATAAGGTATTGCAATCTGGTTTTTATTGGCCTACTCTCTTCAAGTATGCTCGTAAGTTTGTCTTGTCTTGTGATGAATGTCAAAGAATTGGTAATATCGGTAAGCGTCAGGAAATGCCTATGAATTATTCACTTGTTGTTGAACCATTTGATGTTTGGGGTTTTGATTATATGGGGCCTTTTCCTTCTTCCAATGGGTACACTCATATTTTGGTTGCGGTTGATTATGTCACTAAGTGGGTAGAAGCTATTCCAACTAGTAGTGCCGATCACCACACCTCCATTAAAATGCTTAAAGAGGTTATCTTCCCAAGGTTTGGAGTCCCTAGATATTTAATGACCGATGGTGGTTCACATTTTATCCACGGTGCTTTCCGTAAGATGCTTGCTAAATATGATGTTAACCATAGAATTGCATCACCCTATCATCCTCAATCTAGTGGTCAAGTTGAACTTAGCAATAGAGAAATAAAATTAATACTACAAAAAACTGTCAATAGGTCTCGTAAGAATTGGTCTAAGAAATTAGATGACACACTTTGGGCCTATGGGACAGCTTATAAAAATCCTATGGGTATGTCTCCATATAAAATGGTATATGGGAAAGCTTGTCATTTGCCTTTAGAACTAGAACACAAAGCATTTTGGGCAATTAAAGAACTCAACTATGATTGCAAACTTGCCGGTGAGAAGAGGCTATTTGATATTATCTCATTAGATGAATGGAGAACCCAAGCGTATGAGAATGCCAAGCTATTCAAAGAAAAAGTAAAAGGATGGCATGACAAAAGAATCCTAAAGCGGGAATTCAAAATAGGAGATTACGTTCTTTTGTTCAACTCTCGTTTAAGATTTTTTGCAGGAAAGCTTCTCTCAAAATGGGAAGTACCGTATATTATTGAAGAGGTTTATCGTTTTGGAGCTATCATGATTAATAACGCCGAAGGTACTAACCCGAAGGTAGTCAATGGACAAAGAATTAAGCATTATATCTCAGGTACGCCTATTAACGTTGAAAGCAATGTTATCCAAACCATGACACCGGAGGAACACATAAAAGAAACCTTCCGGAACGCTCCTGAATACTTAAAAATAGGAGGTATGTGATACGGTAAGTAAACGGACTCCGAAAAATCAGCAAAAATATTTTTTGTCAGTTTTGGAATATTTTAGAATTTTGGAAATAAAAAAATAAACCAGAAGGTGATCGAGGTGAGCACGATACACCAGGGCACGCCAGGCACCCCTGGGCGCCCTGGTGGGTTGTGCCCACCTCGGATGCTTTCCCGGCTCCGTTTTCCTTCCAAATACTTGTTTCCCAAGAATAAAAATTCTCTATATATACCCCCGACTGTTTTGACGACCGCGTCGTAGAAAAATCCTCTGTTCTTGTTTCTTGATGTTTCCCTGACAGATATGAGAATATGTCGTCTCAAGATTCGGAAGGAGAGAGCCATGTTGATCCCTATGTTCCAGACCCGAAGATATTTAGGGAAATTTGCCCCTATCTATGGACCTCGAAGGAGGAAGAAGATACTACCATGCAGGAAACAAAAGATGACAACTCTGAGGAAGAGGATGATCCCTTGCCTCAACCTGGAGATATGCATGTAGAATTCAAGAAATCAAGCCTCCCTAGAAGATACAAACCTAAGGTCCAATTTATCCCATCTCGTTTTCTGCATGAAAGCAAGAATGCCCTATGCCAAAGGATATTAAGGCTTGAGTTGGAGAATGATGACCTAAGGGAGGAAAACTTTATGCTTAAATATAAGTTGAATAAGAAGGCTTCATCAACACCTCCACCTTCTTCATCACCACCACCAAAGGAGACTTGAACTCAAGGGTATGGGCACTCCCCTTGGCTTGAGACAAGCTTGGGGGAGGTGCCCCGGTATCGTATAGCCACCACTTTTATTCACCTTTACCTATTTTAGTTTGATCTTTAGTTTCCCTTTGCTTTAGTTGAATAAAAGTTTAGCATGATCTATTTTCGTGTGTTAGTTCCGTGGTCTATCTATCTATGTAATCGAGTGAAAGTTATATAATAAAGTTTAGATTAAGTTTTTGCCTCTCTACTTTCTTGTTGCAATCGAATAAAGGAAAAGAAATAAATGAAAAGAATCATATGCATCTTATGGTGAGTAATGACATCACATAAAGAAAAGTATAAGTAGTAAAATTTATTGGAGATTGACAAACATAGCATTGGTCAATGATGCAATTCATGAAAGAATTAATAAAGGAAGAGAAGATTCACATGCAAATACACTATCTTGGACATCTTTTATGATTGTGAGCCCCCATCAAATATTATATGTCAAAATTGTTGACGTTGGACGAGGAAGACAACTTAATGATTTATGTTTGTTCATATCCACATAGAAGTTATATTGTCATAGATCCTTTAACATGTGGTGCTTGCCCAATATCTTTGCTAGCCAAAAATTCCGCACTAAGTAGAGATACTACTTGTGCATCCAAAAACCCAAACCAAACTCTTTCTTTGAGTGTCCACCATACCTACCTATGGATCGAGAAAGATCCTTCAAGTAAGTTGTCATCGGTGCAACAAGGCAATAAGAATTGCTTCTAAAAGTGTTTTGATCAATTAGTGTAAGAGAAAATTGAGCGTTATACGAACTTATGATGGCAAAGTAATAAAAGCGACGGACTGCATAATAAAGGTTGCTATCATAGGGGGCAATATAGCGTGGCGTTCTTTTACATTAAGGGATTGGGCATACAAACCAATAAGCGCATGACAACCTCTGCTTCCCTCTGCGAAGGGCCTATCTTTTACTTTTATGCACTTACTTTTATGCAAGAGTCAAAGTATTCTTCCCTATTCCTTTTTACTTTTTCTTTTGCAAGCATCATGTGGTGAGGAAAGATCTAGGCACATATATCCAGTTGGATATGGGTGAGCATGAGTTATTATTGTTGACATCACCCTTGAGGTGAGTGAGTTGGGAGGCGAAAATATAAGCCCCTATCTTCCTATGTGTCCGGTTGAAACTTCTTGTTCATGGGTATGCCGTGAGCGTTAGCAATCATAGAAGACTAAATGATGGTTGAGTATGTGGACTTGCCAAAAGGCTCCTACATGAGACCCTTCCTGAAAATATGATGAATTGTAGTTGCAAAGTTGACTGAGAACATAGTTTGTTGGTTCCCAATAAGGTTTATGCTTCATACTTCTATGTTGTGATGAATTGTTACTTGTTCATGAGAAGCTATATGATAAAAATGTATTGAAATAAGTTTCTATGATTTTGTTGCTGCTATGTTAATAAGCATGATGGTTCTATGTCCGTATTTTGTTTTTATCGACACCTCTCTCTCAAACCATGTGGACATGCTTTTCAATATCGGCTTTTTCTTGAGGACAAGCGAGGTCTAAGCTTGGGGGAGTTGATACGTCCATTTTGCATCATGATTTCCTACTGTTATTTACTTTGTTTTGTTGAATAATAATGCTTTGGGGAGTGATTCTAATGCCTTTTCTCTCATAATATGCAAGGTTTACACAAAGAGGGAGAATACCGACAGCTGGAATTCTGGACCCAAGAAAAGCACGTCAGAGATACCTATTCTGCACAACTCCAATGAAGCTAAAATTTTATGGAGATTATTTTTGCATTTAATAAAAAAATACTGGAGCTGAAAACTACCAGGGGAGGCCTCCCAGGTGGGCACAACCCACCAGGGCGTGCCAGGCCCCCCTGGGCGCGCCCTGATGGGTTGTGCTCAGCCTGGCCCACCTCCGTTGCCCATCTTCTGGTATAAGGTCTCTCTTGACCTAGAAAAAAATCAGAGGATGACTTTCGGGACGAAGCGCTGCCGCCTCGAGGCGGAACTTGGGCAGGAGCACTTTTGCCCTCCGGCAGAGCGATTCCGCCGGGGGAACTTCCCTCCCGGAGGGGGAAATCAAAGCTATCGTCATCACCAACACCCCTCTCATCTTTGGGAGGCCAAGCTTCATCAACATCTTCAACAGCACCATCTCCTCTCAAGCCCTAGTTCATCTCTTGTGTTCAATCTTTGTACCGGAACCTCAGATTGGTACCTGTGGGTGACTAGTAGTGTTGATTACCTTGCATAGTTGATTACTATATGGTTTATTTGGTGGAAGATTATATGTTCAGATCCATTATGCTATTCAATACTCCTCTGATCTTGAGCATGATTATTATTTGTGAGTAGTTACCTTTGTTCTTGAGGTCACGGGAGAAGTCATGTTGCGAGTAATCATGTGAATTTGATATGTGTTCGATATTTTTGATGATATGTATGTTGTGATTCCCTTAGTGGTGTCATGTGAATGTCAACTACATGACACTTCACCATTCATGGGCCTAAGGGAAGGCATTGTGGAGTAGTTATTAGATGATGGGTTTCTAGAGTGACAGAAGCTTAAACCCTAGTTTATGCGCTACTTCGTAAGGGGCTGATTTGGATCCATATGTTTAATGCTATGGTTAGACTTTGTCTTAATACTTTTCTCGTAGTTGCGGATGCTTGCGAGGGGGTTAATCATAAGTAGGTTGTTAGTTCAAGTAAGAACAGCACCTTAGCACCGGTCCACCCACATATCAAATTATCAAAGTAGCGAACACAAATCAAACCAACATGATAAAAGTGACTAGACGAAATTCCCATGTACCCTCAAGAACACTTTGCCTATTACTAGTGATTGTTCTGGCCTGTCCTTTGCCTCAAAAGGATTGGGCTACCTTGCTGCACCTTGTTTACCGTTACCGTTACTTGCTCGTTACCAATTACCTTGCTATCAAACTATATGTTACCTACAATTTTAGTGCTTGCAGAAATTACCTTGCTGAAAACCGCTTGTCATTTCCTTCTGCTCCTCGTTGGGTTCGATACTCTTACTTATCGAAAGGACTACGGTTGATCCCCTATACTTGTGGGTCATCAGTCGGCCAGAGATGACCACGGCCCCGCATGAACAACTACTACCTCATCAGAGCACAAGGCAGACTGCGAGGCAGCCGGCAACGACTGTGGAGCCAGCTCCTCTTCGTCATCGTCGTCTTCAGCGGAGCACCAGAGCAGTGGAGGTGGCAGCACCAAATGCACTAGATCGGGAGGATGTGGCACGCGGTGGAGCTGAGCATCACCGGGGGCGGGACCATGCGTGCTAGCCGGCGGCGAACCAGGCCGAGCCTCGACCACCACCTCCACCACATCGCCTGGCACAAGGCCTCGGCCCGCCGGCGGGGGCGGGGGCGTCGGGCAGACGGGATCTAGATCTGCCCGATCTGGATCGAGCGGGGGTAGGGTAGGAAGACGCGTAG